>CM029469.1:9616451-10861932 GCA_017140325.1 Eucalyptus leucophloia subsp. euroa | reverse complement strand
GCCTCCACACCACATTGTCGATCATATTGGGTGCTGTTTGCTAATATTTTGCTGTCTTCCTGCTCATTCCTGATAGCTCTAGAATTAAGGATTTAGCTAATGCCTATACTTGTTGGTCAATCTAGGCACATCCATTTGCATGCTTTCCACTACTCGTAAAAATGTCACTAATCGATCCAAACTGTGAATGATTGGGGGGGGCGCTAGAAGTGCTTACTTTTGAAAACAAGAATGATCTATTACCTCATGATGTATCTAATATTTATATATCTTAGACACTTTGAAGTTATCAATTTGGTATCTGCTGACACATTTTTCACTCTTGATGACTATTGTCTTAGGAAACAAAGGGTTGGATTGAAAATTGGAATAGGTAATATTTGAAGACTTTCTTCCGTCTTCTACCTCCTCTCCGCAATTTGTTGCGACTTTTAATAGTAATCTTGCATCATTGCTCAATGGAATCAATATTTCCAAAATATCCTAGAAGCCTTGAAGAAGTGAGATTGCTGCTAAAAAAATATTCTCCATTTTTCGGAATGGCTGCATCGGGAGTCGGGAATTGGGATCACCCTTATTTTAATGCTTCCCTTCAGAAGAAACCAAATGATCGAATTATTATGGCTTTGATAAAGATAGGAGCAAACATTTCAATGGCGAAATGAAGATTGAGGGACTTGGCCCCGAGAAGATACACCCACAGTTAGACATCAAGAGGATGACCAACTCTTTCAAAGAAAAGTTAGGTGAGGAGGCTATGGTCTGCATGTATAAAGGCAAGCTGATGATCAATTTGTAGTGCAGTGAAGCTTCTAAAGAAGCCAAAAGGCAATTCTGAAGATTTTTCAATGGTGAAGTTGTGAGCATGTGGACTTCTCATATCAATGTTATTAACCTTTTGGGGTTTTGTTTTGAAGGAAGCAAAAGAGCTTTGGTTTGAGTTCATGCCCAATGGATCACTCTAAAATTCATATTCAACATGAGTAACACTTTGAGGTAGATCAACAACTGAGTTGGGACATATTGTACCAAATTTCGCTCAGATAGCTTGATGGCCAGAGTACTTGCATAGAGGATGCACACAAGATCTTGCACTTCCACATAAAACCTCAAACATTCTTCTTGATGCAAACTATCGTCCTAAAGATTTCCGACTTTGGTCTTACCAAAATATGCCCAAGAGAAGAGAGTGTACATGTCATTGCTTGGTGCCCGAGGCACCGCTGGATATATTGCTCGGGAGCTAATCATAAGGAACATCGGAGGGGTTTCTCACAAATCGATGTCTATAGTTATGGCATGATAGTTCTAGAGATGGTCAGAAGAGGAAAACCTTGAAGTCACCGGGAGATCATACAAGTAGGCATATACCTCCTCATTGGGTCCACCGACGCTGGAGCTCTGAGAAAGCTTGGCCTACATGGAATCACAAATGAGGAGGATGAAGGAATTGCAAAGAAGATGATTGTAATAGGCTTATGGTGCATTCGCATCGATCCTCGAGAGCCTCACCATCGATGACCGCAGTTGTGGAGATGCTAAAAAGTAGTGTTGGAGACCTTACAAATTCTCCCAAACCATCCTTGTCATCACTCTCAAGATCAACCGAGGCTTGTCAATGTGAAAGTTCGTCTATGAGAAATGACTCGACTTGGGACAATTCAATATCAATTACATCAAACTAACATAGTTTGTAATAGAGTATTTATGGGGGTCGACATATCTATCGTTTTAACTCCGGACCTCGTATACTTCGAGTGCCATTTAGCAGACGTCCACGACTTTTTTAGAAAGTATTTGAGCCCTTCCTTGCATATATTCAAAAGCGCCTTCTCATCGTGTACGTAATGCATAATGAAAATACAAGAAGTGCCGTAGGCATGTTTAGCCAATAGAGGGCATTTCACCCTTACTCATTCACACCGGCGCAGGGACAAAGGTTTGGTTACTGACATGCCAAATCTAGTTGTAGCCTAGATTGCTCCAAACGTGATGTTTACCTTCATCACCATTAGCCTCCCCTAATTCCTGCCTGATATTTTCCAGCCAACCGGGAGGCTGGGGAAGGCACGGGTCTCTCACCCTTGCAGGTTCTCCCCGCCTTTACCTTCCATGAGTAGTTTAAGGACTTGTGCAGTCCAAAGAACCGCATATGATTCGGATTAAAAAAAAAAATGGTCATTTAGATTTTGAAAAATATCAATAAATCCGCCAAATGGATCAGATTTCGTACATGACTTAAATTGTAGACATAATTTATTGCTACTAATGTACTTATGCCGCAGTACCAAAATTTCGAAATTCAATGCTTTCATGTATATCATATGTATATATGTATTGTATGATGTTTGGACATTTTTTCTCTATTAGTTTCCAAGATTATTATTCTGTAAAGTATTGTAATTCAGAATTTAGAAATGAAAATACTACAACCTTATAGCTCTTGGATTACGACAAATTTGTTCGCAATGATTTGAGATCATTAATCTCTTAATCGTAGCCACATATATAATACGAGCCACCGAGTTATATAATTACTGGTTATAAAAGTGTAAGAGAGAAATATAAAAATGCCAATTCCTACAACTTTCCGTAAATAACCGTATTCTATAAAATTTAATCATGAAAATTTCGCTACCTCAAAACTTACTAATAATAACTGAAATTTAAGACACACAAATGTAGGTGTTTACTAACACCATGACAGCATTGGGTCATAGGCTACATTAAAGGGAGTTGCAACTCCAATGTGGGACAAAACTCCCAAGGAAATATGCATAAATTATTTTATTTTTTTTTTTGCAAGCACTAAAATTTGTATGATGGATGAAATGATAAAAAAAATGAACAATTTTTTGCGTTGCTTAGTAAGAATTGTGGGATAAATTGCCTAGTTAGTCCTAAATTTAATGTGTAAATGCTAATTTTGTCATGCATTTATCAATTTTATCAATGTAGTCCTAAACATTTGCTCAAAATTTCAAAGTAGTTCTTACGAAAAACTGACGCTGGAAATTGCTAATATGGTGTCCAATCATCACCGATTGTACTATATGTGGATTCTTACGTCAAGGATTTCCAACAGCAATTGGTCAAAAAAACTACGTAAGAATATCTTGTCAAACTTATAATTATCATAATAAATTTGAAAAAATTATGACTAAATTGACATTAATATAATAGGTATAGAACTGAATTGATACTTTTTTCCTAATATTTTTGTAACGGGAACTTTGTTCCCGAGTGTAATTTAGAGGTCCCTTTGCCTGGGATGGTCCAAGGTTTGCTCCTAATGATTTGGTAGATCATCATCAATTCCGACACTTCAACACGTAGGGCAGTTCTCCATGTAATCGTTATTAAGAGGTCCCTTTGACTTGGAAGTATCATGGTCGGTTCCTCTAGACTTTCTAGTGCAGATTTTTCGTATGACAACAATGCATTTACATTGGGTGCTTGAATAATGCACACATGGGACCAATTTCTGCCTCGCTTGGCATTTGCTTCAAAGTCAATGAACTAGTGCACGATGGAAGCATTCTGCTTAGGGACCAATTCAAACTAACTCCATTTGATTTATCTTCTATCCCGCTCTACCTCCTTCCACCAAATGAATCTCTAGAGCTTCAATCGCGGAGCTAATTGTTGCTAGTTGGCCCTTTGTTGTCTTCGCTAGCTTAGTCTATTAGGTCAAAGATATCTAAAGATGCGCATGAGGCCTGCACACCTCAGAACCGTGGATATGGGCCAAACATCAGCTACCTTTTCTAGATTTCGAAGCAGTGTGACTCCTATTGTGGCTATCCGACTTCCAAGATCACCTGCGTAGGGATATTCCCAGTCCTGAATTTCTGGCCAATGAGTTCATCATCAAGGAAATCTCCTACACGAACCATTCTATCCTTCCTGTTGATGCCTCATGTACCATGACACTTGTGGTGCTCCACCACGTAATATCAACCTGGAAAGCGCATCCTCTCATTCTCAATTCCACTAATGCCGATTTCTTCTTCTATTATAATTGCACCTTCATCGCGTCAGATTTTACATATCTGGTGGACTGTGCCAGCAACTCCACCCACCACTCTTTTGTTAATTTTCTCGAGAAGTATCACAGAAATATATTTGTATTATGCCATCAATACCCGCGACTTTGTAGTTAGTGTACCTGATTATGTTAATACAAATATCGATAGCTTGGCAACTATGAATTACGGTGAGATTATGGAGATGTGATTCCTTTTAAACTAGACCGCATTTAATTGCAGCAATCATGAGGGAAGTGAAGGATGGTGTGATTCGAGAACGATGATTTTGTCTTGCTTTTGCAAGATGGTCCTCATCCTCAAAGCTGCAATGATGGTAAGTGGATGGGGGAGTTCTTTTTTTTTTTTTTTTGCTTTGACTGAGTTTTCATATCTATTGTTTTGCTTGATCTTTCCTTTCGGCATGCGGAGGTTGGTATCTGTGTCCTACGAGATCCAATAGTTAAAAAGTATTAAGTGAAGCTAGAGTTTACACCAAATTCACAATAAAAATTTCAAATGTTGGACCAAAATAACTTGCTTTTTTTTTGTGGGATTTTCTTGTGCATAATGATCAAACAAGAAAGAAAGAAAGAAAGGAAGGAAGGAAGGAAGGAATGAAGGAAGGAAAGAGAGAAAGATCCCGTCTATTCTAGTGGTGCTAAAATCTAACGAGGTGTTCAATCGAAATAGGTAACATTGATTGATTTGAACTATACATATAATTAACTCTATCATGCTATAGGTTTTGATTGTGACTTGACCTTATTTATAAATTAGCATAAGCACTATAATGAGTGTGGATCCAAGCATGGGCCTTACATGCTTTGATTCAATACATATGCATGCTTCAAACCACTTTTTGCCTCGCTTTGGTGTTGGCTTTGAAGTTGAAGAACTAGCACACAATGTCAGTTGATAGGAGTTAGAACCAATTCAAAACCAACTCCATTTGACTTTTTTACAAATGCTTTTCGCACTCTCTCCTACCTCTTTCATCCTCTGCAATTGTTGTTTTTGAAAGAACAAAAGGAGTTGATAGCAAAAGCTGTATATATAATTCAAAAAACTAAAAAAATGCTTAATACATACTAAAACTTAACCATAAACCTATGTTGCCCACTTATAGCTTGCCTTGTCCACAAAACCAGCAACAAACTAACAGAATAGCTAAAAAAGTATCAAAGTCATAGTAGATCAAACCATCGAAGTATACTTTCCTCATTGGGTACGCCTAGAGCTCCAAGAAAAGCTTGACTACTCGGGATCACAAATGAGGAGGACAAAGTAATCGTGAAAAAGATTATTATAATTGGCTCATAGTGCATTCAAATCAATCTAAGAGCTCGACCATGTATGACCCAAGTTGTGCAAATGCTAAAAGGTAGTGTTGATGTTTTGTAAATTCCTCCCAAACCCATTTTGTCATCACCTCAAAATTGGTTGCAGCTTGTCCATGTGTAAGTTCGTCTCTACAAGAGAGTAATAACTCAAGTCAGGGTTATTCAATATTAATTATATGAGATCAACATAGTTTGTAACATACTATTTGGAAAAAAAAGCAATTGCAAAATTAATGATAATTGGGCTGTTTATAAATTTGTGATGAGATGCTAGGTTGAATTCTACAAGTGTGACTAAAAAAAGAGTGAAAAGGGTATTGTTGAATATAAATTTTCACATTCGATCTCCCCAGAGCATTTCTATCATTAGTAGGATCTAATCATGACATAAATTGGCCCCCTAACCCAAAAATTGCATGTATCATTTAGTAATCACATTGCTTGCTACTTCTCATCACGATTAGGGACATTTTGATTTTAAATTTTGCATAGGCATAACTTTAATAAAAATAATAAGTTAAAATAAATACAAAAAAAAAAATTATACCATAATAAAAGGGAACGAGGCTTGAGGATCATTTTATATTTCACAAACACGTTAAGCTTGTCATACCAATTAAGGCCCTTCAAGTGGGCCGGGGGCGAACCCACAGATGGGCTTCAAAATGAGGCCCGTTTTTAGCCCACGAGAGAGCTTCGGTAGCTGCCCACACGCTCTCAAACGGAGGTGAATGCATTGCCATCCGTCTGAACTGTCGACTCAAACAAGGAGTTCATTTCCGTTTGTTTCTTTTTTTTCCTCTGACCCAATCAACAAGTTCGCACTATTGCTTTCTTTCACGGTCAAAGTCCTATTCCACTTTGACTCCAACGTGAAAAATGTTGAAGTGGACTTTAGCGCTGAAGCAATTTCCGAGCATGTAAGATTCGACTTTCAACTTTGAAGCTTGTAGACGACCTGAAACACGCTTGTCTGCGACGACCAAGACCAAGACATTCCTTCTCACCACCAAACATTTTTTCCCATGCGGTGCATATTACATATACAAAGTTGAAAGGGAAAGAAATAGGTCGAAGAATAATGCTAAGCATGCTAGATGACTAAAAAAATTACTTATGTAGTTTTGGGACATCACTTAATAATAAATTTAATGGGCTGAATTTAATTTACCTAACGCCACCTCATCATCTGAATATTCACATAGGCTAGCTACCATACACAAGAATACTAACATCCTCTATTGTATAATGGTTGTTAATTGCATTGATGCATGGTGCTGATGATGATGGATTTCAGCCCATACTTTCATATGCCGTGGTATTAATGCTCTTCATCTATAGTGTTCTATGTTTTGGCATGATGATTTGACCTTTACTCTGTAATAGTTTTTCAATATTATTGTATTATACTCGAGAAGTCCAGAAAATGAAGAATCCTCCACTGCTGCTTTTTTCCTCAGCTTTTTCCACTATCAAATCCATTCGTATAATCTATGTGCAACTGGGGAAACACGGTTGTTTGCGACGACCAAGTACTAAGACATTCCTTCACAGCCAAACATTTTTCCCAATGCGGTGCATATTACATATACAAAGTTGAAAGTGAAAGAAATAGGTTGAAGAATAACACTAAGCATACTAGATAAATATAAAAATTACTTATATAGTTTGAGACATCACTAGTAATTAATTTAATGGACTGAATTTAATTTACCTCACGTCACATCATCATCTAAATATTCACGAGGCTAGCTACCATATACAAGAATACTAACATCCTTTATTATATTAGTTGTTAATTGCATTGATGCATGGTGTTGATTTATCATAGATTTCGAGCTTCAATACTTTCATATGCTGTGGTATTAATGCTCTTCATCTATAGTGTTCTATGTGTTTGGCATGATGATTGACCCTTTTCTCTGTAATAGTTTTTCTTATATTATTGTATTATACTCAAGAATTCTAGAAAATGAAAAAATCCTCCACTGCTGTTCTTTCTCAGGTTTTCCATTTTCAAATCCATTCGTATAATTTACGCGCAACTTGGGAAACACGGTTGTTTGCGACGACCAAGACCAAGACATTCCTTCACAGCCAAACATTTTTCTCATGCGGTGCATGCAAGTTGAAAAGGGAAAGAAATAGGTTGAAGAATAACGCTAAGGATACTAGATAACTGAGAAAATTACTTATGTAGTTTTGGGACATCACTTAGTAAATTAATTTAATTTACCTAACGCCTCGCCTCATCATATAAATATTCATGTAGGTTACCATATACAAGAATACTAACATCCTCTATTATATTATGGTTGTTAATTGCTTCAATGCATGGTGATGATCATGGATTTCGAGCTTCAATACTTTCACGTATATGCTATGGTAATAAGGCTCTTCATTGTTCTATGTGTCTGCATGACGATCGGACCTTTGCTTTGTAATAGTTTTTCAATATTATTGTATTATACTTGAGAATCCTAGAAAATGAAAAATCCTTGACATTGTAGTACTCGACACACATGAAGTTTTATTAATCCATGATTTAAGATGATTAATCCTTTAATCGTACTCGTAGCCACATATATAATACAAGACATCGATCTTACTCCATCGAAGTTATTATCTTATTGAAGACTTAAAGTATAAAAGAGAATATATGAAAATTACACTACGAAAATTTTTGTTACTACATAAAAAACTAATAAATACTGTGATTCAAGACTCTTACCGCGGGTGTTTACTAATCCCATAACTACATTTGGTTATAAATTACACTAAAGGAGCGAGAACTCCGAAACGGGCCCAGAATTTCAATTTAAATGTGCAATATAATATAAACAATTAATTTTTGTTAGAACTAAAGTTTTGTATATTGGAAGAAAAGAAAAAGAAAATTCTACAATTGATTTGGGCCCACTTAGTAGGAATCGTATAACAGGAGGTTTGTTCTAAGAGTAATTTAGAGGTTCCTCTGACTCGGAAGTTTCACCAGATGTGGAAGATCATCAATTTCAACATTTCAACACGTTGGCAGGTCCTCCAACTTGATTGTAATTTAGAGGTCCCATTGACTAGGAAGTTTCATGGTTTGTTCCTCAAGACTTTTCGGGGCAAATTTTCCGTGTGGGTCATTAATACATCGACATTGGCTGCTCAAATGATGCAGGCATGCAAATTCAATTCACATGAACTCTTAAATCGGATAGGCCCAATTCATTTAACAAGTATAGTTGAGAGATTTGTTATTTCATTTTAACAAATGTTATAGGTGTAAACGCACTGACTTCCTTTGTGATTAAGTGTGATCAAAGTTTTAGCAATTCCTATTATCTATGCTAAATTAGTGATCTTGAGGTTAAGCATGGTTGTCTCCTTTCAGTGTTGACATTAAATTGAACCCTTTGTGGTCGAAGCCAGGACAAGCCTAGTCGTTTCCTTTCCATTCCGATGTCGGAACGAACTCTTCATGGTCGAAGCCTGGTCAAGCCTTAGATCGTAAACCCAGATCCGTTAGCACTATGCATTGATGCAATTAATAACCATGGCGAAAGTGAATATTCAAATGATGAGGTGATGTTAGGTATTTAATGATTGGTCCATTATTTTGATTTATAAAGTAATGTCCTGAACAATATCAGTCACCTTTCAATTACCTAGTATACTATTTCTTCCCCTTTCTTTACCTTGCGGGAAAGAAGGAAATGATCCGGCATCTTCCTAGAAAAGAAGATACAAGTAAAATTAGCAATTCATGTTTCAATGATTTATAAATTAGTAAATATGCTACAAAATATATGTAGTGTACTATGTTTCGTTTGGTCCGATATCACCAATCTCATGTAGAGACGTCTTGGGAGTAACTCTCACCTGGCTGGAAAAGAAACTTTAATTTTTGAACCCCTTTCAAATCAAGCGTAAACGCTGAACAATTAAAAGTGTATTTTTTCTGGTCTTCCTTTGTTTCTTCTTTCTGGCTGCCTTTCTGGTTTCGCATGTGGAGACCGACGAAGCCAGCACAGAAAGGAGCATAGAGAGATATTTCCACAGAACGTGACATTTGCAGAGAGGATAATGTCGAACTTTTAAACCATTGCTTAGACTTTAAAAGCTTGGGTTTATTTTTGCAAAAAAAGAAAAAAGAAAAAGAATTGAAATATATTTTTATAAATATAATTACTTATATTGTTACAAAAATAAATAAATGAAAAATATTTTTATAAATCTATAAAAGTATTGAGGCATAAATTATTAATAATAATAAAAATTATTTATCATCGAATAATTATTTCAAATGATCGGTGATTCCTTTTAAAGATATTTTTCAAATTATTTATTTTTCACAAAATAAATCAAGTTTAACATTACATAATTACACCTTGAAATGCCTAGTTGATAGAAGTTTCATCCAACCTTAGCATACCTCCCCAACTCCAAAGTCTCATTCCAATAAAATTCCCACCCATGAGAACATGAACTTTATTCAAATAACCATATCCGTCTCTTTCAATCTTATAGTAGGAGAAAGTGAAAAAAAGGAATTTCTCCATCCTTGGCTGCCCCCTTTCTCTGAACTCTAAACCCTCATTCCATATGATGTTCTCCATCCATGAGAGCATGAACTTACTCAAATGGGTGACGCAGCCACTCTCCTTCTCTCATTTCCCTTGACACTCCATCCTTGTCTTTGTCCTCATAGGCCTCACTGTCACACCCCGAAACTACAAGAAAAAGGTGATGACATGGCCGTCCCTTCCTCAATAATGATGCAACTTCAAATATCACCAATTACTCCGATAACAAAATGCATATCTCCAAACATATATACATATAATATAAACCAACAAATTGGTTATAACATCAGAGTTTTTATAGTCAATAAAAAGAATATGGATAGTTAGAACTCATCCAACCCAACAAACTTACAACAACTATATAACCAACTCCTTAAGCCATACTTCAAAATAAACTCTCAAAAGTTTCGCGGTGCTCTTGTCCTAGTTGTTGCTAACCCTAAGATCTCGAAAACATGGAAAATGAATGGAATGAGCAATCACAACTTAGTGAGTACTACATACCATAAAACCATATCAAACTTCCACATTACATGTTTAAAACTCAAGAAATGCCTCATTAATGCCGAACAAAAATATAATAATTTGCATGAACAAAATTCGTTATATGTTACCTCAATCTAGCTATATAAAATAGCAAATTTCTCATTCATCCATAATAACAACATAGGCATCACTAATTTGAATCGGACTCATCCTATTTTATATCGATGGTTCATTCCATGCTTTAATATCTAAACTCAAGGCCTTAGAGGTGGCTTTTACAAAATTACATTATTGTGTAGTACTTAGCCCTTGACCACATATAGCAATAGTACAAGGCTCTAGAGGTGGTAGAACTTAGCCATTTACCATGCATGTCAATAGTGCAAAGCTCTAGAGGTGGCTCCCATGTGACCCAAGTCGCCATGTAGCAAAACAAGGCCTTAGAGGTGACTCACACAAAGTTTCATTGTTGTGTAGCACTTAGGGTAGCACTTAGTCATTTACTCGTTCACAACACATTTGATTTCATCAACACAACACATATTATTTTTCAATAGTTATCACATAATCACATAAATCAATTGTGCCAAAACAGCATGCATAATCCTTTAAGAGAGTTTGTCAAATCATCCCACAATAACTCAAAAGTACCAAGCATTATATCAATCTTTATACAACAAATGGGTCCTCACTTCCATTTACAAGTATATGTCAATTACTCTTACCTTAGTACGTGAGTTTCACAAAACCAAAGAAGACATTAGTACTACTAACCTAGGGATGCCCCAAAATCAAATAACACACGTTATTTGATCATTCGATCTCGTGATTCTATCAAATAAGTGAGAAACAACATTAAATTTGGGTAACACTCTACATCAACCACGAAACAGCTATATTATGCCTAAACATTAACAAAACGATTTCTATGTGCTAACAAATCACATAGTCAAAACAATTATTCAATTCGTTTGTAACACAACACTTAAGTGTAAAACTTAGTTACGCTATAACTTTCTCTATTGAACTCCGTTCTAATCATATTTATAATCAATAAAAAGCCCTTCTAATATACTAGAATAATCCCAACTTGATCATCCCAAAATCAAACTGAAAAACTAACAAAATGAGGGCTCTGGGTTGCTGGACGACACTGTTTACTGTGCGTGAAATTTCGAAATTTTGTTTCAGGCAAACTATAAGTTCAAATCACAATCCATAAAATCACGGCTCCACAACATTTCAAAGTATCATTTTTATAAAAAATACATGGCTTAACGACTCAACAATCGGATTTCGCCTTAATTTTCTCAAAATTCACAATTTGAGCCCTTTACTCATAAATTACTTGATTAGACAAACGATGGGCTTAATCTCTCATCAGGTGTTGCATTATAGAGAGTCAACTTGGCGAGGCATCACAATGTGCATGCACCAAAATCCCTTTCCTTTCTTCCTCTTTCTTTTCTTCTTTTCTTCTTCTTCTTTCTTTCCTTTCTTCTTTTTTTCTCTCTGCCGAAGTGGTTCACACTTTTAAAAGTGACTGACCACTGTTCACCTTTTTCCTCTCTCTTTTTTTTTTCTTTTTTCTTTTTTTAACCTTTCAAACTTTCTTTTGTTTCCATTTTAAAAGACCCCACCACTAAGGAAAAAGAGCCTCAACTATGACACTCATTGTTTCCCAAGTTCTTTTATGAGGGAGACGACGATGTCCACTATATTGACAACCACCACTCTTTTAAATGCAGAACCGTCGCAAATGTAACTTACCCTTTATGGGGAGGCGACCGACCCAATTCTGTGGGGCTTCCAGGATTCAAGGTCGATTGCTATGGAGGACGAATTCCCTATCTTTTTGTGCACCAAGAGCGGAAGTCTTATTTTCAGTACCTAAGGCCCGAGCAATTTCTGTCATGAAAAAATGGCAAGCTTTGCTTATTGCTTCCTAGCTAAAGATCCAATATGGATTATCATCATTGTAAATCACGAGAAATGGGCCGATACGCTCGGGCCAAGGAGCCACTGCACTTTTCGATCCACTGATTTTATGTAAATTGCAGTTGGGGTTGATCATATGTCGATATCATCAGTCAAATCATTTAAAAAAAAAAGATGACAGGGGGAAGTTAAAAGAAACTCGTTCGGATGAGAGTTTGGCTGCCTCAGTTCTAAGGTTCCAATCCCTTATGTTCTCCAGTCTAGGCAATGGCCCTGCGCCTGTCTAGAACGCTGCAAACTACGTTCTTGAGCCCTTATTGAAGTGTCCTCAAAGTGAATCGTGAAGGAAATTCACAAAAACTCGTTGATGAGCCGGGGGCTGCGTGTGTAGGAATTGTAAAATGGGGAATACTATCCCAAGTCGTCCTAAAGTCCAGTTTACAATTAGCCAGCAGCTCCAAGCTACTTGGCTTGGTTTCCACGTGCCTTGTTGTCCTTCTTTTCCTCTCAGCTTTTTGTCTTACCGTGCCAAAGTCTTGGTCTTCGGGAGGCCAAATCAAGTGATTCTCGTTGGTGCATTGGGGGTCACGTCATTCCAAAAGCAGCATTATGTGGCTCCGGGGTGCATATTAGTTAGGATATGTTCTTAATGATTAGGTAAAATCATCGAAGTCAACATTTCAAAAAAAAAAACGTTCGTGGGTCCTCCAACCTAAGTCCCTTTACTAGGAAGTTTCTGGTTTGCTCCTCTTAAAGATTTTTTTTCCAGGGGCGTAAAAACTTCCCCCGCGTAATCCATGGGGCGTTTGACTAATGCGCGCCCCGAGCCACTTTCCGTCTCCGTTCGGTATTCCTCTCTTCAAAGTCGGTGAACCAGCACAACGACAGCGACTGGAGTTCTAGGACCAGTTCAAGCCAACCCCATTTTGAATTTTCTACAAATTGCTTTCCACACCCTCTCCTGCTGTTTCTGCAATCTCTCTACTCCTTCCAGTCCCAAATGAATGTCCATAGCTTCATCTGCGGAGCTTGTTGTCATCACTTGGTCCTTGTCGTCGTCCTTACCAGCTTAGTCTATCAGGCTGTAGCGGATGATGCGAAGTATGAGACCTGCGCCCCTCAGAGCTGCGGATAATGTCCGGAACATCAGCTACCCTTTTTGGATTTCGGGAGCAGGAATCCTATTGTGGCCATCCGGATTTTGAGATCACCTGTTTAGGGATATACCTGTCATGAATTTTTCGGACAGTGGGTTCTTTCTACATCAAGGAAATCTTCTATGCAAACCATTCAATCCGCCTCGTTGATGCCCTTGTGTACGATGACACCTGTGGTGCTCCGTCAGCGTAATAGTAGCTTCCAAGGAACGCCTTTCAATCTCAGTTCCACTAATGCCGATTTCTTCTTCTACTATAATTGCACCTCGCCGCGCGCCAAATTTTGCATATCCAGTGAAATGTGCTAGCAACAACACCAACTATTCTTTGCTCTTTTCCTCGAGGAAGCATTGCAAGAAATAGATGTGGATTCTGCCGTCCGCTCTTGCAGTTCTCCAGTTAGTGTACCTGTTCATGTCAATGCAAATAACACTAGCTTGGTGACTATGAATTATAGTGAGATTATGGAGATGGGGTTCCTTTTGAACTGGACCGCAATTGATTGCAGCGAACGTGAGGAAAGTGAGAGGACGGTGTGGATTCGAGAACAATGATTTCGTTTGCTTTTGCCAAGATGGCCCTCATTCTCAAACCTGCAATGATGGTAAGTGCATGGGGGACTTTTTTTATTTTTATTTTTTATTTTTCTGTTTTTGCTTCTTGACTGAGTTTTCTTATCTATTGTTTTGCTTGATCTTTCATTTCGACATGTGGAGCTTGGTATCTGCGTCCCAAAAGATCCGATGGTAAAAATGTATTTAGTGAAGCTGAAGTACACCAAATTCACAGTAAAAATTTTGAAATGTTGGATCAATACAACTTGCTTTTCTTTGTGGGATTTTCTTGTGCACGCAACCAATGAGAAAGAAAGAAAGCTTCTGTCTCTATTAGTGGTGCTAAATTCTTATGAAGTGTTCAGTTGAAATAGGTGATGTTGATAGATTTGAATTGTGCATATAACTTTATCACGCTTATGGGTTTTCATTGTGACATGACCTTATTTATTATTAGCATAAAAACCATAATGAGTGTGGATCTAACCATTAGCCATATATGCTTCAATTCGATGCATATGCACACTTCAGATCACTTTCTACCTCGCTTGGTAGTGGTCTTGAAGTTGAAGAACTAACACAATAGTGATAGGAGTTAGGACAAATTTAGACCAACTCCATTTGATTTGTCTGCAAATGCTTTCCAAACTCTCTTCTACCTCTTTCTCCTATCCTCTACAATTGTTTGCCTCCTTCCGGTCCAAATAAATCACCAAAACTTCATGTGAGAAGCTAATTCTCACCAATTGGTCATTATCAACCTCTTCACCTAGTCTATCTTGCTCTTTTGGATGATGCACAACACGAGGCCCCCATGCCTCATAATTGCACATATAAGCCGAACATCAACTACCCTTTTAGGATTTCTAGTGAACAAGAGTCTTATTGTGGCAATCCGAATTTCAAGATCACATGCAAAGAGATACACCCTCCTAACTTTCTCAAACGAGGGGTACAATATCAAGGATATCTTCTATGCACACAATTCATTCCTCCTGTTTAATGCCCTTGTGTAGCAGGAATCCTGTGTTGCTCTCCGTAATATCAACCTTGAATGATGGCTTGTCAACCTCAGTTGCACTAATGCCAATTTCTTCTTCTACTATAATTGCATCTTCGCAGTCAACAAGTTTTTTCATATTTAGTGGACTATGCTAGCAACTCCACCTCCATTCTTTTTGCTTTTTCTTCCAAGGAAGCATTGCAGGAAATGGATTACTATTTTGCCATCAGCTCCTGCTAATTTGCAGTTAGCATACCTGTTTACATAAATGCCAATTTCCCTAGCCCTAATGTCTATGGATTACAGTGAGATTAAGAAGGGGCTCCTATTGAATTGGAATGCAATTAATGTAGCAAGTGTGAGGGAAGTGAGGGATGGTGTGATTCAAGCACACTAATTTTGTTTGCCTTTGCCAAGATGCTCCTCATTCTCATAGCTGCAATGATGGTAAATTCCTGGGGATCCAATTTTCTGCTTTTACTTCTTGACTGAGATTTCATATCTACTGCTTTGCTTGATCTTTCATTTCTACATGCGGAGGAAGGTGCAAATTAGAACTTCACCTCAACCTTCTTTGCCTTTGAATGTTTGATCTTAAGGTTACCATATGCTTCCACAAGATCCATTGTTTTAATGTATTGAGTGAAGATGCACCAAATTCACGGTAAAATTTGTAGATATCGGACTAAAGTGACTTCACTTTCTTTGTGGAAGTTTGCTGTGCCTGCAAACCAAACAAAAAAAGCTTCCACCTCCACTAGTGATGCTAAAATCTCACCGGGCGTGCAGTCGAAGTATATAACATTGATAGATTTGAACTCTACATATAAAATCTTATTTCAGGGTGGATCCAAGCATGTGCACATGCTTCCACTCAGGATACATGCACGATCCATCGCACTGTAGGAAGCACTCTTTTACTAGTTTCATCCCAACTTCATTTGGGATTTATTTGATAAGCATTTGTGTCCTTGTAGGGAAATGTAGCATTATGTGGAGAAAGGCCATCATAGGTAATCCATTAAATTGTGTTTTTCGTTGTCTATTTTCTATAAAGATTTGCAACTTGGAAGCCTCGATAAAGTGATGAAGTGAGATTGCTATTTTGAAATGTCCTATGTTTTTTTAAGGGATATCAGCATTAGGAGTTGGAATTGGGATTGCACTTATTTTTATGCTTTCCTTCAAGAAGAAACAAATGATAAGAAGAATTATGGCTTTGATAAAGCAGAGGAGTGGAATATTTTGATGGCAAAATGAAAATCGAGGGACTCATCTCTTCGAGAAGATACACCTATAAAGACATCAAGAGAATGACCTACTCTTTCAAAGAAAAGTTAGGCCAAGGAGGCTATGGTTGTGTACAAAGGCAAGCTTAAAGATGGTCAACTTGTGGCAGTGAAGCTTCTAAAGAAGTTGAAAGGTGATGCCAAGAATTTTTCAATGAAGTTGCGAGCATAAGTAGGACTTCTCATGTCAATGTTGTCAACCTCTTGGGATTTTGTTTTGAAGGAAGTAAAAGAGCTTTGATTTATGAGTTCATGCCTAATGGATCCCTCAAAAAGTTCGTAGTTAACAGGAGTAACACATTGGAGTTAGATCAACTATTGGGTTGGGACGCATTGTACTAGATTTCCCTTAGCATAGCTTATGGGCTAGAGTACTTGCATAGAGGTTGCAACATGAGGATCTTGCACTTTGACATAAAGCCTCACAACATCCTCCTTGACGTAAACTATTGTCCTAAGATTTCCAACTTTGGTCTTGCCAAAATATGCCCAAGACAAGAGAGCATCGTATCAATGCTAGGTGCCCCGGGTACCCCTGGATATATTGCTCCAGAGCTATTCATGAGGAACATTAGAGGGGTTTCTCACAAATCATATGTTTATAGCTATGGCATGATGGTTTTGGAGATGGTCGGTATGAGGAAAAATATCGAAGTCATGGTAGATTGTACTAGTGAAACATACTTTCCTCATTGGGTCCATCAACGCTTAGAGCTCCAAGAAGAGCTTGGGTTGCACGGGATCCTGAATGAAGGGGATGAAGAAATTGCAAAGAAGATGATTGTAGTAGGCTTATGGTGCATTCAAATCAATCCAAGAGCTCGACCTGTATGACTCAAGTTGTGGAGATGCTAAAAGGAAGTGCTGAGGCCTTGCAAATTCCTCCAAAACCATCCTTCTCATCACCTCAAGATTGCTGGAAGCTTGTCCATGTGAAAGTTTGTCTTCACAAGAGAGTAATGACTTGAGTTGTGGTTATTCAATTTCACTTATAGGAGACTAACATAGTTTGTAATAGAGTATATAAAAATGCAAAAAAAGACTATCAACGTTTTAATTAATGACTATTGAGCTTTTCACACACTTGTGATCAAATGTCTACATTAAACTCCTATGAGTATGATGGAAAAGCAAAGAAGTGAAAAGTGCATTATTTCATATTCTCAATATAGTTTGTCATTTATCCAAATAGGATTTATGTTGTGCAAAATAGAAGACATCTTGAACAAATTTTATTGAATGACCTCCATTATGAACCCTTAAATTGGATGGGCCTAATTCATTTAACAAGTATAGTTGAGAGATTTGTCATTTTGTTTAAAGATTTTATCATGGATTATTCTAAAGAATTAGTTAGGCAAAAAATGTTAAAGAGTTCGATAAAGTGTCGTCAATGTGTTGGCAATTCCTTGAGGCCAAGCAAGGCAATCTCCTTTTCGTGTTGACATTAAACCGAATGTTTTTTGGTCAAGCCTAGTCGTCTCCTTTCCATTTCGATGTCAGAATGCACTCGATGATAGGGGAAGATGCAATATAAGCTTGCAGGAAGTTTTGAATGGAGGGTTTGATGTTCAGTGTGTTAGCTGGGTTCACTCCTAAGTGGAGGAGGCCCAATGAGTTGCAAGCTCAAAAAGGGCTTGAGCCCATATAATAAGTTATATGAGGAAATAGGGTTTCTCACTATCTATATAAAGAGGTAGCGGCAGAAAAGGAAACAGTAACAAGAGAAAAAGAGAAAGAAGAAAATCTGGGATTTGGGGCAATATCTGATTTACATCAAGCTGGCGTCAAAGGTCGATTCGTGGTCCGATTGAGCTGAAATTTTGTCAGCATGTTCGTGGTGCAATTTTCTCGAATCTGACGGTTTGATTTTCGTTTGAAGCTCCCTACATCAGGTTTTTCGTGGATTGATCAAAACCTGCGCGTTTGGTCGATTTATCATTGATCTCTTGTGAAGTTCATGTGTATTGCCAAGAATTATGTTCTTGAGGTGTTTGCTGCTATGTACATCTAGTATTTGCTAGAGAAGAACAATTTTATTGATAGTGAAGATTTTCGTGGACTTCGGTCCCGTGGTTTCTTATCTCCTCACATTGAGGAGGTTTTCCACGTAAAAAAATCGTCTTGTATTCGCGTGCTTGGTATTTATTTTACTCTACTATATCGATTCCTATTAGGTTTACACAAGAGGAGATTATTTTATTTCGCTGCGTTAATTCGATATTGTTCGAATTGTTACCGTTCTCCTATCGAGTGGTATCGAGCAATAGGTTATTGCTTGATTTTTCTGCCTTTGTGTTAAACAATGGAAACAAATACGAAAGTAAAGTGGTTACACTGAATGGTTCGAATTGTCATATATGGAAAGGAAGATGGAAGATCTTTTATATGTAAAAGATTTTTATTTGCTTGTATTTGCTGAGGAGAAACCGGAGAATAAAAACGACGTTGAATGGTCTATATTTCATCGTCAAGTATGTGGTTATATCAGGTTAGTGGGTAGATGATAATGTTTTAAACCATATTATTGAGGAAACGCATGCACGCAGTTTATGGGATAAGCTCGAACAGTTATATGCTCGAAAGACTGGGAATAATAAGTTATTTTTTATAAAACAGATGATGGCTCTGAGAAATCATAATGGTACTCGTTTGACTAATCATTTAAATTCTTTTCAAGGAATTATAAATCAGTTGGCTGCGATGGGAATCAAGTTTGATGATGAGATACAAGCATTATGGTTGCTTGGTACTTTGCCGGACTCATGGGAGACGTTCCGAACATCTTTGTCTAATTATGCCCTGTGATGGTACGATTACCATGGATTTGGCCAAGAGTAGTATTTTGAATGAAGAGATGAGAAGGAAGACACGAGGATCGTCCTCTTCACATTCTGATGCCTTGGTTGTTGAGAAAAGGGAGAGAAGTGAGTCTCGAGGTCCGAGAAGTCGAGATAAAAGTAGAGGTAAGTATAATAAATTTGCTAATGTTGAGTGCCATTATTATCATCGTAAGGGACATATTCGTAGGTTTTGTCGCGATTAAAAAGGGAGAAACAAAAGGAGAAAGGTAAAGAGAAGATAAGTGATAATGACATTGATGACAATTGTGTCATTGCACTTAAAGAAGACTTTCTCACTATTTTTGATGGTGATGTGGTGAATTTTGTTTTTCATGAGACTAGTTGGGTAATTGATGGTGGTGCATCAGTTCATGCTACGTCTCGTAGGAATTTCTTTACATCATATAAGTCAGTGACTTCGGATCCGTGAAGATGGGAAACAATGGACTAGGTCAAGCTGTAGGCATCGATGATGTGTGCTTGGAAACCAGCAATGGCACAAGGTTAGTATTGAATAATGTTAAACATATACCCGATATCCGCTTGAATTTGATTTCTATAGGCAAGTTGGATGATGAGGGTATTGCAGCACCTTCAGTAATGGTCAATGGAAACTTACCAAAGGTTCTCTTGTTGTGGTTAGAGGTGAAAAATATTCTTCGTTATACATTATGCGAGGCAAAGTTGTCTATAGATAAAATTAATGCAGTAGATAGCGAAGATGCAGTTGAGTTATGGCATAAGAGGCTCGGTCACATCGGTGAGAAGGGTTTGTCAATATTGGCCAAGAAAAAGCTTCTTTCGGGATTGAAAAAGTTCAGCATTAAAGAAGTGTGCTTATTGTTTAGCAGGAAAACAGAACAGGGTTGCATTTAAAGGCTCCCCTTCTTCAAGAAAGTCAGGTATATTAGATTTAGTGCATTCTGATGTTTACGGTCTTATGAAAACAAAATCACTCGGTGGCTCTCTTTATTTTGTTACTTTTATAGATGATTTTTCAAGGAAAATTTGGATTTATACCTTGAAAACTAAAAATCAAGTGTTAGATGCTTTTAAGCAATTTCAGGCTTCAGTTGAGAGACAAATTGGAAAGAAATTGAAATACATCAGAACTGATAATGGGGGAGAGTATATTGGACCTTTTGATGAATACTACAGACAACAAGGTATTTGACACCGAAAGACACCTCCCAAGATGCCTCAGTTAAATGGCTTAGCTGAGAGAATGAACAGAACATTGGTTGAAAGGGTAAGATGCTTACTTTCACAGTCAAAGTTACCTGGATCTTTTTGGAGTGAGGCTTTAAGTACAGTTGTGCATGTATTAAATCTTACTCCATGCGTTCCTTTAGAGTTTGATATTCCTAATAGAGTTTGGACAGGCAAAGAAGTTTCTTATGGTTATTTGCGTGTATTTGGGTGCAAAGCATTTGTGCATGTTCCCAAAGATGAGAGGTCTAAACTTGATGTGAAAACACGATAGTGCATATTTATTGGTTATGGACAGGATATACTTGGATACAAATTTTATGATCTACTTGAAAAGAAAATTGTAAGAAGCAGAGACGTTGTGTTTATGGAAGATTAAACAATAAAGGATATTGAGAGATCAGAGATGATTTTAGCACCACAGGTTAGTGATAATCTGGTTGATTTAGATCCAGTTCCTCTTACAAATATTCCTACACAGGTTGATGAAGAGCAGCAGGAAGTCAATGTTCCAAATAACGCACATATTCCTGAACATGTTGAAATAGATAATACTATTCCTGAACCAGATGCTCAATTAGATGTTCCACTGGATGTTCTAGTTCGGAGATCTGTTAGAGACCGACGACCTTCCACCAGGTATTCTGAAGATGAGTATGTATTATTGACTGATGCAGGCGAACCGGAGTGCTATGCAGAAGCAATAGAAGATGAGTACAAAAGCAATTGGTTCAATGCTATGCGAGATGAAATGCAGTCACTTTATGATAATCATACTTTTGAGTTGGTGAAGTTACCTAAAGGTAAAAGAGCTTTGAAGAACAAGTGGGTATATAGGTTGAAGCAAGATAAACATACTTTATAACCACGGTACAAAGCTAGATTGGTTGTTAAGGGATTCGGTCATAGAAAGGGTATTGATTTTAATGATATATTTTCTCCAGTGGTGAAAATGTCTTCTATCCGTGTGGTACCGGGCTTGCAGCTGGCCTAAATTTTGAAATTGAGCAAATGGATGTTAAAACGGCCTTCCTACATGGTGACTTGGAGGAAGAGATATACATGGAATAACCCGAGGGTTTCAAAATGGAAGGAAAAGAGGATTATGTGTGCAAATTGAAGAAAAGTCTCTATAGCCTAAAACAAGCACCAAGACAGTGGTATAAGAAATTTGCATCAGTTATGACAGAACATGGCTATAAGAAGACTTCCTCGGATAACTGTGTGTTTGTCCAAAAATTTTCTGATGATGACTTTATTATTCTCTTGCTTTATGTTGATGATATGCTGATTGTTGGTAGGAATGCTTCAAGAATTGAGTTATTGAAGAAAAGTTGAGCAAGTCTTTTGCCATGAAAGACTTGGGCTCGGCGAAGCAGATTCTTGGCATTAGAATTACCCGAGACAGAGATGCTAAGAAGTTGTTTTTGTCGCAAGAGAAATATATCGAGAAGATCCTTCATAAATTTTACATGGACAAGGCTAAAGTGGTTATTACTCCTCTTGCTGCCCACTTTAAGTTAAATATGATGCAAAGTCCTACGACTGATAAAGAAAAGAAAGATATGGAAAGTGTTCCATATGCCTCAGCTGTAAGAAGCTTAATGTATGCGATGATATGTACACGCCCAAACTTGGCACATGTAGTTGGCGTTGTTAGTCGCTATTTGTCAAATCCAGGCAAAGAGCACTAGAATGCAGTGAAGTGGATTATGAGGTATCTTCGGGAACTTCAAATTTGAAACTCGGTTTGGGATCGGGAAACTTGAGTTAGTTGGATACACGATTCCGACTTGGCAGGAAATATTGATACTCATAAATCTACTTCTGGTTATTTGATTTTTTTTGCGGGTGGAGCTGTGTCATGGAAGTTAAGATTGCATAAGTGTATTGCACTTTCTACAACTGAAGCTGAATTTATTGCAGCGACTGAAGCTAGTAAAGAGATGCTATGGATGAAAAAGTTCTTAGAGGAACTTGGGTTCAAGCAAAAGAGGTATGTGCTATTTGGTGATAATCAAAGTGCAATTCATCTCGGTAAGAATTCATCTTTTCATTCTAGATCGAAACATATTGATATTATATATCATTGGATAAAGGGATGTTCTAGATGAAAAGTTATTGGAACTTGAGAAAATTCATACGGATCATAATGGCTCCGATATGATGACGAAGACTCTACCAAGAGAGAAGCTTGAACATTGTTGTTTGATAGCAGGGATGGTGAATCCCTCCACATTGTCGTGAGGGGGAGATTTGTTAGCTGAGTTTACTCCTATGTGGAGAAGGCCCAATGAGTTGCAAGCCCAAAAAAGAGCTTAAGCCCATATAATAAGTTATATGAGGAAATAGGGTTTCTCACTATCTATATAAAGAGGTAGCAGCAGAAAAGGAAACAGTAACAAGAGAAAAAGAGAAAGCAGAAAATCTGGGGTTTGGGGCAATATATGATTTACATCAAGCTGGCGTCAGAGGTTGATTCGTGGTCCGATTGAGCTGAAATTTTGTCAGCATATTCGTGGCGTAATTTTCTCAAATTTGAACGGTTTGATTTTCGTTTGAAGCTCCATACATCAGGTTTTTCGTGGATTGATCAAAACCTGCGCGTTTGGTCAGATTTATCCTTGATCTCTTGTGAAGTTCATGTGTATTGCCAAGAATTATGTTCTTGAGGTGTTTGCTGCTATGTACCTCTAGTATTTACTAGAGAAGAACAATTTTTTTGATAGTGAAGATTTTTAGGTGGACTCCAGTCCCGTGGTTTTTTATCTCCTCACATTAAGGATGTTTTCCACGTAAAAAATCGTTTTGTGTTCGCGTGTTTGGTATTTATTTTACTCTACTATATCGATTCCTATTAGGTTTACACAAGAGGGGAGATTATTTTATTTCACTGTGTTAATTCAATATTCGAATTGTTACCGTTCTCCCATCACAATGTAACGACCAACCTGAGTGCACTTTTTCTGGCAGGTCTTGCAGCAGCAACTCCTCTTCTTCAACATCTAGTGTCACGTGTTATTGCGTGGCAACCCTACGCTCGTACCTGCAATGACCCCCCTTGTTCTTTCAGTAGCATTCCGGGTGATCTTTCTCAACTTTATTAGGTAGGTTCTTGTTTATATAGGTGCATCAGATTATATTATCAACCACGTAGAATATCCATAACATCACTAAACCTTGAGCTTTTGCGGGGTTAGTTTTTATTAGTGCCTCAAAGATCACATGGCCAATAGACCCCGAGAATTTGTCCAGAGAAAATTCGATTGAATGTGATACACTCGTTTCTTTTGGGGAAACTTGATGGGGCCATACTTGTTTTGTCTTCCTCCAAGTAAGAATGTCATGTGACAAGAATGACTTTTCTATGACTTTTCTTTTTAATGGCACAACTCAGATTATCTACTGCTTGGCCATGAATTTTTCATGAGAGATGTTAGAATATTTAAATTATAAATCATGCTTTTATCTAATAATTTAAATTTTTAGAACAATTGACGATAGTCTAATAAAACATCGCATGATATCAGAGTTAGAAATCTCGAGTTCAAATATTTTTAGATCCCATTTTGTCTCCCCAATTAAATTTCCATGTTTAGTACTAGGCAAAAGATTAGACTAATCATGAGGGAGAGTGTTAGAATATTTAAATAACGAATAACGTCTTAATCTAATAGTTTAGATTTTTAGAATAGTTAGTAATGATCCTACAAAATTTTACTAGATTTTACCAGAGACTTATTTTCGCTGACTAGTCATGAAGATTTGTATAATGGGAGGTTTGTTCCCAAAAACAAGGCACAACCATTCGGGAAAGACCTACCTCGTTCGGATGCAGCAGTACGGGGGACGACAAGCACTAAATGGACCTCAGGCGACGGTGAAACACTCTTTTGAGCTCGCTTTCTCTTTCTCTCTAGCTCACCCTCTCTCGATTGTTCTCTCTAAGTTCTAACAAGCATAAAAACAGAGCTCCTCCTCTCTTGCTACCTTCTCTCCCCTCTTCCCTCTCTCAGTCTTGTCTCTCTCCTCCAGGGCGACGCTAGCTAGCCTCGTACCACAAGACATTCCCCACACCGGCATTATGCGCACCGCTCGTCGCAAACGTCCTCGTCGTCCTCGCTTCACGTATAGCCGTCGTTCCCTGTTTGTCGTCGAGCCAGCGGCCAAAGGGAGAGAGGAGAAAGAAGAGAAAGAGGCTGGGCCAGCGGAGAAGAGAACTGGGCTATGTGTTGGGGGTGGGGGGGAAGAAAAGAAGAAAAGAGGAGTAGGCTGGCCTAGAAAGGAAGAGGCTA
Organism: Eucalyptus leucophloia subsp. euroa; assembly: GCA_017140325.1. Classification (NCBI taxonomy): domain Eukaryota; kingdom Viridiplantae; phylum Streptophyta; class Magnoliopsida; order Myrtales; family Myrtaceae; genus Eucalyptus; species Eucalyptus leucophloia. Next base: position 10,837,216 of record CM029469.1, on the reverse strand, counting down.
TGGGCCCACCCACTCGGGAGATAAAAAAGAAGAAGACGTGGATTGGGCTAGCCTCGCGGGAAGAAGAAACGGGGAAGAGAAGAGAGGGCCGGGCAGACCTAGCCCCGCCCGGCTCTTTTCGATTTTTTTATAATAATAATTTTTAGATAATAAATTATTTTTAAAGACAAATTTTAAATTTTTTGCAAAGATTTTAAATAACTAATACTAGTGATGCAAATCAAATGTTCCTAATGTACATATCCATTGCAATCTAATGGAAATTATTTTTGTTAAGGGTTAAAAATTAATCTTTAATTTTTTACTTGATTGACTTTTAAGTAAAAAAGTAAAATTTAGGTGTCAACAAGACTAACTTGAAAATAATAGTAAGTTTTTTTAACAAAAAAAAAGGGTAAGTGGAGCTAGAATAGGAAAGGAATCATCTTACAAAACTAAATGACGCCGGAGTAGTTTGATTGAATTTTTTGGGGGGGGGGGGGAGAGAGAGAGAGAGAGAGAGAGAGAGAGAGAGGTCTCATAGTTCGCAAGTAGAAAGGCAAAATTGGAGCAAGCCTTCATTTTTTTTGTGGGAGAGAGAGAGAGATCATGGGAAAAGAAGGGGACTCGGTCAACAGCAGAGTCGTTCCTCAATCTGGACGTTCCTAAACCCTGTTCCCATCCTCCATCTCGCTTAGCGCAATGAGCAATTTTGCTTCTATACTTCTACAATTCGAATTATTTTCTGATGTGAGTCCACTAATGTTTTCTTGCCATTATGTCGGATATCTATGCCTCAATTTTATCTATGGTTCTTGAATCCAATACTCGATCCTGAGGACATAGGAACTCTGTAAAACCTATTGGAAACATCTTGTAATTCTTCATCGAGTGAAACTAATTAGGCGTCCTTTATTGCTTAAGGTCATAAACGTTTAAATCATATTTCCGTGTGCATAGAATCCTGTTTTGATGTGATCGATAAAGGAAGGACATAATTTCGTAGTGATATTTGCTTGGAATCGCTCGTTTACATCACCTGGACTTAATCATGCATATGTGCTTTAGGTAATCCAATTAGTGTCACTGTTCTAGGTTCACCAAGGCATGAATTAGAGACGTTGCAGGGCCCAGAAGTGGGCCGAATGCTCACTGTGCCAATCGCTCTTCGATCTGAACAGCAAGCATTGTTTGGCCTACTCGCGCCTCTCTGAGCCAGTCCTTGGCTGCCCTTGTTTAATCGTTTTAGCCTCGCATGGCACGTGTTCATGCATATGGGGGCTCGCTTTTATCAGATTTTTAGCACTGATAATATAAAATGTTGACGCTTCATCTGATATTCGATTCGCGACTCGAACGTCAGATTTTAGTGGGATCGGTCGTCGGCGAGCTTCCTTTGTGCGTTCATTTGTTACATCCTCAGATACGAATGTCCATTTGGATCCATTCTAACCCTTTTTTCCTGGGACATATAAAATGGATACATTGAATAAGTATCGGTTTTGTCGATACCATTTTCCCTTTTGGATGCCTTCATTTTTTTCATTGTATTTTTTCCATTTAGATTTAGGATTCTCATCTTTAAATAATATCATTTCAGAAGAGGGGGAGTGGCAGCTAACGGCGGGTGGCTGTATAGAAAATTTTTACTTATCGTTTATGTTCCAAACCTACTTTTGGACTAAAAAATAGAAAGAAAAATAGTTATTATGCTCGTCCTAAAGTGACGTAGCACAGCATTTGGTGATGCGCATGGGGGATGTCTTCATAAAACGTTACCACATGTGCAGGGGCGTTTGAAAAATGTTCCTGTCCGACTGTAAAAAAAAAAAAAAAAAAAAAAAAAAAAAAAATTGTCCCTACTTGCGGAGGTTTCTCTCAGTGAATGGTGTTGATGAATTTTCGAGGAGTCAGGGAGCGAGGGATTTTCATTTTTTACTTGGATGAGGGATTGGTTTGGCCGATCTAAGTATTGATAAAGGACTATTCTTGCATATCCTACGCCGGTGCCTTGCAAGTAACATATGTTAGATACAAATTGCGTAATCCCAAGATCTCCATAACTAGAACAAAAACATGCATAATTGAGTAGAAAGATTAACGCACCTGTTTTGGGATCCATCGAATATAAAGCGGAAACAGAAAAAGGATTATCCACATATGTCAAGGGGATCCACGCATCAAGTCTTTCTCCTCTATTGCCCTCTGTATCACTAGCTCAATGAGGCGGCCCCCCTCACGTGTAGCGTTAGGTAAACACCCCTTAGGTGAGGATACATGTGAAAATTAGGGTTAGAGGAGAGACTTGAGCAGTATTTATAGAGTTTCCAGCTAGTCCCTCTCATTATGGGCTAGGCTCAACTCGGCCTACATTAGCCAGCCCATATTAGACTAATTAAGAAACCTTCTATCTCACCTTAGACCAACCCTGTTTTACGGTAACCGTAAAAATAGTAAATTACAATATCAATTAATTTAGTCCACATTAGGAAAACTCTTACATTCTCCCACTTGGACTATATTAATTGAAATTGTACTATATGTGCGCACATTTGGTCCAGAAATAATTCTTAATAGTCAATCATATCCCATAAAGTCTTAAACATTGTATCATGGCGGTAACTGCATGTATACACACAGAGCCTTCCATGGTCACAAATGTTCTCAACTTTATTGATATGGATTCAATATGATAGTATGGCAAATGGATAACATCTCTCATAGAGAGATCCCATTTGTCAGTCACCATTCTCTTACCTTAGGCGACACAAAAATTTGTGCCACTAGAGAATGTTTTATGATTCAAATGAACCCACATATGTCTTGTCCTTATGGTTAATCTTTCTTTATGTATCACAAGATATATGCACAAAGCTAAAAACCGGATGCCCGGATGCCCCTAGCCTTCACTCAAGGTCTATACAATCCCTTGAGACTTTATCAATATGTATTCAACATAACAACACATTCAAAATATTTTATTGAATGCAAAAGTTGATACATATCAAACCGTTAGTAAGTGTAACGAACCACAGATGTGAACTTTATCAAAGTAAAGCCAAAATAGCTTCCACTAAACAACAGTATTCGAAGATACTCCTAGGCCCATGTTAACGATATTTTACTAAAATATATATGGGCGTAGGCCTTTAATTAGTGGATCTGCAACCACATCATCTGTGAAAATATATTATATTATAAGTCACATTTTTGTACCGTTTCTTTATGGTAAAAAATATTTGACCACCATATATTTACACCCCTTGAGACTTCTGTAGTAAATAAATAATACCACAAATTTGTTATCTCAATACAACCGTATGGGTTTATCCATAAAATTAAAACAATCAACTCCTTTCATGAGATTCTGGAGCCTAAAAGCCCAAGTAACAGTCTAAAAGAATGTTACTAACACTGCTTACATAGTAGAAGATGACATAAAACTTTATTTACTGCACTTACTGTTAACATAAATATGTATTATGTTATTGATTGCATGTCATCAAAACAGCCATCAAAGTTTATATCTAAATACCCTACTAACTACAAGAATTGAACATGGCTATAAATTAGTATATAATCTCTTGTCTTCTTTAAGTACCTTAAAACCTTCTTGACAGTAACCCAGTGATCATGTCCTGGATTTGACCGATATCTGCCTAGAAGTCCCGTCACAAAGACAACATTTAGTCTACTGAAAATTCGAGCATACATTATACTTTTAAGTGCACTGACATAAGGTACACTATTTAATTAGATTTTCTCAATATCTAAATAAGAAAAATGTGATAGATTTAGTCCATCACCCTTAACAACAGAAGCAATTCCTGGCTTGCAATGATGTATATTGAATATTTCCAATATACAATCAAAAAATGTCCTCCGAGAAAATCTAATATAATATGGCAAAAACAACCCTTACTGACCTCAGTACAAAGGATATAAGATGTCTCAAGGTCACAACTTGTAAGCAAAGTATTATGTACATAAAGTATGAGAAAAAATGAATTTCCTCCCACTAACCTTGCAGTCTACTAAATTACTTTGTTCCCAATTGAACAAAATAACAATACTATGAAACTTTAATAATATTGTCTAGAAACTTGCTTAAGACTATAAATTATAACTTTTCAGTCTACACACAAGTTTACTTGAATCTGCTGCAAAATCATCCAGTTGCACTATATAAATTTTGTATCTATTTGGCGTAACTCCATATCAAAATAAATTATTAATGCCACATTCACTCTGAAAGAATCTTTAAACATACTAGAAAGAAATATTTATTTCTTCACTATAAACAATACACCCCTCTTTCAGAGTGAAAACTTTAGTTACCAATTTGGCTTTAAATTCCACAATCTTTCTTTGAAATTCTTTTAATTTTGTACGCCAATTTGCAACTAATGAACTAATAATCTTTAGGCAAATAAGTTAGTTTCCAAACACTATGATGTTTCATAGATTGTATATCGCCTTTTTATGACATCTAATTACATACTTGATTGAAAATAAGAAACGACATTTATAAATATGTCATTACATCAACCATATAGTGGATATTGTAATCATGCTCTCACAAATAGACTGTATAGTCTGATGGTATAACTGATCGTCTTTCCTTAACAAATCTCCTTAATAAAGCTGCAACCACTTCATTCTGCACTTGAGAGGTTTACGAAATTTAATTATAAACTATATCAAGAATAGTACCTTGAACCTCAACAAGTTTAGTCTATGGTATATGAGATTCCATAATTATCTGTATAGGTAAAGACAAAAACATAGTAACCTTCATCGTACTATTATCTTTAATAGTCTGAGAGTAGTTATCCTCTACAATTACGTCAATTTTTAAAAAACTTTAGAGTATGTGATTCCATAATTCTTGTACCTTCTTTAGGGTCATAAAATCAAATACCCCTTTTGTATATGAAAAAATTGATTTCATAATATCAACCCACAAAAGACCAGATAAATTAGTCTTACTAATCATACTCATCACCATATTCAATATGGCACATTTATGCCTTTCGCCCAAATCTTTTTGTCAAAATTTTCAGGTATAGTAATTAAATTACCACCCTAGAATCTACCAAATATTTGACAAATGACCCTTTAAGCTATTTCGCATTGTTATACTTGCCAAAATACTCATTGCTACTGTTAAACCTGACAACTTTTTAATTATATACGAGATGTATATGTCATTAGGACTTAAACACAATTTTTGCAGATGTGTCCTGATTTCAATATCAGAAAAGACATAATTTCAAGCAACTAAGGCTTCCTTCTTCTTATAGCAGTGCAGTCCGCAGGCAAACCTCTTTTCAAGTGTTCTAGAATGGAACGCTTCATGGACAATAAGCAAATTCAATTGCTCTTTTCTCAAGCAAAAAATCATATGTCCACAACTTAAAATTTGAAGTAGTAAAAAATCTCAATGATGACGGAATTACCATTTATAGAAAATGTGACTGAAAAACAAGCAATATATAATTAGCATCATGTGAGCATTGTGTAACTTGACGTACAAGTACACATTCAGATAGTTACATGCAAAGTCACATAATCACCTTTGGGCAGAATACATGACATGCAATTGTACACTCCCCACATGATAAGGGTTATGAGAATATGTTCCAATTCTTCGTGAATTCATCACCTTTGGGCATATGAATTACTAGAATCAGTCACTCTTCCACCACACTATCATGTATCCTTCCATGAACTAATACACAATCACCTCCTTTTGGAGTATGATTACGCATTAGACCAGGAGACATCCTAATCATCATACGAGACCGAAATTTCTCAAACCCAATCAAGTGTGCCACTTTGGCGGTCACTACTCAATTGAATCATTGAAATTCTCTCATACCAGGGATATAAGCTTTACTCCTCACATACTCCATATATATGTGATTTTAACTTTAGTGATAGGGGCATCATATCACCAAAATCACATATCATGCTAATTACATTGCTTTATTCATTAATAAAAAATTAATCATATATATATATATATATATATTGATCACAGTAACACAAGAAACTTCTCATAACAAAGAATAAAACATCTCTCATGCATCATAATTACATATTACCATAACAACATAAAAAGAATGCTGATCTATAATATCTCTCACAAATTAATATCAATAGGAATACATGGTGCACCAAATCGACAAACTTGACAGCTGATCCATTATCACTCATGAATTCATAAGGCAAAAATGACTCCAAGGCCAACAACTGATTTATTAATCAATTTTTGGTAATAAATATCATTACTTCAACCAGTGGCCTATTAATTGAGTCAAACCAGAGAACCAAATATCTAAAATTTAATAGTAGATACTATTACTCTGCATAAATGTTATCAAACTCTTTAACCATAACAAATATTCAACTTGATAGACATTAACAAGTGACCAGATGAGTTCATGTACAATATGCAGTAACTTAATTGACATGCATTACCCACATTCAGCAGATGTGTTAATCAATACATCAGTCTGGTCACGAGTTCTTGAGTCGTCTATCATTCAAAGATTACCAGTGTGTAAAGGAGTATACTTGAGTAACAAAAGTTTCATAATCTTTATTGTTTCTCATCAGCTCAATACATAGCTCAAATACAATCTCATATGAATTGTATCTCATTAATCTAGTTTCAGTTCACAATAAAGTTTGATTTTTATTGATGAATCACACATTTTTATTATGTGATAACATACTAGTAACCCATCACCTGTATTTCCAAAATCACAGAAAATACAAGAAAAATACACAAAAATACACTAAAAATACACGTATTTAGGATTTCATATGCAATTTCACATCAATAAAACCATCAAATATATAAAATAAATATACCACAAGATAGGAAATCACCATACGAGTCCAACGCCGCCAATCACGCGCCAAAATAAGCCGCCACGCGCCCGCACGCGCCTCCTGAGTGCACGGCGCGTGGGGCTCATGCGCGGCGCTTGTTTGACGCCCAAGCGGCACATGGCTGCGCGTGGGGGCGTGTGCGGCATCCCCGGCGGCGCACCGCCGACTCTCTTGCTCGTCTCATCTCCCCCAATCCAAATTTGTGATTTAATTTAATTTTTATTGAACAAAAAGTCTCGAAAATCACAAATTATGGCAAGATCAGTACCAATTAGGGCTAATCCATAAAAATTAAGGTAGATCCGTACAAATTAGGGTAAATCCGTACAAATTAGGGCAAAACCAATTGCATTCGAGTTCTAAGGTTATGGTTGCTTTGATACCACATGTTAGATGTAAATTACGTAATCCCAAGATTTCCATAATTAAAACAAGAACATACATAATTGAGTAGAAAGATTAACGCACCTGTTTTGGGATCCATCGAACATAAAGCGGAAACAGAAAAAAGATTACCCACATATATCAAAGGGATCCACACATTAAGTCATTCTCCTCTATTGCCCTCCGTATCACGAGCTCAATGAGGCGGCCCCCCTCACGTGTAGCGTTAGGTAAACACCCATTAGGTGAGGATACATGTGAGAATTAGGGTTAGAGGAGAGACTTGAGCACTATTTATAGAGTTTCCAGCCGTCCTTTCATTACGGGCCGGGCTCAACTCGCCCACACTAGCCAAAATTCCCATATTAGACTAATTAAGAAACCTTCTATCTCACCTTAGACCAACCCTATTTTACGGTAACCGTAAAAACAGTAAATTACAACATCAATTAATTTAGTCCACATTAGATTTGTGGGAGAGAGAGAGATCATGGGAAAAGAAGGGAACTCGGTCAATAACAGAGTCGTTCCTCAATCTAGACGTTCCTAAACCTTGTTCCCATCCTCCATCTCGCTTAGCGCAATGAGCAATTTTGCTTCTATACTTCCACAATTCAAATTATTTTCTGATGTGAGTCCACTAATGTTTTCTTGCCATTATGTCGGATATCTATGCCTCAATTTTATCTATGGTTCTTGAATCCAATACTCGATCCTGAGGACATAGGAACTCTATAAAACCTATTGGAAACATCTTGTAATTCTTCGTCAAGTGAAACTAATTAGGCGTCCTTTATTGCTTAAGGTCATAAACGTTTAAATCATATTTCCGTGTGCATAGAGTCCTGTTTTGATGTGATCGATAAAGGAAGGACATAATTTCGTAGTGATATTTGCTTGGAATCGCTCGTTTACATCACCTGGATTTAATCATGCATATGTGCTTTAGGTAATCCAATTAGTGTCACTGTTCTAGGTTCACCGAGGCATGAATTAGAGACGTTGCAGGGCCCAGAAGTGGGCCGAATGCTCACTGTGCCAATCGCTCTTCGATCTGAACAGCAAGCATTGTTTGGCCCACTCACGCCTCTCTTAGCCAGTCCTTGGCTGCCCTTGTTTATTCGTTTTAGCCTCGCATGGCACGTGTTCATGCATATGGGGGCTCGCTTTTATCAGATTTTTAGCACTGATAATATAAAATGTTGACGCTTCATCCGATATTCGATTCGCGACTCGAACGTCAGATTTTAGTGGGATCGGTCGTCGGCGAGCTTCCTTTGTGCGTTCATTTGTTACATCCTCAGATACGAATGTCCATTTGGATCCATTCTAACCCTTTTTTCCTGGGACATATAAAATGGATACATTGAATAAGTATCGGTTTGTCGATACCATTTTCCCTTTTGGATGCCTTCATTTTTTTCATTGTATTTTTTCCATTTAGATTTAGGATTCTCATCTTTAAATAATATCATTTCAGAAGAGGGGAGCGCAGCTAACGGGCGGTGGCTGTATAGAAAATTTTTACTTATCGCTTATGTTCCAAACCTATTTTTGGACTAAAAAATAGAAAAAAATAGTTATTATGCTCGTCCTAAAGTGACGTAGCACAGCATTTGGTAATGCGCATGGGGGATGTCTTCATAAAACGTTACCACATGTGCAGGGGCGTTTGAAAAATGTTCCTGTCCGACTGTAAAAAAAAATTGTCCCTACTTGCGGAAGTTTCTCTCAGTGAATGGTGTTGATGAATTTTCGAGGACTCAGGGAGCGAGGGATTTTCATTTTTTACTTGGATGAGGGATTGGTTTGGCCGATCTAAGTATTGATAAAGGACTATTCTTGCATATCCTACGCCGGTGCCTTGCAAGTAACATAAACACGGGATGAAGGGACGCCACAAGCGCCCGTTCGTAGCACTACGCTGCATTTCGATAGCAGCCTAATCATTCCCTGGAGAGCAGAGATGCGGAGCCCGTCCTCTTTTTACACGGTGCAACTTGGTTGAATAGGCATAAAAAATCAAGCATTAAGTTGAAAATGGGGAAAAAAAGGTACACGAGTTTCGTCCTCGATGACCGAGACCATTCGTCCTCAATGACCAATAACGAGGAAGCCGACCTTGACTGCAATATCCGTTCGTCCGTTCGTCTATGGTAACCAATACCATTTGTGACGAGATCCAGTTGATCTTCTTTCTAAAGGCAGATAAGAAGGAAAAAAACTAGCCTTATTTATTTCGCGAAAAAGTTAGCCTCATTTATATTTTAAAAGTTTTCCCTTGTACACATAGGATCATCGAACAAAGCATGCAACAAAATACAAATTCAAACTAATATATTCCTAAGGGAAAAATTATTCAAAAAGTCGAATACCCAAATTATTATCAAACTTGTCAAGTTTGTTAATTGAGTTCTAAATATTTTTACATTTTGACAATTAAATCTATTTGATCAATTTTGGTTGGAAATTACTAACATAGATGCTAGTCACTCTATGTGATACAGTCGATACCGACATGAATATTTTTTAATAATATTTTAACATTTATTTATTTCTTTCCTTTGTCATTTTGTTTCTTTCTTTCTCTTCTCCTTCTTCATTGTTTTCTTACTATGGCAAGTGAGGACCCTCATTGGATGCAAATGAGGGCCGAGACGCCATTGCCTAATTAGGGGTGAGGGGTGCATCACGTGGCCATGAGCAAGGCCAGCCTTGTTGGCCTTGCCCAAATGTAGACAAGGTTGCCTCACTTGTGGCCAATGAGGTACCTTTGCCTCAAATCCAGGCAAGGTCAGTCGCCTGTGGTTGCAATGGCCTTTCCTAGGTCCAAGTGGGGCCGTTGAGGGTCACAACACTTGCTCGCACCTGGGAAGGGGTTCGCTATGAGTGAAGTAAGAAAACACTGAGAAGGAAAAGAGAAAGAAAAGAAAAATTTTTAAAAATTTAAAAATTAAAATATCATAAAAGATTTTCTACAATGTCTACAATATCGATTGTGTTATATAGGATGACTGACATCTATATTAGCGATTTTTGGCCAATTGGTCATTATCATCATCTCCACCAACTTAGTCTATCTGACTCTTATCGGATGATGCACGACACGAGGCCTCCATGCCTCATAATGGCAGATATTAGCCGAACATTAGCAGCTACCCTTTAAGGATTTTTGGCGAACAAGAGTCCTACTGTGGCAATTCGAATTTCGAGATTACCTGCAAAGAGATATACCCTGTTCTGACTTTCTTGGATAGGGGGTTCAATATCAAGGATATCTTCTATGCGCGCTATTCATTCCTCATGTTTAATGCCTTGTGTACTTAGAATCTTGTGATGCTCCTTAGCAAAATATTAGCCTCAAAAGAGGGCCTTTCAATCTCAGTTCCACTAATGCCAATTTCTTTTTCTACTATAATTGAATCCTCGCAGTCAACAAGTTTTTACATATTTAATGGACTGTGCTAGCAACTACACCCACCATTCTTTCGCCCTTTCTTCCAAGGAAGCACCGGAGGAAATGTATTACTATTTTGCTATTAGCTCCTGCTACTCTACACTTAGTATACCTGTTTACATAAATGCCAATTTCCCTAGCCTTGATGTCTATGGATTACAGTGAGATTAAGAAGGGGTTCCTATTGAACTGGACTGCAATTAATGCAGCAAGTGTGAGGAAAGTGAGGGACGGCGTGGATTCAAGAACACTAATTTTGTTTGCCTTTGCCAAGATGCTCCTCATCCTCATAGCTGCAATAATGGTAAATGCCTAAGGGATTTAGTTTTTTGCTTTTGCTTCTTGACTGAGATTTTATATCAATTGCTTTGCTTGATCTTTCATTCTTGCATGTGAAGGGAAGGTAAATTAGAACTTCACCTCAACCTTCTCCTCCTTGACTATTTGATCTTAAGGTTGCCATTTGCATCCCACAATATCCAATTATTTTAATGTATTGAGTGAAGATGCACCAAATTCACGGTAAAATTTGCATATGTCAGACTAAAGCAACTTGATTTTCTTTGTGGAATTTTATTATGTGTGCAACCAAACAGAAAAAAGCTTTCGCCTCCACTAGTGATGCTAAAATCTGACCAGGCGTGCAGTTGAAATATAAAACGTCGAGAACTCTACATTTAAAATCGTTCTTTCAAGGTGGATCCAAGCATGAGCACATGGTCTATCACATTGAAGGAAGCACTCTTTTACTAGTTTCATCCCAACTTCATTTAGGATTTATTTGATAAGCATTTGTGTCTTGGCAGGGAAACATGGCATTCTAGGGACAAAAGCCATAATAGGTAATCCGTTAAATTGTGTTTTTCGTTGTCTATTTTCTATAAAGTTTCACAACTTAGACGCCTCGATAAAGTGATGAAGTGAGATTGCTGTGTCAAAATATTCTATATTTTTTCAGGAATAGCAGCATCGGGAGCTAGAATTGGGATTGCCCTTATTTTAATGCTTTTATTTAGGAAGAAGCCAATGATTAGATGAATTATGGCTTTGATCTAGCAAAGGAGTGAACATTTTGATGGTCTCCTTATCCACAGTTAAGAAACCTATTTTAGCAGGTAAATTTCAGGTGAAATTTGTATAGAATCTAAAACTACTCTCCTTATATACGGTTGGATATTGAAGAGAGAGGAGAGGGGTGGGGGAGGTTAAAAGCGGTGAATTGGAATTTTCAGATAAAAGTTGGTGCAGCTAAAAAATTGGAATTTCCATAGTGAATGGGGGGACATTCAATTTGAAGTCACGATGTTCGTCTCATTTCGAAAAAAAAAAAAAAAAAAATCACACCCTTGTCTCCGGGATTTCCAAACACTTATAAATAGAGACTCCACAGACCACTCGAATGGGGGGAACGATCAACAAACACAAGCGCTCAAAGAATTTTCATAGCGAAGCTCTCTCACCCCTCTCATCTCTCTCTCAGCGCGTCTATCGAAGCTCCGGTGCATCCCATCCATTCAGCCGCGTGCAAGAGATCCTCTACCAGCGACTCCTCATTTTGGCAATCGTTCGGTAGTAGTCCTTTCCAACAGTGCCAATAAGCCGCCATTTGAATTCCTCGTGCTCACAGTGTTCCTGCAAGTCCTCTGGCGGAAGCTCAGCACTTTCGCTGAGCCTCCTCCAACCTTGGTGAAAGATGATGAATGAGGCAGGAATTAATCGAATTATGCACCGAATAAGGAGAGAGCATTTCTGAGATATGTACGTGAAAAACTAAATTAACACATAGAAGTGCCTTTTGACGTAAGGGAAAAACTTTGCTGCCTACTTGTACGCTAAACGACAAAATTGAGACTTAATATGGAACGGGTTAAAGTGAACAATACTTAATTCAGGGACGTCGTAATATGGTATTAGATCAGGACCCTCTACGATATGTGGTTTAGGAACAAACTGAGTTGAAGCTGGTGGGCCTGTAAAGAATGGGTGACAACCTAGGAAAATGCCCTGTATGCCAAAAGACAAAATTGTAAGCTTGGTATGGGATGGGCTAAAGTAGAAAATGCGGACAATTTCTCCACGAGTGAGTTAATCTAGAGATATCACAACATCCAGCAAGACTAGTTGCTGTGCCCTATCATTGCTGGTAATTCCACCTCCCAGACCAGTTGAGCCCCTCATCATCCTAGCATTCTAGCAAGTTTCTTACGAAATGTCCAGCAACCGCCGCCAGCTCCCCCATCGGAACCAGAGCCTCCACCGATCTGTCTAGCGGCTTCGGCAATATTCTAAGTTGCACGACCAGTCCCGACGCCCCAGCTAGCTCCTGACAACGGCATATAGCCTCGTTGCCATGTCCAACACGTGGATCCGTACCCAGACCTCCACCTGTGCCCTCCCGGTTACTTTGCCTTCACAATTTTTCCTTCAGCAGCACACCTTGCCTCTTTGTTTCGCTTGGGACATCTTGACAAAATTAAGGTGAGTTGAGGTTCGTAGTATTCGTGTTTTAGTATATGGCTTTAATTGCATGGAGCTTTGGTCCTGCATGGCAACCTTTCAATTTCATTGTTTTTTTTTTCTGGAATAAAAATAAAGAATAGAAATCCATTTGCTAATGCCAACTAATTTTTCTATTCATTAGAATATAAAAATGGCCAGGAAATAGATTTAGAACAGAAATAAGAAGAAGAAAAAAGTAGCCCTTTATTCCCGAGGATAATTTTTAGAAATAAGTTTTTTTCTTTTTTTTTTCCTTCTTCCTTCCCCACCATTTGCTACGCCAACTACCATTGCTATTGTCACCGCCACTAGTTGCTGGTCACTGGCCGTCGGCGTCGGCGGCGGCGGCGGTAGCGACAGCTACAGAAGGAGCAAGAAGAAGAAGAAAGAGAAAAAAAATCCTAAAAAAATTACTAAAAAATTAAAAGAAATTATGAGTCGTACCAAACGCATTCCTATTCTTTTTCTATTCCGAGAATATAAATTTTGTATAGTTATCAAATACGTTTTTTTTACTTAGAAATTGTTTTAGGAAGTAGAAATAGAAAAAAAAATATTTTTGAAAAGAAATTATTTCTTGAAATAGAAATGTTACCGAACGCATCCTTAATGTTAAATTATAGTTATATCATACATATTAGGGCTGAGACTTTTAAGCCCAACAGTCCCCATCCTCAGTATGATCTCATGTCTCGAATGTGGTTTATTATATGATTTATTATGCATGATGGACTATATAAATTTTGGCCGTTTAGAATGATGTCCTCTTTGAATTATCTCAATGAACCTTTAGATGATGAGAGTTATGTGCTCACTGCACAAAGCGAGGTGGCAATTGTATGCGACCGACAATAGGTACTGTATCAACATCTGTGCTATGATTGTGTACAATGGGCTCCTCGCTTGTGGTCACGGCACATCGACTCCATTAGAGCAGTCGACCGTCACTCAAAGGTTCTGTATAAATGAAGTGCATGTAATCCCGAGAAACAGAGGGGTTGAAGAAAGTGAATGACACTATAGAGTAGATGAAACTACTGGATTATGCAGTCGTTTTAGCTAAAGAGATCTACGACAGTCTGTTTATTTTGTGGAAAATATTTTTCAAAAAATATTTTCTTATTTTCCGGCGTTTAGTTCATTTAGGAAAATAAGTCAATAGAAAATGTTTTCCTATTAATATTTAAATTCAAAAAAATGATTTCCCTTTGAAAGAATAAAAAATGTCTTCCAAAAAATAACTAGGTATAATGCTCTGGCCTAAAACTTTATGCTTGGACATAGAAACCCTAACGTTACGTCTCTACTTTCAGAAGCAGGTCTTCGGCAAATGGGCCTAGGACCATCAAGGCTGGGCTCAAGAACTCGGTGCTCGGGCTTGGGACCTAGCGCCCATGCTCGAATCCATCGAGGCTAGGCCCAATTCCATGATGCCTATACATGATACTTCGACACTCAAGCCTAGGTCTCAAAAAGGTCGTGCTTGGGTCCCTAGCGCTCACTCTTTAATCTTAACCCTCAAGTCTAGGACAACAATGGCCATGCGTGGGTCCTTGGTTAATGAAACATTTATTATTATAAAAGTATTTTGAAAAATGTATAATTATTATGTTTTTTTTAAATCAAATTTTAATTAGTTTCTTCTAAAATATTCAAAATTTTAATTATTTATTATTTTATATTATTTCATTTTCTTTCATTTTCTTTTTGCTTCTTCCTTTGCCAGTGATAGCTTGCAACGATCACGTGATCATTGATCAGTAGTGATTAGCGATTGAAAATTGGCAAATCTATTAACGATCAAGGCAACCAATGATGATGGCTAGCGTGGTGGATAGCGATGATGACTGGTTGGTTGAGGAAGGAGGAAAAAAAAAAGAGAATAAAAATAGTTCAAAAATTCAAAATTATTGATAATTTTTCCTAGGAAAATCAAATTAGATTTTCCATACCAAATGATGGAAAATATCATCTAGTTCATCTTTGGGTTAAACGAAACACCAAAAATTCTTTTTTTTTTGGGAAAATATTTTTCAAAAACGTTACATTTTCCTTTGAAACAAACTGACGCTAGGATTCCCATTCAACGTGACAGCCTTAGATCATCAAAAGAATGTGTGCACTTGGTCCCATGGGTCGCTGCATTTGTGCAGGATGTTTACTTTGGCTTGTGGATGGAATGAAGAATTATTCACGTTTGACTGGTAATTACTTTAAATTGCAGTCGCATTTTTTTAGCCTGTTGACCATTAATGACATGGTCATCGTTTCTGGAGGAGTAACACTGATTGTGCTCTTGTTGGCTCCAATCGTCGTGTTTCTGTGATCGGAAGGCACAATGTGACAGCTCCATCACGAGTAGATACTAAGATGTCGACATAATCTGTCCAAGTCCAACCAGCTAAATGTACAGAAAACCCGACAATAAATCCAATAATTGCATACTTCCCTTTGATACAATGCAAGAAGTAGAGCCACGCTAAAAATTGAAGAACTCCCGCTCAGCAAGTCAAAAAAATTGAAGCATTCAACATTATCAACAGAGCAGAAGTAGGACGACAAAACAAAAGAGTCCCTCCATAGCAGTTCATGTAACGCGAAAGAAACATTAATCAGAAACAGGGAAACAAACATAATCACAGAAAAAATCCTAATGAAGAATTTTAAAATGATAAAGAAAGAAAAGAAAACTGTAGGTAGACTGGCAAATATCCATTCATCATATTTAAATTTAGCTTGATAGATGGCAAAATGACAAGGCCAAGAAGTGCCACAACACCATCACCATTTTACACCGTCATTTCTTCTATTTTCTCTTAAACCAAGAGAATCCCGAATCAGAGAAAAAGACTACAGCTTACACTGGAGTTGTTTGGTTTGCCCTAGATTATCACACGACAAACCCATGCAGAACACTTGCACATAATCGACTCTTGAATTTCAACTAAAAAAGTATAATTTTATTCCCCTCCGTCTGTAACAGAAACTGCAACAGTTAAAAATGGATACATGGATGACTTTTCCTCTCTTTGGGAATTTTTTTTTTTTTTTTTGGGTTAGAGTAACATTTTATTCATTTTTGCGTAAATACAACAGATAAACATCGCAGTCCATTCATTACCTTTACCGAAAAAAAAAAAAAGACATTGCAGTCTAATTGCAAGCCAAGACAAATCCTAGACAACTTCAAAACAAATCAAACTCTAGATACCAAGAAGAATTTGTTAGAATAAGGTTAGGAGTCACTTACTCAAATAACAGATTTGAGATTTCTTCAGACCAAAATTGATGGTCAATCACCGAATCCATCTTCAATAATGAGCATGCATTGAGATCTCCATCTATTGCTCTGACTTTGCCTCGCAACAGTGTGCACTTAGGTTCGATGTCCCTAGCATTATGGCTGTTTAGAGAAATAGGGTTGAAGGAGAAACCATCATGAAACTCTTCCAATCTCATTCGAAACTAGACTTGCATACCAACGAAACTTGGGGGAAAGCGAAAACCCGAAATAATACATGCAAAATCTCCAAATCTTGACTAGATCGGGATATAATTCTACCCAAAATGGGAGAGAGAAGCTTCTTAATCTAAACTGGATTGGAAGAGAAAAGTTCCACAAAATATGAGGAAAGTAAGAAAAAGAGAACAAAGAACCAATCAGACAAAGGAAGAGGAAAAAGGAAGGGGAGGAAGAGATCCAGTTCAAATCCTTCCCTCCATAGAGGTTGAAGAAGAAAGCCGTGTAAAATTTAGAGGGAGAAGAGAAAACTCTAAATGTGAAAGACAAAACGGATCTGAGAAACAAATTCCAAAAGAGAAAATGGATCTGAAAAACAAATTAAAAAATAACAATTACCTATGATTCAAAAGCACGAGCAAACTGAGTAGTCCTATGTCAAAAATTTCAAATAATTATCCCAAAGTTTTCAGCCCAACCTTCAAATATCGAGGGAAATGGCATCAAAAGATCGCGCAATGCTCATTTGGAGGATTTTCATTCAACTAAATATGAATTACAGTGGATGAGAGGGAGCGCAAGAGAGTGACAGTCAGAGTGACTAAAGCATTCTCCAAAGATACCTTCAACAGAACAAGCGATAGCATTTTGTTTGAGTGGCAGGAGAGAAAGAGAAAAAAAATGAAAGGAAGAACCCTAATCCTAATTCAATTTGGGTATTTTGTCCATTTTTAACACAATTACTTATCTTGGACAGGATTGCCCTTGTTTTAGTTGCTTGAGAAAGTTTGCCGGTGAAGATTTGGCTAGCCGTTTAGTTCAAGCCCTTATTTGAGATTCCTTTGACTATTTTAGGCCCTTATTTGGAACAAGATCACTTTCGACCTTTGTTTTATTATAGAAAATAACCCCACTTTAAATACTTATATGAAATTTTCCTCAAATAAAATATTAGCCATAAACAAGCAAGATGAAATATTTTAACACCCCTTTTGAGTATAAATCAGATTAGAAGCCACACATTGAATTTGACTCACAGGGGCGGCACACTTAAAAAAAAGGGGAAGAACTTGACTTTAATAGCATGTTCAAAATTAATCCAAAAATGTAAATTTATAAGTGAATAAAGATCACATGTATGTGAAAGGAATACAAAATTTTGTAGACAAGCAATGTGAGATAATTTAATACCTGGGCTAAAGTAATTTTATAGTAAGGACTGTATGCGCCAAATGGAAGTGATAATTTTTTTTTTTTTTGGCGCAATTTCAAAAGTAGGTTCTATCAATTGGTCACAATTTAGAATAGACTTTATGGAAAAGTGGTGGTTTCTTTTTAGAAGGATGTCTTCTCTTATTTGTTGATGTTACTTTGGTTAGATCGTTTTCCTCCGGAGGAATTGGCTTTTAAATGAATAACTGAGGCTTCAGCAATATCTGGACCTTAGCAATTTCTGCGATGAAAAGATGGCAAGCTCTGGTTATTGCTTCCGAGCTAAAGAGCCAATGTGGGTCATCATCCTTTAAATCACGAG
Source organism: Eucalyptus leucophloia subsp. euroa (assembly GCA_017140325.1). NCBI lineage: Eukaryota > Viridiplantae > Streptophyta > Magnoliopsida > Myrtales > Myrtaceae > Eucalyptus > Eucalyptus leucophloia. The sequence continues at coordinate 10,819,003 of CM029469.1, read as the reverse complement.
ATATAGGCCAGATCTGGCTTGGCCGAGGAGTGAAGGGCTTTTGGGATCCACTGATTTTAACCAAGTTGCTTCTTTGGCTGATGATATATCAAATATCATCAGTCAAATCAGTTCAAAGATGACCTGGTAAAGTTGGAGGAAACATTTCGAACTCCAAATCAAATGTGTTTACACTTCTTGTCACGTTGTGTTCCACGAACACATTTTTCCATATATCATAACAAACTCATCACCTTCAAACCCATTATAGGTGGTTTTGAATAAGCTAAAGTTGTTAAACAAGAGGAATTGCTGGGCATACCCTTCCCTTGACTTGTTGTTTGGAAAACGACGGGTTCATGCCCCTAAAGCCTAGCAGCCTCGTTGCTGACCATACATATCCTTCCCTCTAATGAAGTGCAATCACCCTCCCCATGGCATCCATCATGTCACGGTTTAGGATGAGAATGAGTTCTAGAAATGAATTTCTGGCTAGAAATGAATTTTTTATTTATATTCTCTGAACGGGCTTCTGAGAAAAAAATACGGATTTGTTAACGGCACAAAATTTCTATTTTTGGAAGAGAAATTCGTTTGAGAACAATATAAAGTTTCTCCCTCTTGAGTAGCAACGGCGGATGGCAGATAGTGATTGGCAGGCCGCTTATAGCAAGGGCGAGTGATGAGAAGAGTTTTTATTTTTCATTTCTATTTCAAAAATAGAAAAGTAGAAAATTTTTACATCTCATTTATGTTTTAAACCTATTTTGGGACTAAAAAATTATTCCATAAAAAAATGAGATTACATTATTGAAAGTATTTCTGTTTCAAATCCGTTCCTTAACAAAAAAAAAAAAATTCTATTCAGAAATAGAATGGTTATAATGACTGCTCTTGGACTCCAAGTTTAAAACTTTTATCATTCATACTTTAGAAATTTTTATGGTTTAATTGTTAGATCTTTGGGTTGGTATCTATGATCCGCAAGATCCAATGTTTTGAATACATTGAGTGTCGATGCTCCCCATTTATTTTAAAATTTTGTAAATGTTGGCCTAAAATTACTTGTTTTTTTTTTTTTTTTTTGGTCAGAAACTAAGAGTAATATTTAAGTAGGCGAAAAATTACATTGTAGCGTTCCAAGAGCAGCATAAGCGAAAGCATCAGCCGCTACCAAAGTTTGCAAAAAGGAGGAGGAAATACATTCCAGTTTTGGGCTAGGTCTGGTCTTCCGTGGGCCTTAGCAGCCCAGTCGGCTACCGAATTAGCGTGTCTGTTGCAATGTTGCAGCCACAGGTTAGGGAAAAGGGGCAGAAGCGATCGGAGTTCCTCGAACAGCGGCCGTTCCTCCCATGGTGGCTGCTTCCGCTCTTGAAGAACATCAATCAACTGCAGGCAGTCAGATTCGATCACTAGATGTGCCTTGTGAAGGCCCTGCTTCTTTAGACGTTGAAGGGTTAAGGTAAACACCTGTATTTCAGTCTGAAAAGCCGAAGCTGCTAGAAATCTACTCGTGTAGACATCTGTTAGTAGGCACCTGTGATCATGACTGATGCAGGCCATTGTGCCCTCTCTGTTCCCAGGGTGGAAGGATCCGTCTATGTTGCACTTGAGAAAGCCTGGATCCGGCGGTTGCCAGTAATGTGCTGATGGGACGATCGAAGCTCCTGTGCACGTACTTTCTGTTTGGGGACACCGTTGATCCGATAGGTAGGATATTCAAGTTTGTACCAAGGTGTCTTCAATGGCCCGATTGGGATCAGGGCGGAGACCACGGAAAACGCTATTGTTATGCAGATGCCATAGCTGCCATAAAACATGAGCAATAGTAGTCAATCCAGGTAAGAAGTTCTAATCTCTTGCTTTTTCGGCAATCCATTTATCCAGACGGTTTATTGAATTTGGCTCGAACAAGATGTTTAGTTGGGGGTGTGTCCATACTCCTTCAGTCCACGAACAATAAAAGAAAATATGTTCGACAGTTTCTGGCTTGTTCTGATTGCAGAGAGTACACATAGGGCTTGAGATAATATGTCTGTGATATAAGTTGGCTTTAGTAGCTAGGGCATTTTGGCAGGCTGTCCACAGGAATATCCGATTTTTTTGTGTGGTGTGCATGTTCCATATTTTGCGCCATAGTTCTGTGGGAGTTTGGTATGAAGTTGAAGCCTGATTGCCATATGGTTTGCTTGCTGTCGTTACTAGGGCTTTATAATTGCTTTTGACCGTATAATACCCTATTGATGTTGCTGTCCCAATGAGCTGATCAGTTGTGTGGAGGGGTCTAATTGGGAGCCTCAGTATTTCGTCGACAATAAAGTTATTGAACATCTCTGTTATTATGGGAGCATTCCATGTATGGTGGACAGGATCGATAAGATCAGCCACCATCTTGGGCTCATCTCTAGCTGCTGGTCCTCCAATTTTGCCACTTGGTAACCAGCAATGCTCCCTGATGTTAATTAATCGTCCATCTCCCACAGACCATCTTACATTTGGTAAGATGGTGTTCCGTCCAATGATAAGACTTCTCCAGCCCTAGGAAGGATGTGAGCCTTGTTCTGCTCATTGGAAATCCTTGGAATGAAAATATAACCCCTTAAGGAGCCGACCCCAGAGCGAATGAGGTTGGTGAAGTAATCTTCAAGCCTGTTTGCCAAGCATGGCCTTGTTTAAAGTGATAAGGTCCTAAAAGCCTAACCCACCAGAATTCTTACTAGTTTTAAGCAAGTCCCAATTCTTCCAATGCACACGACCCTGTTCTTGTCATTGCGCCACCAGAAGTTGGCAATCCTCTTCTCAATCACTCGACAAAGAGACATAGGAAGCTTAAATATCGACATAGCATATTGTGGAATGGCATGGACAACAGACTTGAGTAGAATCTCCTTTCCATCTTTTGATAGTAACAGTTCTTTCCAACCCTCAAATTTAGCATTGATTCTTCCTAATATCCAACAAAACAATTCTTTTTTAGATCGGCCCCATTCAGATGGAACACCTAGATATTTCCCATAACAATTTAGCACCGGTACTTGCAATTCAACTGCCAAGTTATGTTGAAGACCTATCGGACAAGATTTGCTGAAGTAGAGTTCAGACTTATTTCTATTTATCACTTGACCCGTGGCCTAACAGTATTGATTTAATATATTTGCCATATTCTGACATTCCGTTACGAGTACCATCTAGGAAGAATACTGCATCATCAGCAAAGAAAAGATGGGAGAGAGTTGGACATGACCTGGTAAGTTTGATGCCGTGGAGATGTCCCATTGTAAGTGCATTATGAATAAGGGTGGATAGAGCATTCGCCATTAAAATAAAGAGATATGGAGAAAGAGGGTCTCCTTTGTCTAAGTCCTCTTGACGGTGTAAAGTAGGGTAGATGCTCCCCATTCAATCTAACACTCAGAGTCGTCGTGGTGATCCACTGCATCACCATTTGAACCCACCAAGGATGAAACCCCAATTGAGTTAGGTAGGCTTGGAGAAAATCTCATTCAACTTTGTCGTATGCCTTCTACATGTCGGTTTTAATGAGAGCTTGGAAATGTCGCTTCCTATTCCTCGTCTTGAAGTGATGTAGAACCTCGTGAACGATTAGGACATTATCCTCTATCTGACGTCCACTCACAAAGGCAGCCTGTTCGATTGAGATCAGCTCCTCTAGCAAAGGTCTTAGGCGGTTTGCCATGACTTTGGCGATAATTTTATATGCATAATTACACAAACTGATCGGTCGGAACTGGTCAAGACTTTCGGGTGGTGTACTTTGGGAATCAGAGCTATTACAATCTTATTTAGATCTCGAGGCAGCTTGCCATTCTGAAAGAAATCAGTAACCAGTCTGAATAAATCTTGCTATACAGTATTCCAATGGGTTTGGTAGAATAGACCGTTAAAACCACTAAGACCTGGAGCTTTTGTGGCACCCAATTGGAAAGTGGCTTGTCGTACCTCATCAACCATGATTGAAGCCAGTAAGTGTTCGTTCATAGTTTCCGTGACAATTGGTTGACATTGATCTAAAACCGGGCTGAAGTCACGGTGGCCAACAGTTGTATATAATTGTACAAAGAAAGCAGATGTCATCTCCTTGAGAGCTGTTATATCCTGCACCCATTCATTATTTGCAGTCCTAAGCACTCCAATCCTATTTCTCTGCTGTCGTTGGATCGTAGTGGCATGAAAGAACTTACTGTTTTTGTCGCCCCAACGCAACCAATTGATCCTGGACCTCATAGCCCAAAACTGTTTTTCTCGCTGCCAAATAATCCTTAACTCGTCTTGGATTTGAGAGGCCTCCTCTTTGTCGACATTGGAGCTGTAAGGGTGGTTGGTTAGCATCTGCAGACGATGTTGTAAAGCCATTATCCTCAAATGTCCATTATCGAACCTGGATCGACTCCAATTTCTTAAAGCATTACTCACTCTTTTCAGTTTCTGCAAAAGATCAGAAGATCTCAATTGATCAGAAGGCCATGTTTCAGAGACAACTTGGCTGCAGTCCGGGTCGTTGTTCCATTATGCCTCGTAAACAAAGGCACGTTGGCGATTCTTGTTAGCGGTCACTGTGGAAATAAGTAATGGGCTATGATCAGATCCCAGTGTCGGTAATGCATACACCTCGGCCTCTGGATAGAGTAGTCGCCACTCCATAGAGCATAGGACCCGGTCTAATCGTTCCTTTACAATATCAGCCCTTTCATGGTTTTTGTCTAAGTATACGTGCATCCCTTGCTTTCGACTTCCATCAAGGCACAGTCATCTACAACAGCTCGAAAGGAAGTAAGTCGAGATCGGACAGGAGATCGCTTGCCAACCTTTTCCCGGGGATGAAAATTTCATTAAAATCCCTGGCACAAATTCAAGGAAGTGAATTGAAAGCACTTATCCTTTGAAGGTTCTCCCAGAACTGTGATACGAGAAAGGGGCGTGCAGATAGGTAATTCTCATAAGCTGATCATCACTGTAATCCCTGTAGACCATATCAAAATAGTCCTCTGAAACGCCTTCTATTTCTAAAGAAATGGCGTCATTCCAAAAACCGCCAAACCACCTGCTGTGCCGACAGGATTTTGTACAAAGGATCTACTAAAATTTAACCTACGCTGCAATCTATTAAGAACTAACTCCTAGTTCTTGGTCTCCATAAAAAACAAAAGGTCGGGCTTTTCTTTGGCTGACAAGGCCTTTAGTGCTTGGACTGTCAGGGGATTGCCCAACCCTTGACAGTTCCAACATAAAAGCTTCATTTGTGTGGTGGTGGCTGTTGAGGGCCAGCCACCAATGCCCGGTGAAGTGCTTCATCTGCTGCAAATATTGGTGTTTCCTATAAATGAGTTTCATCAAGATGATCAGTTGCAACATACCGCTTGTCATAGGGAGAGTATCGTTTTTGCTTCTTAGCATATCCTATTCTTGTAGTAGTTCGGGTGCTTTTCAATTGTTTGGTTTGCTGGATATCCATTGGGTAGATAATGAGGCCCTGTTCTATGTCTTCTGCAGGAATTTGATGTTTGTGGATAGTCCTCCCCTGCTGATGCAAGAGCTTCGAGGTGAGTATATGAGGCTCAACTGTCTCATCAAGATGCAGAGGATCAGTAAGTTTTCCTTTTGCTTATGCATGTGTAGGAATCAATGCTGTCGTGATGGTCTTCCCCTGTTGATACAAAGCCTGAGAAGGATTTGGAGGAAGCTCTGTCGCAGCAGGGTGCTTCCCTTCTAGAGGTACTCTGGTAACTTCTCGGTCCTTAGCTAGTAGTGGTGGTAATAGGGTTAGAGGCTGTAGTAAAGCTGGTGGTGTCTCTGGGATTGTCTCCTCATTTGGATCTAGAGTTGCTAGAGGGTTATAGAAGGCTTTCCAATAGGGGCTAGATTCTCAAACCTCTACTTTCAACCACGGACCAAAAGCCAGTCTATCCTTGCCTTCCTCTCACGCCAAATCAAAAGGAACTTCCGTGCAATATGTGGCGTAGTGGCAAAGTCTCCCACATGAGTAGCAAAAATGGGGAAGTCGTTCATACCTAAAATCCAGCCATAACAATCGCCCAGCTAAACGAATCAATTTACTAGTGTTCAAAGGTGCATCGAGGTTCATTTCTACTCTAACTCGCCCTATCTTGATTGTGGAACCCTCTTTACTATCGACTTTAACCTCCAAGATGTCACCAAGCTGATTTGCAGCCTTCCTCAGAATCTGTTCAGAGATCCACTCCAATGGCAAACCAAATATTTGGACCCAAAATGCACAACGAGTAAAATCATAGCAATGGAGAGGTGTATTAGGAATCTAGGGCTTAAAAATGACTAAGTGGCTAGAAAAAAGCCAAGGTCCGCCTTGTGAAATGCGTTGATGATCCTTAGCATTTTGGAACTTAGCTAAATATAAACCACCTTCGCGCTGAGAGAATTCAACTAGGTCGATGCGCCATACACGTTTCATAGTTTCCTGGAAAGCTTGAAAATTTATATTAGATGTGGTAATAACCTTTCCCAAAAGTGTCAGTCTACATTCCGCAAGTTTTTCTATTGCAGGTACATCCTCCCATATCTCTACTTCTTGTGCGGAACAGAGGCGCCCCAAACGCTGACACAGAGCAGCCATTCGCAATGATTCCTCAGAGTCATCCGACGCCATTACCAGACAATCCTCTAAGTGGACATAAATCCGTAGCAAGGGAAGCAGAGACCCAGCCCCAAACAACAACTATTTCTACAGAAGTAAGTGAAAAGTGACGATAAACTGCCAGATATCGCAAATTGTGGAATAATTCACCTCTGTACAGAGCAGCGAAGACCTCCGATGAAGAAATCCAGAACATGCAAGCATCCTGAGTCAACCACAGGAAAGGCGAGAAGTGGAGGGAGAGGGGAACTAAGGCAGAAAGAGGCAATCTTCTTCAGAGCCCGTGGATGGTTCACGCGACTTAGTAAGAAAGATCGAAGACATAATCAGAGATGGTATATTGATAGAGGTGTAATTGCAGGCGAGGTGGCGTAGAAAGCTACCATGGGCGGTAGACGAAGCTCTACATAGACGAGAGGGTTTTCTACCATGGGCGGTAGACGAAGCTCTGATATTGTACCTAAAATTACTTGTTTACTTCTTGGGGTTCTAGCCCAATTAAAACAAAAACTACGTCTCCACAAGTGATGCTAAAAATCTTTTCAATCGTGTAATTGAATATAATTACAAAATTGATGTAGGTGAACAGCACACATAATTAAGCCTCTACACTATCAATGAAATTTCTGTTCATGATGATAGTGGAGAAAAAAATACTAAAAAAGATGTTTTTTCTGTTATTGATCGGTAATTTCTACGTGCGGCAAGTAATGTCCTTAAGTTCTTCCAATTTCTTTGCCTTATCTTAGACTGTGGTCTCACCTACCACTGCAAACATAACTCTCCGATCTTTCGGGTCCCAAGATAACTTATCGAAACCTCATATATTTTGATGTTTCTATCTTTCTGCTATAGTTTGCTAATTATATGTAAGTGATGTCCTTACGTTCTTCCAATTTCTTTGCCTTAGTTTCATTCCATTGTGGCGTATTTTCTTTCTTAAGACTGAATGACGTATAACCTCATGATGCGCCCTGATGTTCATATCTCTTAGACACTTTGAAATTATCAGTTTGCAATTCTTTGACACGTTAATCACTTTTGATGACTACAGTTTCAGGGGGGAAAACGGTTGGACTGAAAATCGGAATAGATGATTATTTCAAGACTTCCTCTTCCACTTCTGTACGTTCTTGGCTGCAATTTGTTCCAATTTTTTTGAAAGTAAGCTTCCCTCATTGCTCAGTGGAATCAATGTTTCTGAAATATTCTAGAAGCCATGATAAATTGATGAAGTGAGATGGCTGTTAAAAAATATTCTTTTTTTTTTTTTCAGGAGTGGTTGCATCAGGAGCTAAAATTGGGGTTACCCTTATCGTAACGCTTCACTTGTGGAAGAAACCAATAATCAGAATTATTGTGGCTTTGATAAAGCAGAGAAGCAAACACTTTGATGGCGAAGTGTAGATGGACGAACTTGTCTCTTCAAAAAGATTCACCTATAAAGACATCAAGAGAATGACTAATTCTTTCAAAGAAAAGTTAGGCTAGGGAGGTTATGGCTACATGTTCAAGGGCTAGCTTTGAGATGGTCAACTAGTGGTGGTGAAGTTGCTAAAGAAATTGAAAGGTGATGCATAAGACTTTTTCAATGAAGTTGCAAGCATAAGCAGGACTTCTCATGTCAATGTTGTTGGCCCCCTAGGGTCTATTTTGAAGGAAGTAAAAGAGCATTGCTTTATGAGTTCATGCCCAATGGATCTTTCAAAAAGTTCATATTCAACAGGAGTAGCACTTTGAAGGTAGATTGACCATTAAGTTGGGACACATTATACCATATTTCACTCAACATGGCTCACGAGCTAGATTATTGCATAAAGGATGCAACATGAGGATCTTGTATTTTGACATAAAGCCTCACAACATTCTTCTCGATGCAAACTATTATCCCAAGATTTCCAACTTTGGTCTTGCCAAAATATGCCCAAGAGAAGAGAGAATCATGTCAATGCTAGGTGCCGGGGCACTGCTGGATACATTGCTCCAAAACTAATCATAAGGAACATCATAGGGGTTTCTCATAAATTGGATGTCTATAACTGCAACATGATCATTCTGGAGATGGTTGGTAGGAGGAATTACATCGAAGTCATGGTAGATCACACTAGTGAAACATACTTTCCTCATTGGGTCCGCCAAAGCTTGGAGCTCCAAGAAGAGCTCAAACTGCATGGGATCACGAATGAGAAGGATGAAGGAATTGCAAAGAAGATGATTGTAATAGGGTTATGGTGCATTTAGATGGATCCAAAGCTCAACCAACAATGACTCAAGTTGTGGAGATGCTAAAATGAAGTATTGAGACCTTGCAAAGTCCTCCTGAACCATCCTTGTCATCACCTCAAGATCACTCAAGACTTGTCCATGTGAAAGTTTGTCTCTGCAAGAGAGTAATGACTAGAATTGGGGTTATTCAGTGTCAATTATATCACAATAACATAGTTTGTAATAGAGTATTTAAAAACTACTGTGAAAGTATCAATGACTATTGAGCTTTTCACAAATTTGTGATCAAATGTCTAGATTAAATCACTATAAGTATGATGCAAAAAAAGAAAGTGAGAAATGCGTTAATTCATATTATCAATAGAGTTTGTCATTTTTCCAAATAGGATTAATATCATGCAAAATAGATGACATGTTCAACAATTTTTATCGGATGACCTCCGTTCAAGTGAATCCAATTCACATGAACTCATGAATTAGATTGGCCTAATTTGAAATAGTCAACATGTGGCAGTGAAGTTGCTAAAGACATTGAAAGGCGATGTAAAAGAATTTTTCAATGAAGTTGTGAGCATAAGCAACACCTCTCATGTCAATGTTGTCAGCCTCGAGGGGTTTGTTTTGAAGGAAGCAAAAAGGCTTTGGTTCATGATTTCATGCCCAATGGATCACTTGAGAAGTTCATATTCGACGGGAGTAGCACTTTGGAGGTAGATTAACAATTGAGTTGGGACACATTGTATTGGATTTTGCTAAGAATAGCGTATAGGCTAGTACATGCAAAACGAGAATCTTGCACTTCAACATAAAGCCTCATAACATTCTCCTTGACACAAACTATTATCCCAAGATTTCCGATTTTGGTCTTGCCAAAATATGCCCAAGAGAAGAGAGAATTGGGCATTGTTGGACATTTCTCCAGAACTAATCATGAGGAACATCGAAAGGGTTTCTCACAAATTAGATATTTACAGCTACAGTATGATGGTTCTGGAGATGGTCAATACAATAAAAAGTATCTAAGTCACAATAGATCAAACCATTGAAGCATACTTCCCTCATTGGGTATGCCTAGAGCTCCAAGAAGAGCTTGGACTACTCGAGATCACAAATGAGGAGGATGAAGTGATCGTGAAGAAGATTATTATAACTGGCTTACAGTGTATTCAAATCAATCTGAGAGCTCAACCATGTATGACCCAAGTTGTGCAAATGCTAAAAGGAAGTGTTGATGCCTTGTAAATTCCTCCCAAACCCATTTTGTCATCACCCTCAAAATTGCTTGCAACTTGTCCATGTGTAAGTTCGTCTCTACAAGAGAGTAATAACTCAAGTCGGGGTTATTCATTATTAATTATATGAGACCGACATAGTTTGTAACATACTATTTGAAAAAAAGAAAGCAATTGCAAAATTAATGATAATTGGGCTGTTTATAAATTTGTGATAAGATGTCTAGGTTGAATTTCTACAAGTGTGACTAAAAAAAGAGTGAAAAGGGTATTGTTGACATATGAAATTTTACATTTGGATCTCCGTAGCATTTCTATCAATATCAGGGATGTAATTTATGACATAAATTGGCCCCCTAACACAAAAAATTGCATGTATCATTTAGTAATCACATTGCTTGCTACTTCTCATCACGATTAGGGACATTTTGATTTTAAAATTTTTGCATAGGCATAACTATAATAAAAATAATAAGTTAAAATAAATACAAAATAAAAAAAATTATACCATAATAAAAGGGAACAAGACTTACGGTGAGAGTACTAGTATGCACACCTAGAGGGGGTGAATAGGTGTATAAAATAAACCTTGGCAAATATATGCAGAATAAAATAAACTTCGAGTAAAACGAAGGAGTTAAGGAAGAGAATAAGAACACAAGATTTATAGTGGTTCGGCTTAATCCAAGTCTACGTCCACTCTCCCACGCTAACAGCCTTCTTGGCTGGATTCCACTATGCAATCAACAAGAGATTACAACTTCGAGTGAAAACACTTAGTAGTAGATCACACTATCTCACTAAGTCACTCTTTTGGTATTTCTCTCACGATTACAAACGTTTAAGCTCTCTAGAGACAATTATATGATCGAAAGTCGCTCAGACTTTGGAATTATAAATTCTACGCTCCGTCTCTTACTTGTTCATCGGTCCATGATCTCCTTAAATACTCCTCCACTTCCAAACTACCCGTCGGACAGTATCCCGGAGAATCGTCTTCCAATATACCCATTGGACAGCTCTGTATCTAGAAAATTTGGTAGCCGTTGAGTGACAAAGGTAAAATCCCAAATTGATTCCGATCGCCCATACAAACGAAATCTTGATTTCCATAAGTAAAGCTTTTTCGTATAGAAAGTTCTTGTCTTCAAGATCCAATCGTCAATCAAATAGATTGAATCAATCAAATCAATCTTGATGTGGAATCCAAACCCGATCACTAGCCATTATATGATTGGGCTTGAGTTACGTTTTGTCGAATCTGGATGTAAAGTCTGAGTCTGTAGACTTTACAATATGAGTCTGTAGACTTTACAATATAGGTCTGTAGACTTTACAATCTGAGTCTGTAGACTTTACAATCTAGATCTGAACATATCTGCTTCTGAATAGATTTAGCTTTAAGGTCTGTACCCAGTTCAGCTTCAGCATAGAGTCTGTCTTCTGGTTCAACTTTAGCATAGAATCTGTCTTCTAGTTCATCATTCACGTTCAATATGGAATTAGTCAGAGTTGACAGACTTCTGACGTAGAACAGACTTTGACACTAAAGTCTGGCAGTCTTCAAACTTTGAGTCTTGAGTCTAGCAATCTTCAGACTTTGAGTCTTGAGTCTGGCAGTTTTCAGACTTTGATAATATCCTCAACATGTTCTAACATCTGCATGGTCTATTACTTAACCATTAAACATGTTAGTAACCTTTGATTTATTTTGTCATCTTCAAAACATCATAAGGGATTTCCCTAACATACGGAACATTTTATATTTCACAAACACGTTAAGCTTGTCATACCAATTAAGGCCCTCATGAGTGGGCTAGGGCGCGAACCCAGTAGATGGGCTTCAAAATGAGGCCCGTTTTTAGCCCACGAGAGAGCTTTTGCAGTTGCCCACACGCTCTCAAACGGAGGTGAATGCAGTGGCCATCCGTCTGAACTTTTGTCGACTCAAACAAGGAGTTCATTTCCTATTTGTTTCTTTTCTTTCTCGGACCCAATCAACAGGTCCGCACTATTCCTTTTCTTTATCGTTTTCATTTCACGGTCAAAGTCCTATTCCACTTTGACTCCAACGTGAAAAATGTTGAGGTGGACTTTAGCGCTGAAGCAATTTCCGAACATGTAAGATTCGGCTTGCCACTTTCAAGCTTGTAGACAACCTGGGAAACACGGTTGTTTGCGAAGACCAAGACCAAGACATTCCTTCACAGCCAAACATTTTTCCCCATGCGGTGCATATTACATGTACAAAGTTGAAAGGGAAAGAAATAGGTTGAAGAATAATGCTAAGTATGCTAGATAAAAAAAAAATTACTTATATAGTTTGGGACATCTCTTAGTAATTAATTTAATGGACTGAAATTAATTTATCAGTGTCACCTCATCCTCTCAATATTCACGTGGGCTAGCTATCATATACAATAATACTAACATCCTATATTAAATTATGGCTGTTAATTGCATCGGTGCATGGTGTTGACGATCATGGATTTGGAGCTTCAATAGTTTCAGATGCTGTGGTAATAGTGCTCTTCATAGATAGTGTTCTATGTGTTTGGCATGACGATTGGACCTTTGCTCTGTAATAATTTTTCATATTATTGTATTATACTCAAGAATCTAGAAAATGAAAAATCCTCCACTGCTGCTCTTCTCCTCAGCTTTTTCCACTTTCAAATCCATTCGTGAAATTTATGCACAACTTGGGAAACACGGTTGTTTGCGACGACCAAGACCAAGACATTCCTTCACAGCCAAACATTTTTCCCCATGCGGTGCATGCAAGTTGAAAGGGAAAGTAATAGGTTGAAGAATAACGCTAAGGATACTAGATAAATGAGAAAATTACTTATGTAGTTTGGGACATCACTCAGTAAATTAATTTAATGGACCAAATTTAATTTACCTAACATCGCCTCATCATCTGAATATACATGTAGGTTAGCTACCATATACAAAAATACTAACATCCTCTATTATATTATGGCTTTTAATTGCTTCAATGCACGGTGACGATCATGGATTTCGAGCTTCAATACTTTCACTTATATGCTATGGTAATAACACTCTTCATATACAATGTTCTATGTGTCTGGCATCACAATCGGACCTTTGTTTTGTAATAGTTTTTCAATATTATTGTATTATACTTGAGAATCCTAGAAAATGAAAAATCATTGACATTGTAGTACTCGATTACACATGAAGTTTTATTCGTCCATGATTTAAGATGACTAATCCCTTACAATGGCCACATATATAATACAAGACATCGATCTCACTCCATTGAGTTATTATCTTATTGAAGATTAAAAGTATAAAAGAGAATATATGAAAATTACACTACGAAAATTTTCATTACCACATAAAGAACTAATAAATACTGTGACTTAAGACACTTACCGCGGGTGTTTACTAATCCCATAACTACATTTGGTTATAAATTACATTAAAGGGAGCAAGAACTCCAAAATGGGACAAGAATTTCAATTTAAACGTGCAATATAATATGAACAATTAATTTTTGTTAGCATTAAAGTTTTGTATATTGAGAAAAAAGAAAAAGAAAAATTCTACAATTGATTTGGGCCGCTTAGTAGGAATTGTATAAGGGGAGGTTTGTTCCTAAGATTAATTTAGAGGTTCCCCTGACTCGGACGTTTCGTGGAATGTGGAAGATCATCAGTTTCAACAATTCAACACTTTGGCGGGTCCTCCAACCTAATTATAAGTTAGAGGTCCCGTTGACTAGGAAGTTTCATGGTTTGTTCCTCAAGAATTTTCGGGGCAAAGTTTCCGTGTGGGTCGTTGATACATCAACATTGGCTGCTCAAATAATCCAGGCACGCGAATTCAATTCACATGAACTCTTGAATTGGATAGGCCCAATTCATTTAACAAGTATAGTTGAGAGATTTGTCACTTCATTTAAAGATTTTATTATGGATTAAGAACTAGCTAGGCAACAAATGTTACAGTTGTAAATGCACCAACTTCCTTTGTGATTGAGTGTGATCAAAGTTTTAGCATTTCCTTATTATCTATGCTTAATCAGTGATCTTGAGGTTAAGCATGGTTGTCTCCTTTCAGTGTTGACGTTAAATTGAACCCTTTGTGGTCGAAGCCAGGACAAACCTGGCCGTTTCCTTTCCATTCCGATGTCAGAACGAACTCTTCATGGTCGAAGCCAGGTCAAGCCTTAGATCGTAAACCAGATCCGTTAGCACTATGCATTGATGCAATTAATAACCATGGCCAAAGTGAATATTCAAATGATGAGGTGATGTTAGGTATATAATGATTGGTCCAATATATTGATTTATAAAGTAATGTCCCGAACAATATCAGTCACCTTTCAATTGCTCAGTATACTATTTCTTCCCCTTTCTTTACCTTGCGGGAAAGAAGGGAAAATGATCGGGCATCTAATTTTTCCTAGAAAAGAAGATACAAGTAAATTTAGCAATTCATGTTTCAATTATTTATAAATTAGTAAATATGCTACGAATATATATAGTGTACTATGTTTCGTTTAAGTCCGATATCACCAATCTCATGTATAGAGACGTCTTGGGAGTAACTCAACCTGGCTGGAAAAGAAACTTTAATTTTTGACCCCTTCAAATCAGCGTAAACGCTGCACAATTAAAAGTGTATTTTTTCTGGTCTTCCTTTGTTTCTTCTTTCTGGCTGCCTTTCTGGTTTTGCATGTGGAGGCCAACCAAGCCAGCACGAAAGGAGCATAGAGAGATATTTTCCACGGAACATGTAATTTGCAGAGTGATAAAGTCGAACTTTAAACCATTGATTAGACTTTAAAAGCTTGGGTTTATTTCGCAAAAAAAAAAATTGAAATATATTTTTATAAAATAATTACTTACATTGTTACGAAAATAAATAAATAAATAATATTTTTATCGTCTATAGAAGTGTTGAGGCATAAATTATTAATAATAATAAAATTATTTTTCATCGAATAATTATTTCAAATGATACGTGTGATTACTTTTTGGAAGATATTTTTCAAATTATTTATTTTTCACAAAATAAATCAAGTTTAACATTACATAATTACACTTTGAAATGCTAGATTGATAGAAGTTTCTCCAACCTTAGCATACCTCCCTCAACTCCAAAGTTTCAATCCAATAAAAATTCTCCACCCATGCAAACATGAACTTTATTCAAATAACCATATCTGTCTCCTTTACACTTATAGTACGGAGAAAGTGAATAAAAGAAGAATTTCTCCATCCTTGCCCCCCTGGACTCTAAACCCTCATTCCATATGATGTTCTCCATCCATGAGAGCATGAACTTACTCAAATGGGTGATGCGGCCACTCTCCTTCTCTCCTTTCCCTTCACACTCCATCCTTGTCTTTGTCCTCATAGGCCTCATTGTCACACCCCGAAACCACAAGAAAAGGGTGATGACATAATCGTCCTTCCTCACGAAGGATGCAACTTCAAATATAACCAACTACCTAATAACAAAATGTATATCTCCAAACATATATACATATTAGATAAACCAACAAGTTGGTTACAACATCAAAGTTTTTATAATCCATTTAAAAGAATATTTATAGTTAGAACTCATCCAACCCAACAAACTTACAACAACTATATAACCAACTCCTTAAGCCATACTTCAAAATAAACTCCCAAAAGTTTTCCAGCAGTGCTCTTGTCCTAGTTGTTGTTAACCCTAGGATCTGAAAACATGGAAGATGAATGGAATGAGCAATCACAGCTTAGTGAGTACTACATATCATAAAAGCATATCAAACTTCCACATTACATATTTAAAACTCAAGACATGACTCATTATTGCCAAGCATAAATATAATAACTTGCTTGAACAAAATGCATTATATGTTACCTCAATCTAGCTATATAAAACAACAAAATTTCTCATTCATCCATAATAACAAAACAAGCATCACCAATTTGGTTCAATAATCGGACTCATCCTATCTCATATCGATGGTTCATTCCTCGCTCAATATCTAAACTCAAGGTCTTAGAGGTGGCTTTCACGAAATTACATTATGTGTAGTACTTAGCCCTTGACCACATATAGCAATAGTACAAGGTCTTAGAGGTGGTTTTTATGAAATTATGTTATTGTATAGCATTTAGCTCTTTACTACCATGTCGGTAGTGCAAGGCTCCAGAGGTGGCTCCCACGTGACTCAAGTCGCCATGTAGCACTTAGCCTTTAACTACAAGGCCCCAGAGGTGACTCACACGAAATTTCATTGTTGTGTAGCACTTAGGTAGCACTTAGTCATTTATCCATTCACAACACATTTGATTTCCTCAACACAACACATATAATTTTTCAATAGTTATCACATAATCACATAAATCAATTGTACCAAAATAACATGCGTAATCCTTTAAGAGATGTTTGTTGAATCATCCCACAATAACTCAAAAGTACCGAGAACTATATCTATCTGTATACAACAAATGAGTCATCATTTCCCTACACAAGTATATGTCAATTACTTTTACCTTAGTACATGAGTTTCACAAAACCAAAGAAGACATTAGTACTACTCACCTAGGGATGTCCCAAAATCAAATAACACACGTTATTTGATCTTTTGATCTCGTGATTCTATCAAATAAGTGAGAAACAACATTAAATTTGGGTACCACCGCCTTGGTGGCCACGATGGTTTGTGCTCTCTCTCCCTCATGAAGGGGAGGAGTTCAAATCCCTTCACGGTCACTTGGGGTCTTAAGTGGGACACTGGGGGTGGAGGTCCTCCCACTTACGTGTCCCCTCGGGTTTACTCGTCGGCCGTCCGGTAAATGCGGGCCTACGCCAACCACGAAACAGCTATATTATGCCTAAACGTTAACAAAACAATTTCTATGTACTAATAAATCACATACTCAAAACAATTATTCAAGCCGTTCATAACGCGGAACTTGAGCGTAAAACTTAGTTACACTATAACTTTCTCCGCCGAACTCCGGTCCAAACATAATTATAATAAATAGAGAGCCCTTCTAACATACTACAATAATCACAACTTTATTGTCCCAAAATCAAACTGAAAATTAACAAAATAAGGGCCCGAAGTTGCTGGATGCCACTATTCATTGCACGTGGGAAATTTTGAAATTTTGTTTCGGGCAAACTGTAAGTTCAAATTACAATCTGTAAAATCCCACGGCTCCACAACACTTCAAAGTATCATTTCTATGAAAATATATGGCTTAACGATTCAAAAATCGGATTTTTTCGGATTTCGCCACTCAATTTTCTCAAAATTCACAGTTTGAGCCCTTAACCCATAAATTACTTTGATTAGACAAACGATGGGCTTAATCTCTTATCAGGCGTTGCGCTATAAAGTCGAGTCAACTTGACGAAGCATCTATGATGTGCACTCGTCGAAATCCCTTTCCTTTCTTTCCCTTTCTTTTCTTCTTTCTTTCCTTTCTTCTTTTCTCCCTCTCTGCCGGAGTGGTTCACACTTTCAAAAGTGACCGACCACTGTTCAGCCTTTTTCTCTTTTTTTTTTTTTTTACTTTTCAAACTTTCTTTTGTTTCCTTTTTAAAAACAAAGTGGACCCACCACTAAGCAAAAAGAGCCCAACTATGACACTCTCTGTTTCCCAAGTTCTTTTATGCGAGGCAGACAATGATGTCCACTTTATCGACTGCCGCCACTCTTTAAATTGCAGAACCATCACAAATGTTACTTACCCTTTCTGGGGAGGTGACCGACCCCAATTCTGTGGGCTTCCAGGATTCAAGGTCGACTGTTATGAGGACGAATTCTCTATCTTTGAGCACCAAGGGCGGAAGTCTTATTTTCAGTACTTGAGGCCCGAGCGATTGACGGGCCTTAGCAATTCCTGTCATGAAAAAAAGGCAAGCTTCGCTTATTGCTTCCTAGCTAAGATGGTAAGCTTTGCTTATTGCTTCCTAGCTAAACATCCAATATGGATTATCATCACTGTAAATCACGAGAAATGGGCCCGATCCACTCGGCCAAGGAGCCACTGCCCTTTTCGATCCACTGATTTTATCTAAATTGCAGTTGGGGCTGATGATACGTCGATATCATCAGTCAGATCATTTCATAAAAAAAAAAAAGAAGATGACGGGGCAAAGTTAAAAGAAACTTGTTCGGATGAAAGTTTGGCCGCTTCAGTTCTGAGGCTCCGATCCCTTATGTTCTCTAGTCTAGGCGATAACCCTGTGTCTGTCTAGAACGCTGCAAACTACGTTCTTGAGGCCCTTGTTGAAGTGTCCTCAAAGTGAATCGTGAAGGACATTCGCAAAGCTCGTTAATGGGACGGGGGCTGCGTGTAGGAATTGTAAAATGGGGAATACTATCCCAAGTCGTCCTAAAGTCAAGTTTACAATTAGCCAGCAGCTCAAGCTACTTGGCTTGGTTTCCACGTGCCTTGTTGTCCTTCTTTTCCTCTCAGCTTTTGTCTCACCGTGCCAAAGTCTTGGTCTTTCGGGAGGCCAAATCAAGTGATTCTCGTTGGTGCATTGGGGTCAAGTCATTCCAAAAGCAGCATTATTCTTTATCCCTCTGTATCTTCTTCCTTTATATACGTACCCTCCTTGTTTTGCTCCAAAACCATCTCCCTCCGGATGGATCTTACCATGTCATGTTTTTCTCTCTCCTTGCTCTTCTTCATCATCCCCCTCCATATTCACTTCCCTGTGCCAGCTTTTGGCGAATTCCAGCCATTCCAAGAGTGCGCTCCTTTTGATTGCGGAGAGCAACAAATTAGCTATCCTTTCAGACATATTGGGCAACCAAGTTACTGTGGGTATCCAGGCTATGAGCTCCGCTGTGACAGACATAAGCCGATCCTTTTCATGGAGTCCCTGGAGTATCGGGTAATCCACATGAATATGAAGATGCAGATTATGAAGGTGGCAAGGACGGATTTATGGGACGATGTATGTCATGGAGCACATGTCAACACCACTTTAAACTTCAGTCTCTTCAACTATGCTTCAATTTACGTCAATTCCACCTTATTCTACGAATGCTTTCCATATCCGCCCCCTCAAAGCGTTATACCCTTCTTTTGTTTCCCATCTGGATTTGGCTACTTTGCTGTCGATGCAGACCTTGAAAACCCGCCACACGAGCTATGCCACTTCATTGTCCTTGTCCCAATTTCACGAAGTGAAGCTCCAGGTCCAACACCACCACCAGAGGGCAGTGGTGATAGTGCTCCTATTAGTCATGCTGATATTAAAGAAATCCTAAACGGAGGCTTTGAGATCACCTGGATTGTCAACACATCGCACTGCGAAAATTGCAACAAATCAGGGGGAAGATGCGGGTATGGCTGGACAGGGCAAGAATTCAATTGTTTTTGCCCTGATGGAGTCTATTCAACGACTTGCAGCCAACAGGGTATGCATGCTTACTCTCCCCTAACTTGTGGATTCCAATTAGTTAATGTTCTTCCATGGGAGGGATTGCTGGGTTTGACTGTTATTTGGAAAAACGACCTGCTCATGCCCTTTAAAGCGTGACAATCTCATTTGGCTGGGCATGCCCTTCTCTCTGATATGATGAAGTGCAGTAATCTTATTCTCGCTGTGACAATATCATGTCAAAATTTAGACTCTTAAGTCCTAAAACTTTATCAACAACCTGCATCGCCTTAACTGTTGGATAATTAGGTCTGTATCTGCAAACCCGCAAGATCCAACGGTTTAAATACGTCGAGTGAAGATGCTCCGATTTTAGTGTAATATTTCACATCATGGACCAGTAATTTAAATCCAAATGCATTTAGCTGATGAGTCAATTCACCTAAAATTTAGGTTTGACTCGTTCTTTACTTTACTTGACATGAACTCTTGAGCCCTCAAATGGGCTAGACTTTTTCCATAGTGGGAACCTTAAAAAAGGTTTCACTTTACAATTTCAACTGCACAGGAAGAACTCCAGAGGAAATTGCTTCGCATGTTTCCTCTGTCTTCCTCATCACTTCCCACCCCAGACCCAGTTTCAACATTCGATAGCCATCACTTTCTTTGATTTCCCTCCTCCACGAAATATCAGAAGACTGAAACTTGTCTCAGTCAAAGTCGACGGTCAGAATAGTTTTCTATATTATACTGAGGAATTAAGGATGTCTGTCTCTCACACTTGAGTCTGAAGAAAGTGAATGCAAAAAAAATTTCTCCATACTTAGCTGGCCCCTCTGAACTCTGAACCCTTGTTCCACAATTTATTCTCCACCCATGAGAGCATGAAGTTACTCAAATGGGTGACACAGCCACTCCCCTTCTCTCATTCCCTTCACGCTCCATCCTCATCTTCATCCTCGTTGGCCTCATCTTCCCACAAGTTCTTTTATGTGAGGGAGACGACGATGTCCACTATACCGAATGCCGCCACTCTTCTAATTGCGGAACTGTCACAAATATTACTTATCCTTTCTGGGGAGGCGGCTGACCCCAATTCTGTGGGCTTCCAGAATTCAGGGTCGAGTGCCATGAGGACCGATACCCCATCTTTGAGTACCAAGAACAGAAGTATCGAGTCCTCAAGATAGATCAACATCTTTGTATGATGACGATTGCGAGGATGGATTTGATGGACGTTATGTGCTTGGGCAAGTTTAGGAATACTAGTGGATTCCACTCTCTTCCATATGACCCCAGCCGTTAGGAACCTCAGCATCTTCTACGGATGTTTGGTCACGTGGAAGAACATAAGCAATGAGTTCGAGTGCTTGTACGGCAACTTGAATAAGTTGGGTTTCTTCATGGAAGACAATTTCTTGAACAGAAAGTTCCCGTTTAACCTCACTATTTGCCTCACAAGCATCAAGGTTCCTGTTCTTCAGAGCTCGCTAGATGATATCAGAAGAGGCAATATCAGCTTGCAGGAAGCTTTGAATCGAGGTTCGATGTTAACTATAATGAACCCCCGAGTGCTTGGCATGCACTTCTTCTGGCGGATTTTGTGGTAGCAATTTCACTCGTTATTGCCGCGACAAACCCTGCACTCGTAGCTGCAATGACCCTGGTATGTTCTTCTGGTAGCATTCCCAGGTGATTATTCTCAACTTCATTTGGTGGGTTCTAGTTTATATCAGCACACGAGATTCTATTACCGACCGTGTAGATTATGCACAAAATCACTAAACCTTGAGCTGTTGCGGTGTTAGTTTAGATTAGTTCCACAGATATCATATGGCCAATGGACCCTGAGAATTTGTCCAGAGAAAAATCCGATTCAACCAAATGTGATCCGCTTGTTTCTTTTGTTGGAACTTCAATGGCGCTACTCTTTGTTTTCTCTTCCTCCATCTAAGAATAACACGCGACAAGAATTAAGAATTTTCTTTCGTTTTTCTCTCTGGTGGCGCAAAGCAAGTGGAAATTTCAACTTACCTACTGCTTGGCCAGCGATTCTGAGAGAGAGAGAGAGAGAGTCGTTTTCGCTGACTAGTCACGAAGGTCCGTTGCGAGCCAAACACGTCCCAATGTTGAATCGTCAATGGTCAACGGAGGAGGAACTCCTGAGGAAGGCAATTTAGATTGGACTTCCTTTTAGCCCCGATTTGACTCTTGATTCAGGCCCATGAAAGGGAGCCCAAATACAGGCCCATCGATGTGGATTTGGGCCTACAATTTTTACTTTAGGATTATCGAAGTCAACATCCATTGACTAATTCCAAGACTTAGTTGGGTCGTAAGCTATGCATAGGGTTGTGGGAACTTTGACGTGAGATAAGAATCCAGGGAAATGTGATTAATTTTTCATTCGCGCTAAAGTTTGGTATCAGAAAATTAAAAAAAATAAAAATTAAAAAAGATCAACAACCAATAATTAAGTTGCATTGCTTAGTTAGGATACGTTCTTAATGATTAGGTAGATCATCAAAGTCAACATTCCGAAGAAAACATTGGTGGGCCCAACAACCTAAGTCCCTTTGACTAGAAAGTTTCCTGGTTTGCCCCTCGTAAGGATTTTTTTTTTTTTTTTTCAGGGGCGCAAAATTTCCCCCGTGTAAGCCATGGGGCATTTGACTAATGCACGCCCCGGAGCCACTTTCCATCTCCGTTCGGTATTCTTCACTTCAAAGTCGATGAACCAGCATAATGACAGGCGACTGGAGTTTTGGGACCAGTTCAAACCAACGCCGTTTTGTATTTTCTGCAAATTGCTTTCCACACCCTCTCCTACCTCTTTCTCCTATCTTTTGCTATCCTTTGCATCCTTCTTCCACTCCCAAATTAATCTCCAAAGCTTCCTTTGTGGAGCTAGTTATCACCGGTT
Organism: Eucalyptus leucophloia subsp. euroa; assembly: GCA_017140325.1. NCBI lineage: Eukaryota > Viridiplantae > Streptophyta > Magnoliopsida > Myrtales > Myrtaceae > Eucalyptus > Eucalyptus leucophloia. The sequence continues at coordinate 10,796,637 of CM029469.1, read as the reverse complement.
GGCCCTCTTCGTCATTTTCACCGGCTTAGTCTATCAGGCTCTGTCAGAGGATAAGCAATTCAAGGCCTGCCTGCCTCGGAACTGCGGACATGGCCCAAACATCAGCTACCCTTTTTGGATTTCAGGCGAGCAAGAGTCCTACTGTGGCTATCCAAATTTTGAGATTACCTGCAAAGAGGAGTACCCCATCTTGACTTTCTCGAACAGCAAGTTCATCATCAAGGATATTTTCTATACGCTGGTTAATGCCCTTGAGTACCAGGATTCCTGTGGTGCCCTGTAGTGTAATATCAACCTCGGAAGGATACCTTTCAATCTCAGTTCCACCAATGCCAATTTCTTCTTCTATTATAATTGCACCTCGCAGCCAACAGGTTTTATATATCCAATGTACTGTGCTAGCAACTCCACCCACCATTCTTTTGCTTTTTTTACCCTTGGAAGCATCGCACAACACTGAGAATTATTCCTTCATTAGCTCCTGCAATTCTCCAATTAGAGCACCTATTGATGTTAATGCAAATTTCTAGAGCTTGATAAGTATGAATTACAGTGAGGTTATGAAGATGGGGTTCCTTTTGAACTAGACTGCAAATAGTTGCAGCAATCGCGAGGGAAGTGAGGGACGGTGTGAAATTCGAGAATGATGATTTTGTTTGCTTTTGCCCAGACGGTCCTCATTCTAAACCCTACAATGATGACAAGTGCATGGGGGAGTTTTTTTTTTTTTTTTTTTCTGTTTTTGCTTCTTGACTAAGTTTTCTTATCTACTTCTTTGCTTGATCTTTCATTTTGACATGCGGAGATTGGTATCTGCATCCCACAAGATCCAATGGTAAAAATGTATTTAGTGAAGTTGAAGGTACACCAAATTCACAGTAAAAATTTGGAAATGTTGGGTCAAAACAACTTGCTTTTCTTTGTGGGATTTTCTTGTGCACACGACCAATGAGAAAGAAAGAAAGAAAGCTTCTTGTACTAGTGGTGCTAAAATATTATGAAGTGTTCAGTTGAAATAGGTAACGTTGATAGATTTGAACTGTGCATATAAATCTATCACGCTATGGGTTTTCATTTTGACATGACCTTATATATTATTAGCATAAACACAATAATGACTGTGGATCTTAGCATAAGCCATATATGCTTCAATTCAATGCATATGCATGCTTCAGACCACTTTCTGCCTCGCTTGGTATTAGCTTTGAAGTTGAAGAACTACCACACATCAATGATAGGAGTTAGGACAAATTCAAACTAACTCTATTTGATTTTTCTACAAATGCTTTCCACACTTTCTCCTACCTCTTTCTCCTATCCTTTGCAATCCTCTGCCTCCTTTTGGTCCAAATGAATCACTAGAACTTCATCTGAGAAGCTAATTCTCACCAATTGGTCATTATCATCCTCTTCACCTAGTCTGTCTAGCTCTATTGGATGATGCACAACACGAGGCCCCCATGCCTCATAATTGCACATATAAGCCAAACATTAGCTAACCTTTTATGATTTCTAGCAAACAAGAGTCCTATTGTGGCAATTTGAATTTTGAGATTACTTGCAAAGAGATATACCCTGTCTTGACTTTCTCGGATGGGGGGTACAATATCAAGGATTTCTTCTATGCGCACAATTCATTCCTCCTATTTAATGCCTTTGTGTACCAGGAATCCTATGATGCTCTTTGTGTAATATCGGCCTTGAAAGATGGCCTATCAACCTCAGTTCCACTAATGCCAATTTCTTCTTCTACAATAATTACACCTTTGCAACCAACAAGTTTTTACATATTTAGTGGATTGTGCTAGCAACTCCACCCTTCATTCTTTTGCTTTTTCTTCCATGGAAGCATTGCAGAAAATGGATTACTATTCTACCACTAGTTCCTGCTTTCTTGCAGTTAGCATACCTGTTTACGTAAATGCCAATTTCCCTAGCCCTAATGTCTATGGATTACAGTGAGATTAAGAAGGGGCTCCTATTGAACTGGCTGCATTAGACTGCAATTAATGCAGCAAGTGTGAGGGAAGTAAGGGACGGTGTGGATTCAAGAACACTAATTTTGTTTGACTTTGCCAATATGTTCCTCATTCTCATACTTGCAATGATGGTAAATGCCTAGGTGATTCAGTTTTCTGCTTTTGCTTCTTGATTGAGATTTCATATCCACTACTTTGCTTGATCTTTCATTTCTACATGTGGAGAGACAATGTAAATTAGAACTTCACCGCAACCTTCTCTACCTTGATTGTTTGATCTTGAGGTTGCCATCTAAGTCCCACAAGATCCAATGGTTTAAATGTATCGAGTGAAGATGCACCGAATTCACTGCAAAATTTGCAGATTTTGGACTAAAGCGATTTGATTTTTATTGTAGAATTTTGTTGTGCATGCAACCAAATAGAAAAAAGCTTCCGCCTTCACTAGCGATGCTAAAATTAACCAGGTGTGTAGTTGAAATATATAACATGGATAGATTTGAACTCTACATATAAAACCGTTTTTTCGGGGTGGATCCAAGCATAAGCACATGCTTCCATTCGAGATATACACACGATCTATTGCACTGTAGGAAGCACTCTTTTACTAATCTCATTCAAGATTTATTTGATAAGCATTTGCGTCCTGGCAGGGAAACATGGCAATTTGGGGACAAAAGCCATCATAGGTAATCCGTTAAATCGTGTCTTTCATTGACTATTTTCTATAAAGATTTACAACTTAGAAGCCTCAATAAAGTGACAAAGTGAGATTGCTATTTCAGAATGTCCTATGTTTTTTCAGGAGTAGCAGCATCAGGAGTTGGAATTGGGATTGCTCTTATTTTAATGCTTTCCTTCAAGAAGAAACCAATGATAAGAAGAATTATGGCTTTGATAAAGCAAAGGAGTGAATATTTTGATGGTGAAATGAAAATCGAGGGACTTGTCTCTTCGAGAAGATACACCTATAAAGACATCAAGAGGATGACGAACTCTTTCAAAGAAAAGTTAGGGCAGGGAGGCTATGGTTGTGTGTACAAAGGCAAGCTTCAAGATGGTCAACTTGTGGCCGTGAAGCTTCTAAAGAAGTTGAGAGGTGATGCCGAAGAATTTTTCAATGAAGTTGCGAGCATAAGCATGACTTCTCATGTCAATGTTGTCAACCTCTTGGGATTCTGTTTTGAAGGAAGCAAAAGAGCTTTGGTTTATGAGTTCATGCCTAATGGATCCCTTGAAAAGTTCATATTTAATAGGAGTAACATAGTGGAGTCATATCAACTATTGAGTTGGGACACATTGTATCAGATTTCCCTTGGCATAGCTCATGGGCTAGAGTACTTGCATAGAGGTTGCAACACAAGGATCTTGCACTTTGACATAAAGCCTCACAATATTCTCCTTGATGCAAGCTATTGTCCCAAAATTTCCGACTTTGGTCTTGCAAAAATATGCCCAAGACAAGAGAGCATTGTGTCAATGCTAGGTGCCCGGGGTACCCCTGGATATATTGCTCCAGAGCTATTCATGAGGAACATTGGAGGGGTTTCTCACAAATCGGATGTTTATAGCTATGGCATGATGGTTTTGGAGATGGTTAGTAGGAGGAAAAATATTGAAGTCATGGTAGATCGTACTAGTGAAACATACTTTCCTCATTGGGTCCATCGACGCCTAGAGCTCCAAGAAGAGCTTGGGTTGCACGGGATCCTGAATGAAGGGGATGAAGAAATCGCGAAGAAGATGATTGTAGTAGGCTTATGGTGCATTCAGATCAATCCAAGAGCTCGACCCTGTATGACTCAAGTTGTGGAGATGCTAAAAGGAAGTGCTGAGGCCTTGCAAATTCCTCCAAAACCATCATTCTCATCACCCTCAAGATTGCTGGAGGCTTGTCCATGTGAAAGTTTGTCTTCACAAGAGAGTAATGACTTGAGTTGTGGTTATTCAATTTCACTTATAGGAGACTAACATAGTTTGTAATAGAGTATATAAAAACACAAAAAAAGATTGTCAACGTTTTAATTAATGACTATTGAGCTTTTCACACTTGTGATCAAATGTCTACATTAAACTCCTATGAGTATGATGGAAAGGCAAAGAAGTGAAAAGTGCATTATTTCATATTATCAAATATACTTTGTCATTTATCCAAATAGGATTTATGTTGTGCAAAATAGATGACACCTTGAACAAATTTTATTGAATGACCTCCATTATGAACTCTTGAATTGGATGGGCCTAATTCATTTAACAAGTAGAGTTGAGAGATTTGTCATTTTGTTTAAAGATTTTATCATGGATTATTCTAAAGAATTAGTTCGGCAACAAATGTTAAAGAGTTGTAAACTCACCGACTTCCTTCCTGATAAAGTGTCGTCAATGTGTTGGCAATTCCTTGAGGCCAAGCAAGGTAGCCTCCTTTTCGTGTTGACATTAAACCGAACCCTTTTTGATCAAGCCCAGTCGTCTCCTTTCCATTCTGATGTCAGAATGCACTAGATGATAGGGGAAGATGCAATATCAGCTTGCAGGAAGTTTTGAATCGAGGGTTTGATGTTCCTTGTAGCGACCAACCTGAGTGCTCGGCATGCACTTTTTCTGGCGGGTCTAGCGGCAGCAACTCCTCTTCTTCAACATCTAGTGTCGCGTGTTATTGCATGGCAACCCTACGCTTGTACCTGCAATGACCCTGCTCGTTCTTTCAGTAGCATTTCCGGGTGATCTTTCTCAACTTTATAGGTAGGTTCTTGTTTATATAGACGAATTGGATTCTATTATCAACCATTTAGAATATACATAACATCACTAAACCTTGAGCTTTTGCGGGGTTAGTTTCTATTAGTGCCTCAAAGATCACATGGCCAATAGACCCCAAGAATTTGTCCAGAGAAGATTGAATGTGATACACTTGTTTCTTTTGCGGGAAATTCGATGGGGCCATACTTGTTTTGTCTTCCTCCAAATAAGAATGTCATGTGACAAGAATGATTTTTCTCTGACTTTTCTTTTTAATGGTGCAAAGAAAAAGGAAATCTCAGATTATCTAGTGCTTGGCCATGAATTTTTCATGAGAGATGATAGAATATTTAAATTATAAATCATGCTTTCATCTAATAATTTAAGTTTTTAGAACAGTTGACGATAGTCCAATAAAATCTCGCATGATATCAGAGTTAGAAGTCTCGAGTTCAAATATTTTTAGACCTCATTTTGTCTCCCCAATTAAATTTTCATATTTAGTACTAAGCAAAAGATTAGACTAAGCATGAGGGAGAGTGTTAGAATATTTAAATAATGAATAACATTTTCATCTAACAGTTTAGACTTTTAGAATAGTTAGCAATGGTCCTACAAAATTTTACCAGTGGGATCCATTTTCAATGACTAGTCATGAAGATTTGTATAGTGGGAGGTTTGTTCCCAAAAACAGGGCCCAAGCATTCGGGAAAGACCTACATGGTTCGGATGCAGTAGTATGAGGGACGGCGAGCATCGAATGGACCTCAGGTGACGGTGAAACACTCTTTCGAGTTCGCTTTCTCTTTCTCTCGAGCTCACCCTTTCTCGGTTGGTCACTCTAGGTTCTAACCAGCAGAAAAATAGAGCTCCTCCTCTCTCGCTGCCTTCTCTCCCTTCATACCTCTCTCGGTTTTGTCTCTCTCCTCTAGGGCGGCGCTAGCTAGCCCCATACCACAGGACATTCCCCACGCTGGTGTCGCGCGCAAATCTCGTCGCAAATGTCCTCGCCGTCCTCGCTTCACGTATAGCTGTCGTTCCCCGTTTGTCGTCAAGCCAGTGGCCAAAGGGAGAGAAGAGAAAGAAGAGAAAGAGGTTGGGCCGGCGGAGAAGAGAACTGGGCCGCGTGTTGAGGGGAGGTGGGAGGAAGAAAAGAAGAAAAGAGGAGTAGGCCAGGTTGGAAAGGAAGGGGCTATGGGCCGGCTCACTTGGGAGATAAGAAAGAAGAAGAAGTGGATTGGGCTGGCCTCGCGGGAAGAAGAAACGGTTGGAAGAGAAGAGAGGCCGGGTGGACCTAGCCCTGGCTCAGCTCTTTTCGATTTTTTTATAATAACAATTTTTAGATAATAAATTTTTTTAAAGAAAAATTTTAAAATATTTTCAAAGATTTTAAATAACTTATAATAGTAATGCAAATGTTCGATGTCCATATCCAATGCAATTTAATGGAAATTATTTTTACTATAGGTTAAAAATTAATCTTTTATTTTCTACGCAATTGACTCTTAAGTGAAAAGGTAAAATTTAGGCGTCAATAAGACTAACTTGAAATAAGGGTGAGTTTTTGAACGAAAAAAAAAAAAAATAAGGGTAAGTGGAGCTAGACTAGGAAAGGAATCATCTTACAAAAGCAAATGACGCGGGATCATCTTAAAAAGCAAATGACGCGGGAGTAGTTTGATTGAATTTTTTTTTTGGGGGCGGGGGCAGAGAGAGAGAGAGCGGGGGGGGGGGGGGAGGGGGGGGGGTCTTATAGTTCACAAATAGTAAGGCAAAATTGGAGCCTTCATTTCTTTGTGGGAGAGAGAGAGATCACGGGAAAAGAAGGGGACTCGGTCAACAGCCAGAGTCGTTCCTGAATTTGGATGTTCCCAAAACCTGTTCCCATTCTCCATCTTGCTTAGCATGATGAGCAAATTTGCCTCTATACTTCCACAATTCAAATTATTTTCTGATGTGAGTCAACTAATGTTTTCTTGCCATTGTGTTGGTATATCTATGCCTCAATTTTATCTATGGTTCTTGAATCCAATACTTGATCCTGAGGACCTAGGTACTCTGTAAAACCTATTGGAAACATCTTGTAATTCTTCACTGAGTAAAACTAATTACCCGTCCTTTATTGCTTAAGCTCATAAATGTTTAAATTATATTTCCGTGTGCATAGAATCCTGTTTTGATGTGATTAGAGGTGTTAAAATGGGTCATAAACCCATTTATGACCCATTTAAATATTAAATGGGTCATAAATGGGTCACTTGTTTATAACAAAAGATAGTTAAATGGGTTTCACAATTAAAGGTTTAAGATAGGTGAGTCTTAAGTGGGTTTTTAAATGGGTTGGGTTGAAAACTCATCTTTAACAAAAACATTATAATTCCTCCCTTCTCTCTTTAACTTTATAAAAATAGAAATTTTAATTCTTTTATTTTAATTTTCTCTTTTATTTTTCTTCCTTTTTTTTCTTTCTTCTTTTTTGTTTTCTTTCTTTTTTTTCTTTTCTTTCTCCTTCCTCCTTCCGTCGTCGGCACGATAACGGCGACCGAACCGGCCGAGCGAGCCTTGAGCTCACGGCGTCGTGCGAGCCTCGAGCTCGCCGGATCTGCGAGGCGGAGGCCTCGCCGTGCCGACGAGGCTCGAGCCTCGCCGATGCCCGACGAGGCTCGAGCCTCGCCGATCCGGGTGAGCCTCGAGCTCGCCGGCGTCGAGCAAGGCTCAAGCCTCGCCGGTTCTCGCGAGGGGCGAGCTCGAGCTCGCCGCATCTGGGCGAGACTTGAGCTCGCCGACGTTGGGCGAGGCTCGAGCCTCGGCCCGATTTGGCGAGCCTTGAGCTCACGGCATCGGGCAAGCTCGAGCTCGCTCGCAGGCCGATCCGGGCCGTCGTCGTGGCCGGTGGGCCGGCCAAAGAAGAAGAAGAAGGAGAAGAAAAAAGAGAAAAAGAAAAAGAAAAAAAGAAAAGAAAAGAAAATTATATTTTAAAAATAAAAATATAAAAATAATTAAATTTCGATTTTTAAATAATCATTTTAAAATTTATAAAAATTTTCCATTAAATTTATATTGTATAAAACTATTTTAGCAATACAATTTTTTTAAAAAAAATTGTATTGCTAAAATAGTTTTATATATATATATAAAACTATTGCTAAAATAGTTGTATTGCTAAAAAAAATTGTATTGCTAAAATAGTTTTATATATATATATATATATATATATATATATATATATATATATATAAAACTTGGAAGTATTTTAATAATATAATCTTTAAAAAAAACATAGGAATAAGTTTTTCTAAATTTGTTAAATATGAAAATATTTTATTAATATGAGTTGGGTCGGGTCGGGTATGGGTCGAGTCGAATTTGGGTCGAAAATTTTACATTAAACATAAATGGGTCATAAATGGGTTAATGGGTCAATTTGGGTCGGACCATTAATGACCCGACCCAAACCCGACCCGACCATTAATGACCCGACCCACCCGTTTAACGGCTCTAGATGTGATCAATAGAGGAAGGACATAATTTCGTAGTGACATTTGCTTGAAATCACTTGTTTACATCACCTGGATTTAATCATGCATATGTGATTTGGGTAATCCAATTAGTGTCGATGTAGGGCCGTTCTAGGTTCACCGAGGCATCAATTACAGACGTTGCAGGGCCCAGAAGTGGGCCAAATGCTCACTGTCCCAATCGCTCTTCGATCTAAACAGCAAGCATTGTTTGGCCCACTCGCGCCTCTCTGAGCCAGTCCTTTGCTGCCCTCATTTATTCGTTTTAGCCTCGCATGGCACGTGTTTCATGCATATGGGGGCCCGCTTTTATCAGGTTTTTAGCACTGATAATATGAAATGTTGACGGTTCATCCGATATTCGACTCATGACTCGAACGTTCAGGTTTTGGTCGGATCGGTCGTCGGTGAGCTTCCTTTTTGCGTTCATTTGTTACATCCTCATATACGAATGTGCATTTGGATCCATTCTAACCCTTTTTTTCTCAGGACATATAAAATGGAGACATTGAATAAGTATTGATTCTGTTAATACCATTTTCCCTTTCGGATTTCTTCATTTTTTCAATGTATTTTTTGCATTTAGATTTAGGATTTTTATCTTTAAATAATATCATTTTAGAAGAGGGGAGCGGTGGCTAACTGTAGGCGGCAGTATAGAAAATTTTTACTTATTGTTTATGTTCCAAACCTATATTTGGACTAAAAAATTGTTCCAAATATAGAAAAATAAAATTGTATCATCAAACGAATTTATGTTCTAACCCATTTCTGGAAACTAGAAAAAGAGAAAAAGAGAAAAAATAGTTATTATGAGTGTCCTAAAGTGACGTAGCACAGAATTTGGTGATGCGCATGGGGGATGTCTTCATAAAACGTTACCACATGTGCAGGGGCGTTTGAAAAATGTTCCTATCCGACTGGAAAAAAAAAAAAATTTGTCCCTACTTGCGGAGGCTTCTCTCAGTGAATGGACTTGATGAATTTTCGAGGAGACAGGGATGAGGGATTGGTTTGGCCGATCTAAGTATTGATAGAGGACTATTCTTGCATATGCTACGCCGGTGCCTTGCAAGTAACATAAACACGGGATGAAGGGACGCCACAAGCGCCCGTTTGTAGCACTACGCTGCATTTCGATAGCAGCCTAATCATTCCCTAGAGAGCAGAGATGCGGAGCCCGTCCTCTTCTTGCACGGTGCAACTTGGTTGAATTGGCATAAAATATCAAGCATTAAGTTGAACATGGGGAAACAAAGTACACGTGTTTCGTCCTCGATGACCAATACCATTCGTCCTCAATGACCAATAACGAGTAAGCCGACCTTGACTACAATATCCGTTCGTCCGTTCGTCTATGGTAACCGATACCATTTGTGACGAGATCCAGTTGATCTTATTTCTAAAGGCAGATAAGAAGTAAAAAAATTAGCCTTATTTATTTTTTAAAAGTTTTCCCTTGTACACGTAGGATTATCGAACATAGCATGCAACAAAATACAAATTCAAACTAATATATTCTTGAGGGGAAAATTATTCAAAAAGTCAAATGCCCAAATTAGTATTGAACTTGTCAAATTTGTTAATTGAGTTCTAAACATTTTCACGTTTTGACAATTGAATCTATCTAATCAATTATGGTTGGAAATTACTAACATAAATGCTAGTCGCTCTACGTGATACAGTTGATACGATGTGGATAATTTTTAATAATATTTTAACATTTATTTATTTCTTTCCTTTGTCCTTTTGTTTCTTTCTTTCTCTTCTCCTTCTTCATTGTTTTCTTACTATGGCTAGTGAGGGTCATCTACCCTCATCGTCTACAAATGAGGGTCGAGACGCCATTGCCTAATTAGGGAGGGAGGGAGGGGGGGGGCAATCACGTGGCCATGAGCAAGGCCAGCCTTGTTGACCTTGCCCAAATGTAGACAAGGTTGCCTCACTTGTGGCCAATGAGGTACCTTTGCCCAAATCTAGGTGAGGTCGGTTGCCTGTGGCTACAATGGCCTTGCCTAGGTCCAAATGGGGCTAGTTGAGGGTCACGACACTTGCCCGCACCCAGGAAGGGGTTCGCTAGGAGTGGCTGGTAAGGGCCTAGTCAAGTAAGAAAACACTAAAGAAGGAAAAAAGAAAGAAAAGAAAAATTAAAATATCATATAAGATTTTTTACAATGTCAGTTGTGTTATATAGAATGACCGACATCTATAATAGCGATTTCTAGCCAATTGGTCATTATCATCATCTTCACCAACTTAGTCTATCTGACTCTTATCGAATGATGCACGACACGAGGCCTCCATGCCTCAGAATGGCAGATATCAGCCGAACATCAGTAGCTACCCTTTGAGGATTTTTGGCAAACAAGAGTCCTATTGTGGCAATCCGAATTTTGAGAGTACCTACAAAGAGATATACCCTGTCCTGACTTTCTCAAACAGGGGGTTCAATATCAAGGATATCTTCTATGCGTGCAATTCATTCCTCCTGTTTAATGCCCCGTGTACCCGGAATCTTGTGATGCTCCTCAATGAAATATCAGCCTTGAAAGATGGCCTTTCAATCTCAGTTCCACTAATGCCAATTTCTTCTTCTATTATAATTGCATCCTCGTAGCCAACAAGTTTTTACATATTTAATGGACTGTGCTAGCAACTGCACCCACCATTCTTTTGCCCTTTCTTCCAAGGAAGCATTGTAGGAAATGGATTACTATTCCGCCATCAGCTCTTGCTACTCTGCAGTTAGTATACCTATCTACGTAAATGTCAATTTCCCTAGCCCTAATGTCTATGGATTACAGTGAGATTAAGAAGGGGTTCCTATTGAATTGGACTGCAATTAATGCAACAAGTGTGAGGGAAGTGAGGGACGGTGTGGATTCAAGAACACAAATTTTGTTTGCCTTTGCCAAGATGCTCCCCATCCACATAGCTACAATAATGGTAAATGCCTGGGGGATTCAGTTTTTTGCTTTTGCTTCTTGACTGAGATTTTATATCAACTACTTTGCTTGATCTTTCATTTCTGCATGCAAAGGGAAGGTGTAAATTAGAACTTCACCTCAACCTTCTCTGCCTTGATTGTTTGATCTTGAGGTTGCCATTTGCATCCCACAAGATCCAATTGTTTTAATGTATTGAGTGAAGATGCACCAAATTCACAATAAAATTTGCATATGTCGGACTAAAGCAACTTGATTTTCTTTGTGGAATTTTGTTGTGCGCGCAACCAAACAGAAAAAAGCTTTCGCCTCCACTAGTGATGCTAAAATTTGACCAGGTGTGCAGTTGAAAGATAAAACATTGAGAACTCTACATATAAAACCGTTCTTTCAGGTGGATCCAAGCATGAGCACATGTTTCCATTTGAGATATATGCATGGTCTATCGCATTGTAGGAAGCACTTTTTTACTAGTTTCATCCCAACTTCGTTCGGGATTTATTTGATAGGCATTTGTGTCCTGGCAGGGAAACATGGCATTCTGGGGACAAAAGCCATAGTAGGTAATCCGTTAAATTGTGTTTTTCATTGTCTATTTTCTATAAAGATTCACAACTTAGAAGCCTCGATAAAGTGATGAAGTGAGATTTCTCTTTTGAAATATTCTATGTTTTTTCAGGAATAGTAGCATCAGGAGCTAGAATTGGAATCGCCCTTATTTTAATGCTTTTCTTCAAGAAGAAACCAATGATTAGATGAATTATGGCTTTGATCTAGCAAAGGAGTGGACATTTCGATGGCCTCCTTATCCACAGTTGAGAAACCTATTTTAGCGGGTAGATTTCGGGTGAAATTTGTATAGAATCTAGAACTGCTTTCCTTATCCACAGTTGGATATTGAAGAGAGAGGAGAGGGTGGGGGGAGGTTAAAAGCAGTGAATTGGAAGTTTCAGATAAAAGTTGGTGCAGCTCAAAAATTGAAATTTTCATAGCGAATGGGGGGACATTCAATTTGAAGTCACGAGGTTCGTCTCATTTTGAAAAAAAAAAATCACACCCTTGTCTCCGAGATTTCCAAACACTTATAAATAGAGACTCCAGGGGACCACTCGAATGGGGGGAACGATCAACAAACACAAGCGCTCAAAGAATTTTCATAGCGAAGCTCTCTCACCCCTCTCATCTCTCTCTCAGCGCGTCTATCGAAGCTCTGGTGCATCCCATCCATTCAGCCGCGTGCAGGAGATTTCTCTACCAGCGACTCCTCATCTTGGCAGTCGTCCGGTAGTGGTCCTTTCTAGCAGTGCCAATAAGCCGCCATTTGAATTCCTCGCGCTCACGGTGTTCCAGCAAGTTCTCTGGCGAAAGCCCAGCACTTTCGCTGAGCCTCCTACGACCTTGGCGAAAGATAACGAATGAGGTAGGAATTAATCGAATTATGCACCGAATAAGGAGACAGCATTCATGAGATATGTATGTGAAAAACTAAATTAGAGCACGGAAGCGCCTTTTGACATGAGGGCAAAACTTTGCCGCCTACTTGTACGCTAAACAACAAAATTGAGACTCAATATGGGATGGGTTAAAGCGGACAATACTTAATTCAGGGATGTCGTAATATGGTATTAGATCAGGACCCTCTACAATATACGGTTTGGGAACGAACTGAGTTGAAGCTGGTGGGCCTATAAAGGATGGGTGACAACCTAGGAAATTGCCCGTTTGTACGCCAAAATACAAAATTGTAAGCTAGGTATGGGATGGACTAAAGTAGAAAATGCAGATAATATCTCCTTGAGTGAGTTAATCTAGAGATATCACAACATCCAGCAAGACCAGTTGCTGTACCCTATCATTGCTGGTGATTCCACCTCGCCAGACCAGTTGAGCCCCTCATCATCCTAGCATTCTAGCAAGTTTCTTACGAAATGTCCACAACCGCCGCCAGCTCCCTCATCGCAACCAGAGCCTCCACCGATCTGTCCAGCAACTTCGGCAATATTCTAGGTTGCACGACCAATCCCGACGCCTCAGCTAGCTCCTGACCACCGCATATAGCCTCGTCGCCATGTCCAACACGTTGATCCGTACCCAAACCTCCACCTGTGCCCTCACGGTTACTTTGCCTTTCACAATTTTTCCTTCAGCAGCACACCTCGCCTCTTCGTTTCGCATGGGACATCTTGACAAAATAAGGTGAGTTGAGGTTCGTAGTATCCGTGCTTTAGTATATGGCTTTGATTGCATGAAGCTTAGGTCCTACATGGCAACTTTTCAATTTCATTTTTTTTTATTTTTTTTTCAGAATAAAAAAAGAATAGAAATCTATTTGGTAATGCTAACTAATTTTTCTATTCCTCATAATAGAAAAGTAGCCGGGGATTAGATTTGAAATAGAAATAAAAAGTAAAAAAAAAAATAGCTTTGTATTACTGGGACAATTTCTAGAAATAAGTTTTTTTTTTTATTTTTCCTTTTTTTTCTTTCTTCTTTCCCCACCATCTGCCACATTGACTGCTCACCACCACCGATTGCTAGCTGCAGCTGCTACCGTTGCCACCACCGTGGCGTGGCAAAGCGGCAACAACTAGAGAAGGAGCAAGAAGAAGAAGAAAGAGGAAAAAAATTATAAAAAAAAAATTCCAAAAATTTAAAAGAAATTGTGAGTCGTATCAAACGTATTCTTTTTTTTTTTTTTGATAACCCAGGGAACCCCCGCACGGCCGGTAGCCGGAGAGTAAACCCTGGGAGGCACGCAGAAACCACCACCCACGCACCCGGGCAAGGCACCTCGTGACGCTTACCTCGCGCAGGGGATTCGAACTCTGTTCTCCTCGGTGGATAATAAGAATCCTACCATCCACGCCACCGCGATGGGTGGTCGTATCAAACGTATTCTTATTCTTTTTCTATTCCAAGATTAGAAATTTTATATAGTTACCAAATGTGTCTTTTTACTTAGAAATTATTTTAGGAAGTAGAAATAGAAAAAAAAAACTATTTTTGGAAAAAAAATTATTTCCCGAAATAGATTTGTTACCAAACGTATCCTTAATGTTAAATTATAGTTATATCATACATATTAGGGCTGGGACTTTTAAGCCCAAAAGTCCCCATCCTCAGTATGATTTCATGTCTCGAATGTGGTTTATTATATGATTTATTATGCGTGATGGACTATATAAATTTTGGCCGTTTAGAATGATGTCCTCTTCGAATTATCTCAATGAACCTTTAGATGATGAGAGTTATGTGCTCACTGCACAGAGCGAGGTGGCAAATTGCATGCGACCGACTATAGGTACTGTATCAACATTTATGCTATGATTGTGTACATTGGGCTCCTCGCTTGTGGTCGCGACACATCGACTCCATTAGAGCAGTTGACCGTCACCCAAAGGTTCCGTATAAATGAAGTGCATGCAATCACAAGGAACAGAGGGATTGAAGAAAGTGAATGGCACTATAGAGTAGATGAAACTACTGGATTAGTTTTATGCAGTCGTTTTAGCTAAAGAGAACTATGACGGTTCGTTTATTTTGTGAAAAAATATTTTCTTATTTTCCAGCATTTGGTTCATTTAGGAAAATGAGTCAACAGAAAATATTTTCCTATTAAAATTTAAATTAAAGAAAAATGATTTCCTCTTTGAAATAATCAGAAAATGTCTTCCAAAAACTAGGTATTGATGCTCTAGCCTGAAACTTTATGCCTGGACACGGAAACCCTAACATTAGGTCTCAACGTTCACAAGCAGGTCTTCGGCAAATGGGCTTGGGACCATCAAGGCTGGGCCTAAGAACTCGGTGCTTAGGCTTGGGACCCAACACCCATGCCTGGATCCATCAAGGCTAGGCCCAATCCCATGGTGCCAATACATGATACTTCGGCACTCGAGCCCAGATCTATAAAAGGTTGTGCTTGGGTCCCTAGCACTCACTCTTTGATCTTAACCCTCAAGTATGGGAAACAATGGTCATGCATAGGTCCTTGGTTAATGAAACATTTATTATTACAAAAGTATTTTGAAAAATGTATAATTATTTTGTATTTAAAAAAATCGAATTATAATTATTTTTTTAAATATTCAAAATTTTAATTATTTATTATTTTATACTACTTCATTTTCTTTCATTTTCTTTTTGCTTCTTCCTTTGCCAGTGATAGCCCGCAACGATCACGTGATCATTGATCGGTAGTGATAATGGCGATCGAAAATTGGCAAATCTATTAACAACTGGGTGGCGACCAATGATGACAACTAGTAGCGGCGACTGGTGATGATGACTGGTTGAGGAATGAGGGGAAAAAAGAGAATAAAAAATAATTCAAAAATTCAAAATTATTAATAATTTTTCCAAGGAAAATCAAATTAGATTTTCCATACCAAATGATGGAAAACATCATCTAGTTCATCTTTGGGTTTAAGCCAAACACCGCAAATACTCAATTTTTTTTTTTTGGAAAATATTTTTCAAAGACGTTACATTTTCCTTTGAAACAAACGGACAATAGGATTCCCGTTAAACGTGACAGCCTTAGATCATCAAAAGAATGTGTGCACTTGGCATCGGGTTTGCCATGGGTCGCTGCATTTGTGCAGGATGTTTACTTCGGCTTGTGGATGGAATGAAGAATTATTCATGTTTGACTGGTAATTGCTTCAAATTGCAGTCACATTTTTTTTAGCCTGTTGACCATTAATGACATGGTCATCGTTTCCGGAGGAGTAACGCTGATTGTGCTCTTGTTGGCTCCAATCGTCGTGTTTCTGTGATCAGAAGGGACATGGGACAGCTCCATCACGAGTAGATACTAAGATGTTGACATAATCTGTCCAAGTCCTCCCAGCTAAATGTACGGAAAACCCGACAATAAATCCAAAAATTGCGTACTTCCCTTTGATACAATGCGAGAAGTAGAGCCACGCTAAAAATTGAAGAACTCCTGCTCAGCAAGTCAAAAAAAAAAAATTGAGGCATGAAACATTGCGGCTGTATCAACAGAGTAGAAGTAGGACGACAAAACAAAAAGAGTCCCTCCATAGCAGTTCATGTAACGCAAAAGAAACATTAATCAGAAACAGGGAAACAAACATAATCACAGAAAACAATCCTAATGAAGAATTTTAAAATGATAAAGAAAGAAAAGAAAAATGCAGGTAGACTGGCGAATATCCATTCATCACATTTAAATTTAGCTTGATAGATGGCAAAATGAGAATACCAAGAAGTGCCACAACACCATCACCAGTTTACACAGTCATTTCTGATATTTTCTCTTAAACCAAGAGCATCCCGAATAAGAGAAAAGACTACAGCTTACACTGAAGTTGTTTGGTTTGCCTAAATTATCACAAGACAAACCCATGCAGAACACTTGCACATAATCGACTCTTGAATTTCAACTAAAAAAAATATAATTTTATTCCCCTTCGTCTGTAACAGAAATTGCAACAGTTAAAAATGGATACATGGATGACTCCTCTCTTTGGGAAATAATTTTTTTTCTTGGGTCAGAGTAACATTTTATTAATTTTTGCGTAAATACAAGAGATAAACATCGCAGTCTATTTGCAAGCCAAGACAAATCCCAGACATTTTCAAAACAAATCAAGCTCTAGATAACAAGAAGAATTGTTAGAATAAGGTTTCACTTACTTGAATAGCAGATTTAGATTTCTTCAAACCAAAATTAATGGTCAATCACCGAATCCATCTTCAGTAATGAGCATGCATCGAGATCTCCATCTATTGCTATGGCTTTGCCTTGCGACAGTGCACACTTAGGTTCGATGTCCCCAGCATTATGGCTGTTTAGAAAAATAGGGTTGAGTGAGTAAAGAATTGACACTTGTGAAAGAGAAATCCTCATGAAGCTATTCCAATCTCATTCGAAACTGGACTTGCGCACCAACAAAACTCAGGGGAAGCGAAAACCCGAAATAATACATGCAAAATCTCCGAATCTTGACTAGATCAGGATATAATTCTACTCAAAACAGGAGAGAGAAACTTCTTAATCTAAACTGGATTGGAAGAGAAAAGTTCCACAAAATATGAGGAAAGTAAGAAAAAGAGAACAAAGAATCAAATCAGACAAAGGAAAAGGAAAAAGGAAGGGGAGGGAGAGATCCAGCTCAAATCCTCCCCTCCATAAAGGTTGAAGAAGAAAGCCGTGTAAAAATTAGAGGGAGAAGAGAAAACTCTATATGTGAAAGAGAAAACGGATTTGAGAAACAAATTCCAAAAGGGAAAATGGATCTCAGAAACAAATTCAAAAATAACAATTACCTATGATTCAAAAGCACGAGCAAACCGAGTAGTCCTACGTAAAAAAATTTCAAATAATTCTCCCAAAATTTTCAGCCCAACCTTCAAAGATTGAGGGAGATGGCCTCAAAAGATCGCACAATGCTAATTTGGCGGATTTTCATTAAACTAAATACGAATTACAGTGGATGAGAGGGAGCGAGAGAGAGTGATCGCTCAGAGTGACTAAAGCATTCTCCAAAGATACCTTCAGCAGAGGAAGCGATAGCATTTTGTTTGAGTGGCAGGAGAAAAAGAGAACAAATTTGATGGTTTTATGTGATGGGCCTAAGTTGGCCCGTCCGCTCATGTTGGGCCTGAAAGCCCGGCCCACTTTATTAGGGCCCATCGATGAAGGAGTACGTTTCTATTTTTGAGAGAACGTATATAAGGGAGGAAAGAGAGGGACGAACACACCTTTTGGCATTTTAATGTACGTTCGTCTCTCCTCTCTCCCACCAAAAGAAAAACGAGCACAAACGGCTACGCCATCTTCCCTTCAAGGCCAATCAACGTCATCAAATCGAACAGGATCGATTTTCTCTTCCTTTTATCGGCATTGGTGTTTAATCTGTTGCTAACAAGGTATGCTCGATTCCATGGTGTGCTTTAGGATCGATGATACATGTTTTTTCCCGGGCTTATCTTCCGCATTCGTTTTAGGGGTTCGATTTAGTGTCGAATCTGGTTTTTGGGAATCCGACAATCCCAACGTTGGTATCAAAGCCCTAGTTCATGTTTTCCCGACCCCTTTGATGTTTTATGATTGATTTTTTGTGAAAATATTCGGCCGACACGGATCGGGCGAAAATCCCGACACCCGAGCACCTTTGTTCCCCATTTTTCGAGTTTACGTAACTCGAAATTGATTTTTGATGGCGTAGGATGGAAGGGCTCGTCGAGACGATCGCGACAAGTGGCGGAATGCCGTCAACAGCCATCGGACGCACCCCCACGTGCAACCGGAGCGAAACGATGCATTGCACGTGCCGATTCGTTGGAGAGGGCGCGTGCGCCGTGTTGGCCCGTGCCGCGCATGTGCCGGATGACGTCATCGTGACGTCATCCAGGCGCATGCGAGGCACATGCCGGGTCGGTTCGTCCGACTCGGCCCGACCGGCCCGTCCGATCCGACCGGTCCGTCGATCGGACCGGCGACCGTTTGTCCGTTGGACCGACCGTTGACCGTTGACCTCCGTTGACCCGTTGACTTTGACCATTGACTCGAAAAAAAAAAAAAAAGAAAAAAGAATTTGTTTATTTTTCAATTATATATATGTGGGTTATAAGTAATCCACTTTTTTTTATTCTGCATTTGTTGCATGAATTATGGAAAATTATGTATTTTCTCTTATGTTCATTATGGATTATAAGTGATCCATTTTTAGTTTTGCATTTGTTGCAGGAACTATGATGCGTTATGCACGGATACCTGCAATCCCGAGAACGAACGAGGGAAGTGCAAGACTTAAAAGGCTGATAACAGAGTTAGCTAATTATCGGTGGCATAACGGTGATTTAGTATCACATGTGGTCAAGGTCAATCAGATGATATAGAAAATCATCTGGAATGGTTATCTTATGCCGGATTTTGAGAAGGTGCCGGCTTTGATGAACACTCTTCCACCTGAATGGCAAGCGGTGTTAGATCGGCTATGGGAGGTCAACGTGGTCCTGGGTTATAGGAGGCTAGTGGAAGCTTTTGTAAGATAGTACTATAGGATTGAGTTAACCAAAACTTCAACCCTTAGATTGAGCGCCATATGGCGCAAAGTGAATACGCCTTGGAGGCGACATGAAAGCTCTCCAAAAGTTTTTTCATGGCTGGCAAATGTACATTCAAATTTCTCAGATATTTTGACTGATAGATTAGAAGGGACATTCCCTATTTATTTCTTAGATTAGTTATGAGATATATATATATATTTTTTTTTTTTTATGAATATCTCTTTCTATGTTGATATTTTCCTTTGTATATATTACTTAGTGTAATGGATAGTTGTATTATGTGAAAGCATTGTTATTCTATTGGATGTTAGATATTATTTGCTTTCTATTATTGTTGACTACTGTGGGTATTTCATAAAAGTTTTTGTAACTTCATAGAATTTATTATGCATAAGACAATTATATTAATAATAATTTTGAGTTAGAATTTTTGGAGGATGATTGTAAACGTAGTGACCTTTTGATTTTGAAATCTTACTTGAAATTGTTCATTGATATGATGGATCTGTGCAAAGTGGATACATAAATGATAGGCATTAATTATTCGTGCATATATGTCTGATGTGTTCAGATCGATGGTTTCAATAACTAAGAACGAAATTGCTGATATGAATGGCAACAATTGTGAAATATTGAATATGAAGATTCAATATGTGCTGGAAAAACAAGAAGCACTATAAGCTCTTGATCATGTTATGGAAGATCTTGAGGATGCCATGCGCTACCTTGAGCTAGTTGAGGACCGCTTAATGGCATATGAGCCGAAATTAGATATTTTCAATGCTGGTTCTAGCTCAGAAAGGGCTTTGAGCTCTAAGCGCAAGCGTATTGATTCGTTCAATATGTGGGAATGCAAATGATCAAGTCCTTATTGCAAGAAATCAAGAGTCAACCAACACAAGAGAGAAAAACGTCCTCAAGTGAAGAAAATGTCAAGAGTGAGGTATTACAATTGTGACAAGAAAGGTCACTATGCTCGCAACTGTTGTGAACTGAAAAAAGTAAACACCTCTTGTACATTTGAGAACTTTGCTTATGTGTTTTTTTTTTTTTTTTTTTTTTTTGGTGACCCAGGGAACTCCCGTGCGCCGCTTCGCGGCGGGATAAACCCTGGGGGACACGTGAGGACCCCACCACCCAACTTTGCTTATGTGTTAAGTTCTGCATTATTGGCTGAATCCAATCCTTTGTGAGCTATAGATTCAGGAGTGACAGACCATGTAGCGAAGGATAAAGAATTTTTCGTGGAATTTCGACGATACCAACTTGAACTAAGTGGATTTATGTGAGAAATAACTCCAAAGCTAAAGTTAAAGAGATTGGCACCTGCCAATTGAACATGCGTGATGGACGCACCTTGTTCTTACATGATGCTCTATATGTTCCGAAGATTCATTGAAATTTAGTGTCTGTTTTGGTGTTAGTTAAGTTTGGTTTTAGTGTGAACTTCCATAATAGCTATGTAGATTTGTATTTGGATACAAACTACTATGATTGTGGTCACTTTCTGTATGATTTTATTATACTAAATGTTGACTTGGTTATGTCAATATTTGTTATTCCCTTGTTTCACGTCTTCTATTTCATTTGATAATTATATGATAATGATGTGATTATGTGGCATGCTAAACTTGGTCATATTGGCCAACAACGTATGAATAGACTAGCCAAAGGGGGCTTGTTGGGCAGCATTGAAAAAGTCGATTTGCCCATATGTAAGCATTGCCTAGTAGGGAAAATGACAAGGAAATCATTTGGAAAAGGTAAAAAAACTGAATTTCCTCTGCATTTAATCCATTATGACGTCTGTGATTCAATGAATGTGAGAGGAAGGCATGAGGCTGTTTATTTCATCACTTTTATAGACGATTATACTCGATTCAGATATGTCTATTTGATTTCTTATAAACCTGAAGCATTAAGTTGTTTCAAAAGGTTTGTAAACTTGGTAGAAAATCAATTACACAAGAAAATAAAAGTATTAAGATCCGATCGAGGTCGAGAATATTTATCTGATGAGTTCAGAAAATTATGTGATGAAAAAGGAATAGAAAGACAGTTGTCTATTCCATATACTAGAGAAGAAACAGAACTCTACTGGAAATTGTTAGGTCCATGATGGCGCATGCTAACTTACCTATTACTTTTAAGAGTGATGCGTTGTTAACTGCTGCTTATATACTTAACCGGATGCTTTTCAAATCAGTTACTTCCACTCCATATGAGTTATGGACAGATAGAAAACTGGACTAAAGTTTTCTTAAGCCATGGGGTTGTGCTGCCTATACTCATGAGTCCTCTCACAAGTTTGGGAAATTGGGTCCTAAAGGAAATAAGAGTATGTTCATGAGATACTCTAAACACTCAAAATGGTATGTGTTCATAGGTGAGCAGGAAAGTGAGAGTATAACTGAATTTGAATAATGGGATGTCACATTCTTAGATGATGAATTTCCTAAGAAGGGCGAAATATGGGAAGATTAACTCCTATTTGAAACCTTGGATCAAGATAATGATATTAGTGGAGTTCATCCAAGTGTGAGTAGTATGAGAAGTGATGGATTGAATTCAACTCATTCTCAATTACAACCACATGATGAGATGATATCGTCATTATCTAATCCGAGTGGGAGCATGATAGGGAATGATGTGCAAAGTGTACGATCTCTCATACGGCGAATAAGTCGCCAAAGTATTCCCCGTCGACGTTTTGACATTGAAGGGGAAACTTTTATGATTGCTCCATAAGATGAGGATGAGCCAAGAAATATACATGAGGCTCTGAATTGCCCTAGTAAGGAAAAATGGATTCATATAATGGAAGAGGAAATGGAGTCAATGAAGTCAAACTAAGTCTGGGAACTGGTTGATCTTCTAGAAGGACACAAAGCTATTGGGAACAAGTGGGTTCTTAAAGTAAAGCGAAGGGCTGATGGCTCGATAGAAAGGCATAAGGCTCGCCTTGTGGCAAATGGATATAATTAACAATAAATAATTGATTATGTACATACATTTTTTTCCTGTAGTGAGATTTACCTCGATTCGCATTATTCTGGCAATAGTGGCTAGTATGGATCTTGAGTTACATCAGATAGATGTAAAAACGGCTTTCCTCAATGGAGAATTAGAGGAAGAACTATATATGGAACAACCTATTGGTTTCATAATGAAAGGCCAAGAAGAAAAGGTATGTTGATTTTTGAGATTGATATATGGCCTTAAGCAGTCGTCAAGACAATGGTATATACGTTTTCATAATGCCACAATGGCATATGACTTTATAATGATAGATGAGGATCATTGTGTATATATCAAAAGATCCAACGATCAATTTGTGATCATATCATTATATGTTGATGATATACTAATTGCTGGAAGCAATATGGAGTTTGTTAATACTGTTAAAAGTTGGTTGTCTTCCAACTTTAAGATGAAGGATATGGGTGAAGCTGCATACACTCTTGGAGTTAAGATTTCAAGAGATCGTTATCTCTTTCACAAGAAATATATATAAATAAAGTTCTTGAACGATTTCGTATGTAAAATTGTAGACCCATAGACACTCCTATTGCAAAAGGTGAAGGATTGAGCCATAGACTGTGTCCAAGGATTTCACAAGAGAAGGAACAAATGAAACATGTTCCTTATGCTAGTGCTGTTGGGAGCTTGATATACGCTATGATGTGTGCAAAGCTTGACATATATTTTGCAGTTGGAATGGTGAGTAGATACCAATCCAATCCAGGTCCAGCACATTGGAAGGCCGTTAAGAGAATATTGAGGTATCTAAAAGGGATTGCTGATTATACGATGAGTTATAAAGGAAAGGATTTGCGACTCTAAGGTTATTCGGATACTAATTGGGGAGGAGATTTAAATGAAAGAAAATCTACCTCTAGCTTTGTTTTCTTACCGAATAATGGCACCATATGTTGGAGCAGTAAGAAACAAAAGTGTATAGCCTTGTCCACGATGGAAACTAAGTTCGTGGCATTATCAGCAGCAATATAAGAAGATGTTTGGCTTAAGAGATTTTTTGGATCATTTAGGTGTTATTGGAAGTGCTGCAGATTCATTGTTGGTTAACTGTGGTAGCCAAGCAGCAAAAGTGTACACCAAAGATCCAAAATATCATAACAAGACCAAACCTATAGATACCAAGTATAATTTTTGTCAAAGATATGATTGCACGAAAAGATGTGAACTTACAGTACATATTACGCATAGAATTGTAGCAGATCCTATGACAAAGCCAATACCTAGAGATGTGTTTTGTGACCATATGAAATCTCTAGGATTGCGTAGAGTCTGATGTACTGGATTATAATTTTCCTAAGTGTTCACATTTGATGAATTTGTGTTTTCATCATTAATGCCTATGAATCTTTGTTTGATCTTTATGCATCTTAATGCTCAGTGCATTACTTTAAGTTGAGAAAGTATGTCGGACAGATATAAGATTAGCCCACTCACACGGGTAATCACCTCTATTTACTATGTGATAAATAGAGATGAGACTGTTTTTAAGCTTATTATCTAGGTGATAATCGAGAGCTCAAGCTTAAAATACGTATCGCCTTAACTAGGTGTTAAGATGATGACATAATACTTACTATGTCCGAAAGTAAAATACCCAACATATTTTACTTTATCTGTCTATGATGCCAGATGTGAGTTCTGATGAATTTTGTGAATGAGTATATACGTGAACTCAAGTTAGACATTAGGTATGTCTGAACTATCATCTGTACGGTATTGACGGTGTAGACATACGCTCCATGGGAAAGGAGTTAATACCGTAATACGTATTTCATACTACGTATGCATGAGACGACCAATAAGAGTGTCAAAAGTTTGATCTCAACTTTTATGTCATGTGAGACTCTTGAGGAAAAGAGTTCCTCAATTTTTAGTCTCCTCATGACTTTTACTTATTCTCAAGATTTCTATTTAGTGTTATCTTAGGATGTTGCCAATGGTCATAAGTTGATTCGATCTAATGGGGCATTTTTAGAAAAGCAAGCTGAACTGAAATTAGGAGTTTGAAGAAAAGAGGAAGATCGAATTTGGAGAATCACATTGTACTTTTGTATTCAGCGATTAACCAATTATGACTGTCTTTGTGATAATCATAATTGTGGATACAATATATATATCATTGTTTAAAAGAGATCAAGATAGATATAAATGTGATCGATCTATCTAGAGTACTGCATACTAAATCTACTCAGGATGTGATGCCCATTATGAGCTGCTATATATTCCTAACAGATGTATGGCAACGAGCTCTCAAAGTATGCTGGTTGCACGGATTATTCACCGGTATGAATGTTGAAGAGAGGTAAAGAGAATCCTGTTCGGCCCACCATGTGCGAGTGGGAGATGATGGTTTTATGTGATGGGCCTAATTTAGCCCGTCCGCCCATGTTGGGCCTGAAAGCCCGGCCCACTTTATTAGGGCCCATCGATGAAGGGGTACGTTTCTATTTTTGAGGGAACATATATAAGGGAGGAAAGAGAGGGACGAACACACCTTTTGGCATTTTAACGTACGTTCATCTCTCCTCTCTCCCTCCAAAAGAAAAACAAGCGTAAACGGCGACGCCATCTTCCCTTCAAGGCCAATTGACGTCATTGGATCGAATAGGATCGGTTTTCTCTTCCTTTTATCGGCATTGGTGTTTAGTCTGTGGCTAGCAAGGTACGCTCGATTCCGTGGTGTGTTTTACGATCGGTGATACATGTTTTTTTCGGGGCTTATCTTCCGCATTCGTTTTAGGGGTTCGATTTAGTGTCGAATCCGGTTTTTGGGAATCCGACAATCCCAACAAAATTAAACGAAGAACCCTAATCCTAATTCAATTTGGGTATTTTATCCATTTTTTACACACTTACTTATCTTGGACAGGATTGCCCTTGTTTTAGTTGCTTGAGAAATTTTGCTGGTGAAGATTTGGCCAACCGGCTAGTTCAAGCCCTTATTTGAGACTCCTTTGGCTAGTTTAGGCCCTTATTTGGAACTAGATCAACTTTCAACCTTTGTTTTATTATACAAAATAACCCAACTTTAGGTACTTATTTGAAATTTTCCTTAAATAAAATATTAGCCATAAACAAGCTTGGTGAAATACTTTAACACTCCATTTGAGTATAAATCATATTAGAAGCCACACATGGAATTTGACTCACAGGGGCAGCAAACTTGAAAAAAATCTGGGAAGAACTTGACTCTAATAGTGCGTTCAAAATTAATCCAAAAATGTAAATTTATAAGTGAATAAAGATCACACATATGTAAAGGGAATACAAAAGTCTGTAGACAAGTGATGTGAGATAATTTAACACCTGGGCTAAAGTAATTTTCTAGTAAGGACTATGCGCCAAATGGAAGTGATAATTTTTTTTTTGGTGCAATTTCAAAAGTGGGTTCTATCAATTGGTCACAATTTAGAATAAACTTTATGGAAAGGTGGTGGTTTCTTTCTAGAAGGATGTCTTTTCTCTTATTTGTTGATGTTTCTTTTTGTTATCGTTTTCCTATGGAGGAATTGGCTTTTAAATGAATAACTGAGGCTTCAGCAATATCTGAACCTTAGCACTTTCTGCCATGACAAGAAGGCAAGCTCTGGTTATTGCTTCCGAGCTAAAGAGCCAATGTGGGTCATCATCATTTAAATCACGAGATATGGGCTAGATCCGGCTTGGCCGAGTAGTCAAGGGCTTTTGGGATCCACTGATTTTACAAATTGTTTTTTTGGGCTGATGATATATCATATATCATAAGTCAAATCAATTCAAAGATGACCTAGCAAAGTTGGAGAAAACGTTTTGAACTCCAAATCAAATGTGTTTATACTTCTCATCACGTTGTGTTCCATGAACACATTTTTCTGTATATCACAATAAACTCCTCACCTTTAAACCCATTATAGGTGGTTTTGAATTAGTTGAAGTTGTTAAACGAGAGGAATTGCTGGGCATACCTTTCCTTGGCTTGTTGTTTGGAAAACGATGGGCTCATGCCCCCAAAGCCCGACAGTCTCGTTGCTGACCATACTATCCTTCCCTTTAATGAAGTGCAATCACCCTCCCCATGACATCCATCATGTCACGGTTTAGGACGGGAATGATGGACGTTCTATTTCAGAAATCAATCTCTAGCTAGAAATAATTTTTTTATTTCTATTCTCTATAGGAGTTTCTGAGAAAAAATACGGGTTTGTTAACTACACAAAAGTTCTATTTTTGGAAGAGAAATTCATTTGATAACAATATAAAGTTTCTCCCTCTTGAGTAGCAGCGATGGATGGTGGATAGTGATTGGCAGGCCGCTAATAGTAAGGGCGAGCGATGAAAAGAGTTTTTATTTTTCATTTCTACTTCAAAAATAGAAAAGTATAAAAAATTTACATCTTATTTATGTTCTAAACCTATTTTGGGACTAAAAAATTATTCCATAAAAAAAATGAGATTACATTATTAAAAGTATTTCCGTTTCAAATCCATTCCTAAAAAAAAAAAAATAGTTTTGGTCAGAAATAGAATAGTTATCATGCGTGCTCTTAGACTTTTAAAACTTTACCATTCATACTCTAGAAATTTTTATGCGTTAATTGTTAGATCATTGGGTCGGTATCTACGATCCGCAAGATCCAATGATTTAAATACATTGAGTGTCGATGCTCCCCATTTACTGTCAAATTTTGTAAATGTTGGCCTAAATTACTTGTTTACTTCTTGGGGTTCTATCCAGATTAAAAGAAAAACTAAATCTCCACAAGTGATGCTAAAAATCTTTTCAATCGTGTAATTGAATATATTTACAAAATTCATATAGGTGAACAGCACACATAATTAAGCCTCTACACTATCAATGAAATTTTTGTTCATGATGATAGTGGAGAAAAAAATACTAAAAAAGATGTTTTTCCTGTTATTGATCGGTAATTTCTACGTGCAGCAAGTAATGTCCTTAAGTTCTTCCAATTTCTTTGCCTTAGCTTAGACTGTGGTCTCACCTACCACTGCAAACATAACTCTCCGATCTTTCGGGTCCCAAGATAACTTATCGAAACCTCATATATTTTGATGTTTCTATCTTTCTGCTATAGTTTGCTAATTATATGTAAGTAATGTCCTTAAGTTCTTCCAATTTCTTTTTACCTTAGTTTCACTCCATTGTGGCGTGTTTTCTTTCTTAAAACTGAATGACCTATAACCTTATGACGTGCCCTGATGTTCATATCTCTTAGACACTTTGAAATTATCAGTTTGCAATTCTTTGGCACGTTAATCACTTTTGATGACTACAGTTTCAGGGGGGAAAAAACGGTTGGACTGAAAATCGGAATAGGTGATTATTTCAAGACTTCCTCTTCCACTTCTGTACATTCTTGGCTGCAATTTGTTCCGATTTTTTTGACAGTAAGCTTCCCTCATTGCTCAGTGAAATCAATGTTTCTGAAATATTCTAGAAGCTATGATAAAGTGATGAAGTGAGATTGCTGTTCAAAAATATTCTTTGTTTTTTCAGGAATGGTTGCATCGGGAGCTAAAATTGGGGTTACCCTTATCGTAATGCTTCACTTGTGGAAGAAACCAATAATCAGAATTATTGTGGCTTTGATAAAGCAGAGAAGCAAACACTTTGATGGCGAAGTGTAAATGGAGGAACTCATCTCTTCAAAAAGATGCACCTCTAAAGACATCAAGAGGATGACTAATTCTTTCAAAGAAAAGTTAGGCCAGAGAGGTTATGGCTGCATGTTCAACAGCTACCTTTGAGATGGTCAACTAGTGGCAGTGAAGTTGCTAAAGAAATTGAAAGGCAATGCATAAGAATTTTTCAATGAAGTTGTGAGCATAAGCAGGACTTCTCATGTCAATGTTGTTGGCCCCCTAGGGTCTATTTTGAAGGAAGTAAAAGAGCATTGGTTTATGAGTTCATGCCCAATGGATCGCTCAAAAAGTTCATATTCAACGGGAGTAGCACTTTGGAGGTAGATTAACCATTAAGTTGGTAGACATTATACCATATTTCACTCGACATGGGTCACGAGCTAGATAATTGCATAGAGGATGCAACATGAGGATCTTGTATTTTGACATAAAGCCTCACAACATTCTTCTCGATGCAAACTATTATCCCAAGATTTCCAACTTCGGTCTTGCCAAAATATACCCAAGAGAAGAGAGCATCATGTCAATGCTAGGTGCCTAGGGTGCTACTGGATACATTGCTCCAAAACTAATCGCTACTGGATACATTGCTCCAAAACTAATCATAAGGAACATCAGAGGAGTTTCTCATAAATTGGATGTCTATAACTGCAGCATGATAGTTCTTGAGATGGTTGGTAGGAGGAATTACATCGAAGTCATGGTAGATCATACTAGTGAAACATACTTTCCTCATTGGGTCTGCCAAAGCTTGGAGCTCCAAGAAGAGCTCGAACTACATGGGATCACGAATGAGGAGGATGAAGGAATTGCAAAGAAGATGATTGTAATAGGCTTATGGTGCATTTAGATGGATCCAAAGCTCAACCAACAATGACTCAAGTTGTGGAGATGCTAAAATGAAGTATTGAGACCTTGCAAATTCCTCCTGAACCATCCTTGTCATCACCTCAAGATCACTTAAGACTTGTCCATGCAAAACTTCGTCTCTGCAAGAGAGTAATGACTCAAGTTGGGGTTATTCAGTGTCAATTATATCATAATAACATAGTTTGTAATAGGGTATTTAAAAACAACCGTGAAAGTATTAATGGCTATTAAGCTTTTTCATAGATTTGTGATCAAATGTCTAGATTAAATCACTATAAGTATGATGCAAAAAAAGAAAGTGAAAAATGCGTTAATTCATATTATCAATAGAATTTGTCATTTTTCCAAATAGGATTAATATCATGCAAAATAGATGACATGTTCAACAAATTTCATCGAATGACCTCCGTTCAAGTGAATCCAATTCACATGAACTCTTGAATTGGATTGGCCTAATTTGAAATAGTCAACCTATGGCAGTGAAGCTGCTAAAGACGCTGAAAGGCGATGTAAAAGAATATTTCAATGAAGTTGCGAGCATAAGCAACACTTCTCATGTCAATGTTGTCAGCCTCAAGTGGTTTTGTTTTGAAGGAAGCGAAAAGGCTTTGGTTCATGAGTTCATGCCCAATGGATCACTTGAGAAGTTCATATTCGATGGGAGTAGCACTTTGGAGGTAATACAATTGAGTTGGGACACGTTGTACCAAATTTTGCTAAGAATAGCTTATGGGCTAGAGTACATGCATAGTACATGCAAAACGAGGATCTTGCACTTCGACATAAAGCCTCATAATATTCTCCTTGACGCAAAGTATTATCCCAAAATTTCTGACTTTGGTCTTGCCAAAATATGCCCAAAAGAAGAGAGAATTGGGCATCGCTGAATACATTGCTCCAGAACTGATAATGAGGAACATCGAAAAGGTTTCTCACAAATCAGATATTTACAGCTAAAAAAGTATCAAAGTCACAATAGATCAAACCATTGAAGCATACTTCCCTCATTGGGTACGTCTAGAGCTCCAAGAAGAGCTTGGACTACTCAGGATCACAAATGAGGAGGACGAAATAATCATGAAGAAGATTATTATAATTGGCTCATAGTGCATTCAAATCAATCTAAGAGCTCGACCATGTATGACCCAAGTTGTGCAAATGCTAAAAGGCAGTGTTGATGCCTTGTAAATTCCTCCCAAACCCATTTTGTCATCACCCTCAAAATTGCTTGCAGCTTGTCCATGTGTAAGTTCGTCTCTTCAGGAGAGTGATAACTCAAGTCAAGGTTATTCAATATTAATTATATGAGACCAACATAGTTTGTGACATACTATTTGGAAAAAAAAAAAGTGATTGCAAAATTAATGATAATTGGGCTATTTATAAATTTGTGATGAGATGTCTAGGTTGAATTCTACAAGTGTGACTAAAAAAGAGTGAAAAGGGTATTGTTGATATATAAATTTTCACATTTGGATCTCCGTAGCATTTCTATCAATATTACAGATCTAATTTATGACATAAATTGGCCCCCTAACCCAAAAAATTGCATGTATCATTTAGTAATCACATTGCTTGCTACTTCTCATCACGATTAGGGACATTTTGATTTTAAAATTTTCACATAGGCATAACTATTATAAAAATAATAAGTTAAAATAAATAAAAAAAAAAAATTATACCATAATAAAAGGAAACGAGGCTTACGGATCATTTTTATATTTCACAAACACGTTAAGCTTGTCATACCAATTAAGGCCCTCCCGAGTGGGCCCGGGTGCGAACTCAGCAGATGGGCTTCAAAATGAGGCCCGTTTTTAGCCCACGAGAGAGCTTTGATAGCTGCCCACACACTCTCAAACGGAGGTGAATGCATTGGCCATCCGTCTGAACTTTTGTCGACTCAAACAAGGAGTTCATTTTTCCTGTTTGTTTCTTTTTTTCTCTGACCCAATCAACAAGTCCGCACTATTCCTTTTCTTTATTGTTTTTTTTTTTCACGGTCAAAGTCCTATTCCACTTTGACTCCAACGTGAAAAATGTCGAAGTGGACTTTAGCGCTGAAGCAACTTCCGAACATGTAAGATTCGGCTTTTAACTTTGAAGCTTGTAGACGACCTGAGAAACACGGTTGTCTGCGACGACCAAGACCAAGACACTCCTTCACCGCCAAACATTTTTCCCAATGCGGTGCATATTACATATTACAAAATTGAAAGTGAAAGAATAGGTTGAAGAATAACGCTAAGTATACTAGATAAGTAAAAAAATTACTTATGTAGTTTGGGACATCACTCAGTAATCAATTTAATTGACCGAATTTAATTTACCTGATACCACCTCATCATCTTAATATTCAAATAGGCTAACTACCATATGCGAGAATACCAACATCCTCTACTATATTATGGCTGTTAATTGCATTGATGCATGGTGCTGACGATCATGGATTTCGAGCTTCCATACTTTCATATGATGTGGTATTAATGCTCTTCATCTGTAGTGTTCTATGTATTGGGCATGACAATTGGACCTTTGCTCTGTAATAGTTTTTCTCGAGAATTCTAGAAAATGAAGTATCCTCCACTGCCGCTCTTTTCCTCGGCTTTTTCCACCTTCAAATCCGTTCGTATAATTCACGTGCAATTTGGGAAACACGGTTGTTTGAGACGACCAAGACCAAGACATTCCGTCACAGCCAAACATTTTTCCCAATGCGGTGCATATTGCATATACAAAGTTGAAAGTGCCAGAAATAGGTTGAAGAATAACGCTAAGTATACTAGATAAATAAAAAAAATTACTTATATAATTTGGGACATCACTTTGTAATTAATTTAATGGACTGAATTTAATTTACCTAACGTCACATCATCATCCGAATATTCACGTAGGCTAGCTAGCATATACAAGAATACTGACATCCTCTATTATGTTATGGCTATTAATTGCATCAATGCTTGGTGACGATCATTGATTTCGAGCTTCAATACTTTCACGTATATGCTATGGTAATAATGCTCTTCATATACATTGTTCTATGTGTTTGGCACTACGATTAGACCTTTGCTCTATGTTAGTTTTCAAATATTATTGTATTATACTTGAGAATTCTAGAAAATGAAAAATCCTTGATATTGTAGTACTCAATTGCACATGAAATTTTATTCGTCCAAGATTTACGATGATTAATCCCTTAATCTCACTATAGCCACATCTTTGATACAAGATATCAATCTCACTCCATCGAGTTATTATCTTTTTTGGTGTAAATATGTGAATATCATTAATTAGATGAGGTACAAAAACTTAGGGGAATCCCCTAAGATTCCACAAAAACTAATTATGCAAGAAGATAGAGGAAGGAAGCCTCCATATAATAGCCAATAAAACATTTGCATGGGAAGGCCTAAACTCTTGGTAAAGTGACGCCCTATCTCTTACAATCTTTTGAATCCTAGCTAACAAAAGATGAGGTTCAATCGACATGTTTTGAAATCGTCTATGGTTACGTTCCATCCAAATGCAATAGATTGTCGCTAAGAAAGACAACTTGAGGAATCTCACTTCCAAGTTTTTGCCCTTAGTGGCCCCGATCATCTATTGAAGTTCTAAGTTCCAACCTCCTACATAACGCCAAATTCCATTTTATGCCAAAATACTACACCATACACTACTTGTCCAGGTGCACTAAAAAAATAAGCGGTTTCTATCTTTTGTACCATTCATGCAAAAGTTACACTTAGTATCTACTGAAGACAACCAACCGTGATATGGCTATTGTTGTCAGTAGTCTATTTTTGCAAACAAGCCAACCAATAAAATTATGCTTGCAGATACCGCTAGTCTGAATTAATTGATACTAGTCCACGGCTAGTCCCTCTTGTCTAAATTCCTCGTATACCTCTTTGCAATAGTATGTTTCGCTAGAGATAATAGGCATTAGAGCATGTCTTAGCTTGAGAATGCATCGTCAATTCCAAGCCATTTTGCCCTTTATGTCAAGTTGCATAATGGGAGTACCTCCGCATTTGATATGTGAACCTAAGCACTCCACAGGGATGATGATGGAAGATTGATGAGGCTTCAAAGCATGCAACCCATCGATACTTTATTCCACAGTTTCAAATCGAGCAGGCCTAGACCTCCCTCCTTTTTTTGTGAGCATACTACATTCCATGCAACTTTGTGGGATTTGTGAGTTTTTGCATTGACATTGAGTTATTATCTTATTGAAGACTAAAAGTAAGAAAGAGAATGTATTAAAATTACACAACGAAAATTTTTGTTACCGCATATAAAACTAATAAACACCGTGATTCAAGAAACTTGCCGCTGGTGTTTACTAAACCCTTAACTACATTTGGTTATAAATTACATTAAAGGGAGAGGGAACTCCGAAACGGGACGAGAATTTCAATTTAAATGTGTAATATAATATAAACAATTAATTTTTGTTAGCACTAAAGTTTTGTATATTGGAAGAAAAGAAAAAGAAAAATTCTACAATTGATTTAAGCTGCTCAGTAGGAATTGTATAACGGGAGGTTTGTTCCAAAGAGTCAGTTAGAGGTTCCTCTGACTCGGAAGTTTCATGGAATGTGGAAGATCATCAATTTCAACATTTCAACACGTTAGCGGATCCCCCAACCTAATTGTAATTTAGAGGTCCCATTGACTAGGAAGTTTCATGGTTTGTTCCTCAAGACTTTTCAGGGCAAATTTTCCGTGTGGGTCATTGATACATCAACATTGGCTACTCAAATAATGCGGGCATGCAAATCCAATTCACATGAACTCTTAAATCAGATAGGCCCTATTCATTTAACAAGTATAGTTGAGAGATTTGTCATTTCATTTAAAGATTTTATTATGGATTAAGAACTAGCTAGGCAACAATTGTTACAGTTGTAAACGCACCAACTTCCTTTGTGATTAAGTGTGATCAAATTTTTAGCAATTCCTTATTATCCATGCTAAATTAGTGATCTTGAGGTTAAGCACAGTTGTGTCCTTTCAGTGTTGACATCAAATTGAACCCTTTGAGGTCAAAGCCACGACAAGCCTAGTCGTTTCCTTTCCATTCCGATGTTAGAACCAACTTAGTTTAGGAAAATTATCCAAAAAATCTTAAACCTATTGTACTTTTGCCAATTTAATCATAAACATTTTAACTTCTTATCAATTGAATCCATTTGTATAATTTTGGCCGGAAAATGTTGACGTGGATGCCAATAGTACCACATATGATTGTCGGCGTTGACGTGACAATTTTAATAATATTTTTTTTTTGCTGTTTTGCTTTTTTTTCTTTTTGGCTTTCTTCTTGGCCTTTTCCAATGGCCGGCTAGCCATAGGGGGTAGCCGACCACTGGCCATAGCTAGCCAACTAACCTTGCCTACCACAAGCAAGGCCCAACTGGGAGAGGGTAAGCCTTGTTGAGGGAAGCCCTCGCCCAGGCCCATCCCGGTAAGGGTCGCCTGAGCAAGGCCGACCCTTGCCTAGGCCAGGCAAGGCTGACCTGCGCCCAAGCTAGGGCAGTCTCGTTAGGCATCGGCTCGATGATGACGATGCCAGGTGAGGCC
Source organism: Eucalyptus leucophloia subsp. euroa (assembly GCA_017140325.1). NCBI lineage: Eukaryota > Viridiplantae > Streptophyta > Magnoliopsida > Myrtales > Myrtaceae > Eucalyptus > Eucalyptus leucophloia. The sequence continues at coordinate 10,762,281 of CM029469.1, read as the reverse complement.
GCCTTGGCCTGGGTGAGGGCCGACCTTGCTGGTTGTCAGCTAGGCGAGGCCGCCTTGGCTAGGCGAGGGCCAACCTCACCAAATTTGGTCTAGGCAAGGGCTCCCCTAGCCAGATCTAGCAAGGCTGACCCTCACCCAAGCCAAGGCGGCCTTGCCAGGCATCATCATCACCTAGCCGACGCCCAGTGAGGCCACCTTGGCCTAGGCACAGGTTAGCCTCACCCAAGCATCCCTTCTCGAGCTGTGCCTAAGTGAGGGCTCCCCTCGCCAGGGCCCACCCTTGCCTGATTGAGCCTCACCTATGGTGGGCAAGGCCAACTAGTTGGCGATGGCTAATGGCCAGCTAGCCACCGAAAAAGGCAAAGAAGAAAGTCAAAAAGAAAAGAAAGAAAAGGAATTTTAAAAAAAAAAAAAAAAAATAAAAAAAAAAAAAATATTAAAATATTATTAAATATTATCCACGCCGCGCCGCGGTCCTACGTTGCACCGCCAACATTCACATCATCACATTTCGAGCAAAATTGTCTAGATGAACTCAATTGGCAAGAAGTGAAAATGTTTATTTCTAAATTAGCAAAGTTAAAAAGTTTAGTATTAAATTGGCAAAAATATAATAAGTTTAGGACTTTTTGAGTGATTTTTCCCATCATGGTCGAAGCCTTGTCAAGCCTTAGATCGAAAACCAGATCCATTAGCACTATGCATTTATATAATGATTGGTCCATTATTTTGATTTATAAAGTAACGTCCCAAACAATATTAGTCACCTTCAATTGCCTTGCATACTATTTCTTCCCCTTTATTTACCTCGTGGTAAAGAAGGGAAAACGATCCAGCATCTAATTTTTTCTAGAAAAGAAGATACAAGTAAAGTTAGCAATTCACGTTTCAATGATTTATAAATTAGTAAATATGCTACAAAGATATATAGTATGTTTCATTTAAGTCTTTTGATATCACCAGTCTCATGTATAGAGACATCTTGGGAGTAACTCAACCTGGCTGGAAAAAAAACTTCGATTTTTGACTCCTTCAAATCAGTGTAAACGCTGAACAATTAAAGTGTACTTTTCTGGTCTTCCTTTGTTTCTTCTTTCTGGCTGCCTTTCCGGTTTTGCATGTGGACGCCAGCGAAGCAAGCACGAAAGGAGCATTTACTCTCTCACTTTTGTCTTTCCATCGAGATATTTTCCACGAAACATAACATTTGCAGAGAGTGATATAATAGTCGAACTTTAAACCATTGATTAGACTTTAAAAGCTTTTGTTTATTTCACAAAAAAAATGAATAAATTAAAGTACATTTTTATAAAAATAATTACTTATATTGTTGCAAAAATAAATAAATGAAAAATATTTATACTATCTATAAAAGTATTTAGATATAAATTATTATTGATAATAAAATTATTTTTCATCAAATAATTATTTCAAATGATATGAGCTTATTATTAGTTGTCAATGTATGATGGCAAATGAATATGTGATAGTCAATAAAGGTATTGATTAAAAGGAGCTACGGATTACCAATTTGAGGTATCAAAAGAAAGTTGGATACCTAGAGGATGTCAAAAAGCAGTTATGAGTTTGAAATGAAAGGTGAGTGAGGCAATAGGGTTCAAGAAGTCGTGAAGTAACAAAAATGCAATTTTAAGGGATTAATCACTTGAAGACTAAATCACGGCATCATGAGAGAATGAGCCCAAGATTTTTAGAGACAAGGGAACATGGCTATAACTGTAGGAGAACTGCTCATGGCACAACCACTATAAATACCATTGTTCATTTATGAAGGCCCCCCGACACACAAATAAATAAATCTACTATTCTTTAGTTATCTTTACTTTTCGGTGTTGTAGTTTTATTTTCCAAACTCGCATCGTCAATTAAATTTCGGTGTATTTCTTAAATGTAGTTTCCAAATCCACATCGTCAATTAAATTTTGGTGTGTATCTCTATCCTAGTTGTCACATAATAAGTCAAATTCTATTGTTGCATCTTTGCATTCTCAAGATTTATTGTTGATTAAATTTCGGCACGATTTTTGTACTTATATTTGAAGTAGACTTCGGGTTTTTCTTGTTAATTAATGATAATTTCTGTCTAGAGTTGCCACAATACCTATCTCCTTTAATAAAAACTAAAGAACAACTTTCGATGAAAGATATTTCTTTGCAGGATCCAATTTGTGAGGAACACTAACCCAATAGATGGATCAAACAACATATGAGTCAAATTCTAGTGAACGGCTCATGATAATTTGTAGAGACCGACGTAGAGACTAACATAGAATTCTATATGCTCACATATTTATATGCTATTTCTGCATTAGTGACCTATGACTATAGTATGTCATTATTACTATATTGGAACTTTTAACACACATAGGACTGCTCGAATATGCAAAATAATTCCCCGAAAATCTTTGATTCAAGGTGCATTTACTTATAGCAAATGCCATTTAGTTAAGTGAATTTTGGTGTATTTTTGCAAAATAGTTTTTAAGTTAAAAGAAAAAAAAAAGTGAAACAAAGCACATAGCTATTGCTCATTATCTCCGTCTTGGAAACAAATCAATCATCGGTGAGGATCGAACTATCTAAGAGGCTAGACGAGATGATGCCAAGGTCATGCGATCTCAAGCAAGGTGACACCAAGGGTCACATGACCTTGCCAATCTAGACCCACATGAATCCAAACCCTGTCAAGATGATGTGATCATCTCTTTTGTTATTGTTTTATTTTTATGAGAAATATATTTGGCCACTCCTAGATTTGATGAATTGAACATTCTCTTAAGAGTCATGGAAAGAAATTTCGCCTGGCTTACCAAATTGAGAAAGAAGGAAAGTGTTGCACATGCTTATATGTCTATAATAACCACTAAAATTCACATATCTCAATGTCCCTCGGACGCGATTTATTCCGATTGTCGATTATGTCTTGATACACAACAATATAATGCTTTGATTATTTGTTGTGTTTTCTCTAATTCATCAACATGATGTGGAATTTTTTATCTCCTAGAGACGTAATTCCTCAAGAGGGAGAACTACCTAATCAATCATAAATTTATTGTGTGAATGTCAATTCAGTTCTAAACTTTCTAATTTTATATCTTCATAAGAAATTCCAATAAAGTATTTTCGGCCGATTTTCGCCTGAAATCATTGACATGGCAAGGTGCCACATAAGACGGCCAGCAATAAATGGGCCACCACATTAATAATTTATAGTATAAATTAACTGGAAATACTACATTGAAATTGCACCTAGAAGTTTATGACTAAATTGGTAAAATTGAAAATTTGAAGATTAATTTGTTTTTGTACAATAATTTGAAGATTAATTTGGTCATTTTTCTTTACTTTAGAAACCCACCAAAGAGATTCACCTCTAAATAGAAGGGCAATTGTGCATTGGCATTTTGAGGCGTAATGAATTGTTTAAAGTCGGACTTAATGACTATCTCCAAATGTCATGTTTCCTGGAAACTATGACTTGACATCTCCAAATGTCATTTTCCTGGAAACTATCTCAACGAAAGGGACAAAAGTGAAAGAATCTACGCTAAGTTCACACCTATATTTGATTTTCTAGCTTTAATATCCAAAATGAATGTGAAGTTCACGGGCCCTTCGTCTATTTTAATGCAACTAGAGCATTACAACGATTATAGCACCCGTTGCATATCAAATTTTACTTGCAATGATTTAAGATCATATGTGGCTTAATGTCGATGTGGTCACATATATGACACAAGATGTTGAATCAAACTCCATCAAGTCATGAACTTATTGAAGACTACAATCTTAAAGAGAATATGACACGTTGAGTTTGAATTTCAAAATCCATAAATTTCTCTGGTAATTTCTTCCTCTCCGTATAAGATTTGAATTGCAAGATCCATCAACTTCTTCAAGATTTCTCAACATAGAAAATGCCGACGACTGCTTCTTTAATTGTTAAAGACTATAATTTCATAAAATTTAATCATGAATAATTACACTAAATTAAAGTCCCCTAAATATATTTATAAAAAGTGCAATCAAGCCCTAATTAATTTTTAAAAAAAAAAAGCTGTATTAAGCTCTAAATCATGCATTTCTTTTGAAAGAAAAATTTATATTAGAAAAAATAACAAACAAGATAAATAAATAAATAAATAATTATGGTCCAGTGAAGTCTCCAACTTCTTACTTAATTGAATAACCCAACCATGAGACTGCGGACAAAGTGCGTGTAAAGACCAACACATAAAATTCTATATAATGGTGTAATTATACATTATTTTTCCGCCAATGACTTATGACCATATTATATTGTTATCAATGTATTGGAAATTTTTCTCACGTAGGATTACCCGAACGTTGCGCAAAAAAAATAAAATATCAAAGTCAAATTTGTGTAGCCTTTGACCCAAAAAAAAAAAAAAAAAAGTTGTGTAATCTTTAGTCCCAGTGCAAGACTTTGACCACTTTTATTAAATAGGCCGTCCATTCTAAATTGCCAGACGATCATCTTGTTCCTCACCAAGAGAAGGACAAAGAAAATGCCAAGCCACCACCTACTCTGCATTCTCTCCCCTTCTCTTTCCCTTCTTCTCTTCTTCTTGTTCTCCTCCGCGAGCTTCCATGGAGTCCACTCCAATTTCTCGACCATTTGCGACCCCGGTGCATCCTCGTTCCCATGCGGCAACGTCTCCATCCGATATCCATTCTGGATCGAAAGCGATGCCCCCGTGCACTGCGGATACCCAGGCCTCGGCATCATTTGCCTGTTTGGCTCCCCTCACCATCACCCAATCCCCCTCCTTGGGGACGGCGCCTTCTTCGTCACCGATATCAACTACCACAACGAAACCCTAACTCTCGTCGACATCGACGTCGACGTCACCGGCCAGAGATGCCCCAGGGCCCGCCACAACCTCACGATCGGCTCGCTCCCGCTCGATTACAACTCCGCCGACGTCAATCTCACCTTCTTCTTCAACTGCAGCGCTCCTCCGCCTGTGTCCAGCCCCTTCGTGGCCATCGATTGCTTGCAATTTCGTGACAACCGGTCGTACGTGTCCGTGAACATGGGCTGGGAGGAGGAGGAGGCGGGGGCGTCCGATGTGGCGTCGGACTGCGAGGACACGATGGATGCGGCGGTGAATGCGATGGAGGTGACGGCGGCGAAAGTGGTGGCGGTTTTCGCCTGGGCGATGAGCCGGGGGGTCGTGCCTGACTGGGAGGCGGCGAAGGAGTGCAGCGCGTGCGAGCTCTCCGGCGGGCGGTGCGCGTTCAACGAGACAGAGGAGTTGCTGTGCTTCTGCCAGGACGGGTCAAATCACACGGACGGTTCGGTTTGCAAAGGTAGGATTGAGGTTTGTGTCCGTTTCCTCTCTTTTTTCATAAATGGTTCTGCATCTATGTTCGCCAATCGCCATGATTGCTTTTTTCAATGTTTGTCACTTCTTAGTTGCGTGTGATTTGATTTCTGGCATACTTTGATTTTTCAGCAGCTTTTAAAATTAGAAAATTATATACTTAGGTTCGTCAATTTCTTAATCAATACTTTTTCAAAATTTGAATGGTAATTACAACTACTAGTAATCCCGTGCAAAAGGTTCTATATGAAAACTTAAATTAATAAATAGATAAATTAATAAGAAGATCAAGATTACTTATATATAATATGAATTCATAGACAAACAAAATTGTTACTTTAGTACCATTCTCGTGTGGAAAGTAAAATCATACATAGAATTTAACTAGTGAGGAGTGGTACATGAGAAATAAATAAGTGCAAAGCTTGACTGTGATATCTTATTTAATGTCCAATCCAAAAACTTAAATCAATAGGTGAACAAAGACCACGTGCATAAAGTTTAAAATAAATTCTATAGGCAAGATACGTGAATTACTTCAATGTCCTAAGCTAAAGTGAATTTTCCTGTGATATTTAAAATATAAAGATCGGCATGTAGCAAATTGAAGCAATAAATTTTTTGGTTGGGTGAAATTTCGAAAGTATGTTATGTCTACTCATTGCAACTTGCTACCTGGAATAGGGTCTATTATTACAAAAGCGATGGTTTTCTTTTTAGAAAGATGTCTTTTTTTCTTTTTTCTTTTTTCGGCTATTATTGCTTTGATTATAATCATTTTCCTCCCTTGGAATTGGTGCCTAGAAAGAGTTTTTATTTTCATTGCTTAAGACTTGAGTGATTGATGGGCTTTAGCAATCTTTGTCAAGAAAAAAATGGCAACCTTAGCTTATTGCTTTCCTATATCTAAAGATCCCAATGTGGATCATCATTGCAGATCACGAGAGATGGGCCTGGTCTGGCTCATCGAGGCCCTTTTTGACTGGGTAAAATTAAGGGGAAATCTTTTGAATGGCAATATAGTCGTCTCAATTCTGAGGCTGTAATCCCTTCTTTTTTTTCGAGTCTAGACGATCCCTGCATCTGCTTAGAACGCTGCTAACTATGTTCTCGAGGTCCTTATTGAAGTGTCCTCGATTGAATTGTCAAGGAGATTGGCCAAGCTCATTGACTAGATGAGGGCCGCGTGTACGAATTGTAAAATGGGTAATAATAGTCCAAGTCGTCCTTAAGTCAAGTCTACAATTAGCCAGCAGCTCAAGCTACGTGGTTTTGTTTCCACGCGCCTTGTTCTTAATTTCTCCTCGGCTTTTGTCTCAATGCCCCAAAGTCTTGGTCTTTCGGGAGGCCAAATCAAGTGGCTCTCACTATTGCATTGGGTTCAAATCATTCTCAAAGCAGCATATTCCTTATCCTCTGCATCCTCTTCATTTACATTTACCCTTTCCTTGTTTTGCTCCAACACCATCTCCCTCCGAATGGACCTTACCATGTCGTGTTCATCTCTGTTCTTGCTTTTCATCTTCTCCCTCCATATTCACTTCCTGGTGCCAACTTCCGGCAAATTCCTGCCATTCCAACAGTGCGCTCCTTTTGTTTGCGGAGATCAAAAAATTAGCTATCCTTTCAAGCATAATGAGCAACCGAGTTACTGTGGGTATCCAGGCTACGAGCTTGACTGTGATGGAGGTAACCTGACCCTTCTGTCCATGGAGTCCCTACAGTATCAGGTGATCCACATGGATTGGAGCGAGCAGATCCTCAAGGTTGCAAGGATGGATTTATCGAAAGATATATGTGTTGGAACATATGTCGACACCACCTTAAACTTTAGTCTCTTCAACTACGCTTCCAAATACCTTAATTGTACCTTATTCTACGATTGCAACTCATCGTCACCCCATTTAACTTATCCGTTCTCTTGTCCCGCATCTGAACATGGCTACTTTGCTCTCAATGCGGACCTTGAAAAGTTGGCACACCAGCGATGCAACTTCAGTATCTTCGTCCCAATTTTACCAATTGAAGCTCCAAGTCCACCACCAACACCGAAGGACAGCAATAGTGCTACCATTAGTCGTGCTACTTTTATTAGAGATATCCTGAAAAAAGGCTTTGAGATCACTTGGATTGCCAACACATTTCTGTGCAAAAATTGCACTAAATCAGGGGGAAGGTGCGGGTATGGCTGGATGGGACAAGAATTCAATTGTTTTTGCCGTGACAAAGCCTATCCAACGACCTGCCCCAGACCTTCGGGTATGTATGCTTATGTGACGGTTGCTAATTTGTGGTTTTTAATAAGCTCAAGTTGAGATTGCTGCGCATACTCTTTCCTTTGCTTGTTAATTGGGAAACGACCCGCTCATGCCCCTAAAAGCCTGACAATCTCATTTTGCTGGGCATGCCCTTCCCTCTAGTGTAATGAAGTGCAGTCATCTCACATGATCATTATACAATTTAGATTCCCGAGTCTTAAAACTTTATCAACCCATTCTCAACAATCTTAACGGATGGATCATTAGGTCAGTATCTGCATATCCTCAAGATCGAACGGTTTAAATACATTGAGCAAGGATGCTCTGAATTTACCATGAAATTTCACATCAGGGAAAGGTAATTTAAATCGGAATGTGTTAGCCGATAAGTTTAGGTTTGACTTGTTCTTTACATCTCACGTAAGATGAACTCTTGACCCCTCAAACGGGTTAGACTTTTTCACATTGAAGACCCAAAAAAAAATTTCCCTTTCGATTTCAACAACATGGGAAGAAGTCTGGAGGAAATTGCTTTGCATGTTTCCAGGCCGCATCTTCCTCAGCACTGTCCAGTTTGAACGTTCGATGGCCATCTTTTCTATTTCCCTCCTTCACGAAATTCCAGAAGACTGAAACTAATCTCAGTCAAAGTCCATGGTCAGAATAGCTTCCTCTATCATACTGACAATGAATTAACCACATCCATCTCTTTCACACTTTAGTCTAGAGAAAGTGAGCAATTAAAAAGAGAATTCCTCCATCCTCAGCTTGCCCCAACCCTCAATCCACATGATATTCTCCATCCATGAGAGGATGAACTTACTCAGGTGGGTGATTCAGCCACTCTCCTTCTCTGCTCCCTTTCACACTCCATCCTCGTCTTCGTCCTCATCGGCCTCATCTTTCCACAAGTTCTTTTATGCGACCGAGACGACGGTGTCCACTATACCGACTGCCGCCGCTCTTTTAATTGCAGAACCATTGCAAATATAACTTATCTTTTCTGGGGAGTTGGCCGACCCCAATTCTGTGGACTTCCACGATTCAAGGTGGTGGGCTATGAGGACGAATTCATTATCTTGGGGTACCAAGAGCAGAAGTTTTATATTCAGTACTTGATGCCTGAGCGATTTATAGACCTAAGCAATTTTTGTCGTGAGAAAGATGGCAAGCTTATTGCTTCCTAGCTAAAGATCCAATAGGGGTGATCATCATCGTAAATCACAAGAGATGGGCCCGATCCGGCTTCGGCCAAATACGTGGCCCTTTTCAATCCACTGACTTTACCCACGTTGTAGGTGGGCTAATGATTAGTCATATCATCAGCCAAATCAGCTCAAAAAGTTGACTGGGCAAAGTTAAAAGAAACTCATCCAGATTTTTTTAATGCAACTAGAGCATTACAACGATTATAGTACCCGTTGCATATCAAATTTTACTTGCAATGATTTAAGATCATTTGTGGCTTAATGTCGATGTGGTCACATATATGACACAAGCTGTTGAATCAAACTCCATCAAGTCATGAACTTATTGAAGACTACAACCTTAAAGAGAATATGACACGTTGAGTTTGAATTTCAAAATCCATAAATTTCTCTGGTAATTTCTTCCTCTCCATATTAGATTTGAATTGCAAGATCCATCAACTTCTTCAAGATTTCTCAACATAGAAAATGCCGACGACCGCTACTTTAATTGTTAAAGACTGTAATTTCATAAAATTTAATCATGAATAATTACACTAAATTAAAGTCCCCTAAATATATTTATAAAAAAGTGCAATCAAGCCCTAATTGATTTTCAAAAAAAGCTGTATTAAGCTCTAAATCATGCCTTTCCTTTGAAAGAAAAATTGATATTAGAAAAAATAATAAACAAGATAAATAAATAAATAAATAAAATTTATGGTCCAGTGAAGTCTCCAACTTCTTACTTAATTGAATAAGCCAACCATGAGATTGCGGACAAAGTGCCAACACATAAAATTCTACATAATGGTGTAATTATTCATTATTTTTCCGCCAATGGCTTATGACCGTATTAAATCGTTATCAATGTGTTAGAAATTGTTTTCCACGTAGGATTACTTGAACGTTGCACGCAAAATATATATATCCAAGTCAAATTTGTGTAGCCATTGACCCCAAAAAAAAAAAATTGTGTAACCTTTAGTCCCAATGCAAGACTTTGACCACTTCTATTAAATAGGCGGTCCATTCTAAATTGCCAGACGATCATCTTGTTCCTCACCAAGAGAAGGACAAAGAAAATGCCAAGCCACCACCTAGTCTGCATTCTCTCCCCTTCTCTCTCCCTCCTCCTTTTCTTCTTCTTCTCTGGAAACTTGCATGGCGTCCACTCCACTTTCTCGACCATTTGCGACCCCGTCTCGTCCTCGTTCCCATGCGGCAGCGTCTTCATCCGATATCCATTCTGGAACGAAAGCGATGCCCCTGTGCACTGCGGATACCCAGGCCTCGGCCTCATTTGCCCGTACGACTCCCCTCACCCAATCCTCCACCTTGGGGACGAAGACTTCTTCGTCACCGATATCAACTACAACGACCGAACCCTAACTCTCGTCGACATCCACGTCGCCGGCCAGCAATGCCCCAGGGCCCGCCACAACCTCACGATCGGCTCGCTCCCGCTCGATTACAACTCCGCCGACGTCAATCTCACCTTCTTATTCAACTGCAGCGCTCCTCCGCCTGAGTCCAGCCACTTCGTGGCCATCGATTGCTTGCAATTTCGTGGCAAGCGGTCGTACGTGTCCGTGAACGTGAGCTGGGAGAAGGAGGAGGCGGCGGACTGCAAGGACATGGTGGTGGTGCCGGTAAAGGGAACGGAGGTGACGGCGGCGAACGTGATGAAGGAGTTCGCGGGGCTATTGGGATATAATACGCGAAACGATAGGATCTTGCAAATTACGTCAACGCGAAATCGCCATAGAATTAAATGAGAAAATCAAGGACACTAGAAATTTACGTGGTTCGGTCCGAGTATCGGTATCTACGTCCACGGGGAGAGCCAGCAACAAATAATCCACTAAAATCGAAGAATCAGAGTTTACAATCGCTCAATCGCTCAAGTGTTTCCCGCATCTAGATTTAACCCCAAACCCTAAGTGTATAAATAACAACTCAATTGGAAATAAACTCACGGCACAAATTACCGTACATCCCTTGCCTCGAAGTATAACACGCGCACGGCTCAATCGTCACTTTGACGCGCGGCTTCTCTTCGGCGGACGTACGCGTGAACGTGGGTTCTCTTGTGCGGCTACGTTCTTCGTTGGATGCTCGTACGTGCAGAACCCTAAACAAGGAAGAAAACTCTCTGCTTCTTTTATATATGTGGGCCCAAGTCAAAGGCCCACCACCACTTTTGAATTCCTCCGCATGGAGGACTTCACGCCGAACGTGTGTGCGTGAGTGTGCCCAAGGTCAAACCTTTGACCTTGGGCCCCACCATTAATCATCCACGTCCAGAGGCTTCACCGCTTCATTCTTCTTCTTTAATTCAGATTCCGCAAGTTTCCGCAGGAAGAAATTTTCCTTAAATATATTTTATTTTATATTTCCTCTTTTTCAGCAAAAACTCGAGTCATAATTTAACAATTCTCCACCTTAGCTCGATGTTTGAAGCCAAGTCATAGTGCTCATCACCCATGCTGCTCTCCCAACGCCCTGACTGGCGCTCACTCTCCACAGACGCCAATAGAGCTCAAGCAGAGCTTGAACTTCGTCACAGGAACAGACTTAGTCATCATGTCTGCCGGGTTATCTGCTGTAGCAATCTTTTTAACAGTAATAATACCCTTAGCTAAGACATCTCGGATGAAGTGGTACCTGACATTGATATGCTTCGTTTGCTCGTGATAAACTGGATTATACGCCAAATATATCGCACCTTGGTTATCACAGTGTATATCCACACTTTTCTGTTTTAATCCAAAGTCCAAGAGCAAACTTTGTAACCATATCGCCTCCTTCGCTATAAAGGTTAGTGCCATGTACTTTGCCTCAGTCGAAGACAAGGCAATGTGATCCTGTAAGGATGCCTTCCAACTAACTGCACCACCTGTTAGCATAAACACGTACCCTGCTAAAGATCTGCAATCATCCAAGTCACCGGCGTGATCCGAATCCACATAACCAGTGGTCTCACTGCCATTGCTGTCCTTCCGGTATACTATACCTACGTCTGTTGTCCCCTTCAAATATTTGAGGATCCACTTCATAGCTTCCCAATGAGCTTTACCAGGACGCTTCATGTAGCGACTAACCACGCTCACAGCTTGTGAAATATCAGGCCTAGTGCACACCATAGCATACATAATACTACCCACGGCACTAGAATAAGGAACACGGGACATATGCTCCTCCTCCTCCTCAGTCTGCGGTGATAATTTTTCTGAAAGTTTAAAGTGTTTCGCTAAAGGTGTACTTACAGATTTTGCCGACTGCATGTTAAAACGTGCCACAATTTTCTCAATGTATTTCTTTTGAGACAGACGTAAAACTCCTGCAGTCTTGTCACGCAAAATCTCCATACCTAAAATTTTCTTTGCTGCACCTAAATCTTTCATCTCAAATTCAGCATTTAACTGCCTCTTCATCACATCAATATCAGACATATTCTTAGCTGCTATCAACATATCATCAACATATAAGAGTAGATAAATCAAAGAACCATTCTCCAATCTCCTAAAGTAAACGCAGCTGTCCATTTGACTTTTTTGAATAGTCTTGACTAGCCATAAGAGCATCAAAACGTTTATACCACTGCCTAGGAGACTGTTTCAGCCCATACAATGATTTCTTTAACAAGCAAACATGATCTTCCTTACCCGGAATAGCAAATCCCTCTGGTTGCCTCATGTAAATATGCTCCTCCAACTCACCGTGAAGAAACGCAGTTTTCACATCTAGCTGCTCTAACTCGAGATCCTGCGAAGCAACTAAGGCAAGTAAAACACGAATAGAGGTATGTCTTACCACAGGAGAGAACACCTCATTGTAGTCAATGCCCTCACGTTGTGTATACCCTTTCGCCACAAGTCTCGCCTTATACCTTGCTGCCTCGACACCAGGAATGCCCTCTTTCCGTTCAAAGACCCATTTACTTTCAACAATCTTTTGGCTCTTTGGTACTTTGACCAGCTCCCATGTCTGATTTCGATGGAGAGATTCCATCTCTTCGACTCATAGCTCCTAGCCACCGCGACGACTCTGAACTAGCCATCGCCTCAGAGTAAGACGAAGGCTCATCTGTCTTCACCTCATCACCTACAGTCAATGCATAAGCAATATCTGTATAACCATAATGTACCGGTGGTTTAATTTGCCTTCTCTCTCTATCTGCAGCTATAGCCTGCTACGGCTTTGTTGGTTGTTCACTATCACCGACTTCAGGAATTGTGGCTTCATCTGCAGTCTCAACCTCTGTTACCTTCGAGGTCTCCGGAGTCTCCACCTAAGGCTCCACCTCACTTATGACACCATGATCTGTATTCTCTGCTTGTTGTGTCTCAGAACTCCTCTGCTGAAGTATTGCAGTCTCGTTAAAGATCACATCTCTGTTGATTAGAAAATCGGGTGATCTGGGATCAGTGCACCACAGCCGGTAGCCTTTCACCCCTTGTGCATAACCCAGAAATATGCACTTCTCTGCCCTCGGCTCAAGCTTACCATCACTCGCATGAGCATACGCGGACATCCGAATATTCGTAATCCGGAATAATCAACAGGTTTCCCCGACCATACTTCCTCGGGAGTCTTCCACTCGATAGCGAGATGATAGAGATCGATTTACCAGCTAACACGACATGTTCACTGCTTCAGCCCAAAATTCCTTGCCAAGTCCTGCATGCGAAAGCATGCATCGAGCTCGCTCAAGCAAGATTCTGTTTTTCCGTTCTGCGACGCCATTCTGCTGTGGTGTCCAAGGTACTGTGCGGTGTCTTACAATACCTTTTTTCTCGCAGAACTCGGTAAAATCTTTACCATAGAATTCCATGCCATTATCGGTTCTCAGGCACTTGATTTGCTTCTCTGACTGCTTCTCAATCAATGCCTTAAATTTCTTGAACCGATCAAACACTTCAAATTTGTGCTTCAGAAAGTATACCCATACCTTCCTCGAATAATCGTCGATAAAAGTCAGCATATATCGAGCACCTCCTTTCGAAGGAACTGAAGACGGGTCCCAGACGTCTGAATGAATGTATTCAACTGGTCGTTTGGTCGAATGAATAGCTGTAGTAAACTTAACTCGTGCTGCTTCCCATAGATGCGGTGCTCACATAAGTCCAGCTTTCCCGTTTTCGACCACTCAACAACCCCTTTCACTCGGCATCGTCATACCTGCCTCACTCATGTGCCCTAAACGCATATGCCATAACTGAGTCAAGTTAGAGTCTGACTCACCTGATGCAACAGCAACACTTCCAGTCACGGTCTCTCCCAGTAGATGATAGAGAGTATTCACTTTCTTCCCCTTCATCACTGTCATAGCATCTCGAGAGATTTTAAGTACTCCACCTTCAGCGGTGTACCTATACCCGATGTCATCGAGTGTCCCTAGAGAAATAAGGTTCTTCTTGAGCTCCGGTACATGCCTCACATCTGTCAATGTGCGAACCACCCCATCGTGCATCCGGATCCGGATTGTCCCTATCCCCACAGCCTTACTGACTGCATTATTCCCCAAAAGAACCCTACCACCATCTGCTTGGTAAGTAGTAAACCAGTTCTTATGAGGCATCATGTGATAAGAACACCCCAAATCTAGCACCCATTCATCTCCTGACGAAGTAGCAGTCACACATAAGATAGCTTCTACATCCCTATTGCTCCCCTCAGCAACGTTTGCCACATTACTTGTAGCATTCTGCTTATCAACTTTATTTCTCCGCTTTGGACAATCTCTTCTAATATGCCCCTCCTCGTGACACTCAAAGCACTTCACGCGTCCCTTGAACTTTCTATTGCGTGATTTTGATCTGCTTTTGCCTCTGCTGCTACTAGGCTCTCGATGTTGTTCTCTACCCCGAATCGTCAGTGCTTGTGCTACCCCTTTTGCCAGACCATCATCTCGCAACTTTCTCTGCCACTCCTTAGAGAATAAGGCGGACTTTACCTCCTCTAAGGTAATAGTAGTACGCCCCTGCAACAGCGAATCAGTAAAGTGCTCCCATGACTCTGGTAAAGAGGCTAACAACATCATGCCCTGTTCTTCATCATCAAGTATCTTACTGACGTTCTTTAGATCCAACATGAGTTTATTAAATTCATCTAGGTGGGTTCTGATAGACGTACCTTCAATATATCTAAATTGAAACATCTTCTTTAGCATATATAAGCGATTGTTCAAACCTGTCTTCACATAGAGTGTTTGAAGTTTTGCCCATAATGCCGTGGCATCCTTCTCCTCAATAACCTCTAGTAAGACCTCATCCGACAAATTTAACAGGATTATGCTCTTTGCTTTTTGCATAAGCTCTACCCTCTCTGAAGCTTTCATTATAATCGGCAACTCATCTTCGCCATCTAGTGCCTTGGCCAAACCTTGTGTTGTTAATAAAGCCCGCATCTTGATGCTCCATAACACAAAGTTGTTTCTCCCATCAAACTTCTCAATCTCAGATTTCTTCTCAGACATAATTGCAATAACAGAATTTCCTGATAATAATTAGACAAGCAAAAGCCCCAAATCACAATCAAGAAATCTAACCTAGCGCTCTGATACCAATTGTTGGGATATAATACGTGGAAACGATAGGATCTTGCAAATTACGTCAACGCGAAATCGCCAGAGAATCAAGGACACCAGAAATTTACGTGGTTCGGTCCGAGTATCGGTACCTACATCCACGGGGAGAGCCAGCAGCAAATAATCCACTAAAATCGAAGAATCAGAGTTTACAATTGCTCAATCGCTCAAGTGTTTCCCGCACCTAGATTTAACCCCAAACCCTAAGTGTATAAATAACAACTCAATTGAAAATAAACTTATGGCACAAATTACCGTACATCCCTTGCCTCGAAGTATAACACGCGCACGACTCAATCGTCACTTTGACGCGCGGCTTCTCTTCGGCGGACGTACGCGTGAACGTGGGTTCTCTTGTGCGGCTACGTTCTTCGTTGGATGCTCGTACATGCAGAGCCCTAAACAAGGAAGAAAACTCTCTGCTTCTTTTATATATGTGGGCCCAAGTCAAAGGCCCACCACCACTTTTGAATTCCTCCGCATGGAGGACTTCACGCCGAACGTGTGTGCGAGTGTGCCCAAGGTCAAACCTTTGACCTTGGGCCCCACCATTAATCATCCACGTCCAGAGGTTTCACCGCTTCATTCTTCTTCTTTAATTCGGATTCCGCAAGTTTTCGCATGAAGAAATTTTCCTTAAACACTTTTATTTTATATTTCCTCTTTTTCAGCGAAAACTCGAGTCATAATTTAACAGGGGCGATGAGCCCGGGATTCGTGCTTGACTGGGAGGCGGCGAGGGAGTGCGGCGCGTGCGAGTACTCCGGCCGGGCGGTGCGCGTCCGACCAGAATGAGCAGTTGCTGTGCTTCTGCAAGGACGGGTCAAATCACGCGGACGGTTCGGTTTGCAAAGGTAGGATTGAGGTTTGTGTCCGTTTCCTCTCTTTTTTCATAAATGGTTTTGCATCTAATGTTCGCCGATCGCCATGATTGCTTTTTTCAATGCTTGTCACTTAGTTGCGTGTGATTTGATTTCTGGCGTACTTTGATTTTTCAGCAGCTTTTAGAATTAGAAAATTATATACTTAGGTTTGTCAATTTCTTAATCAATACTTTTCAAAATTTGAATGGTAATTACAACTACTAGTAATCCCGTGCAAAAGGTCCTATATGAAAGCTTAAATTTAATTTTTTGGTTAAAAAAAGAATAAAGAAAGGGGACGGGGGCATTCCGAGAACCACACATAGAATTAATAAATAGATAAATTAATAAATAGAGCAAGATTACTCATATATACAATATGAATTCATAGACAAACAAAATTGTTATTTTAGTACCATTCCCGCGTGGAAATTAGAACCACACATAGAATTTAACTAGTGAGGAATGATACATGCGAAATAAATAAGTGTAGAGCTTGACTGTAATATCTTATTCAATGTCCAATCCAAAAACTTAAATCAATAGGTGAATGAAGATCACGTGAATAAAGCTTAATATAAATTCCATAAACAAGATACGTGAATTACTTTGATACCCTAAGCTAAAGTGAATTTTCTTGTGATATTTAAAGTATAAAGATTTGTATGTAGCAAATTGAAGCAATCAATTTTTTGGTTGGATGAAATTTCGAAATTATGTTCTATCTACTCATTGCAACTCACAACTTGGAGTAGGGTCTATGTTACAAGGTGGTGGTCTCTTTTTAGAAAGATGCCTTTTTAGCTTTTTTGACTATTATTGCTTTGATCATAATCATTTTCCTCCCGAGGAATTGGCGCCTAGAAAGAGTTTTTATTTTCATTGCTTTAGCTTGAGCAATTGATGGGCCTCAACAATCTCTATCAAGAAAAAGATGGCAACCTTTGCTTATTACTTCCTATAGCTAAAGATCCCAATGTGGATCATCATTGTAGATTGCAAGAGATGGCCTTAGTTCGGCTCGATTGAGGAGTCGAGATCCTTTTCAATTCACTAATTATACCCATGTTGCAGTTTAGGCTGATGATATGTTGATATCATGGGTCAAATTAGTTCAAAAAAAGATGATTGGACAAAATTGGGAATAATCAATTTCAATTCGATTCAATTCCAAAGTGGAACCGAAAACTAGACTGAGAGGATCGGTCACTGGACCAATTGGTCATAAAACCGAGATCCAGACCATACCGGTCCGGTCCAGTTTAGGGAACCGGTGAAATTTTAAAGAAGAGAGTGGCATCTGAAAAAAGAAAAAAAAAAAAAGCGCAGCCTGGTCGCCACTTCCATTCCCAGTTGCCTAATGTCTCTCTATGACATTTATTTTACTTCCTAACAAGTCTCTATCACATCAAAGACATTTAGGGCGCGTTTGGTAATGTTTCTGTTCAAAAATTGTTCCAAAGAACAGAAATAGAAAAAAATGTTTTTGTTCCGGGGAACAATTTTTGACCGAGAAATATGCGTTTGTAAATTTGTTCCGGGAATAAAAAATGAATAGAAACACGTTTGGTAAATTTTATTCTTTTTTTGTTTCTTTTAATTTTTTAATATTTTTATTTTATTTTTCATTTTTTCCTTTCTTTTTTATTTTTTCTTTTTTCGGCCGATCGTCGAAGGCTGGCGACCGGCTGATGGGGCCGGCAGCCTCGCCCAGCCACGACGAGGCTCGTCGGCCCTCGGTGAGGCCAAGCCTCGCCATGGTTGGGTGAGGCTCGGCCTCATCGGATCTAGGTGATGCCGAGCCTCGCCTTGGCTGGGCGAGCTCGGGCTCGCCCGGATCCGGTGAGGTCGAGCCTCGCCTTGGCCGGGCGAGCTCGGGCTTGCCCGCCCAAGGCGAGGCTCGGCCTCACCGGGGTCGGCGACACTCCGGTGAGGTCGCCCACCCTCGACGGCATCGCCGGCCCTCGACGGACGGTCGCGGCCATGGCCGAGGCTGGCGACCGGCCAAAGAAGAAAAGAAGAAGAAAAGAGAAGAGAGAGAAGAGAGAGAAGAAGGAAAAAGTGTTTCTTCAAAATCGTTTCTGGAACAAGAAACAATTTTTTTTTGTTTCTCATTTCTGTTCTTTTTGTGTTCTGGGAACAAAAAAACAAAAAAAGAACAAAAACGCAACCAAACGCGTTTCTGTTCTTTTTTTGTTCCCGAGAACAAAAAAACAAAAAATCTGTTCATAAACAGATTCCAGAAATAAAAACATGCACGCCCTTACTTTTATTCATTCTATCTCCTCTCTCTCTCTCTCTCTCTCTCTCTCTCTCTCTCTCTCTCTTTAAGTCACCATGACTTAGGTCCCTCTTGTCCCATCTCCATCTCTCTCTTCTTTGCGCAAAACCCACTTTCCTTTCTCCTTCCCCAAAAACCACTGTGACGAGTCCTCCATTTTAGAGAGACGATGACGACACCTCCACCCGCTCCGAGCTCACTCTCGAGCCCTCATGGATCCTCGCCTCGTGGTGTCTCCCTCCTCCTATCTCCTCCGCATTGCCCCACCGGCCCCTCGCAACTCCATGGGGGTTAGATAAGCTCCAACTCCATCCTCGTCGCTCTCCTTGACTCGACTCCCACCACACTGAGCTCGTCGAGAAGGCCCTCCTCCTCCAGACGTTGGACGACGCTGTCCTCCGCCATATAGAGAGGGAAAGAGGTGTGAGAGCCGAGAGAAGAACAAGCATGAGGGGTTGCTATTCTCTGAATATTTTTAACAAATAACCAAAAAACAAAATTCGGTCCGATCCAATTCGGCGGTTCCATCCTTAGAACCGTAAACCGGACCGAAAATCACCAGTTTCATTTTTACGAACTAGGAACCGAACTAGCTCCTCCGGAAAGTGGAAACCGCCCAGAACTGCACGGTTATGGTCTGGGCGGTCTTTATGGCTCACCCCTAGGCAAAATTGAGAGAAACTCGTCCAGATGACAGTTTAGGGTGCGTTTGTTTATGTTTCTGTTCAAAAATTATTTCGGGGAACAGAAATAGAAAAACCTATTTCTATTCCGGGAACAATTTTTGAACGGAAAGACGCTTTTGGTAAACTTGTTCCGAAATAAAAAATGAATAGAAACACGTTTGGTAAATTTGTATTCTTTTTTTTTTGTTTCTTTTAATTTTTTAATATTTTTATTTTATTTTTCCTTTTTTATTTATTTTTCCTTTTTTCTTTTTTTTCTTCTTTTGGTCGGTCGCCAGCCTTGGCCATGGCCGGCGACAAGCCAATGAGGGCCGGTGGCCTTGCCCGGCCATGGCGAGGCTCACCGGCCCCGGCGAGGCCGAGCTCGCCCGGCTACCGGCGAGGCTCGGCCTTGCTGGATTTAGGTGAGGTCGTCGGCCCTCGACGGCCGGTCGCCGGCCATGGCCGAGGCCGCCGACCGGCAAAAGAAAAAAGAAGAAAAAAAGAAGAAAAAAAAAAAAAAGAAAAGAAATGAGAGAGAAAAAAGTGTTTCTTCAAAAGTGGTTCGGAACAAAAAATAACTTTTTTTTGTTTCTTATTTCTGTTCTAATTTTGTTCCGTGAATAAAAAAAAGATTTTGAACAAAAACGCAAAACAAACGCGTTTCTGTTCTTTTCTTGTTCCCGAGAACAAAAAAACAGAAAATTTGTTCATGAACAAAAAAAAAATGAACACAAACATGCACGCCCTTAGTCGTCTTGGTTCTGAGGCTACAATCCCTTCGTTTTTTCTAGTCTAGGCGATGGCCCTGCATCTATCTGGAACGCTGCTAATTATGTTCTCGAGGTCCTTATTGAAGTGTCCTCGATTGAATTGTCAAGGAGATTGGTCAAGCTCGTTCACTAGTTGAGGGCCGCGTGTACGAATTGTAAAATGGGTAACAATAGTCCAAGTCGTCCTTAAGTCAAGTCTACAACTAGCCAGCGGCTCAAGCTACTTGGCTTTGTTTCCGCGCGCCTTGTTCTTCTTATTTTCTTCTTAGCTTTTGTCTCAATGGGCCAAAGTCTTGGTCTTTGGGGAGGCCAAATCAAGTGGCTCTCCTTGGTGCATTGGGTTAAAATCATTCTCAAAGCAGCGTTGTTCTTATCCTCTGCATCCTCTTCATTTACATTTACCCTTCTCCTTGTTTTGCTCCAATACCATCTCCCTTCTAATGGATCTTACCATGTCGCGCTCCTCTATGTCCTTGTTCATCATCTTCTCCCTCCATATTCAATACCTGGTGCCAACTTCCGGCGAATTCCAACAGTTCCAAGAGTGCGCTTCTTTTGTTTGCGGAGATCAAGAAATCAGCTATCCTTTCAGGCATGTTAGGCAACCAAGCTATGTGGGTATCCAGGCTACAAGCTTGCTCGTGATAGAGATAACCTGACCATTCTGTCCATGAAGTCCCTGGAATATCAGGTGATCCACATAAATAGGAGCACGCAGATCCTTAAGGTGGCGAGGATGGATTTATCGAAAGATATATGTCTTGGAACACATGTCGACACCACCTTAAACCTTAGTCTCTTCAACTACACTTCCAGTTACCTTAATTCTACCTTATTCTACAATTGCAACTCATTGTCAACCCATTCACCTTATCGATTCTCTTGTTCCGCGTCTGGACATGGCTACTTTGCTCTCGATGCGGACCTTGAAAAGTTGCCACACGAGCGATGCAACTTCAGTGTCTTCGTCCCAATTTTACAAATTGAAGCTCCAAGTCCACCACCAACACCGAAGGACAGCAATAGTACTACCATTAGTCGTGCTACTATTAGAGATATCCTGAAAAAAGGCTTTGAGATCACTTGGATTGCCAACACATTTCTGTGCGAAAATTGCACTAAATCAGGGGGAAGATGCGGGTATGGCTGGATGGGACAAGAATTCAATTGTTTTTGCCGTGACAAAGCCTGTCCAACGACCTGCCCTGGACCTTCGGGTATGTATGCTAAAGTGACGGTTGCTAATTTTTGGTTTTTAATAAGCTCAAGTTGTTCCATGAGAGGGATTAGATTGCTGCGCATACTCTTTCCTTTGGTTGTTCATTAGGAAACGACCCGCTCATGCCCCCTAAATGCCTGACAATCTCATTTTGTTGGGCATGCCCTTCCCTCCAATATAATGAAGTGCAGTCATCTCATCCACGCTACGACATGATCATGTCGCGATTTAGACCTGAAGTCCTAAAACTTTTTATCACCTCCTTCCTTATCTTAGCAGTTGGATCATTAGGTCAGTATCTGTGAACCCGCTAGATCCAATGGTTTAAATACACTGAGCAAATATGCTCCAAACTTACCACAAAATTTCACATCATGGACAAGTATTTTAAATCAGACGTTAGCCAATAAGTCAAGTAACAAAAATTTAGGTTTGACATGTTCTTTACTTCTCACGACACAAACTCTTGACCCCTTAGAGGGGCTGGATTTTTTCAGTGAGAAAGAAAGTTTTTGCCTTTTGATTTCAACAACATGGGGAGAAATCCGGAGAAAATTGCTTTGCATGTTTCCGGGCCGCATCTTCCCCATCACCTCCTCCGCCAGACCCAATTTTAACGTTCGATAGCCATCTTTTTCTTTTTCCTCCTCCACGTTCCTTCATATGTGCCCCTCCTTGTTTTGCTCCAACACCATCTCCCTTCGGATGGATCTTACCACTCCATTTTCCTCTCTCTCCTTGCTCTTCTTCATCTCCCTCCGAATTCACTTCCCCCTGCGAGCTTCTGGCAACTTCCCGCCATTCCAAGAATGCGCTCCTATTTTGTGTGGAAATATACGAATCAGCTATCCTTTCAGGCATGTAGAGCGACCAAGATACCGTGGGTATCCAGGCTACGAGCTTGACTGTGGCAGATTTAACCCGCTTCTGTCCCTGGTGTCTCAGAAATATCAAGTGATCCACATGGATGGCAGCGCGCAGATCCTTGTGGTGGCGAGGTCAGATTTATCGGACAGTATATGTCGTGAAACACATAATGAAACCACTTTAGACTTGAATCTCTTTAACTACACTTCCAATAACCTCAATTCCACCTTAATTTACAATTGCGACTCATGGCCAACCCTTCCTTCTTATTATTGGTTCTCTTGTCCCAAGTCTCAATTTGGCTACTTTGTTCTCGGTGTAAACCTATCAAACCCACTGCACAAGCCATGTAGTTCCATTGTTCATGTCGTGATTTCAAAAAGTGAACCTATAGGTTTACCACCACCTTCGGCAGGCATCGACTTTGGTGATGATATTAGCGACACTCTCAATAAAGGCTTTGAGATCACCTGGATTGCCAACACATCGCTGTGTGAAGATTGCGTTATATCAGGGGGAATATGCGGGTATGACTGGACAAGGCAAGAATTCAATTGTTCTTGCCTTGATGCAGCCTATCCGGCGACCTGCCACAGAACGCCAATACCGGCAAGCATCCCTTCAATACTGCTGGTACCGGCAATCATCCCTTCAAGTAAATATGCTTACTGTCATCTGAATTGTGGTTTTCAATTAGTTAAAGGTTGTTCAATGAGAAGAATTGCTGGGCATATTCTTCCCTCAAACGAAGTGCAGTCATCCTCGCTGTGACATGCATGATTGAGTTACAGTTTAGACTTTAAGTCCTAAAACTTTAACACCCTATTCTCAAAAACCTTCCTCGCCTTAACCGTTGAGTCATTAGGTTGATATCTGCAAACCCATGAGATCTAACATTTTAAATGCAACAAGCGAAGACGCTTCAAGTTTACTGTAAAATCTCACATCATAGACAAGAAATTTAAATCAGAACGTGTTAACTGATAAGTCCATCAACCTACAATTTAGGTTTGACTTGTTCTTTACTTTCCACAGCATGAACTCTTGACCCCTCAAATGGGCTAGACTTTGTCCACAGAGAGAACCTTGAAAAAAGGTTTCACTTCTCAATTTCGACTACATAGGAAGAACTGCGTTTCCTAGCCATTGTCTTCCTTGTCACTTCCACCCCTCAGATTTCTATGGCTTGATAACTATGAATTACAGTGAGGTTATGAATATGGGGTTCCTTTTGAACTGGACTGCAAATAATTGTAGCAACTGCGAGGGAAGTGGGGGGCGGTGTGGATTCGAGAATGATGATTTTGTTTGCTTTTGCCCAAACAGTCCTCATTCTCAAACCTGCAATGATGGTAAGTGCGCATGGGAGTTTTGTTTTTTTTTCTTTTTTTGCTTCTTGACTGAGTTTTCTTATCTACTGTTTTGCTTGATCTTTCATTTCGACATGTGGAGGTTAGTATCTGTGTCCCACAAGATCCGATGGTAAAAATGTATGAAGTGAAGCTGAAGTTACACCACATTCACAATAAATTTTTTGAAATGTTGGATCAAAACAACTTGCTTTTCTTTGTGGGATTCTCTTGTGCACACAACCAACGAGAAAGAAAGAAAGAAAGCTTCCATCTATGCTAGTGGTGCTAAAATCTTATGAAGTGTTCAGTTGAAATAGGTAATGTTGATAGATTTGAACTGTGCATATAACTTTATCACGCTATGGGTTTTCATTGTGACATGACCTTATTTTTTATTAGCATACGCACCATAATGAGTGTGGATCTAAGAATGAGCCATATATGCTTCAATTCGATGCATATGCACGCTTCGAACCATTTCTGCCTCGCTTGGTAGGGGCTTCCAAGTTGAAGAACTAGCACACAACAAAGATAGGAGTTAGGACAAATTCAGACCAACTCCATTTGATTTTTTTGCAAATGCTTTGCACACTCTCTCCTACCTCTTTCTCCTATCCTCTGCAATCCTCTGCCTCCTTCTGGTCCCTATGAATCACCAACACTTCATGTGAGAAGCTAATTCTCACCAATTGGTCATTATCATCCTCTTCACCTAGTCTATCTGGCTCTATCGGATGATGCACAACAAGAGGCCCCCATGCCTCATAATTGCACATAGAAGCCGAACATCAGCTACCCTTTTAGGATTTCTGGCGAACAAGAGTCCTATTGTGGCAATCCAAATTTCAAGATTACATGCAAAGAGGTATACCATATCCTAACTTTCTCGAACAGGGGGTATAATAACAAGGATATCTTCTATGCGCACAATTCATTCCTCCTGTTTAATGCCCCTGTGTACCAGGAATCCTATGATGCTCTCCATATAATAT
The DNA here is from genome assembly GCA_017140325.1 of Eucalyptus leucophloia subsp. euroa. NCBI lineage: Eukaryota > Viridiplantae > Streptophyta > Magnoliopsida > Myrtales > Myrtaceae > Eucalyptus > Eucalyptus leucophloia. The sequence continues at coordinate 10,737,860 of CM029469.1, read as the reverse complement.
CGGCCTTGTAAGATGGCCTGTCAACCTCAATTTCATTAATGCCAATTTCTTCTTCTACTATAATTGTATCTTCGCACACAGCAAGTTTTTTCATATTTAGTGGATTGTGCTAGCAACTCCACCCTCCATTTTGTTGCTTTTTCTTCCATGGAAGCATTGCAGGAAATGGATTACTATTCTGCTGCCAACTCCTGCTACTCTACAGTTAGCATACCTATTTACGTAAATGCCAATTTCCCTAGCCCTAATGTCTATGGATTATAGTGAGATTAAGAAGGGGCTCGTATTGAACTGGACTACAATTAATGTAGCAAGTGTGACGGAAGTGAGGGACGGTGTGCATTCAAGAACACTAATTTTGTTTGACTTTGCCAATATGCTCCTTATTCTCACACCTGCAATGATGGTAAATGCCTGGGGGATTCTGTTTTCTGCTTTTGCTTCTTGTGCTTTTGCTTCTTGACTAAGATTTCATATCCACTGCTTTGCTTGATCTTTCATTTCTACATGCGGAGGGATGGTGTAAATTAGAACTTCACTGCAACCTTCTCTACCTTGGTTGTTTGATCTTAAGGTTGCCATTTGCGTCCCACAAGATCCAGTGGTTTAAATGTATTGAGTGAAAATGCACTGAATTCATCGTAAATTTGCAGGTGTTGGACTAAAGCAACTTGATTTTCATTGTGGAATTTTGTTGTGCATGCAACCAAACACAAAAAAGCTTTCGCTTTCACTAGTGATGCTAAAATCTGACCTGGTGTGCAGTTGAAATATATAACATTGATAGATTTGAACTCTACATATAAAACCATTTTTTGGGGGTGGATCCAAGCATGAGCACATGCTTCCATTCGAGATACATGCACAATCTCACTATAGGAAGCACTCTTTTACTAATTTCATTTAAGATTTATTTGATAAGCATTTGCGTCCTGGCAGGGAAACATGGCAATTTGGGGACAAAAGCCATCATAGGTAATATGTTAAATCGTGTTTTTCGTTGACTATTTTCTATAAAGATTCACAACTTAGAAGCCTTGATAAAGTGATGAAGTGAGATTGCCGTTTCGGAATGTTCTATGTTTTTTAGGAGTAGCAGCATTGGGAGCTGGAATTGGGATTGCCCTTATTTTAATGCTTTCCTTCAAGAAGAAACCAATGATAAGAAGAATTATTGCTTTGATAAAGCAAAGGAGTGAATATTTCAATGGCGAAATGAAAATCGAGGGACTCATCTCTTCGAGAAGGTACACCTATATAGACATCAAGTGGATGACCAACTCTTTCAAAGAAAAGTTAGGCGAGGGAGGCTATGGTTGTGTGTACAAAGGCAAGCTTAAAGATGGTCAACTTGTGGCAGTGAAGCTTCTAAAGAAGTTGAAAGGTGATGCTGAAGAATTTTTCAATGAAGTTGCGAGCATAAGTAGGACTTCTCATGTCAATGTTGTCAACCTCTTGGGATTCTGTTTTGAAGGAAGCAAAAGAGCTTTGGTTTATGAGTTCATGCCTAATGGATCCCTCGAAAAGTTCATATTTAATCGGAGTAACACATTGGAGTTAGATCAACTATTGAGTTGGAACACATTGTACCGGATTTCCCTTGGCATAGCTCACGGGCTAGAGTACTTGCATAGGGGTTGCAACACGAGGATCTTGCACTTTGACATAAAGCCTCACAACATCCTCCTCGACGCAAACTATTGTCCCAAGATTTCTGACTTTGGTCTTGCCAAAATATGCCCAAGAGAAGAGAGCATCGTGTCAATGCTAGGTGCCCGAGGCACTGCTGGATACATTGCTCCAGAGCTTATCATAAGGAACATTGGAGGGGTTTCTCATAAATCAGATGTCTATAGCTATGGGATGATGGTTCTCGAGATGGTTAGTAGAAGAAAAAACATCGAAGTCACAGTAGATTGTACCAGCGAAGTATACTTTCCTCATTGGGTCCACCAACGACTAGTGCTCCAAGAAGATCTTGGGCTGCACGGGATCATGAATGAGGAGGAAGAAGGAATCGCAAAAAAGATGACTGTAGTAGGCTTATGGTGCATTCAGATCGATCCAAGAGCTCGACCTTGTATGACTCAAGTTGTGGAGATGCTAAAAGGAAGTGTTGAGGCCTTGCAAATTCCTCCAAAACCATCCTTGTCATCATCCTCAAGATCGCTCGAGGCTTGTCCATGTGAAAGTTCATCTTTACAAGAGAGTAATGACTCGAGTTGTGGTTATTCAATTTCACTAATAGCAGACTAACATAGTTTGTAATAGAGTATATATATATATATATAAAAAAAAAAAACACAACAAAAGACTGTCAATGTTTTAATTAATGACTATTGAGCTTTTCATGAACTTGTGATCAAATGTCTAGATTCAATTCCTATGAGTATTATGGAAAAGAAAGGAAGTGAAAAGTGCATTATTTCATATTATCAATATAGTTTGCCATTTATCCAAATAGGATTTATATTGAGCAAAATAGATGACATGTTAAACAAATTTTATTGAATGACCTCCATTATGAACTCTTGAATTGGATGGGCTTAATTCATTTAGACCCCGAGAATTTGTCTAGAGAAAACTCAAGTCGATTGAGTGTGATCCACTTGTTTCTTTTGCTAGAAATTCGATGGTGCCGTACTTGTTTTGTCCTCCTCCAACTACGAATATCATGTGACAAGAATGACTTTTCTATGACTTTCCTTTTTGGTGGCGCAAAGCAAGAGGAAATCTCAAGTTATCTACTACTTGGCCATGAATTTTTCACGAGAGATGTTAGAATATTTAAATAATAAATCACGCTTCATCTAACGGCTTAAACTTTTAGAATAATTGATAATGGTCCGACAAAATCTCCCATGGTATTAGAGTTAGAAATCTTAAGAACAATTTTTTTCAGACTCCATTTTGTCTCCCTAAATAAATTTCCATGCTTAGTACTAGACAGAAGATCAGACTAAACATGAGGGAGAGTGCTAAAGTATTTAAATATTAAATCATGCATTCACTAACAGCTTAAACTTTTGAAACAGTTGTTCTTAATTGTAATTTAGAGGTCCCTTTTACTAGGAAGTTTCACGGTTTGATCCTCAGGATTTTGTGGAGCAAATTTTTCACAAATTTGCTTCACTGGGTGTTTGAATAATGCATGCATCAGACCACATTCTACCTCGCTTGGTATTTGCTTTGAAATAGAAGAACCAGCACCTAATAGTGATGGGAGTTAGGACCAATTCAAACCAACTTCATTTGATGCTTCCACAAATGCTTTCCACACTCTCCTACCTCTTTCTCCTATTCTCTACAATCCTCCGCTGCTTTCCGTCCAAATGAATCATGAAAAGATCATATTCAACAAAACTAACACTTTGGGCGTAGATCAACAATTGAGTTGGGACACATTGTACCTAATTTAGATCGACGTTGCTCATGGACTAGAGTACTTACATAGAGGCTGTGAAATGAGGAATTTGCACTTTGACGTAAAGCCTCACAACATTCTTTTCCTCCAAAACTATTGTCTCAAGATTTCTAACTTTGGTCTTTCCAAAATTTGCCAAAGACAAAAGAGCATCATGTTAATGCTAAGTGGTCGGGGCACCCCCAGATACATTGCTCCGGAGCTGATCATGAGGAACAATGGCAGGGTTTCTCACAAATCGAATGTCTATAGCTATGTTATGATGGTTTTGAAGATGGTTGGCAGGAGGAAAAAAAAAATTGAAGTCACAATAGATCATACCAGCCATATATACTTCCCTCATTGGGCCCACTAAGGTTTGGAGCTCTGAGAAGAGCAGGGGTTGTGTGGGATTGTGAATGAGAAGGATGAAGCAATAGCGAAAAAGATGATTGTGATAGGCTTATGGTACATTCAGAACTATTCGAGAGCTCGACCATCTATGACCCAAGTTGCAAAGATGCCAAAAGGAAGTGTTGAAGCCTCACAAATTCCTCCTAGACCATCCTTGTCATTTCCCTCAAGATTGCTCACTGCTTGTCTGAGTGATTGTTTGTCTCTATAAAACAATAGTGACTTGAGTTGGGTAAATTCGATATCAAGCATACGAGACCGACATAGTTTGTACCAGTGTACAGAAAAAAAAAAAAAAAAAAGGCAATTGTAAATGTATTAATGACTATTGAGCTTTTCACAAGATCGTGATCAAATGTTAATGTTGAATTCTATAAGATGCACCAAAAAAAAGTGAAAAGGGCATTATTTCATATTATAAGTTGAGTTTGTCATTTGTCCAAATAGGATATAGTTTGCCATTTCACATGAACTCTTGAATTGAGTAGACCTAATCCATTTATAAGCATAGTGGAGAGAGATGTCATTTCATATAAAAGTTTTCTTATAGACTAAACTAGAGAATTACTTAAGCAACAAATATTACAATTGTAGATGCACTAACTTCCTTCATGCTTTAGTGTGATCAATTCATCTTCTTGCACCAAACTTAGACAAGTTTGAAGCTCAACTTGTGTTGACAGAACTCAAGCTAATCTTGATTTCTCTTGATCCCACGACTTATCCATTTTCAACCATCCCCTCCCCCTCCCGCGGGCCTGCGATGGCCACTCTCTCTCTTCAGAAATAGCAAGGAATGGTGCTAGGCGTTGTGTGGTTTTAGGCCTGTCGCGACCTACCTTTCGATAGGGAGGAAAGTAGGTTTAGAAGGATTGGCTAAAGGACGAGTTTATGGCCCATGATTTAGATGTGGGCTCTCTCAAATCCATACTTTACGCAATGTCAAGTGTTCAAATTGATGGTATGAGAATTTTTATTTTAAAAGGAGTCGCCACTAATCTAATTTTATTCATTTCAAAAAAAAGATTTTCATTAGGCTGTCTGGATTGATTTTATACTTATCTGCTAACATGTAATGTGAATATGCATGTGTGTAATCATTAACATAACAATCAACAACCTAGGAACGCATTAAAAATAAATTACATGGATAGCAAGGACCTAACACTAAGGAATAAGATAAATGACGATCATAACTAAACTAAAGCGAAGCCAAAATCAATGTATTGATATTAGGCAACTAAAGACAATTGTCCTTAAGGATAATCGAAACCCTAAGCTAGAGCTTTAAGGGCTTGTTCAATTTTTTAGCATAATTTTAGAGTCAAAAGGCTTCTGTTGTTATTAAAAGGAAAAAAAAACCCAAAAAAGTCTATTTTTAAAATTCTTGAGAAATTCTAATTTTTGAGAAACTCTTTTTTTTTGGAAATTTTGAATTTTTAATTAATTTTTTAATTTTTTTAGAAATTTCCACAATTTTTATTGTTCTCCAAATTTTCTGAATTTTTAAGATTTTTCTGAATTTTTTCAATTTTTTGAAAAATTTTGAATTTTTGATATTTTTAACCTAATTTATGATTTTTTTAGTATTTTTTCTTCTTATTATTTAATACTCTTTTTATTTTCCTTTTTATTTAATTTTGTTTAAATCTTTGAATCTTTAATATTATTATATTCATGAAAACTAGTTTGAACTGAGTTTACCCTGTTCGAACTACTAACCCGATCCACCGACCCGGATCCATACTACCCAAATAAAACCTAATTGTTTAATACATTTTTGGGAAAAGATCACCAAAAACCTCAAACTTTGTTTAAAGTGACAAATTTACCGTAAAATTTTTTTGGTGAGAAGAAAAACTCCAAATTTTGTAAATCGTGACACATTTACTCAACCAATGACAATTTCGTCTTATTTTTTCTATTTTTTTCTTTTTTTCTTCTTCTTCTCTCTTCCCTCTGCCAACCATGATGGAGCCGGCAGAGGGAAGCTAGTGTTCGGCGAGGGTTGCCCTTGCTCGCGGAGGGTGAAGGCTGTCCTCGCCTAACGTCGACGAGTGGTGTGGGCACCCCTTGCCGAACTCAAGCGAGAGGTGCCCTCACCTACATCGGGCAAGGGGTGCCCTCGCCAAATCTGGTAAGAGAGGCCCTCGCCCAACCCAGCCGAGGGCCGCCCTTGCCTGACGCCAGCAAGGGCGGCCCTTGTCGAACGCCGGCTTCACCATGGCCAACAAAGGGAAAAGAGAAGAAGAAGAAAAAATTAAAAAGTAGAAAGACCAAAATGCCCTATAGTATAGAGTAAATATATTACACGGATAGAAATTCAGGGTTTTTTGTGTCATGAGGTAAACATGTTACGGTTAACAAAGTTTAGGGATTTTCATGTCACAAAAAAAAAATCGTGGTAAATGTCACTTTGGGTAAAATTTGGGATTTTTGATGGTATTTTCCCTACATTTTTTTTATATTCTATTGTTTTTCCTATTTTCTATTTTTTTATTTTTATTTTTCTAGTCTTCTTCTTCTTCATGCAGCTTCTTTTCTTTCCAAGTGGCTTCCCTTGCACCGAAGCCACACCACTGCCCAAATGATCCCCTGTCGGCGTTGGGGCCATTGCTAGACCACCTCCTAGCATTGGTCATCTGGCCCACCAACACCCACCACTACCGGCCACTAGTTAGTCGGAGGTCATCACCATTGCAAGATTACTTCTGGCGGAAGATTTTCAAGCCTTAAAATTTCGTATGACCAAAACTCCAACAATTCGAGTGCTAACACCATCATGAGCAAACAACACGATGGAATGGACTTAAACTCGAACAAAGACGACACCACAGAAACGAACTCATAAATTTCCGAATCTTGCTTTGACATTTCATCAAACATATAGAATGCACTGGCTAGAGGAAGGACCTAGGCTTGTTTGGGATTCGGGTTTAGCCAAAGATCGGCCATACTAGACATGAGTAACACTCGAGACTAACTTAGAGACGAACCACCAGCATTTAGTACCGGTAACCTTAAAATCACAGATCTCGGCCAAAACAAATCACATGAACCTAGACCTCACTTAGACATTCTAGCGAACACTTGGTGCACACTACTGAACGAGGGACTTCGGACTTGCCAGGGACTCAATCGCGGACCAAAACTCCTAATGACGCGTCCTAGGACACGGAGCAGCTTTAATGGAAGACCGACGGTACCCAAGCTTGCGCGAACGCCACCCAAAAACAGGGCACAAGCATTCGGGAAAGACCTACCTCGTTCGGATGCAGCACTACGAGGGACGACGAGCACCGAACGGACCTCAGGCGACAGTGAAACACTCTTTCGAGCTCGCTCTCTCTCTCTCTCTCTCTCTCTCTCTCTCTCACCCTCTCTCGGTTCTAACCAGCAGGAAAACAGAGCTCATCCTGTCTCGCTGCCTTCTCTCCCTTTATCCCGCTCTCGGCTTTTCTCTCTCCTCCAGGGCGACGCCAGCTAGCCCCATACCAAACGACATTCCCTAAGCTGGCATCGCGCGCTATGCTCGTCGCCAACGTCCTCCCCGTCCTCGCTTCACGTACGGACGACGCAGCCGTCGTCCTTCCCCGTTCGTCGTCGAGCCAACGGCCAGAGGGAGAGAGGAGAAAGAAGTGAGGCTGGGTCGGCGGAGAAGAGAACTGGGCCACGTGTTGTGGGGAGTGTTAGGAAGAAAAGAAGAAAAGAGGAGTAGGCCGGGCTGGAAAGGAAGAGGCTATGGGCCGGCCCACTAGGGAGATAAAAAAATAGAAGAAGTGGATTGGGCTGCCCTCGCGGGAAGAAGAAACGGCAGGAAGAGAAGAGAGGGCAGAGCAGACCTGGCCCTGGCCCGGCTCTTTTCGATTTTTTTTTTTATAATAACAATTTTTAGATAATAATTTTTTTAAAAGAAAAAATTTAAAATTTTTTTAAAGATTTAATTTTTTTTAAAGATTTTAAATAACTAAAACTAGTAATGCAAATGTTCCTAATGTCCATATCCAATGCAATTCAATGGAAACTATTTTTGCTAGGGATTAAAAATTAATCTTTAATTTTCTATGTGATTGATTGTTAAGTAAAAAGGTAAACTTTAGGCATCAATAAGTCTAACTTGAAATAAGGGTAAGCTTTTTTAACCCCAAAAAAAGGGTAAGTGGAGCTAAAATAGGAAAGAAATCATCTTACAAAGGTAAATGACTCGGGAATAGTTTGATTCTTTTTTTTGGGCCCGGGGGGGGGGGAGAAGGTCTCATAGTTCACAAATAGTAAGGTAAAATCGGAGCAAGCCTTCTTTTCTTTGTGGGAGAGAGAGAGAGAGAGAGAGAGAGAGAGAGAGAGAGAGAGAGAGATCATGCGAAAAGAAGGGGACTCGGTCAACAACAGAGTAGTTCCTGAATCTGGACGTTTCTAAGCCCTGTTCCCATCCTCCATCTTGCTTAGTGTGATGAGCAATTCTGCCTCTATACTTCCACAATTCAAATTATTTTCTAATGTGAGCCCACTAATGTTTTTTTGCCATTATGTCGGTATATCTATGCCTCAATTTTATCTATGGTTCTTGAATCCGATACTTGATCCTGAGGACATAGGAACTTGTAAAACCTACTGGAAACATCTTGTAATTCTTCATCGAGTGAAACTAATTAGGCGTCCTTTATTGCTTAAGGTCATAAATGTTTAAATTATATTTCCATGTGGGTGCGTAGAATCCTGCTTTGATGTGATCAATAGAGGAAGGACATAATTTCATAGTGATATTTGCTTGGAATCGCTCGTTTACATCACCTGGATTTAATCATGCATATGTGCTCTTGGTAATCCAATTAGTGTCAGTGTAGGGCCGGTCTAGGTTCACCGAGGCCTGAATAAGAGATGTTTCAGGGCCCAAAAGTGGGCCGAATGCTCACTGTCCCAATCGCTCTTCGATCTGAACAGCAAGCATTGTTTGGCCCACTCACGCCTCTCCGAGCCAGTCCTTGGCTGCCCTTATTTATTCGTTTTAGCCTCGCATGGCACGTGTTCATGCATATGGGGGCCCGCTTTTATCAGATTTTTGGCACTGATAATATGAACTGTTGACGGTTCATCCGATATTCGACTCATGACTCGAACGTTCAGGTTTTAGTCGGATCGGTCGTGGTGAGCTTACTTTGTGCGTTCATTTGTTACATCCTCAGATACAAATGTCCATTTGAATCCATTCCAACCCTTTTTATCCCGGGACATATAAAATGGAGACATTGAATAAGCATTGGTTCTGCCAATACCATTTTCCCTTTCAGATTCCTTCATTTTTTTCATTGTATTTTTTGCATTTAGATTTAGAATTTTTATCTTTAAATAATATCATTTCAGAAGAGGGGGAACAGCATCTAACTGCGGGCAGCGGTATAGAAATTTTTTACTTATCGTTTATGTTCCAAACCTATTTTTGGACTAAAAAATTGTTCCAAATATAGAAAAATAAAATTGTATCATCAAACGAATTTATGTTCTAATCTATTTCTGAGAACTAGAAAAATAGAAATATAGAGAAAAAATAGTTATTATGAGGGTCCTAAAGTGACGTAGCACAGAATTTGGTGATGCGCAGGGGGGATGTCTTCATAAAACGTTACCACATGTGCAGGGGCGTTCGAAAAATGTTCCTGTCCGACTGGAAAAAGAAAAAAAAATTGTCCCTACTTGCGGAGGTTTCTCTCAGTGAATGGAGTTGATGAATTTTCGAGGAGTCAGGGAGCGGGGGATTCTCTTCTTTTTTTTTTTTTTTGGATGAGAGATTGTTTTAGCCGATCTAAGTATTGATAAAGGACTATTCTTGCATATGCTACGCCGGTGCCTTGCAAGTAACATAAACATGGGATGAATGGACGCCACAAGCGCCCGTTTGTAGCATCTACGCTGCATTTCGGTAGCAGCCTAATCATTCCCTAGAGAGCAGAGATGCGGAGCCCGTCCTCTTGAATTGGCATAAAAAAAAAGCATTAAGTTGAACATGGCGAAACAAAGTACACGAGTTTCGTCCTTGATGACCAGTACCTTCGTCCTCAATGACCAATACCGAGTAAGCCGACCATGACTACAATATCCATTCATCCGCTCGTCTATGGTAACCAATACCTTTTGTGACGAGACCCAATTGATCTTATTTCTTAAGGCGTAGAAGAAGAAGAAAAAAAAAACCCTATTTATTTAGTGAAAAATAAATGACTTAAAAAATAATTATTTAAAAGTGTTCCCTTGTACACATAGGATTACTCGAACATGGCATGCAACAAAATACAAATTTGAACTAATATATTCTTGAGGGGAAAATTATCCAAAAAGTCAAATACCCAAATTAGTATTAAACTTTTCAAGTTTGTTAATTGAATCCTAAACATTTTTGTATTGTGCCAATTGAATATATTCGGTCAATTTTGATTGGAAATTACTAACATTGATGCTAGTTATTTTACATGACTTGATCGACGACCGACGTGAATAATTTTTAATAATATTTTGACATTTATTTATTTCATTGCTTTGTCCTTTTGTTTCTTTCTCTCTCTTTTCCTTCTTCATTGTTTTCTTATTGTGGCTAGTGAGGGTTGTCAAGCCTTCACGGCTGCAGATGAGGGCTGCAACACCATTGCCTAGTTGGGTGGGGCCATCGTGTAGCCACAAGCAAGGCCAACCTTGTTGGTCTTACTTGAATGTAGAAAAGGTTGCCTCACTTGCGTAATGGCCTTGCCTAGACCTAGGCGAGGCCAATTGAGGGTCATGACACTCGGTCGCATGAGGTTAGGGGTTAGCTACAAGTGGCCAATAAGGGCCTAGTCAAGTAAAAAAAAAAACAATGAAAAAGGAAGAGAGAAAGAAAAGAAAAAATTAAAAAAATTAAAAAAAATTAAAATATCACAAAAGATTTTCTACAATGCTTGTTGTGTTATACAGGATGACTAGCATTTATATTAACAATTTCTAGCCAAAATTAGTTAGGTGGACTCAATTGATAAAATGTGAAAAAAAATTAAAATTAAATTGACAAAAATGTAATAAATTTAAGATTTTTTGGATAATTTTTCCTATTCTTAAGTTCCAATTGAAGATTTACGCCTTATTATTTAGGCGGTTCATTCTAAATTGCCGGGCGATTTTCTTGTCCGTAACCAAGAGAAGGACAACGAAAATACCAAACCACCACCTTCTCTGAATTATCTTCCCTTCTCTTTCCGTCTTCTTTTTCTTCTTCGGGAGCTTCAATGGTGTCCACTCCGCTTTCTCAACCGTATGCAGCTCCATCTCAACCTAGTCCTATGCGGTGATATACCCATCCAATATTCATTCTGGACCGTCAACGACACCCCTGTACACTGCGGCTACCCGGGCTTCAGCCTCAGTTGCTGCTATGTTTCCGATTACCCGACCCTCTCTCTTTCGGAAGAAACCCACTTCATCGCCGAAATCAACTACGTTGATGAAACCTAAATCTCACCATCATCGCCGTCGCCGGCCAGAGATGCCCCAGGGCCCTCCAAAACCTCACGATCAGCTAGCTTCCGCTAGATTACAACTCTGCCGATGTCAACGTCACCTTCATCTTTAACTGCAGCGCTCCTCCGCAGGTGTCCAGCCCCGTCATGGCCATTGATTGCTTGCGATTTGGTGATAAGCGGCCGTACGTGTTCGTGGAAATAAGCCAGGAGGAGGCGGCGGCGTGTGGTGAGGGGTGGGACTGAGGAGACGGTCGTGTTGACGGTGAAGCGGACGGATGCAACAATGGCGAACGTGGTGGAGGAGTTCGCTGGGGCAATGAGGGAGGGGTTTGTGCTTGACTGGGAGACGGCGAAGGAGTGCAGGAAGTGCCAGCACTCCGGCCGGCAGTGCGTGTTTAACAAGACGGAGCACGTTCTGTGCTTCTGTAACGACGGGTCAATTCACGTCAACGGTTCGTTTTGCGAAGGCAGTAATGAGGCTTCTGTCTGTTTATTTTGTGTCTTTCTTTGGAAAATGGTTTCTGCATTTTGTTTGCCAATCGCCTTGATTGCCTTTTCAATGCTTGTCGCCTATCGATTGCGTGTTCTGCATATTTTGATGTTTTAGCTGCTCTTAGCATTAGAAGAGTATGCACTTGGTTGGTCAATTTCTTTATCTGTACTTTCAAAATTTGAAAGGCAGCCACTCCTGCATGTATATTCCCGTGTTATAAAATTCAATACAAATTTAAAATCAATAAGTCGAAAGAGATTATACACACACACACACACACATATATATATATATATAAAAACCATAGACAAGCAATGCAAAATATTTCAACACCTCTTTTACATGCAAACGGGATTAAGAACGACATATAGAATTTAAGTAACACGGGACGTCACATGTAAAAGAAATTGGGAGAAAAGCCTACTTCAATATTGTGTCCAAATTCCACAAAGACTTGAACCAATAGGTGGACAATAACCGCGTAGACAAGCAATGTGAGTATTTTAACACCCCGAGCTAAGTGAATTTCTCTCGAGATTGATAAAGTATAAGGTTTCGTATGTAGCGATTGGAAGTGATAAATATTTTTGTTTAGCAAAATTTTGGAAAGTGGGCTCTATTAATTGGTTGCACCTTGTCAGAAAGATGTCTGTTCTCTTTTATTGCTATTAGTGCTTGGCGCCGAAATGAATAATTGAGGCTCGAGTAACTTATGGGCCTCGGCAATTCCAACTATGAAAAGATGGCAAGGTTCGGCTGTTGCTTCCAACATAAAGGTCCAATGTAGGCATAATTTGCCATGACTGTGGAGTAGAGCTTGCAAAATGGATCATAAACCCATATTATGACCAATTTTTAGTTAAATGGGTCATATACGGATCAAATGAAAATTAAATATGGGTCAAAAATGAGTTTGAGAAAAAAAAGGGTCTAAATGGGTTATTAGGAAACCCACTTTAAAGTTTAAACCCATGGCCTTTTTTAAGTTTCTAAAAATGTTTTTTTATAAAAAAATTGAAGTTATAATTATTTTCCATATTTCAAATTATTTTTCTTTTTTCTTTCTTTTTCTTCCTTCCTTAGCCGGTGGCCGACAGGGCGATGACCGGCCTCCCCGCGACTGGGCAACGGCCCGGGCGAGGCTTGAGCCTCGCTCGGCCGGTGAGCTTGAGTCTCACCGATCCTGCGAGGCTCGAGCCTCACCGTGGTCGGGCGGCCGGCTGTCGTGGCTGGCGGTTGGCTAAAGAAGAAGAAAAAAAAAAAGAAAAGAAAAAAAAAAAAAATAATTATTATAAATTAAAATTATATTTTTAAAAATTAAAAATTCGATTTTTTAATTTTTTTTTTAAATAATTATAAAAAAATTCCATTAAATTTGTATTGCATAAGAATTGTTAAAAAATTTGTATTACATAAAAATGTTTTAACAATACTTTTTTTATAAAAAAATAATAAAAATAAGCTTTTTTAGGTTGAGTTAATTTTTTTATAAATATTTCAATTTATAGGTTTTTTTTAACTTTTTATTTTATTTTATTTACTATTTTTAATTTAATTTAAAGTTTTAATCCAATTAGCATATAGTTGAAGTGGGTTTTCCTAGAATATTAAGAGGTTTTAGCAATATGGGTCGACTCGGGCACGGGTTGAGTCAGTTATGGGTCACTAGATTTACACTACTAGAATATGGATCAAAACGGGTTAAATTTGTCAAATATGGGTCGACTTATTTTCGACCTGACCCACCATTTGCCACCCCTACCGTGGAGTCATGGCCCTTCGCCATCCACTGATGTTAACCGTGTCATGTTCCTCTCTCCTTGCTCTTCCTCATCTCCCTCCATATTCACTTCCTGGTGCTAGCTTCTGGCTACTTCAAGCCGTTCCAAGAGTGCGCTCCTTTTGATTGTGGACATCAACAAATCAGGTATCCTTTCAAGCATAAAGAGCAACCAAGTTACTGTGGGTATCTAGGCTACAAGCTCGGCTGTTACGGATATGACCTGGCCCTGTCCATGGAGTCCCTGGAATATCGGGTAATCCATATGAATATGAGCACGCAGATCCTTGTGGTGGCAAGGATGAATTTATGGGAAGATATATGTCTTCAAAAATATGTTGACACCACTTTAGACTTGAACCGCTACAACTACACTTATGGTGACCTCAATGTTACCTTATTATACAATTGCAACTATTGGCTGAACCTTTGATCTTAGAGTTCTTTTGTCTCGCAACTCGACATCACTACTTTGTTCCCAATCAGTTGCTTTCAATACCCTGTGATTGCAACTCCACTGTCCTCGTCCCAGTTTCAAGTGAAGCTCTAGGTTTAGTGGTGCTAAATTTCCAGGGCGGTGCTACTCTTAGTCAGGTCCTGAGCACATGCTTTGAGATCACCTGGATTGCCAACACGTCACTGTGCGAAAAGTGCAATAAATCGGGGGAAGATGCGGTATAGCTGGACAAGACAAGAATTTATTTATTTTTGCCATGATTGCGTCTATTCAATGACCTGCGACGGACAAATTACGTATGCTTACTCTCACCTAATATGTGGTTTCCAATCAGCTAAAGTTGTTTAATGAGAGGAAATTGCTGGGCATATCCTTTCCTTTGCTTGTTTATCGGAAAACAACCCACTCATGCCCCTAAAGCCTGACAATCTCATTTTGCTGGGCGTACAATTCAGACTCCCAAGTTTTTATACTTCTTAAGACCTCCACCATCCCATCCTCTGCAACCTTCGCTTCCATAATTGTTCAATCATGAGGTTGGTGCCTGCATCCCAAAATATTCAACAATGGTTTAAATGTATTGAGTGACGATGCACCGAGTTCATGGAGGAATTGACAGATCTTGGACCAAAACAACTTGCTTTTCTTCATAGGATTTTATGGTGCGCACAACCAAAAAAAAGAAAGCTTCCATCTCTACTAGTGGGGCTAAAATCTGATAAAGCGTGCAATTGAGATATATATCGACTAATAGATATGAACTGTACATAGCATTAGATCTTAACATTTCGAATAAAGCCATTTTTCGATTTGACATGACCTCATTTATAAGTAGCATGAGCGGGGAACCAAGCATGAGCCCTATACTCTTCAATATGATATATATGCAGAGTCTATTGCACTGAAGGAAGTACTCCTTTACTATTTTCATCACTACTTCACGTGGGATTCGCTTGACAAGGTCTTGTGTCCTAGCAAGGAAACCGGGCATTTTGGGGACAAAAGCTATCATAGGTAATCCGCTAAACTGTGCTTTCCACTGAATATTTTCTACATTTGCAACTTAGAAGCCTCGATAAAGTGATGAGGTGAGGTTGTTCAAAAATATTATACCTTTTTAGGAATGGCCACAATGGGAATTGGAATTGGGACTACCCTTACTTTAACGCTTTCCTTATGGAAGAAACCAATGATCAGAAGAATTATGGCTTTGATCAAGAAAGGAGTGAACATTTTGATGGCAAAATGAAAACTGAGGGACTTATCTCTTCGAGAAGATACACATACAAAGACATCAAGAGGATGATCAACTCTTTTGAAGAAAAGTTAGGCCAAGAAGGCTATGGTTGTGAGGACGAAGGTGAGCTTTAAGATAGTCAACTTGTGGTAGTGAAGTTTCTAGAGAAGCTGAAACATGACGCTGAAGAACTTTTCAATGAAGTTGCAAGCATAAGCAAAACTTCTCATGTCAATGTTGTCAGCATCCTAGGATTCTGTTTTGAAGGAAGTAAAAGAGCTTTGGTTCATGAATACATGCACAATGAATCCCTTGAAAAGTTCATATTTAACAAGAGCAACACATTGGAGTTCAACTATTTAGTTGGGGCAATAGCTCATGGGCTAGAGTACTTACATAGAGGTTGCAACACGTAGATCTTGCACTTTGACATAAAGCCTCACAACATTCTCCTTGACGCAAACTATTGTCCCAAGATTTCTAACTTTGGCCTTGCGAAAATATGCCTGAGACAAGAGAGCATCGTGCCAATACTAGGTGCCCAGGGTACCCCTAGATATATTGCTTCGAAGCTGTTCATGAGGAACATGGAAGGGGTATGTCACAAATCGGATGTCTATAGCTATGGTATAATGGTTCTTGAGATGGTCGGCAAGAGGAAAAACATCGAAGTCATGGTAGCTCGTAATAGCGAAAGGTGCTTTCCTCATTGGGTCCACCGATGCCTAGAGCTCTAAGAAGAGCTTGAGCTACATGGGATCACAAATGAAGAGGACGAAGTAATCACAAAGAAGATTGTAACTAGCTTATGGTGCATTCAAATCGATCCAAGAGCTCGATCATGTATGACCCAAGTCGTGGAGATACCATAAGGAAATGTTGACGCCTTGCAAATTCCCCCAACCATCCTTGTCATCACCCTTGAGGTCACTCGTGGCTTGTCCATATGAAAGTTTGTCTTTGCAAGAGAGTGATGAGTTGAGTTGGGATTATTGAATATCAATTATATGAGACCAACATAGTTTGTAACAGGTTATTTGAGAACAAACAAACAACTGCCAAACTAGTGATTATTGAGCTGCTCATAAATTTGCGATCAAATGTCTAGGTTGAATTTCTACAAGCATGATGCAAAATAAAAAAAAAATGAAAAAAAGGAAGAAAAGAAGTGAAAGTGCATTGTTGACACATAGATTTTCACATATGGATCTCTATTGCATTTTATCAAAATTAGGGATCTAACTTATAACATAATTGACCCCCTAACCCAAAAATTGACCTTGTAATTTTTAGTATTCACATTGCTTGGTACATCTCATCACGATTAAGGACGTTGTGATTTTAGAACCTTCACGGCATGGATAATCCAATTCATAGACAATAACTAAAATAAATAAATAAATAAAAAGAAAAATTATATAATAAACAATGTTTTTTTTTTGGTCAGTCCTACTCTATTCCTACTCTACACTCACTCTCAGACTTTTGCCCTGCCTCTTGCAGGGCGTGGGAGTCGAAACCCACTCCTGAAACTTACGCGTCCCCACCCCATCCCCCCGAGAACCCCTCACCTCCCCCTTCCATGTTAGAAGGGTGGCCACTAGGGCGAACCCCCAGTGGTTATATAATAAACAACGTTCGCAGATCAATTCGTATTTCACAAACACAAAAACTGTCATACCAATTAACCACAAAGAACGGGCCTCATTTTGAAGCCCATCTAGTCGGTTGGCGCCCGGCCCACGATAGAGCTTTGGTGGCCGGCCAGACGCTCTTAACGGAGGAGCATGCATTGACGGGCCACCCATGAAGAATTAGGAGGGAAAAGTTGAAAAACTGAAAATTTGGAGGGACAAAGAGGAAGCATGCATTGTATGGCCCCAAGCATGCAAGAAAGGAAAGCTTGAACTATGTAAAGAAAAAAGAAATTAGGATTTTAAAGGACATATTCTCTTAGTACTCTCTCTCTCTCCGTAGATCTAATATGTTACCTCAAATAGTCATCTTATAAAATCTATAATAGGTTGTACTGTTCATTAAGATACATCAAAGCCGAGAATCCCTCTTCGTCCTTGATGAATCTTCATGTTTCCTTTTGTCATTTCAGCTCATTTAGTGATTACTTAACTTTTAAGGATAGCTCCATTTTGCAATTCGTGGCATATGTGTCCGTTTTTGTGTTTAAAACCATCTCATTTGCTCGTATTTAAATTCTGCCGAGCATCTTTTTGTCCTTACTTGGCATGGTTTTGGCTCTCATATGGATGGCAATTACATCACATTTGTGTATACGTTGATGAAATATAAAAGTCCTTGGTCTCATCACACGCGGTTTATAAATCGTCAAACGAACCAACGCATAAGCCGAACATTTGTCGACGCGAACATGGATTTTATTTTTTTATTTGTTGCTTTTTTTTCTCTGAGCCAATCAACGAGTCCACTTTGATTCCGACTTGAAAAATGTTGAAGTGGACTTCAGCGCTGAAGCAATTTCCGAACGTGTAAGAATCGGCTTTCAACTTTCATGGCGATACACAAGTCAATTCAGATCGAATTCGATTTACTAGGTTCAATTTCTAAGACATGATTTCAACAAATCCACTTACTACGCTCCACTAGTGCTCTTCTCCTCAGCTTTTTTCACTTTCAAGTCCATTCGTATAATTTATGCACAATTTGAGAAACACGGTTCTGTGCGATGACCAAGACCAAGATATTCCTTCACAGCCAAACATTTTTACCCATGTAGCGCATATTGCATGTACGAAGTGAAGAGGGAAAGAAATATGTAAAAGAATGAAGCTAAGTATACTAGAGTCTGTTCATTTTGCGGAAAATATCATGTTTCCGAAAAATATTTTCCCATAAGTCATTTTCCAAGAAAATGATTCTATTTTTCACCGTTCGTTAGTTAATTTAATTGTTTGGGAAAGTTATCAAAAATTGAATTTTATTATTTTTAATTGACTAAAAAATTAGTTTTATTTTTATATTTTTTAAAAAAATGAATTTTTAATTATTTGTAATTTTAAAAAATTGATTTTTTTCTTTATTCTTTTTCTTTTCCTTCCTCCTTCCTCCTCCGTCCTCCGCCACCGCATGCCGACGATGCCCGCCGGCCAACCAAGACTTGATTGTCGATCCGGTGAGCTCGAGGCTTAGCCGATCTCGCCCAAGCTCGCCGAATTTGGCGGCGGAGCTCGGGCTCACCCGGATTGGGAGCCTAAGCTCCACAGCCAGATTCGGTGAGCTCGGGCCGGCTCGAGCCCTACCCAACTCGCCAGATCTGGCAAGGCCCAAGCTCGGCTTTGCCAGATCGAGCTAGGCGGAGCCTCACCGGCTTGGGGCGAGGCTCGAGCTGGCTTGCGGCTAGTTGCCGACTACCGCTATGGCTGGTGACCAACCAAGGCCAAAGAAGAAGATGAAAAGGAAAGAAGGAAAAGAAAAAAATAAAAGGAAAAAAAATTAAAAACTCAATTTAAAAAAAGAAAAAAGAAAAATAAAGCATAAAAATAAAATGAAAATGTATTGGTGAAAAAAAGCAAGATGGAATAAGTTATGGAAAATGTTTTTCACTTTTAAGAAGTGGAAAACATTTTCCTCACTTTTAAAGGTTATTTTTTCCAATGATGGAAAACATTTTCCTTAACTAGTTCATTTTTAGTGAAATGAACGCTAGAAAATCCGGAAAACGTTTTCCTGGAAGTCATTTTCCACGAAACGAACGGACCCTATATAACTAAAAACTTACTCATGTAGTTTGAGACATCATTTAGTAAATCAATTTAATGGACCAATCATAGTATACCTAACGTCACCTCATTATCTAGATATTCATGCAAGCTAGCTACCATATATAAGAATACTAACATCCTCTATTACAATATAACCAAGGCTATTAATTGCGTCTATGCATGATGTTTGATGATCCTGGATTTCGAGATTCAATACTTCCATGTATATCCTGTGGTAATAATGCTCTTCATTTATAGTGCTCTATGTGTTTGGCATCACTATCGGAATTTTTTCTATAATAATTTTTCATTTTTATTGTGTTATACTCGAGAATTCTAGAAAAGGGGGAAAAAAAACCATGGGACAAGAATTCCAAATGAAATGTGCAATATAATATAAAAATTTAATTTTTATTAGCACTAAAGATTTATATATTGGAAGAAAATAAAAAGAAAAATAAAAAGTCTACAATTAATTTGCGCTACTTAGAAGGATTTCTATAATGGGAGGTTTATTGGGAAAAATACCAAAAAAGTCATAAATTTATGGGATTTGTACCAATTCAATCATTAATCTTTCAATTGGATTAATTTAGTTCTAAACATTTTTACACTTGTATCAATTCAATCTATTTGGCCAAATTTGGCCGACTGGCACTAACGTGGACGCCAATTGACCGTTGAACAATGATGTAGCAATTTTTAAATAATTTTGTCTTTTTCTTCTTCTTTCCTTTTCTGCTTTCTCTTTTTTCTTTGGACCTTTTTCTCTAGTAGTGGCTGGTAAGTCTATAGCTTCTCGCTGGCGATTAGGCAAGGGTTGCGAGCCCTTGCTGGGTACCAACCACTAGATGAGGGCCGCAGGTGAGGCCGACCAAGGGCTTGGCACCCCTTGCTCGAGGCTCGTTGGCAACTACAAGGAATCCATGGAGGAAGAAAAGAAAAAAGAAAAAGAAAAAGAAAAAGTATTTAATATTTAAAAATAAAAAAATTAATAACAGTTACCACGTTAGCTTTCGTCGGCCAACTGGTGTCCATGTTAGTGTCAACCGGCTAAATTTAGCTAGATAGACTGAATTGGTATAAATGTGAAAATTTTTAGGATTAAATTAATTAAATTGAAAGATTTATGATTGAATTGGTACAAATGTCATAGGTTTATTACTTTTTTGATACTTTTCCCGAGGTTTGTTCATAAGTGTAATTTAGAGGTCCATTTGACTCGGAAGCTTCATGGTTTGTGGTAGGTCAGTAGTTTCAACATTTCAACACGTTGGCGGGTCCTCAAACCTAATTGTAATTTAGAGGTCCTGTAGACTAGGAAGTTTCATGGTATGCTCGTCAAGACTTTTCCGGGCAAATTTTCCGTGTGGGTCATTGATACATTCACATTGGATGCTCGAATAATGCAGGCATGCAAATTCAATTCACATGAACTCTTGAATCAGATATGCCTAATTCATTTAACAATAATAGTTAGAGAGATTTGTCATTTCATTTAAAGATTTTATTAAAGATTAAGAATTAGCTAGGCAACAAATGTTAGTCGTAAACGCACCGACTTCCTTTGTGATTACGTGTGATCAATGTTATAGCAAGTCCTTGTTATCTATGCTTAATCAGTGATCTTGAGGTCAAGCTTGGTTTGTCTCCTTTCAGTTTTAACGTTAAATCGAACCCTTTGCGGTCAAAGCAAGCTTGGTCGTTTCCTTTCCATTCCCATTTTAGAACGAACTCTTCATGGTCGAAGCCTAGTCAAGCCTTAGATTGAAACCAGATCCGTTAGCACTATGTGTTGATGCAATTAATAACCATGGTTATATTATAATGTAGGATGTTAGTATTCAAGTATATGGTAGCTAGCCAAAGTGAATATTCAGATGATGAGGTGATGTTAGGTATATAATGATCGGTCCATTATTTTGATTTATAAAGTAATTTCCTGAACAATATAGGTCACATTTTAATTGCCTAGTATACTTAAGGCGTGTTTAGTAACGATTCTGTTCCCGGAAGTAGATTCTGATCAGAAATGATTCTTTTTATTATGTTCCCATGAACTGATTGGTAACTGTCCAAAATTTCTGATTCTAGAATAGAATTGCATTTGGTACCGTACTCATTAATTTTGTTCCAAATCAATTTCTTTTAATTTTTAAATAATTTTTTTTACTTTTTTACTTCTTTTTTTTTTTTCCAGTTTCTCCTATTCTTCTTCTTCTTCTTTTTTTCCAGTTTCTCCTATTCTTCTTCTTCTTGTGGCCGGCAACCTCACCAAAGCGTTGCCAGCCCTCGGAGGCTGGCAGCTGGGTGAGGCTCGCCTAGCCTTGCGGAGGCTCGGCCTTGCCGGTGGCCAAGCCGGCCTTGCCGGGGCTAGGCGAGGCCCGCTTGGCCATCGGCGGGTTGGGTGAGCCTCGCCGGGCTAGGCATCGTGAGGCTTGCCTAGCCTCGGTGAGGCCCGCCGGACCTTGCCCTGGCTGGCGAGCTTCCGGTGAGCTCGCCGAACCGGCAGACAGTGATCGACAGCGGCGGCGGTCAGCAGCCGGCGACAGTTGGCGGTGGTGGACGGTGGTGGGCGGTGATGGATGGCAATCGCGAGATGGCCGAAGGAAAGAAGGAGAGTCGTTGGCTTTGATTCTCAAATTTGTTCCCGAACAAAAATCCACTTTTTTTTGGTTTTTGATTCTACTCCCAATCTGTTCTCGGGAACAAATTTGTTCCCAGAAACAAAAATTTTACCAAACACGATTGTAGGCCCAAACTGATTCTAGAAACAAAGGATTAGAATTTGGCCATGTTTGGATGGTTACCAAACAGGGTCTTAGTGTTATTCTTCAATGGCATAGAATTACCTATTTCTTTCCCTTAGGGAAACTTTTTCCTAGAAAAAAGAAACAAGCAAAATTATCAATTCGTGTTTCAATGATTTATAAATTATTAAATATGCTACAAATGCTTGCTCGGAAACTAATGAGGTTCTTCCAATAGACCCTATTTTAAATAAGGTTTCAAAGCGATCAATTTAATTTCAAATGAAGTCTCGACCTCACTAGCCAGCAAGCATATATTTTGATTTATGGCACTTTTATTTTAATAAAGTTTCCCTTTCAACTATGGTAATCTTATAATTTATTGCAAGCAAAAACTCTACAGGTCAGACAAAAATCTTAATAACCACATGAAAGTCCTCCTTTTCTCGAAATGCGTGTTGAATATTTTCTACAGGACCCACCAATGAAATTCATCTCTAAATAGAAAGTTTAAGGCGTAATCAAATTGTCTTATAGTCTAATCAATTGTTTAATGTTGGACTTAAACACTCTCTGAATGTCGTGTTTCATGGAAATTATCTCAACGAAAAGACAAAGGTGAAGGAATCTTGCTAAGTTCACACCTGTCAATTGTCGATGTACATTGATAACCACTTATCAATCGTCGATGTATGATGACGAATGGATGGGCGATAGTCAATAAGGGAACGATTAAAAGGAGCGATGGATTACCAATTGAGGTATCAAGAGAACGTTGGATATCTAGAGGACGTCAAGAAGTAGTTATGAGTTTGAAATCAATGAGTGAGGCAATGGAGTTCAAGAAGTCATGGAGGAACCAAAATGCAATTTTAAGGGAGCAATCACCTGAAGACAAAATGACGGCATCATGAGAGAATGAACGATAATTTTCGGAGATGAGAGAACATGGCTACAACTGTAGAAGAACTGCTCAGAGATGGTTATGGCACAGCCACTATAAACACTATCATTCATCTATGAAGGCCCCCCAACACACAAATAAATAAATCTGCTATTTTTTTTTTTCGTTTTCTTTCCTTTCCAGCATTGTAGTTTTATTTCGAAACTCACGTTGTCGATTAAATTTTGGCATATTTTTTAGATGTATTTTCTAGATCCACATCGTCAATTAGATTTTGGTGTGTATCTCTATCCTAGCTGTTACATCATCATTTATTTTGACGTAGCATCTTTGCATTCTTAAGATTTATCGTCGATTAAATTTTGGCATGATTTTTGTACATATATTTGAAGTAAACTTTGGGGTTTTCTGGTTGATCAGCGATATTTTTTGTCTAGAGTCGCCATAGCACTCGTTTCCTTTAATAAAAACCAAAGATTTTTTTTTTTAACAACTAAGCTGGGATACATTACTAACTGAGAGTTTGAACAGGTACAGTAAGAGCATCGCTGCAAAGTAAATTGAAAAGAGCATAAGGAGGATTGTTAACCTAGTTTCTAGGGAGACAGCCCATACGATGGGCTTTGGCTAACCAGTCTGCCACTTTGTTTGTCTCTCGACTACAATGACCTAAGATAAATCCTGACATATTCTCCATTTTTTGCTTGACCCGGTCCACTAGAGGCTGCACAGCCCAACTTAAAGTAGCTGAGGAGAGAACACTCTCCACCAAAGGTGTAACGATCGAGTGGATTATTATTTCTTTTTCCATATTATTCGGAGAAAGCTTCGAGGAGATAAAATCTAGGGTTTCAATCAAAGTTACGACCTCCGCTTGTTCAGTTGAACTAGCCTCGATGTTTTTAGCAAACCCATCCCTAATCCTGCCAAGAGAATCTCTGCAGACACAGGCAACTGCAGCCCAAGAAGAAGGTCTGCTCTGTTGAGTTCCGAAGATCCATCCATTCTTCCCTCCGGGCAAGGCAAGGCTTCGTCCTAGGTCAGGGCTTCGGTCGAGTTGTCCTTCAGTGAGATTAGGATCGGGAGATGAATCAGGTCCACCATCAGCGTCGCTGCTGTTCGGGTAAGGCCTACCCCTGTTTTGTGCTTCCGATCTGCTGCTCCTTACAGGGTGGGCTGCATTATTGTTCAATCAATCCTGCTGCTGGGTTGGAGATTTCAAAAAAGTAGATATGATTTCGTGGCTTGGGTTAGATTGTGTAGCAAATCGTACATCATTGAATCCGCTGGTCGAAGGGAGCTTGCTTTGATCTCGCACTTCCGCATTACACAAGGGGGAGCACTCGCGACTGGGGCTGTAGTCTATCTGTCTTTCGGTGAAATCTGGGCGAGAATGATGTGAGTCAGACCCATCTTCACTGGCACTGCAGTTCAGGTTAGTGTTGTCTCCATCTATTTCGTCCATTCTGTTGTTCAGATTAGGGTAGAGTAAGCCGGTACATCTCCTTTCTTGATTCTGTGTTCTGATGCAAAAATCAACGGGTTTGATGTTGAGAAGGGGGGCTATTGACGCTGCAGAGTCTTCTACATTGTTAGTGGTAGAGAGGGGACATTTCCCTCGGTCTTGCGCTTGGCATCTTCCTAGCATCTCGGGTGGGGCTTTGCTAATATTCATATTCCAGCTCTCCTTTTTGTTGTAGACATGTACGTATCGGACTTGGCCATTGGTGTGTGCAGGATTGACTTCGACTTTGTCTTTCATTTCTGCTTGGGGCATTGCAGGTCTCTTACTTTTATTCTTCCAGGCGTTGCTATGTTCCTTTGGGTTACATGATGTGTTGGAGTCACTGTCCGCCATGTCTTCTATCCTCACTAGTGTTGAGTTTTGGAGAACACTCTGCGTGGGCGCTGCAACATCGCAATTTGAGTCTAAGCCCAGGTCAGAATATGAGGCTATTTCATCAGTATTCATCAAGATTTCTTGGCTGAATTCTGGGGATGTGTTGGCTATGCAAGTATTATCGAAAGAAGCATCAATATTGATTTTGAGAGCTCCTAGTTTTGGGGGTTGCCACTTGCTAGGTAGGGTGTGATCTTGTTTTCTTTTTTGTGACTTTTCATTCCAAGCTGTGAAGCTTTCCTGAAGTGTTGTCGCTCTGAACAGGGTTTGATGTGGATTAAGGGGACCTTTTCTGAAGATGAAATGGTTACGATCCTTCCATATGCACCATAGGACTGTCGCAACCAGTTCAAAGCTACGTGAGTTCCTTTGTCCTGCAAGATATTTGCATAACCAGTCATCAAAACGTGTCAAACCAATCCAATTAACATGGATTTGCAGCGGTGGCTCATTCCATAGCTGTGAAGTCCAAGGGCAAAGCAGCAAAGTGTGCTCGATCATTTCCGGTTCGAGATTGTATAATGGGCACATTGGAGCAGGTACTATTTTCCTCCTATAAAGGTTATCCAATGTAGGCAATGCATTTTGACAGGCACTCCATAGGAAGAACTTAATTTTTGGTTGAATGCCGGAGTTCCAGATATACTTCCACAAATTTGGATCGATCTGGTGAGATGTTGTTGGCAATGAGATTCTATGATTCCTTAAGAGATTTCTGGTAAACAAGTATCCACTCTTTGTTAGAGAAATCTTCTTGAAGTGTTTTGAAGGTGACAAAACGTTTCCATCAGTCTAGTTTGAAGGTTTACGTACTCGCTATTTAAAGTCTGAAGACCTCGGGACAGCCGACTCAAGACTCAAAGTCTATCATCATTGACAGTCTCGAATCCGTTGAAGAAGGGTTATCCAAATGGATATTTCATTAAGGATATGACCTTATCGACTAGAGAAGATCTCTTGGCTAGAAAAGACATAACATAATTCTTTGATTAATCGAGATTGACTCGAAGATTAAGGATCCGATGATTACCTAAATATTCTTGGAAGGTTCTACTTATGGAAACCGAGATCCTAATTGTATGGGCGAACAGGATTGATGGGCTATCGACACGTTCCTTTTATAGCTCAAATAATCTTCTTAATTGATTCCATCCAACGGGTAGATTGGAGGAATTCCTTTGGTAAGTGCCAACGGGTATGATGGTGTAAAGGAGTATATAAGGAAGACGTTCTAAGTTGTTCGAGGTGTACGCGATAGAAGAATTCCAAAGTCCGAAGCTTCCGTTGTTTAGACAATTCCTTTGAGCGAATCCTTGTATACAAAAGAGAGTCTATATTTGTGAGAAACCTTGAGGAGGTGTGGTAGAACATCTACACTGTGGAATCAAGGAAAAGCTGTGCTGTAACTTCTCTTTTGTTCATAGTGAAATCCAGCTGGTGGGCTGTCAGTGCGGAAGAGTGGACGTAGGCTTGAAATAAGCCAAACCACTATAAACCTTGTGTTCAATTTTCTCTTCCTTGCTCTCTTTACTTTGATCGTACTTCATTTTGTAATCAATAGAGAACTTCCTTTCTATCGGTTGCCTAGAATCGCTTCCGTATCTCGATAAATTGATTATGCACCTATTCACCCCCCTCTAAGTGGTTATACTAGCTATATCACTCTTAACCGTATAAGCTCCCAATTTGTTATTTTCCCAAACCAATTTGTCTTCTATAGTTAGGAGGCCGAAAGTGACTTTTTTAATTTCTTTCACTAAGGTATCGTCAAACAGGGACCGCAATAGGTCTTCCTTCCATTTTGCTGCTTCAAAGTCTATCAAATCCTCCACTTTATGTGGTTCATCTGGTCTTGTAGATCCTCCAATTAGTCCTATCTTCAACCATTTATCCTCTCGAATTGAAATTTTTTGACCATTACCCACAACCCACCTAACTTGAGGAGCAATCGCATCTCTACCTGCTAGCAAGCTTTGCCAACCCCATGATGGACGTGAGCCTTTCCTTGCCTTCCAAAAGTCACAATTTGGAAAATACAGCCCTTTCATAATTTGACTCCAAAGTGTGTTTGGATGTTGAGAAATCCGCCAGGTTTGTTTACCTAACATCGCGGTATTGAAGGCAAGTAAGTCCTTAAAGCCAAGACCTCCTTCTTTCTTAGAAAGCTTTAGGAGCTCCCATTTCCTCCAATGCAGACCAGCTATCTTATTATTATTATTCCTCCACCAAAAGTTAGCAATTTTCTTCTCAATGGCTTTAATGATGGATACTGGAATTTTGAAAATTGACATCACATATTGAGGTATTGCCTGCACAATTGATTTCAGAAGTATTTCCTTTCTAGCTCGTGAAAGCAGATTTTCCTTCCAACTTTCTAGCTTCATATTTACCCTTGCAAGTATCCACGCGAACATATATTTTTTCAAGGTTCCCTAGTCTGAAGGGATTCCTAGATATTTTCCCGTTTTCGCAATTTCAGGAACTCTCAAGACAGACGCCATGCTTCTTCGAAGGTTCCCTAGACATCCTTTAATGAAATACATTCCGGATTTATTCAGGTTTATAGCCTGGCCTGATGCATAACAATACTGATTGAGAATATCTGCCAAATTTTGACATTTCGAAATTGTACCATTCAGGAAAACAATCAAGTCATTTGCAAATAACAAATGGGAAAGAGTTGGGCAGTTTCTATTCAGTTTAATCCCATGAAGTGTACCTGCTGTGAGTGCTTGCTTCATCATATGAGATAGAACATTTGCTACTATAATAAACAAGTATGGGGATAGAGGATCTCCTTGTTGAACACCCCGAGTTGGTTTGAAATAGGGTGAGGATTCCCCATTAAACTTAATACAATAGGTCACAGTGGTGACACACCGCATAACCCACTGCAACCATTTATCACAAAAGCCCATCTTGCGAAGACACTCTTTGAGGAAATCCCACTCTACTCGATCATAAGCCTTCTGCATATCAAGTTTAAGGATGGCTCGAAACTTATTCCCCCTATCAGTAGTTCTTATTCTGTGGAGAACTTCTTGTACTATCATGATGTTATCTTGAATTTGCCGGTTTCCCACAAAGGCACTTTGCTCCGCTGCAATTATGTCTGGTAGTAGAGGTTTTAGTCTATTTGTGAGAACTTTAGAGATGATTTTATAGACAAAATTACAAAGGCTTATGGGTCTAAATTGTTCAAGCTTTTTTGGATTCTGGTTTTTGGGGATGAGAATAATTTGTGTTTTGTTTAGGGCTGGATTTAGGGAACCAGATTCAAAGAAGAACTACACCTCCCTAAGGATATCCGGGTCGATGACTTGCCAATGTTGCTTGAAAAATAGGCCATTAAATCCATCCAGTCCAGGAGCTTTGATAGCACCCAACTGGTGCGTTGCTGCATAAACTTCTTCCATAGTAACTAGTTCAGTAAGTTTGATGTTCATAACTGCATCAACTAAATTTTGGATATGGTTGAGAATAGGCTGAAAATTCCTAGGACCCCCTGAGGTGTATAAATTTTTGAAGAAATCCACTGTCATTTCCCTGAGTGTATCATTATTTCTAACCCAATCGCCTTCGGAATTCATCAACATGGAAATGCGATTTCTACTTCTCCGTTGTATAGTAGTAGCATGAAAAAATTTTGTATTCTTATCCCCCCATTTGAGCCACTTTATTCTAGATCTCACACCCCGGAACATTTCTTCTTGTTGCCATAGTGATTCAATCTCTTTTTGGATAAGCTGAACTCTACACTGATCATACTGCAAGGAGGGCCTATTCATTAGAGTCTGAAGTTCACTTTTCAGTTCTTCAATTCTCTTATAAGCATTGGGGAATCTTTTTTTGCTCCATGCCGTTAGTTGAAATGCCACTATCTGCAGTTTGTCAACAATATTCTTCCGGTGTGAATTCTCCCAAGTGTGCTTGACAACTTGCCTACAATTCTCATCTTTAGCCCACTAAGCTTCATACTTGAACTCTCTTAGCTTGCGACTTAATGTTGGTTTAGTTGATAGAATGAGAGGACTGTGGTCTGATCCGATAGCTGGTAGAGTTGTAACATGTACTTCTGGATAATCTATTCTCCATTCCATGGTACATAGGGCTCTGTCCAACCTTTTTTTTAACAATCTCATCTCCATCCCTTCTATTCGACCAAGTAAAGGCGCACCCCTTGCTTTCCAAATCCATTAATGAGCAGGCTTGTAAAAAATCTCTGAAAGCTGTGAGTCGAAAGTGTTCAGCCATCCTTTTTCCCACTTTTTCCCAATGGTACAAGATTTCATTAAAATCCCCGATGCAGAGCCAAGGAAGACGATTCGAGATACTTGTTCTATGCATTTCGTCCCATAGTAAGACTCTATCCTGAAAAGCAATAGGAGCATGAAGGAACGAAATCTGCATAACCTGTCTACTTTCATGTAGAAGGCATTGCACATTGATCAAATATTCAGAATGCGATTCTATAGACATGGTTACATGCTCATCCCAAACAATAGCCAAGCCCCCTGCAAAACCAACTGGATTAACCAAAAAGTTGTTGGAAAACTTCAGCCTCCTTCTTATTCTAAGCATCGTCTGCTCTTGGTTTTTTGTTTCCATTAAGAAGATAATATTGGGCCTTTCCTAAGTCACAAGGACTCTAAGGGCCTGAATTGTCAGGGGAGAGCCCAAACCCTGACAATTCTAACTTAGTAATTTCATGGGTGAACCGGTGGCTTATTAGGGCTAGCCACCAAAGCTCATTGAGTTGATTTCTCCTCCTCCATAATAGGGATCTCCACAAGTTGTAAGCTATCATTGGACGTCGTCCTTGAGGATTGAGCTCTATACGAGCAAAACCTCTTTCCTTTCTTTGCTGAAGGGAGCTTGGTAGATCTGGTCTTACCCTTGGCTTGGCCTCTTTCATTCCCTAAATATTGTAGCCTCTCTTTTTCCACTTCTTTAAGCTGTTCTTTATACATTGTCATCGAGGATTCTGCATCTAAATAGTTGATGTCTCTTTTCTGTGGTGCTTTGCCTTCTATAATAGTTAGGCCTCGAGAAGAGTGTAGATGATCAGTTGGAATGTTGGTTCCCTCCTCCGAGAATTGCTGGGGTTGGAGTGCCAGAAGAGGTTGTGCGACTAGTTTCATTGCTTGCTGATTTCCTTGTTGATTTCCTTGAGTATCCGAAGCAAGTGGAGTTTCTGGCACCATTTCTTCGCCTTCTATGAGTGGGGTCTGTTTACCATAAAAGAGCTTTCCATATGGGCTAAGCTCCCTTACCTCAGTGCGAAACCAGTTGCCGAAGTTGCCTGGTAAATCTTCCTCCAGCCTTGTAGTTTCATAAGGTATCTCTTTACAGTCGGTCGCATAATGCCCAATTCTACCACAAGAGTAGCAATAATGTGGTAGCCTCTCATATTTGAACTCGATCCATAATTTTTTCCTGCCCAAGTTGATGATGACCCCTGTTTTAAGAGGCGAAGCAAGATTCAGATTAATTCTAGCTTTTCCAACCTTATAAGTGTTGTTTCCTTTAGCTTCCAGTTTTACTTCTATGACTTCTCCAATCTTAGAGGCAATCCCTCTAACAGTTTCCGTCGTTACACGGCCGAATGGTAAGCCAAACAAGTGCACCCAAAAGGGGCAATGAGAGAAATCATAACACATTTCTGGAATGTCAGGATCACATTGCTAGAGCACAAGGAGGTTGCTGGAAAAGGACCATGGCCCGGCTTCTAAGACTCTCTGCTTCTCGGCTTCTAATTTGAAGGAGAATGAAAAGAAATTTGTTTGTAATAAGGTACAAGATACATTCTTTGTCCTCCATGCCCGTTTCATAGTGTTAAGAAAGGCCTGAAAGTTTACATTAGGTCGAGAATATAGTTTGCCAAATAAAGTAAGCCTACATTCTATTAATTTTTCATCGGAAATGCCATCCGTAACATCAATTACATCATCATCCGACCATAAGTTACCCAAGCTTTTACACAGTGCTTCAAGTCGACTAGCTTCAGAATTCCAGTCAGTCATATTGCAGTATGCTAAGAGAGTCAATGGAAAATTAACAGGATATCACAGCTCCGAAGGATGACGATCAGACTTCATGCAGGTGATAGATAGCTAAATATGTCGCTTGAACTTTGAGCAGAGTTCTTATTAAAACTATATATAAAGCTTGGTAGCTGGCTTACCTTTCTTCGTGTCATCCCTACTGATGTTCAGCTTGGCTATCTGGGCCAAACGTAAGAGGGCGAAACCAAAACCTTGAAGGGCCAGTTGAAAACCACAGGGGGGAGGAGAGGGGAATACGTAGAATGGTTTGGGCTACGGTCAGGGGAAACGAAAAGGAGAGCGAGCGGGGGTGGGTGATGAGTTCAGGCCTAGAGCGAGGATCAGATAAGTTGGGGCCCGAGCATTAGGGTTCTGAAGGAGACGCTCGAGAGGAAGGGGATAGCAGGGGAGGAGGTGTGGAAAGAAGCCCAAAGCTATATTAGGGTTTGGACGGGTTTCGGACTAAAGTATACCGACACAAAGGCTTGACAATTTTATAGATTCGAGCTGGAGATGGAACGTCGTAGGATGAAGAAACGGAGGTCAAGAAGGGGAACGCCGAGGAAAGTTTCATCGAGAAGATAATCAAAGACTACCAAGAGGTAGAGGGAAACCCAGAGCGATTGGGAGCGAGGGATACCCAAAGAATAATTTTCTATAAAAAATATTCTGTCGTAGAATCCAATTTGTGAGGAACACTGACACAATGGATGGATCAAACAACATACGAGTCAAATTCTAGTGAATGGCTCGTGATAATTTGTGTTTGTTTGGTGATATGAAAAATGGACTTGTTGCCGTGTTGGCTTAAGCGCTCGCAGGGACTAACATAGAATTCTATGAGCCTCGCATGTTTATATGCTATTTCGACATTAGCGACCTATAAGTCATTATTAGTGTGTTGGAACTTTTCTTCACGTAGGATTACTTGAACATGCAAAATAATTCTCCGAAAATCTTTGACTCGAGGTGCATTTGCTCAAAGCAAACACCATTGGATTAAGTGAATTTTGGTGTATTATTGCAAAATAATTTTTAATCCAAAAGGGAAAAAAGGGTAAAACAGAGCACACGGCTACTATTCATTGTCTCCATCTTGGAAACAAATCAGTCATCGATGAGGATCGAACTGTCAAAGAGGCCAGACAAGGCAATGCCAAGATAATCTCAAGCAAGGCAACCCCAAGGGTCACATGACCTGGCCGATCCAGACCCACATGAACCCAAACCCCGTCATGATGGTGTGGTCATCTTTCTTGTCATTGTTGTTATTGTTGTTGTTGTTGTTTTTTTTTTTTTTTTTAATGAGAAATATGTATGGCCACTATGGGTGTCAAAATGGGTCATCGACCCATTTATAGCTAAATGGGTCGTTAATGGGTCAAGCTTGCACCCATAATGGGTTTTAAAAGTTAAAAAGCTGAAATAAATGGGTTTTAAATGGGTCTGTTCTCAGACCCATTTATGACCCACTTATCAACCCACTAAAGCGAGCCCATTTACTCTCCCTCTTCGGTGTCTTCGTTTTCTCGCTTTCCCTCCTCCATCGTACGACGTATTGCAAGTCGGGACTCAGAGGCCGAGAGCTCGCCGGTGAATTCCTGTCTTTTTCCGAGCACTCCTTCTCCTTGCGCCATCAGTCGCCGTAGCTGCCACCGTCGTCACCGTCTTCGCCGTTCGCAGAAAGCGATTGCGCTTTGATTAGGGGAATCTGCGGTCTTTTTTAGATCTCCTTCGCTCTCGTCCGGCGCAGTTCAGCCGCAAACCTAAGCCGTTTCCGTAACAGCCGGGTAAGTAATCGTGTCGCGAGCACGCCCTTCTCGCTTGTCTCGTTTCTGGGTTTGGCCTCTTC
The DNA here is from genome assembly GCA_017140325.1 of Eucalyptus leucophloia subsp. euroa. NCBI lineage: Eukaryota > Viridiplantae > Streptophyta > Magnoliopsida > Myrtales > Myrtaceae > Eucalyptus > Eucalyptus leucophloia. The sequence continues at coordinate 10,705,405 of CM029469.1, read as the reverse complement.
TTTGGTGGCAAGCTGATCAGGGCGTGGGGCTTGCTGGGTTTTTCTATTGGATTGAGTTGCGACGTGGGTCATTCTGATTGGTTTTTCGATTGGTTAACCTCGATTGGGGGCTCCAAAGGTTCTTATTCTTCGGGTGAAATGACAGGTCTTTCATTACCAATACAATGCAACTTAACCTCAATCACGGGCTCCGTAGATACGTGTTCTTCATTTGAAAGCCAAGAAATTGAATCATGGAACTCGTGATTGTTGCTAGGCGGATGGTAGCTAGGGCCAAAGTGATTCATTCATGTTGTTTCGTCTGTTTGTTCTTGTGATCTTTACAATAAGATCAGTGTTCTTGAAATTGTGTGCATGTATTTTGTCAAAAGGACCTATGTGAAATAGAAAAATTATTACTTGATTCCCTGGTCTTGTTATGAAAGTGTCTGCATTGCTTTTTAAATTGCAGCGACGCATTTGGTTACATTTAGGACTAGCATTTCAGGTAAAAGTTGTTGCTATGTGACCTCTGGTTCGAGTCGTAGAAATAGTTTTCTTGCAAAAATCTGTGTACATTATAACCAAAGTGGTCGGACCTGTCCCATCATCCCGCGCAGAGTGGGAGCTCCATGCACTAGCTGTTGTTTAGTTCCAGCATTTTGCAGTTTGCTATTGCTTGAGCTGGTGTGCAGGGTCTTTTCGGTGATCTGGTTTGGTTCCTCTGTTCTTGCCTTCCGGATTGATTTGTTTATTGGGTCATTCCGTTTCGGGCTGGTGAATTAGGTTCTATATTGGAAAGTTTGTAACTGTTCGACAGTTTTCTATTATCTTTTGTTCAATGGTATAATTCCTACCTTTGCTGTGTATATAAACTGTTTATGCTACTTGCTTCTGAGTTGGGTTTATACGAAATCAGCTACAGGGTGTTTACTTTCTCTATTTTTATTATGATGTTTTAGGTGCTTTCCTCCCCTGTTTCATCTACTATTTGCGAGAGATATTACAAAGTCACAGCAGAAGCATTACGAGTTTGTGGGGAGCTTGTTTGTGTTGTTCGCCCAAATATTGAGGTGGGGCTTATCTTATGATTTAAGATTTGTTAGTTGACATGTCAAGACATAGCGAGGATCAAGGAGAATATTCAACTACCGAACGATCCAAGAGAGTTACATCCTTAGTTCATGAGGATGAGGAAGATATCTCTACTTCCTCTAAGCGTTCAAGAAAACACACTTCGAGTGTATGGTCTGAATTCGAAAAATTCACAGATGGTGATGGCATGAGTAAGGCTAAATGTAAATGGTGTGAAGTAACTTATATGGCTAGCCATGGGACAAAAAACTTGTTGCGTCATTTAAATACTTGTCCCAACCGAGAGGTTAATGTTGATGGTTATGTGGTACAATTTGACCAAGGTGTGTTTAGAGATATGCTTGCAAGAGCGATAATCAAACACAATTATACATACTCTTTTGTAGAGCATGAGGCAACAAGAGAATTGTTTAGTTACCTCAACCCTAATGTGAAGCACATATCAAGGAATACAGCAAGAAGTGATGTGCTAAAAGTTTATGAGAAAGAGAAGGGAATTTTGAAATCCAAATTATTGTCTCTTTCGAGCCGAATATGTTTGACTTCTGACCTATGGACTTCTATTACTACGGATCATTATATGACTGTCACTGCTCATTATATTGATGAGGATTGGGAATTGCAATCAAAAGTCTTGTGTTTCTCCTATGTGCCACCTCCATATAGTGGTGTCATATTTTTAGAAAAATTGCTATCTTTGTTGAGAGAATGGGGCATTGAGAGAAAGATCTTCAGTATCACTTTAAATAATGCATCATACAATGACAGTATGATTGATATTTGGAGAAATACACCTTCTGTGAGATCTTCTTTGTTATGTGATGGATAATTTTTTCATTTGCGTTGTGGTGCACATGTTTTAAATCTAATTGTACAGGAAGGTTTAAAGGTTATTGATGGATCCTTACATAATATTAGAGAAGCTGTCAAGTATGTGAGGGCTACACAAGGGAGGAGAGTTAAATTTGCCGAATGTATATTACAGTCGTGCTTAAAGACCAAAAAAGGTACGTCAAGATGTGGCCACCAGATGGAATTCTACATACCTAATGCTTGAGGGTGCCCTTTTCTTTGAATGTGCATTTTCACATTTGAAGTTAATTGACTGTAACTTTGTCACATGTCCATCTTACGAAGATTAGGTCGAGGAAAGAAAATTGCTTTGTTGTTAAAACCCTTTTATGATATTTCTACTTCTCGTTCCTGGAGTTAGATATCCCACGGCAAATTTATATTTTTATGGAGTATGGCAGATTCAGCTTCGTTTAATACAGGCAAGGGATACTGAGGATGAGGCTATTAGTTCTATGGCTAGGGCAATGCTCAAAAAGTTTGAAAAATATTGGAAGTGTTGTAGTGTTGTCTGATCATTTGCTGTTATATTGGATTCTCATTATAAGTTACACTTCTTGGAGTTTTGTTACTCAAAGTTGGATATGGATGATCATGTAGAATTTGTACGGGGCATTCGAGAAAAACTCTATACACTTTTTGATGAATATGTAACCTCCATGTCTAGAGATGATCGCTTTACTTCTTCAACAAGTCGAGGTAACATTTCAGTTGAGGGCATCGATGAGAACATTGGGGATGACATTGATGAGTATGATGCATTTGAGAGTGAATACTTTGGATCACAATCTACTAAGTCACAATTGGATTTGTATTTGGAGGAGAATAGGCTTGACAGAAAGAAGTTCCCGGATCTCAATGTCCTTGATTATTGGAAGACTCATTCTCATCGATATCCCGAGTTATCCCTTATGGCACATGATATATTGAGCATTCCTATCACTACCGTTGCCTCAGAATCAGCCTTTAGCATTGGAGGACGTATTTTAAATAAATATCGTAGTTCCCTTTCCCCTGAAAGCGTTGAGGCTGAGCTGTGCACTAGAAATTGGTTATTTGGAGTTCCGCCTGAGGAAGATTTGGATGAAGAGTCTCTCATCATTGACTTTCAAGACTATTTGCATTAGGTACTTTTTTTCATCTCATTCTTTTTGTTTGCTCATATGATTTCATACACTTGTCTTTATAATGATGTATTCTTTTCAGGTTCTAGACTAGTTGTTGGGTCTTAATTTGAAATTCCTTTACTCAGGTATCAAGTTGATACTAATGCCTTTTTGTCAATGCAGGCGCTTCAACCTATTCCGAAGATGGAATCAATGCCTACCATTGTTGTAGGGCTTCCTTTTTTTCCTCTTTTACCCTAAATTGACGGTCAAAGACGATTGGATTGGTGGATTTTTTTGTTCTGTGAGTGATGTTCATGGGGCGGTTTGTGGTGATTGCGAGTTGGGCTCTGATTCTTGTTTCTTTCTTTTTGCATTTTCATTGGCTGATTGGTGGGCTTTTCTGTTTTGCAGATACTGAGCAGATAGAAGTATGGACAAAGAAATTTACAATTAGCTGGTTCAAGGCTGAAGAAGAAGGGTATGACGTGAGCAAGTTCCACAAGACTCCACATAGCGACAGTCCACCGGAAGAAGAAGGACCCAAGGACACCAAAGGCGTTTGGTGGATCAAGTCCATTCTAGGAAGATAGGGAAACTCGATTTCACAGCCAGCTTGATGAAGATGATGCAGCAAAGGCTTCATGGAGTTCTGAGTACATATGAGTTTTCATAAATAATCAGCATATGATGTACCCCCGTTTTAAGTTAGATTGAAATCTTTTAGTCTCGAGACTACCATGCGTTTGTTTTGTTTGATGTATATTTTGCTTCTGCTGTGTGCGGATATTGTATCAATGATGAGAGATTGGCAATGAATAGGAGCCGTTCAATTAAGAGATCATTTTGGGATTCCTTTCCGCTTGACGAAGTGTGGGTCAGTGGCAAATTTCAATACTTGTGACCTCTTAAAATTAGTCTAGGCATAAAGGTGGCACCTGTAGAGAATGTTGCATCAAAGTTATTTGTTCAATGCTCTCAGCAAAAGTGGCTCATGAAGATCTATAGACACTTGCTCAACTATCAAAGTACTGCACTAATATTCCTTAAATTCTTACATCCATTGAGACACATTCCATCTATAAAAAAAAATTCCTTAGAAAAATCAGTCACTTGGCCAATTGGAAAAATGATACTAGAGAAGGATAGATTGGTTTCTCTTTTTTCCATTGGTTTATTTTGGCCTCATAGTAAAATGAACAAATGCTTGTAAAGTAGAAAGAAAGCAACTTAGCTGTTCTTTTAATGTATGTTGGAACCCTTATGAAAATACTTACATAATTTGCTCGATCATATTGCAGAATATATATATATATATATATATATATATATATATATATATATATCCTCTAGAGCTCGTCGAGCGAGCTCGAGGCTCGCTTATGGCCAATTGCTGGCCATTGTCGTGGCCAACGGCCAGCCAAAGAAGAAGAAGAAGAAGAAGAAAAAAGAAAAAAAGAAGAAAATTTATATTTAAAAAAAATAAAATTAAAAATTAAAATTTTATTTTAAAAATTATAAAAATTGTCCATTAAATTTGTGTTGTATAAAACTATTTTAGCAATACCATATATATATAATAAATTAAGTTTAGTTAAATGGGTTGGGTATGGGTCAAAATTTTTGCATTGCAATAAACGGGTCATAAACGGATTAAATGGGTCGATTTGGATCAGACCATTTATGACCCGACCCAAACCCGACCGACCCGACCCGACCCACCCATTTAACGGGTCTAATGGCCACTTCTACCAAATTCGATGAATTGAACTTTCTCTTAAGAGTCATAGCAAGAAACTTCATCTTGCTTATCAAATTGAGAAAGAAGGAAAGTGTGCAAATGCTCACGTCTCTAATAACCACTGCAATTCACATATCTCAATGTCCAACGCACGCAATTCATTCCGATTGTTGATTTTGTCTTGATACACAACAATATAATGCTTTATTTATTTGCTGTGTTTTCTCTAATTCATTACCATGATGTGGAATTTTGTATCTCTCAAAGACATAATGTCATGCCCCGACCTTCGAACGTGCAGCATCCCTGTCTCTCCTTTAGTTATTTAATTGTGACATCTCAAGAATTGTTGCTGACCCATTAATTTTATTTTTCAATTATACGTAAACGGAAGCAAACTTCAACTCCACCCAGCCATACACAATAAGAGGGATAGCATAGAACACATCAACAAACACTTATGTGTGTGTGTGTGTATTTTCATGAACACATTAGTTTAACACTTGGAAAGCTTCATATCTACATGTCCGCAACACAAATTCCTTCCAGTTGTCAAAAGGGGGTTGAGGGTTAGCCTAGCATCTCTATTCTATGAAGGCGACCTCAAAAAGTGATATCCCCTACGTGTCTAGTACACGCCTAAGTTACAGTACCATAGCTCAGGTTCAGGGTCTAACTCCCGATTTGGGTCTGTCTTTGGGTCAGTGACAGTGCCGTTGGGGACGACCGTGGGGTCCCAAATGGCACTCTCGGATCCCCCACCCGGTGATCTGTCAAAACCCCGGAGAGGGTCGAATATCTCCCATCAAACCAAACGTAGAAGGCCATGAACCTATGGGACACCAGATTAGCTAGCCCCTCATCCACCAAAATGGTGGACACATGCTTTCTGTACACCACGTCCGTCCCCTTGATCGGGTAGGGGGTCACTTGGAAGTCTTGGTCAACAAGCACCCCAAAGCGAACACGGCGAAACACATTAGTAATGATAAAGGCCTGAAAAGTTTAAACAACAATGAGTGAGATATATTTAGTAAGCTAATCCCTATACCTCAAGTAAAAGAGTACTTCACCTCGGATACGCTTTATAAATACAACTTAATTATTGTTGGTAGATCAATAGTAAAGCCTTTGTTTTGCCTTAACTATAAAAGAAGGGATCTAACCTCAACCTAAATCTCTCGAGTTCGAATCCAGGCATACAAATGCACATACATCTCAATTCATAGGCAAGGTCGATCAAGCATGCACGTGCCACATAAGTCATTAAAATGATATTTAACTCATGCATGTGTCTCATGCAACTTATATAAATCAATGCCATGCATGTGCAAGCCATAACATCATTCTCAAGGTATGTGTTTAGCACTTTTACACTTTGCACATGTTTAGCGCCTCAAGAATCGCATCGCATTCCATACTACCATGCTATCTCGAGACTATATTATTACGACCACTCTCGGCCCCGATCAACAGTCACGTCGGTGGTCTTTTGGCGTAACTGAGCATTGTTCCACCCGATCGGACACGGCAACATCTGGATTTCACTTGAAGACGGCATTCCATTTCAAGAGCTTCATTCCGAAATCCATCCACGAGCGGCATCCCATTGACGTGGGGCATCCGAAATCCATCAGGCATTGTCCCTCATAATTGTACGAGTATAGAACCATTAATGTGATCACCCGAGCACATCAACGACTCAAGCTAATTTTTATCTTTCTCATTAGCCAATACAAGAGTGTTAGCACTCACACGTTATACACTAGTAATTGTTGCACACAAAAATGTCGTGAAATAATTTCACATGATCATTGATTCTTTATTCACCAAAATAATCATGCATTGACCTCACAGCATACAATAACACACCATAAGTTTCACTTGTCAACTTAACACCTCACATTTAAAAATAATATTTCGCAAGTACATATCATTTATAAACATAAGATATCATGAATAATTACCATCTTTAAAATAGGACATCCTAAGTACTTATCATTTTTTAAAATTAAGATATAATAAGCACTTATCACTTTTTAAAAAAATTAGAATATAATAAGCACCGATCACCTTTTAGATAAGTTATCACATGCACTATTCACTGTTCATGATAACTTATCACCAGTACTTTATCCCTATTCATGATAGGCTATCACATGTACTTATCACTATTCACAATAACTTATCATATATACTTATCACCATTTACAATAGATTATCATGTGTACTTATCACTATTCACGATAACCTATCACATGTACCTATCACTATTCATGGTAGGTTATCTAATGTACATATCACTATTCACGCATTGGTTTATCACTCATCAATAATAAGCTATCAGCCTAATCCAGTTATCACATAATCTAACTATCATTAAACCTAATCTAATCCTAATCTTGAGTGTAACTACCACCCTAAACAAGGGCTAGAAAGTTACTTATGGTCTGGATTTTTGAGCTTGATGGCAAGCGGCGGCGGCGGCCACGGTGGCAACAGCAACTCACGGCTCATGGTCTTGGACCATGAGGATGCCGGCATGAGGTGTGGTAATGAACAGCAAGGGCCGGCAGTGTCTTGGCAAGACTCAGTAACGGCTCAATAGCTCGGGGTGGCTCATGGTGAAGGCGTAATGGCTATGAGGACTCATGGCAAAGGACGACGTGATGGTGGTGTCTTGGTGATGAGGGCGGCTCAACAAGAGCATGAGGATGGTGGCATGACGAGCGACAATGGAGGCAGCTTGACAAAGGCGATGGCAAAGGGCAATGAACGATGGACGATGGCGAGTGAGAAAGAAATAGAGGGAGATGAGGGCGAGCCGAGAGAGAGAGAGAGAGAGAGAGAGAGATAGAGAGAGAGGGGAAAGGCTTTGGTGGTGAGGGAAATGAGAGAGAGAGAAAGAGTGAGAGAAATAAGAGAATGAGAGAGAGAGAGAGAGAGAGAGAGAGAGAGAGAGAGAGAGAGAGAGAGAGAGAGAGAGAGAGAGGTGAGCTCAAGCAAGATTTTCCCTGTCCAAGCATTAATGGACTTAGTACAATCCCCCTAATTTACTCATAGCCAAGCGTTGGCATGGCCAAAATTGCTTCATGAAGCCCTCCATATCCAAGTTCAATTAATGCAAGATAATGGGCATGTGGCAAATTGAAGCTGAACTAGAAAAGACAAACTAATTTAGTCTCCCTCTTCTTCCTCCTTCAATGGGCACCACCTTAGGATGCCAACAAGATTGCCTCATTAATTTAACTATCTTCTAGAAGGGGCAATTTGAGAACTAAATCAAACCATATCCAAGTACTATTCATGCACATGGGCAAATTTAATGTGCATGCTTCCAAAAAAAAAAAAAAATCAAATGTGGGCTTGGATGGCTTGGTGGGCCCCCTTGGGCAATTGAGGCCCATTGGGCCAGCCCGTAGCTTGGGGTTCTCGTGGCTCTTCATTCATAGCCCGTTTTCACTCTTCCAAAATTTCACAATATGTCAATGAAAATTTGAGATTTCATCCTAAGATGGCCATCTCTTGCTTTTTCGTGGTTTGTTGATAATTGTTGAATTTCTACTTTGCAAATAAGGGTCAGATTGAGGATGTCACATATAATTCCTCGAGAGGGAGAATTATGCGATCCGTCCTAAACTTATTGTCTCGATGCTAATTCAGTTTTAAACTTCTAATTTTATATGTACATGTGAATTTCCAATATAGTCTTTCTAGCTAATCTTCTCTTGAAGTCATTGACATGGTAGGGTGCCATGTAAAACGGTCGATGATAAATGGGCTGCCACTTCAACAATTTCTAGCAAAAATCAACCAGAAATACTACATTGGAATTTCGTTTAAAGATTTATAACTAAATTGGTAAAACTGAAAAGTTTGGCACTGATTTTATTTCCATACAACAAGTTTAAGACTCATTGGATAATTTTCCTTTCCTGAGAAACCTACCAATGAGATTTATCTCTAAATAGAAGGCCTATTGTGCATTGGTATTTTAAGGCATAGTGAATTGTTTAAAGTCGGACTTAACGACTCTCTCCAAATGTCATGTTTCCTGGAAACTATCCCAACGAAAGGGACAAAAGTGAAAGAATCTATGCCAAGTACACACCTATCTTTGATTTTTCTAGCATTAATATCCAAAATGAACGTGGAGGCTTCGGGCCCTTCGTCTATTATAATGCAACCAGAGCAATCCATATATCTAGAAGTAATCTCTTGAGCTATTTTGTGTGTTTCTTCGTTAGCCTCCACATGCAAAACCAAAAACGAAGCCCAAAAAGGGAAGCAAGAAGAGGATACTTAAAAAGCTAAGCGTTTACGCCGATTTGAAAGAATCAAAATGAAAAAAACTTACAACGATTATAGTACTTGTCACATATGATATTTTACTCGCAACAATTTAAGATCTTTTATTGCTTAAACTCGCTATGGTCACATATATGATACGAGCTATCAGAACAAACTCCGTCAAGTCATGAACTTATTGAAAACTAAAACTCTAAAGAGAATATGGCTTATTGAGTTTGAATTTCAAGATTGTTGACACCTAAATTTTGGCAACTCATTTAGTCATTTATCGTCTTAAAAAATTAGGGATTAATTTTATCCCTTAAAAAATATTAATTGCATAGCATATAGATTTAGGTGCATTTGTTTTTAATTTGCATTTTTTTTCATTTATTGGAATGGTGGTGTATGGGTCGAATTAGAGATTTCGGGTTTTAAATTAGCAAGTTGGGCTAGGCCCACGAAAGGAGAAAATTAACCCAAGCCCGTCGTTATGTTTAATTAATTATCTTGTGAAATTAAGATTTGATGCAATATTATGATGATTTTTGAAAATTAAAAAGATCGTATTGTAATCTTATAGATCGTATTGTAATCTTATAGATCGTATTGTAATCTTATCTCTATCAATAGATAATGAAATCGGGGGAGAATAATAAAAGGATTTTGTGATTCGGAGGTTATAGGTAATTTTCGAAATATTCTACGAAGATGACATTATGTTTGTCTATAGAAGGAGACAATGTACGGCAGAGAAAAGTGGGGCTTTTCGAGGGTTCTCTTCGTCAAAAGGGGGAAAAAGGTAAAAAGAAAAGAAAGAGAGAGAGTACGAAGGAAGAGGGAGAGTGACGTGAGAGAGTGGGAAAAGTGTGCGGCTGCAAAGGAGAGAAGAAAAGGGAAAAGTGAAAAAGGGAAAAATTTTCCCTATTCATCTTCTTCAGTGACGCTTCCCTGGTGTCCAGTCCTTTCACCGGCGTGCCTCCTTGCCCATGTCTGGTCGATTGCCTATGCGTACCGCGCCTAAGCACCACTTGTCGCTCCACCCGACGACCTGCGAAGCTCCGCCGTGCATCCGTCTCTCCCTGCTCCCCCCGCCGAACGCCGAACCTCTTCACCTGCCGCGCCTCAGCCTTTGCAACTTCCATCCGCAAAGACCCCGCATCCACCGCAGCTCCGCTACCATCCCGATCGGCGACCAACATTGCCCGCGGGACGCTGCAGCCTTGCCACACCGACGCCGCCTGGAAGCCGAGGCCAGCCGCGGCCACCTCGTTCCGAAGCCCCGCCGTTGTCCGCCCGAGCTCTCCCATTCGTGCCGCGTTGACCCACGATTTCGGTGACTCGTTGCAACCCAACGCGTCTCCGTGCCTTGCCGACCCAAGATCCTGCTGTTTGTTGCTGCCGGAGACCGTCTTCGCCGCCGCCGCGACCCAAAGCCCGCTGTAACCAAGCCCGACGCCCCCGTTTGCCTGAGTTGGTCCCGCACCAGCAATCGAATGTTGCTCCCCGGCCTCGCCTGAATCGCGACACCTGCTGCTCAAAGCCAAAGACCCGCGATCCACCTGCTGTTCGGAGCCGAAAACCCGAGTCGATCGGTAGCCCATCGCCACTCTCCCGCCCGTCCGGACCCGACCCTCCCTAGCTCCGCTCTCGTGCTGCAGATCGCCCTTGTCGAATCCCCTTTGCCGGACTAATCAACCGGCTCCCCTTGGAGATTCACGACTATGTGCGGAAAGGAAGAGAAAACAGAAAAAGAAAAAGAGAAAAAGAAAAATTAGATTAGGTAGTTTTTCTTTTATTATTTTTATTATTATTTCTTTAATATTCTGTTTTAGTGGAATTTTTCCTTAATATATTATTGATATCCCAATATGAAATGGTCCCTCAAGCTAGGGATTGACAGTCCGATTTTCGCGCCCGAAATTCGACACGCAATCTCTTACAAAAATCGACAATATAATCTCAAGCCCGAGATTCGATTCGCGATTTAATTTAAAATTGGCCAACCCGATCTCATGCGCTAGATATTATTCGTCAATTTTCGGATATCAATCTCATCTTGTTTGATTTGTTTGTTGTCAAGTTGGTTGAGACAATCGAATTTTAAAAAAGAAAAATCCAAAAAATATTTGAGTTAGGATTAGATTTGCTTTAGAATATTTCCTATGTTAGGATTAACATTGCAATCTTATTTCGAATTTTAAATAAGAAAATTCAAAAAAAAATGTTGAATTAGGATTAGGTTTTATATTTAGAATAATAATTTTATTTTGAATCATGGAAAAGAAAACCAAAAAAAGAAAGCACATTCATTTAGGATGTTAGTTTTAGCATTATTTGAATTTATTTTGAAATTTTAATTTCGAAATTAATATAAAAACACAAAAAATCATCATGCATATATCATGTTGAATTAGGGCATTCTTTGCACGTCATTGCAGGTTAGGATTGCATGTTTATCAATTATATGTAGATAATCTTTCCTAGATAAATTGCATGTTTTTGTTAGGAAAATAAAAATGCCCATGTCATATAGAATTAGTTTCATGAAATGCACGTCATTTATTGACTGTTGTTAGATTCATTTAATTAGAAATTGCCCGTCATTAGATTAGGTCATTTAATAAATGTCGCGTCATATAACTCGCATATTAAATTGCATGTTGCATGTCATTTTAGTTTAAATAATTTTGTACGTCATTGCATTGCATTGCATGTCATTAGAATTAAGTCATTTTGGTTAATTTAGATTGCATATTTAACAACTACATGTTCATTAGGAGATCACAAAAATTTTATTCATATAGTTTAGGACATGTTGTCATGCCATATCATTTCATATTAGATTAGAAGCATCGCATTGCATATGGATTATAGTCTCGTTAAAAAGTAAAAACAAAAATTGAGTAATTGCGTGTTAATAGAAAATCATATCTAGGATTATTGATGTGGATTTTAATTTAACACTGTAGATGCTTTCATTGCTTTGAGGGTAAGTTCTGCATCATTTAATTGTTTTTTTTTTTTTGTGTTAAATTGGTGGTTTGTGCACTTGCAAGAACACCTCACATGTTGGGAAATTAGTTTAAAATCAATTCAAGTTGCCTGCAAAATCCTTTTTAAAAAAAGAAATGGTATTGAAAGAGCGTTAGAGAAATCTAGCGTAATCAAGTCCCCGTACCCAAATCTCTGGTTTGTAGGAATAAAGTGAAACTCCCGTTACTTTACTTGGGTTTCTAATCGACTCACCAAAAATAGATTAGTGGCGATTTCTAATTGAAAATCAATTGCATATTAAGAACTTGAATCTAAGTCACGAATTGGTATGGGTTTGGGAGAGCCCGCATTAAGTTTAGGCTTAACAATCCATTAGCCAAACCTTAGGTGATTCACTCGAAAATTTGGTCGCGACAAAGATTCATCAATTTCTCTAGTAATTTCTTCCTCTCAACATTAGATTTGAATTGCAAGATCCAGTGACTTCTTCGGTACTTCTCAACATAAAAAATGACGACCACTGATACTTTATTGTTAAAGACTGTAATTTCATAAAATTTAATCATGAAAAATTACACTAAATTAAAGTCTCCTAAATATTTCTATAAAAAGTGTAATCAAGCCCTATCTGTTTTCAGGAAATGATGTATTAAGCTCTAAATCATGCCCTCCTTTTAAGAAAAATGGGTATTATAAATTTATAATAATAGACAAAATAGAAAAAGTTATGGTTCGGAGAAGTTTCCAACTTACTTAATTTAGTAAGCCAACCATAAGACTGGGTACAAATTGTGTGTAAAGAACGGCACGTCAAATTTTACACGCTCGTGTAATTTTGTGTTGTTTTTCTGTCAGTGACTCATGACCATAGTAAATCGATATTAACTTTAACGTATTAGAAAATTGTTGCCACGCAGGATTACTCGAACGTTGCATGCAAAACAGATATCAAAGTCAAATTTGTGTAGCCTTTAGTCCCAATGCAAGACTTTGATCACTTTTATTATATAGGCGGCCCATTCTAAATTGCCAAACGATCATCTTGTTCCTCATCAAGACAAGAACAAAGAAAATGCCAAGCCAGCGCCTTCTTTGCATTCTCTCCCCTTCTCTCTCCTCCTCCTCTTCTTCTTCTTCTTCTCCGGGAGCTTCCATGGCGTCGACTCCACTTTCTCAACCATTTGCGACCCCGGTGCATCCTCGTTCCTATGCGGCAACGTCCACATCCAATATCCATTCTGGAACGAAAGCGATGCCCCCGTGCACTGCGGATACGCAGGCCTCGGCCTCATTTGCCCGTATGACTCCCCTCATCCAATCCTCCGTCTTGGGGATGACGCCTTCTTCGTCACCGATATCGACTACGATGAAGCAACCATAACTCTCAACAACATTAACGTCGGCCGCCAGTAATGCCCTAGGGCCCACCACAATCTCACAATCGACTCGCTCCCCCTCGATTACAACTCTACCAACGTCAATCTGACCTTCTTCTTCAACTACAGCGCACCTCTGGGGTTGCCCCTCCCCGCCGAAGGGGCCATCGATTGCTTGGAATCTGGTGATAACCGGTCGTATGTGTTCGTGGACATGAACCCGCAGATTTCGATAAGGTGTGGAGCTGCGGGGAGGAGGTGGTGGCGGCGGTGAAGCGGACGGAGGTGACGGTGGCGAACGTGGTGGAGGAGTTCGTCGAGGCAATGAGGGAGGGGTTTGTGCTGGACTGGAAGGCGGCAAAGGAGGTGCGGCAAGTGCGAGAACTCCCGTGGGCGGGACGCGTTCGAACTGAAAGAGGAGTTGCCGTGCTTCTGCGACGACGAGACAATTCACACCGGCTCGTTTTGCAAAGGTAGGAACGAGGAGAAAACGAGGTTTGTGGCTGTTTATTTTCTTTCTTTCTTGGGAAATGGTCCACTTGCCATGCTTGCGTTTTCAATTCTCGTTACTTATTCTGCATATTTTGAAGCTTCAGCAGCTTTTAGAATTAGAAATGTACATATTTTGGCTGGTCAATTTATCCCTTTTCAAAATTAGAATGGTAGTCACTTGTGCGCGTGTATCCCCCAGTTAGAAAGTTTAGTATAAAAAATTAAATTAATAAATTGGGAGAAATAACATGTATATAAAGAAAATGAAAAAGTAATTTAACACCCTCTCACATGTAAATTAGACTAAGAAACACGCAAAGAATTTGATTAATGGAGACAGTACACACAAAATAAATTGGGATAGAAACTAGCTCTAATATCATATTTAATGTCTAATTGAAAAGCTCTAAACAATATGTGAATAAAGACCACATATATAAATAGGATATAAGTTTTCATAGATAAACGATGCGAGGTACTTTAACACTCCAATTTAAAGTAAATTTTTTCTTGAGATTGATAAAATATAAGGATTTGTATGCAACGAATGGAAGCGATAAAAAAAAAAAAAATTGGCGCAATTTCAAAAGTGATTCTATTTATTGGTTGCAACATGGATAGAACCAGTCAAATCAGTTCAAAAAAGATGAATAGACAAAGCTTAATAGAATCTTGTTTTCATGACAGTTCAGCCGCCTCTATTCTAAGGCTCCAATTCCCTTATGTGGTCTAGTCTAGACAATGGCCCTGCATATGCTAGAATGCTGCCGATGTTCTCGAGGTCCTTATTGAAGTGTCCTCGATTGAATTGTCAAGGAGATTGGCCAAGCTCGTTCACTAGTTGAGGGCCGCGTGTATGAATTGTAAAATGGGTAATGATGGTCCAAGTCGTCCTTAAGTCAAGTCTACAACTAGCCAACAGCTCAAGCTACTTGGCTTTGTTTCCAGGCGCCTTGTTCTTCTTATTTTCTTCTCAGCTTTTGTCTTAATGCGCCAAAGACTTGGTGTTTGGGGAGGCCAAATCAAGCGGCTCTCATGATACATTGAGTTCAAATAATTCTCAAAGCAGCATTGTTCTTATCCTCTGCATCCTCTTCATTTATATTTATCCTTCTCCTTGTTTTGCTCCAACACCATCTCCCTTCGAATGGATCTTACCATGTCATATTCCTCTCTCTCCTTGCTCTTCATCCTCTCCCTCCATATTCACTTCCTGGTGCCAGCTTCCGGCTACTTCAAGCCGTTCCCAGAGTGTGTTCCCTATCCATGTGGAGATCAAGAAATCAGCTATCCTTTCGGGCATAATGAACGACCAAGTTACTGTGGGTATCCAGGCTACGAGCTTGACTGTGATGGAGGTAACCTGACCCTTCTGTCCATGGAGTCCCTAAAGTATCAGGTGATCCACATGGATAGGAGCGAGCAGATCCTTAAGGTGGTGAGGACGGATTTATCGAAAGATTTATGTCTTGGAACACGTCAAACACCACTTTAAACTTCAGTATCTTCAACTACACTTCCATTTACCTCAATTCTGCCTTATTCTACAATTGCAACTCATTGTCAACCCATTTACCCTATCGGTTCTCTTGTGCCACGTCTGGAGATGGCTACTTTGCTTTTGATGCGGACCATGAAATCCACCTACACGAAGTATGCAACTTCAGTGTCTTCGTCCCAATTGAACCAGTTGAAGCTCTAGTTCTGCCAATATCGAAGTTCCACAGTAGTGCTAGCATTAATCGTTCAACTATTAGAAAGATCCTGAAAAAAGGCTTTGAGATCACTTGGATTGCCAATACATCTCTGTGCGAAAATTACACTAAATCAGAGGGAAGATGCGGGTATGACTGGACAAGGCAAGAATTCAATTGTTTCTGCCTTGATGGAGCCTATTTAACGGCCTGCAACAGAACGCGAGTTCTAGGAAGCTTCCTTTCAAGTACGTATGCTTACTCTCGCCTAGTTTGTGGTTTCCAGTTAGCTAAAGCTGTTAAATGAGATGGATTTGCTGGGCATACCCTTCCCTTTGCTTGTTAATTGAAAAGCGACCCGCTCAAGCCCCTAAAGTCTAACTATCTAATTTTGCTGGTCACGATGCAATTTAGACTCCCAAATCCTAAAACTTTGTCACCCCATTCTCAACAACCTTCTTTAACTGTTGGATCATTAGGTTGGTATCTACGAACCCATAAAATCCGACAGTTTAAATACAAGGAGCCAAGATGCTCCGAATTAATCGTAAAATTTCACATCATGGACAAGTGATTAAAATCAGAAAGCGTTAGCCGATAAGTCAATTGACCTCAAATTTAGGTTTGACTTGTTCTTTACTTTCCACAGCATCAACTCTTGACCCCTCAAATGGGCTAGACTTTTTCCACAGTGAGAACCTTAGAAAGGTTTCACTCTTCAATTTCAACTATATGGGAAGAACTCTGGAGGAAATTGCTTTGCATGTTTCCGAACCGTATCTTCCTCATCACTTTCCAGTTTCAACGTTCAGTAGCCATCATTTTTATTGCCTTCCTTCACAAAATTTCAGAAGACTGAAACTGATCTCAGTCAAAGTCCACAGTCAGAACAGCTTCCTCTATTATACTGAGGAGGAATTAACTACATCCATCTCTTTCACACTTCAGTCCGGAGTAATTGAACAAAATAAGAATTTCTCCATTTGCAGTTTGCCCCCCTGAAGTCTAAACCCTCATCCCACATGATATTCTTCATCCATGAGAGCATGAATTTGCTCAAATGGGTGACGCAGCCACTCTCCTCCTCCCCTCCACTTCACACTCCATCCTAGTCTTTGTCCTCGTTGGCCTCATCGTTCCGCAAGTTCTTTTATGCGAGGGAGACGATAATATCCACTATCCTAACTGCCGCCACTCTTTTAATTGCGGAATCGTCGCAAATATACCTTATACTTTTTGGGGAGGTGGCCGACCCCAATTCTGTGCAAGGTCGATTGCTATGAGGACGAATTCCCTATCTTCGAGTTCTAATAGCAGAAATCTTATTTTCAATACTTGAGGCCAAAGCTATTTATGGACCTAAGCAAATTTCTGCCATGAAAAAGATGGCAAGCCTAATGCTTCCTAGCTAAAGGTCCAATGTGGGTCGTCATCTTCGTAAATCACGAGATGTGGGCCCGATTCAGCTTGGCAGAGGAATCATGGGCCTTTGGGATTGACTGACGTTAACCATATTGCTTCTTTGGGCTGATGATGCGTCGATATCATCAATCAAATCACTTCGAAAGAGATGACTAGGGAAAGCTTAAGAGAAACTCGTCCACATAATTGTTTAGCCGCCTCAGTTCTGAGGCTCCAATCCCCTTCTGTTTTCTAGTCTAGGCGATGGCCCTGCATCTGTCTAGAACGCTGCTAACTATGTTCTTGAGGTCCTTATTGAATTGTCCTCGATTGAATTGTCTATGAGATTGGCAAAGCTCGTTGATTAGTTTGGGCTGCGCCTGCGTGTAGGAATTCGAAAATGGGGAATACTATTCCAAGTCGTCCTCAAGTCAAGTTCACAATTAGCCAGCAGCTCAAGCTACATGGCTTTGTTTCCACGTGCCTTGTTCTCCTTCTCTTCTTCTCAGCTCGTCTCCCCGCGCCAAAGTCTTGGTCTTCGGGAGGCCAAGTCAAGTGATTCTCGTTGTGCATTGGGGTCAAGTCATTCCCAAAAGCAGCATCATTCTTTATCCTCTGCATCCTCTTTCTTTATATGTTCCCTCCTTGTTTTGCTCCCACACCTTCTCCCTCCGGACGGATCTTACCATGTCGTGTTCCTCTCTGTCCTTGCTCTTCTTCATCATCTCCCTCCATATTCAGTTCCCTGTGCCAGCTTCTGGCGAATTCCAGCCGTTCCAAGAGTGCGCTCCTTTTGATTACGGAAAGCAACAAATCAGCTATCCTTTCAGGCACATCAGGCGACCACGTTACTGTGGATATCCAGGCTACGAGCTCGACTGTGACGGAAATTACCCAACCCTGTCCATGGAGTCCCTGAAATATCGCGTGATCCACATAGATTGGAGCGAGCATGTCCTTGAGCTGGCGAGGACAGATTTATGGGACGATGTATGTCGTAGAATACTTGTCAACACCTCTTTAAACTTCAGTCTCTTCGACTACACTTCACATTACTTCAATTCCTCCTTATTCTATAATTGCACTTTTTCGTGGTCCCCTCAAGATTATTATTATTGTCCCTTGTATGGACATGGCTACTTTGCTCTATATGCTGATCGTGCAAAACCACTACACAAGCTATGCAACTTCAGTGTCCTTGTCCCAAATTCACATGGTGAAGCTCCGGGTCTAGCACCACCACCGGAGGGCAGCAATCATAGTGAACCTTTTAGTGCTGCTATTAGAGAGTTCCTGAGAAAAGGCTTTGAGATCACCTGGATCGTTGACACATCGCAATGCGAAAAATGCAACAAATCAGGGGGAAGATGCGGTTATGACTGGAAAAGGCTACGATTCAATTGTTTCTGCCCTGACGGAGTCCATTCAACGACTTGTGGCAAACAAGGTATGTATGCCTACTCTCACCTAATGCGTGGTTCTCAATTAGCTAATGTTCTTCCATGAGAAGGATTGCTGGGCTTGCTTGTTATTTGGAAAACGACCCGCTCATGCCCCTAAAAGCCTGACAATCTCATTTTGTTGTGCACGCCCTTCCCTCGAATATTTAATGAAGTGCAGTCATCTCATCCTCGCTACAGCATGATCATGTTACAATTTAGACTCCCAAGTCCTAAAGCTTTATCAGCTCATTCTTAACAACCTTCCTTGCCTCAACTGTTGGATCATTAGGTTGGTATATGCGAACCCAGTAGATCCAACAGGTTAAATACAGCAGGTGAAGATGCTCCGAGCTTAACGTAAAATTTCACATCATGGACAAGTATTTTAAATGAGACGTTAGCCAATGAGTCAAGTAACGAAAAATTTAAGTTTGACTTGTTCTTTACTTCACATGACATGAACTTGACCCCTTAAAAGGGCTAGACATTTTCAGTGAAAACCTAGAAGAAAGTTTTCACCTTTCGATTATAACAACATGGGGAGAAATCCGGAGAAAATTGCTTTGCATGTTTCAGGACCGCATCTTCCCTATCACCTCCTCTGTTAGACCCAATTTTAACGTCCGATAGCCATCTTTTTTCATTTCTCTCCTCCACGTTCCTTCATATGTACCCCTCCTTGTTTTGCTCCAACACCATCTCCCTTCAGATGGATCTTACCACGCCATGTTCCTCTCTCTCCTTGCTCTTCTTCACCGCCCTCCAAATTCACTTCCCCGTGCGAGCTTCCAGCTACTTCTCGCCATTCCAAGAATGCGCCCCTTTTTTGTGTGGATATATACGAATCAGCTATCCTTTCGGGCATATAAGGCAACCAAGATACTGTGGGTATCCAGGCTACGAGCTTGACTGTGACGGATTTAACCCGATTCTGTCCATGGTGTCTCAGAAATATCATGTGATCCACATGAATGGGAGCGCGCAGATCCTTGTGGTGGCGAGGTCAGATTTATCAGACAGTATATGTCTTGAAACACATAACGAAAACCTTTAGACTTGAATCTCTTCAACTACACTTCCAATAACCTCAATTCCACCTTAATTTACAATTGCGACTCATGGCCAACCCTTCCATCTTATCATCGGTTCTCTTGTCCCGAGTCTCAATTTGGCTACTTTGTTCTCGTGTAAACCTATCAAACCTACTGCCCAAGCAATGCAGTTCCATTGTTCATGTCCCGATTTCAAAAAGTGAACCTATAGGTTTACCACCACCTTCGGCAGACATCGACTTTGGTGATGATATTAGCGACTTTCTCAATAAAGGCCTTGAGATCACCTGGATTGCCAACACATCATTGTGCTAAGATTGCACTATATCAAGGGGAGTATGCAGGAGTTTAAAAGATGACTTGGCAAAATAAAGAGAAACTCGTCCGGAGGAAGTTTAGGGTGTGTATGACAACCATTCCGTTCCAAAAATATTTTTTGGAATAGAAATAAATTTTTCTATTTTTATTTCTAGAAGAGTTTCTAAGCAAAAATAACCATTTGATAACGACACAAAATTTCTTCCTTTCGGACTAGGTCCTTAGCTAAAGTGAACGAAGGAGATTGGCAAAGCCTAGATTAGTCGGGGTATAGAATAGGTATATATAAAAAAATTTCTTAAAGATTGCACAATACTTAGACAGTTGAAGGATTTGCAATAATTAAAAATCAATCGTGAGACTGAGTAAGGGAAAGAGAGAATAGAACACGTGGTTTATAGTGGTTCGGTTTGATTCAAGCCTACGTCCACTCTTCGCACCGACAGCCAATTGGCTGGATTCCACTATGAATAAAGAGATGTTACAAAGTGTTGATCTTCCTTGATTTCTAGGTGTAGATGATCTACCACACTCGCTCAAGGTGTCACCAAGTATAAACACTCTCTCGTGTATACAATTTCGCTCGAACCGTATCGATTAACAATCAAGGTTCTTCGACTGAATTTTTCTATCGATCACACACTTAAAACAACTAGAATGTCTTTCTTTTATACTCCTTTATGCCATCATAGCCGTTGGCACTTACCAAAGGAATTCCTCCAATCTACCCGTTGGACGGAATCAATCAAGAAGATCATCCGAGCTATTTAAGGAATCGATGATAGCCCATCAATCATGTTCGCCCATACAATCAGGATCTTGGTTTCCAAGAATAGAACATTCCAAGAATATTTCGTCGACCATCGGATCTTCAATCGATCTGGATAACAATAAAAGAATCCGAAATATTCATCCAACCAAAGAATCTATTCCAGAGGATAGATCGAATCCTTAACCATATACTTCGGCTTTGGATTTCTTTCGTCACGGATTAGAAAGACTGTCAGTGAGAATAGTCTTGAGTCTTAAGTCTTGAGTCTTGAGTCTTAAGTCTTAAGTCTTGAGTCTTGAGTCTTGAGTCTTGTGAATACAAAGTCTTCAGACTTTCAACTGTCGGTCTTCAAATATTCAGACTAGACTGATAGAAATGTTTTGTCAGCTTCAAAATATTCTGGAAAGATTTCTCCAACAATCTCCCCCTTTTTGATTGTGACAAAACTTTCTTGTAGATTTGAACAATTTTAACCTGCAAAAACATTTCTCAAGCAATATGGCTAACTCAAAAAGATTAATAAAGCAACCAGACTCTGCATCCACAGAAAATTGGTTAGTCTTTCATGAGTAATACCATATAACAACACTTGATATAAATGCAACCAGTCAAGTATCAAAATCCACAGCCAATTCAGTCAAATTTAAATTCACACCCAAGTTCAAGTTCTCAAGTCATACTCAAAAATAAACATAACCACAAAAGTTTTAAAATATTGAAAGTTGTTGGTTCAAATTGATTCTCCCCCTTTTTGTCAGCATTAAAAAGGGTGAGAAAGGAGTCATGTCTGCTTGGAAATGCGCACGATCTGGAAATCTCCCATAGACTGGACTACACCTTCTAGCCTCTTCAAGTCCTCCCTTAGTTGAGCTACCTCCTCTCCTTTGGCATTGGCTTGAAGTTGCAGAGCGAGGTCTTTCATTTTGTCCTCCAGGGTGACTGAAGATGCTTGTCCAAAGATTCTTCATGGCTTGGATTTCACAAGTCTAGAGCATATATCCGGCCACGCATTTCCGTAAGAATATCCATGATGCAACGAAAATCTGCAGAATTGTCCATCTCGTGTACCGGCATGAGCTTTCTCGATGGAGTAAATGCGACGATGGCGCTTCTGTATAGTCTTGCAGATTTGGTGTCGACGTATCACCTTCTTTAGGCAATTGAGAAGCCTGAAATTCTTCTGGGTCTGCTGGAGATTGTCTTGGACCTTCACTATCGGCAGCATGAGGTGAGGACCTTTCTTGCTCGCCAACTCCCCCTGTCTCTAGGACATCGAAAGGGGAAGAGTGATGATCATGCTCTTGATTTCCCTTCTCTCCGCATTCAGCAGACTTTTCTTTCTCTCCTTCTCTTTCTTCTTCAGCTTCTTTCTCCTTCTCTCTCTCGCTCTTCTTCTTCTCTCGTTCTTCCGAAGTTCTCACGGTTGAGGCACGAACGTCCGGTTCTTGTTAGTGCTTGGATAGTGGGATCTTCATCCTCTTCATCTTCATCTTCATCCTCCAGGATGAGAGTTCTTTTCTTCTTTTTCGATGGGGCACCAATGGCCTCCTTTCCTTTTCTCTTTGAAGCAGACGAACTTGAGATTTCACTCGAATTTCTCCATTGCCTTGGAAAGTTCTTGCAAACGCATCTTCGTTAACATCTTCAAACCTACCACCATCTTATCACACGGTCGAACACAAAATGTTTGTGGCGGTTCAATATTCATGTGTCTGAAGATCTTGGTCACCAGACCAGGATAAGGCAATTGTCCTTTGTCTTTCGACATTGCTCTGTACATATGGAAGAGAATAGTGTGTGAGAGAGAGAACTTCCGTCCCGAGTTGATCGCGTACATCAACTTTGCTTTAGAAAGAGACACAGAAGTCTTTGACGTAGACTTCGGTCTGAGACAGTTGATCACAATCTTATGAAGAACAATGTTGATGGCATTCATCCTGGAATAGGTAATTTTCTTCTCTACGTCCCTATCTTTGACAAGTTCCAGAGTAGTACGAGTAGGTGAGACTTTGATTGGTAGATAACGTCCTCGTTCAACTCCAATTATATCCGCCAACATATTCACATCTACCACGTAGACTTGGTCTCGTACACTGAATGAAATTCTATTTGCATCCAAAAAGCTAAGATTTGAATAGAAATAAGCGGTCGCTGAGCATACCCGTCCGTAGAGTCGAGCAAAAAGTCTCAAGTTGAAGCAAATTCAACTTCTCTCTTAAGTTCATGTTGATGGCGTCCAGGAAGTCAAAATCAACACTTCTAGGGTTTATCACTCCTCTTTTCAACAGCCTGAAATACACATTTTCCTGATCCTTGGATTTGAACAAATCCATCCGATTTCCTTTCACCTTTGCTGCCACACCCATTTTAGGTTGAAATTCAAGGAACATTCTGTCATCATCGTTCCCTTCAATCAGATTTTTCCTAGCATACGAGGGTCACTTGGAATGTTCGCAAGTGCCTCCTCTCGCCCTTCCTTTCGGAGCAACTCCCAATTCCTCCATTTTCCGCAAAAAAGATACTCATTCCCATAATTTTTGTCCTTAAGGAATTCATCTATATATTTTAATGAAGTACCGGTGCTTTTCAACGCACGATAAAGCTTATAGATAAAGGAGGGTCTTTGGACTCTTACTAGGTCGGCATCCTCGATTATCTCTTCTTCCAGATGTTGACTCGCACCTTGTGGGGCAGGAGGTGTTGAATGACGTGGAGGAGAGCGAATCGGACTTTGTCGCTGACTTGATAAGTCTTCTTCCTCAGTAAGATCGAAGTGAGTCGGTCCCTTCTCCATTCTTTGTGGTCCCCTGCTTGCGATTCTTGATGATTTCCTCGAAGAAGACATCTTTCTTTGTCGATTGGAAGATTCCTTCACTTGCTTTCCCAAGAAAAGATGACCACTTTCTCGAAGATGAACAGGAAATAGAAACAGAATCGGGAGGAGAGTTCCTTTTAGGGTTTTGAAGATTGGGCGAAGAAAAACTGTATATACATATATAACTCAATTTTGAAAAGGGAAGTTCAATCGGTACAAGGAAAGTGTACGAACACTTCTTTTCAAAATCAATAACTGCCAAAATTAATCCTTTTTTTTTAAAGCAAGTTTTCGAATTTCACGCGGATTATAGAATAACCGAACGAAAGATCGTACCTTTTCAAGTTTAGATAACTAAACGAGAATTCGTACCTTTTAGATAAAATAGCAACTTACGTCTATAGCCATGAAAGTCGAGTCTTGAGGATTTAAAGTCTTTAGAGTCTTAGAGTTGAGAGTCTCTAGACTTTAACTTCTTCAAGCTTCAAAATGTTGAGTCTTGAACGGATAAAGTCGAATTGATTTTTCTCCAAAGGCTTTGTGAATATATCCGCTAGTTGACTTTTTGAATCAACAAATTGAATCGAGATTTCTCCATTTTGAATGTGATCTCTAATGAAGTGATGTCGAATCTCAATATGCTTTGCTCTTGAATGAAGGATTGGATTTTTGGTGAGATTGATCGCACTGGTGTTGTCACATCTGATTTTTGTGCATGAGTCTTCAATCCCAAAGTCTTGTAGCTGTTGTTTTATCCATAGAATTTGCGAACAGCAGCTTCCAAGAGCTACATACTCTGCTTCTGTCATTGAAAGAGCTACAGTGCTTTACTTCCTCGAAAACCAAGATACTGTCCTGTTTCCAAGCAGTTGACAAGTTCCAGAAGTGCTCTTTCTATCGACTCTGCAACCGGCCAGATCTGCATCTGAGTATCCTAGAAGATTAAAGTCTCCCTTCTTGGGATACCAGAGACCGATGTTTGAAGATGAGGCAACGTATTTGATAACACGTTTTGCAGCACTGAGATGAGATTCTCTAGGATCTGATTGAAACCTAGCACGATGCAAACACTCAACAAAATATCAGGTCTAGAAGCGGAAGATAAAGAAGTGAACCGATCATGCTCCCGTACAGCTTTTGATCTACTTTCTTCCCTTCTTCATCCTTGTCTATCTTTTGAGAACATGACATTGGTATGTCGGTCTTTTTGCACTTTTCCAATCCAAACCTTTTGACAAGATCATTTGCATATTTTTCTTGATGAATAAAAGTTCATTCCTTCATTTGTTTCACTTGGAGTCCAAGAAAGAATGTTAATTCTCCCATCATACTCATTTCAAACTCATCCTACATAGACTTAGAAAATTTCTTACATAAACTTTCATTAGGTGATCCAAAAATGATATCGTCCACATATATTTGAACAAGTAAAAAGCTTTTGTTTTCCTTTTTGATAAACAAAGTAGTATCTACTTTACCTTTGACAAAACCATTCTGTAATAAAAACTTACTTAATCTGTCGTACCAAGCTCGAGGTGCTTGCTTTAAACCATACAAGGCCTTTTTCAGTCTGAAGACTGAGTCTGGCTTCTTTGGGTCTTCAAACCCAGGTGGTTGTTCCACATAAACTTCCTCATGGATAAATCCATTTAGGAACGCACTTTTGACGTCCATTTGGAATAACCTGAAATTTTTATAACAAGCAAACGCAAGTAATAGTCGAATAGCTTCTAACCTTGCAACTGGTGCGTAAGTCTCGTCATAGTCTATTCCTTCTTCTTGCGTATATCCTTTGGCCACGAGTCTTGCTTTGTTTTCGTACGACTTTTCCTTCTTCATTCATCTTGTTCTTGAATACCCATTTGGCTCCAATAACAGTTTTACCTTTTGGTTTAGATGTCAATTCCCAGACATCATTGATGTTGAACTGTATGAGTTCTTCTTGCATAGCTTCGATCCAACTTTCATCAGATAAAGCTTCTTCTATGCTTTTTGGTTCAATTTCAGAAATGAGAGCCACAGCACTAGATTTTTCACGCCCTTTTGATCTAGTGCGGATTCCTTCACTGATTTCGCCAATAATGAGATCTTTGGGATAACTGGATTTATGCTTCCAGTTACTAGTTGATTTTCCTGGTTGATGATCTCTTTCTTTATTTGAATCTTCATGAGCATCTTGATGTTGGACTTCTAGAGTCTGAGATGCTTCTTGAGTTGTAGACTTTGGAAGGTCTAGAGAGGGTTCAGACTCTTCATACTGAGTCTGGCTGGATTCATCTAGCGTTGAGTCTTGGAATTTGACATTCATTGATTCCTCCACAGACTGGCTTTTCTTGTTATAGACTCTGTAGGCTTTGCTTGATGTAGAATATCCAAGGAAGATGCCTTCATCTGATCTTTCTTCAAACTTACCAACTCGATCATTTGCATTTTTCAAAATAAAGCATTTGCAACCAAACACATGAAAGTATGAAACAATAGGCTTCTTACCTTTGAATAATTCATAGGGGGTTTTCTCTAAAATAGGTCTTAGAAAGACTCTATTTATAATATAGCATGCAGTTGAAACAGCTTCAGCCCAAAATCGTGAAGAAATTTTACTTTCAATTAAAAGTGTTCTAGCCATTTCTTGAAGAGATCTATTCTTTCTTTCCACAACTCCATTTTGCTCGGAGTATATGGAGAGGAAAACATATGATTAAAACCAGATTTATCATAAAATTTCGTAAAATCTTGATTTTCAAATTCACTTCCATGATCTGTTCTTATACTTGAGATTGCACATCCTTTTTCATTTTGAACCTTTTTAGCAAACTTCTCAAAGTACGAAAAGGTTTCGACTTACTTGCAAGAAAATATACCCGTGTAAAGCGAGAGTAATCGTCTACAATTACTAGACAATATTTCTTACCTCCAATACTCTGGGTTCTTGTTGGTCCGAAGAGATCCATATGAAGCAACTGTAGTACATGATTAGTAGAGACATGATTTATTGGTTTAAATGAATTTCTTACCTGCTTTCCTAGAATACATGGAGTGCATAAATCAGATTTTTAGTATGGCAATTTAGGTAGACCTCGAACAAGCTTCTTTGATGAGATTTTGGCTAATTGCTTCATGTTGACATGGCCAAGTTTTCTGTGCCATAGGACTGCTTCATCTTGAATTGAGATTAGGCATTGTTCTTCATTTGGTTTTACATCAAGGACGTAGATATTTCCATGCCTTCGACCCATGAAAGACTGAGTTGAGTCTTTGCTAATTCCAGAACATATGCCTTCTTGAAAGGAGATCTTGTAACCAATATCACACAATTGGCTAATGCTGAGAAGATTGTAGTTGAGTCCTTCCACTAGAGAGACATTGCTTATTGTGAGATTTCCAATTTTCACGGTTCCAAATCCCACAATGCTTCCTTTGCTGTTTCCTCCAAATGAAACTTTTCCACCATTTACTTGAATAAGCTTTATGAAGCAATTTGAGTCTCCCGTCATGTGTCTTGAGCATCCGCTGTCAAGATACCACTTTACCTTCTTTTTGACAGAGACCTGCATTCAAAAGAGAGTCTCAAGCTTTCTTTGGTACCCAAATTTTCTTGGGTCCTTTGGCGTTAGTAGAATGAGCATTATTAGGCCATACTTTCTTAACAGGCTTCCAAACCATAGGACACTCTTTTTCAAAATGATCCCGATCACACTTTGAACACCTTAAAGCATTTCGACCTACGAGACTTTACAAAAACTTTCTTGAAATGATTTTTGTAAGCCTCTTTCGACGGTCTTTTCTTAATTCTTTCTTTTACTTTCGGAAAATCAATCAAGGAGATTGTTTCTGCTGTCATACCTAGACCAGACTTATTGAAGTAAGGTCTTTGGACTGAAAGAACTTTTTCAAGTTTTTCTGACCCTATTGAAAATTTCTTTAAAATATTTGATAAGTCAGTTTTTAAGAGAGCATTTTCTTTCAAAAGATTATCTCCATTCTCTTTAAGAGTAGAAATATTCAGGTCTAAACTTTTCACCTTTTCTTCTAAAATGTTTTCCTTTTGTTTTAAAACTGAGTTTTCCTTTTTAAGTTCGGAAATCTTTTTAAGAGAAGTCTTAAGACTAAAACATAATTCATCAATGTATTTAGAGACTTTGACAGGATTTTATAATCACTTACCTCAAATTCACCGTCGAGTCGATCCAGAAGTCCGAGTCGATTGCACCATCGACACGGTTGGCATATTCCTCATCACTTTCTTCACACTCGTATCACTCCAGTTTCGGCTTTAAGAGCTTTTCGAGACTTCTCGACTTTCCTCTTTTCTTCTTCGAAGAGGACTCGTTGAGTCGATGTGTCCCTTTTTCTTACACTCGAAGCAAACTACATCTTTGTTTGGTTCCTCATTATCAACAAACTTGGTTTGCTGTTTCGAAAACTTTGTTTCTTTGAGTTGAACCTTCTTCCTTTTCTATTCAACTTTCTGAACCTTCTAATCATAAGAGCAAGCTCCTCATCGTCCGATCTTCTTCGAATCTGTATCATCGAATCATCGTTAGATTTTAATGCAATGGATTTCTTACCTCTTGGATCTTCGTCTTCATTAATTCGTTCCACTTCGTAAGACTGAAGAGTTCCAATCAGCTCGTCTATAGATAATGGCATGATTCTTTGCGTCTCTCTTATTGAAGTCTTTATATGATTCCAATCCTTGGAGAGTCCACGCAGAGCTTTGTTCACCTTCATAGGATCAGAAATTTTCTGTCCTTGATTCTCAAGACCATTGACAATATCTCAGAAAATGGCTAAACATGTCGTTATAGATTCTCATGGTTTCATTTTAAAGGCTTCATATTGACCAAGGAGAATGTTAATTCTGGTCTCCTTCACTCGGTCTGTCCCTTCGTAAGTGATATGTAATATGTCCCAGACTTCTTTTGCTGTAACCCGAGAAGATATTCTGTTATATTCAGTTAGTGACAAAGCACAATATAAAGAGTAAATTGCTTTAGCATCGAGTGCTTGTCTCTTGTTTATCTCTTCTTGAGACATTCCGCTGGCTTCAACAGTTTCTTTCCCTCTTTCGATACCGATGTAGCAAGTAGGAGTGATTCCTTTTTCCACCACATCCCATTCCGGAGGATCTTTTGACCGTAGAAAAGCTTTCATCTTGTTTTTCCGATGTTGTAATCCTTTCCATCAAAGTAGGGTGGCCTGGTATTGCTTTGCCCTTCCACCAGCCCCGGTGCTAGCATACTAGCCATGGATCTTTTACTCTGAAGTAAAACACTTCAAATAAAGTAAGAACACGAGCTCTGATACCAATTGATATAGCTAGTACGAGTACCTAGAGGGGGGTGAATAGGTATATAAAAATTTTCTTAAAGATTGCACAATACTTAGACAGTTGAAGGATTTGCAATAATTAAAAATCAATCGTGAGACTGAGTAAGGGAAAGAGAGAATAGAACACGCGGTTTATAGTGGTTCGGCTTGATTCAAGCCTACGTCCACTCTTACGCACCGACAGCCAATTGGCTGGATTCCACTATGAACAAAGAGATGTTACGGTGTTGATCTTCCTTGATTTCTAGGTGTAGATGATCTACCACACTTGCTCAAGGTGTCACCAAGTATAAACACTCTCTCGTGTATACAATTTCGCTCGAACCGTATCGACTAACAATCAAGGTTCTTCGACTCGGAATTTTTCTATCGATCACACACTTAAAACAACTAGAATGTCTTCCTTTTATACTCCTTTATGCCATCATAGCCGTTGGCACTTACCAAAGGAATTCCTCCAATCTACCCGTTGGACGGAATCAATCAAGAAGATCATCCGAGCTATTTAAGGAATCGATGATAGCCCATCAATCATGTTCGCCCATACAATCGGATCTTGGTTTCCAAGAATATAACATTCCAAGAATATTTCGTCGACCATCGGATCTTCAATCGATCTAGATAACAATAAAAGAATCCGAAATATTTATCCAACCAAAGAATCTTTTCCAGAGGATAGGATCGAATCCTCAACCATATACTTCGGCTTTGGATTTCCTTCGTCACTGGATTAGAAAGACTGTCAGTGAGAATGGTCTTGAGTCTTAAGTCTTAAGTCTTGAGTCTTAAGTCTTAAGTCTTGAGTCTTGAGTCTTGAGTCTTGTGAATACAAAGTCTTTAGACTTTCAACTGTCGGTCTTCAAATATCCAGACTAGACTGATAGAAATGTTTTGTCAGCTTCAAAATATTCTGGAAAGATTTCTCCAACACCTCCTTGTTTTGCTTCAACTCCAGCTCCCTTCAAATGGATCTTAACATGTCATGTTCCTCTCTCTCCTTGCTCTTCTTCCTCATCTCCCTCCAAATTCACTTCCTGGTGCCAGCTTCCAGCGCGTTCTCACTGTTCCAAGAGTGCGCTCCTTCTAATTGCGGAGGTCAAGAAATAAGCTATCCTTTTAGGGATAATAAGCGATCGAGATACTGTGGGCATCCAGACTACGAGCTCGACCGCAATGGAGATAGCCTCGACCCCGTCCATGGAGTCCCTGGAATATCGAGTGATCCACATGAATACCAAAGCACAAAGATCCTTGTGGTGGCGAGGTTGGATTTATCGTAAGATATATGTCTTGAAACATATAATGAAACCACTTTAGACTTGGATCTCTTCAACTTCCAATGACCTCAATTCCACCTTATTCTACGATTGCGACTCATCGCCAAACGATCAATGGCCGACCTTTACCCCTTTTCGGTTCTCTTGTCCCGAGTCTCAAGATGGCTACTTTGTTTCCGACCTTCCAAAGCCACCGCTCCCATGCAGGTCCATTGTTCATGTCCCGATTTCCAAAAGTGAACTTCTAGTTTTTCCACCACCTTCAATGGACAGCAACAACAATCTTACTATTAGTGAGATCCTCAACAAAAGCTTTGAGATCACCTGGATTCTCAACACTTCGCAGTGCGAAAGTTGCAATAAATCCGGGGAAGATGCGGGTATGGCTGGGCAGGGCAAGAATTCAATTGTTTTTGCCCTGACGGAGTCTATTCAAGGACTTGTGGCCGACCGGGTATGTATGCTTACTCTCCCCTAACTTGTGGATTTCAATTAGTTAATGTTATTCCATGGGAGGGATTGCTAGGTTTGATTGTTATTTGAAAAACAATCCGCTCATGCCCCCTAAAAGCCTGATAGTCTCATTTGGCTGGGCATGCCCTTCTCTCTGATATGATAAAGCGCAGTAATCTCATTCTCGCTGTGACATAATCATGCCAAAATTTATACTCCAAGTCCTAAAACTTTATCATCCCATTCTCAAGAGCTTTCCTTGCCTTAACTGTTGGATCATTAGGTCTGTATCTGCAAACCCGCAAGATCCAACGGTTCAAATACGACGAGCAATGGTGCTCCGAGTTTAGTGTAATATTTCACATCACGGACTAGTAATTTAAATTGGAATGCATTTAGCCGATAAGTCAATTAACCTAAAATTTAGGTTTGACTTGCTCTTTACTTTCCACTATATCAACTCCTGACCCCTCGAATGGGCTAGACTTTTTCCACAGTGAGAACCTTGAAAAAGGGTTTCACTTCTCAATTTCAACTTCACAGGAAGAACGTGGGACGAAATTGCTTTGCATGTTTCCTCTGTCTTCCTCATCACTTCCACCTCCAGACCCAGTTTGAACGTTCACTCCTCCACGAAATTTCAGAAGACTAAAACTGGTCTCGGTCAAAGTCAACGATCAAAATAGATTTCTATATCATACTGAGGAAGAATTAGTGAAATCCATCTCTTTCACACTTGAGTCCGGAGAAAGTGAATACAAAAAGAATTTATCCATCCTCGCCTTGCCCCGTGAACTCTAAACCCTCGTTCCACAATTTATTCTCCACCCATGAGAGCATGAACTTACTCAAATGGGTGATGCAGCCACTCTCCTTCTCTCCTCTCCTTCAAGCTCCGTCCTCGTCTTCGTCCTCTGCCTCGCTTGGTATATGCTTCGAAGTTGAAGAACCGACACGACCGTAATAGGACTTAGGACCGATTCAAACCAACTCTATTTGATGTTTCGCAAATGTTTTCCACACCCTCTCGCTACTTTATTCGCCTATCCTCTGAAATCCTCTGCCTCCGTCTGGTTCGAATGTATCACCCAAACTTCATGTGTGTGCAGCAAATTGTCACCGATTTTCGCAAATGTTTTCCACTCTCTCTCCTACCTCTTTCTCCTATGCCCTGAAATCCTCTGCCTCCTTCCGGTCCAAATGAATCATCCAAACTTCATGTGTGTAGCAAATTGTCACCAATTGCTCCTTATCATCATCTTCGCCAACTTCTATCGAGCTCTATCGGATCATGCACAATACGAGGCCTGCATGCCTCGAAACTGCACATATGGGCCGAAAATCAGCTACCCTTTTAGGATTTATGGCGAACAAGAGTCCTATTGGGGCTATCTGAATTTCAAGATTACCTGCAAAGAGACATACCTGTCTTGACTTTCTTGGACGGGGAATTCACTATCAAAGATATCTTCTATGCAAACAATTGGTTCCTCCTGCTAATGCCTCTGTAGCAGTAATCCCGTGATTCTCCACCCCATAATATCAGTCTTGAAAGGACGCCTTTCAATCTCAGTTCCACTAATGTCAATATGTTCTTCTACTACAATTGGACCTTGCAGCCAACAAGCTTTTACAAATCCAGTGGACTGTCCTCGTTTTTCTTTTTTTCTTTTTTTCTTTTTTATGGTCGAAACTGTCCTCGCAACTTCACCCACCATTCTTTTACTTTTTTTCCTGAGGAAGCATTGCAGGAAATGAATTCCTATTCTGTCATCAATTCCTGCTATTCCGCAGTTAGCATTCCTCTTTACATTAATGCCCATTTCACGGGCTTGAAGAAGGATTCCTATTGAACTGGACTGCAGTTAATAGTTAGCTCTTTAGGTCGGTATCTGCTACCATAACATCATATGGTTAAATAAATTGAGTGAAGATGCTCCGACTTCACCGTAAAATTTTGCAAATGTTGGGCTTAAACTACAAGTTTCTTCTTGGGCTTTTATTATGAACACAACCAAATGATCATTTGGGTAGTTGGAATAAATTATTGATAGAGGTGAACTGCGCACTTCATTAAATCTTTGCACAATCAATGAAAATTTTGTTCATGATGATAGTGGGGAAATAAATACTGAAAATATTTTTACTGTTATTAAAGAACTGTATCATTTATACGTGCTGTGGATAATGTCCTCAAGCTTTTCCAATTTCTTTGCCTCGGCTTAGACTGCGAACTTGCTTACCGCTGCAAACAAAACTCTCCGATCTGTTGTGTGCCAAGACATCTTATGGGAACCTCATATTTTGATGTTTCTATCTTTCTGCAATAGTTTGCTAGTTATCAATTGGGTGTTCATTCTTGCCTGAACATGAACTGCCCAATTGTTTTATCTGTGGGACGACTTCTAGTCAAACCTGTAGGTCCGCTTAGAGGCTAAAAGAGTCGAGACATGTCCAGAATATACCACCCATTCAATACAAGGAAAGTCTTATCTGTGTCCGCCTCATATACCACATCGTCGATCATATTGCAGTGTGTTTGCTACTTCTAAACCAAATAACTTTTTTTGCTGTCTTCCTGATAGCTCTAGAATTAAGGATTTGAGCTAATGTCTATACTTGTTAGTCAATCAAGCACAGATCCATTTGCATATGTTTCCAATTTCTCTGGTAAGATGTCACTAATCGATCCAAACCGGTGAATCTGTAATATTTTCACTCGATCGGGGGGTTTTTTCTTCCTTGAAACAAATGATCTATTACCTCATGATGTGTCTGATCTTTATATCTCTTAGACACTTTGAAGTTATCAGTTTGCAATTCGTTGACACAATGACTATTGTCTCAGGAAAACGAAGGGTTGGAATGAAAATTGGAATAGGTAATTATTTCAAGACTTTCTCTTCCGCTTCTCTATATTCTCCTCCGCAATTTGTTGCGACTTTTTGGCAGTAATCTTGCATCGTTGCTCAATGGAATCAATATTTCCAAAATATCCTAGAAGCCTTGAAGAAGTGAGATTGCTTTTCAAAAATATTCTCCATTTTTTCAGGAATGGCTGCATCGGGAGTTGGAATTGGGATCACCCTTATTATAATGCTTTCCTTCAAGAAGAAAAGAGTGATTAGAATTATTATGGCTTTGATAAAGCATAGGAGCGAGCAATTCGATGGCGAAATGAAGATTGAGGGACTTGTCTCTTTGAGAAGATATACCTACAAAGACATCAAGAGGATGACCAACTCTTTCAAAGAAAAGTTAGGTGAGGGAGGCTATGGCTGCGTGTATAAAGGCAAGCTTCGAGATGATCAATTTGTGGCGCAAAGCTTCTAAAGAAGCTGAAAGGCAATGCTGAAGAATTTTTCAATGAAGTTGCGAGCATAAGTAGGACTTCCCATATCAATGTTGTTAACCTCTTGGGGTTTTGTTTTGAAGGAAGAAAAAGAGCTTTGGTTTATGAGTTCATGCCCAATGGATCACTCGAAAAATTCATATTCAACAGGAGTAACACTTTGGAGGTAGATCGGCAATTGAGTTGGGACACATTGTACCAGATTTCGCTCGGCATAGCTCATGGGCTAGAGTACTTGCATAGAGGATGTAATACAAGGATCCTACACTTCGACATAAAGCCTCACAACATTCTTCTTGATGCAAACTATCATCCTAAGATTTCCGACTTTGGTCTTGCCAAAATATGCCCAAGAGAAGAGAGCATCGTGTCATTGCTTGGTGCTCGAGGCACCGTCGGATACATTGCTCCTGAGCTAATCATAAGGAACATTGGAGGGGTTTCTCACAAATCGGATGTCTACAGTTATGGCATGATGGTTCTAGAGATGATTGGCAGGAGGAAAAACATTGAAGTCATGGTAGATCATACGAGTGAAATATACTTTCCTCATTGGGTCCACCGACGCTTGGAGCTCCGAGAAGAGCTTGGCCTGCATGGGATCACGAATGAGGAGGATGAAGGAATTGCAAAGAAGATGATTGTAATAGGCTTATGGTGCATTCAAATCGATCCAAGAGCTCGACCATCAATGACCGGAGTTGTGGAGATGCTAAAAGGTAGTGTTGAGACCTTACAAATTCCTCCCAGACCATCCTTGTCATCACTCTCAAGATCACCCGAGGCTTGTCAATGTATGCCAGAGAGAAATGACTTGACTTGGCACGATTCAATATCAATAACATCAGACTAACATATTTTGTAATAGAGTATTTATAGGGGTCAACATATCTACTGCTTCTGAACTGGACCCACATATACATACTTCAAGTGCCTTTTAGCAGAGACGTCCATGACTTCTTTTAGAGAATATATTTGAGCCCTTCCTTTTGCATATATTCAAAAGAAGCGCCTTCTCATCGTGTATGTAATATAATGAAAATACAAGAAGTCAAACCGGTCAAAGATGTCCTTCTCCAACAGAAAAGAAAATCAACATCCACCACCCCAAGAGCTAGATTTGATTCGGATTACAAAAAGTGCCATTTAGATTTTGAAAAAAAAAATCAATAAATCCTCCAAATGGATCAGATTCCATACATGACTTAAATTGGAGACATAATTTATTGCGTCAATGCACGGTGCCAACAATCCAAATTTCGAAATTCGATGCTTTCATGTATATCATATGTATATATGTATTTGGTGTGATGTTTAGACCTTTTTTCTCTAGCAGTTTCCCAAGATTATTATTCCGTAAAGTATTATAATCGAAAATTTTAGAAAATGAAAATACTACAACCTTATAGCTCTTGATTACGTATTAAATTTTGCTCGCAACGTATATTGTTAATCTCTTAATCGTAGCCACGTATATTGTTGACACCTAATTTTTTCCCAAATAGATACTTAAAAAAAAAAAAAAACCTGCCTTTCCTTCCTTTCCCCGGATGGACCTGGGCCCCGACCCCTTCTTTTCCTTCTTATCTTCCAAGCCCGGCCCAGCCTTTCCCTCCACGCGTAAGCCCGACCCTCTCCTCCTTTTTCCCTCTTTTCCTTACACATTCTGCTGCGGTGAAGGGGGTGTTTGGTTCGGCATTCCCAAAGCCCCTTGGACCCCCAAAGCCCATTGGGGGAAAATTTTAGTGTTTGGCAAATATTTTGAAAGCCCCTTTGCCCAAGTATGAGCATTTGGAATGCTCAATGCCCAATGCTGGGGAGGGGCAGCATTGGGCATTCGGCATTTGGGAAATGCCACGCCTACTGTTCATCATTTTTCTTCGTCTTCTTCTTCTTCTTTCCGGCCAACGAGTTTCTCCGGCAACCACCGCCGCTGTCGCCCGAGGGTCGCGCGTCGCCAATGACCACCGTTTGGGGTGCCGCGACGCGCGACCCAGGTGGCGTCGCCTGGTTCCGCGTGACCTCGTGCCGCTAGATCTCTACGACCTCGGGCCCGAGGTTGCGCCTCCGCGGCGACGATGTCGCCTGAGGCCGCGCCGCGCGCCGCCCGGGTCCGCATGACCTTAGGCCGCCAGGATCTCGCGGTCCGGAGGCCGATCTAGTCGCCGGACAGCCAGATCCGCCTCTGCGCCTCCGCCCGCTGAGGTCGCGGCGACGACATCGCCCGAGGTCGCGACCTCGAGCAGCCGGACGGCCATATCTCGGCTGTCGGGCATCGCCGGCCCGGATTTGATTTTCAGATTTTAAAAAAAAAATTAAAAGCAAAAGCTCATTTGGAATAAATTTTGCCAAACGGTATTTTCGCACAAGCAACTTTTCAATGTGTAATTTGCCAAACGGTCGAGCATTCCCGAAAACCCCTTTATCCTAAAGATATTTGCATTTGGCCAAAGACATTCCCCAAAAGCCGAACCAAACAGGCCCGAAGAGGAAGGACGCTAGGTACGAGCAAAGGAGACGACAGAGGCAGAGGAGGCAGGGGGGAGCGTTCGACTGGAGTTGGTGGTCGGGGATCAGGCCAGCAGAGACGGCTGGTGTTGGGAGCGGGGGAGACAGAGAGGGGGATAGGAGATCGGGATAGAGAGAGAGAGGAGATTCGAGAGAGGGAAAGAGAGTCCGAGGGAAAGGAACTGAGAGAACGACTGAGAGTGAGAAGTAATTCTCTGGTCGCTTAGCCACGCCGGAGTCCCGTTCGATGACCCCGGCGGCTATCCTTGTCGTCCCGACTTTGCTTTCCCGATACCCACATATCCGGTCAGTGTCCTTTCGGTCTGAACTTCCCTAGCCCCGAGGATTTTGACTCGGAGACACCAAGGCGATTGGCCATAGCTCTGCTCATCTCGAGCTCGTTGCTATATCTAGTATTCATGGATTTGTCTTCAAACAGCCTGTATCTGTTGTTTTCGAGCTTTGTTTGTCGATATTCTCGAGTCCGAATGTGAGTTCGAGTTTTGAAGATAGGTCTAAGTATTCTTATCCATCCGAGTCCACCATATGTTCGAAGCAATGCCCGAACTAAAACCTTTCGTTTTAGTCTTGGATTCCTACTTATGCTGATGATTCAAAGATATGTCTTTTTCTTTTTTTCTTTTTTGGGCGGTATAAGGCTTCTAAAGTCCGTGGGATATATTTCAAGTCAAGTTTCATTTCTACCAAGTTGATTCTCCCCAATTGCGGAATAGTTGTTGTCTATTGGGCCTTGTCATTGTCTTCACCATCTTAGGGCCTGCATGGTAACGTTTCTATTTCTTCTGATTTCTGTTCTTTTGTTCCCCAGAACAAAAAAAGAACAGAAATCTGTTTAGTAACGCCAACTTATTTTTCTATTCCCTATAATAGAAAAGTGACAGTGAAATAGATTGGAATAGAAATAAGAAAAAAAAATAGCTTCTTCTTTAGGAACAATTTCTAAAAATAAGTTTTTTTTTTCCTTTTCTATTTTTCTTTTGTTCTTCTTCCTTGTTGCGGCCACCGTCGGCTGCTTGGCAACCGTCAGCCACCTCCTACTACCCGCGGCCACTGTCGACAGTCGATCGTCGGTGATGGTTGTCGCCGCTCATAGCCCACTAGCTGACGACCGCCATTATTTGCCGGCAGCTTGCCGTCGCCAACCACCACACGACCGCCGCTTGTCGCCGCATGACTATCGACTATAGCCGCGATTGCCACCCACGGCTCACTAGCCATCGCCTCCTCCTGCGGCCAATGGGCTGTGGGCGGAAATCCTACGACGGCGGTCGATGGTCAACGGTTGTGCGGCAATCATGCGACGATCGTACAGCCGTTGTGCGACCGTCATGCGGTGGTAGGTAGCGATTGACAGTCCGTGGGTAAGAAGAAAAAACAAATCAATACAAAAAAATTTAAAATTTTTACCAAACGCATTCTATTCTTTTCATATTCCAAGAATAGAAATTTTGTAGAATTACCAAACACCTTATTTTACTTAGAAATTGTTCCCAAAGTAGAAATAGAAAAAAAAACTATTTCTAAAAAAAAAAATAGTTCCCTGGAATAAAAACGTTGCCATGCGCACCCTTAGTCTATCAGGCTATATCTGAAGATGCACAGTACAAGGTTTGCACACCTTGGAACTACGGATATGGCTCGGATGTTAGCTACCCTTTGACAAGATGCTCCTCATTCTTATAGATGTAACGATGGTAAAGGCTTGGGGGATTCAGTTTTCTGCTTTTGCTTCTTGATGCCGTTTCGCACCTAACTCGCCGGAAAATTGCCACGTCAACAATTTAGCTAGATTTTGATCGAAATGGCACTTAAGTGATCCATTTTACTTCGAAACTGGTACTTAAGTGTACCTTTTTGAAGTTTTGGCACTTAAGTGTCCCTCCGTGCCAAATTTTGGCACTCCAGGTGTCCCAAACTCTACATTTGCTTGTATGTTGATTTACGCATCCATGGTAGTTAATTTATATCCATAAAATCTTGTTTGGTCCCATTCACACCAAAAAAATGATCAACCTGTTTTATTAATCAATACCATGTCTGACCAAAAAAAAATTATAATAATACCATGAAAAATATCAAACTGGTGTAGTTAACAAAATTATCCAAAATTAATTTTTTGACTATAAAAAATCTTAAATCGGTACATATGTAATAAATTTACCACAAAAAAATTCGTAACCGGTGCATTTGTGATAAATTTATTTTTCATTACTTTTTGTTAAATTTAATAATATCACCAAAAACACAAATATGGTACACTTGTGACAAATATAAGGTAAAACCTGAAATTAGTACACTCGTTAATCGTCACCTATCATTAAACTCAACAATTTAACGGTAAAATATAATGGGAACTAATAGAAGAAAAATTTACCACAAGTTTATTATTTTTAAATTTTTTATGGTACTAACTAATTAATTATTATTGACATATAATATAATTAGTCAATAAAAATAAAGTTTGGTCATTTATTTAAAAAAAATTATTGACAACTTGAAAATTCAATAACATGAAGAATGAACGGCTTGATGAGTCAACGGCTTGGAGAAATCGACAAAAAGTGGAGTCGATAATCTCATATGCAACCATCAAAGAAGTATCCATCCACATAGTGGAATAAAGCAACTGTCAAGATAGTATAGTTAAATAAATCATCAAGATAGTGTAGTGAATGTAATCGTTTGATAACCATTTATAACCTATATATGTGATCTCCATTGGTAATTGTTTATAGTAAGCTTTAAATAGCTACATTGTACTCGTCAAAACCCTCCCCCACAAACAAACAAATAAACAAACAAACATGTTATCTTTCAATTGCTACATTGTAGTTGTAGTTTCCAAATTCACGTTGTTGATTACATTCTAACTTGTTTCTTAGTTGTAGATTATAGATTTACATTGTCAATTAAATTTCGACGTGCATCTTTGCTGTTGTCTCTAGGTGCCTCATCATCGAATAAATTTTGGCATTGCATCTTTACGTTCTTGAACTTTGTTGTCCATTAAATTCCCATGAAGTTTGTGTACTTTTGGTTTAGTTTGAAGGAAGGTTATCAGTTTTATCACGTACCTGTGATATTTCCTATCTAGGAACTAGACTAGTCCCTATGAGAACCACCGATTTTGGGTGGGTTCAATTTAGTTTTGGGCAATTCGGGCAGTTGCTGGTTCTTTGCACACCCCTAACTCATGGGGTCCTTCTCAGGGCTTAATAATGAGGCCATAAATTCCTAATACGGCTCATATTTATCCATTATCGTATGTTATTTTACATTAACGTTATTATGTTTTGGTTGACTATTGTTTTCTTTAAATTTGATCGTAGGAACGCCCTTTTTTTTCGTATTATATAAAGCTGCACATTTCATTTTCTAGGAAAACATAAAAGTAAAAGCTAAAAAAGATTGCATGATACGTTATTTTTACAAAAAATAATAATAATAATAATAATAAAAGGAAAAAAAAGGAAAAGATACTAATTTAGGGTGTGCGATAAGTATTTAGCGTGACTTAGCCTTTAGCCTGAATCTTTGATTGTAAACAAACTCTCTCATATTGCTAGATCTTTAATCTGCACATAATAGATCGCTAACGACTTTGCAAAAAAACCAATTTGCATAGTAAAAATGAATAAATCAATGATTCTATCGGTAAGCCTGGAAGAGCCCTTACCAAGCATAAGCGCTCCCTGGAGGGGAACTATTTGTGCCCACTTAGTTACTTGATAAACCCCTTGAAAATTAAGCCCCTTCGGAACATCACAACATGCATTATTTCATATCATCAGTAGCATTTATCCTTTATCCATAGAGGCTTTAAATTGTGCAATATTAATGGCATGTTAAACACAATTTACTGAATAAATTTCATTCATGTGAGTCCAACTCACAAGATCTCGACTCGGATTAGTATGTGGGAGAAATAAAATCCCTAAGAGAAGAAGAAAAAATAATTCATACAAAGAAAAAAGACTCAAGGAAGTCAAATAATGAAGAGCGAACTATTGTCGTGCAAGCAACGTCAATTTGTAGGTGGCTTAAATATATGATGGGTGCATATTGCAACACTCGGTCGTAGATTAACACTGCAACCCAGTAACGGCATAATCTTTCACTAGAAAATAGAGGCATGAAGTCTACCCTCTTTGACATGATTCAACTTGATAGACATACATTTAGATTTTTACTGGCATGAACTTGGGCCTTAAGTTGAACATGGTCCGCTTTGGAACGTCATGACATGTATTATTTCATATTATCAGTAGAGTCCATAATTTATCCATATAGGCTTTGAATTGTGCAATATTAATGACATGTTAAACACAATATACTGAATGAACTTCATTCATGTGAGTCCAATTCACATGATCTCTTGACTCGGATTGGTACGTGCAAGAAAGAAAATTGGTAAGAGAAGAAGCAAAAATAATTCATACAAAGAAAAAGGAACCAGGGAAGTTAAACAATTAAGAGCGAACTATCATTGTGCGGGCAATGGGTGACATAAACATATAAACATATGATGAATGCTCACTACAACACCCGATCATACCATTAATACTACAACTCGGCAACAACAGTCTTTCTCTAGAAAATAGAGACGTGGAGTCTTCCCTCTTTGACATGATGCAGCTCGATGTACGTACATATAAACTCGGGCCTTAAGTTGAACATGGTGAAACATAACACACAAATTTCCTTTTGGATGATGACAGCAACTTATTCAATGATACTAATTTCCAAAAGTAAATAATCATCATAATAGACATTAGATAGACACATAGTTTTGGAGTTTTATAAACTTGTGGGTGATCAAGTCAAAGAGTGAGACCTGAGTAAAGCAAACCTTGACACCAAAACCATTTGTGAAGAGACCCAGTTGATCTATTTCTATGGGCCAAAGAGAATAAAACAAAAACCTTAGATGGAACTAAAAGTCCTAAGATTCTTCACACACGGTTTCTAAATCGTCAAACCAAGCTACATCTCAACAACCATTCTCTCAAGTTGGAATTTGTTTTATTATTTTATTTTTCTTCTTTTGACTTTTTTTATGTGTGATTTTCTTTCATATCCATAAAACATGTGATTGTGTCATCGTCTCTCTCTTTTTTTCTTTAATTTTTTTTTATGAAAACGATGTGACGATTTTTACTAAATCTAACGAATCAGGAAACTTTCTCTTGAGGAGTCATGGAAAGAAATTTTTCTTGTTC
Organism: Eucalyptus leucophloia subsp. euroa; assembly: GCA_017140325.1. NCBI lineage: Eukaryota > Viridiplantae > Streptophyta > Magnoliopsida > Myrtales > Myrtaceae > Eucalyptus > Eucalyptus leucophloia. Next base: position 10,663,822 of record CM029469.1, on the reverse strand, counting down.
ATCTGAGTGGGAAAGAAGGAAGTGTTCAATGTGTTCATATGTCCATAATATCCTCGTTGAAAAACACATATCTTATTTAAGACCAAAGGACCTAGTGAGACCTAGTAAATCACTAGCCTCTTCTTCAAAAAAAGAAAAAAGATTAAAAAAATAAAAACGAAAATTACGTCAGGTTGCTAATTGGAAAGTGCTTGTGCGCCAATCAATAAATTCTCCGAGTACACCCTATTTTAAATAAGATTTCGAAATGATCAATTTAGTTTCCAATAAGTCTCGACCTCATTGGCTAGTGACACTCTCATGAGAAAATAGGCTCTTTTCAGATTATTTAAACGTTTTTTCCCTTCCAATTATGGTAATCTTATAATTTATGGCAAGCAAAACTTTACATGTCACACAAAAATCTTAATAACCACCTGAAAGTCCTCCTTTTCTCGAAATGCGTGTTGAATATTTTCTATAGGACCCACCAATGAAATTCATCTCTAAACAAAAAGTTTAACGTCCATTGCCATTTTAAGGCGTGATCAAATTGTCTTGTCGTCTAATCAATTATATAAATATGGACTTTAACACTCTCTCCGAATGTCGGGTTTCGTGGAAATTATTTCAACATAAAGACCAATGTGGAGGAATCTATGCTAAGTTCACACCTAACCTTGTTTTGTTTTGTTTTGTTTTGTTTTTTTTTTTGTAATTTTAATATCCAAAATGAACGTGGAGGCCATGAGCCCTTCCATTTATTTTAATGCAACTCGAGTGGGGAAAGTGTCAAAAATGCCTAAACTTTTTACATTAATATCAATTTAGTCATAAACTTTTTATTGATACCAATTTAGCTCTAAACAATTTGACTTGATGCCAATTTAGTCCTTCCACCTAATTTTAGTCGAATTTTGTAAACGTGGATGCCAATCAACTTACATGACATGGCTAGCGCTAACGTAGACAACTTTTAATAAAATTATAATATTTTTTTTTCAATTTTTTGTTCTTTTTCTTTTTCTTTTTTCCTTCTTCTCCTCCTTCCTCTAGTCAGTCGCCAATGGCAACTAGCTAGGGAACGGCTAACGAGGTCAAGGTCGATGTTGCTGGCCACTAACGAACTCGAGCCCTTGCTAGAGGCTACGAGGCTCGCCAGCATATGGCAAGGGTGGTCACACGCTAGGTAGGCGAGGGCTTGGGCCCTTGCAAGCACAACCTCGGCCTCTAGCGAGGGCTCGAGCCTTGCTAGCCAACAAGGTTAGACCTTGCTCCTTAGCAGCTAGAGGAAGGAGGAGGAGAAAAGAAAGAAGAAAAAGAAAAGGAAAAGGAAAAAAAATAATAAAAAAACCAAAAATTCAAATATATATATATATATATATATATTATTAAAAGTTATCCACATTAGAATCGATTGTGTCACGTCAGCCAACCGGCGTCCACGTCAGCAAAATCCAGTCAAAATTAGCCCGAAACACTAAATTGACACCAAGTCAAACGTTTTATTACTAAATTAGTACAAATAAAATATTTAGCACTAATTTCATACCAATGTAAAAACGGAAGCCCAAAAAAGAAAATAAATAACATAAAAAAGAAAAAAAAATACTTCAAAAGCTAAGCATCTACGCTGATTTGAACGAGCCAAAATGAAAACACTGCAACCATTATAGAGTAAGATATGAGCCATCGTACCACTCTCCATCGAGTTATGATCTTTATAAGATCATAAACTATAAAAGAGAATCAAATAGTTGGTTTGAATTGTAGATTTCATTGAATTTTCTGGTAATTTCTCGCATTATATTTGAATCACAACCACCATTAATTTCCTCATTATTTTCGACATACCAAAATGCCAATCACCATTACTTTATTTGTTAAAGACTGTATTTCATCATGCGAAATCACACTAGATTAAAGTCCCCTAAATGTTTTATTGAATGTGCAATTGAATTCTGAATGTTTCAAAGACGTGTATCGAACTCTAAATCTTACCCTTCTTTCAAATAAAAGACAAAAACGGCTGTGGTCCAAAGACGTGTCTCACTTCTTTATGGAAGTCCATAGTCATTTTCAAAGTTTCAATCCATTGAAAGCATCCGCACAAGAAAATTACCAATTCTACAACAACCTTAATCGAATTCTCAATCGCTCTCAGTGGCTGTTGTCTGATACTTCATGCATCGAATTATTACTGCAATTTACTTTTAAGACTGATCAATTTCTAACCACGAAATACCTTACTAACTGTGTGCACCATCTAGAAGTAATCCCTGGAGCTATTTTGTGTGCTTGCTTCGTTAGCCTCCACATGCAAAACCAAAAAGGAAGCCCAAACGAGAAGGCAAGAAAAATATTCTTCAAGAGCTAAGCGTACACGCTGATTTGAACGAGTCAAAATGCAAATACTTACAACGATTATAGTACTTGTTGCATATGAAATTTTACTCACAATCTTTTAAGATCATTTATCGCTTAATCTTGTTGTGGTCGCATATATAATACGAACTATCAAATCAAACTTCATTGAATTATAAACTTAGTGAAGACTAAAACTATAAAGAGAATATGGCATGTTGAGTTTGAATTTCAAGATCTGTTGATTTGTCTGGTAATTTCTTCCTTTTTGTGTTTGATTTGAATTGCAAGATCAATCAACTTCTTCAATATTTCTCAACATAGAAAATGCTGATAACCACTACTTTAATTGTTAGAGATTGTAATTCCATAAAATTTACTCATGAAAAATTGCACTAAATTAAAGTCCCCTAAATATTTTATAAAAAGTGTAGCCAAGCCCTTAACTGTTTAAAAAAAGAGGGTAAAATTATCAAAACAATCCTAAATTTATTGTTATTTTTCCAATTTAGTCCTAAATTTTTTGGCCAATTCAATTCTAAATCTTTTGCATTTGTACGAATTCAGTCCCCGGCAATTTTGGCTGGCCAACACTAACATGGACACTAGCCAATGCCAACTATCTGGCTGACGCCAATATGTCAATTTTTTAATATTTTATTTACTTTTGGATTTTTTTTCCTTTTTTTCTCTTTTTTTTTTCTTTCCTTCTTCCTTTGGTCGATCATTGGACCAACTAGAGGCAAGGGTTGGGAAGGTCAACATCGCCAGCGACTAGGGAGGCTTACCCTCGTTGGCACCGGTGATGGCTAGCCTCAACCACCCCAAGTGAGGCCTCGCTCTTGCCACCACTAGGTGAAGCTCAACCTCCCCGCCACTGGGGAGGGTGAGCCTCAACCACTACCGGCAAGGCCGAGCTCGATCTTGCTCGCAAAATTAACCTCCCCAGGCCACCGGCGAGGTTGAGCCTCAACCACTACTGGCAAAGCCGAGCTCGACCTTGCTCGCAAAATTAACAAGGCATGACCTCACCGGATTTGGGCGAAACCTCACCGACCAGGAGAAATAAGGAAAGGGAAAAAAATAGAGATGAAAAATGAAAAAAGTGTGTGTGTGTGTGTGTGTGTGTGTGTGTGTGTGTGTGAAAAAATGAAAAAACTATATGTGTCGGAGAAATAAGGAAAGGAAAAAAAAATAGAGAGAAAAAATGAAAAAAAAAATGAAAAGAAGTAAGTGTGTGTGTGTGGCTAGACGATCGGTGTTCACATTAGCGCCAATTAGTCAAAATCGGTTGGATAAACTGAATTGTGTGTGTGTGTGTGTGTGTGTGTGTGTGTGTGTGTGTGTGGCTCGATGATCGGTGTCCCCATTAGCGCCGGCTAGTCAAAATTAACTAGATAAACTGAATTGACACAAATACAAAATGTTTAGAATTGAATTGACAAAAAAAAAAATGATCGAATTAGAAATATTATAATAATTTCATGAAAAGGTGTATTAAGCTCTAAATCATTCCTTTCTTTTAAAAGAAAGATGGATATTAAAATGATAGATGAAATAGAAAAAAGTTATGGTCTAGTGAAGTTTCCAACTTCTTACTTAATTAAGCCAACCATGAGACTACATACAATGTACTTGTAAAGACCGACACTTAAAATTTTACACGCTAGAGTGCTTTTACATTATTTTTTGGCACTAACTTATGACCATAGCAAATCATTATTAACGTATCAGAAAATTTCCACGTAGGATTACTCGAACGTTGCCCGCAAAAAATATATCAAAGTCAAATTTGTGTAGCCTTTGACCAGAAAATAAAATAAAATAAAATTGTGCAGCCTTCAGTCCCAATGTAAGACTTTGAACGCATTACTATATAGTTATGGGCGGTCCATTCTAAATTGCCAGACGATTATCTTCTTCCTCACCAGGAAAAGAACAAAGCAAATGCCAAGCCGCCACCACCTTCTCTGCATTCTGTCCCCTTCTCTCTCCCTCGTCTTCTTCTTCTTCTTCTTGCTGAGCTTCCATGGCGTCCACTCCGCTTTCCCAACCATTTGCGAATCGCAGTCTCAATGCGGAAACATCTCCATCAAGTATCCATTCTCGACCGTCAGCGACGCTCCCGTATACTGCGGCTACCCACAGCTCAGAATCAGTTGCCCGGATGTCGATAATCCCCCGACCATCTCTCTTCCGGGCGACACCTACTTCGTCGCCGAAATCAACTACGTCGAAGAAACCCTGACTCTCGTCGACATCGACGTCGCCGACCGGATATGCCCCAGGGCCAGCCATAACCTCACGATCAACTCGCTCCCGCTCGGTTACAACTCCGCCGATGTCAATCTCACCTTCTTCTTTAACTGCAGCACTCCTCCGTTAGCGCCCAACCCCGCCAGGGCCATCGATTGCTTGCGATCTGGTGATAATCAGTCGTATGTGTTCGTGGACATGAGCCCCGATGAGGCGGCGGCGATTCGTGAGGCGTGGGGCTGCGAGGATGCAGTGGTGGCGGCGGTGAAGCGGACGGAGGTGACGGCGGCGAACGGGGGGACGAGCTCGCTGGGGCGATGAGCGAGGGGTTCGCGCTTGACTGGGCGGCGGTGAGGGAGTGCGGCGCGTGCGAGCACTCCGGCGGGCGGTGCGCGTTCAACCAGAATGAGCAGTTGCTGTGCTTCTGCGAGGACGGGTCAAATCACACGGACGGCTCGTTTTGCAAAGGTAAGATTGGAGTTTGTGTCTGTCCGTTTCCTCTCTTTCTTCATAATTGGTTTTGCATCTTGTTTGCCAATCGCCATGATTGCCTTTTTCGATGCTTGTCGCTTCTTAGTTGCGCTTAGTTGCGCGTGATCTGATTTCTGGCATACTTTGATGTTTCAGCAGCTTTTAGAATTAGAAAATTATATACTTAGGTTCGTCAATTTCTTAATCAATACTTTTCAAAATTTGAATGGTAATTACACCTATAAGTGTATCCCGTGCAACAGGTCCTATATGAAAGCTTAAATTAATGAATATTATAATATGGATTCATAGACAAACAAAACTGTTACTTTAATACCATTCTTACAACTTGGATTATGGTCTATCGTTACAAGGTGGTGATTTCTTTTTAGAAAAATGCTTTTTTCGTTTTTCTTGGCTATTATTGCTTTGATTATAATCATTTTCCTCCCGAGGACTTGATGCCTAGAAAGAGTTTTTATTTTCATTGCTTGAGACTTGAGCGATTGATGGGCCTTAGCAATCTCTGTCGAGAAAAAGATGGCAACCTTTGCTTATTGCTTCCTATAGCTAAAGATCCCAATGTGGATCATCATTGTAGATCACAAGAGATGGCCCTAGATCGGCTCGACTGAGGAGTCGAGGCCCTTTTCAATCTACTGTGTATACTTATTTTGCAGTTTGGGCTGATGATATGTCAATATTATGTGTCAAATCAGTTCTGAAAAGATGACTAAATAAAATTAGAGATGATTGGTTCCATTCCCATATGCGGAACCAGAAACTGGATAAAGAGGACCGGTCCCCAAAATTGGGGACTGGGGACTAAATTGATTGATCCTAAAATCGGAACCGGACCATACCGGTCTGGTCCAGTCCATGGAAGCGGTCAAATTTTAAAGAAGAGACTGGCGTCTGAAAAAAAAAAGGAAAAAGAGCGCAGCGTGGTACTTCCAATCCCAGCTGTCTGATGTCTCTCTATGACATTTATATTACTTACTAACAAGTCTCTATCACATCAAAGACATTTACTTTTATTCTCTCTCTCTCTCTCTCTAAGTCACCGTGACTCAGTCCCTCCTGTCCCATCTCCATCTTTCTCTCTTCTCCGCGCAAAACCCACTTCCCCTCCTGCTTCCCCAAAAGCCACCGTGACGAGTCCTCCATTTTGGAGAGACGATAAGGACACCTCCAATTCGCTCCGAGCTCGCTCTCGAGCCCTCCTGGATCCTCGCGTCTGTGGTGTCTCCCCCCTCCTATCTCCTCCGTATTGCCCCACCGGCCTCCCGCAACTCCATGGGGATCAGATAAGGTCCAACTCCATCCTCGTTGCTCTCCTCGACTCGACTCCCACCACACCGAGCTCGTCGAGAAGGCCCTCCTCCTCCAGACGTTGGACGACGCTGTCCTCCGCCATATAGAGAGGGAAAGAGGTGTGAGAACCTAGAGAAGAACGAGCATGAGGGTTGCTGTTCTCTGAATATTTTTAATAAATAACAAAATAAATAAATAAAAAGAGTCAGTCCGGTCCGATCCAGGCGGTCTATCCTTGGAACCGGGAACCAAATCGAAAATCATCGGTTTCATTTTTATGAAACTGGGAATCGGACTGGCCCTCCGGAAACCACCAGAACCGGGCGGTTCCCGGTCTGGGCGGTCTTCGTGGCTCACCCCTAGGCAAAATTGAGAGAAACTCGTCCAGATGACAGTTTAGTCGTCTTGGTTCTGAGGCTGCAATCCCTTCTTTTTTCTAGTCTAGGCGATGGCCCTGCATCTGTTTGGAACGCTGCTAACTATGTTCTCGAGGTCCTTACTGAAGTGTCCTCGATTGAATTGTCAAGGAGATTGGCCAAGCTCATTGAGTAGTTGAGGGCCGCGTATACAGATTGTAAAATGGGTAATAACAGTCCAAGTCGTCCTTAAGTCAAGTCTACAACTAGTCAGCAGCTCAAGCTGCTTGGCTTTGTTTCCACGCGCCTTGCTCTTCTTATTTTCTTCTCAGCTTTTGTCTCAATGCACCAAAGTCACGGTCTTTGGGGAGGCCAAATCAAGTGGCTCTCATAGGTGCATTGGGTTCAAATAATTCTCAAAGCAGCATTGTTCTTATCCTCTGCATCCTCTTCATTTACATTTACCCTTCTCCTTGTTTTGCTCCAACACCATCTCCCTTCGAATGGATCTTACCATGTCATATACCTCTCTCTCCTTGCTCTTCATCTTCTCCCTCCATATTCACTTCTTGGTGCCAGCTTCCAGCTACTTCAAGCCGTTCCAAGATTGTGTTCCCTATCCTTGTGGAGATCAAGAAATCAGCTATCCTTTCAGCCATAATGAGCGACCGAGTTATTGTGGGTATCCAGGCTACGAGCGTGAGTGTGATGGAGGGAACCTGACCCTTCTGTCCATGGAGTCCCTGGAGTATCAGGTGATCCACATGGATAGGAGCGAGCAGATCCTTAAAGTGGCGAGGATGGATTTATTGAAAGATATATGTCTTGCAGCACATGTCGACACCACTTTAAACTTCAGTCTCTTCAACTAAACTTCCAATTACCTCAATTCTACCTTATTCTACAATTGCAACTCATTGTCAACCCATTCACATTATTGGTTCTCTTGTCCCACGTTTGGGGATGGCTACTTTGCTTTTGATGCGGACCATGAAATCCACCTACACAAGGTATGCAACTTCAGTGTCTTCGTCCCAATTTTACCAATTGAAGCTCTAGGTCTACCAATATCGAAGGTCCGCAATAGTGCTACCATTAATCGTTCTACTATTAGAAAGATCCTGGAAAAAGGCTTTGAGATCACTTGGATTGCCAATACATCTCTGTGCAAAAATTGCACTAAATCAGAGGGAAGATGCGGGTATGACTGGACAAGGCAAGAATTCAATTGTTTCTGCCTTGATGAAGCCTATTTAACGGCCTGCAACAGAACGCCAGTTCCAGGAAGCTTCCTTTCAAGTACGTATGCTTACTCTCGCCTAGTTTGTGGTTTTCAGTTAGCTAAAGCTGTTCAGTGAGATGGATTTGCTGGACATACCCTTCCCTTTGCTTGTTAATTGAAAAGCAATCCGCTCAAGCCCCTAAAGCCTGACAATCTAATTTTGCTGGTCACGATGCAATTTAGACTCCCAAGTCCTAAAACTTTATCCCTCCATTCTCAACAACCTTCTTTAACTGTTGGATCATTAGGTCGGTATCTACGAACCATAAGATCCGACAGTTTAAATACAAGGAGCCAAGATGCTCCGAATTAATCGTAAAATTTCACGTCATAAACAAGTGATTAAAATCAAAACACGTTAGCTGATAAGTCAATTAACCTCAAATTTAGGTTTGACTTGTTCTTTACTTTCCACAACATCAACTCTTGACCCCTCAAATGGGCTAGACATTTTCCACAGTGAAAACCTTAGAAAGGTTTCACTCTTCAATTTCAACTATATGGGAAGAACTCCAGAGGAAATTGCTTTGCATGTTTCCGAACCGTGTCTTCCTCATCACTTTCCAGTTTCAACGTTCCGTAGCCGTCATTTTTATTGCCTTCCTTCACGAAATTTTAGAAGATTGAAACTGATCTCAGTCAAAGTCCACGGTCAGAATAGCTTCCTCTATTATACTGATGAGGAATTAACCACAGCCATCTCTTTCACACTTCAGTCCGGAGTAATTGAACAAAATAAGAATTTCTCCATTCAGTTTGCCCCCTGAAGTCTAAACCCTCATCCCACATGATATTCTTCATCCATGAGAGCATGAATTTGCTCAAATGGGTGACGCAGCCACTCTCCTCCTCCCCTCCACTTCAAACTCCATCCTAGTCTTTGTCCTCGCTGGCCTCATCGTTCCGCAAGTTCTTTTATGCGAGGGAGACAATAATATCCAGTATACTAACTGCCGCCACTCTTTTAATTGCGGAATCGTCACAAATATACCTTATCTGTGGAAGGTCGATTGCTATGAGGATAAATTCCCTATCTTTGAGTTCCAATAGCAGAATCTTATTTTCAATACTTGAGGCCTAAGCTATTTATAGACCTAAGCAAATTTCTGCCATGAAAAAGATGGCAAGCCTATTGCTTCCTAGCTAAAGATCCAATGTGGGTCATCATCATCGTAAATCACGAGATATGGGCCCGATTCAGCTAGGCCGAGGAATCATGGGCCTTTGGGATCGACTGATGTTAACCAGATTGCTTCTTTGGGCTGATGATGCGTGGATATCATCAGTCAAATCAGTTAAAAAAAGATGACTAGGCAAAGCTTAGGAGAAACTCGTTCACATAATTGTTTAGCCACCTCAGTTCTGAGGCTTCAATCCCCTTCTGTTTTCTAGTCTAGGCGATGGCCCTGCATCTATCTAGAACGCTGCTAACTATGTTCTTGAGGTCCTTATTGAATTGTCCTCGATTGAATTGTCTATGAGATTGGCAAAGCTCGTTGATTAGTTGGGGCTGCGCCATCATGTAGGAATTGGAAAATGGGGAACACTATTCCAAGTCCTCAGTCAGGTTCACAATGAGCCAGTAGCTCAAGCTACTTGGCTTTGTTTCCACGTGCCCTTGTTATCCTTCTTTTCTTCTCAGCTTTTCTCTCCGCGCGCCAAAGTCTTGGTCTTCGGGAGGACAAATCAAGTGATTCTCGTTAGTGCACCGGGGTCAAGCCGTTCCCAAAAGCAGCATTATTCTTTTATCCTCTGCATCCTTTTCCTTCATATATGTACCCTCCTTGTTTTGCTCCAACACCATCTCCCTTCGGATGGATCTTACCATGCCATTTTCCTCTCTCTTCTTGCTCTTCTTCATCTCCCTCCAAATTCACTTCCCCGTGCAAGCTTCCGATGACTTCCCACCATTCCAAGAATGCGCTCCTTCTGTTTATGGAAATATATGAATCAGCTATCCTTTCAGGCATATAGAGCAGCCAAGATTCTGTGGGTATCCAGGCTACGAGCTTGACTGTGACGGATATAGCCCAACCCTGTCCATGATGTCTCAGGAATATTGAGTGATTGACGTGGATAGGAGCGCGCAAATCCTTGTGGTGGCAAGGTCAGATTTATCAGACAGTATATGTCTTGAAACATATAACGAAACCACTTTAGACTTGAATCTCTTTAACTACACTTCAATAACCTCAATTCCATCTTACTTTACAATTGCGACTCATGGCCAACCCTTCCATCTTATTATTGATTCTCTTGTCCCAAGTCTCAATTTGGCTACTTTGTTCTTGGTGTAAACATATCAAACCCATTGCCCAAGCCATGCGGTTCCATTTTTCAGGTCCCAATTTCAAAAAGTGAACCTGTAGGTTTACCATCACCTTGGGCGGGCATCGACTTTGGTGGTAATATTAGCGACATTCTTAATAAAGGCTTTGAGATCACCTGGATTGCCAACACATCGTTGTGCGAAGATTGCGCTATATCAGGGGAAAGATGCGGGTATGATTGGACAAGGCAAGAATTCAATTGTTTGTGCCTGACGCAGCCTATCCGGCGACCTGCCACCGAACACCAATACCTACTAATGTCCCTTCAATACCGCCGGTACCGGCAATCGTCCCTTCAAGTATGTATGCTTACTCTCATCTAACATGTGGTTTTCGATTAGCTAAAAGTTGTTCAATGAGAAGAATTGATGGGCATATCCTTCCCTCAAACGAAGTGCAGTCATTCTGCCTATGACATGCATGATTGCATTACAATTTAGACTTCAAGTTCTAAAACTTTATCACCCCATTCTCAAAAACCTTCCTTGCCTTAACTATTGGATCATTAGGTCAATATCTGCAAACCTACGAGATCCGATGCTCTAAATGTGACAAGCGAAGATGCTTCAAGTTTATCATAAAATCTCACGTCAAAGACAAGTAATTTAAATTGGAACGGGTTAGCCAATAAGCCAATCAACCTAAAATTTAGGTTTGACTTGTTCTTTACTTTCCAAAACATGAACACTTGACCCCTCAAATGGGCTAGACTTTTTCCATAATGAGAACCTTTGAAAAAGGTTTCACTTTTCAATTTCAACCACATAGGAAGTAACTCCAAAGCAAATTGCTTCACATGTTTCCTCTGTCTTCCTCATCACTTCCACCCCCAGACCCAGTTTCAACGTTCGATAGCCATCCCCTTGATTTCTCTCCTCCCCGAAATTTCAGAAGGCTGGAACTAATCTCGGTCAAAGTCAACAATCAAAGTAGTTTTCTATATTACACTGAGGAAGAATTAACGACATCCATCTCTTTTATACTTTAGTCTGGAGAAAGTGAATGAATAAAGTGTGACGACCCAGGCGGCAGTGCGCAAGGAGGAGGGATGGCGGTGCGTCTGCGCTCGGTCCCGAATGTGCGCAGGGAGGGGGCATGTCTCTTGTTCCACATCAGCAAGTGAGGGATTTTGGGCTGACTTATATGGCAAGGGACTCTCTAACTATACATAAACCTTTTCTTGGGGTAGTATAAGCTGCCATGAGAAAAACAAAACAGTGAGGACTTAGTGTCCAAAGCGAATAATATGTGTACCTAGAGACCCAGGGCGTTACATAAAGAGAGAATTTCTCCCTTGTCAGCCTGCCCCTTTGAACTCTAAACCCTCATTCCACTTGATGTTCTCCATCCATGAGAGCATGAACTTACTCAAATGGGTGACGCAGCCACTCTCTTTCTCTCCCCCACTTCACGCTCCATCATCGTCATCCTCATCATCCTGCAAGTTCTTTTATGCGAGGGAGATGACGATGTCCACCATGCCGAATGCCACCTCTCTTTTAACTGTGAAACCATATTACTTATCCTTTCTAGGAAAACGGCCGACCCCAATTCTTTGGACTTCCAGCATTCAGGGTTGAGTGCTATGAGGACGAATACCCTATCTTTGAGTACCAAGAGCAGAGTATCGAGTACTCAAGATTAATCGACATCTTTGAATCAGGGGTTCAATGTTCAGTATAGTGACCACCCTGAGTGCCTAACTTGTGCTTCTGGCGGGTTTTGCGGTAGCAATCCCTCTTCTTCATCCAGTTTCACGTATTATTGCCGCAACAAACCCCACGCTTAGACCTGCAGTGATCCTGGTACGTTCTTTTGGTAGCATTCTCAGGTGATCATTACTTCATTTGGTGGGTTCTTGTTTATATCAGCACATGGGATTCTATTATCGACTATGTATAATATGCACGAAATCATCAAACCTTGAGCTTCTGGGGAGTTAGTTTTACTTAGTAGCTCTAAGATCATATGGCCAATGGATCCCAAGAATTTGTCGAGAGAAAACCGATTCGATCGAAAGTGATTTGCTTGTTTCTTTTGTTGGAAATTCAATGGTGCCATACTTGTTTTGTCTTCCTCCATCTAAAAATATCACGTGACAAGAATGAACTTTCTATGATTTTTCTTTTTGGGGCGCCAAGCAAGAAAAAATCTCAAGTTAGCAACTGCTTGGCCATCAAGTCTTCATGAGAGAGACTCATTTTCGCTGACCAGTTGCAAAGACTTGTATATTCCCTTTGACTCATTTTCGCGGCCTCGCTTGGTATTTGCTTTGAAGTTGAAGAACTAGCACATGACCGTGATAGGAGTTAGAACCAATTCAAATGAACGCCATTTGATTTTTCCGCAAATGCTTTCCACATTCTCTGCTACCTCTTTCTCCTATCCTCTGAAAATCCTCTGCCTCCTTCCGGTCCAAATGAATCATCAAAGCTTCATGTGTGTAGCTAATTGTCACCAATTCGTTCTTATCATCGTCTTCACCGACTTAGTCTATCTGGTTCGCTCTGATGATGCAAAATACAAGGCCTGCATGCTTCGGAATCCTGACTTTCTCGGACAGGCAGTCCATTGTCAAGGATATCTTCTATAAGAACAATTTTATCCTCCTTGTTAATGCCCGTGTACCATGAATCCTGTGATTCTCCACCATGGAATATCAGCCTAAAAGTACGCCTTTCAATCTCAGTTCCCCTAATGTCGATCTGTTCTTATACTATAATTGCACCTGGCAGCTGACAGGTTTTTACATATCCAGGGGACTGCGCTGGCTACTCCACCCACCATTTTTTTTAGCTTTTTTTCCCCATGAAAAAATTGCAGGAATGGATTACTATTCTGTCGTCAGCTTCTGGTATTCTGCTGTTAGCATTCCTCTTTATGTTGATGCCGATTTCACTAGCTCAAAGAAAAGGTTCCTATTGAACTGACTGCAACTACTGTGATTAATCGTTGTTCTCTAGGTCGGTCTCTGCGACCCACATGATCAAATGGTTTAAATACATTGAGTGAAGATGCTCCAACTTTACTGTAAAATTATGCAAATGTTGGGCTAAAACTACTGGTTTCTTCTTGGGCTCTTATCATGAACACAATTAAATAAATAGAAACACTCCGTCTCCGTAAGTGGTGATAAAATCTGATCACTTGTGAAGTTGAAATACATTATTGATAGAGGTGAACCGCGCACTTAATTAAATCTTTCCAAAAATCTGATCATTTTAGTATTAACACTGTTTTTCCTGATTTTCAATTGATCTATCATTTCTTCCTGCAGTGAATAATGTCCTTATGCTCTTCCAATTTCTTCGCCTAAGCTTAGACCGTGGACTCGCTTACCACTGTAAACAAAAACTCTCCGGTCTCTTGAGTCCCAGGAGATCTTATCGGTCCGACAGGAAAAAAGAAATAAAAAAATATCTCATCGGAACCTCATATATTTTAATGTTTCTATCTTTCTGCAATAATTTGCGAGTTATCAGTTGGGTCTTTACGATTCAAGACACTTTAAAATCATCGCCTGACCATGAGCTGCGCACTTGTTTTATCTGTGGAAAGACTTCTAATCAAGCCTATGTTGAGTAATCAAGTGGATGTGCAAGTAAAGCAATTGCTTGATTTTATATAAACAATATTGCAAAACTCTTTTACACACACCACTCTCATACACCTCTCACACCTCACATGAACACAATTTCTTGCACACACCCACTCACTCTTTCTCACTCTACACTTCACGCCACCTACTCCCACTCACTCACACACTCACGTACACACCCCACACTTTACGTACACACACTCCTCACAATTCACACACTCCTCACAATTCATACACACATAAGGGGCAAGAACCCCTATTTATAGGGTGTAAAAGTTGGTGGAAAAAATCTGGAGAGAGGGGAGAGAAAATTCTGGAGAGAGGGAGATAATTCTGGTGCGGCAGAGGGAGGAAGAGAAATCTGGAAAAATCCAGAGAAGGAGAGAGAGAGAGGCGGTGCTCGCCTTTTTTCTGACACTCCCCCTCACCGACTACTCTCTCTTAGCATGGACATTGTGGTCATACCAAGTTGCCTTCGAAACTCTTCAAATTTTACAGCTCCCAGACCTTTGGTGAAGATATCTGCAACTTGATCATCTGTTTTGGCATACTCCATCTTTACCTCGTCTTGTAATACTTTTTCTCGTAGGAAATGATAGTGCACTTCTACATGCTTGGTCCTCGCATGGAAAACTGGATTCTCCGCTAAGCTTATGGCTGACCAGATTATCACGGTATATCCGTGTAGGTTGATTTATTGGTTGATGGAGATCCTCCATTAGCTGTACCAGCCATGTACTTTCTTGTGCTGCCATTGCTGCTGCTCTATACTCAGCTTCTGTCGTAGATAGTGCCACAGTTGTCTGTCTTTTGCTACACCATGACACTACTGCTGATCCGACGCTAAACATATATCCAGTAGTTGATCGTCGTGTGTCACGATCTCCAGCAAAGTCAGCATCGCAATGGCCCACAACTTCACATGATGCTTCTTTCCTATACAGAAGCCCAAAATCAAATGTACCCTTTACATACCTTAGTATGCGCCTGATTGCATCTAAGTGGGGCCTTCGCGGCTTCTCCATGAATCGGCTTGCTACTCCCACTGCAAAGGCAATATCAGGCCGTGTTATGGTTAGGTAAATAAGGCTACCCACCAATTGCCTGTACATAGTTGAGTCTTCCAATTCTCGTCCTTCAATTGCACATAACTTTACATTTCCATCAATCGGAGTAGAAATAGGTTTGCAATCAAGCATCCCGAACTTGTCTAGGAGGTCTCGTGCATACTTCTGCTGACATAGGAATAATCCTTCATTGGTCTTCTCAATCTCAAGTCCCAAGAAATGTTTTAATTCTCCAAGCTCTTTCATTTGGAACCGCACTAAGAGGTTGGTTCTGATTTGGCATATCTCCTTTTCATTATCTCCAGTGATGATTAGATCATCCACGTAGATTAATACTATCGCAAGCTTGCCATCTTCTACCTTTACAAACAAGCTCGAGTCTCTGGGGCTACAAAGTAACCACTTTGCACCGTAAATTCGAGTAATCTTCCCATACCATGCTCTCGGGGCTTGTTTTAAGCCATAGAGGGCTTTCTTTAACTTACAAACATAATCTGGATGAAACTTACTTTTGAAACCATCTGGTTGCTCCATGTATATATCTCGATCTAGTTCTCCATGTAAAAAGGCATTCTTCACATCCATTTGCCATAACTTCCACGACTTGCTTGCCGCAAGTGCTAGTAAGACTCGAACTCGTAGTAATCTTTGCTCTTTGGACTAAAGGTCTCATCATAATCTAAGCCATACTTTTGGGAGAATCCTCGAGCAACTAGTCGTGCCTTATATCTTTCTATCAACCCATCTGGTCGAGTTTTAAGTTTATAGACCCATTTGCAAGATATAGGACGTACCTCTTTAGGTCTCGGTACTAGGTCCCATGTTTCGTTCTTTCTTAGTGCTTGTATCTCTTCCTCCATGGCTTTCCTCCATTCCATGTCTTGCGAAGCTTCCTCATATGTGGACGGCTCAACTACTCGACATCTTCGGTCGGCGCCGCATTTGCATATTTGGGATTTGGTCTTCTTTGTCTTGTTGATCTCCTTAATTGAGATTCTTCCTCTTCGAGTTCTTCCATCGACTTGGTCGGAACTCTTCGTAGTTCTTGGATGTACACCAGATTCGCCATGGGCTCTTTGATTTTTCGGTGACCGTGCTCGACTTCTTTTCTTCCAATTACATTATCATTTCCTTCTTCAATTGGCTGGCCCTTATCAGTCTTGTCATTTTCTTCCATTCCTTCACGAATCTCTGCTTCAACTTGTTTTGAATTAGGTTGTGATGTCCACCAAGATGATAGTTCGTCGAACACCACATTCCTGGAAGTGTAACACCTCCCTGTTATAGGGTCACAACACTTCCATCCTTTTCTTTGATCATCGTAGCCCACGAATATGCAGCGAATGGCCTTCTTATCGAACTTGTTACGAAGATGGTCCGCACGAATGCATAACATACACACCCAAATATTCTAAAGTGACTTACCGTGGGCTTGCGATTCCACAACTTCTCATAAGGTGACATAAAGCCAAGCCTTGCTTGAGGTAGTCTGTTGATCACGTGCGCTACCGTCTTCATACACTCAGCCCAAAACTTGGGTGGAACACTCTTCGCATGCAGCATACTCCCGCATGTCTCTCGCCAAATGCCGATTCTTTCTTTCGGCAACTCCATTTTGTTGTGGCGTATTTGGGCAAGTAACCGTCGACGTATCTTCCATTCTTGAAGAAATTTTGTAAAGTCATCGACGTGTATTCTCCCCATTATCCGTGTGAAGGCATAGTATTTTCTTGCCTACTTCATATTCTACTTTTGCTTTAAACTCCTTAAATTTGTTTAATGCTTCGGATTTTTCTTTCACGAAATCGACCCAAACGTACCTGGAGAAATCGTCGATGAATGTTATCATGTACTTTGATCCTCTGACAGACGGTTGCTTCACTGGTCCAAATACATCCGAGTGGACAAGCTCGAGAGGTATCTTAGCTCGAATTTGGACTCTTCATATGGAAGCCGATGTGCCTTCCCATACCGGCATCCAAAGCACAAATGACATCTTCTTGTACTTCCAAGTGGGGAGACCTTTTAGCATACCTTTCTTCATCATCACCTTTAATTTATGGTAGCTCACGTGCCCAAGCCGTGCATGCCACAAATCAGGTGTTTCACTCTTTCGAGTTTTGTCCACGTATGCCGTCGAGTTGACATCACGTAGACGTACTCTAATCGACGCCCCTCCATGATTGGTGTACCGGTTGGTTTCAAATTGCGGTACACCCTAACGTCTCTAGGGCCAAACACCACATAATTGCCTGAGTTCTGTAAGTTGTGCCACGGACAGTAGATTCTTCTTCATTCCCGGCACATGGTACACATTTTTCAGTTCGACTTGATGCGAACCGAATCGGGGTGTCATCATCGTTTGGCCCACATGGATAATCGGCAACCTTGAGTTGTCTCAAAGTGACAACTACTCGTCCTCCTTTGTACTCGCACATGTTTGATAGCTTGCCTTGATCTCCGGTCATGTGATTTGAGCACCCCGAGTCGACTATCCAATCTTCTTCATAATCAATCAATTTATCACTTACCGTGATGAGGGCCATCGCATCTTCTCGTTCCTCCATTGCAAAGGATGCTTGGAAATCCCACTCTTCTTCGCTATCATTTTCCTTGGATGCTGCGACATTTCCTTCAACTCTTTTGAACCGACAATCCCTGGCAAAGTGACCTACTTTGCCACACATGTAACACCGTCCATTACGCCTTCTATTCTTCTTTTCTTCATTTTCATCCTTATCGCGGTCTCGACGAGCTCCCCTGGCCGAGGTCGAGTTCCTTCTATTCGCTTTTGCCATTCTCCATGACTTTTCCACGGTTTGCCATCTCTTGCACTTGCTCCATTTCTATTTTGGCCCTTGAACCCTCTTTTATTACTAAAGAGGGCATTTTCATCCTCCTTAATTGAGACCTTAGAAATTTGTTTATCTAAGGCTTCTTGGTTGGCCAATATATTCTCCAACTCTATTAGAGTTGGCTCATTTGCCCATCCACGAGTGGCCGTAACAATACCATTATATTCCGGCCTTAACCCGTGAATTATGATTCTTCTCATTCTTGTCTCGTAGATGGCATTCTCGTGGATCTAATTTTGAAATTTCTTCGCAAATAGATTTAACTTTAGAAAAGTATTGACTCACCGTCATATTTTGTTGCGAGATTGAGAGGAGCTCGTTCTCCAGCATTGTAACTTGGCATCATTTGTCCTTGCAAACAAGTGTCGCCAAGTTATCCCAGGCCTCCTTCGGGGTCGTTGCACTCTTTATGTGTTGCAGTAATTCATCTTTAACAGTCACGGCAAGCACATAAAGAGCCTTACCCGATTTTATATTCCATTTTCTTAATTCGCTATCATTCATGGGTGGGGTGGTGTTGCTCCCGCCAACAATATCCCACAAATCTTGTCCTAGCGGTGTAATATTGTATGCGGGTACTCCAGTTATTATAATTTGAGTTGTTGAGCTTCTCGATTCCACTTACCGAACTTGAGAAATCCGCCATCGTGACTTGAGTATAATGCCCCGCACTATACCAAGTAAGCCTGGTCCCGGACCAACCGACTTCACAATCCCGGATTGTGCACTGGCAAAAAATCCGACGTCCTTCGCTTCCCTGACCGCCTTGCTCACTTACAATGGTCCCCGACCACTGTCTTCGCACGGCCTCTGACGACCTGCTCTGATACCAATTGTTGAGTAATCAAGTGGATGTGCAAGTAAAGCAATTGCTTGATTTTATATAAACAATATTGCAAAACTCTTTTACACACCACTCTCATACACCTCTCACACCTCACATGAACACAATTTCTTGCACACACCCACTCACTCTTTCTCACTCTACACTTCACGCCACCTACTCCCACTCACTCACACACTCACGTACACACCCCACACTTTACGTACACACACTCCTCACAATTCACACACTCCTCACAATTCATACACACATAAGGGGCAAGAACCCCTATTTATAGGGTGTAAAAGTTGGTGGAAAAAATCTGGAGAGAGGGGAGAGAAAATTCTGGAGAGAGGGAGATAATTCTGGTGCGGCAGAGGGAGGAAGAGAAATCTAGAAAAATCCAGAGAAGGAGAGAGAGAGGCGGTGCTCGCCTTTTTTTTCTGACAGCCTATAGGTCCGCTTAAAAGCCAAAAGAGTTGAGACAAGTCTAGAACCTAGAAAGCATGGACGCTCTTCTGGAGCTTCTGTGTTTGTGTCGAATACCTCGACATGTGTCTAACACGCCGTTAACGGGTGTTGGACATCCTACACACAATTAACTCTCCCGATAAGTCAACGACACATGAGTCTAGAATCTCGACGTGCGTTCGACATGCACAGGGTCAATTTTTAAAATTTTAAATAAATTAAGGATCAAAATGTAAATATATATAAAATAAAATAAAATAAAATAAGATAAGATAGGGAGAAAGGAAATCCAATCTTATGATAGTGAAATGTGCATTTTTTTTTGGGAGTTACTGTTATATGTTATATTTAATAATGGAATTAGGATTGTTTTTTTTTTCTTTTTTTTTCCACCAAGTTTTATGGAATATTGGAATGGAATATAGTTAAATTTGTCATATTGAAACAATGAATTATGTTAACAAATTGTGGATTAATATTTTCAGTGTAAATTCATTCTAAGCTTTTTTATTATTCATTTATTTATAAATTTGAATCAAATTAATTTCACTAAAATAATCATAAAAATGATAATTTATCATGTTATATACATTTAATATAAAATGTGTCAAAATGTATCGGAATTCTCTATTTTTTGATAAATGACGTGTCGGCATTTTATGTCATGTTGTATTGCGTATTGGGTGTCGGTGTTAGTGTTACTTAGTCTAGAACATACCACCTATTCAATTAGTGCCGCAGAATGTATATATCTGTCTTCACCTTTGATGATCATATTGCAGGGCATTTGCCACTTCTATAACAGCTACAAATTGTTTTTGTTTTCTATCTTCCTGCACATCCCCTGACCCTGATAGCTGTAGAACTCAGGATTTTTACTAGTGTCTATCTTCGTTTGTCAATCAGCCACAGATCCGTGTGCATGTGTTTCCAATTTCTCTGGAAAGATGTCATTAATTGATCCACGAAAAATGTTAAAGAGGAGGATAGAGCCAAACTAGGTTGTAATCTTTTCACTCTACCGTGGTGTCTTTTCTTTCTTGAAATGGAATGTGCTACAACCTCATGACGTACCTTGATCTTTATATATCTTAGACACTTTGAAATCATCTGTTTGCAATTCGTTGACACATTTTTCACTTTTGATGACGACAGTCCCAGGAAACAAAAAGATTGGTCTCAAAGTTGGAATAGGTAATTAATTCAAGACTCTCTCTTCCACTTCTCTACGCTATCCTCTGCAATTTGTTCCGATTTTTGATAGTATGCTTCCCTCATTGCTCAATGGGACCAATGTTTCCAATATAATCCCTAAAGCCTTGATAAAGTGATTAAGTGAGACTGCTGTTCAAAAATACACTTCATTTTCTTAGGAATGGCTACATTAGGAGCTGGAATTGTGGTCACTCTTATCTTAATGTAAGCTTTGAAGAAGCAGAGGAGCAAATATCTCGATGGCGAAATGAAAGTTAAGGGACTCATCTCTTCCAAAAGATACACCTATAAGGACATCAAGACAATGACTAACTCTTTTAAAGAAAAGTTAGGCCAGGGAGGCTATGGCTCCGTGTACAAAGGCAAGCTTCAAGACGGTCAACTTGTGGCAGTGAAACTACTAAAGAAGCTGAAAGGCGATGCAGAAGAATTTTTCAATGAAGTTGCAAGCATAAGCAAGACTTCTCATGTCAATGTTGTCACCCTCCTGGGGTTCTGTTTTGAAGGAAGCAAAAAAGATTTGATTTATGAGTTCATGCCCAATGGATCACTCGAGAAGTTCATATTCAACGAGAGTAACACTTTGGAGCTAGATGACAATTGAGTTGGGACACATTGTACCAGATTTTGCTCGGCATAGCTCATGGGCTAGAGTACTTGCATAGAGGATGCAAAACGAGGATCTTGCACTTCGACATAAAGCCTCATAACATTCTCCTTGACACAAACTATTGTCCCAAGATTTCTGACTTTGGTCTTGCCAAAATATGCCCAAGAGAAGAGAGCATTGTGTCATTGCTTGGTGCTAGGGGCACTATTGGATACATTGCTCCAAAGCTGATAATAAGGAACATTGGAGGGGTTTCTCACAAATCAGATGTCTATAGCTATGGTATGATGATTCTAGAGATGGTCGGTAAGAGAAAAAATATTGAAGTCACAATAGATAGAACTAGTGAAGCATACTTCCCTCATTGGGTCCACCGATGCCTAGAGCTTCAAGAAGAGCTTGGACTGCTTGGGATCACAAATGAGGAGGATGAAGCAATCACGAAGAAGATGATTATAATAGGCCTATGGTGCATTCAAATCTATCCAAGAGCTCGACCATGTATGACCCAAGTTGTGGAGATGCTAAAAGGAAGTGTTGAGGCCTTGCAAATTCCTCCCAAACCCATTTTTTCATCACCCGCAAGATCGCTTGCGGCTTGTCCATGTGAAAGTTCGTATCTACAAGAGAGTAATGACTCAAGTTGGAATTGTTCATGATCAATTATACAAGACCAACACAGTTTGTAACAGACTGAGCAACTACAAAATTAATGATTATTGAGCTTTTCATAAATTTGTGATTAAATGTTTAGGTGGAATTTCTACAAGTATGACTCAAAAATAAGTGAAGAGTGTATTGCTGACACCTATATTTTCATATATGGGTCTCTATTGCATTTTTATCAATATTAGGGATCTAATTTATGACATAAATTGCCCTCTAACCCAAAAATCGATCCTGTATTATTTAGTATGCACATTGCTCACTACATCCCATCACGATTGGGGACATTGTGATGTTAAAATTTTCACTACGGCATGGCATAGGCATAACTAAAATACAAATAACAACAAATAAGAATAATAACTTAGAACAGATATATAAAAAAAAAAAAAAAGGGAAAGGTCGCTGATCATTTTATATTTCAGACACATTAAGTTTGTCACCCCAATTAACCATGAAGAACGGGCCTCATTTTGAAGCCCATCCGTTGGATTCGTGCATCAGCCCAGGAGAGAGCTTTGGTGGCCACCCACACGGGATGGCACGCATTGGCCGCCGCTCTCTCTCTCTCTCTCTCTCTCCAGCCACATCTGTGTAGGTTAGATGATATTTTTTATAATAATACATATATATCTAAAAGCTTCTCCATATCTTTATTTGATTATGTAAATCTGATATATATTATATTAGATAGTTATCTCATAAAACCTATCAACATATTGCATACTTCATTGTGATACATCAAATAATAGAAATTCCTCTGCATATTTCTAATCTGCTATTGTGATTCGAAGGAGCTCGTCTTGGCGTAAGTATTAATAGTAAGATTGATGTACTTATTTTGTATCAATTTTTATTTCCTCGATTCATCCTCATTAGAGATTAAACTTCGGAGTTCAAATTCGAATATGAGCAAAATGTCACGGTCTTACAAAGTAATAAGCTCCTTTTTTGATAAGATGTATGTGTTTAAACGTCAAGCAGCAAAACAATCTTTGGTAGAATCAGTCTTTTTTTATTTTATATTGGTTAAAAAAAAAAAAAAAACTACGTTTCGGTTGGTCTCAAGGTTAATGGCTGTCGGTATTTTTAAATCCTAATATATCCCATTGCAAAGCCATGAGTTCCTCATCATCTTTGTTGAATCTTCATGTTCCCTTATGTCATTTCAGCTCATTTAGCGATTATTTATCTTTAACGATAGCATACGACAGCTCCATTTTTTATTTCGTGCTAATTATGTCCAATTTTGTGTTTAAATCCATCTCATTTGCTCATATTTTAATTCTGTCAAGCGTCATTTTGTTCTTACTTATTATGGTTTTGGATCTCATTTTATAGCATTTACATCACATTTGCCTGTATGTTGGTGTATGCATGCACAGTAGCTAGTTTACCTTGATTTCTAGACGTTCGGGCGTGATTTTTTGCTCGTTTATGAGGTGTTACATGGTCACATGTCGCTGTCCATGAGGTCTTGTTTGGTCCATAAGGCAAGCTCCAAAGCCAACCTTCGCAAGTCTCCATGGTCCGGGGTCGTGTCGGGTTAATCGTTAGTCCCTTTCTTGTAATTTTCGGACTCCAAGCAAACCTTAATGCTTGCTGTCCATCCTCGGGGAGTTTCGTGCTGATCATTGCCGGTACTCGATTATTCCCTAATGTACCTCGTGCCCGTCCTTAACCCAAGACAATCTTTTAAATTGGGTTCCAAACTTGTCTCGAGAAAATAACCGACAATCTGAAACCAAATTATCCAATTCCATTTCTCTTTTTTTTTTGTGTAAATAAATATGATAGAAATTTTAATAACGTAGTGTGTATTTTAGAAGAATAATTATGTTTTTGGAAATAAGCTAGTCGAGATCAAGAAGGTACATGTCGATTGCATCCTCAACAATTTGAGAGAAAATGGTACATTTCAAACGCATCTTAATTCCTATAGGGCTTTCTAAACGGGATCATAATCTTGTTCTAGATCAAAACTCAATTACACACCTTCACAAGATTTTTCAACAAATTAAGAGTCCAAGTTAATCCCATTCAACGCTTCCCTTGGAAATCAAAGACTCTAAAGCCTGCCCTCTTCTTCCGAGACACAACTGTTTGTGTATATCCTTCAAGATTTCAATTGCCATAAAATGCTGTCCAAACACCGGGCGTGCATTTATGTATGTTTTTGTCACCTATGAGGTAGGCCTTATCTATGGTCTAAGAGTGCAATTTAGTTTACCTAGAAAACACCACAAGATACAATTTTTTGATGGATGTGCATCAAGATTTCAATTGTCATATACTCGAACGTTTCAGTTTAACAAGCTGAAACGTTACAGAGATGTCCAGTTTTGAGCGGTAACGTTTTCCTGAATCCAGTTGCTGCACCCCACCGCTCCTCTTCTCCCCAACTTCCGATTTGTCGCGACGGGATATGGCCCTTCCATAGGGACAATGATTGTGTTGTACTTGACATTCTTCTTTCACATGGATCACTATAAATAGTACAGACACTGATGCGCAATGCGTGACACAACACGCCACGACATGCCAATATGCCGTTTCTTAAAAATAGAGAAGTCTGATACATTGGGACACATTGTATATTAAATATATATTGTTATTTTTTATGATTATTACCATGAATGGACCTAGACTTAGAACCATGAAATGAGAGTAAATTTCGTGCAGATATGCATCCCACAATGGGCAAACAACTCCCGTTCAAGCCCTTCGAGAGACAGCCTTTTAGCAGAAACCACTCGGCCCTTTAATTCGAGCCTAGATATACTCGAGAGATGCCAGGATGGAAACGTTTCTAACCTACCCAAGCTGCATTTCTTAGAGAATCCTACCAGGTTCGAGAAGAACAAGAATTTAGAAAGCCATAAAGAAATTTTTCACAAAGCACACGCTTTACTTCAAGGGACTCTACCCAATACATTACACCATCCTCGCCTTTTATAGATGATAAGAGGTCACAAAGACACTCACAAGGACCAAGCTCATGAATTTGATTCAAATTCATAAACAAACAAATAAATAAAAGCCTAGAATGAATTTACAATAAAAACATTAATCCATAGTTTATTAATATCATTAATTATTTCAATTTAACAAAGTCAACTCCATTCCAATATTTTATAAAACTTGGAGAAAAAAACAAGCAATGCACATTCTAGATTCGCATGTTGGACATGTTAAAAGAGTAGGCATATCGAAAGAGGAGAAAAAAAAAACTTGGGGGATAAATTATATATCACAAGAAGTAAAAGTCAAAAGATGAGAGGATTAGGTTTTCTTTTTTTCCATTTATTTTTTTTATTTTTTTATATGTATACATTTTAACCTCTCAGTTATTGAAATTTTTTTAAATTGATCCGCATATTGAAATCACGTGCTAGAAACTTACATATCAAGATTCCTACTTGAGTGTCAGAAAAATTGATTAGTTATCAGATTTTCCGACAAATGTTGATCGAGTATCAGAGAGTGTTCAAGAGTGTTGGATACGTATCAGAATGTCCGACACAATACGAAGGCTTTTGAAAAGTGTCAATGCTTCTTAGGGATCATTTTTTTTTTCCCTTTTTTGGGTTACTATACCCTGCCTTTCTCCACTTTCAACTACCTTGATATTATATGTGCGCCAGAAGGGAAACACGGTTGTTTTATTAAATAATTATGTACAAGACTGAGATATTCCTTCCCAGGCAAACATGTTTCCCGCGTAGCGCAGTAAGTCATATGAATGAAGTCGAAGGTGGACGAGAGTCCCCACCTCTTGCAGACAAATATGAATTCTTCGTGCTTGACGTCACTGCGGACCAACGCCACAGTATGACTCGTTCTCATCAGATCGGTGATTAATTCCGTCCATGATAGACAAAATTATCAGGGGCTCGATTCTATTTACAAGACGAACAGCATTTGATAACTCAAATACTCGATCTTTTATGAATTAATTTTGGACGAAATCTCCCCATTATATATGTATTAATATTATTCTTAGCAGTATATATCATTAGAAAAAAACCCCAGGAAATATGCTATATAAAAAGATAATTATTGAATCGGTCATAAACTTATTGTACAAATATCAATTTAGTCGTAAGTTTTTCAATTTTGCCAATATAATGGTAAATATTTACGTGAAATTTCAACATAATCATTCTGATCAATTGATACTAGAAATTGTTGGCATGACGCACAATTATCGCCAATCATCTTAAGTGGTAAGTTGACATTAACAACTTAAGGATCGCCATATCAGCAATTTTTGACCACAATTGGTCGGAAAAAGTGTATTGGAATTTCTAGCAAAGATTAAAGAGTATATTAACGAATTTGAAAAATTTAGGACTGAATTGACACTCATACATTAAATTTAAAACTCAATTGGTAATTTACCCAGGATTTGTAAAACGTGAGATTTTGCTCGGAAGTTTCATGGTTTGTTCCTAATGGTTAGGCATATCATCATCAATGTCAACATTTCAACACCTTGGCGGGCCCTCCAACCTAACTGTAATTAAGAGGTCCTTTTGACTGAAGTTTCATGGTTTGTTCCTCAAGATTTTCTGGGGCAGATTTTCCGATGTGGACAATGATGCATTTACATTGGGTACTTGAATAATGCACGCATAGGACCACTATTTGCCTTGCTTCGCTTGCCATTTGAGCTAGGGCCAATTCAAACCAACTCCATTTGAATTCTCACCCATCCTGCTCTGCATCCTTCTTCCAGTCCCAAATGAATCTCCAAAGCTTCATCTGCGGAGCTAGTTGTCACCGCTTAGTCCTCGTTCTCGTCTTCGCCAGATTAGTCTATTAGGCTATAGCAGAGGATGCACCATACGAGGCCTGTGTGCCTCTGAACTGCGGATATGGCGCAAACATCAGCTACCCTTTTTGGATTTCCGGTGAGCAGGAGTCCTATCGCAGCTATCCGAATTTCTAGATTACCTCAAAGATACATACCCTAGCCTACTTTCTTGGACAGCGAGTTCATGATTGACGATATCTTTTATGCGAACCATTCGTTCCTTATGGTTAATGCCCTCATGTACCTGGACTCCTGTGGTGCTCTGCTGCATAATATCAACATTGAAAGGACGTCTTTCATTCTTAGTTTCGCAAATGCCGATTTATTCTTCAACTACAATTGCACCTAGAAACCCATAGGTTTTACATATCGCATGGACCATGCTAGCAACTCCACCCACCACTCTTTTGCTTTTTTTCTCAAGGAAGGATCACAGGAAATGGATTTGTATTCTGCGGTCAGCTCGTGTTGCTCTGCAGTTAGTGTACCTATTGACGTCAATCCAAATATTGCTAGCTTGAGGACTATGAATTATAGTGAGATTACGGAGATGGGGTTCCTTTTGAACTGGACTGCAATTAATTGCAGCAACTGCGAGGGAAGTGAGGGACGGTGCGGGTTCGAGAACAATAATTTTGTTGCTTTTGCCCAGACGGTCCTCATTCTCAAACCTTCTATCATGTTGAGTGCATGGGGGAGTTTTTTCAGTTTTTTCTTCTCGACTAAGTTTTCAAATCTATTATTTTGCTTGATCTTTCATTTCTATGTGCGGAGGTTGGTATCTGCATCCCACAAGATCCGATGGTTAAAATGTATTGAGTGAGACTGAAGCTACACCATATTAACAGTAAAAATTTTCAAATGCTGGACCAAAATAACTTGCTTTTCTTTGTGGGATTTTCTTGTGCACAGGATCAAACAAAAAAAGAAAGAAAGATAGCTTCCGTGAATAGTGGTGCTAAAATCTAATGAAGTGTTGAGTTGAAATATGTAACATTCATATATTTGAATTGTAAATATAATTAACTCCATCATGCTATAGGTTTTCATCGTGACATGACCTTATTTATTATTAGTATAAGCACTATCATGAGTGTGGATCCAAGCATGGCCATATATGCTTCGATCCGATACATATGTACGCTTCAGACCACTTTTTACCTCGCTTTGTATTGGCTTTGAAGTTGAAGAACTAGCACACAACAGTGATAGGAGTTAGGACCAACTCAAACCGACTCCATTTGATTTTTTTTGCAAATGCTTTCCACGCTCTCTTCTACCTATTTCTTCTGTCCTCTACAATACTTTGCCTCCTTCTGGTCCAGATGAATCACAAAACTTCATGTGAGTAGCTAATTGTCACCAATCGGTCATCATCATCATCTTCACCAACTTAGTCTATCTAGCTCTATCGGATGATGCACAATACGAGGCCTGCACGCCTCAGAATTGTAGATACGGGCTGAACATCAGCTACCCTTTTAGGATTTATGGTGAACAAGAGTCCTATTGGGGCTATCTGAATTTCAAAATTACTTGCAAGAAGATATATCATGTCCTGACTTTCTCGGACAGGGAATTCACTATCAAGGATATCTTTTATGCGAATAATTGGTTCCTTCTGGCTAATGCCCCTGTGTAGCAAGAATCCTATGATGCTCCGCCTCTTAATATCAACCTCGAGAGGACGACTTTCAATCTCAGTTCCACTAATGCTGATATGTTTTTCTACTATAGTTGCACCTCGTAGCCAACATGTTTTTACAAGTCCAGTGGACTGAGCTGGCAACTCCATGCGCCATTCTTTTGCTTCTCTTTTTCTTTTTCTTTTCCCGAGGAAGCGTTGCAGGAAATGGATTACTATTCTGTCATCCGCTCCTACTATTCCACAGTTAGCACTCCTGTTTCTGTTAATGCCGATTTCACTAGCTTGAATCACTAGCTTGAAGAAGGGGTTCCTATTGAACTGGATTGCAATTAACAGTTAGATCTTTAGGTCGGCATCTGCTACCCATAACATCAAAAGGTATAAATAAATTGAGTGAAGATGCTCCAACTTCACTGTAAAATTCAGCAAGGTTGAGCTAAAACTACTGGTTTCTTCTTGGGCTTTTATTATGAACGCAACCAAATGAAAAGGAAAACTACGTCTCCACAAATGGTGCTAAAATCTGATCGCTTGGATTGTTGAAATATATTATTGATAGAGGTGAACTGCGCACTTAATTCTATCTTTGCACAATCAATGAAAATTTTGTTCATGATGATACTGGAGAAATAAATACTGAAAATGTTTTCACTGTTATTTAATTACTCTTTATACGTGCCGTGGATAATGTCCTCAAGCTTTTCCAATTTCTTCGCCCTAGCTTAGACTGTGGACTCGCTTACCGCTGCAAACAAAACTCTCCAATCTGTTGGGTCCTAAGACATCTTATGGGAACCTCATATTTTGATGTTTCTATCTTTCTATGTTTGTATCTTTCTGCAATAGTTAGCTTGTCATCAATTGGGTGTACACGATTCAAGAAGCTTCAAAATTCTTGCCTGAACATGAGCTGCCCACTTGTTTTATTCGCGGGACGACTTCTAATCAATCCTATAGGTCCGCTTAGAGGCTAAAAGAGTTGAGACATGTCCATAATATACCGCCCATTCAATACACAGAAATTTCTATCTGTCTCCGCCTCTGACACCACATTGTCGATCATATTGCAGCGTGTTTGCTACTTCTAGACCAGCTAATATTTTTTGCTGTCTTCCTGTTCATTCCCTGATAGCTCTAGAATTAAGGATTTTAGCTAATGTCTATACTTGTTAGTCAATCAGGCACAGATCCATTTGCATGTGTTTCCAATTACTCTGGTAAAAATGTCACTAATCGATCCAAACTGGTGAATCTGATGATGGGGGGGTTTAATTCCTTGAAACAGAACGATCTATTACCTCATGATGTGCCTGATCTTTATATCTCTTAGACACTTTAAAGTTATCAGTTTGCAATTCGTTGACACAATTTTCACTCTTGATGACTATTGTCTCAGGAAAACAAAGGGTTGGACTGAATTGTGGGATAATTACCTAGTTAGTCCCAAATTTATTGTGTAAATGCTAATTTTGTCATACATTTATCAATTTTATCAATGTAGTCCTAAACATTTACTCAAAATTTCAAAGTAGTTCTTCCGAAAAAATGACGCTGGATATTGCTAATATGGTGTCCAATCATCGTCGATCATACTATATGTGGATTCTCACGTCAAGGATTTCTGACAGCAAACGGTCGAAAAAACTCCATAAGAATATCTTGTCATACTTATAATTATCTTAATAAATTTGAAAAAATTATGACTGAATTGACATTCATATAATAGGTATAGAACTGAATTGATACTTTTTTCCTAATATTTTTGTAATGGGAACTTTGTTCCCGAGTGTAATTTAGAGGTCCCTTTGGCTCAAATGGTTCAACATTTGTTCCTAATGATTTGGTAGATCATCATCAATTCCAACACTTCAATTTGTAGGCGGGCCCTCCAATGTAATTGTTATTAAGAGTTCCCTTTGATTAAGAAGTATCATGGTCAGTTCCTCTAGACTTTCTAGTGCAGATTTTCCATGTAGGACAACAATGCATTTACATTGGGTGCTTGAATAATGCACGCATGGGACCAATTTTTGCCTCGCTTGGCATTTTCTTTGAAGTCGATGAACTAGCGCATGATAGTTATCGGAGCTAGGACCAATTCAAACTAACTCCATTTGATTTATCTTCTATACTGCTCTACCTCCTTCCAGTCCAAATGAATCTCCGAAGCTTCAACTACGGAGCTAATTGCTGCCAGTTGGCCCTTGTCGTTGTCTTTGCCAGCTTAGTCTATTAGGCTGTATCTGAAGATGCGTAGTACGAGGCCTGCGCAACTCGGAACTACGGATATGGCCCGGACATCAGCTACCCTTTTTGGATTTCGAGCGAGCAGGACTCCTATTGTGGCTATCCAAATTTCAAGATCACCTGCGTAGGGATATTCCCAATCCTGAATTTCTCGGTCAGTGAGTTCATCATCAAGGAAATCTCCTACACGAACCATTCTATCCTCTTGGTTGATGCCCTCATGTACCATGACACTTGTGGTGTTCCACCGTGTAATATCAATCTTGAAAGCACGCCTCTCATTCTCAGTTCCACTAATGCCGATTTCTTCTTCTACTATAATTGCACCTCATCGCTGCCAGATTGTACATATCTAGTGGACTGTGCTAGCAACTGCATCCACCACTCTTTTGCTTATTTTCCCGAGAAAGTATCGTAGGAAATATATTTGTATTATGCCGTCAGTACCTGTGACTCTGCAGTTAGTGTACCTGTTTATGTTAATACAAATATCGATAGCTTGGCGACTATGAATTACAGTGAGATTATGGAGATGGGATTCCTTTGAAACTAGACCGCATTTAATTGTAGCAAATGCGAGGGAAGTGAGGGATGGTGTGGATTCGAGAACGATGATTTTGTTTGCTTTTGCCAAGATGGTCCTCATCCTTAAAGCTGCAATGATGGTAAGTGGATGGGGGAGTTTTTTTTATTTTTGCTTCTTGATTGAGTTTTCATATCTACTGTTTTGCTTGATCTTCCTTTAGACATGCGGAGGTTGGTATCTACATCCCACAAGATCCAATAGTTAAAAAGTATTAAGTGAAGCTGGAGCTACACCAAATTCACAGTAAAAATTTCAAATGTTGGACCAAAATAACTTGCTTTTTTTTTTTTGTGGGATTTTCTTGTGCATACGACCAAACAAGAAAGAAAGAAAGAAAGAAAGAAACGAGGAAGGAAGGAAGGAAGGAAGGAAGGAAGGAAAGAGAGAAAGCTCCCGTCTATTCTAGTGGTGCTAAAATCTGACGAGGTGTTTAATCGAAATAGGTAACATTGATCGATTTGAACTGTACATATAATTAACTCTATCATGCTAGAGGTTTTGATTGTGACATGACCTTATTTATAATTAGCATAAGCACTATAATGAGTGTGGATCCAAGCATGGGCCATACATGCTTTGATTCGATACATATGCATGCTTCAAACCACTTTCTGCCTCACTTGGTGTTGGCTTTGAAGTTGAAGAACTAGCACACAACAGTGACAGGAGTTAGAACCAATTCAAACCAACTCCATTTGATTTTTTTACAAATGCTTTTCGCACTCTCTCCTACCTCTTTCTCTTATCCTCTGCAATCGTGAAGAAGATTATTATAATTGGCTCATAGTGCATTCAAATCAATCCAAGAGCTCGACCATGTATGACCCAAGTTGCGCAAATGCTAAAAGGCAATGTTGATGCCTTGTAAATTCCTCCCAAACCCATTTTGTCATCACCCTCAAAATTGCTTGCAGCTTGTCCATGTGTAAGTTCGTCTCTACAAGAGAGTAATAACTCAAGTCAGGGTTATTCAATATTAATTATATGAGACCAACATAGTTTGTAACATACTATTTGGAAAAAAAAAAAAAAGCGATTGCAAAATTAATGATAATTGGGCTGTTTATAAATTTGTGATGATCTCTAGGTTGAATTCTACAAGTGTGACTAAAAAAAGAGTGAAAATGGTATTGTTAACATAGAAATTTTCACATTTGGATCTCCGTAGCATTTCTATCAATATTACGGATCTAATTTATGACATAAATTGGCCCCTTAACCCAAAAAAGTGCATGTATCATTTAGTAATCACATTGCTTGCTACTTCTCATCACGATTAGGGACATTTTGATTTTAAAATTTTCGCATAGGCATAACTATAATAAAAATAATAAGTTAAAATAAATACAAAAAAAAAATTATACCATAATAAAAGGGAACGAGGCTTATGGATCATTTTATATTTCACAAACACGTTAAGCTTGTCATACCAATTAAGGCCCTCCCGAGTGGGCCCGGGTGCCAACCCAGCACATGGGCTTCAAAATGAGGCCCGTTTTTAGCCCACGAGAGAGCTTTGATAGCTGCCCACACGCTCTCAGACGGAGGTGAATGCGTTGGCCATCCGTCTGAACTTTTGTCGACTCAACAAGGAGTTCATTTCCTGTTTGTTTCTTTTTTTTTTCTCTGACCCAATCAACAAGTCCGTACTATTCCTTTTCTTTATTGTTTTCTTTTCACGGTCAAAGTCCTATTCTACTTTGACTCCAACGTGAAAAATGTTGAAGTGGATTTTAGCGCTGAAGCAATTTCCGAACATGTAAGATTCGGCTTTCAACTTTGAAGCTTGTAGATGACTTGAGAAACACGGTTGTCTGCGATGACCAAGACCAAGACATTCCTTCACCACCAAACATTTTTTTCCCATGCGGTGCATATTACATATACAAAGTTGAAAGGGAAAGAAATAGGTCGAAGAATAATGCTAAGCATGCTAGATGATTAAAAATATTACTTATGTAGTTTGGGACATCACTTAGTAATTAATTTAATGGACCGAATTTAATTTACCTGACGCCACCTCATCATCTGAATATTCACATAGGCTCGCTACCATATACAAGAATACTAGCATCCTCTATTATACTATGGCTGTTAATTGCATCGATGCATGGTGCAGACAATGATGGATTTCGAGCTTCCATACTTTCATATGCTGTGGTATTAATGCTCTTCATCTATAGTGTTCTATGTGTTTGGTATGACGATTGGACCTTTGCTCTGTAATAGTTTTTCAATATTATTGTATTATACTCAAGAAGTCTAGAAAATGAAGAATCCTCCACTGCCGCTCTTTTCCTCAGCTTTTTCCACATTCAAATCCATTCGTATAATTCACGCGCAACTTGGGAAACACGGTTGTTTGCGACGACCAAGACCAAGACATTCCTTCACAGCCAAACATTTTTCCCAATGCGGTGCATATTACATACACAAAGTTGAAAGTGAAAGAAATAGGTTGAAGAATAACGCTAAGTATACTAGATAAATAAAAATATTACTTATGTAGTTTGAGACATCACTTAGTAATTAATTTAATGGACTGAATTTAATTTACCTAACGTCAAGGAAAAGTGTTGAAAAAGTCATAAACATTTTGCATTTGTGTCAATTTAGTCATAAACCTCTTTTTTTGTGCCAATTAATTCCTAAACTTTTTTACATTGTGTCAATTGAGTCCTTTCCGACCAATTTTGGCCGGATTTTGCTGACTAGACGTAGGCCGGCTGACGTAGCTTGATTGGCACTAACGTTGACAACTTTTAATAATATTTTAATATTTTTGAATTTTTGAATTTTTTATTTTTATTTTTATTTTTCTTTTTTCCTTCTTCTCCTTCTTCCTCCAGCCGGTCACTAGACCTCGGCAACCAGCCAAAGGCGATGGCTAGCGAGGTCGAGGTTGACCTCACCAGCCACCTCGCCAGTGGCTGCAAGGGCGGCAAGTCTCGGGCCTTAAGTTGGCCTCGCACCAAGCTAGTGGGGCTCGCCCTCCCCGGCCATGGGCGAGACTCAACCCTCGCCAAATCCGGCAAGGGCAAGCCTCGCCCGCTTGACGCAAGGCCGCCCTCGCAGCCACTAGCGAGGTGGCTGGCGAGATCGACCTCAACCTCGCCGGCTGTCGCCTCTAGCCAATCGCTGAGGTCCGCGACCGACTGGAGGAAGAAGGAGAAGAAGGAAAAAAGAAAAATAATAAAAATAAAAATAAAAAATTCTAAAATATTAAAATATTATTAAAATTTGTCTATGTCAGCACCAATTATGTCATGTCAGCCGACCGGTATCTAGTCAGCAAAATCTAGCCAAAATTGGCCGGAAATGAATCAATTAGCACAACGTAAAAATGTTTAGGACTTAATTGGCACCAAAAAAATGTTTAGGACTAAATTGGCACAAATGAAAAAGGGTTTAGGACTTTTTTTAACACTTTTCCCCCTAACGTCACATCCTCATCTGAATATTCACGTAGGTTAGCTACCATATACAAGAATACTAACATCCTCTATTATATTGTGGCTGTTAATTGCATCAATGCTTGGTGATGATCATTGATTTCGAGCTTCAATACTTTCACGTATATGCTATGGTAACAATGCTCTTCATATACATTGTTTATGTGTTTGGCCCTACGATTGGACCTTTGCTTTTTAATATTTTTTCAATATTATTGTATTATACTCAAGAGTTGTAGAAAATGAAAAATCCTTGATATTGTAGTACTCAATTGCACATGAAGTTTTATTTGTCCAAGATTTAAGATGATTAATCCCTTAATCTCACTATAGCCACATATATGATACAAGATATCAATCTCACTCCATCAAGTTATTATCTTTTTTGGTGTAAATATGTGAATATCATTAATTAGATGAGGTACGGAAACTTAGGGGAATCCCCTAGCATTCCACAAAAACTAATTATGCCAGAAGATAGACGAAGGAAGCCTCCATATAGTAGCCAATAAAACGTTTGCTGGGAAGTCCTACACTTTTGGTAAAGTGACACCTATATCTTACAATCTTTTGAATCCTTGCTAACAAAAGATGAGGTTCAATCGACATGTTTTGAAATCATTTGTGGTTAAATTTCATCCAAATGCAATAGATTGTCACTAAGAAAGACAACTTGAGGAATCTCACCTCCAAGTTTTTTCCCTTAGTGGCCCCAATCATCTATTGAAGTTCTAAGTTCCAACCTCCTACATAATGCCAAAATACTATGCCATACACTATTTTTCTAGGTGCACTCAAAAAATAAGTGGTTTCTATCTTCAGTACCAGTCATGCAAAAGTTACACTTAGTATCTACTGAAGACAACCAACCATGATATGGCTATTGTTGTCAGTAGTCTATCTTTGTAAAGAAGCTAACCAATAAAAGTATGCTTGCTAATACCATTGGTCCAAATTAATTGATAACATTCCACGGTCGATCCCTCTTGTCTAAATTCCTCGTATACCTCTTTGCAACAGTATGTTTTGCTAGAGATAATAGGCATTAGAGCATGTCTTAGCTTGAGAATGCATTGTCAATTTCAAGCCATATTGCCCTTTATGTCGAGTTGCATAATGGGAGTACCTCTGCATTTGATATGTGAACCTAAGTACTCCACATGGATGAGGATTGAAGATTGATGAGGCTTGAAAGCATGCCATCGATACTTTATTCCAGAGTTATTCCAGAATTTCAGATTGAGCAGGCCTAGACCTCCCTCCTTTTTTCAGTGAGCATACTACATTCCATGCAACTTTGTGGGATTTGTGAGTTTTTGCATTGACATCAAGTTATTATCTTATTGAAGACTAAAAGTATAAAAGAGCTGGCTTAGGCTCTCTCCCCCTCACGAAGGGAAGAAGTTCAAATCCCAAAGATGTCGTTAGGGATTCTTACTTGGAGTACTGTGGTGGTGGGTCCTACAGTCGCTCTCCCAGGGTTTGCTCGCCGGCTGTCGACTTACAAGGTTCCTTGGGTTACCAAAAAAAAAAAGTATAAAAGAGAATGTATTAAAATTACACAAAGAAAATTTTTGTTACCGCATAAAAAACTAATAAACAATGTGATTCAAGAAACTTGCCGCTGGTGTTTACTAAACCCATAACTACATTTGGTTATAACTTACATTAAAGGGAGTGGCAACTCCAAAATGGGACAAGAATTTCAATTTTAATGTGTAATATAATATAAACAATTAATTTTTGCTAGCACTAAAGTTTTGTCTATTGGAAGAAAAGAAAAAGAAAAGTTCTACAATTGATTTGCGCTGCTTAGTTGGAATTGTATAACAGGAGGTTTGTTCCTAAGAGTAAACATCGTTGTCTCCTTTCAATATTGATGTCAAATCGAACTTTTTGAGATCAAAGCCAGGACAAGCCTGGTCATTTACTTTCCATTCCGATGTTAGAATGAACTCAGTTTGGGAAAATTGTCCAAAAAGTCTTAAACCTATTGTACTTTTACCAATTCAGTCCTAAATATTTTCACTTCTTGCCAATTAAATCTATTCGTACAATATTGGTCGGAAAATGTTGACATGGATGCCAACGGTGCCACGTAGGACCGCCAGCGATTACGTGGACAATTTAATAATATTTTTTGAATTTTTTTTTTTGAATTTTTTGAATTTTTTTTCCTTTTTTTCTTTCTTTTCTTTTTGGCTTTCTTCTTGGCCTTTTCCAATGGTCAGCTGGCCATAGAGGATGGCTGGCTAGCTAGCCTCGCTCACCATAGGAGAGGCCCGACTAGGCCAAGGTGAAACCCGGTGAGGGAAGCCCTCGCCCAGGCACGGCCCAACAAGGGTTGCCTGAGCGAGGCCAACCCTCCCCTAGGCCAGGTGAGGTTGACCTATGCCCAAGCTAGGGCAACCTCGCTAGGTGTCAACCGAGCGACGACGACGTCGGTGAGGCCACCTTGGCTTGGGTGAGGGCCAGCCTCGCCAAATCTGGCTAGGGGAGTCCTCACCGGCAGTCACCCTCACTTAGGCAAGTGTTGGCCTCAAGGCAACCTCACCAGGCATTGGCCAAGAGAGGCCACCTTGGTTGGGTGAGGGCTGGCCTCACTAAATCTAGTCTGGGCAACAGCTCCCCTCACTAGATATGGTGAGGCTGGCCCTTGCCCAAGCCAAGGCGGCCTCGCTCAGCATCGCCGTCACCCAGCCGACATCTAATGAGGCCACCTTGGCCTGGGAGCAACGCGACCCTTCCCAGGCCGTGCTTGGGTTAGGGCTACCCTCACCAGGGCTTGCCCTAGCCCGATCAAGCCTCACCTGTTGCGAGCAAGGCTAACTAGCTAGCTATGGCCGATGGCCGGCGATCGTCGGAAAAGGCAAAAAAAAAAAAAAACCAAAAAGAAAAGAAAGAAAAGGAAGAAAAAAAGGAAAATAATAAAATTCAAAAAATATTAAAATATTATTAAAAACTATCCACGTCAGTGTTGGCGTCCATGTCACCATTTTCCGATCAAAATTGGCAAGAAGTGAAAATATTTAAAACTAAATTGATAAAGTTAAAAGGTTTATGACGGAATTGACAAAAGTGCAATAAATTTAGGACTTTTTGGATAATTTTCCCTGTCATGGTCAAAGCCTAGTCAAGCCTTAGATCGAATACCAAATACGTTAGCACTGTGCATTTATATAATGATTGGTCCCTTATTTTAAATTTATAAAGTAATGTCCGGAACAATATTAGTGACCTTCAATTGCCTAGTATACTATTTCTTCCCCTTTATTTACCTTGCGGGAAAGAAGAGAAAACGATCCAGCATCTAATTTTTCCTAGAAAAGAAGATACAAGTAAAGTTAACAATTCATGTTTCAATGATTTATAAATTAGTAAATATGCTACAAAGATATATAGTGTACTATGTTTCGTTTAAGTCCGATATCACCAGTCTCATGTATAGAGACATCTTGGGAGTAACTCAACCTGGCTGGAAAAAAAGAAAAACTTCAATTTTTGACTCCTTCAAATCAGCGTAAACGCTGAACAATTAAAGTGTATTTTTCTGGTCTTCCTTTGTTTCTTCTTTCTGGCTGCCTTTCCGGTTTTGCATGTGGACGCCAGCGAAGCAAGCGCGAAAGGAGCATTGACTTTCTCACTTTTGTCTTTCCATCGAGATATTTTCCACGAAACATGACATTTGCAGGGAGTGATATAGTCGAACTTTAAACCATTGATTGGACTTTAAAAGCTTTGGTTTATTTCACAAAAAATGAATAAATTGAAATATAGTTTTATAAAAATAATTACTTATATTGTTGCAAAAATAAATAAATGAAAAATATTTATACTGTCTATAAAAGTATTTAGACATAAATTATTATTGATAATAAAATTATTTTTCATTAAATAATTATTTCAAATGATACGAACGATTACTTATCAGTTGTCGATGTATGATAACAAATGAATAGGTGATAGTCGATAAGGGTATTGATTAAAAGGAGCTACGGATTACCAATTAAGGTATCAAAAGAAAGTAGTTATGAGCTTGAAATCATTGGTGAGTGAGGCAATAGGGTTCAAGAAGTCGTGGCGTGACCAAAATGCAATTTTAAGGGATTAATCACTTGAAGACTAAATCATGGCATCACGAGAGAATGAGCCCAAGATTTTTAGAGACGAGGGAACATGGCTATAACCATAGGAGAACTAGTTAGAGATGGTTATGACACAACCACTATAAACACCATTGTTCATCTGTGAAGGCCCCCCGACACACAAATAAATCAATCTACTATTCTTTAGTTATCTTTACTTTTCCACATTGTAGTTTTATTTTCTAGACTCGCATCGTCAATTAAATTTCGGCGTATTTCTTAGATGTAGTTTCTAAATCCACATCATCAATTAAATTTTGGTATGTACCTCTATCCCAATTGTCACGCCATCAGTTAAATTCTATTGTAGCATCTCTGCATTCTCAAGATTTATTGTTGATTAAATTTCAGCACAATTTTTGTACATACAATTGAAGTGAACTTCGGGTTTTTCTTGTTGACTAATGATATTTTCTATTTGGAGTTGCCACAATACCTATCTCCTTTAATAAAAATTGAAGAACAACTTTCGATGAAAAATATTTCATTGCAGGATCCAATTTGTGAGGAACACTAACCCAATACATGGATCAAACAACATATGAGTCAAATTCTTGTGAACGGCTAATGATAATTTGTAGAGACCGACATAGAAATTGACATAGAATTCTATATGCTCGCATATTTATATGATATTTCTGCATTAGCGACCTATGATTATAGTATGTTGGTATTACTGTATTGGAACTTTTTATACACATAGGACTGCTCGAACATGCAAAATAATTCCTCAAAAATCTTTGATTCAAGGTGCATTTACTTAAAGCAAATACCGTTTGGTTAAGTGAATTTTGATGTATTTTTGCAAAATAGTTTTTAAGTTGAAAGAAAAAAAAAATAGGTGAAACAGAGCACATAGCTACTGCTCATTATCTCCGTCTTGCAAACAAATCAATCATCGATGAGGATCGAACTGTCTAAGGGGCTAGACGAGATGATGCCAAGGCCATGTGATCTCAGGCAAGGTGACACCAAGGGTCACATGACCTTGCCAATCCCAACCCGCATGAACCCAGACCCCGTTGAGATGATGTGATCATCTCTTTTGTTATCGTTAATTTTTTTTTTTTTTTTTAGAAA
The DNA here is from genome assembly GCA_017140325.1 of Eucalyptus leucophloia subsp. euroa. Classification (NCBI taxonomy): domain Eukaryota; kingdom Viridiplantae; phylum Streptophyta; class Magnoliopsida; order Myrtales; family Myrtaceae; genus Eucalyptus; species Eucalyptus leucophloia. The sequence continues at coordinate 10,624,191 of CM029469.1, read as the reverse complement.
TATGTTTGGCCACTTCTTCTAAATTCGATGAATTGAACATTCTCTTAAGAGTCATGGAAAGAAATTTCGCCTGGCTTACCAAATTGAGAAAGAAGGAAAGTGTTGCACATTCTTATATGTCTATAATAACCACTGAAATTCACATATCTCAATGTCCCACGGACGTGATTTATTCCGATTGTCGATTATGTCTTGATACACAACAATATAATGCTTTGATTATTTGCTATGTTTTCTCTAATTCATCAGCATGATGTGGAATTTTGTATCTCCTAGAGACATAATTCTTCGAGAGGGAGAACTACCTGATCAGTCATAAATTTATTGTGTGAATGTCAATTCAATTCTAAACTTTCTAATTTTATATCTTCATGGGAAATTCCAATGTAGTCTTTTCGATCGATTTTCGCCTGAAATTGTTGACATAGCAAAGTGCCACATAAGATGGCTGGCAATAAATGGGCCACCACGTCAATAATTTCTAGCATAAAACCGGAAATACTACATTGGAATTGTGTGCAAAAGTTTATGACTAAATTGGTAAAATTGAAAATTTTAAGATCAATTTGTTTTCGTACAATAATTTGAAGATTAATTGGGTAATTTTTATTTACTTGAGAAACCCACCAAAGAGATTCACCTCTAAATAGAAGGGCAATTGTGCATTGGCATTTTGAGGCGTAATTAATTGTTTAAAGTCGGACTTAACGACTATCTCCAAATGTCATGTTTCCTGGAAACTATGACTGGACGACTATCTCCAAATGTCATGTTTCGTGGAAACTATCTCAACGAAAGGGACAAAAGTGAAAGAATCTACGCCAAGTTCACACCTATATTTGATTTTCTAGCTTTAATATCCAAAATGAATGTGAAGTTCACGGGCCTTTCATCTATTTTAATGCAACTAGAGCATTACAACGATTATAGTACCCGTTGCATATCAAATTTTACTTGCAATGATTTAAGATCATTTGTAGCTTAATGTCGATGTGGTCACATATATGACACAAGCTATTGAATCAAACTCCATCAAGTCATGAACTTATTGAAGACTACAACCTTAAAGATAATATGAACGTTGAGTTTGAATTTCAAAATCCATAAATTTCTCTGGTAATTTCTTCCTCTCCGTATTAGATTTGAATTGCAAGATCCATCAACTTCTTCAAGATTTCTCAATATAGAAAATGCCGACGACCGCTACTTTAATTGTTAAAGACTGTAATTTCATAAAATTTAATCATGAATAATTACACTAAATTAAAGTCCCCTAAATATATTTATAAAAAGTGCAATCAAGCCCTAATTGATTTTCAAAAAAAGCTGTATTAAGCTCTAAATTATGCCTTTCCTTTGAAAGAAAAATTGATATTAGAAAAAATAATAAACAAGATAAATAAATAAATAAATTTTATGGTCCAGTGAAATCTCCAACTTCTTACTTAATTGAATAAGCCAACCATGAGATGGCGGACAAAGTGCATGTAAAGACCAACACATAAAATTCTACACAATGGTGTAATTATACATTATTTTTCCACCAATGACTTATGACCATATTAAATCATTATCAATGTATTAGAAATTTTTCCACGTAGGATTACTCGAACATTGCACGCAAAATATATACATATATCCAAGTCAAATTTGTGTGGCCATTGACCCAAAAAAAAAAAAAAAGTTGTGTAACCTTTAGTCCCAATGCAAGACTTTGACCACTTCTATTAAATAGGCGGTCCATTCTAAATTGCCAGACGATCATCTTGTTCCTCACCAAGAGAAGGACAAAGAAAATGCCAAGCCACCACCTACTCTGCATTCTCTCCCCTTCTTCTTCTTCTCTGGAAACTTCCATGGCGTCCACTCCACTTTCTCGACCATTTGCGACCCCGTCTCGTCCTCGTTCCCATGCGGCAGCGTCTTCATCCGATATCCATTCTGGAACGAAAGCGATGCCTCTGTGCACTGCGGATACCCAGGCCTCGGCCTCATTTGCCCGTACGACTCCCCTCACCCAATCCTCCACCTTGGGGACGAAGACTTCTTCGTCACCGATATCAACTACGACGACGAAACCCTAACTCTCGTCGACATCGACGTCGCCCACCAGGAATGCCCCAGGGCCCTCCGTAACCTCACGATCGGCTCGCTCCCGCTCGATTACAACTCCGCCGACGTCAATCTCACCTTCTTCTTCAACTGCAGCGCTCCTCCGCCTGTGTCCAGCCACTTAGTGGCCATCGATTGCTTGCAATTTCGTGGCAAGCGGTCGTACGTGTCCGTGAACATGAGCTGGGAGGAGGAAGAGGCGGCGGACTGCGAGGACACGGTGGTGGCTGCGGTAAAGGGAACGGAGGTGACGGCGGCGAAGGTGGCGCAGGAGTTCGCCGGGGCGATGAGCCAGGGGTTCGTGCTTGACTGGGAGGCGGCGAGGGAGTGCGGCGCGTGCGAGTACTCCGGCGGGCGGTGCGCATCCAACCAGACTGAGCAGTTGCTGTGCTTCTGCGAGGACGGGTCAAATCACACGGACGGTTCGGTTTGCAAAGGTGGGATTGAGGATTTCGACCCAAAAAAAAAAAGGTAGGATTGAGGTTTGAGTCCGTTTCCTCTCTTTTCTCATAAATGGTTTTGCATCCAATGTTCGCCAATCGTCATAATTGCCTTTTTCAATGCTTGTCACTTCTTAGTCGCGTGTGATTTGATTTCTGGCATACTTTGATTTTTCAGCAGCTTTTAGAATTAGAAAATTATATACTTAGGTTGGTCAATTTCTTAATCAATATTTTTTCAAAATTTGAATGGTAACTACACCTACTAATATATCCCGTGCAACAAGTCCTATATAAAAACTTAAATTAATAATAGAATATATATAATATATATATATATATATATATATAAAGAGAATATGAATTCCTAGATAAAGAAAATTGTTACTTTAGCACCCTTCTCGCGTGGAAATTAGAACCACACAGAATTTGACTAGTAAGGACTGCCCATGCGAAATAAATGAGGGCAAAGCCTTACTAAGATACCTTATTCAATGTCCAAACCAAAAACTTAAAATGAAGACCACGTGCATAAAGTTTAATATAAATTCCGTAGACAAGATACATGAATTACTTTGATGCCCTAAGCTAAAGTGAATTTTCTCGTGATATTTAAAGTATAGAGATTCACATGTAGCAAATTGAAGCAATAAATTTTTTGGTTGGGTGAAATTTCGAAAGTAGCTTCCATCAACTCATTGCAACTCGCAATTTGGAATAGGGTCTATCATTAAAAAGTGGTGGTTTCTTTTCAAAAAGATGTCTTTCTTTCTTTTCTTGCTGTTATTGCTTTGATCATAATCATTTTCCTCCTGAGGAATTGGCACCTAAAAAGAGTCTTTGTTTTCATTACTTGAGGCTTGAGCAATTGATGGGCCTTAGCAATCTTTGTCAACAAAAGATGGCAAGTTTTGCTTATTGCTTCCTATAGCTAAAGATCCCAATGTGGATCATCATTGTAGATTACGAGAGATGGGCCTGGTCTGGCTCGTCGGGGCCCTTTTTGACTGGGTAAAATTAAGGGGAAATCTTTTGAATGGCAATTTAGTCGTCTTAGTTCTGAGGCTGTAATCCCTTCTTTTTTCTAGTCTAGACGATCCCTACATCTGTCTAGAACGCTGCTAACTATGTTCTCGAGGTCCTTATTGAAGTGTCCTCGATTGAATTGTCAAGGAGATTGGCCAAGCTCATTGACTAGATGAGGGCCGCGTGTACGAATTGTAAAATGGGTAATATTAGTCCAAGTCATCCTTAAGTCAAGTCTACAATTAGCCAGCAGCTCAAGCCACGTGTTTGTGTTTCCACGCGCCTTGTTCTTAATTTCTTCTTGGCTTTTGTCTCAATGCCCCAAAGTCTTGGTCTTTCGGGAGGCCAAATCAAGTGGCTCTGACTGGTGCATTGGGTTCAAATCATTCTCAAAGCAACATATTCCTTATCCTCTGCATCCTCTTCATTTACATTTACCCTTTCCTTGATTTGCTCCAACACCATCTCCCTCCGAATGGACCTTACCATGTCGTGTTCATCTCTGTTCTTGCTCTTCATCTTCTCCCTCCATATTCACTTCCCGGTGCCAACTTCCCGCAAATTCCTGCCATTCCAACAGTGCACTCCTTTTGTCTGCGGAGATCAAAAAATTAGCTATCCTTTCAAGCATAATGAGCGACCGAGTTACTGTGGGTATCCAGGCTACGAGCTTGACTGTGATGGAGGTAATATGACCCTTCTGTCCATGGAGTCCCTGTTGTCACAATATATAGTGGTCCCCGGAGTATCAGGTGATGCACCACATGAATAGGATCAAGCTCTTGGTGCTTGTCGAAGACCATATAGAGACTTGTGAAGCAAACAGACATGGCTTGGCTGATGAGGATTGATAAAGCCAGGTGGCTGTTCCATGTACACAGTCTCGTTCAAATCTCCATGAAGAAAAGCATTCTTAACATCAAGCTGGTGTATTGGCCAGTGCCTTATCATAGCTAGAGATAATACTATTCGAATTGTTGTGTGTTTCACAACTAGACAAAGTCTCGATGAAGTCCAAATCCTTCTTCTTGGTGAAAGCCTTTGGCGACTAGACGAGCTTTGAGTCTGTCAAGACCGCCATCTGGTGTGAGTTTGGTCTTATAGACCCACCTGCAGCCCATTACATTCATCTGGTTAGTTCTAGGAATCAATGTCCATGTTTGATTTTCAGCAAGCGCATCCATCTCTTCTTTCATAGCCCTGTACCAGCCTTGATTAGCTAAGGCTGACTTGATAGACTTTGGTTCCATAGGAACTAGATAGTAAGCTAAATAAGCATACTTTGGATTTGGTTTTTGAATTCCAGACTTTAGTCGAGTCTGCATATGATGATTATTACTCGTACCTTGAGAGGAAGACAGAATGGAATTGGAATTGGAGTGCCTTTCATTAGAACTACCTTCAGCTAGTAGATCATTGTGTGAAGATAAAGAACTGGTAGTATTTTGTCCTTGAGAAATAGAGTAATCTTGAGAATTGGAGTGCCTTTCATTAGAACTACCTTCAGCTAGTAGATCATTGTGTGAAGATAAAGAACTGGTAGTATTTTGTCCTTGAGAAATAGAGTAATCTTGAGACACAGCATCTATAGATTGTTCTTCTGTCATTGTCTCATCTTGCATATTCCTCGAGGAAATGATCTGAGATTGTTGTCTGTGACATGGATGATAAGTATAGCAATCATGGAAATCAGGATGGATCTGGTTTGTGGCTGTCTGATGAATGGATCCAATAGCTGGTGACTCGATGCTTGATGACTCGAGGAAATGTATTCCTTCACTCCATTGTTTGTATAAGTTTGTATAATGTCCATATTCATTGATCAGCTTCTTTGTAAAAGGATAGGAATACTCATCAAAGACAACATGCCTACTGATGTATACACGATTATTAGTTGGGACCAAGCATCGATACCCTTTGTGCTGATTGCTATAACCCAAGAAGATACAGGGGAGAGATCGAGGATCAAGTTTATGACTTGCATACGATCTCAAGCAAGGATAGCATGCACAGCCAAATACTCTTAAATGATCATACCTTGGCTGTCTATTATGAAGTTTGTTATAAGGTGTGTCCATCTGCAACTTTGGTGTGGGAAGAATGTTGATGATGTAATTAGCTGTCACAAATGCATCCACCCAAAATTTCAGTGGAACTTTTGAGTGATAGAGCATAGCTAATCCAAGTTCAACGATGTGTCGATGCTTTCTTTCGGAGACCCCATTCTGTTCTGGAGTGTGAGGACATGATATAAACTGTCTTATTCCATGGTGACTCAGAAATTTTTGAAATCTATTGCTACGAACTCTCCTCCTCCATCACTCTGGAAGATTTTAATCTGATGATTATACTGTCGTTCAACTAACTTCTGGAATTGAACGAATATATCATAAAACTCATATTTCAACTTCATGGGATATAGCCAGCAATATCGAGAGAAATTGTCAACAAAAATCACATAATATCTAAACTTTTGAAAGGAACAAACTGGTGATGGTCTCCATATGTCACAATGAATTCTTTCTAATGGAGAACTTGATGTAGAATCCGAAAAAGGGAACGATAGAGCTGTACTTTTGGCTATTTGACAGCTGCTGCAAACAACTTGAGATGATGAAACAAATTGTATAAGCTTCTGTTTTTGCAGATGCTTAACTACTTGAGCATTTGTATGAGCCAAACGCTGATGCCATATGTCTTCACCGACTGTCTTTTGCCGCTGAGTAAAGAAGGCTTATGTGGTCTGTGGATTAGCTTGATAAAGACCTCTAATTTTCCTTCCGAGCTTCACCATTGTGTTGGTATTGTTGTCCTTTACATAAACACCAGTTTTGTCAAAAATAAAGGAACAAGGGAAGTCATCTATGAGTTTAGATACTGAAAAGAGATTCTTCTTTATCTCTGGGACAATTAGAACATCGTTAAGAGGTAATGTATTGTTCTTTGTTTTGAGCCAGGTGTTGCCAATGTGAGTTACAGGTAAACATGATCCATTGCCTATCATAACAAAAGTATCATGTCCTTGATATTTAGAAAGAGTATGGAGCATACCGGATCGGCACTAATGTGAGCCGTAGCTCTAGAGTCGAGATACCACTCACTGCATGTTGAGTCTTCAATATGCATTGCTGTCAAGGCTTTGGAATATCCTCTCGCTTGATAAGAATTGTCAAACCGATACCAGCAAGCGAAGAGCATCATGTCCGACTTTTTACATATTTGACACTCTAATCGAATGCTACTTGTTTCTTTTTCATTCTGCAAGTTTTTACTCGAGTTTGCAGAAGGATAAGTCTTGACATTTTGGTACCGTTGTGAGTAAGTGGTATAGGGTCTAAACCCTTGGTTTGTTGTAGGGATAACATTTCTCTCTGTCTAGGGTGTTGATTTCCTTGCCCCGGACCGGAGATATCTGTTTCAATTTCGATATCTTTCAAAACCACGACCCCTATTGTTACCGATTCGCTACGACCATAGCTTCGACCACCTCTCGTATCCTCCTCTTTCGATATAAATCCGAAGCTTGAGAAAAGTAGTTTTCATTTGTGATATCTTTAGACCGAACCCACGAAACTGTCTTTGTCCAAAATACGCCAAATTCGGGTTGAACTGACTCCTGGAAAAGTTTTTGAGTCTTGATTCAAACCTTTCTAATTGAGCAATAACCTCATCATACTCTGGCTGAGGCTTCAAACAATATATGGTAGTCCAAAAGTTCTCATACTCAGGACCTAAACCATCCAATACACCAAACATTTTGGTTATATCATCCACAGGTTTGCCTATTGCATTCAACTGATCACATATGGATTTATATTCCCTGAGATAATCAGCAAGGGTTTGTTCATGCTTGTGACATGTTTGCAGTTTCCCCCTTAATTCGAACTCTCTAGCAATGGATTTCTGTGTAAACCTTTTCAGAAGAGTTTTCCATACTTCGGATGATGTTTCTAATCCGATTATTAGGCTCAGAATATTTTCAGTAACAGCTCCAGAGATCCATGATGAAATCAACTTATCTGTTCTAGTCCAGTCAGTGTAATCTGGATTAATAAGATCGGTTTCACAACCTTCATCCTCTGTTTGCAGCATTCGAGAGGGTGAAGGAATATCTCCATTAACAAAACCAAACAGATCTTGGCTTTTCAAAAACCTTTGAATCTGAGCTTGCCACAATAGGAAGTTGTCCTCAGCAAGTTTGATTGTGACGAAGTTTGTGATATTCACATGTATCGGAAAAGGATATTTTGGAGTTCTAATCGCCATTATTATGATTCTTTGAAGAAGATGATAACAGTAGTGCTTATGAGCTCTAAGCCTGTATGAGTTTACCTTGATCCAGAGAGCTTCAGTGTTCGTTCACTTCTTCTGACTTGATGCATGAACTGGTTACTTGATAGATTTTATTCTGATGCACGTCGATCTTCCCGCTCTGATACCATGAGAACTTATGAAATCAAGAATACAGAAGATGAAGATGAAGAACGATAGCAGATGATCTGTGAAGAAGTTTTCGATACTGTATTTCCATTCATTTGAACAAAAAGAGATAGAAAAATGCAGCAGAAACTTTCTGAATCATTATGTTCTTCTTGACCTTGAACCGATTGCAATCCCTCTCTATATATGGATAGAAAATAGAGGACTAACTACTAGAAAAGCAAACTAACTAACTTCAACTAACAAACTTTACAGCTGAATATAACGAATCTTGAGACTTGGCAATCCGTGTCTTTGACCTTTGTATGATCTCCACCGTTGATGAAGCTTTATCCATGAGTTATCGATTTCTTCAGCTCTTTTACTTCTTGATTGCCTATCCACATCTATCATAGTCGAGGACCTCACCTCCCGTGGTTGATTTCTTGAGTCGAGAACCTCCCGTGGTTGATTTCTCAAATGTCTTCTCGATATAGCAAACTTGGTTTTGATCTTGATTCTCTAATAAGTATCTCCTTAAGGTGGCGAGGATGGATTTATTGAAAGATATATGTCTTGGAACACATGTCAACACCACTTTAAACTTCAGTCTCTTCAACTACGCTTCCCATTTCCTCAATTCTACCTTATTCTACAATTGCAACTCACCGTCAACCCCTCAATCTGATCGGTTCTCTTGTCCTGCGTCTGGAGATGGCTACTTTGCTTTCAAAGTGGACCCCGCAAGCAAACTACACGAGCTATGCAACTTCAGTGTCTTCGTCCCATCTATACCAATATTGAAGGGCAGCAAGAGCGCTAACATTAGTCGTGCTACAGTTAGAGACATCCTGAAAAATGGCTTTGAGATTACTTGGATTGCCAACACATCTCTGTGCGAAAATTGCACTAAATCAGGGGGAAGATGCGGGTATGGCTGGACAAGGCAAGAATTCAATTGTTTTTGTCCTAATGGAGCCTCTACGACAATCTGCCATAAATCACCAATACTGACAAGCATCCGTCCGCCAGCACCAACAATCGTCCCTTCAAGTACGTATGCTTACTCTCACCCAATATGTGATTTTCAAATAGCTGAACTTGTTCGATGAGAAGGATTGTTGGGTTATTCTTCCCTTTGCTTGTTCACTGGAAAAAGATCCGCCCATGCCCCTAAAGCTTCACAATCTCACTTTGCTGTGCATACCCTTCCCTCAAACGAAGTGCAGTCATCCACGCTATGGCATACACGATCGTGTTACACTTTACACTCTGAGTTAGAATATCTGGCTCATTTGTGTAGCAAATTGTCGCCAATTGGTCCTTATCACGGTCACCAACTTAGTCTATCTAGCTCTGTCAGACAGTGCACAATACGAGGCCTGCATGCCTAGGAACTGCATATATGCGCCGAAAATCAGCTAACTTTTAAGGATTTATGGCGAAGAAGAGTCCTACTAGGGCTATCCGAATTTCAAGATTACCCGCAAAGAGACATACCCTGTCCTGATTTTCTCAGATGAGGAATTCGTTATCAAGTATATTTTCTATGCGAAAAATTCGTTCCTCCTAGTTAATGGCCCTGTGTAGCAGGAATCCTGTGATGCTCTGTCACGTAATATCAGCCTCGAAAGGACTCATTTCAATCTCAGTTCTACTATTGCCGATCTGTTCTTCTACTATAAATGCGCCTTGCAGCCAACAAGTTTTTGCATATCTAGTGGACAAAGCTGGCAACTCCACCTACCATTCTTTTGTTTTTTTCCCAAGGAAGCATTGCAGGAAATGAATTACCATTCTGTCGTCAGCTCCTGCTATTCTGCAGTTAGCATTCCTGATCACGTTAATGCCGATTTCACTAGCTTGAAGAAGGGGTTCCTATTGAACTGGACTGCAATAAAATGGTTTAAATAAATTGAGTGAAGATGCTCCGACTTCGCTGTAAAATTTTGCAAATGTTGGGTTAAAACTACTGGTTTCTTCCTGGGCTTTTATTATGATCACAACCAAAATGATCATTTGGGTAGTTGAAATATATTATTGATAGAGGTGAACTGCGCACTTAATTAAATATTTTCACAATCAATGAAAATTTTGTTCACGATGATAGTGGGGAAAAAAGTACTGAAAATGTTTTAACTGTTATTTAATTACTGTATCATTTATACGTGCTGTGGATATTGTCCTTAGGCTTTTCCAATTTCTTCGCCTTAGCTTAGACTGCGGACTCGCTTACTGCTGCAAACAAAACTCTCCAATCTGTTGGGTCCCAAGACATCTCATGGGAACCTCATATTTTGATGTTTCTATCTTTCTGCCATAGTTTGATGTTTGTATCTTTCTGCAATAGTTTGCTAGTTATCAATTGGGTGTTCATTCTTGCCTGAACATGAGGTGCCCACTTGTTTTATCTGTGGGACGACTTCTAATCAAACCTGTAGGTCCGATTGGAGGCTAAAAGAGTCGAGACATGTCCAGAATATTCCGCCCATTCAATACATAGAAAGCTTTATCTGTGTCCGTCTCTGATACCACATTGTCGATCATATTGCAGCGTGTTTGCTACTTCTAAACCAGCTAACTTTTTTTGCTGTCTTCCTGTTCATCCCATGATAGCTCTAGAATTAAGGATTTTAGCTAATGTCTATACTTGTTAGTCAATCAGGCATAGATCCATTTGCACGTGTTTCCAATTTCTCTGGCAAGATGTCACTAATCGATCCAAACTGGTGAATCTGTAATATTTTCACTCGATTGGGGGGTTTTTTCTTCCTTGAAACAGAATGATCTATTACCTCATGATGTGCCTGATCTTTATTTCTCTTAGACACTTTGAAGTTATCAATTTGCAATTCGTTGACACATTTTTCACTCTTGATGACTATTGTCTCAGGAAAACAAAAGGTTGGACCGAAAATTGGAATAGGTGATTATTTCTAGACTTTCTCTTCTGCTTCTCTACATTCTCCTCCGCAATTTGTTGCGACTTTTTGGCAGTAATCTTGCATCGTTGCTCAATGCAATTAATATTTCCAAAATATCCTAGAAGCCTTGAAGAAGTGAGATTGTTGTTAAAAAATATTCTCCATTTTTTCAGGAATGGGTGCATCAGGAGCTGGAATTGGGATCACCCTTATTTTAATGCTTTCCTTCAGGAAGAAATCAGTGATCAGAATTATTATGGCTTTGATAAAGCAAAGGAGCAAAAAATTCGATGGCGAAATGAAGATTGAGGGACTCGTCTCTTCAAGAAGATATACCTACAAAGACATCAAGAGGATGACCAACTCTTTCAAAGAAAAGTTAGGTGAGGGAGGCTATGGCTGCGTGTATAAAGGCAAGCTTCGAGATGATCAATTTGTGGCAGTAAAGCTTCTAAAGAAGCTGAAAGGCAATGCTGAAGAATTTTTCAATGAAGTTGCGAGCATAAGTAGGACTTCTCATATCAATGTTGTTAACCTCTTGGGGTTTTGTTTTGAAGGAAGCAAAAGAGCTTTGGTTTATGAGTTCATGCCCAATGGATCTCTCAAAAAATTCATATTCAGCAAGAGTAACACTTTAGAGGTAGATCAGCAATTGAGTTGGGACACATTGTACCAGATTTCGCTTGGCATAGCTCACGGGCTAGAGTACTTGCATAGAGGATGTAATACAAGGATCTTGCACTTCGACGTAAAGCCTCACAACATTCTTCTTGATGCAAACTATCGTCCCAAGATTTCCGACTTTGGTCTTGCCAAAATATGCCCAAGAGAAGAGAGCATCGTGTCATTGCTTGGTGCTCGAGGCACCGCTGGATACATTGCTCCAGAGCTAGTCATAAGGAACATCGGAGGGGTTTCTCACAAATCAGATGTCTATAGTTATGGCATGATGGTTCTAGAGATGGTCGGTAGGAGGAAAAACATTGAAGTCACGGTAGATCATACGAGTGAAATATACTTTCCTCATTGGGTCCACCGACACTTGGAGCTCCGAGAAGAACTTGGCCTGCATGGGATCACGAATGAGGAGGATCAAGGAATTGCGAAGAAGATGATTGTAATAGGCTTATGGTGCATTCAAATCGATCCGAGAGCTCGACCATCGATGACCGGAGTTGTGGAGATGCTAAAAAGTAGTGTTGAGACCTTACAAATTCCTCCCAAACCATCCTTGTCATCACTCTCAAGATCACCTGAGGCTTGTCAATGTGAAAGTTCGTCTATGCCAGAGAGAAATGACTCAACTTGGGACAATTCAATATCAATTACATCAGACTAACATAGTTTGTAATAGACTATTTACTGGGGTCAACATATCTACTGCTTCTGGCCTGGACCTGCATATACTTCAAGTGCCTTTTATTAAAGACGTCCACGACTTCTTTTAGAGGATATATTTGAGCCCTTCCTTTTGCATATATTCAAAAGAAGCGCCTTCTCATCATGTACGTAATACAAGAAGTCAGACCGGTCAAAGATGTCCTTCTCCAACGGAAAAGAAAATCAACATCCACCACCCCAAGAACCAGATTTGATTCGGATTAAAAAAATGCGCATTTAGATTTTGAAAAAAAAAAATCAATAAATCCTCAAAATGGATCAAATTTTGTACATGACTTAAATTGGAGACATAATTTATTGCGTCAATGTATGGTGCCGGCAGTCCAAATTTCGAAATTCAATGCTTTCATGTATATCATATGTATATATGTATTTGGTGTGATGTTTAGACCTTTTTTCTCTAGCAATTTTCTAGTATTATTGTTTCGTAAAGTATTATAATCGAAAATTTTAGAAAATGAAAATACTACAACCTTATAGCTCTTGATTACATATTAAATTTTGCTCGCAGTGATTTTTTCTCAAATATATACTTCAAAAAAAAAAAAAAAAAAAAAAAAAAAACCCCGCCTTTCCTTCCTTTCCCCACATGCGCCTGGGCCCCGGCCCCTTCTTTTCCTTCTTCTCTTCCAAGCCCGGCCCAGCCTTTCCCTCCACGCGTAAGCCCGGCCCTCTCCTCCTCTTTCCCTCTTTTCCTTACGCATTCTGCTACGGTGAAGAGGAAGGACGCTGGGTACGAGCAGAGGAGGCGACAGAGGCAGAGGAGGCAGGGGGAGCGTTCGACTGGAGTTGGTGATCGGGGATCAGGCCCGCAGAGACGATTGGCGTCGTAGGAAGCCATGCGCACCAGCTGGATAGGCTAAAACGGAGATGGGAGCGGGGGAGACAGAGAGGGGGATAGGAGACCGGGATAGAGAGAGAGGAGATTCGAGAGAGGGAAAGAGAGTCCGAGGGAAAGGAGCTGAGAGAACGACTGAGAGTGAGAAGGAATTCTCCGGTCGCTTGGCCACGCCGGAGTCCCGTTCGATGACCCCGGCCGCTATCCTTGTCGTCCCGACTTTGCTTTCCCGATACCCACATATCCGGTAAGTGTCCTTTCGGTCCGAACTTCCCTAGCCCCGAGGATTTTGACTCGGAGACACCAAGTCGATTGGCCACAGCTTCTCGGGCTCGTCAGCTCGTCTCCTGCGAGTCTCGTTGCTATATCTAGTATTGATGGATTTGTCTTCAAACAGCCTGTATCTGTTGTTTTCGAGCTTTGTTTGTCAATATTCTCAAGCGCGAATGTGAGTTCGAGTTCTGAAGATAGGTCTAAGTTTTATTATCCATCCGTGTCCACCATGTGTTCAAAACAATGCCCGAACTAAAACCTTTCGTTTTAGTCATGGATTCCTACTTATGCTGATGATTCAAAGATGTGTCTTTTTCTTTTTTCTTTTTTGGGCGGTATAAGGCTTCTAAAGTCCGTGGGATATATTTCAAGTCAAGTTTCATTTCTACCAAGTTTGATTCTCCCTGAAGTTCTTGGTTGCCTTTTGTTTTGTGTTTTGGTATGTTCTATGAAGGCTCTTTGCAGTGGTGGCGTGGCCATGAGGGTGAGTTTTAAACGAATGATGATGGGGATTGTTGTTGAAGGGCAGCGGTCTGATAACTGGTGGTATCTTGTGTTGGGGATCTGGGGATATACACATTTGCGTGATCTCGTCTGATGATGGGCGGACGTCGGTGAGACTTGGCGGAGTCTCGGGCGCGGGCGCGGGCGGGGCGTGGACGTGGGAGTGGGAGAGAAGCTGCTGTTCAGGGGAGGGGATGAGTCCAACTTGGACTCAAGACGTGGGGGGCCTTGTGTTTGGTTCGGGCTGAATTTTGTTTATTGGGTTTAAGGTTATTTTCATGTCTGAGAAGAAGTTTGTGGATACATCAAGTAAGTGGGCTAATTTCAGAGCCGGGCTTATTTCGGACGTGCTAGAAGTTGTTTTAAAGTGATTGTAGTGTAAGTGGGCTTAAGTGTTTTCCTTTGATAAATTTGGACTTGATCTTGGCCCTTTTCCGAATAGGTTTAAGTCATTGAGCCCACTTCTTCAATTAGGCTTTTAGTGTTCCATGACCCAAACCCATGAGTCCTTACCCGACCCACATTTGAATCGGGCCGAGGCGCCCTGCCCGAGTTACAATTTTCAGGATAAAAAATTGCAAAAAGAAATATATTTTTAAAAAAATTGAATGTTTTTATATTTTTATAAAATCTAAAAAAAATTAAAAACTAGTTTTGAATAGTTTTCTCTTAAAGTGTGGGAAAATCATCAACAAAAATGGGGCTCAAAATTGAACAAAATCTTAGGGCCTCACAATAGGGTTCTAATATTTCCTTTTTGAGACAAAGTATCAAATGATGGTGCACTTTCAATATATTGATTGTGATTTCCCTTTAACCTAGTTAGGAATGTCATTTTTCTTATTTTTTTAATGTTAGATTGTTGCTTTTCCTTGTAATTTATTTAATACTTTCTTAGTTACTAATTGTTATTTTAATGATTATGTACCCACATGATCATATTATATGTTAGTGGATAAATTTAAAAATCAATCTAGATTATCTGATTGTTGAAATGAACAAGATTAGGTATCGAAAATGCACTAATTAGTTAGTTAACGCAATCAAGTCTTCGACCCTAGTTTTTCTAGTTGTGTAGGAAGCGAGGTACACTCCCATACATCACTTGGTTCCTAGCCAACCTCAATAAGCTAGTGGTGACTCATAATTGCGAAATTCTTAAAAACACCCAAATATTGTGCGAGGTATGGGCTTGGGAGAGCTCTTGCCTAATCATGGGTCTTAGGTCCATCTTTTAAGCAATGCTCCTTAAACCTATTCCCTCCCCTCGAGGGTAGGTCGCGACATATATAATACGAGCCACCAAGTTATTAGCTTATTGGTTACTAAAAGTGTAAAAGAGAACATAAAAAATGCCAACCCCTGCAACTTTCCGTAGACATTGTATTATGTAAAATTTAATCATGAAAATTTCACTACCACAAAACTTACTAATAATAACTGAGATTTAAGACACTTAAACGCAGGTGTTTACTAACACCATGACAACATTGGGTCATAGGCTACATTAAAGGGAGTTGCAACTCCGATGTGGGACAAAAATCCCAAGGAAATATGCAACATAAATTATTTAATTTTTTTTTTTTTGCTAGCACTAAAATTTGTATAATGGATGAAATGATGAAAAATGAACAAAGTTTTGCGTTGCTTAGTAAGAATTGTGGGATAATTACCTAGTCAATCCCAAATTTATTGTCTAAATGCTAATTATGTCATACATTTATCAATTTTATCAATGTAGCCCTAAACATTTACTCGAAATTTCAAAGTAGTTCTTCTGAAAAATTGATGTTGGAAATTGTTAGTATGGTATCCAATCATCACCAATCGTACTATATGTGGATCATCACATCAACGATTTCCAACAGCAATTGGTTGAAAAAACTACGTAGGAATATCTCATCAAACTTATAATTATATTAATAAATTTGAGAAATTTAGGATTGAATTGACACTTATATAATAGGTATAAAACTGAATTGATACTTTTTTCTTAAGATTTTTGTAACGGGAACTTTGTTCCCAAGTGTAATTTAGAGGTCCCTTTGGCTCAAATGGTTCAAGGTTTGTTCCTAACGATTTGGTAGATCATCATCAATTTCAACACTTCAACACGTAGGTAGGCCCTCCAATGTAATTGTTATTGAGAGGTCCCTTCGACTAGGAAGTATCATGGTCGGTTCCTCAAGACTTTCTAATGCAGATCTTTCGTGTAGGACAACGATGCATTTACATTGGGTGCTTGAATAATGGACGCATGGGACCAATTTCTGCCTCACTTGGCATTTGCTTTGAAGTCGATGAACTAGCGCAAGATAGTTATTGGAGCTAGGACCAATTCAAACTAACTCCATTTGATTTGTCTTCTATCCTGCTCTGCCTCCTTCCATTCCAAATGAATCTCCAGAGCTTTAATTGCGGAATAGTTGTTGTCTATTGGGCCTTGTCATTGTCTTCACCATCTTAGGGCCTGCATGGTAACGTTTCTATTTCTTCTAATTTTTGTTCTTTTATTCCTTGGAACAAAAAAAAAAAAAAAGAACAGAAATTTGTTTAGTAACGCCAACTTATTTTTCTATTCCCTAAATAAAAAGTGATTGTGAAATAGATTGGAATAGAAATAAGAAAAAAAAAAGTAACTTATTGTTCTCAAGAACAATTTCTAAAAATAAGTTTTTTTTCCTTTTTTATTTTTCTTTTGTTCTTCTTCCTTATTGCGGCCACCATCGGCCGCTTGGCAACCGTCGCCACCCCTGGCCGCGCGACCACCGTCGACAGTCGATCACTGGCGATGGTTGTCATCGTTCATAGCCCACTAGCCGACAACCACCATTATTTGCCGGGCAGCTTGCCGTCGCCAACCACCACACGACCGCCACTTGTCGCCGCATGACTACTAACTATCGTTGCTGATTGCCACCCATAGCTTACCAACCATCGCCCCCTCCTGCGGTCGATGGGCTATGGGCAGAAATCCTGCGACGGCGGCCGACGGTCAGCGGTCGTGCGACAATTGTGCAACAATCGTACAGCCATCATGCGGCCGTCATGCGGTGGTAGGCAGCGATCGACAGTCCGTGAGTAAGAAGAAAAAACAAATCAATACAAAAAATTTTAAATTTTTACCAAACGCATTTCTATTCTTTTTATATTCCAAGAATATAAATTTTATAGAATTACTAAACACCTTATTTTATTCAGAAATTGTTCCCAAAGTAGAAATAGAAAAAAAACTATTTCTGAAAAAAAAAAAAAATAGTTCCCTAGAATAGAAACGTTGCCATGCGCACCCTTAGTCTATTAGGCTATATTTGAAGATGCACAGTATGAGGTCTGCACACCTTGGAACTACGGATATGGCTTGGATGTCAGCTACCCTTTGACAAGATGCTCCTCATTCTTATAGCTGCAATGATGGTAAAGGCCTGGGGGATTCAGTTTTCTGCTTTTGCTTCTTGACGCCGTTTTACACCTAACTCGTCGGAAAATTGCCACGTCAGCAATTTAGTTGAATTTTGATCGAAATGGCACTTAAGTGATCAATTTTACTTCGAAACTGGCACTTAAGTGTACATTTTCGAAATTTTAGCACTTAAGTGTCCCTCCGTGCTAAGTTTTGGCACTCCAGGTGTCCCAAACTCTACATTTGCTTGTATGTTGATTTACGCATGCATGGTAGTTAATTTATATCCATAAAATCTTCTTTGGTCCCATTCACACCAAAAAAATGATCAACTTGTTTTATTAATCAATACCATGTCTGACCAAAAAAAAAATAATAATACCATGAAAAATATCAAACTGGTGCAGTTAACAAAATTACCCAAAATTAATTTTTTGATTATCAAAAATCTCAAATCGGTACACATGTAATAAATTTACCATAAAAAATCCGTAACCGGTGCATTTGTGATAAATTTACTTTTCATTACTTTTTGTTAAATTTAATAATATCACCAAAAACACAAATATGGTACACCTGTGACAAATATAAGGTAAAACCTAAAATCGGTACACTTGTTAATCATCACCTATCATTAAACTCAACAATTTAACGGTAAAATATAATGGGAACTAATAGAAGAAAAATTTACCACAAGTTTACTATTTTTAAATTTTTTATGGTACTAACTAATTATTTATTATTGACACCTGATATAATTAGTCAATAATAATAAAGTTTGGTCATTTATTAAAAAAAATTATTGACAACTTGAAAATTCAATAACATGAAGAATGAATGGCTTGATGAGTCAACGGCTTGGAGAAATCGACAAAAAGTGAAGTCGATAATCTCATATGCAACCATCAAAGAAGTATCCATCCACATAGTGGAATAAAGCAACTATCAAGATAGTATAGTTAAATAAATCATCAAGATGGTGTAGTAAATGTAATCGTTCGATAACCATTTATAACCTATTTATGTGATCTCCATTGGTAATTGTTTATAGTAAGCTTTAAATAGCTACATTGTACTCGTCAGAACCCTCCCCCACAAACAAACAAATAAACAAACAAACATGTTATCTTTCAATTGCTACATTGTAGTTGTAGTTTCCAAATTCGCGTTGTTGATTACATTCTAACTTGTTTCTTAGTTGTAGATTACATATTTACATTGTCAATTAAATTTCGATGTGCATATTTGCTATTGTCTCTAGGTGCTTCATCATCGAATAAATTTTGGCATTGCATCTTTACGTTCTTGGACTTTGTTGTCCATTAAATTCCCGTAAAGTTTGTGTACTTTTGGTTTAGTTTGAAGGAAGATTATCAGTTTTATCACTTACTTGTGATATTTCCTATCTAGGAACTAGACCGGTCCCTATGAGAACCACCGATTTTGGGTGGGTTCAATTTAGTTTTGGGCAATTCGGGTAGTTGCTGGTTCTTTGCACGCCCCTAACTCATGGGGTCCTTCTCGGGGCTTAATAATGAGGCCATAAATTCCTAATACGGCTCACATGTATCCATTATCGTATGTTATTTTACATTAACGTTATTATGTTTTGGTTGACTATTGTTTTCTTTAAATTTGATTGTAGGAACACCCCTTTTTTTTTTGGTATTATATAGAGCTGCACATTTCATTTTCTAGGAAAACATAAAAGTAAAAACTAAAAAAGATTGCATCATACGTTATTTTTACAAAAAAAATAATAATAAAAGGAAAAAAAAGGAAAAGATACTAATTTAGGGCGTGCGATAAGTATTTAGCGTGACTTAGCCTTTAGCCTGAATCTTTGATTGTAAAACAAACTCTCTCATATTGCTAGATCTTTAATCCGCACATAATAGATCGCTAACGACTTTGCAAAAAAACCAATTTGCATAGTAAAAATGAATAAATCAATGATTCTATCGATAAGCCCGGAAGAGCCCTTACCAAGCCTAAGCGCTCCCTGGAGGGGAACTATTTGTGCCCACTTAGTTACTTGATAAACCCCTTGAAAATTAAGCCCCTTTAGAACGTCACAACATGCATTATTTCATATCATCAGTAGCATTTATCCTTTATCCATAGAGGCTTTAAATTGTGCAATATTAATGGAATGTTAAACACAATTTACTGAATAAATTTCATTCATGTGAGTCCAACTCACAAGATCTCGACTCGGATTAGTATGTGGGAGAAATAAAATCCCTAAGAGAAGAAGCAAAAATAATTCATACAAAGAAAAAGGACTCAAGGAAGTCAAATAATGAAGAGCGAACTATTGTCGTGCAAGCAACATCAATTTGTAGGTGGCTTAAATAAATGATGGGTGCATATTGCAACACTCGGTCGTAGATTAACACTGCAACCCAGTAACGGCGTAATCTTTCACTAGAAAATAGAGGCATGAAGTCTACCCTCTTTGACATGATTCAACTTGATAGACATACATTTAGATTTTTACTGGCATGAACTTGGGCCTTAAGTTGAACATGGTCCCCTTTGGAACGTCATGACATGTATTATTTCATATTATCAGTAGAGTCCATAATTTATCCATATAGGCTTTGAATTGTGCAATATTAATGACATGTTAAACACAATATACTGAATGAACTTCATTCATGTGAGTCCAATTCACATGATCTCTTGACTCGGATTGGTACGTGCAAGAAAGAAAATTGGTAAGAGAAGAAGCAAAAATAATTCATACAAAGAAAAAGGAATCAAGGAAGTTAAACAATTAAGAGCGAACTATCATTGTGCAGGCAATGGGTGACATAAACATATAAACATATGATGAATGCTTACTACAACACCTAATCGTACCATTAATACTGCAACTCGGCAACAACGTAGTCTTTCTCTAGAAAATAGAGACGTGGAGTCTTCCCTCTTTGACATGATGCAGCTCGATGTACGTACATATAAACTCGGGCCTTAAGTTGAACATGGTGAAACATAACACACAAATTTCCTTTTGGATGATGACAGCAACTTATTCAATGATACCAATTTCCAAAAGTAAATAATCATCATAATAGACATTAGATAGACACATAGTTTTAGAGTTTTATAAACTTGTGGGTGATCAAGTCAAAGAGTGAGACCTGAGTAAAGCAAACCTTGACACCAAAACCATTTGTGAAGAGATCCAGTTGATCTATTTCTATGGGCCAAAGAGAAAAAAACAAAAACCTTAGATGGAACTAAAAGTCCTAAGATTCATCACACATGGTTTCTAAATCGTCAAACCAAGCTACATCTCAACAACCATTCTCTCAAGTTGGAATTTGTTTTATTATTTTATTTTTCTTCTTTTGACTTCTTTTGTGTGTGATTTTCTTTCATATCCATAAAACACATGATTGTGTCATCGTCTCTCTTTTTCCTTAATTTTTTTTTTTTTTTTTTTTTTTTTATGAAAAGGATGTGACCATTTTTACTAAATCTAACGAATTGGGAAACTTTCTCTTGAGGAGTCATGAAAAGAAATTTGTCTTGTTCATCAGAGTGGGAAAGAAGGAAGTGTTCAATGTGCTCATGTGTCCATAATATCCTTGTTGAAAAACACATCTTATTTAAGACCAAAGGACCTAGTAAATCACTACCCTCTTCTTCAAAAAAAGAAAAAGAAAAATTACGTCAGATTGCTAATTGGAAAGTACTTGTGCACCAATCAATAAGTTCTCCGAGTACACCCTATTTTAAATAAGATTTCGAAATAATCAATTTAGTTTCCAATAAGTCTCGACCTCATTGGCTAGTGACTCTCATGAGAAAATAGGCTCTTTTCAGATTATTTAAACGTTTTTTCCCTTCCAATTATGGTAATCTTATAATTTATGGCAAGCAAAACTTTACATGTCACACAAAAATCTTAATAACCACCTGAAAGTCCTCCTTTTCTCGAAATGCGTGTTGAATATTTTCTATAGGACCCACCAATGAAATTCATCTCTAAACAGAAAGTTTATCGTCCATTGCCATTTTAAGACGTGATCAAATTGTCTTGTCGTCTAATCAATTATATAAAGATGGACTTTAACACTCTCTCCGAATGTCGCGTTTCGTGGAAATTATTTCAACATAAAGACAAATGTGGAGGAATCTATGCTAAGTTCACACCTAACTTTGTTTTTTTTTTTATTTTTTTTGTAATTTTAATATCCAAAATGAACGTGGAGGCCATGGGCCCTTCCATTTATTTTAATGCAACTTGAGCAGGGAAAGTGTCAAAAATGCCCTAAACTTTTTACATTGATATCAATTTAGTCATAAACATTTTATTGATGTCAATTTAGCTCTAAACAATTTGACTTGATGTCAATTCAATCCTTCGAGTTAATTTTAGTCAAATTTTGCTAACGTGAATGCCGGTTGACTTACATTACATGGCTAGCACTAACATAGACAATTTTTAATAAAATTATAATAATTTTTTTTCAATTTGTTGTTCTCTTTTTTTTTCTTTTTCTTTTTTTCCTTCTCCTCCTCCTTCCTCTAGTCAATCGCCAATGGCAATTAGCTAGGGAATGGCTAACGAGGTCAAGGTCGATGTTGCTGGCCACTAGCGAACTCGAGCCCTTGCTAGAGGCTGCGAGGCTTGCCAGCATATGGCAAGTTTGCCTTGAGGCCGCAATGGCTGGACCTCGACGGTCATGGGCGAGGCCCAACCTCAGCTAGATCCAATGAGGTGGAGCCTTGCCAGCCTCTGGTGAGTTTGGCTCGAAGCTGCCCAAGTCGCCAAGGTGGTCACACGCTAGGTAGGCGAGGGCTTGGGCCCTTGCAAACACAACCTCGGCCTCTAGTGAGGGCTTGAGCCTTGCTAGCCAACAAGGTCAGACCTTGCTCCTTAGCAGCTGGAGGAAGGAGGAGGAGAAAAGAAAAAAATAAAAAGAAAAGGAAAAGGAAAAATAAAATAAAATAATAAAAACCAAAAATTCAAAATATATGTTATTAAAAGTTATCCACATTAGCATCGATTGTGTCACGTCAGCCAACCGACGTCTACGTCAGCAAAATCCAGTCAAAATTAGTTGGAAATACTAAATTAACACCAAGTCAAACGTTTTATTACTATATTAGTACCAATAAAAGATTTAGCACTAATTTGATACCAATGTAAAAACGGAAGCCCAAAAAAGAAACTAAATAACATAAAAAAGAAAAAAAAACTTCAAAAGCTAAGCATTTACGCTGATTTGAACGAGCCAAAATGAAAACACTGCAACCATTATAGAGTAAGATATGAGCCATTGTATCACTCTCCATCGAGTTATGATCTTTATAAGATCATAAACTATAAAAGAGAGAATCAAATAGTTGGTTTGAATTGTAGATTTCATTGAATTTTCTGGTAATTTCTCGCATTAGATTTGAATCACAACCACCATTAATTTCCTCATTATTTTTCAACATACCAAAATGCCAATCACCATTACTTTATTTGTTAAAGACTGTATTTCATCATGCGAAATCACACTAGATTAAAGTCCCCTAAATGTTTTATTGAATGTGCAATTGAATTCTGAATGTTTCAAAGACGTGTATCGAACTCTAAATCTTACCCTTCTTTCAAATAAAAGACAAAAACGGCTGTGGTCCAAAGACGTGTCTCACTTCTTTATGGAAGTCCATAGTCATTTTCAAAGTTTCAATCCATTGAAAGCATCCGCACAAGAAAATTACCAATTCTACAACAGCCTTAGTCGAATTCTCAATCGCTCTCATTGGCTGTTGTCTGATACTTCATGCATCGAATTATTACTGCAATTTACTTTTAAGACTAATCAATTTCTAACCACGAAATACCTTACTAACTGTGTGCACCATCTAGAAGTAATCCCTTGAGCTATTTTGTGTGCTTGCTTCGTTAGCCTCCACATGCAAAACCAAAAGGGAAGCCCAAACGAAAATGCAAGAAAAAGATTCTTCAAGAGCTAAGCGTACACGCTTATTTGAACGAGTCAAAATGAAAATACTTACAACGATTATAGTACTTGTTGCATATGAAATTTTACTCACAATGTTTTAAGATCATTTATCGCTTAATCTCGTTGTGGTCGCATATATAATACGAACTATCAAATCAAACTCCGTTGAATTATAAACTTAGTGAAGACTAAAACTATAAAGAGAATATGGCATGTTGAGTTTGAATTTCAAGATCTGTTGATTTGTCCGGTAAGTTCTTCCTTTTTGTGTTAGATTTGAATTGCAAGATTAATCAACTTCTTCAATATTTCTCACCATAGAAAATGCCGATAACCACTACTTTAATTGTTAGAGATTGTAATTTCATAAAATTTACTCATGAAAAATTGCACTAAATTAAAGTCCCCTAAATATTTTATAAAAAGTGTAGCCAAGCCCTTAACTGTTTAAAAAAAGGGGGTAAAATTATCAAAACAATCCTAAATTTATTGTTATTTTTCCAATTCAGTCCTAAATTTTTTTGGCCAATTCAATCCTAAATCTTTTGCATTTGTACAAATTTAGTCCTCCCGGCAATTTTGGCCGGCCAACGCTAATGTGGACACTACCCAATCCCAACTATCTGGCTGACGCCAATATGTCAATTTTTTAATATTTTATTTACTTTTCTATTTTTTTCTTTTTTTTTTTTTTTTTTCTTTTCTTTTTTTTTTCTTTCCTTCTTCCTTTGGTCGATCATTGGACCGACTAGAGGCAAGGGTTGGGAAGGTCAATGTCACTAGTGACTAGGGAGGCTTGCCCTCGTTGGCATTGGTGACAGCCAGCCTTAGCCACCCCAAGTGAGGCCTCACTCTTGCCATCACTAGGTGAAGCTCAATCTCCCTAGCCACTAGCGAGGGTGAGCCTCAACCACTACTAGCAAGGACTGAGCTCAACCTTGCTCGCAAAATTAACAAGGCATGACCTCACTAGATTTGGGTAAAACCTCACCGACTAGGAGAAATAAGGAAAGGAAAAAAAAAATAGAGAGAAAAAAAAGGAAAAAGCTATGTGGTGTGTGTGTGAAAAAATGAAAAAACTATATGTGTCGGAGAAATAAGGAAAGGAAAAAAATAGAGAGAAAAATGAAAAAAGTGTGTGCGTGTTTGTCGCGACCAATTTTTTCGGGGTTTGGATCACCTAGAGTTTGGCTAATGGATTGTTAAGTCTAAACTTAACTCGGGCTCTCCCAAGCCCATACCAATTCGCGACTTAGGTTCAAGTTTTTTTAACATGCAAATGGATTTTATCTAGGAGTCGCCACTAATCTATTTTTGGTGGGTCGATTAGAAACCCAAGTAAAGTAACGAGAGTTTTACTTTACTCCTACGAACCAGAGATTTATGAGTTCGGGACTTAGTTACGCTAGATTTCTCTAACGCCCTTTCGGTACCTTTCTCTTTTATTTTGAAAAAATGTTTGGCAGGCAGCTTGAATTGATTTTAAATTTAATTCTCTAACATGCGAGGTGATCATGCGGGTGTGCAATCCATCAATTTAACACCCAATAAAACAAATGGAAAATGCAGGACTTACCTCGTAAAGAACGAAAGCATCTGCAATGTTAATTCAAAATCCACATCAATAACCTTGGATATGGTTTCCAATTAACACGCAAATTCTCTTTTTTGTTTTCACTTATTTAATGAAAATTATGCAATATGCGATGCAATATTAACTAAATGACCTAATCCTAATGACATGCAATTTCTAATTAAATGAACCTAACAAAAATCACTAAATGACGTGCCTTGTATGAATCTAATTCTATATGACATACAATGACATTTTTTTTGTGGAAAAGAATCTAACTATTCTCTCATGCAATTCTGTCTAGGAAATTTATTGTAATCTACATGATATGCAAATGCAATTTTTTTGTATTTTCGAGATAAATAAAGCAATTAAAAGATAAACACAAAATCATTCAAAATCATCAAAGATATCATATATCGTTCGAATCAGGGAACAATATCCAAATCAGCTTGATTATTTCGCTAATAAAATCGATAAATTGATCTTAAGTCTTAAAGATCAAGATATCAATCTCATTCCCACGTGATTAATTATTCCATCTAAAGCCTTGTAGATAGAATAAAAAATCGGTGTGCGGTTGCGAATTAGGAAATATATCCTAATGAATATTATACCTCTTACTCAAAAGGTTTAAATTAGATATCAATCTCATCAATCTAGGCAATATGATGTTTAAATCAAATTAAGATGAGATTTCTTACCTAATTGCCCAATATACTTCCAAATCCAAATTTGTCGATGGATGGCTTGGGAACGGTGATTGCTTCGACTGAGGAACAGCTCTGGACAGTAGCTGGGGTGTCGCCGACTGCAAGATACGAATGGCGGCCGTTATTTGCACGCTTGCTAGACTCGCGCCACAGACACGAGAGATGTGGGCTTCGTGGGAATTGGTTTGCTTGGACTTCACTGGTCAACATGAATGGTCTGCAGAGAAAAAGAAATTAATCTTTTTATTTTTTATTTGCTCTTTATGTGCCCCCACTTTCTCTTCGTTGGTGGATTTCATGCTTGCAAACGATGGCCGCAAAAACATGACGTGGTATTCATGCTGAACGGGAGATGGTAGCCTTGTTGGACCTCGGCGAAACCTGCGAAGAATAAGTACAAACGAAGCGGCCCAAGTCTGAATTAGGTAGCAATGGTTCAAGCGTCCCTAGGATGTGCTGGTTTGTGGTATCGAGCACAATAACAAACGAGGACTGCTGAGACGGTTTGCTTGGGTTGCTGTGTTCATCGGAAAAAACCTGCGAAAATTCAACCAAGAATACAAAATCGGCGTTGGCTGCTCACGGCCAAGGAGGACTCGTAACGCGGGCGAGGCGATTGGTGGATGAGCTGGACGTCTCTAGTTGTTGACTTCAATGAGATTTGCTACGTGGTTTTTGCTGAGGAGCTTGCGGGCTTCTTGGGTCGATCTGCGGAATTGGCGTCGAGAAGAGCTGCCGCAGCACTCTCCTTTTCTCTGAATTGTGGCCGTGTATTCTCAATTCGTGTGGCCTCCCTCAAAGAGAGTCGTCCTCCCTTGGCTTTTATACTCGCTTTTTCCGCCGATTCCCTTTTGATTGACCATGCGAATAGCTTATTCTGCTATATTGATTTCCTTTTTCAAGCAAATTTCTTCCTTGATTGACTAAATCCCAATCTTCTTTTGATTTCTCAATATACGCTTTCGACGTGCCCAAGATTATATGCCAGATTCCTTTTAATCAGTCTTTCACGGTCTGTTCAAATCTTGCATAAATTAATCTCCTAATTGAGCACTTTCCAATGAAAATTTCAGTTCCTATAATGTCCATGGGCTTTGCCCAAGAATTTTCATTATTGCGGGTTTAGTCCAATTTCATTAAGTTCGAAGTCATCCATTTAAGTCCATCCGTTGCTGGTCCCATGCAAATGCAATAAAAATAAAAATGCACCTAAAACTATATGCTTATGCAATTAACTATTTTTTAGGGATAAAATTAACCCCTAATTTTTTTAATGCAATAAATGATTAAACGGGTCGCCAAAATTTAGGTGTCAACAGTGTTTGCGTGCGTGTGTGTGTAAATTGACATGTTAGTATTAGCTGGATGATCGGTGTCCACATTAGCGCCGACTAGTCAAAATTAACTGGATAAACTGAATTGACACAAATACAAAATGTTTAAAATTGAATTAACAAAAAAAATATGATTGAATTAGAAAAATTATAATAAGTTTATGAAAAGGTGTGTTAAGCTCTAAATCATTCCTTTCTTTTAAAAGAAAAATGGATATTAGAACGACAGACGGAATAGAAAAAGTTATGGTCCAGTGAAGTTTCCAACTTCTTACTTAATTAAGCCAACCATGAGACTACATACAAAGTACTTGTAAAGATTGACACGTAAAATTTTACACGCTAGAGTACTTTTACATTATTTTTTGGCACTAACTTATGACCATAGCAAATCATTATTAACGTATTAGAAAATTTCCACGTAGGATTACTCGAACGTTGCCCGCAAAAAATATATCAAAGTCAAATTTGTGTAGCCTTTGACCAGGAAAAAAAATAAAATAAAATTGTGCAGCCTTCAGTCCCAATGTAAGACTTTGAACGCATTACTATATAGTTATGGGCGGTCCATTCTAAATTGCCAGACGATTATCTTCTTCCTCACCAAGAAAAGAACAAAGCAAATGCCAAGCCGCCACCACCTTCTTTGCATTCTGTCCCCTTCTCTCTCCCTCGTCTTCTTCTTCTTCTTGCTGAGCTTCCATGGCGGCCACTCCGCTTGCTGAGCTTCCATGGCGGCCACTCCGCTTTCCCAACCATTTGCGAATCGCAGTCTCAATGCGGCAACGTCTCCATCAAGTATCCATTCTCGACCGTCAGCGACGCCCCCGTATACTGCGGCTACCCACACCTCGGAATCATTTGCCCGTATGTCGATGATCCCCCGACCATCTCTCTTCCGGGCGACACCTACTTCGTCACCGAAATCAACTACGTCGAAGAAACCCTGACTCTCGTCGACATCGACGTCGCCGACCGGATATGCCCCAGGGCCAGCCATAACCTCACGATCAACTCGCTCCCGCTCGGTTACAACTCCGCCGATGTCAATCTCACCTTCTTCTTTAACTGCAGCACTCCTCCGTTAGCGCCCAACCCCGCCAGGGCCATCGATTGCTTGCGATCTGGTGATAATCAGTCGTATGTGTTCGTGGACATGAGCCCCGATGAGGCGGCGGCGATTCGTGAGGCGTGGGGCTGCGAGGAGGCAGTGGTGGCGGCGGTGAAGCGGACGGAGGTGACGGCGGCGAACGGGGGGACGAGCTCGCTGGGGCGATGAGCGAGGGGTTCGCGCTTGACTGGGCGGCGGTGAGGGAGTGCGGCGCGTGCGAGCACTCCGGCGGGGCGGTGCGCGTTCAACCAGAATGAGCAGTTGCTGTGCTTCTGCGAGGACGGGTCAAATCACACGGACGGCTCGTTTTGCAAAGGTAAGATTGAAGTTTGTGTCTGTCCGTTTCCTCTCTTTCTTCATAATTGGTTTTGCATCTTGTTTGCCAATCGCCATGGTTGCCTTTTTCGATGCTTGTCACTTCTTAGTTGCGCGTGATCTGATCTCTGGCATACTTCGATGTTTCAGCAGCTTTTAGAATTAGAAAATTATATACTTAGGTTTGTTAATTTCTTAATCAATACTTTTCAAAATTTGAATGGTAATTACACCTACTAATATATACCGCGCAAGAGGTCCTATATGAAAGCTTAAATTAATAATTAGAGCAAGATTACTTATATATATATATATATATATATATGGATTCATAGACAAATAAAACTATTACTTTGGTACCATTGTCACCTGAAAATTAGAACCACACATAGAATTTAACTAGTGAGGAATGGTACATGCGAAATAAATGAGTGAACCGGGATACCTTATTTAATGCCGAAGATTACGTGCATAAAGTTTAATATAAATTCCGTAGACAAGATACGTGAATTACTTCGATGCCCTAAGCTAAGTTGAATTTTTTGTGATATTTAAAGTATAAAGATTCACATGTAGCAAATTGAAGTAATAAATTTTTTGGTTGGGCGAAATTTCGAAAGTATCTTCCATCTAGTTATTGCAACTCACAACTTGGAGTATGGTCTATCATTACAAGGTGGTGGTTTCCTTTTAGAAATATTTCTTTTTCACTTTTCTGGCTATTATTGCTTTGATTATAATCATTTTCCTCCTGAGGAATTGATGCCTAGAAAGAGTTTTTATTTTCATTGCTTGAGACTTGAGCCATTGATGGACAACCTTTGCTTATTGCTTCCTATAGCTAAAGATCCAATGTGGATCATCATCGTAGATCACAAGAGATGGCCTTGGTCCAGCTCCACTAAGGAGTTGAGGCCTTTTTCAATCCACTAATTATACCCAGGTTGCTGTTGGGCTGATGATATGTCGATATCATGAGTCAAATCAATTCAAAAAAAAGGATGACTTGACCACACACTTAGGGATAATTAGTTCCGGTCCGATCCCGTTTCAAGGTAGAACCGGAAATTTGACAGAGAAGACTGGTCTCCAAAATTAGAGACCAGATACTGGACCGATTGGTCCTAAAACTGGAAACCGGACCATACCGGTTCGGTCCATGGAACCGGTCAAATTTTAAAGAAGAGAAAGGCGTCTAAAAAGAAAGGAAAAAGAGCGCAGCGACATCGTGGCTCAGTCCCTCCTGTCCCATCTCCATCTTTCTCTCTTCTCCGCGCAAAACCCACTTCCCCTCCTCCTTCCCCAAAAACCACCGTGACGAGCCTCCATTTTAGAGAGACGATGAGAACACCTCCAATTCGCTCCGAGCTCGCTCTCGAGCCCTCATGCATCCTCGCGTCCGTGGTGTCTTCCCCCTCCTATCTCGTCCGCTTTGACCCATCGGCCCCCCGCAACTCCATGGGGGGTCAGATAAGGTCCAACTCCATCCTCGTCGCTCTCCTCGACTCGATTCCCACCACACCGAGCTCGTCGAGAAGGCCCTCCTCCTCCAGACGTTGGACTACGCTGTCGTCCGCCATGTAGAGAGGGAAAGAGGCGTGAGAGCCGAGAGGGAAGATCGAGCATTAGGGGTTGCTGTTCTCTGAATAACAAAAAGAAAAATAAGAGTCGGTCCGGTCCGGCCCGGTCTGGGCGGTCTTCGTGGCTCACCCGTAGGCAAAATTGAGAGAAACTCGTCTAGATGACAGTTTAGTCGTTTAGTTCTGAGGCTGCAATCCCTTCTTTTTTCTAGTCTAGGCGATGGTCCCGCATCTGTCTGGAACGCTGCTAACTATGTTCTCGAGGTCCTTATTGAAGTGTCCTCGATTGACTTGTCAAGGAGATTGGCCAAGCTCGTTGAGTAGTTGAGGGCCGCGTGTACGAATTGTAAAATGGGTAATAGTAGTCCAAGTCGTCACGCACCTTGTTCTTCTTATTTTCTTCTCAGCTTTTGTCTCAATGCACCTAAGTCATGGTCTTTCGGGAGGCCAAATCAAGTGGCTCTCATTGGTGCATTGGGTTCAAATCATTCTCAAAGCAGCATCGATCTTATCCTGTCCATCCTCTTCATTTAAATTTACCCTTCTCCTTGTTTTGCTCCAATACCATCTCCCTTCGAATAAATCTTACCATGTCGTGCTCCTCTCTGTCCTTGTTCATCATTTTCTCCTTCCATATGCACTACCTGGTGCCAACTTCCGGCAAATTCCAACAGTTCCGAGAGTGCGCTTCTTTTGTTTGCGGAGATCAAGAAATCAGCTATCCTTTCAGGCATGTTAGGCAACCAAGCTACTCTGGGTATCCAGGCTACGAGCTTGACTGTGATAGAGATAACCTGACCATTCTTTCCATGAAGCCCCTGGAATATCAGGTGATCCACATGGATAGGAGCACGCAGATCCTTAAAGTGGTGAGGATGGATTTATCGAAAGACATATGTCTTGGAACACATGTCAACACCACCTTAAACTTCAGTCTCTTCAACTACACTTCCAATTACCTTAATTCTGCCTTATTCTACAATTGCAACTCATCGTCAACCCTTTCACCTTATCGGTTCTCTTGTCCCGCGTCTAGAGGTGGCTACTTTGCTCTCGATGCGAACCTTGAAAACCCGCTACGCAAGCGATGCAACCTCAGTGTTTTCTCCCAATTGTACCAATTGAAGCTCCAAGTCCACCACCAACATTGATGGGCAGCAGTAGTGCTACCAGTAGTAGCGCTACTATTAGAGCGGTCCTGGAAAAAGGCTTTGAGATCACCTGGATTGTCAACACATCGCAGTGCGAAAATTGCAACAAATCAGGGGGAAGATGCGGGTATAACAGGACAAGGCAAGAATTCAATTGTTTCTGCCCTGACGGAGTCCATTCAACGACTTGCGGTATGTATGCTTACTCTCGCCTAGTGTGTGGTTCTCAATTAGCCACTGTTCTTCCACTGGAGGGATTGCTGGGTTTGCTTGTTAATTGGACAACAACCCACTCATGCCCCTAAAAGCTTGACTATCTCATTTTGCTGGGCATACCCTTCCCTCTAATATTATGAAGTGCAGTCATCTCATTCGCGCTGCGACATGATCGTGCTACAATTTAGACTCCCAAGTCCTAAAACTTTTATCACCGCATTCTTGACAAACTTCCTTGTCTTAACGGTTGGATCATTAGGTCAGTATCTCCCACCCACTAGATCCAACGGTTTAAATGCAGCAAGTAGGAGTGTCAATGGTTCGGTTCGGTTCGATTTTTGGAAAAAAAACCAAACCGAACCGAACTGTTAAGAAAAGCTTCCAAAGCAAACCGAACCGTTAGGAAAAACTTCCAAATTGAACCAAATGAGGCCCTAATCAAATATGAACTGAATCGAAATTTTGGTTCGGTTTGGTTTTTCAGTTTTTTTATTTTCAGCTTTCAGTTTTCGATTTTTACATTTGTTTTTTTTTTCTATTGTATATATTTTTTGTTTCCGAGAAATAATTTCTTATCGATTTGTTAGTTTGGTTTGGTTTGGTTAACCGATAAAAAAATTTCAATTTTTAATGAGAACCAAACCGAAAAAATCGAATTTTTTTATTCGATTTGGTTTAGTTTTTGACACCCCTAGTAGCAAGTGAAGATGCTCCGAGCTTACTGTGAAATTTCACCATGGACAAGTATTTTAAATCGGAATGCGTTAGCCTATAAGTCAAGTAACGAAAAATTTAGGTTTGACTTGTTTTACTTCTCATGACACCAACTCCTGACCCCTCAAAGGGGCTAGACTTTTTCACGGTGAGAACCTAGAAAAAGGTTTTCACCTTTCGATTTCAACAACATGGGAAGAAATCCGGCGGAAAATGCTTGGCATGTTTCCACGCCACATCTTTTCCCATCACCCTCCACGAAATATCAGGAGACCGAAACTGGTCTCGGTCAAAGTCGTCGCTTAGAAAAGTTTCCTATATTATACCGGGGAAGAATTAACCGCATCCATCCTTGTCACACTTCAGTCCGGAAAAAGGTGAATAAAAAAGAATTTCTCCATCCTTAGCATGCCTCTCTGAACTCTAAAGTCTAAATAAACCCTCCTTCCACATGATATTCTCCATCCATGAGAGCATGAACTCACTCAAATCGGTGACGCATCCACTCCCCTTCACACTCCATCCTTGTCTTTGTCCTCATCGTCCTCATTATTCCACAAGTTCTTTTATGCGACGGAGACGATGATGTCCACCATACCGACTGCCACCCTCTTTTAATTGCGGTACCATCCAAACTATAACTAATCTTTTCTGGGGAGGTGGCCGACCCCCAATTCTGTGGATCTCCAGGGTTCAAGGTAAACTTGAGGCCTGAGCGATTTATGGACCTGAGCCATTTCTGTTGTGAAAAAGATGGCAAGCTTATTGCTTCCTAGCTAAAGATCCTTTTCGATCCACTGATTTTACCCACATTATAGTTTGGGCTAATGATAAGTCGATATCATCAGTCAAATCAGCTCAAAAAGATGACTGGGCAATGTTAAAGAGAAACTCATCCAGATGAAAGTTAGCCGCCTCAGTTCTGAGGCTCCAATCCCTTCTATTTTCTAGTAGTCTAGGCGATGGCCCTGCGGTCATCTAGAACGCTGTTAACTATGTTCTTGAGGTCCTTATTGAAGTGTCCTCGATTGAATTGTCTAGGAGATTGGCAAAGCTCATTGATTAGATGGGGCTGCGCCTGCGGGTAGGAATTGGAAAATGGGGAATACTATTCCGAGTCCTCCTCAAGTCAAGTTCACAATTGGTCAGCAGCGCAAGCTACTTGGCTTTGTTTCCACGTGCCTTGTTCTCCTTCTTTTCTTCTCAGCTTGTCTCCCCGCGCCAAAGTCTTGGTCTTCGGGAGGCCAATTCAAGTGATTCTCGTTGGTACATTGGGGTCAAGTCGTTCCAAAAGCAGCATTATTCTTTATCCCTCTGCATCCTTTTTCTTTTGTATATGTACCCTCCCTGTTTTACTCCAACACCATCTCCCTCCGGATGGATCTTACCATGTCGTGTTCCTCTCTGTCCTTGCTCTTCTTCATCATCTCCCTCCATATTCAGTTCCCTGTGCCAGCTTCCAGCGACTTCAAGCCGTTCCAAGAGTGCGTTCCCCATCGTTGCGGAGGTCAAGAAATCAGCTACCTTTCTGGCATAAAGAGCAAAAAAGTTACTGTGGGCATCCAAGGTACGAGCTCGGCTGTGACGAACATTACCCGACCCTGTCCATGGAGTCCTTGGAATATCAGATGATCCACATAAATTGGAGCACGCAGATCCTTGAGGTTGTGAGAATGGATTTATCGAAAGATATATGTCTTCAACCATTTGTCAACACCAGTTTAGACTTGAATCAATTCAAGTACACTTCCAGCGACCACAATTCCACCTTATTCTACAATTGCGATTGGTCACCCATCCCTCGACCTTATCGGTTCTCTTGTCCTGAGTCTGGATATGGCTACTTTGCTCTCGATGCAGACCTTGCAAAACCACTATACGAGCTATGCAACTCCAGTGTCCTTGTCCCAATTCCACAAAGTGAAGCTCCAGGTCTAACACCACCACCAGAGGACAGCCGTCGTAGTGCTTTTATTAATCATGATGTGATTAGTAAGATCCTGAAGGAAGGCTTTGAGATCACCTGGATTCTCGACCCTTCGCAGTGCGAAAGTTGCAATAAATCCGGGGGAAGATGCGGGTATGACAGGACGAGGCAAGAATTCAATTGTTTTTGCCCTGACGGAGTCCATTCGACGACCTGCGGTATGTATGCTTACTCTCGCCTAGTGTGTGGTTCTCAATTAGCTAATGTTCTCCCAGGGAAGGGAGTGCTGGGTTTGCTTGTTAATTAGACAACAACCCGTTCATGCCCCTAGAAGCCTGACAATCTCATTTTGCTGGGCATACCCTTCCCTCTAATATTAGAAGTGCAGTCATCTCATCCGCGCTACGACATTATCATGTCACGATTTAGACTCGAAGTCCTAAAACTTTTATCACCCTATTCTCGACAGCCTTCCTTATCTTAGCTGTTGGATCATTAGGTCAATATCTGTTAACCTACTAGATCCAATGGTTTAAATACACTGAGCAAATATGCTCCGAACTTACCGTAAAATTTTACATCATGGACAAGTATTTTAAATCGGACGTTAGCCAATAAGTCAAGTAACGAAAAATTTAGGTTTAACATGTTCTTTACTTCTCATGACACGAACTCTTGACCCCTCAAAGGGGCTAGACGTTTTCAGTGAGAACCTAGAAGAAAGTTTTCACCTTTCGATTTCAACAACATGGGGAGAAATCTGGAGAAAATTGCTTTGCATGTTTCCAGGCCGCATCTTCCCCATCACCTCCTTCCCCAGACCCAATTTTAACGTTCGATAGCCATCCTTTTTCATTTCTCTCCTCCACGTTCCTTCATATGTACCCCTCCTTGTTTTGCTCCAACACCATCTCCCTTCGGATGGATCTTACCACGCCACGTTCCTCTCTCTCCTTGCTCTTCTTCATCATCCTCCAAATTCACTTCCTCGTGCGAGCTTCCGGCTACTTCCCGCCATTCCAAGAATGCGCTCCTTTTCTTTGTGGATATATACGAATCAGCTATCCTTTCAGGCTTATAAGGCAACCAGGATACTGTGGGTATCCAGGCTATGAGCTTGACTGTGACGGATTTAGCCCAATTCTGTCCATGGCGTCTCAAAAATATCAAGTGATCCACATGAATGGGAGCGCGCAGATCCTTGTGGTGGCGAGGTCAGATTTATCAGACAGTATATGTCTTGAAACATATAATGAAACCACTTTAGACTTGAATCTCTTCAAGTACACTTCCAATAACCTCAATTCCACCTTAATTTACAATTGCAACTCATGGCCAACCCTACCATCTTATTATCGGTTCTCTTGTCCCGAGTCTCAATTTGGCTACTTTGTTCTCAGTGTAAACCTATCAAACCTACTGCCCAAGCGATGCAGTTCCATTGTTCATGTCCCGATTTCAAAAAGTGAACCTATAGGTTTACCACCACCTTCGGCAGGCATCGACTTTGGTGATAATATTAGCGACATTCTCAATAAAGGCTTTGAGATCACCTGGATTGCCAGCACATCACTGTGCGAAGATTGTGCTATATCAGGGAGAATATGCGGGTATGACTGGACAAGGCAAGAATTCAATTGTTTTTGCCCTGATGCAGCCTATCCGGCAACCTGCCACAAAACGCCAATACCAACAAGCGTCCCTTCAATACCGCCGGTACCGGCAATCGTCCCTTCAAGTATGTATGCTTACTCTCATCTAACATGTGGTTTTTCAATTAGCTAAAAGTTGTTCAATGAGAAGAATTGCTGGGCATATCCTTCCTTCAAACGACGTGCAGTCATCCTTACTGTGACATGCATGATTGTGTTACAATTTAGACTTTTAAGTCCTAAAACTTTAACCTATTCTCAAAAACCTTCCTCGCCTTAACTGTTGGATCATTAGGTCGGTATCTGCAAACCCTTGAGATCCGACGTTTTAAAGGCGACAAGCGAAGATGCTTCAAGTTTACTGTAAAATCTCACATCAGAGACAAGTAATTTAAATTAGAACGCGTTAGCTGATAAGTCAATCAACCTAAAATTTAGGTTTGATGTGTTCTTTACTTTCCACAACATGAACTCCTGACCCCTCAAATGGGCTAGACTTTTTCCATAGTGAGAACCTTGAAAAAAGGTTTCACTTCTCAATTTCGACTACATAGGAAGAACTCCGGGGGAAATTGCTTCGCATGTTTCCTGGCCACTGTCTTCCTCGTCACTTCCACCCCCACACCCAGTTTCAACGTTCGATAGCCATTCTTTCTTTTTATTTCCCTCCTTCGAAATATCATAAGACTGAAACTGATGTCGGTCACAGTCCATGCTCAGAATAGCTTCCTCTACTGTACTGAGGAATTAACCACATCCATCTCTTTCACACTTCAGTCCGGAGAAAGAAAGTAGATAAAAAAAGAATTTCTCCATTGTCAGCTTGCCCCTCTGAATTTCAAACCCTCATTCCACATGATATTCTCCATCCATGAGAGCTTGAACTTACTCAAATGGGTGATGCAGTCACTCTCCTTCTCTCCTTCCCTTCACACTCCATCCTTGTCTTCGTCCTCGTCGTCCTCATTGTTTCAGTACTTGAGGCCTGAGCAATTTCTGTCGTGAAAAAGATGGCAAGCTATTGGTTCCTAACTAAAGATTTAATGTGGATCATCATCATCGTAAATCACGAGAGACGGGCTTGATTCAGCTTGGCCGAGGAGTTGTGGCCCTTTTTGACCCAGTGATTTTACTGAAGTTGCACTTTGGGCTGATGATATGTCCATGTCACCAGTCAAATCAGTTCAAAAGAGATAACTAGGCAATGTAAAGAGAAACTCGTCCAGATGAAGTTTAGGCGCCTCAGTTCTGAGGCTCCGATCCTTCTGTTCTCTAGTCTAGGCGATGGCCATGCTTCTGTCTAGAACGCTGCAAATGACATTCGTGAGGTCCTTATTGAAGTTTCCTCAAAGTGAATCGTGAAGAAGATTGGCAAAGCTCGTTGATTAGCCGGAGCTGCGTGTAAGGATTGTAAAATGGGGAATATTAGTCCAAGTCGTCCCAAGTCAAGTTTACAATTAGCCAGCAGCTCAAGCTACTTGGCTTTGTTTCCACGGGCCTTGTTCTCCTTCTTTTCTTCTCAGCTTTTGTCTCACTCCACCAAAGTCTTGGGTCTTTCGGGACATTAAGTCGGGAGGTCCTTGTTAGTGCATTCGGTCAAGTCATTCATTTTTTCAAAAAGCAGCATTATTCTGATCCTCTGCATCCTCTTTCCTTTACATGTAGTACCCTCCTTTTGCTCCAACACCATCTCCCTTCGGATGGATCTTACCATGTCATGCTCCTCTCTCTCCTTGCTCTTCCTCATCTCCCTCCATATTCACTTCTCGGTGTCAGCTTCTGGTGAATTCCCGCCATTCCGAGAGTGCGCTCCTTTTGATTGTGGAGAGCAACAAATCGGCTATCCTTTCAGGTGTAAAGAGCAACCAAGTTACTGTGGATATCCAGGCTACGAGCTCCACTGTGATGGAGATAGCCTAACCCTGTCCATGGCATCCCTGAAATATCGGGTGATCCAAGTGAACAGGAGTGCGAAGATCCTTGAGGTGCTGAGGACTGATATATCAGAAGATATGTCTTCCAACCCATGTTGACACCACTTTGGACTTGCATCTCTTCAACTACACTTCTAGTGACCTCAATTCCACCTTATTCTTCGGTTGTGTCCCATTGCCGATCCCTCGACCTTATCCATTCTTTTGTCCCCCGTTTAGTTTTCACTACTTTGCTCCCAATGTGGACCTTGCAGAAACGCTACACAAGCAATGCATATTCAGTGTCCTTGTCCCAATTTCAAGAGAAGCCCTAGGTCTACTACCACCACATTTGGAGGATGGCGACCATTTGGGCTGTTCTTGGTAAGGTACTGAACGAAGGTTTTGAGATCACCTGGATGGCTGACACATCGCAGTGCAAAAATTGCAACAAATCAGGGGGAAGATGCGGGTATGGCTGGACAGGGCAAGAATTCAATTGTTTTTGCCCTGATGGAATCTATTCAACGACTTGTGGTCAACAGGGTATGCATGCTTACTCTCCCCTAACTTGTGGATTTCAATTAGTTAATGTTCTTCCATGGGAGGGATTGCTGGGTTTGACTGTTATTTGGAAAAAACGACCTGCTCATGCCCTTTAAAGCGTGACAATCTCATTTGGCTGGGCATGCCCTTCTCTCTGCTATGATGAAGTGCAGTAATCTCATTCTCGCTATGACATAGTCATGTCAAAATTTAGACTCCCAAGTCCTAAAACTTTATCACCCCATTCTCAACAACCTTCCTTGCCTTAACTGTTGGATCATTAGGTCTGTATCTGCAAACCCACAAGATCCAACGGTTTAAATACGACGAGCGAAGATGCTCTGATTTTAGTGTAATATTTCACATCATGGACCAGTAATTTAAATCGGAATGCACTTAGCTGATAGTCAATTCACCTAAAATTTAGGTTTGACTTGCTCTTTACTTTACACGACATGAACTCTTGACCCCTCAAATGGGCTAGACTTTTTCCACAGTTGGAACCTTTAAAAAATATTTCACTTTACAATTTCAACTACACAGGAAGAACTCCGGAGGAAATTGCTTCGCATGTTTCCTCTGTCTTCCTCATCACTTCCCAGCCCAGACCCAGTTTCAACGTTCGATAGCCATCACTTTCTTTGATTTCCCTCCTCCACGAAATATCAGAAGACTGAAACTTGTCTCGGTCAAAGTCGACGGTCAGAATAGTTTTCTATATTATACTGAGGAATTAACGACGTCCGTCTCTCACACTTGAGTCTGAAGAAAGAAAATGCAAAAAAAAAAAAAAAAATTCTCCATACTCAGCTTGCCCCTCTGAACTCTAAACCCTCGTTCCACAATTTATTCTCCACCCATAAGAGCATGAACTTACTCAAATGGGTGACGCAGCCAGCCACTCCCCTTCTCTCCTTCCCTTCACGCTCTATCCTTGTCTTCATCCTTGTCGGCCTCATCATCCCACAAGTTCTTTTATGTGAGGGAGACGATGATGTCCACTATACCGAATGCCGCCGCTCTTTTAATTGCGGAACCGTCACAAATATTACTTATCCTTTCTGGGGGGGTGGCCGACCCCAATTCTGTGGGCTTCCAGAATTCAGGGTCGAGTGCCATGAGGACGAATACCCCATCTTTGAGTACCAAGAGCAGACGTATCGAGTCCTCAAGATTGATCAACATCTTCGTACGATGACAATCGTAAGGATGGATTTGATGGACATTACGTGCTTGGGCGAGTTTAGGAATACTAGCATGATGGATTCCACTCTCTTCCATATGACCCCAGCCGTTAGGAACCTTAGCATCTTCTACAAATGTTTGGCCACGTCGAAGAACATAAGCAATGAGTTCGAGTGCTTCCATGATGACTTCAGGAAGTCGGCTTTCTTCATGGATAAAACCTTCTTGGACAGACCGCTTCCAGTTAACCTCACCAGCTGCCTCACGAGCATCAAGGTTCCTGTTCTTCAGAGTGCGCTCGATGAGCTTGGAAGAGGCAATATCAGCTTGCAAGAAGCTCTGAAACGAGGGTTCGAGGTTCAGTACAGTGACCAACCAGAGTGCTCAGCATGCGCCTCTTCTGGCGGCTTTTGCGGGAGCAACTTTTTTTATTCACCACCTAGTTTCACGTGTTATTGCCGCGACAGACCCCACGCTCGTACCTGCAATGACCCTGGTACGTTCTTTTGGTGGCATTCCCAGGTGATCATTCTCAACTTCATTTGGTAGGTTCTAGTTTATATCAGCACATGAGATTCTGTTATAGACCACGTAGACTATGCACGAAATCACTAAACCTTAAGCTGCTGTGGAGCTAGTTTAGATTAGTTCCACAGAGATCATATGGCCAATGGACCCTGAGATTTTGTCCAGAGAAAAATCCGATTCAACCGAATGTGATCCGCCTGTTTCTTTTGTTGGAACTTCAATGGCGCTACTCTTTGTTTTGTCTTCCTCCATCTAAGAATATTACGCGATAAGAATTAAGACTTTTCTTTCGTTTTTCTCTTTGGTGGCGCAAAGCAAGAGGAAATTTCAACTTAGCTACTGCTTGGCCAGCAATTCTTCGCGAAAGAGGAAATTTCAACTTAGCTACTGCTTGGCCAGCAATTCTTCGCGAGAGAGAGAGAGAGAGAGAGAGAGAGAGAGAGTCGTTTTCGCTGACTAGTCACGAAGGTCCGTGCGAGCCAAACACGTCCCAATGTTGAATTGTCAATGGTCAACGGAGGAGGAGCTCCTGACGAAGGCAATTTAGATTGGACTTCCTTTTAGCCCCGATTTGACTCTTGATTCAGGCCCATGAAAGGGAGCCCAAAAATGGGCCCATTGATGTGGATTTGGGCCTACAATTTAGACTATAGGATCATCGAAGTCAACATCCGTTGACTAATTCCAAGACTTAGTTGGGTCGTAAGCTATGCATAGGGTTGTGGGAACTTCAACGTGAGATAAGAATCCAGGGAAATGTGATTAATTTTTCATTCGCACTAAAGTTTGGTATCGGAAAATTAAAAAATAAAAAAAAAAATAAAAAAGATCAACAACCAATAATTAAGTTGCATTGCTTAGTTAGGATATGTTCTTAATGATTAGGTAAGATCATCAAAGTCAACATTTCGAAAAAAATGTTGGTGGGTCCTCCAACCTAAGTCCCCTTTGACTAGGAAGTTTCCTGGTTTGTTCCTCTTAAGGTTTTTTTTTTTTTTTTTTTCAAGGGGCGAAAAATTCCTCCGCGTAAGCCATGAGGCGTTTGACTAATGCGCGCCCCGGAGCCACTTTCCGTCTCCGTTCGGTATTCCTCTCTTCAAGGTCGATGAACCAGCCTGGAGTTCTAGGACCAGTTCAAACCAACCCCATTTTGACTTTTCTGCAAATTGCTTTCCACACCCTCTCCTGCCTGTTTCTGCAATCCTCTCTGCCTCCTTCCAGTCCCAAATGAATCTCCAAAGCTTCATCTGCGGAGCTTGTTGTCACCGCTTGGTCCTTGTCGTCGTCCTTGCCAGCTTAGTCTATCAGGCTGTAGCGGATGATGTGAAGTACGAGGCCTGTGCACCTTGGAACTGTGGATATGGCCCGAACATCAGCTACCCCTTTTGGATTTCGGGGGAGCAGGAGTCCTATTGTGGCTATCCGAATTTTGAGATTACCTGTGTAGAGAAATACCCTGTCCTGAATTTCCTGGAGGGTGAGTTCATCATCGAGGAAATCTTCCATGCGAACCATTCTATCCTCCTGGTTGATGCCCTCGTGTACAATGACACCTGTGGTGCTCCGCCACATAATATCAGCTTTGAAAGGACGCCTTTCAATCTGAGTTCCACTAATGCCAATTTCTTCTTCTATTATAATTGCACCTCGCCCACCGCCAAATTTTGCATATCCAGTGAGCTGTCCT
Organism: Eucalyptus leucophloia subsp. euroa; assembly: GCA_017140325.1. Classification (NCBI taxonomy): domain Eukaryota; kingdom Viridiplantae; phylum Streptophyta; class Magnoliopsida; order Myrtales; family Myrtaceae; genus Eucalyptus; species Eucalyptus leucophloia. The sequence goes on along the minus strand of CM029469.1, from coordinate 10,582,734 downwards.
AGCAACTACAACTATTCTTTTGCTCTTTTCCCCAAGGAAGCATTGCAAGAAACGGCTGTGTATTCTGCCGTCGGCTCCTGCAGTTCTCCAGTTAGTGTACCTGTTCATGTTAATGCAAATACCACTAGCTTGGCGACTATGGATTACCGTAAGATTATGGAGATGGGGTTCCTTTTGAACTGGACCGCAATTAATTGCAGCAACTGTGAGGAAAGTGAGGGACGGTGTGGATTCGAGAACAATAATTTCGTTTGCTTTTGCCAAGATGGCCCTCATTCTCAAACCTGCAATGATGGTAAATGCATGGGTGATTCGGTTTTATTTTTTTTCTTGACTGAGTTTTCGGGTCCGCTGTTCTGCTTGATCTTTCGTTTCTACGTGCTGTGGATAATGTCCTTTAACTTCTTCAATTTCTTCGCCTTAGCTTAGATTCTAGACTTGCTTACTGCTGCAAATGAAACTCTCTGATCTCTTGGGTTCCAAGATAACTTATCGGTACCTTGTAGATTTTGACATTTGCGAACCTGGAGGAATTGAAAGAAGAGTAATGGAAATGTTCATTTTTCTTTCTCTGTGCAACAGTTTTCTAGGTTATCAATTAGGTGTTCACGATTGAAAAAGCTTGGAAGTTCTTGCCTGAACTTGAGCTGCCCACTTCTTTTATCAGCGGAATGATAGTTCTGCTTGGAAGCCGATTGTTTTGAGACATGTCTCGAAACATACTGCCGTATCAATTAGTGGCACAAAAAGTTTTATCTATCTCTGCGTCTGATACCACATTGCTGATCATATTGCACAGTGTTTGCTACTTTTATTCCAGCAAGAAATTTTTTTTTTTCCTGTCTTCCTGTTCATCACCTGTTAGACCTGGAGATTCAGGATTTTAGTTAATGCCTATACTCGTTAGTCAATCAGCCATATATCCATTTTTATGTGTTTCCAATTTCTTCTGGTAACATGCCACTAATTGATCCGTGAAAAGTTCAACAGGAGGATCGAGCCAAACTGGTGAATTTGTAATCTTTTCACTCAATCATGGCATTTTTTTCTTTCTTGAAACTGAATGAACTATAACCTCATGATGTGCTCTGATCTTTATATCTCCTTAGACACTTTGAAATGACCTGTTTGCAATTCGTTGACAAATTTTTCACTTTTGATGACTACTGTCTCAGGAGAATCAAATAAAAGATTGGTCACAAACTTGTAATAGGTAAATATTTCAAGACTCTTTCCACTTCTTTCTCCTCTGCAATTTGTGACAGTATGCTTCCATCATTGCTCAATGGAATCAATATTTCTAATGATGTCTCTCTCCCCTAAAATCAGGTTTTGCTTCAGCAGGTGGAACAGCAGGCGGAATTCTGATGATGATTGTTTATTATCTTCATCTATCGATCTCGCCAAAGAAAAAAATATAAGCAGTCATCCTTTGCCTCGAGAAGCACCTCCTCAATTTACTTCTCCAGGACAGATTCTGAGAAGGGCAATGTCTACCATGGACTGCCCATCTTTGACTACGACAAACTTAAGAATGCTAACAACAATTTCGATCCAGCAGCAGAACTTGGTGATGGAGGCTTTGGCACTGTTTAAGAGCAACACTAAAATTGTCCATAGTCAGTGAACCCGTCATCAATGATTTTGCCATAACCTTAACAAGTTTTGCAGGCAAACTTCAAGATGGGCGTGTAGTTGCAGTCAAGAGATTGTATGAAAGCAACTACAAAAGAGTTGAGCAGTTCATGAATGAAGTCGAAATACTTGCTCGCTTACACCACCCAAATCTAGTCTCACTGTATGGCTGCACCTCCCGGCAGAGCCGTAGACTCCTGCTTGTGTATGAATATGTGCCAAACGGCACAGTGGCTGATCATATCCATGGCGATTTAGCTAAACCTGGCTCACCCCCGTGGTCCACCCGTCTGAATATAGCCATAGAAACTGCAAACGCATTGGTGTATCTCCACGCATCTGATGTTATCCACCGAGATGTGAAGACCAACAATATCCTGCTGGACGAGAATTTCAGTGTCAAGGTTGCGGATTTCGGTTTGTCGCGCCTCTTCCCATTGAATGCCACTCATGTTTCAACTGCTCCTCAAGGGACACCAGGTTATGTCGATCCAGAGTACCACCAATGCTACCAGTTGACTGAGAAGAGCGATGTATATAGCTTTGGAGTAGTCTTAATGGAGCTCATATCTTCCTTGCCAGCCGTTGATATCATGAGGCATCGCCATGAGATAAATCTATCCGCCCTGGCCATTAACAAGATCCAAAGCCACGCGTTGCACGAGCTTGTAGATCAAAATCTTGGGTTTGATACAGACAATAGGACTAGAGAAATGATTACTGCGGTGGCAGAGTTGGGGTTCCGGTGCTTGGAAGAAGGCCACGACATGAGGCCATCCATGGAAGAGGTATTGGATACACTAAAGGAAATACAAAACCGTGGAGACAACATGGAGAAGTCAGACCAAACGGATAATATATCAGATGATGCTGTTCTGTTGAAGAACAATCCATTAACATTTTCGCCGGTTTCAGTCACGGCGAAATGGGTTAGCAACGATTCAACGCCCAATGCCAGTGGTTAGGTTGCCATTGCAGGAGACGAGATCTTCTGAAGATTGCCGATATGTACAGTAGTGAGGTAATGTGCATGAGTGAGGTAAAGAGGACAGCCACATTATGGTATTTTTCCTTTGTTTGTTATCATATTCTTCCATACCGGGCATCTTTACTGAGATGGGAATATTATGTGGATGAGACATAGCAGTTGGCACACTTTCGTCTTTGTTTTCTCTTCTGAATTGAGCATGAGAGCTTAGCCTCTCTTTTTGGGTAGGTACGTGACCACGAAACGGTTCAACATCGACTTCTGTAGTGTGCTGAATGTCTCGTTCATACCATCCACTGCATTGCCCGAAAAGCTTTGTTTGGATTTCTGCCTAAAACGATATGTGAACCGAGAGCGATCTGATAGAATAGCCATGGCTTCTGTTCTTCCTAGTTTTTCCATGGAAGCAATTGCAGGAAATGGATTACTATTCTGCCACCAGCTCCTGCTACTCTGCAGTTAGCATACCTGTTTACGTAAATGCCAATTTCCCTAGCCCTAATGGCTATGGATTTTCTTTCTTGAAATGGAATGTGCTATAACCTCATGATGTACCCTGATCTTTCTATATCTTAGACACTTTGAAATCATCTGTTTGCAATTCGTTGACACATTTTTCACTTTTTGACAAAAAGAATGGTCTTAAAGTTGGAATAGGTAATTAATTCAGTCACAAAAAGTGAGATTTTAAAGTTGGAATAGGTAATTAATTCAAGACTCACGAGATCTCTCTTCCACTTCTCTACGATCAATTCCGATTTTGCTAGTATGAAACAAAAAGATTGGTCTTAAAGTTGGAATAGGTAATTAATTCAAGACTCTCTCTTCCACTTCTCTACGCTATCCTCTGCAATTTGTTCCGACTTTTTGATAGTATGCTTCCCTCATTGCTCTATCAAGTGAGACTGCTGTTCAAAAACACACTTCATTTTCTTAGGAATGGCTGCATTAGGAGCTGGAATTGTGGTCACCCTTATCTTAATGCAAGCTTTGAAGAAGCAGAGAGCAAATATCTTGATGGCGAAATGAAATCTCTAGAAAATTAAGGCGACTCATCTCTTCCAGAAGATACACCTATAAGGACATCAAGATGATGACTAACTCTTTTAAAGAAAAGTTAGGCCAGGGAGGCTATGGCTCCATGTACAAAGGCAAGCTTCAAGATGGTCAACTTGTGGCAGTGAAGCTGCTAAAGAAGCTGAAAGGTGATGCAGAAGAATTTTTCAATGAAGTTGCAAGCATAAGCAAGACTTCTCATGTCAATGTTGTCACCCTCCTCGGGTTCTGTTTTGAAGGAAGCAAAAAAGCTTTGATTTATGAGTTCATGCCCAATGGATCACTTGAGAAGTTCATATTCAACAAGAGTAACACTTTGGAGCTAGATCAATAATTGAGTTGGGACACATTGTACTAGATTTCGCTTGGCATATCTCATGAGCTAGAGTACTTGCATAGAGGATGCAAAACAAGAATCTTGCACTTCGACATAAAGCCTCATAACATTCTCCTTGACACAAACTATTGTCCAAAGATTTCCGACTTTGGTCTTGCCAAAATATGCCCAAGAGAAGAGAGCATCGTGTCATTGCTTTGTGCTAGGGGCACTACATTCCTCCAGAGCTGATCATAAGGAACATCGGAGGGGTTTCTCACAAATTAGATGTCTATAGCTATGGTATGATGGTTCTAGAGATGGTTAGTAAGAGAAAAAATATTGAAGTCACAATAGATCGAACCAGTGAAGCATACTTCCCTCACTGGGTCTACCGATGCCTAGAGCTTCAAGAAGAGCTTGGACTGCTTGGGATCACAAATGAGGAGGATGAAGCAATCACGAAGAAGATGATTATAATAGGCCTATGGTGCATTCAAATCGATCCAAGAGCTTGACCATGTATGACCCAAGTTGTGGAGATGCTAAAAGGAAGTGTTGAGGCCTTGCAAATTCCTCCCAAACCCATTTTTTCATCACCCTCAAGATCACTTATGGCTTGTCCGTGTGAAAGTTCGTATCTACAAGAGAGTAATGACTCAAGTTGGAATTGTTCATTATCAATTATACAAGACCAACACAGTTTGTAACAGACTAAGCAACTACAAAATTAATGATTATTGAGCTTTTCATAAATTTGTGATTAGATGTTTAGGTTGAATTTCTACAAGTATGACTCAAAAATAAGTGAAAAGTGTATTGTTGACACCGAAATTTTCATATATGGGTCTCTATTTCATTTTTATCAATATTAGGGATCTAATTTATGACATAAATTGGCCCCCCTAACCCAAAAATCAATCCCACATTTATTTAGTATGCACATCGCTCACTACATCCCATCACGATTAGGGACATTGTGATGTTAAAATTTTCACTACGGCATGGCATAGGCATAACTGAAATAAAAATAATAACAAATAAGAATAATAACTTAGAACAAATATAAAAATAAAAAATATACAATAAAAAAAGGGAAAGGTCGCTGATCATTTTATATTTCACAGACACATTAAGTTTGTCACACCAATTAACCATGAAGAACGGGCCTCATTTTGAAGCCCATCCGTTGGATTCGTGCATCAGCCCAGGAGAGAGCTTTGGTGGCCACCCACACGGCAAGGCACGTATTGGCCGCTGCTCTCTCTCTCTCTCTCTCTCTCTTCAGCCACATCTGTGTAGGTTAGACGATATTTTTTCCTTGATTTTCCATCTCTTATAATAATACATATATCTAAGAGCTTCTACATATCTTTATTTGATTATGTAAATTTGATATATTATCTTAGATAGTTATCTCATAAAACCTATCAACAAACTCCATACTTCATTATGATTCATCAAATAATAGAAATTCCACAATTTTCTACTTTGCATATTTCTAATCTGCTATTGTGATTCGAAGGAGCTCGTCTTGGTGGAAGTATTAATGGTAAGATCAATGTACTTATTTTGTATCAATCTTTATTTCCTCAATTCATCCTCATTAGAGATTAAACTTCGGAGTTCAAATTCGAATATGAGCAAAATGTCACGGTCTTACAAAGTAATAAGCTCCTTTTTGATAAGATGTATGTGTTTTAACGTCAAGCAGCAATATCTTTGGTAGAATCAGTCTTTTATAATTTTATGTTGGTTAAAAAAAAAAAACTACGTTTCGGTTTGTATCAAGGTTAATGGCTGTCGGTATTTTAAATCCTAATGTATACCATTGCAAAGCCATGAGTTCCTCATCATCTTTGTTGAATCTTCATGTTCCCTCATGTCATTTCAGCTCATTTAGCGATTATTTATCTTTAAGGATAGCATACGACAGCTCCATTTTTTTTATTTTTAATTTCGTGCTATTTATGTCCAATTTTGTGTTTAAATCCATCTCATTTGCTCGTATTTAAATTCTGTCAAGCATCATTTTTTTTTCTTACTTATTATGGTTTTGGATCTCATTTTGATAGCATTTATATCACATTTGCCTGTATGTTGGTGTATGCATGCACAGTAGCTAGTTTACTTCGATTTCTAGACGTTCGGGCGTGATTTTTTGTCAAACTTTTTGCCACTCTTATTGGTCGTCTCATGCATACGTAGTATGAAATACGTATTACGGTATTAACTCCTTTCCCATGGAGCGTATGTCTACACCTTTCAATACCGTATAGATGGTAGTTCAGACATACCCAATGTCTAACTTGAGTTCACATATTTACTCAATCACAAAATTCATCAGAATTCACATCTGGCATTTTAGACAGATAAAGTAAAATATGTGGGTTATTTTACTTTCAGACATTTTTAGTATTATGTCCTCATCTTAACACTCAGTTAAGGCGACATACATATTTTAAGCTTGAGCTCTCGATTATCACTTAGATAATAAGCTTAAAAACAGTCTCATCTCTATTTATCACACAGTAAACAGAGGCGATTACTCGTGTGAGTGGGCTAATCTTATATCTGTCCGACATATTTCTCAACTTAAAATAATGCACTGAGCATTAAGATGCATAAAGATCATACAAAGATTCATAGGCATTAATGATGAAAACACAAATTCATCAAATGTGAACACTTAGGGAAAATACAATATTCGGACATCGTCTCTACGCAATCTTAGAGATTTCATATGGCCACAAAACACATCTCTAGATATTGGCTTTGTCAGAGGATCTGCTACCATTCTATGCGTAGTATGTACTCTAAGTTCACATCTTTTCGTGCAACAATATCCATAACAAAATTATACTTGGTATCTATAGGTTTGGTCTTGCCATGATATTTTGGATCTTTGGTATACGCTTTTGCTACTTGGCTACCACAGTTAACCAACAATAAATCTGTAGCACTTCCAATAACACCTAAATGATCCAAAAAATCTCTTAAGCCAAACACCTTCTTATACTGCTGCTGATAATGCCACGAACTCAACTTCTATCGTGGACAAGGCTATACATTTTTGTTTCTTACTGCTCCAATATATGGTGCCATTATTCAGTAAGAAAACAAACCCAGAGGTAGATTTTCTTTCATCTAAATCTCCTCCCCAATCAGTATTAGAATAGTTTTAGAGTCGCAGATCCTTTTCCTTAATAACTCATCGTATAATCAGCAGTCCCCTTCAGATATCTCAGTATTCTCTTAACGGCTTTTCAATGTGTTGGACCTGGATTGGATTGGTATCTATTCACCATTCTAACTGCAAAACATATGCCAGGTCTTGTACACATCATAGAGTACATCAAGCTCCCAACAACACTAGCATAAGGAACATATTTCGTTTGTTCCTTCTCTTGTGGAGTCCTTGGACACAGTTTATGGCTCAATCCTTCACCTTTTGCAATAGGAGTGTCTATGGGTTTATAATCCCATATCCTTCAATTCAAAATTGGAAGACAACCAACTTTTGACAGTATTGACAAACTCCATATTACTTCCGGCAATTAGTATATCATTAACATATAATGATATGATCACAAATTGATCATTGGATATTTTGATATATACACAATGATCATCATCTATCATTGTAAAGTCATATGCCATTATGGCATTATGAAAACGTATACATCATTGTCTTGACGACTGCTTAAGGCCATATATCGACCCCCAAAGTCGACATACCTTTTCTTCTTGGTCTTTCACTATGAAACCAGCAGGTTGTTCCATATATGTTCCTTCCTCTAATTCTCCATTGAGGAAAGCAGTCTTTACATCCATCTGATGTAACTCAAGATCCAGACTAGCCACTATTGCCAGAATAATGCAAATTGAGGTAAATCTTACTACAGGAGAAAACGTATCTTCATAATCAATTCCTTCCTGTTGATTATACCCCTTGCCACAGGCAAGCCTTATGCCTTTCTATCGAGCCATCAGCCTTTCGCTTTATTTTGAAAACCCACTTGTTCCCAATAGCTTTGTGTCCTTTTGGAAGATCAACCAGTTCCCAAATTTGGTTTGATTTCATTGGCTCCATTTCCTCTTTCATTGCATGAATCCATTTTTCCTTATTAGGGCAATTCAGAGCCTCATTAAATTTCTTGGCTCATCCTCATCTTGTGAAACAACAATAAAAGTTTCCCTTTCAATGTCAAAACATCGACGGGGAATACTTTGGCGACTTGTTCACCGTATGGAAGATTGTACACTTAGCACATCATTCCCCATCATGCTCCCACTTGGATTAGGTAATGATGATGTCATCACATCAGGTGGTTGCAATTGAGAATGAGTTGAATTCAATTCATCACATCTCATATTACTCCCACTTGGACAAACTCCACTGACATCATTATCTTGATCGAAGGTTTCAAATAGGGAGTAATTTTCCCTTATTTCGCCCCTTTTAGGAAATTCATCCACTAAGGATGTGACATCCCGTGATTCAAATTCAGTTATACTCCCACTTTTCTGCTCACCTATGAACACATACATTTTTTAGTATTCGCAGTATCTCATGAAAATACTCTTATTTTCTTTGGGACCAAATTTCCCAAACTTGTGAGAGGACTCATGTGTATAGGCAGCACAACCCCATGGCTTAAGAAAAACTCAAGTCCGGTTTTCTACCTGTCCATAACTTATATGGAGTGGAAGTGACTGATTTGGAAGGCACCTGGTTAATTATATAGGTAGCAGTTAACAATGCATCACTCCAAAAAGTAATTGGTAAGTTAGCATGCGCCATCATGGACCTAACCATTTCCAATAGTGTTCTGTTTCTTCTCTCTACAACGCCATTTTGTTGAGGAGTATATGGAATAGACAACTATCTTTCTATTCCTTTTTCATCACATAATTTTCTGAACTTATCAGATAAATATTCTCAACCTCGATCGGATCTAAATACCTTTATTTTCTTGTCTAATTGATTTTCTCTGTCAGTTCATAAACCTTCAAACAACTTATGCTTCAGATTTATGAGAAATCAAATAGACATATCCGACTCAAGTATAATCATCTATAAAAAAAAAAGTGATGAAATAAACAGCACATTGCCTTTCTCTCACATTCATTGAACCACAGACGCCCAAATGGATTAAATGCAGAGGAAATTCAGCTCTTTTACCTTTTCCAAATAGTTTTCTTGTCATTTTCCCTACCAGGCAATGCTCACTTATGGATAAATCGACTGTTTCAATATTGCCCAACAAGCCCTCTTTGGCTAGTCTATTCATATGTTGTTGGCTCATATGACCAAGTCTAGCATGCCACCACATTCACATCATTATCATATAAGGTAGAAGACGTGAAACAAGGGAATAATATATTGATATCATCACAGTCAACATTTAGTACAATAAAACCATTCAATAAGTGACCACAACCATAGTAGTTTATATCTAAACACAAATCTACACATTTATTATGGAAGTTCATACTAAAACCTAGTCTAACCAACACTAAAACAGACACTAAATTCCGACGAATCTCCGGAGCATATAATATATCATGTAGGAATAAAGTGCGTCCACCACGCATATTCAGTTGGCATGTGCCAATTCCTTTCACTTCAGCTCTGGAGTTGTTTCCCACATAGACCCACTTAGTTCTAGTTGATACTCGTCGGAATTCCACGAAGGATCCTCTATCCTTGGCTACATGGTCTGTTGCTCCTGAATCTACAGTCCACAAAGGATTAGACTCAGTCAAGAATACAGAACTCGACACAAAAGTAAAGTTCTGAAAAGTACAAGGGGTATTTACCTTCTTTGGCTCACGACAGTTGCGAGCATAGTGACCCTTCTTGTCACGATTGTAATACCTTACCCTTGACATTTTCTTCACTTGAGGACGTTTTCCTCTCTTGTGTTGGTTAACTTTTGATTTCTTGCAACAAGGACTTGATCCTTTGCAATCCCACATATTGAACGAATCAATACACTTGCGCTTAGAGCTCAAAGCTCTTTCTGAGCTAGCACCAGTATTGTGAATGTCTACTTTCGACTCAAATGCCGTTAGGCGGTCTTTTACTAGCTCAAGGTGATGCACGGCATCCTCAAGATCTTCCATAATATGGTCAAGAGCTTTTAGTGCTTCTTGCTTTTCCAGCACATATTGGATTTTCATGTGCCAAATTTCATAGTTGTCACCATTGAGCTTTTCACCTTTGTTCAGCTCGGCAACTATGCTCTTTGTGGCTGAAGCCATTGATCTGAACACATCAGACATATACACGAATTATTAATGCCTATCATTTATGCATCCCTTTTTACATAGACCCATCATATTAATGAATAATTTCAAGTAAGGCTTCAGAATCAAAAGGTCACTACGTTTCCAATCATCCTCGAAAAATCCTAACTTAAAACTATCATTAATATGATTGTCATATGCAAAATCAATTCTATGAAGCTACAAAAACTTCTAAAACTACCTACAGCTAATTACCCACAACAACCAGCAATTAACAGAAAGCAACAGATAATTGACATACAATTAAAAACAATAATGCTTTCAATTAATATAACTATACATTACACTAAGCAATATATACAAAGAAAATATCAACATAGAAAGAGATATTCAATCTTAAAAACATCTCATAACTAATCTAAGAAATAAATAGGGAATGTCCCTTCTAATCTATCAGTCAAAACATCTGAGAAAATTGAAGGCACATTTGCCAACCATGGAAAAACTTTTAAAGAGCTTTCATGTCGCCACCAAGGCGCATTTACTCTACGCCATGTGACGCTCAATTTAAGGGTTGAAGTTTTGGCCAACTCAATCCTATAGTACTCTCTTACAAAAGTTTTCACTAGCCTCCTATAATCCGGGACCACGTTGACCTCCCATAGCCGATCTAACACTGCTTGCCATTCAGGTGGAAGAGTGCTAATCAAAGCCGGCACCTTCTCAAAATCCGGCATAAGATAACCATTCTAGATGATTTCCTGTATCATCTGATTGACCTGACCACATGTGATACTAAATCATCGTCATGCCACCGATAATCAGCTAACTCGTCATCGCGTTTTAAGTCTTGCAATTCCCTCGTTCGTTCTCGGGATTGCAGTATCCTTGCATAACGCATCATAGTTTCGCAACAAATCTTGTTTATGAGGTGTTACATGGTCACATGTCGCTGTCTATGAGGTCTTGTTTGGTCCATAAGGCAAGCTCCAAAGCCAACCCTCGCAAATCTCCATGGTCTGGGGTCGTGTCGGGTTAATCGTTAGTCCCTTTCGTGTAATTTTCGGACTACAAGCAAACCTTAATTCTTGCTGTCCATCTTCGGGGATTTCGTGCTAATCGTTGCCGGTACTCGATTGTTCCCTAATTTACCTCGTGCCCGTCCTTAACCCAAGACAATCTTTTAAGTTGGCTTCCAAACTTGTCTCGAGAAAATAACCGACAATCTGAAACCAAATTATCTAATTCTTTTTCTCTTTTTTTTTTGTGTAAATAAATATGATAGAAATTATAATAACGTAGTGTGTATTTTAGAAAAATAATTATTTTTTTGGAAATAAGCTAGTCGAGATCAAGAAGGTACATGTCAACTGCATCCTCAACAATTTGGGAGAAAAGGGTACATTTCAAACGCATCTTAATTCCTATAGGGCTTTCTAAACAGGATCATAATCTTGTTCTAGCTCAAAACTCAATTACACAACCTCACAAGATTTTTCAACAAATTAAGAGTCCAAGTTAATCCCATTCAACGCTTCCCTTGGAAATCAAAGACTCTAAAGCCTGCCCTCTTCTTCCGAGACAAAACTTTTTGTGTATATGCTTCAAGGTTTCGATTGCCATATAATGCTACCCAAACACCGGGCGTGCATTTATGTATGTTTTTGTCACCTATGAGGTAGGCCTTATCTATGGTCTAAGAGTGCAATTTAGTTTACCTAGAAAACACCACAAGATACGACTTTTTGATGGATGTGCATCAAGATTTCAACCGTCATATACTCGAACGTTTCAGTTTAACAAGCTGAAACGTTACAAAGATATCCAGTTTTTAGCGGTAACGTTTTCCTGAATCCAGTTGCTGCACCCCACCGCTCCTCTTCTCCCCAACTTCCGATTTGTCGCAACGGGATATGGCCCTTCCATAGGGACAATGATTGTGTTGTACTTGACATTCTTCTTTCACATGGATCACTCTAAATAGTACTGACATTGATGCACAACACGTGACACGACACACCACGACACACCAACATGCCGTTTCTTAAAAATAAAGAAGTTTGATACATTGGGACACATTTTATATTAAATATATATTTTTATTTTTATAATTTGATTCAAATTCATAAACAAACAAATAAATAAAAGCCTAGAATGAATTTACAATAAAAACATTAATCCATAATTTATTAATATCATTAATTGTTTCAATTTGACAAATTCAACTTCATTCCAATAATTTATAAAATTTGGAGAAAAAAACAAGCAATGCACATTCTAGATTCGCGTGTTGGACATGTTAAAAGAGTAGGCATGTTAGAAGAGGAGAAAAAAAAAAATTGGGGATAAATTATATATCACAAGAAGTAAAAGTCAAAAGATGAGAGGATTAGGTTTTCTTTTTTTTTTCCATTTATTATTATATTTTTATATATATATATATATATATATATACATTTTATTTCATTTATTGAATTTTTTAAAATTGATCCGCGTATTAAAATCACGTGTTAGAAACTTACATATCAAGATTCCTACTTGAGTGTTGGAAAAATTGATTAGTTATCGGATTTTCCGATACATGTTGATCGAGTGTCAGAGAGTGTCCAAGAGTGTTGGATACGTATCAGAATGTCCAACACAATACGAAGGCTTTTGAAAAGTGTTGATGCTTCTTAGGGGTCATTTTTTTTCCCTTTTTTGGGTGACTATACCCTGCCTTTCTCCACTTTCAACTACCTTAATATAATCTGTGCGCCAGAAGGGAAACGCGGTTGTTTTATTAAATAATTATGTACAAGACTGAGATATTCCTTCCCAGGCAAACATGTTTCCCGCGTAGCGCAGTAAGTCATATGAATGAAGTCGAAAGTGGACGAGAGTCCCCACCTCTTGTAGATAAATATGAATTCTTCGTGCTTGACGTCACTGCGGACCAACGCCACAGTATGACTCGTTCTCATCAGATCGGCGATTAATTCCGTCCATGATAGACAAAATTATCAGGGGCTCGATTCTATTTACAAGACGAACAGCATTTGATAACTCAAATACTCGATCTTTTATGAATTAATTTTGGACGAAATCTCCCCATTATATATGTATTAATATTATTCTTAGCAGTATATATCATTAGAAAAAACCCCCAAGGAAATATGCTATATAAAAAGATAATTATCGAATCGGTCATAAACTTATTGTATGGATATCAATTTAGTCGTAAGTTTTTCAATTTTGCAATATAATGGTAAATATTTACGTGAAATTTCAATATAATCATTCTGATCAATTGATACTAGAAATTGTTGGCATGACATACAATTATCGCCGATCATCTTAAGTGGCAAGTTGACATTGACAACTTAAGGATCGCCATATCAGCAATTTTTGACCTCAATTGGTCAGAAAAAGTGTATTGGAATTTCTAGCAAAGATTAAAGAGTATATTAACGAATTTGAAAAATTTAGGACTGAATTGACACTCATACATTAAATTTAAAACTCAATTGGTAATTTTCCCAGGATTTGTAAAACGTGAGATTTTGCTTGGAAGTTTCATGGTTTGTTCCTAATGGTTAGGCAGATCATCATCAATGTCAACATTTCAACACCTTGGCGGGCCCTCCGGCCTAACTGTAATTAAGAGGTCATTTTGATTGAAGTTTCATGGTTTGTTCCTCAAGATTTTCTGGGGCAGATTTTCCGATGCGGACAATGATGCATTTACATTGGGTGCTTGAATAATGCACGCATAGGACCACTTTCTGCCTCGCTTCGCTTGCCATTTGAGCTAGGGCCAATTCAAACCAACTCCATTTGAATTCTCACCCATCCTACTCTGCCTCCTTCTTCTAGTCCCAAATGAATCTCCAAAGCTTCATCTGCAGAGCTAGTTGTCACCGCTTAGTCCTCGTTGTCGTCTTCGCCAGATTAGTCTATCAAGCTGTAGCAAAGGATGCACAGTACGAGGCCTGCGTGCCTCTGAACTGCGGATATGGCGCAAACATCAGCTACCTTTTTTGGATTTTCGGCGAGCAGGAGTCCTATTGTGGCTATCCAATTTCCAGATTACCTCAAAGATACATACCCTAGCCTACTTTCTCGGACAGTGAGTTCATGATTGAGGATATCTTCTATGTGAACCATTCATTCCTTCTGGTTAATGCCCTCGTGTACCTGGACTCCTGTGGTGCTTTGCTGTGTAATATCAGCATTGAAAGGACGTCTTTCAATCTTAGTTTCGCAAATGCCGATTTATTCTTCAACTACAATTGCACCTAGCAGCCCATAGGTTTTACATATCCCGTGGACTGTGCTAGCAACTCCACCCACCACTCTTTTGCTTTTTTTCTCGAGGAAGGATCATAGGAAATGGATTTGTATTCTGCGGTCAGCTCCTGCTACTCTGCAGTTAGTGTACCTGTTGACGTCAATCCAAATATCGCTAGCTTGAGGACTATGAATTACAGTGAGATTACGGAGATGGGGTTCCTTTTGAACTGGACTGCAATTAATTGCAGCAACTGCGAGGGAAGTGAGGGACGGTGCGGGTTCGAGAACAATAATTTTGTTTGCTTTTGCCCAGACGGTCCTCATTCTCAAACCTTCTATCATGTTGAGTGCATGGGGGAGTTTTTTTCGGTTTTTTCTTCTCGACTAAGTTTTCAAATCTACTATTTTGCTTGATCTTTCATTTCTATGTGCGGAGGTTGGTATCTGCGTCCCACAAGATCCAATGGTTAAAATGTATTGAGTGAGGCTGAAGCTACACCATATTCACAGTAAAAATTTTCAAATGCTGGACCAAAACAACTTGCTTTTCTTTGTGGGATTTTCTTGTGCACAGGATCAAACAAAAAAAGAAAGAAAGATAGCTTCCGTGAATAGTGGTGCTAAAATCTGATGAAGTGTTGAGTTGAAATATGTAACATTCATATATTTGAATTGTAAATATAATTAACTCCATCATGCTATAGGTTTTCATCGTGACATGACCTTATTTATTATTAGTATAAGCACTATAATGAGTGTGGATCCAAGCATGGCCATATATGCTTCGATCCGATACATATGCACGCTTCAGACCACTTTTTGCCTCGCTTGGTATTGGCTTTGAAGTTGAAGAACTAGCACACAACAATGATAGGAGTTAGGACCAACTCAGACTCGACTCCATTTGATTTTTTTGCAAATGCTTTCCACGCTCTCTCCTACCTATTTCTTCTGTCCTCTGCAATACTCTGCCTCCTTCCGGTCCAGATGAATCACAAAACTTCATGTGAGTAGCTAATTGTCACCAATCGGTCATCATCATCATCTTCACCAACTTAGTCTATCTGGCTCTATCGGATGATGCACAATACGAGGCCTGCATGCCTCGGAATTGTAGATATGGGCTGAACATCAGCTACCCTTTTAGGATTTATGGTGAACAAGAGTCCTACTGGGGCTATCTGAATTTCAAAATTACCTGCAAGGAGATATATCCTGTCCTGACTTTCTCGGACAGGGAATTCACTATCAAGGATATCTTTTATGCGAACAATTGGTTCCTCCTAGCTAATGCCCGTGTAGCAGGAATCCTGTGATGCTCCGCTCCATAATATCAACCTCAAGAGGACGACTTTCAATCTCAGTTTCACTAATGCTGATCTGTTCTTCTACTATAGTTGCACCTCGTAACATGTTTTTACAAGTCCAGTGGACTGAGCTGGCAACTCCATGCGCCATTCTTTTGCTTTTCTTTTTCTTTTTTTTTTTTCCCGAGGAAGCATTGCAGGAAATGGATTACTATTCTGTCGTCCGCTCCTGCTATTCCACAGTTAGCACTCCTGTTTCTGTTAATGCCGATTTCACTAGCTTGAATCACTAGCTTGAAGAAGGGGTTCCTATTGAACTGGACTGCAATTAACAGTTAGATCTTTAGGTCGGCATCTGCTACCCATAACATCAAAAGGTATAAATAAATTGAGTGAAGATGCTCCAACTTCACTGTAAAATTCTGCAAGGGTTGGGCTAAAACTACTGGTTTCTTCTTGGGCTTTTATTATGAACACAACCAAATGAAAAGGAAAACTACGTCTCCACAAATGGTGCTAAAATCTGATAGCTTGGATAGTTGAAATATATTATTGATAGAGGTGAACTGCGCACTTAATTCTATCTTTGCACAATCAATGAAAATTTTGTTCATGATGATAGTGGAGAAATAAATACTGAAAATGTTTTCACTGTTATTTAATTACTCTTTATACGTGCCGTGGATAATGTCCTCAAGCTTTTCCAATTTCTTCGCCCTAGCTTAGACTGTGGACTCGCTTACCGCTGCAAACAAAACTCTCCGATCTGTTGGGTCCCAAGACATCTTATGGGAACCTCATATTTTGATGTTTCTATCTTTCTATGTTTGTATCTTTCTGCAATAGTTAGCTAGTCATCAATTGGGTGTACACGATTCAAGAAGCTTCAAAATTCTTGCCTGAACATGAGCTGCCCACTTGTTTTATTCGCGGGACGACTTCTAATCAATCCTATAGGTCCGCTTAGAGGCTAAAAGAGTTGAGACATGTCCATAATATACCGCCCATTCAATACACAGAAATTTTTATCTGTCTCCGCCTCTGACACCACATTGTCGATCATATTGCAGCGTGTTTGCTACTTCTAGACCAGCTAATATTTTTTGCTGTCTTCCTGTTCATTCCCTGATAGCTCTAGAATTAAGGATTTTAGCTAATGTCTATACTTGTTAGTCAATTCAGGCACAGATCCATTTGCATGTGTTTCCAGTTACTCTGGTAAAAATGTCACTAATCGATCCAAACTGGTGAATCTGATGATTGGGGGGGGTGGGGTTTACTTCCTTGAAATAGAATGATCTATTACCTCACGATGTGCCTGATCTTTATATTTCTTACACACTTTGAAGTTATCAGTTTGCAATTCGTTGACACATTTTTCACTCTTGATGACTATTGTCTCAGGAAAACAAAGGGTTGGACTGAAAATTGGAATAGGTAATTATTTCAAGACTTTCTCTTCCGCTTCTCTACATTCTCCTCTGTAATTTGTTGCGACTTTTTGGCAGTAATCTTGCATCATTGCTCAATGGAATCAATATTTCCAAAATATCCTAGAAGCCTTGAAGAAGTGAGATTGCTATTAAAAAATATTCTCCATCTTTTTTCAGAAAAAGGCTGCATCGGGAGCCGGAATTGGGATCACCCTTATTTTAATGCTTCCCTTTAGGAAGAAACCAGTGATAAGAATTATTATGGCTTTGATAAAGCATAGGAGCGAACATTCAATGGCAAAATGAAGATTGAGGGACTCATCTGAGAAGATACACCTACAAAGACATCAAGAGGATGACCAACTCTTTCAAAGAAAAGTTAGGTGAGAGAGGCTATGGCTGCATGTATAAAGGCAAGCTTCGAGATGATCAATTTGTGGCAGTAAAGCTTCTAAAGAAGCCAAAAGGCAATGCTGAAGATTTTTTCAATGAAGTTGTGAGCATAAGTAGGACTTCTCATATCAATGTTCTTAACCTTTTGGGGTTTTGTTTTGAAGGAAGCAAAAGAGCTTTGGTTTATGAGTTCATGCCCAATGGATCACTCAAAAAATTCATATTCAATAGTAGTAACACTTTGGAGGTAGATCAGCAAGTGAGTTGGGACATATTGTACCAGATTTCGCTTGGCATAGCTCACGGGCTAGAGTACTTGCATAGAGGATGTAATACAAGGATCTTGCACTTCCACATAAAACCTCACAACATTCTTCTTGATGCAAACTATCATCCCAAGATTTCCGACTTTGGTCTTTCCAAAATATGCCCAAGAGAAGAGAGCATCATGTCATTGCTTGGTGCCCGAGGCACCATTGGATACATTGCTCCGGAGCTAATCACAAGGAACATCGGAGGGGTTTCTCACAAATCGGATGTCTATAGTTATGGCATGATAGTTCTAGAGATGGTCAGCAAGAGGAAAAACATTGAAGTCACAATAGATCATACAAGTGAAATATACTTTCCTCATTGGGTCCACCGACGCTTGGAGCTCCGAGAAGAGCTTGGCCTACATGGGATCACAAATGAGGAGGACGAAGGAATTGCAAAGAAGATGATTGTAATAGGCTTATGGTGCATTCAGATCGATCCGAGAGCTCGACCATCGATGACCGGAGTTGTGGAGATGCTAAAAAGTAGTGTTGAGACCTTACAAATTCCTCCCAAACCATCCTTGTCATCACTCTCAAGATCACCCGAGGCTTGTCCATGTGAAAGTTCGTCTATGCCAAAGAGAAATGACTCAACTTGGGACAATTCAATATCAATTACATCAGACTAACATAGTTTGTAATAGAGTATTTACAGGGGTCAACATATCTACTGCTTCTGACCCGGACCCGCATATACTTCAAGTGCCATTTAGTAGACGTCCACGACTTCTTTTAGAGAATATATTTGAGCCCTTCCTTTTGCATATATTCAAAAGAAGCGCCTTCTCATTGTGTACGTAATATAATGAAAATACAAGAAGTCAAACCAGTCAAAGATGTCCTTCTCCAACAGAAAAGAAAATCAACATCCACCACCCCAAGAACCAGATATGATTCGGATTAAAAAAAATGCACATTTAGATTTTGAAAAAAAATCAATAAATCCTCCAAATGGATCAGATTTCGTACAGGACTTAAATTGTAGACATAATTTATTGCGTCAATGCATGGTGCCGGCAGTCCAAATTTTGAAATTCAATGCTTTCATGTATATCATTTGTATATATGTATTTGGTATGATGTTTAGACCTTTTTTCTCTATCAGTTTTCCATGATTATTGTTCTGTAAAGTATTGTAATCGAGAATTTTAGAAAATGAAAATACTACAACCTTATAGCTCTTGATTACGTATTAAATTTTGTTCGCAATGATTTGAGATCATTAATCTCTTAATCATAGCCACATATATAATACGAGCCACCAAGTTATATAATTACTGGTTACTAAAAGTGTAAGAGAGAACATAAAAAATGCCAATTCCTGCAACTTTCCGTAGACATTGTATTCTATAAAATTTAATCACGAAAATTTCGCTACCTCAAAACTTACTAATAATAACTGAGATTTAAGACACTCAAACGCGGGTGTTTACTAACACCATGACAGCATTGGGTCATAGGCTACATTAAAGGGAGTTGCAACTCCAATGTGGGACAAAACTCCCAAGGAAATATGCAACATAAATTATTTAATTTTTTTTTTTGCAAGCACTAAAATTTGTATGATGGATGAAATGATAAAAAATGAACAATTTTTTGCGTTGCTTAGTAAGAATTGTGGGATAATTATCTAGTTAGTCCCAAATTTATTGTGTAAATGCTAATTTTGTCATACATTTATCAATTTTATCAATGTAGTCCTAAACATTTACTCAAAATTTCAAAGTAGTTCTTCCGAAAAACTGATGTTGGAAATTGCTAATATGGTGTCCAATCATAGCCGATCGTATTATATGTGGATTCTCATGTCAAGGATTTTTTACAGCAATTGGTTGAAAAAACTATGTTGTCAAACTTATAATTATCTTAATAAATTTGAAAAAATTATGACTGAATTGACATTCATATAATAGGTATAGAACTGAATTGATACTTTTTTCCTAATATTTTCGTAACAGAAGCTTTGTTCCCGAGTGTAATTTAGAGGCCCCTTTGGCTCAAATGGTTCAAGGTTTGTTCCTAATGATTTGGTAGATCATCATCAATTCCGACACTTCAACACGTAGGCGGGCCCTCCAATGTAATCATTATTAAGAGGTCCATTTGACTAGGAAGTATCATGGTCGGTTCCTCTAGACTTTCTAGTGCAGATTTTCCGTGTAGGACAACAATGCATTTACATTGGGTGCTTGAATAATGCATGCATGGGACCAATTTCTGCCTCGCTTGGCATTTGCTTCAAGTCGATGAACTAGCGCACGACAATTATCGAAGCTAGGACCAATTCAAACTAACTCCATTTGATTTCTCTTCTATCCTACTCTACCTCCTTCCAGTCCAAATGAATCTCCAAAGCTTCAACTGTGGAGCTAATTATTGCCGATTGGCCCTTGTCATTGTCTTCGCCAGCTTAGTCTATTAGGCTGTATCTAAAGATGCGCAGTACGAGGCCTGCGCACCTTGGGACTGCAGATATGGCCCGGACATCAGCTACCCTTTCTGGATTTTGGGCAAGGAGGACTCCTATTGTGGCTATCCGAATTTCACGATCACCTGCATAGGGATATTCCCAGTCCTGAATTTCTCGGTCAGTGAGTTCATCATCAACGAAATCTCCTACACGAACCATTCTATCCTCCTGGTTGATGCCCTCGTGTACCATGACACTTGTGGTGCTCCACTACGTAATTTCAACCTCGAACGCACACCTCTCATTCTCAGTTCCACTAATGCCAATTTCTTCTTCTACTATAATTGCACCTCACCGCCGCCAGATTTTACATATCTAGTGGACTATGCTAGCAACTCCACCCACCACTCTTTTGCTTATTTTCCCAAGGAAGTATCGCAGGAAATATATTTGTATTATGCCGTTAGTACTTGCGACTCTGCAGTTAGTGTACCTGTTAATACAAATATCGATAGCTTGGCGACTATGAATTACAGTGAGATTATGGAGATGTGATTCCTTTTGAACTAGACCGCATTTAATTGCAGCTTGCGAGGGAAGTGAGGGATGGTGTGGATTCGAGAACGATGATTTTGTTTGCTTTTGCCAAGATGGTCCTCATCCTCAAAGCTGCAATGATGGTAAGTGGATGGGGGAGTTTTTTTTTTTTTTTTTTTTGCTTCTTGACTGAGTTTTCATATCTACTGTTTTGCTTGATCTTCCTTTCGACATGCGGAGGTTGGTATATGCGTCCCACAAGATCCAATAGTTAAAAAGTATTAAGTGAAGCTGGAGCTACACCAAATTCATAGTAAAAATTTCAAATGTTGGACCAAAATAACTTGCTTTTTTTTTTTTGTGGGATTTTCTTGTGCATACGACCAAACAAGAAAGAAAGAAAGAAGGAAGGAAGGGAAGAAAGAAGGAAAGAAGGAAGGAAAGAGAGAAAGCTCCCGTCTATTCTAGTGGTGCTAAAATCTGACGAGGTGTTCAATCAAAATAGGTAACATTGATCGATTTGAACTGTACATATAATTAACTCTATCATGCTATAGGTTTTGATTGTGACATGACCTTATTTATAATTAGCATAAGCACTATAATGAGTGTGGATCCAAGCATGGGCCATACATGCTTTGATTCGATACATATGCATGCTTCAAACCACTTTCTACCTCGCTTGGTGTTGGCTTCGAAGTTGAAGAACTAGCACACAACAGTGATAGGAGTTAGAACCAATTCAAACCAACTCCATTTGATTTTTTTACAAATGCTTTTCGCACTCTCTCCTACCTCTTTCTCTTATCCTCTGCAATTGTTGTTTTCAAAAGAACAGAGGAGTTGACAGCAAAAGCTGTATATATTATTCAGAAAACTAAAAAATGCTTAAATATATACTAAAACTTAACCATAAACCCATGTTGCCCACTTACAACTTGCCTTGTCCACAAAACCAGCAACAAACTAACAGAACAGCTAAAAAAGTATCAAAGTCACAGTAGATCAAACCATCAAGCATACTTCCCTCATTGGGTATGTCTAGAGCTCCAAGAAGAGCTTGGACTACTCGGGATCACAAATGAGGAGGACGAAGTAATCGTGAAGAAGATTATTATAATTGGCTCATAGTGCATTCAAATCAATCTGAGAGCTCGACCATGTATGACCCAAGTTGTGCAAATGCTAAAAGGCAGTGTTGATGCCTTGTAAATTCCTCCCAAACCCATTTTGTCATCACCCTCAAAATTGCTTGCAGCTTGTCCATGTGTAAGTTCGTCTCTACAAGAGAGTAATAACTCAAGTCAGGGTCATTCAATATTAATTATATGAGACCAACATAGTTTGTAACATACTATTTGGAAAAAAAAAAGCGATTGCAAAATTAATGATAATTGGGCTGTTTATAAATTTGTGATGAGATGTCTAGGTTGAATTCTACAAGTGTGACTAAAAAAAGAGTGAAAAAGTTATTGTTGACATATAAATTTTCACATTTGGATCTCCATAGCATTTCTATAAATATTAGGGATCTAATTTTTGACATAAATTGGCCTCCTAACCCAAAAAATTGCATGTATCATTTAGTAATCACATTGCTTGCTACTTCTCATCACCATTAGGGACATTTTTATTTTAAAATTTTCGCATAGGCATAACTATAATAAAAATAATAAGTTAAAATAAATACAAAAAAAAAAATTATATACCATAATAAAAGGGAACGAGGCTTACGGATCATTTTATATTTCACAAACACGTTAAGCTTGTCATACCAATTAAGGCCCTCCCGAGTGGGCCAGGGCGCGAACCCAGCAGATGGGCTTCAAAATGAGGCCCGTTTTTGGCCCACGAGAGAGCTTTGGTAGCTGCCCACACGCTCTCAAACGGAGGTGAATGCATTGGCCATCCGTCTGAACTTTTGTCGACTCAAACAAGGAGTTCATTTCCTGTTTGTTTCTTTTTTTTCTCTGACCCAATCAACAAGTCCGCACTATTCCTTTTCTTTATTGTTTTCTTTTCACGGTCAAAGTCCTATTCCACTTTGACTCCAACGTGAAAAATGTTGAAGTAAACTTTAGCGCTGAAACAATTTCCGAACATGTAAGATTCGGCTTTCAACTTTCAAGCTTGTAGACAACCTGGGAAACACAGTTGTTTGCGAAGACCAAGACCAAGACATTCCTTCACAGCCAAACATTTTTCCCCATGCGGTGCATATTACATGTACAAAGTTGAAAGGGAAAGAAATAGGTCGAAGAATAATGCTAAGCATGCTAGATGACTAAAAATATTACTTATGTAGTTTGGGACATCACTTAGTAATTAATTTGATGGACCAAATTTAATTTACCTAACGTCACCTCATCATCTGAATATTCACATAGGCTAGCTACCATATACAAGAATACTAACATCCTCTATTATATCATGGCTGTCGATGCATAATATTGACGATCATGGATTTCAAGCTTCAATACTTTCATATGCTGCGCTAATAATGCTCTTCATTTATACTGTTCTATGTGTTTGGCACAATGATTGGACCTTTGCTCTATAATATTTTTTCAATATTATTGTATTATACTCAAGAATTCTAGAAAATGAAGAATCCTCCGCTGCTGCTCTTTTCCTCAGCTTTTTCCATTTTGCAAATCCATTCGTATTATTTAGCGCACCTTGGGAAACACGGTTGTTTGCGACGACCAAGACCAAAACATTATTTCACAGCCAAACATTTTTCCCCATGCGGTGCATAATGTATATACAAAGTTCAAAGGGAAAGGAATAGGTCAAAGAATAATGCTAAGGATACTAGATAACTAAAAAATTACTTATGTAGTTTGGGACATCACTTAGTAAATTAATTTAATGGACCAATTTAATTTACCTAATGTCACCTCATCATCTTAATATTTTTTAGGGTTTTTTTTTATGGTTGGTCAAGTTAAATTTATCGGAGTATACCGGTTTGGAGTTTTTCATGGTTAAAAAAATAGTTTGAGGTAATTTGTCACACATATACCAATTTGGGATCTTTCAAGGTATTAGCTATAATTTTTTTTAAAGACCAAAATATATTTAATTTTTTAGCATTTATATATATTTGATTTCCTTAGCATTATTTTGGCATTTAAAAAAATAATTACGAGGGCAAAATCAGAAATTTGAAGAATGAGTGACGATAGTTTTGGAAGAAAAAAATAAGTTTCAACATTTGGTCGAATGTTGAAAAAATAAGTTTTAACATTTGACCAAATGTTGAAAGCTCAAAGCCCTACTAGCATTAGGCTTTTAGCCTTTACAATATTGGTTTTCACTTAAAAGTTACTTCAAAATGGTTACCAAACGATGAAAGCTACTTTAAAATGGTTGCCAAACGATTCAATATTTTCCCAAGAGCCTTTGGAGGCTAAAAGCCCCTTGAAAATGCTGAATCAAATGCACCATTTACCCACTTCCATTAAGCTTCTCACTTCGTTGCTGAGAATCCAAAAATCAGCGATTTATTAAGGAAGCCTAGCTTGCTTTTTGGCACTTTGAGTAAGTGTTCAATTTGGGACTCTTGAAGGCTTAGAGAAGACTGATGCGTGAGGGGTAGAGAGAGAGGGAGAGGGTGGCTCAGTCCCACATCGAGTATGTCTTGAGACGAAGAAGCCATTGGTCTTTATAAATAGCGATGGATGAGGTTGCAGCATGGACTTCTCACGGCCATTGTCCTTTGGGCTGTAGGTTTTTGATGGCATTGAGGAGGATATTTAAATGGCTTTTTAGTTGTAATAAGTATTCAAGATTAAAATATGTTTTGTTTAAAAGTTTTTAAAAATAAAAGGTTGATTCGGTCCTGTGGCCAATTCTATTCCGAATACTAGACCGACAAGTGTGAGAATCGGATCAAATTGGTTGATTCAGTTTGGTCCAAGCGAGGGTTGGGCGGTTTGTTTTGCTCACCCCTAAGACAAACAAAATTGTTACTTTCACACCCTTCTAGAACCACACATAGAATTTGACTGGGGGTTGGGCGGTTTGTTTTGCTCACCCCTAAGACAAACAAAATTGTTACTTTCACACCCTTCTAGAACCACACATAGAATTTGAGTAGTGAGGAACTAGAACCATACACAGAATTTGACTGGTAAGGATTGCCCATGCAAAATAAATGAGAGCAGAACCTCACTACGATACCTTATTAAATGATCAATCCAAAAACTTAAATTAATAGGTGAATGAAGACCACGTGCATAAAGTTTAATATAAATTCCATAGACAAGATACATGAATTACTTTGATGCCCTAAACTAAAGTGAATTTTCTCGTGATATTTAAAGTATAAAGATTTGCATGTAGCAAATTGAAGCAATAAATTTTTTGGTTGGGCAAAATTTCGAAAGCAGCTTCCTTCAACTTGTTGCAACTTGCAATTTGGAATAGGGTCTATCATTAAAAAGTGGTGGTTTCTTTTCAAAAAGATGTATTTTTCTCTTTTGTTGTTGTTATTGCTTTGATCATAATTTTCCTCCCGAGAAATTGACACCTAAAAAGAGTCTTTATTTTCATTACTTGAGGCTCGAGCCTTAGCAATCTTTGTCAACAAAAGATGGCAAGCTTTGCTTATTGCTTTCTATATCTAAAGATCCCAATGTGGATCATCATTGTAAATCGCGAGAGATGGGCCTGATCTGGCTCGACCGAGGAGTGAGGGCCCTTTTTTGACTGGGCAAAATTAAGAGGAAATCTTTCGGATGACAGTTTAGTCGTCTCAGTCTGAGGCTATAATCCCTTCTTTTTTCTAGTCTAGGCGATCCCTGCATTTGTCTAGAACGCTGCTAACTATGTTTTAGAGGTCCTTATTGAAGTGTCCTCGATGGAATTGCCAAGGAGATTGGTCAAGCTTGTTGACTAGATGGGGGCCGCGTGGTGTACGAATTGTAAAATGGGTAATAATAGTCCAAGTCATCCTTAAGTCAAGTCTACGATTAGCCAGCAGCTCAAGCTACAGGCTTTGTTTCCACGCGCCTTCTTCTTCTTATTTTCTTATCAGCTTTTGTCTCAATGCGCCAAAGTCTTGGTCTTTCGAAAGGCCAAATCAAGTGGCTCTCTTTGGTGGATTGGGTTCAAATAATTCTCAAAGCAGCATTGTTCTTATCCTCTGCATCCTCTTCATTTACATTTACCCTTCTCCTTGTTTTGCTCCAACACCATCTCCCTCCGAATGGACCTTACCATGTCGTGTTCATCTCTGTTCTTGCTCTTCATCTTCTCCCTGCATATTCACTTCCTGGTGCCAACTTTCGGCAAATTCCTGCCATTCCAACAGTGCGCTCCTTATGACCAAAAAAAAAAAAAAAAAAAACAGTGCGCTCCTTTTGTTTGCGGAGATCAAAAAATTAGCTATCCTTTCAAGCATAATGAGCAACCGAGTTACTGTGGGTATCCAGGCTACGAGCTTGACTGTGATGGAGGTAACCTGACCCTTCTGTCCATGGAGTCCCTAGAGTATCAGGTGATCCACATGGATTGGAGCTAGCAGATCCTCAAGGTTGCGAGGATGGATTTATTGAAAGATATATGTCTTGGAACACATGACAACACCACTTTAAACTTCAGTCTCTTCAACTACGCTTCCAATTACCAAAATTCTGCCTTATTCTACAATTGCAACTTACCGTCAACCCCTCAACCTAATCGATTCTCTTGTCCTGCGTCTGGAGATGGCTACTTTGCTTTCAAAGTGGACCCCGCAAGCAAACTACACGAGCTATGCAACTTCAGTGTCTTCGTCCCATTTATACCAATTGGGGCTCTAGGTCAACCACCAACATTGGAGGGCAGCAAGAGCGCTAACATTAGTCGTGCTACTGTTAGAGACATCCTGAAAAATGGCTTTGAGATTACTTGGATTGCCAACGCATCTCTATGCAAAAATTGCACTAAATCAGGGGGAAGATGCGGGTATGGCTGGACAAGGCAAGAATTTAATTGTTTTTGTCCTAATGGAGCAAAATCTGCCTAAATCCAATACCGGCAAGCTGTCCCTCCGGACCTTCAATGTATGCTTCAAGTATGTATGCTTACTTAGTGGTTTTCAAATAGCTGAACTTGTTCAATGAGAAGGATTGTTGGGTTATTCTTCCTTTGCTTGTTCATTGGAAAAAGATCCGCCCATGCCCCTAAAGCTTCACAATCTCATTTTGCTGTGCATACCTTCCCTCAAACGAAGTGCAGCCATCCATCTTCGCTATGACATGGTCATGTTGCAATTTACAGTCCAAGTTTTAAAACCTTATCACCATCCATTCAACAACCTTAACAGTTCGATCATTTTGCCAGTATCTTTGTATCCCCAAGATCCAATAGTTTAAATACAATGAGTGAGATGCTCTTTAAAAATTTCACATCATGGATTGGTAATTTCAAAACATCATGGAAAGTTAATTTAAAATCTAGGTTTGACTTGTTCTTCATTTCCATAACATCAACTAAAATGGGCTAGAAATTTTTCCACAATGAGAACCTTGCCTTTTGTTTACAATTTCAACAACATGAAGAACTGAACTCTTGTTCCCATCAAATGGGCCAATAACGCTCGATAGCCATCCCTTTTTCCCATATCAAAAGACTGAAAATGGTCTTGGTCAAAGTCGACGATCAGTATAGTTTTCTCTATTATATTGAGGAAGAATTAACAACATCCATCTATTTTATACTTCAGTCCAAAGAAAGTGAATACAAAAAGAATTTCCCATCCTTTGCCCCTATGATCTCTAAACCCCTCATTCCACATGATATTCTCCACCCATGAGAGCATGAACTTGCTCAAATGGGTGACGCAGCCTCTCTTCTTCTCTCCTCCACTTCACACTCCATCCTAGTCTTCGTCCTCGTCAGCCTCATCATTCCACAAGTTCTTTTGTATGAGGGAGATGACAATGTCCACTAAACCGACTGCCACCGCTCTTTTAATTGTGGAATCATTGCAAATATAACTCTTTCTATCCCACCCCAATTCTGTGGGTCGAGTGCTATGAGGATAACTCCCTATCTTTGAGTACCAATAACAAAAGTCTTATTTTCAATACTCGAGGCCTAAGTAATTTATGGACCTAAGCAATTTCCGCCATGAAAAAGTTGGCAAGCTTATTGTTTCCTATTCAATGCGGGTCGTCATCATCGTAAATCACAAGAGATGGGCCCGATTCAGCTCAGCCGAGGAATCATGGGCCTTTGGGATCCACTGATATTAACCTGGTCTGCTTCTTTGGGCTGATGATGCGTCGATATCATCAGTCAAATCAATTCAAAAAAGATGGCAAGGCTTAAGAGAAACTAGTCCATATAACAATTTAACCGCCTTAGTTCCGAGGCTCCAATCCCCTTCTGTTTTCTAGTCCAGGCGATGGCCCTGCATCCATCTAGAACGCCGCTAACTATGTTCTTGAGATCCTTATTGAATTGTCCTCGATTGAATTGTCTACGACATTGGCAAAGCTCGTTGATTAATTGGGGCTGTGCCTGCGTTTTGGAATTGGGAAATGGGGAATACTATTCCAAGTCCTCAAATCAAGCTCACAATTAGCCAGCAGCTCAAGCTACTTGGCTTTGTTTTCACGTGCCTTGTTCTCCTTCTTTTCTTCTCAGCTTTTGTCTCCCCGCGCCAAAGTCTTGGTCTTCGGGAGGCCAAATCAAGTGATTCTCGTTAGTGCACAGGGGTCAAGCCGTTCTCAAAAGCAGCATCATTCTTTATTCTCTGCATCCTCTTCCTTTATATGTACCCTCCTTTTTTTGCTCCAACACCATCTCCCTCCAGATGGATCTTATCATGTTGTGTTCCTCTATCTCCTTGCTCTTCTTCATCATCTCCCTCCATATTCACTTCCTTGTACCAGCTTCCGGCAACTTCAAGCCGTTCACGAGTACGCTCCTTCTAATTGCGGAGGTCAAAAAATCAGCTATCCTTTCAGGCATAAAGAGAAACAAAGTTACTATGGATATCCAGGATACGAGCTCGGCTGTGACAAACATTACCTGACCTTGTCCATGGAGTCCCTGGAATATTGGGTAATCCACATGAATTTGAGCGCACAGATCCTTAAGATGGCAAGGATGGATTTATGGGAAAACATTTGTCGTCAAACATATAATGAAACCACTTTAGACTTGAATCTCTTCAACTACACTTCCAATGACCTCAGTTTCACCATACTCCACTGCGACTCATGGTTGACCCCTCTACTTTATCAGTTTTCTTGTTCTAGTTTTGGACCTTGCAAACCCACTGCCTAAGTCATGCAGTTACAATGTTTGTGTCCCGATTTCAAAAAGCGCAGCTTAAGCTCTACCATCACCTTGGGCGGGCAAGGATGATAGGGGTGCTATTAGTGAGGTCCTGAAGAAAGGCTTTGAGATCACTTGATTGTCAATACATCATGGTGTGAAAACTGCAATAAATCGGGGGAAGATGCGGGTATGGCTGGACAAAGCAAAAATTCGATTGTTTTTGCCCTAACGGAGTCCATTCAACGACTTGAGGCAAACAGGGTATTTACGCTTACTCTCACCTAATGTGTGGTTCTCAGTTAGCTAATGTTCTTCCATGGGAGGGATCACTGGGTTTGCTTGTTATTTGGAAAAAGACCAGCCCATGCCTTAAAAGCCTGACAATCTCATTTTGCTGGGCACGCCCTTCCCTCTATTATTTAATGAAGTGCAGTCATTTCATCCTCGCTACAGCATGATCATGTTACAATTTAGACTCCCAAGTCCTAAAACTTTATCAACTCATTCTTAACAACCTTCCTTGACTCAACTGTCGGATCATTAGGTTGGTATATGCGAACCCACTAGATCCAATGGTTTAAATACGGTGGACGAAGATGCTCCAAGCTTAACGTAAAATTTCGCATCGTGAACTAGTATTTTAAATCAGACATTAGCCAATGAGTCAAGTAACGAAAAATTTAAGTTTGACTTGTTCTTTACTTCACATGACACGAACTCGACCCCTTATTGGGCTAGACTTTTTCAATGAAAACCGAGAAGCAAGTTTTCACCTTTTGATTATAACATGGGGAGAAATCCGGAGAAAATTGCTTTGCATGTTTCCGGACCGCATCTTCCCCATCACCTCCTCTGCTAGACCCAATTTTAACGTTCGATAGCCATCTTTTTTCATTTCCCCCCTCCACGTTCCTTCATATATACCCCTCCTTATTTTGCTCCAACACCATCTCCCTTCGGATGGATCTTACCACGCCATTTTCCTCTCTCTCCTTGCTCTTCTTCATCTCCCTCCAAATTCACTTCCCCGTGCGAGCTTCTGGCAACTTCTTGCCATTCCAAGAATGCGCTCCTTTTGTTTGTGGAAATATACAAATCAGCTATCCTTTCAGGCACATAGAGCAACCAAGATTCTGTGGGTATCTAGGATATGAGCTTGACTGTGACGGCAATACCTCGACCCTGTCCATGGTGTCTCAGGAATATCGAGTGATCCACATGAATAGGAGCGTGCAGATCCTTGTGGTGGCGAGGTCAGATTTATCAGACAATATATGTCTTGAAACATATAACGAAACCACTTTAGACTTAAAACTCTTCAACTACACTCCCAATAGCCTCAATTCCACCTTACTTTACAATTGCAACTCATGGCCAACCCTTCCATCTTATTATTGGTTCTCTTGTCCCGAGTCTCAATTTGGCTACTTTGTTCTCGGTGTAAACCTATCAAACCCACTAAACAAGCCGTGCAATTCCATTGTTCATGTCCCGATTTCAAAAACTGAACCTATAGGTTTACCACCACCTTCGGCAAGCATTGACTTTGGTGATACTATTAGCGACATTCTCAATAAAGGCTTTGAGATCACCTGGATTGTCAACACATCGCTGTGTGAAGATTGTGTTATATCGGGGGGAAGATGTGGGTACGACTGGACAAGGCAAGAATTCAATTGTTTTTGCCATGATGCAGCCTATCTGGCAACCTGCCATAGAATGCCAATACCGGCAATCATCCCTTCAATACCGCCAATACCGAAAATCATCCCTTCAAGTATGTATGCTTACTCTCATCTAACATGTGTTTTTCAATTAGCTAAAAGTTGTTCAATGAGAAGAATTGCTGGGAATATTCTTCCCTCAAACGAAGTGTAGTCATCCTCACCGTGACATAAATGATTGTGTTACACTTTAGACTTTTTAAGTCCTAAAACTTTAACACCCTATACTCAAAACCTTCCTCGCCTTAACTGTTGGATCATTAGCTCGATATCTGCAAACCCACGAGATCCAACGTTTCAAATGTGACAAGTGAAGATGCTTCAAGTTTATTGTAAAATCTCACATCATAGACAAGTAATTTAAATCAGAAGGAGTTAGTTGACAAGTCAATCAACCTAAAATTTAGGTTTGATTTGATTTGTTCTTTAATTTCCACAACATGAACTCTTGACCCCTCAAATGGGCTAGACTTTTTCCACAGTGAGAACCTTGAAAAAAGGTTTCACTTCTCAATTTCGACTACATAGGAAGAACTCCGGGGGAAATTGCTTCGCATGTTTCCTGGCCACTGTCTTCCTCGTCACTTCCACCCCCACACCCAGTTTCGACGTTCGATAGCCATTCTTTCTTTTTATTTCCCTCCTTCACGAAATATCATAAGACTGAAACTGATGTCGGTCAAAGTCCATCTTCAAAATAGCTTCCTCTATTTACTGAGGAATTCACCACATCGATCTCTTTCACACTTCAGGCCGGAGAAAGTAAGTAAATAAAAAAAGAATTTCTCCATCCTCAACTTGCCCCTCTGAACTCCAAACCCTCATTCCACATGATATTCTCCATCCATGAGAGCATGAACTTACTCAAATGGGTGATGCAGTCACTATCCTTCTCTCCTTCCCTTAACACTCCATCCTCATCATCGTTCTCGTCATCCTCATCATTTCGCAAGTTATTTTATGCAAGGGAGACAACGATGTCCACTATACTGACTGCCGCTGCTCAAGTCTTATCTTTCAGTACTTGAGTCCTAAGCAATTTCTATCATGAAAAAGATGGCAAGTTGTTGCTTCCTAGCTAAAGATCCAATGTGGATCATCATCATCGTAAATGACGAGAGATGGGCTCAATTCAGCTTGGCCGAGGAGTCGCGGCCCTTTTCAACCCAGTGATTTTATCCAAGTTGCAGTTTGGGCTGATGATATGTCAATATCACCTGTCAAATCAGTTCAAAAAAGATGAACTAGTTAAAATAAAGAGAAACTCGTCCAGAGGAAGTTTAGCCGCCTCAGTTCTGAGGCTCCAATCCCTTCTGTTCTCTAGTCTAGGTGATGGCCATGCTTCTGTCTAGAACGCTGCAAACGACGTTCGTGAGGTCCTTATTGAAGTTTCCTCAAAGTGAACCGTGAAGGAGATTGGCAAAGCTCGTTGACTAGTCGGGGGCTGCGTGTAGGAATTGTAAAATGGGGAATATTAGTCCAAGTCGTCCCAAGTCAAGTTTACAATTAGCTGGCAGCTCAAGCTACTTGGCTTTGTTTCCACGTGCCTTGTTCTCCTTCATTTCCTCTCAGCTTTTGTCTCACCGCGCCAAAGTCTTGGTCTTTCGTGAGGCCAAGCCGAGAGGTTCTCGTTAGTGCATTGGGTCAAATCATTCATTCCAAAACCAGCATTATTATTTATCCTTCCGCCTCCTCTTCCTTTGTATATACCCTTCTCCTTGTTTTGCTCCAGATCCAGCTACCTTCGGATGGATCTTACCATGACATGTTCCTCTCTCTCCTTGCTCTTCTTCCTCATCTCCCTCCAAATTCACTTCCTGGCGCTAGCTGCCAGCATGTTCCCACCGTTCGAAGAGTGCGCTCCTTCTAATTGCGGAGGTCAAGAAATCAGCTATCCTTTCAGGGATAATAGGGATAATAAGCGACCGAGTCACTGTGGGCATCCAGACTACGAGCTCAACTGCGATGGAGATAACCTGACCCTGTCCATGGAGTCCCTGGAATATCGAGTGATCCACATGAATACCAGCACACAGATCCTTGTGGTGGCGAGGTTGGATTTATCAGAAGATATATGTCTTGAAACATATAATGAAACCACTTTAGACTTGGATCTCTTCGACTACACTTCCAATGACCTCAATTCCACCTTATTCTTCGATTGCGACTCATGGCCAAACCACATACCGCCGACCTCTCCACCTTATCGGTTCTCTTGTCCCAATTCTCAAGATGGCTACTTTGTTCCCGGGGTTGACCTTCCAAAGCCACCGCGCGACCCATGCAGTTCCATTGTTCATGTCCCGATTTCCAAAAGTGAACTTCTAGTTTTTCCACCACCTTCAATGGACAGCAACAACAATCTTACTATTAGTGAGATCCTCGACAAAGGCTTTGAGATCACCTGGACTCTTAACACTTCACAGTGCGAAAGTTGCAATAAATCCGGGGGAAGATGCGGGTATGACTGGGCAAGGCAAGAATTCAATTGTTTTTGCCCTGACAGAGTCTATTCAACGACTTGCGGCCGACCGGGTATGTATGCTTACTCTCCCCTAACTTGTGGATTTCAATTAGTTAATATTATTCCATGGGAGGGATTGCTGGGTTTGATTGTTATTTGGAAAAACGATCCGCTCATGCCCCCTAAAAGCCTGATAGTCTCATTTGGCTGGGCATGCCCTTCTCTCTGATATGATAAAGTGCAGTAATCTCATTCTCGCTGTGACATAATCATGCCAAGATTTAGACTCCAAGTCCTAAAACTTTATCACCCCATTCTCAACAGCCTTCCTTGCCTTAACTGTTGGATCATTAGGTCTGTATCTGCAAACCCGCAAGATCCAACGGTTCAAATATGACGAGCAATGGTGCTCCGAGTTTACCTTAAAATTTCACATCATGGACCAGTAATTTAAATCGGAACACTTAGCATAAGTCAATCAACCTAAAATTTAAATTTGACTTGTTCTTAAGTTTCCACAGCATCAACTCTTGACCCCTCAAATGGGCTACGCTTTTTCCACAGTGGGAACCTTGAAAAAAGGGTTTCACTTCTCAATTTCAACTTCACAGGAAGGACGCTGGACGAAATTGCTTTGCATGTTTCCCCTGTCTTCCTCATCACTTCCACCTCCAGACCCAGTTTGAACGCTCACTCCTCCACGAAATTTCAGAAGACTAAAACTGGTCTCGGTCAAAGTCGACGATCAAAATAGATTTCTATATCATACTGAGGAAGAATTAGCGACATTCATCTCTTTCACACTTGAGTCCGGAGAAAGTGAATACAAGAAGAATTTATCCATCCTCAGCTTGCCCCTGTGAACTCTAAACCCTCGTTCCACAATTTATTCTCCACCCATGAGAGCATGAACTTACTCAAATGGGTGACGCAGCCACTCTCCTTCTCTCCTCTCCTTCAAGCTCCGTCCTCGTCTTCATCCTCTGCCTCGCTTGGTATATGCTTCGAAGTTGAAGAACTGACACGACTGTAATAGGACTTAGGACCGATTCAAACCAACTCCATTTGATGTTTCTGCAAATGTTTTCCACACCCTTTGCTACTTTATTCGCCTATCCTCTGAAATCCTCTGCCTCCGTCCGGTTCGAATGTATCACCCAAACTTCATGTGTGTGCAGCAAATTGTCACTGATTTTCGCAAATGTTTTCCACTCTCTCTCCTACCTCTTTCTCCTATGCCCTGAAATCCTCTGCCTCCTTCCGGTCCAAATGAATCATCCAAACTTCATGTGTGTAGCAATTTGTCACCAATTGCTCCTTACCATCATCTTCACCAACTTCTATCGAGCTCTATCGGATCATGCACAGTACGAGGCCTGCATGCCTTGAAACTGCATATATGGGCCAAAAATCGGCTACCCTTTTAGGATTTATGGCGAACAAGAGTCCTATTGAGGTTATCCGAATTTCAAGATTACCTGCAAAGAGACATATCCTGTCCTGACTTTCTCGGACGGGGAATTCACTATCAAGGATATCTTCTATGCAAACAATTGGTTCCTCCTGCTAATGCCCGTGTAACAGTAATCCTGTGATGCTCCACCCCATAATATCAGTCTTGAAAGGACACCTTTCAATCTCACTTCCACTAATGCTGATCTATTCTACTAGTCAATTGCACCTTCTAGACAAATCCAGGGACTGCCTCGTTTTTCTTTTTTTTTTTTGTAATCCTCAGTTCCACCCTAATATCAGTCTTGAAAGGACACCTTTCAATCTCACTTCCACTAATGCCGATCTGTTCTACTACAATTGCACCTTCTAGCCAACAAGCTTTTACAAATCCAGTGGACTATCCTCGTTTTTCTTTTTCTTTTTTTTTTTTGGTCGAAACTGTCCTCACAACTTCACCCATCATTCTTTTACTTTTTTTCCTGAGGAAGCATTGCAGGAAATGAATTCCTATTCTGTCATCAGCTCCTGCTATTCCGCAGTTAGCATTCCTCTTTACATTAATGCCCATTTCACGGGCTTGAAGAAGGATTCCTATTGAACTGGACTGCAGTTAATAGTTAGCTCTTTAGGTTGGTATCTGCTACCATAACATCAAATGGTTAAATAAATTGAGTGAAGATGCTCCGACTTCACCGTAAAATTTTGCAAATGTTGGGCTTAAACTACAAGTTTCTTCTTGGGCTTTTATTATGAACACAGCCAAATGATCATTTGGGTAGTTGAAATATATTATTGATAGAGGTGAACTGCGCACTTAATTAAATC
Source organism: Eucalyptus leucophloia subsp. euroa (assembly GCA_017140325.1). Taxonomy (NCBI): domain Eukaryota; kingdom Viridiplantae; phylum Streptophyta; class Magnoliopsida; order Myrtales; family Myrtaceae; genus Eucalyptus; species Eucalyptus leucophloia. Next base: position 10,547,073 of record CM029469.1, on the reverse strand, counting down.
TTTGCACAATCAATGAAAATTTTGTTCATGATGATAGTGGGGAAATAAATACTGAAAATGTTTTTACTGTTATTTAAGAACTGTATCATTTATACGTGATGTGGATAATGTCCTCAAGCTTTTCCAATTTCTTTGCCTTGGCTTAGACTGCGGACTCGCTTACCGCTGCAAACAAAACTCTCCGATCTGTTGTGTCCCAAGACATCTTATGGGAACCTCATATTTTTTATGTTTCTATCTTTCTGCAATAGTTTGCTAGTTATCAATTGGGTGTTCATTCTTGCCTGAACATGAGCTGCCCAATTGTTTTATCTGTGGGACGACTTCTAGTCAAACCTATAGGTCCGCTTAGAGGCTAAAAGAGTCGAGACATGTCCAGAATATACCACCCATTCAATACACAGAAAGTTTTATCTGTGTCTGCCTCTGATACCACATCATCGATCATATTGCAGTGTGTTTGCTACTTCTAAACCAGATAACTTTTTTTGCTGTCTTCCTGATAGCTCTAGAATTAAGGATTTGAGCTAATGTCTATACTTGTTAGTCAATCAAGCACAGATCCATTTGCATGTGTTTCCAATTTCTCTGGTAAGATGTCACTAATCGATCCAAACTGGTGAATCTGTAATATTTTCACTCAATCGGGGGTTTTTTCTTCCTTGAAACAGAATGATCTATTACCTCATGATGTGCCTGATCTTTATATCTCTTAGACACTTTGAAGTTATCAGTTTGCAATTTGTTGACACATTTTTCACTCTTGATGACTATTGTCTCAGGAAAACAAAGGGTTGGACTGAAAATTGGAATAGGTAATTATTTCAAGACTTTCTCTTCCGCTTCTCTACATTCTCCTCCGCAATTTGTTGCGACTTTTTGGCAGTAATCTTGCATCGTTACTCAATGGAATCAATATTTCCAAAATATCCTAAAAGCCTTGAAGAAGTCAAATTGCTGTTCAAAAATATTCTCCATTTTTTCAGGAATGGCTGCATTGGGAGTTGGAATTGGGATCACCCTTATTATAATGCTTTCCTTTAGGAAGAAACCAGTGATCAGAATTATTATGGCTTTGATAAAGCATAGGAGCGAGCAATTCGATGGCGAAATGAAGATTGAGGGACTTGTCTCTTCAAGAAGATATACCTACAAAGACATCAAGAGGATGACCAACTCTTTCAAAGAAAAGTTAGGTGAGGGAGGCTACGGCTGCGTGTATAAAGGCAAGCTTCGAGATGATCAATTTGTGGCAGTAAAGCTTCTAAAGAAGCTGAAAGGCAATGCTGAAGAATTTTTCAATGAAGTTGCGAGCATAAGTAGTACTTCTCATATCAATGTTGTTAACCTCTTGGGGTTTTGTTTTGAAGGAAGAAAAAGAGCTTTGGTTTATGAGTTCATGCCTAATGGATCACTCGAAAAATTCATATTCAACAGGAGTAACACTTTGGAGGTAGATCAGCAATTGAGTTGGGACACATTGTACCAGATTTCGCTCGGCATAGCTCACGGGCTAGAGTACTTGCATAGAGGATGTAATACAAGGATCCTACACTTCGACATAAAGCCTCACAACATTCTTCTTGATGGAAACTATCGTCCCAAGATTTCCGACTTTGGTCTTGCCAAAATATGCCCAAGAGAAGAGAGCATTGTGTCATTGCTTGGTGCCCGAGGCACTGTCGGATACATTGCTCCCGAGCTAATCATAAGGAACATTGGAGGGGTTTCTCACAAATCGGATGTCTACAGTTATGGCATGATGGTTCTAGAGATGATCGGCAAGAGGAAAAACATTGAAGTCACGGTAGATCATACAAGTGAAATATACTTTCCTCATTGGGTCCACCGACGCTTGGAGCTCCGAGAAGAGCTTGGCCTGCATGGGATCATGAATGAGGAGGATGAAGGAATTGCAAAGAAGATTATTGTAATAGGCTTATGGTGCATTCAGATCGATCCGAGAGCTTGACCATCAATGACCGGAGTTGTGGAGATGCTAAAAGGTAGTGTTGAGACCTTACAAATTCCTCCCAAACCATCCTTGTCATCACTCTCAAGATCACCCGAGGCTTGTCAATGTATGCCAGAGAGAAATGACTCGACTTGGCACGATTCAATATCAATTACATCAGACTAACATAGTTTGTAATAGAGTATTTATAGGGGTCAACATATCTACTGCTTCTGACCTGGACCTTCAAGTGCCTTTTAGTAGAGACGTCCACGACTTCTTTTAGAGAATATATTTGAGCCCTTCCTTTTGCATATATTCAAAAGAAGCGCCTTCTCATTGTGTACGTAATATAATGAAAATACAAGAAGTCAAACTAGTCAAAGATGTCCTTCTCAAACAGAAAAGAAAATCAACATCCACCACCCCAAGAACTAGATTTGATTCGGATTAAAAAAATGCGCATTTAGATTTTGAAAAAAAAATCAATAAATCCTCCAAATCGATCAGATTTTGTACATTACTTAAATTGGAGACATAATTTATTGCGTCAATGTACGGTGCTGGCAGTCCAAATTTCGAAATTCAATGCTTTCATGCATATCATATGTATATATGTATTTGTTGTGATGTTTAGACCTTTTTTCTCTAGTAGTTTCTTAGGGTTATTGTTCCGTAAAGTATTATAATCGAAAATTTTAGAAAATGAAAATACTACAACCTTATAGCTCTTGATTACGTATTAAATTTTGCTCGCAATGATTTGAGATCATTAATCTGTTAATCGTAGCCACGTATATTGTTGAGACCTAATTTTTTCTCAAATAGATACTTAAAAAAAAAAAAGAAGAAAAAACCCGCCTTTCCTCCCTATCCCCGCATGGGCTTGGGCCCCGGCCCCTTCTTTTCCTTCTTCTCTTCCAAGCTCGGCCCTCTCCTCCTCTTTCCCTCTTTTCCTTACGCATTCTGCTACAGTGAAGAGGAAGGACGCTGGGTACGAGCAAAGGAGACGACAGAGGTAGAGGAGGCGGGGGAGCGTTTGACTGGAGTTGGTAGTCAGGGATCAGGCCAGCAGAGACAGCCGGGTAGGTTAAAACGGAGATGGGAGCGGGGGAGACAGAGAGGGGGGATAGGAGACTGAGATAGAGAGAGAGAGAGGAGATTCGAGAGAGGGAAAGAGAGTCCGAGGGAAAGGAATTGAGAGAACGAGTGAGAGTGAGAAGGAATTCTCCGGTCACTTGGCCACGCTGGAGTCCCGTTCGATGACCCCGGCCACTATCCTTGTCGTCCCGACTTTGCTTTCCCGATACCCACATATCCGGTAAGTGTCCTTTCGGTCCGAACTTCCCTAGCCCCGAGGATTTTGACTTGGAGACACCAAGGCGACTGGCCATAGTTCAACTCGTCTCGAGCTCGTTGCTATATCTAGTATTCATGGATTTGTCCTCAAATAGCCTGTATCTGTTGTTTTCGAGCTTTGTTTGTCGATATTCTCAAGTGCGAATGTGAGTTCGAGTTTTGAAGAGAGGTCTAAGTTTTCTTATCCATCCGTGTCCACCATGTGTTCGAAGTAATGCCCGAACTAAAACCTTTCGTTTTAGTCTTGGATTCCTACTTATGCTAATGATTCAAAGATGTGTCTTTTTCTTCTTCTTCTTTTTTTTTTTTTGGTGGTATAAGGCTTCTAAAGTCCGTGGGATATATTTCAAGTCAAGTTTCATTTCTACCAAGTTTAATTCTCCCCAAGTTCTTGGTTGCCTTTTGTTTTGTGTTTTGGTATGTTCTATGAAGGCTCTTTGCAGTGGTGGCGTGGTCATGAGGGTGAGATATAAACGAATGATGATGGGGATTGTTGTTGAAGGGCAGCGGTCGGATAACTGGTGGTATCTTGTGTTGGGGATCTGGGGATATACGCATTTGCGTGATCTCATCTAATGATGGGTGGACGTCAGTGAGACTTGGCGGAGTCTCGGGCGTGGGTGTCGGTGTGGGCGTGGGCATGGGAGAGAAGCTACTGTTCAGGGGAGGGGATGAGTCCAACTTGGACTCAAGATGTGGGGGGCCTTGTGTTTGGTTCGGGCTGAATTAACCACGAAAGTGAACTCGGTCCTTCAAAAGGGATTAGTTGGTGAGGAAAATTATGGAAATTGGTGTGGGCATCTTGGTTGGCATTTTTGGAGGCCAATTTGGTTTACTAGTGAGGAATTGGTGAGGGAAATACATGAAATTCGTAGGAGTTGCTGGGCTACAACATTTGGACTTTAATTTGGCTTGCTGAGGAAGTTTTGGAAGCAAAAGATGGCTACTAGTGAGGCTGAAGACTTTGGGGATTAAGAATGATGATTTTGGGATATTTTCCCTTGACTTTCAAGGCTCCTTATCCCCCTTCTAGCAGCATCTTCTTTTTCTTCCTCAGCTTCTTCTTCATTTCATCAGCTGCAACCTCCATTCCTAGTGCATTCTAGCCCCACTGAAGCCACCAGCCATCGCCAGCCTCACGTCGCCCATCCAAGCCGCCACCCAAACCACCCGCTTGTCTCCAATTGCGCTGATCCCCACGCCTATCACCACTCGTCCATGCCGACTTGCACGTTCGCACATGCCGAGTTCGTCGAAGCCAGCCCCATTGACTAGCTCCTTCATCAACTGCCTCAGCCGCTGCTACTCGTGCCAGCCTTGTCTAAGCCGGTCGCCAACCCCCCTAGCTGGTCTCGTCGCTCCAGCCAGCTCGTCTAACCACCGGCAGCCCCCTCGACCAACAGAGGTAGAACCGATTCCCAGCTCAAGCCGTGAGGCTTGCTAGACCGTTTTCAGCCCCTTCTGGACCTCCCTTGGTGTCTCGTAGGCTCGAGTCTTGGTTGTTATTGCGGCTTTGTCGCCGTGAACCAATTTACTTGCTAATTTGATGAGTTAACCTCCTAAGCTCTAATTAAGGGTTAATTGCACTTATAGGGGATTAGTTTATGCTAAGTATGGATTAGGGGGATTAGTTAGATTTAATGGATATTTGAGTAATTTAGTTAGGCCAATTATTTAGTTAGTTTAGTTAGTTAGTTCAATTAGTTAGTTAGGTGGATTAGTTAGGTATTTAGTTAGCCTATTAGATTAAATTAGTTAGAATTGTTAGATTAATTAGTTAGTTCAATTAAATTAGTCTAGTTCGGTTATTTAATTTAATTAAGTAGTTTAATTTAATTATTTTGTAATTTATTTAATTAAATGCAATTTATTTTAATAATTTTTAATTAGAGTAAATTATATCGGGATAGTTGGTTGTCAAAATTTTATGTTGATCGTCATGGAGTCGATTTGTGAAATTGAGTGTTATTTATGCAATTGAGTGTTCGATGATGATTTTTATTTATTATTTAAAAAATATGGAATTTTGGTATTTAATTAGAAAAATACCGGGTGTCGGGTTTTAATGCCAAAATTTTTTTAAGTACTATATCAAATCGTGGAATTTTTAAATGTGAGAGTATCACGCTTTGTGGATCGATCTAACTGTGTGTCCATGCACAATTATTTTACCGGGTGTTTTTAATTTGAAGAAAATATGCCAAGTACATTATTTGAAATTGAGGCATTTGAGTGCAAAGCACGATGTCCTTGACCGAGATTGGATGTGTGCATGATTGCATAATACCTTGATGCGTTTAAGCAGAGTAGTGAACCTGTCCTAATGCGTTTACGCGGGAAGATATTTGATTAAGTTTAGATGCCCTTAACAACGGATGTTGGTTGTAGTGAATGTTGGGCCGATGCTCTTTCGGGAATGCCGTCTAGATGTAAACGTTGTCGTGGTCGACTAAGCAGGACGATGCTTGATTATGCCGGATGATTGTCAACTATTGAGTTGGCCATGACCGTTGGGTCGTAATTAATTAGAACACTTGAAAGAGTGAGATAACCGCGCCTAATTATGGAACAAAATTGTGTGACACGGAATGGAACGTGTCATAACGATTTGGTCTTATAATTGGGACCCCTATAAGTGATTGAGATATGACAATGAAGTGTTCAAATTATTGAGTGCATTTACTGTATGCATCTATTTTATGAGCTGTACTAACGTGTAGGGAGGTGCCAAGGCGAGATAAGCCTTATATGATGCAGGTTTAGGCTGCCTCTAGGATAATCAGGGTTTAGGGTGTAAATTTGCTGAGACGTTGTCTCACCTCATCGTGGTTTAAAATTTTCAGGTCCTTAGATGGAGGCACGTCACGTACGTTATGGGGTCCCACAGGTGATGGACTTTGAGCACTCTTATTTCTCTATTCCCGAGACTAACTTAATCTGTGAGCTAATTGAGTCCACGATCTAGGTTGAAAAGGGCCTACCTTAGTTGGTATTTCATTGATTCATAGCATGATTCATTAACTTTCCTAACGGGAGTCGGGAGGGTCCCATTCGGGATTTTGATGGACCTCCTACCGGGACCGAGGAGTGGGAAATAGGGCACCCTATGGATATTAGTTATGGAGGACCCAGGGGCCATGACTGAAGAGTCTGGTGTTTAGATAGCTCAATGGCTCTTTCTAAGTTAGACCCTTGTGTATAGACTAGTAGGACCGATTGGTTATGTATATAAACCTGATGTGTTTATAAAATATGTTTTGTGTTAATTGGTTGTCCTGCTTTTCTATCCCATGTATTTGTTGTTGTCTAGAGATTGTATTTTGCTTCCGCATGTGCTTAAAATGAATGGGTTGGCGATGAGTCCTGGGAACGTCGCAATTCTATCGACTACTAAGGAATGTTCGCATGCTCGAGGTTCGGGGCGTGACAGAGGGATTGCTGGGTTTGCTTGTTAATTGGACAACAACCCGTTCATGCCCTTAAAAACTCGAAAATCTCATTTTGCTGGGAATGCCCTTTTTTCTGATATCATGAAGTGTGGTCATCTCATCCTAGCTGCGGCATGGTCATGTTACCATTTAGACTTCCAAGTCCTAAAACTTTATGAACCCCATTATCAACAACCTTCCTTGCCTTAATTGTTCTATCATTAGGTCGGTATCTGCAAACCCATTGGATCCAACGGTTTAAATACAGCGAGCGAAGATGCTCCGAGCTTATTGTAAAATTTCACATCATGGACAAGTATTTTAAACCAAAATGCGTTAGCCAAAAAGTCAAGTAACAAAAAATTTAGGTTTAACATGTTCTTTAATTCTCATGACACGAATCTTGACACCTCAAAGGGGCTAGACTTTTTCAATAAGAACCTAAAAGAAAGTTTTCACCTTTCGATTTCCACAACATGGGGAGAAATTGGGAGAAAATTGCTTTGCATGTTTCCTGGCCACATCTTCCCCATCACCTCCTCCCCCAGACCCAATTCTAACGTTCGATAACCATCTTTTTTCATTTCCCTCCTCCACGTCCCTTCATACGTACCCCTCCTTATTTTACGCCAACACCATCTCCCTTCGGATGGATCTTAACGACCTTCCTTGCCTCAACTGTTGGATCATTAGGTTGGTTTATACGAACACAATAGATCCAATAGTTTAAATACAGCTGGTGAAGATGCTCCAAGCTTAACATAAAATTTCACATCATGGACAAGTATTTCAAATCAGACGTTAGCCAATGAGTCAAGTCACGAAAAATTTAAGTTTGACTTGTTCTTTACTTCACACGACACAAACTCGACCCCTTAAAGGCCTAGACTTTTTCAGTGAAAACCTAGAAGAAAGTTTTCACCTTTCGATTATAACAACATGGGGGAAATCCGGAGAAAATTGCTTTGCATGTTTCCGGACCGCGTCTTCCCCATCACCTCCTCTGCTAGACCCAATTTTAACGTTCAATAGCTATCTTTTTTCATTTCCCCCCTCCACGTCCCTTTATATGTACTCTCCTTGTTTTGCTCCAACACCATCTCCCTTCAAATGGATCTTACCACGCCACGTTCCTCTCTCTCTCTCTCCTTGCTCTTCCTCATCGTCCTCCAAATTCACTTCCCCGTGCGAGCTTCCGGCTACTTCTCGCCATTCCAAGAATGCGCTCCTTTTTTGTGTGGATATATACGAATCGGCTATCCTTTCAGGCGTATAAGGCAACCAAGATACTGTGGGTATCCAGGCTACGAGCTTGACTGTGAAGGATTTAACCCGATTCTGTCCATGGTGTCTCAGAAATATCAAGTGATCCACATTGATGGGAGTGCGCAGATCCTTGTGGTGGCGAGGTCAGATTTATCAGGCACTATATGTCTTGAAACATATAACGAAACCACTTTAGACTTGAATCTCTTCAACTACACTTCCAATAACCTCAATTCCACCTTAATTTACAATTGCGACACATGGCCAACCCTTCCATCTTATTATCGGTTGTCTTGTCTTGAGTCTCAATTTGGCTACTTTGTTTTGAGTGTAAACCTATCAAACCTACTGCCCAAGCGATGCAATTCCATTGTTCATGTCCCGATTTCAAAAAGTGAACCTATAGATTTACCACCACCTTCGGCAGGCAGCGACTTTGGTGATGATATCAGCGACATTCTCAATAAAGGCTTTGAGATCACATGGATTGCCAACACATCGATGTGTGAATATTGCGTTATATCAGGGGGAATATGCAGGTATGACCGGACAAGGCAAGAATTCAATTGTTTTTGCCTTAACGCAGCCTATCCAACAAGCTGCCACAAAACGCCAATACTGGCAAGCATCCCTTCAATGCCGCCGGTACTAGCAATCATCCCTTCAGGTATGTATGCTTACTCTTATCTAACTTGTGGTTTTCACTTATAAGTTCAATGAGAAGTGATGGTTTTATAAATTATTGTGGTGGGCTTAAGTTGGCCTGTCCGCCCATGTTAGGCCTAAAAGCATGGCCCACAAAATTTGGGCCCATGGATGGAGGGATATGATGAATAGGTACGTTTCTATTTGGAGGGGACGTATATAAGGGGAGATAAAGAGGGAGGAACGCACCTTTTGGTATATTACGTACGTTTCCTCCCCCCTCTCTCCCTTGAAACACCTCCAAAAGAAAAACAAACGCAAAAGGTGATGCTCTCTTCCCTTCAAGGCAAAATTCGCATCATCGGATTGAACGAGATCGGTTTCTCTTGCTCATATCGGTGTTGGTGTTTAATTTGTGGCTAACAAGGTACGCTCGATTTTGTGGTGTGCTTTAGGATCAGTGATACATGTGTTTTTCCCGAGCTCATCTTCCGCACAAGTTTAGGGGTTTGATTTAGTGTCGAATCCGGTTTTTGGGAATTCGACAATCCCAACATTGGTATCAGAGCCATAGTTCTTGTTTCCATATCCTTTTCCATGTTATTCCCGACCCTTTTCATGTTTATGGATGATTTCTTATTGATTTTTTTGTGAAAATAATCGGCCGACAACGATCGAGGCGAAAATTGCGACACCTGAGCACTGTTCATCCATTTTTTCGAGTTTCTATAAGTTGAAATCGATTTCTGATGGCGTTGGATGGAAGGTTTTGTCGAGATGAGCGCGGCGAGTGGTGGAACGCTGCTAACGGCCATTGAACTCGCCCCCACGCGCAGCCGGAACGAACCGGCGTTCATGCGTTGATTTGCTGAGGAAGGCGTGTGCATCGCACGCGCGCACGTGCACGTGCAAGGCACGTGCTGGGTCGGTTCGTCTGACTCGGCCCGACCGGTCCGATTGGTCCGTCCGGTTCGATCGGTCTGACCGGCCCGCCCGACGACCGTTGACCGTTGACCGTTGACCGTTGGCTTCGACCGTTGAGAAAAAAAAAAAGAGGAAAATAATGTGTTTCTTTTTCAAATTAAGTGTATGTGGATTATATGTGATCCCTTATTTGTTCTGCATTTGTTGCAGGAATAATGCCTCCCTTGAAATTGCGCACACCTATTTGCGCAATTACCGATGAACAAAAGGAAATGCTTTCTAAGTTGATAGCTGAGCTGACTGATCATCGATGGAGAGTGGTGACTTAATTGATCACATCCTTGAAGTCAACGGGAAAATTCAAAAGGTTATATGGAATGGTCGTCCTATGCCACAGTCTGAGATAGTGCGATTTTTCATGAACACCCTTCCACCAGAATGACATGGAGTGTTGAATCGCATATGGGATGTCAACGAGCCGCTCATATAGGAAAATTGTGATGGATTTTATAGATGAATATTACTGGATTGTTATAAGGGAAAAGATCAAGAAATTGAACAAAAGATGATCTTTTCCAGTTCATGTATTGACTTAGTGTTAGATGTATTGACTGGCCTTTGCTAAGTGTGCTTTGTGGACATCTTATGTAATGTTTACTACCTGATTGTTGTTGATGTAGCAACTGATATGTTAGCTGTATTATATGAAATCATTATTATTCTATTGGATGTCAAATATTATTTGCTTTCTATTATTGTTGACTGTTATGGGTAGTTCATAGAAGTTTTTATAGCTTCATAGAATTTATTTTGCATAAGATAATTATATTAATAATAGTTTTAAGTTAGGATTTTTGAAAGATAATTGGAAACATAGTGACCTTTTGATTCTTAAACCTTACTTGAAATTGTTCATTAATATGATGGGTTTGTGCAAAATAGATGCATAAATGATAGGCATTAATAATTCGTACATATATGTCTGATGTGTTCGAATCAATGGCTTCAGTCACAAAGAGCATAGTTGCCAAGCTGAACAAAGGTGAAAAGCTCAATGGCAACAACTATGAAATTTGGCACATGAAAATCTAATATGTGCTGAAGAGCAAGAGGTACTAAAGGCTCTTAACCTAACCATGGTAGTACATAAAGAAGGAAACACTACACAGCACAAGAGAGATAAGGAAGCATTCGCTGCATGAAAAAGAAAGAACTCTCTTACTCGCATTACGTTGCTGAGTAGCATGTACAATGACGTCATGCGAGAGTTTAGGCGTTTTGACAATGCCAAGGAAATGTGGGAAGCATTGGCAACAAGATTTGGTCATACTTCGGTGACCAGACTGAGGCAGCTCACTATTAAGTTTGACTCTTATAAGAAGCCTCATGGTCAAATCATGAAACAACATCTTAGAAGATGTCAAACATGATTAATGAGCTGAAAGATGCTGGCCATGTCCTCACTGATGAGCAGCAAGTGCAAGCAGTGATACGTTCCTTGCCTCAGAGTTGGGAGCATATGAAAGTGCACCTAACCCATAATAAAAATATCAAAACCTTTGAGGATGTAGTGCGTCATCTTGAACTGGAAGAGAATTGCCTCTTGGCTGCTAAGCCGGAAGCTGAAATCTATCATGCTAGTTCTAGTTCACATGGAGCTTCGAGCTCCAAGCGCAAACGTCCTAACTGATTTGATAAAGGGAAAGGCAAGGAAGCGGGTCCTTCAAGGAAGAAACCTAAGTTTAACTAACATGAAAGAGGAAAGCATCCTCGAATGAAGAAGCTTATAAGGGTGAAGTGTTACAATTGTGACAAGAATGGTCACTATGCTCGCGACTGTTGTGAGCCAGAGAAGGTATACACCCCTTGTACTTTTCAGAATTTTGCTTTTGTGACAAGTTTTATATTCTTAACTGAATCTAATCCTTTGTGGACTGTAGATTCAGGAGCGATAGACCATGTAGCGAAGGATAGAGGATCCTTCGTGGAATTCCGACGAGTACCAACTGGAACTAAGTGGGTCTATGTGGGAAATAACTCCAGAGCTAAAGTAAAAGGAATTGGCACCTGCCAACTAAACATGCATGGTTGACGCACTTTATTTCTACATGATGTATTGTATGCTCTGGAGATTCGTCGGAATTTAGTATCTGTCTTAGTGTTGGTCAAGTTAGGTTTTAATATAAACTTCCATAATAGATGTGTGGATTTATATTTGGATACAAACTACTATGGTTATGGTTATTTTCTGGATGGTTTCATTATATTAGATATTGACTATTTTAATGCAAATGTTTGTTATTCCATTCTCACGTCTCCTAATTCATATGATAATGATGTGAAAGTGTGGCATGCTAGACTTGATCATATTGGCCAACAACATATGAATAGACTAGTCAAAGAGGGCTTATTGGGCAACATTAAAAAAGTCGATTTGCCCATATGTGAGTATTGCCTAGTAGGGAAAACGACAAGGAAACCATTTGGAAAAGGTAAAAGAGTTGGATTTCTTCTGTATTTAATCCATTTTGACGTCTGTGGTCCAATAAATATGAGAGGAAGGCATGTGGCTGTTTAATACTCGATTCGGATATGGCTATTTGATTTCTCATAAATCTGAAACATTGAGTTGTTTCAAAAGGTTTATGAACTTGGTAGAAAATCAATTAGACAATAAAATAAAAGCATTGAGATCCGATCGAGGTCAAAAATATTTATCTGATGAGTTTAGAAAATTATGTGATGAAAAAGGAATAGAAAGACAGTTGTCTATTCCATATACTGCTCAACAAAATGGTGTTGTAGAGAGAAGAAATAGAACCCTACTGAAAATGGTTAGGTCCATGATGGTGCATGCTAACTTACCTATCACTTTTTGGAGTGATGCGTTGTTAATTGCTGCCTATATACTTAACCAGGTGCCTTCCAAATCAGTTACTTCCACTCCATATGAGTTATGGACAGGTAGAAATTGGACTTAAGTTTTCTTAAGCCATTGGGTTGTACTGCCTATACTCATGAGTCCTCTCACAAGTTAGGGAAATTAGGTCCCAGAGGAAAGAAGAGTATTTTCATAAGATACTTCGAACACTCAAAAGGGTATGTGTTCATAGATGAGCAGGAAAGTGGGAGTATAACTGAATTTGAATCACAAGATGTCACATTCTTGCAGGATGAATTTCCTAAGAAGGGCGAAATAGGTGAAGATTATTCCATATTTGAAACCTTGGATCAAGATAATGATATTAATGAAGTTCGTCCAAGTGGGAGTAATATGAGAAGTGATGAATTGAATTGAATTCATTCAATTGTAACCACATGATGAGACGACGTCATCATTATCTAATCCTAGTGGAAGCATAATGGGGAATGATGTGCAAAGTGTATAATCTGCCATACGGCGAACAAGTCGCCAAAGTATTCTCCGTCGACGTTTTGACATTGAAGGGGAAATTTTTATGATTGCTCCACAAGATAAGGATGAGCTAAGAAATATACATGAGGCTCTAAATTGCCCTAGTAATGAAAAATTGATTTATGCAATGGAAGAGGAGATTGAGTCAATGAAGTCAAACCAAGTTTGGGAACTGGTTGATCTTCCAAGGGAACGCAAAGCTATTGGGAACAAGTAGGTTCTCAAAATAAAGCGAAAAGCTGATGACTCAATAGAAAGGCATAAGGCTCGCCTTGTGGCGAAGGGGTATAATCAACATGAAGGAATTGATTATGAAAAAACATTTTTTCCTATAGTAAGATTTACCTCGATTCGCATTATTCTGGTAATAGTGGCTAGTATGGATTTTGAGTTATATCAAATGGATGTAAAGAATGCTTTCCTCAATGGAGAATTAGAGAAAGAAATATATATGAAACAACCTGATGATTTCATAGTGAAATGCCAAGAAGAAAAGGTATGTCGACTTTTGAGATTGATATACGGTCTTAAGCAGTCATTGAGACAATGGTATATACATTTTCATAATGCCATAATGGCATATGATTTTAAAATGATTGATGAAGATCATTGTGTATATATCAAAAGATTCAAAGATCAATTTGTGATCATATCATTATATGTTGATGATATACTAATTGTCGGAAGCAATATGGAGTTTGTTAATATTGTCAAGAGTTGGTTGTCTTCCAACTTTGAGATGAAAGATATGGGTAAGGCTGCATACATTTTTGGAGTTAAGATTTCAAGAGATCGTTCGAAGAGATCGTTATATCTTTCACAAGAAACATATATACATAAGGTTCTTGAATAATTTCGTATGCAAGATTGTAAACCCATAGACACTTCTATTACAAAATGTGAAGGATTGAGTCATAGACTGTGTCCAAGGACTCCACAAGAGAATAAACAAATGAAACATGTTTCTTATGTCAGTGTTGTTGGAAGCTTGATGTACGCTATGATGTGTATAAGACCTAACATATGTTTTGCAATGGGAATGGTGAGTAGTTACCAATCCAACCCAAGTCAAGCACATTAGAAGACCGTTAAGAGAATACTGAGATATCTAAAGGGAACTACTGGTTGTATGCTGAGTTATCAAGGAAAAGATCTGTGACTCTAAGGCTATTCTGATGTTGATTATGGAGGAGATTTAAATGAAAGGAAATCTACCTCTGGCTTTGTTTTCTTACTAAATAATGGCGCCATATGTTGGAGCAGTAAGAAACAAACGTGTATAGCCTTGTCCACGATGGAAGTTGAGTTCGTGACATTATCAGCAGTAGTATAAGAAGGTGTTTAGCTTAAGAGATTTTTGGATCATTTAGGTGTTATTGGAAGTGCTATAGATTCATTGTTGGTTAACTTTGATAGCCAAGCAGCTATAGTGTACACCAAAGATCCAAAATATCATGGCAAGACCAGATATATACATACCAAGTATAACTTTGTAAAGGATATGGTTGCATGAAAAGATGTGAATTTTCAGTACATATTACGTATAGAATGATAGAAGATCCTATGACAAAGTCAATATCTAGAGATGTGTTTTGTGGTCATATGAAATCTCTAGGATTGCGTAGAGGCTGATGTACTGAATATTGTAATCTCCCAAAGTGTTCACATTGGATGAATTTGTGTTTTCATCATTAATGCCTATGAATTTTTGTTTAATCTTTATGCATCTTAATGCTCAGTGCATTACTTTAAGTTGAGAAAGTATGTCGGACAAATATAAGATTAGCCCACTCACAAGGGTAATCGCCTCTATTTACTGTGTGATAAATAGAGATGAGACTATTTTTTTAACCTTACTATCTAGGTGATAATTGAGAGCTCAAGCTTAAAATACATAAGTCACCTTAACTGAGTGTTAAGATGATGGCATAATACTTATTATGTCTGAAAGTAAAATACCCCACATATTTTACTTTATTTTTCTAAGATGCCAAATGTGAGTTCTGATGAATTTTGTGAATGAGTAGATACGTGAACTCAAGTTAGATATTGGGTATGTCTGAACTATCATCTGTACAGTATTGAA
The DNA here is from genome assembly GCA_017140325.1 of Eucalyptus leucophloia subsp. euroa. Taxonomy (NCBI): domain Eukaryota; kingdom Viridiplantae; phylum Streptophyta; class Magnoliopsida; order Myrtales; family Myrtaceae; genus Eucalyptus; species Eucalyptus leucophloia. The sequence continues at coordinate 10,531,996 of CM029469.1, read as the reverse complement.
GGTGTAGGCATACGTTCTATGGGAAATGAGTTAATACCGTAATACGTATTTCATACTACGTATGTATGAGACAATCAATAAGAGTGACAAAAGTTTGATCTCAACTTTTATGCCGTGTGAGACTCTTGAGGAAAAGAGTTCCTCAATTTTAGTGCCCTCATGACTTTTACTTATTCTCAAGATTTCTATTTAGTGTTTGTTATCTTAGGATGTTGCCAATGGTCATGAACAGATTCGATCTCATGGGACATTTCTAGAAAAGCAAGTTGAACTGAAATTGAGAATTTGAAGGAAAGAGGAAGATCGAATTTGGAGAATCACATTGTGTTTTTGTATTCACTGGTCGACCAATTATGACTGTCTTTAGGATAATTATAATTGTGAATACAATATATATATATATATATATATCATTGTTTAAAAGAGATCAAGAGAGGTGATCGATTAATCTAGGGTACTGCATACTAAATCTACTCAGAGTATGACGCCCATTATGAGCTGCTATATATTCCTAACAGATGTATGGTAATGAGCTCTCAAAGTATGCTGGTCGCACGGATTAATCATCGGTATAAATGTTGAATAGAGGTAAAGAAAATCCTGTGCGGCCCACCATGTGCGAGTGAGATTGATTATTGTGATGGGCCTAAGTTGGCCCGTCCGCCCATGTTGGGCCTAAAAGCCCGGCCCACAAAATTAGGGCCAATGGATGGAGGGATATGATGAAGGGGCACATTTCTTTTTGGAGGGGACGTATATAAGGGGAGATAAAGAGGGAGGAACACACCTTTTGGCATATTACGTACGTTTCCTCCCCCCCTCTCTCCCTTGAAACACCTCCAAAAGAAAAACAAACGCAAAAGGCGACACTTTCTTCCCTTCAAGGCAAAATTCGTGTCATCGGATTGAATGGGACCAGTTTCTCTTCCTCATATCGGTGTTGGTGTTTAATCTGTGGCTAACAAAATACGCTCGATTTCGTGGTGTGTTTTAGGATCGGTGATACATGTGTTTTTTTCGGGTTCGTCTTTCGCACAAGTTTAGAGGTTCGATTTAGTGTTGAATCCGGTTTTTGGGAATCCGACAATCCCAACAAGAAGAATTGCTGGGCAAATCCTTCCCTCAAACAAAGTGTAGTCATCCTCACTGGGACATGCATGATTGTGTTACAATTTAGACTTTAAGTCCTAAAACTTTATTCTCAAAAACCTTCCTTGCTTTAACTGTTGGATCATTAGGTCAATATCTACAAACCCACGAGATCCGACAATTTAAATGTGACCAGCGAAGATGCTTCAAGTATTCTTTAAAATCTCACATCACAGACAAGTAATTTAAATTGGAATGGGTTAGCTGATAAGTCAATCAACCTAAAATTTAGGTTTGACTTGTTCTTTACTTTCCACAACCTGAACACTTGACCCCTCAAATGGGCTAGACTTTTGTAGTGAGAACCTTAAAAAAGGTTCAACTTTTCAATTTCAACCACATAGGAGGAACTCCGGAGCAAATTGCTTCGCATGTTTCCTTTGTCTTCCTCATCACTTCCACCCCCATACCCAGTTTCAACGTTCGATAGCCATCCCTTTGATTTCTCTCCTCCACGAAATTTCAGAAGGATGGAACTAATCTCGGTCAAAGTCGACGGTAAAAATAGTTTTCTATATCACACTGATGAAGAATTAACGACATCCATCTCCTTTATACTTCAGTCCGGAAAAAGTGAATGAATAAAGAGGGAATTTCTCCATCGTCAGCTTGCCCCTCTGAACTCTAAACCCTCATTCCACTTGATGTTCTCACCCATGAGAGCATGAACTTACTCAAATGGGTGACGCAGCCACTCTCCTTCTCTCCCCCACTTCACGCTCCATCCTTGTCTTCGTCCTCGTTGTCCTCATCGTCCTCACTGTCCCGCAAGTTCTTTTATGCGAGGGAGATGATGATGTCCACCATACCAAATGCCACCGCTCTTTTAACTGTGAAACCATCGCAAATATTACTTATCCTTCCAGGGAAAACGGCCGACCCCAATTCTGTGGACTTCCAGCATTCAGGGTTCAGTGGTATGAGGACGAATACCCTATCATTGAGTACCAGGAGCAGAGTATCGAGTACTCAAGATTGATCGACATCTTTGAATCAAGGGTTCAATGGTCAGTATAGTGACCACCCTGAGTGCCTAACTTGTGGTTCTTCTCTCGGGTTTTGCGGTAGCAACATCTCTTCTTCATCATCTTGTTTCACGTGCTATTGCCACGACAAACCCCACGCTCGGACCTGCAATGACCCTGGTACGTTCTTTTGGTAGCATTCCCAGGTGATCATTCTCTACTTCATCTGGTGGGTTCTTGTTTATATCATCGCGTGGAATTCTATTATCGACCATGTAAAATATGAACGAAATCACCAAACCTTGAGCTTCTGCAGAGTTAGTTTTACTTAGTACCTCTAAGATCATATGGCTAAGGGACCCTGAGAATTTGTCGAGAGAAAACTTGATTTGCACGAATGTGATCCGCTTGTTTCTTTTGTTGGAAATTCGATGGTGCCATACTTGTTTTGTCTTCCTCCATCTAAGAATATCAAGCGAGAAGAATGACCTTTCTATGACTTTTCTTTTTGGGGCGCCAAGCAAGAAAGAATGTCAAGTTAGCAACTGCTTGGCTATCAAGTCTTCATGAGAGAGACTTGTTTTCGTTGACTAGTCGCGAAAGTTTGTATAACGGGTTTGTTCCTAATTGTAACTTAGAGGTCCCTTTGACTTGTTTTCACTGCCTCGCTTGGTATTTGCTTCGAAGTTGAAGAACTAGCACATGACCGTGATAGGAATTTGGACCAATTCAAACGAATGCCATTTGATTTTTCCGCAAATGCTTTCCACACTCTCTGCTACCTCTTTCTGCTATCCTCTGAAATCCTCTGCCTCCTTCCGGTCCAAATGAATCACCAAAACTTCATGTGTGTAGCTAATTGTCACCAATTCGTTCTTATCATTGTCTTCACCGACTTAGTCTATCTGGCTCGCTCTGATGATGCACAATACGAGGCCTGCATGCCTCGGAATCCTGACTTTCTCGGACGGGCAGTTCATTGTCAAGGATATCTTCTATGCGAACAATTTGATCCTCCCTGTTAATGCTCGTGTACCATGAATCCTGTGATGCTTCACAGCAGAATATCAGCCTCAAAAGGACGCCTTTCAATCTCAGTTACCGATCTGTTCTTGTACTATAATTGCACCTCGCAGCTGACAGGTTTTTACGTATCCAGGGGACTGTGCTGGCCACTCCACCCACCATTTTTTTGCTTTTTTTCCCCAAGGAAGAATTGCAGGAAATGGATTACTATTCTGTCGTCATCTACTGCTATTTTGCTGTTAGCATTCCTCTTTATGTTGATGCCCATTTCACTAGCTCGAAGAAAAAGTTCCTATTGAACTGACTGCAACTACTGTGATTAATTGTTATATCTTTAGGTCGGTCTCTGCGACCCACATGATCAAATGGTTTAAATATATTTAGTGAAGGTGCTCCAACTTTACTGTAAAATTGTGCAAATGTTGGGCTAAAACTACTGGTTTCTTCTTGGGCTCTTATCATAAACACAACCAAATAAAGAGAAACACTCCGTCTCCGTAAGTGGTGATAAAATCCGATCATTTGTGAAGTTGGAATACATTATCGATGGAGGTGAACCGTGCACTTAATTAAATCTTTACACAAATCTGATCATTTGAGTACTAACACTGTTTTTCCTGATTTTCAATTGATCTATCATTTCTTCCTGCTGTGAATAATGTCCTTATGCTTTTCCAATTTCTTCGCCTAAGCTTAGACCATTGACTCGCTTACCACTGCAAACAAAAACTCTCCGGTCTCTTGAGTCCCAAGAGATCTTGTCGGTCCGACCGGAAAAGATAAAAAAAAATAAAAAGAGATCCCATTGGAACCTAGTTTGCGAGTTATCAGTTGGGTCTTTACGACTCAAGACACTTGAAAATCATCGCCTGAACATGAGCTGCGCACTTGTTTTATCTGTGGAAAGACTTCTAATCAAGCCTATAGGTCCGCTTAGAAGCCAAACGAGTTGAGACATGTCTAGAACCTAGGAAGCATGGAAACTCTTCAGGAGCTTCCGTGTTTGTGTTGGACACCTCGACATGTGTTTGACACGTAGTCAATGGGTGTTGGACATCCTACAAGCGGTTAACTCTCTGGACAAGCCAATGACACATGAGTCCGGAATCTTAACATGCGGTTTGACATGCACAGGGTCAATTTTAAAAATTTTCAATAAATTAAGGGTCAAAATGTAAATACATAAAAATATAAAATAAAATAAAAAAGATAAGGGAGAAAGGAAATCCAATCTTATGATAGTGAAATATGGATTTTTTTTTAACTTACTGTTAAATGTTATATTTAATAGTGGAATGTGGATTTTTTTTCCAAATTTTATGGAATATTGGAATGGAATATAGATGAATTTCTCATATTAAAACAATGAATTATATTAACAAATTGTGGATTAATATTTTCAGTGTAAATTCATTCTAGGCTTTTTTTATTATTTATTTATTTGTAAATTTGAATCAAATTAATTTCACTAAAATAATCATCAAAATGATAATTTATCATGTATATATAAAAATATACATTTAATATAAAACATGTCCAAATGCGTTGGAATTCTTTATTTTTTGAGAAATGACATGTCGGCATATTATGTCATGTTAGTTGTGTATCGCGTATCAGTGTTGTATTACTTAGTCTAGAACATACCACCTATTCAATTAGTTCCACAGAATGTATATATCTGTCTTCGCCTCTGATGATCATATTGCAGAGCATTTGCCACTTCTTTAGCAGCTAGAAATTATTTTTGTTTTTTATTATCCAGCGCATCCCCTGATAGCTGTAGAACTCAGGATTTTAGCTAGTGTCTATCTTCGTTTGTCAATCAGCCACATATCCATGTGCATGTGTTTCCAATTTCTCTGGAAAGATGTCACTAATTGATCCACGAAAAATGTTCAAGAAGAGGATAGAGCCTGGTGAGGTTGTAATATTTTCACTCTACCGTGGTGTCTTTTCTTTCTTGAAATGGAATGTGCTATAACCTCATGATGTACCCTGATTTGTATATATCTTGGACACTTTGAAATCATCTGTTTGCAATTCGTTGACAAAATTTTCACTTTGATGACGACAGTCCCAGGAAACAAAAAGATTGGTCTCAAAGTTGGAATAGGTAATTAATTCAAGACTCTCTCTCCCACTTCTCTACACTATCCTCTGCAATTTGTTTCGATTTTTGATAGTATGCTTCCCTCATTGCTCAATGGGACCAATGTTTCCAATATAATCTTTGAAGCCTTGATAAAGTGATCAAGTGAGACTGCTGTTCAAAAACATACTTCGTTTTCTTAGGAATGGCTGCATTAGGAGCTGGAATTGTGGTCACCCTTATCTTAGGGTGCGTTTGGTTCGGCATTTGAAAAGCCCATTAGAAAAATGCAAAGCAGTTTAGTCTAAAGGGCTTTAGAGGGAATGCAAAGACTGTTTGGTAAATTCTACTTTGAAAAGCAACTTTGAGATAAATGCTATTTGGTAAAAAAACACATTTAGAAAGCCCATTTGGTGATTAATGTAAATATTTTTATTTTTATTTGTTTAAAATTAAGAAAATAATGTTTGTAACCTTTTTAATTTATATTTGATAACAATTTTAAAGATGTTGTGTAAACAATTTTATTAAAATTAAAATTCATTTTTTTTTTACTAAAAGACATCAAATAGAAAAAATTTACGTGCGCTCTTTCTCAATTAAAATAAAAATACTTTAATTACAATAAAAACATGATAACATATGCTTTGAGGAAAGAGTTCATTATCCTTAAAAGTTACAAATATCCTTAATTACTTCATAAATGCATAGCTATTTGATCACGTAGACATCAAATAGAAAAAATTTACGTGCGCTCTTTCTCAATTAAAATAAAAATACTTTAATTACAATAAAAACATAATAACATATGCTTTGAGGAAAGAGTTCATTATCCTTAAAAATTACAAATATCCTTAATTACTTCATAAATGCATAGCTATTTGATCACGTAGACATCAAATAGGAAAAATTTACGTGCACTCTTTCTCAATTAAAATAAAAATACTTTAATTACAATAAAAACATGATAACATATGCTTTGAGGAAAGAGTTCATTATCCTTAAAAATTACAAATATTGTTAATTACTTCATAAATGCATAGTTATTTGATCACGTAAACATACCATATCAGATGCTACATCATCATTTGAAGCATTACCCTCCCCATTTACATTATCAGGATCAATTGTATATAAATTGAGATCCAAATCTACTCTAGCAAAATGTGTATTATTCAGGGCATTTCTTCGTATATAATTGTGCAAGGCCATCGTTGCTATCACAATTTTCACTTGCTTTGTATATGGATAACTTAGCATGCCCTTTAAAATTTTCCACTTCTTCTTCAATACGCCAAAAGCTCGCTCAATTTATGATCGTAGTGAGGAGTGAGCACGATTGAACACTTCTTTATAACCTGTCGGTTGAGGACCTTATTGAAACTCAGGTAAATGATATCTAACTTCTTTATATAGCCCCAAATAGCCTGTGGGATTTGGATATCCAGCATCGACCAAATAATATTTGCCTACACAAAAAAAAATTGTAAATTTAATCAACATATAACACATACGTATATTAATGCATAAAAACTATTAATTAACTAACTTTTTGGAGGATGAGGAAATTGTAAATCATGTCTCCTGATGGCTTCATAAAAGATACGAGTGTCATGAGCTGTTCCCTCCCAACTGGCCCACACGTAAGTAAATTCCATGTTAAAATTACACACGGCCATCACATTTTGCATCGGTGTTCCTTTTCGACCAATAAAATGAAGCTGCTCACTCGTAGGTACTACCGCTGGAATATGAATACCATCTATAGCTCCAATACAATCCCAAAACAAGAAGAAGAATATTATTTGATTTATATTTAATTCATATTTTCTATTGTATAATCATAACTTACCTTAAATTGTGGAAAAAATCTTGTATTATTCCTAATCTTCTTTGGAACTTCCTTGAATTGTCGATCGGACGGTTGGATCAAATTTGCTCCCATTTCACATACTTTATCCAAAACTAAGCTAAATAGCCTGGATATGGTTTCCCCATAATGCTGAAAGCGCTCTTGTGCTAACCTATTACCTATATTATGTCTTAAAATATGAAGAAATAATTCTAACATTTCTGCAACATTAATATTTCTAGTTCCTTTCAAACCATATCGTGTCACTAAATCATTCATTAAATTCTTAAACACAATTCTATCCATTCTAAACTTTTGATAAAACCTTTCTGGATTAGCATCTATATCCATCAACTCTCTCAACCATGCATTTCCAGTATATGATGAGGTCATGCACGGTATTTTCTCACCATATATTGCCTGATAAACACTAACACCGCAAGTATGTGCAGCTACACAAAGTTGCCAATATTCTTCTTCCTCTTTTTCATGGTTTTCCCTTTCAGAAGAGTCATCCATAACTGATCAAAGTAACAAAATAGAATTAGAATAAGATATATAATGAATTATTTAAATCATTCATCAACAAAAAACACTTCTCATATATATGTATGCAAACTCCATTCGATAAAAAAACACCAATTAAAAACAAGTCTGATAACGTAGTATAAATATGTCTCACCAACTAATACAAATAAGTAGTGCAAATATATATTGAATTACAATAACATTACACGTGAAAAATATAAATAGCAAATATCCTAGTGAGCCCTACGTTGTGCGAACTTATACTTGAGCCATGTGACTTTTTCTTGATCATCATCTAAGTTCATAAAGATTTGCCTATTATCTTTCCTTTCGAAAGATAGTCTAGTGCAAAAAAATATAACTCTTGATTTTGCTTTATCTCGGTATAGCTTTCAACGTCTCCATGAGTTCCTTGTAAGGATCAACCTCTTTGGCATAACTTCTACTTTCAATAGCTGAACAAATCATCTCCATTTGCGATGCTAGCTTATCAGCCGTACTTTTCTTTTGTTTCTTTCCTTGAGACTGTTTCACCGAACTCTGCGACGTTCTTTTATCACTTTGATGTTGGTTACTGCTCTTTCCACCCATATTGTCCTTTATATTATCATCAGTAAATCCTGCTCCTACTGAACCACCAATGTCAAATTGTGTGGCAACAACATTGTGACATCCTGAAATTCGACCCCGTTTCGGAATTCAAATTTGAGGTTGGCCACCTCTCAAGTTTTATGGCCACCCTCAGAATTGAACCGGATGTCCAGGTCAGAATCAAGCAACTTCAACCGACAGATCCGGACGTGCAAAGAATTCTTCAAGAGGATACTGATAAAAGGAAAGCTGATTTTCAAGTTTCTGATGATGGGGTACTGAGGCTTCGTGGACGTTTGGTTGTACCTGACGATATAGAGCTTAGAGAAGAAATTTTATCTGAAGCACATCGTAGCAATTACAGCGTTCATCCTGGAAGCACTAAGATGTATCAGAATTTGCGTCAACACTATTGGTGGTCAGGTATGAAGGCGGATGTCGCTAAGCATGTGGCCAAGTATTTGACTTGTCAGCAAGTAAAAGCTCAGCATTGCAAGCCGGGAGGATTTCTACAACCTCTCGCGATCCCTAAGTGGAAATGGGAGCATATCACGATGGACTTCGTGACTGGACTACCAAGGAGTCAAAGGGGGAATGATTCGATTTGGGTAGTAGTTGACAGGCTGACAGAGTCGGCTCACTTCATTGCTGTTCGAAAGGACCTGAGTCTGGATAGACACGCAAACCTGTATGTACGTCAAGTGGTGCGTATGCATGGAGTGCCGGTTACGATAACATCTGATAGAGACCCGAGATTTACTGCCGCTTTTTGGAAGAGCTTGCAGAGTGCGTTAGGTACAAAGCTTCAATACAGTACGGCATATCATCCTCAGACGGATGGCCAGTCTGAAAGGATGATTCAGACTCTTGAAGACATGCTGAGAGCGTGTGTAATAGACTTCAAAGGAAGCTGGGAAGATCAGCTTCATCTGGTGGAATTCGCCTACAACAACGAGTTATCGCGAGCATCAAGATGGCTCCATTTGAAGTGTTGTATGGCAGAGCGTGCAGAACTCCAATGTGTTGGGATGAAGTCGGAGAAAGGAAGATAACAGGCCCAGAGTTGGTTCAGCAGTCAGTAGATGCCGTGGCAGTGATCAGAGACAGATTGAAGACCGCGCAGAGCAGGCAGAAAAGTTATGCAGATAAGCGCTGAAAGTCTTTGGAATTCCAAGTTGGTGATCACGTTTTTCTGAAAGTGTCACCAATGAGGGGAACTTCGCGCTTTGGTAAGAAAGGCAAGCTGAGTCCGAGGTCCGTAGGGTCCGTTTGAGATTCTTGAAAGAATCGGAAACCTAGCGTATCGTCTTGCGTTGCCGCCAAGATTGGCGCAAGTGCATGACGTATTTCACGTGTCGATGTTAATGAAGTATGAGCCTAACCCGACCCACGTGCTCAATTTCGAGGAATTGGACGTGGATGACCGTGTGTCATACGTTGAAAGCCCGGTTCAGATTGTCGATCGTAAGAACAAGTTCTGCGTACAAAGACCATTCCATTGGTCAAAGTGGTCTGGCAACACCACGGCACGAAAGGAGCGACCTAGGAGATTGAAGAGTCGATGAGACAGTTGTACCCCCGCCTTTTTGAGCAAAGTGTGTAATAGTTTAAATTTCGAGAACGCAATTTTTATAAGAGGGGAGGAGTTGTGACATCCTGAAATTCGACTCCGTTTCGATAAAGTGAAATGGGCATTTCGTCGACGTGCTTATGGCCCTTTTTTCTCTGAGCTGATCACTTATGAGTTAACTAACCTATTGGTAAAGCCGTTAAGGGATGTATCAGCTGTAAAATCCCTAAAAGCTACCTAATTGGTTGGATTGAGCTAAAATCACGTCTGATCAATTTTTAACCACGAAATTGAACTCGATTTCGGGAATCAAATTTTAAGCGCGTCATAATTCTTATTTTTAGGATCCTGTCTCATCGCTCGTCAATTTAGTGACGAGTCCGAAATTTCAATAAAGAAATTATCGGAAGAAAAATTGAAGACCAAAAGAACTAGAAAGGAAAAGGAAAATTTGCATAAAAGAATTATGTATTTCCCTTTTCTTTTTTTCCTCTCTCTCCCTCTCTTTTCTTTTCTTTCTTTTTCTTTTTCTCTCTCTCTCTCTCCTTTCCCCTTTCCCTTTCCCCTCGTGCGGATAGCCCCCACCGTTCACTCTCTCTCTCTCCTCTTTGACCGGTCCAACCCTATCCCTCTTTTTTTTCTCTCTCTCTCTCTCTCTCTCTCTTTCTTCTTCTTCTTCCTTCCTCCGCACACTGAAGCAAGCGAAACCAGAAAGCAAAAAGCTCGAGCGGAAGCCGCGAGCGCACGAAGACAGCAGCCGCCCGCTCGCCGCTCGTCCGGCCGCCGCACCGCCGCCCGCGCCGCGCCCGCTTGCCCGTTGCCGTCCCGCCGTCCGCTCCTCCCTCCGCGCGATCCAGCCGACCCAGCCCCTGTTCCGTCTCGTCCAGCCACCGTGAGTGGCCGAGCAAGCCGCCGAAGCCGCCTTGTGGCCTCACCGGACCGCCTCTTGCTTTCTTGACCCCTCTCCGCCTCTAACCATCTCTGTTTTCCTCTGTTTCGCAGCTAATCCAGCAACCCACGAAGTGGGTTTCAGCCGGCTCTTGGGCCGTTTTGGGCCGTTTCCGGGCCTCGAACCCGAGCCGTGCTTTGGGGACAATCGCTCCTCGCGTCGCCGCTGTCGGATTGATCCGATTTGCGCGCGATTTGGTGAGTAGTGGCTAATTTATGCTTAAGGTTGATTTAGATTTAATTAATTATGTTTAGGGTGTTAGATTAGATTAAATTAGCAATTATTAACCAATTGTGATGCGATTTAAATAAATTGATTGTGCAATTAACAAGTAGACGTGGTCTACTATTTATTGGAAGCATCTCGGGAATTTTCCAATGCCTAATCGGGCTTCAATTTGACGATTCGGGCCTAAGTGTGATTTTTGGCATTTAAATATTATTTTTCGAAATTAAATTAAATAATTATTTATTTTCCGAAAATTCAACTGAGATGGCCTGGAACCGAAAAATTATGCTGATGACCGTGGTGAAGTCCGTTTGTTTAATTGAGTTTAGTTTGTGCTAAATTGAATATTTAATATTTAATTTTTAATTTTCGAAATTAATTAATTAATTAATTATTTTTCGGAAATTAAGATTTTGATGGCTGACGACCGAAATCTCGTGCTGATCGTCGTGGCGCAGTCCGTTTATTTATTTGAGCTCTACGTTGTATGGAATTAAATAAAGTGTGATGTTTTAGGGATTTACCCTAAATTAATTTGGAATTGATTGAGATTGAATGATTGATTGGTAGATGGCCGAGTATGTTTGTTTAGCATTTATAATGCTTTGATTGAGTTGTAAAGTGGATGGGGTTATGAGAGAATTGGAAATACTCTGGAATTGAACCAATCAGACAGTGTATAGACCTACGTGGTTCGGTGATTGGGACATCACTGGCGAAAACGGCGCCTTAAAGAATGCACGTATCGGTCTATTACATACATTATTGTGGACCTACGTGGTTCGGTGATTGGGGATATCACTGGCGAAAACGGCGCCTTAAAGAACGCACGTATCGGTCTAGTACTCGTATTGTTATAGACATGTATGGTTCGGTGACTAAGGACATCACTGGCGAAAACGGCGCCTTAAAGAACGCATACACTTGTCTATTAAATACATTGTTATAGGCATGTGTGGTTCGGTGATTGGAGATATCGCTGGCGAAAATGGCGCCTTAAAGAACGCACACAATTGTCTATTTGAATACATGGTTATAGGCATGTGTGGTTCGGTGACTAAGGATGTCACTGGTGAAAACAGCGCCTTAAAGAACGCATGCAATTGTCTAGTGGATAAATCACATTGCTGAGTTTGGTGCCTGAGAGTATTGACCTAGAATGGTCCGTCTGACATGTAATCAACTAGATCGATTGATCATTGCTTTGATTTGATGTTGTGAATTGATTGACTGAATGGAAATGACCGTGAATGGCCTTGTTGGCATATAATCGACTATGTCGATTTGTTCGATGCTTCTATCGGTGATATGACTGTTTGAGTGCCTATTATGAATTGTACTGACTTGCAAGTAGGATCTGAGGCCAAGGTAAGTCTTCTGCCCCGTGCGTGTTTAGGCAGCCTGTAGTATAATGGTTTACTAATCGGGCTTAGTGGGGTAGAACTCGCTGAGACGTAGTCTCATCCCAGTTTGGGGAAAACCATTTCAGGACCCCGATAAGGAGCTGAGGAGGAAGAGTTGGAGAAGGATTTTTGGGAGAAGAAGACAATCTCGAGAGGGACCGTGAGTACGGCCTAGATGGAATGAAATTTTACTTCTTTGATATCTCCATTTTGATGTGAATAGAGTTTAGAATGAAAAGTGGTGAAGTGTTTTGGTTTGTGGTTTGTATAAAAGTTTGGTTATAAATTTCAATATAAAAAATATGGCCCTGCTTTTCTATCCCATCGTTTTTATTGTCTCGGGATTTTAACTGCTTCCGCATGTGCTTAAAAATGAAAGGGTCGGCGATACATTGTCTTGGGATATCGCATTATAAAATCGACCAAGTCGACGGATGTGTGCGTACGAGGATCGGGCGTGACAAACATCCTCATCAATATGTAAGCCTTGTGCAGGATTCCATGTGATGCTCCCAGTGGCAACAGTATCTCCAAACATTCTATCCAATAAAAGTTGAAGATCTGGATGTATGCCTTTCATCCTAAAAGGTCTAACCTTAGGATTTTCCTGTTGTAATAAACATTTTCATGAGTTTTATAGTAAAAAAGATGAACTTAAAAAAATTTAATAAAAGAATGGAAAAAACCTGAATTTTCATCTCCCACCATTCATCACTTGCATCAATGGTATTCTTTTTTGGATCCCATCCTAATCCAGTTTCCTTAAGAACCAATGTCCTCCATCTTTTCCAATCTTCCTTTAGATTATCCTACTTACTTTTCATTTGACCTTTATCATACTTTTTACCCCTTAAGTCCTCAAACTTCTTAATTATAACCGTCCATCCATCCCTTTTGTTGTTTGCAGGACGATTGCCATTGTCAATTTGTTCAATGCATAACTTACAAAATGTTTCAACATCTTCAAGGCTCCAAAATGCCTTTTCCTTTGATGAACTTGCCATCTACTAATAAATGCAATATAAACAAATGCAGGTGAGACATGTGGTGTGGACTTCATACTTAGTTCACCATTTAAGATAGCTTTCAATCACCAAACAGCAAGTAAACCCGACACCAAACATCAAGGAACATGATACACATCATAGATATGTTTAAAACCCTAGAAGAAAAAGATAGAATTGGGACTAACCTTTTTGGCTCTAGAAGAAGAGATTGTTGTTCAGAATTCTGGATGAGCTTATTTCCACCTCTTGAGCAAAAGTGTATCTGTTTTTTGAAAAGTAAGCAATTGAGTTCAAATTACAAGTATTCGGGCTAGCAATAACTACATAAAAGTAATAAAGATGATAAGGATCCATGGGAAGAAGAATATAAATATCCAAAAGAAGAAAAGCAATAAAGGTAATAAGGAAGATCAGAAGAGCATCAAACTCAATTGTGAAAACAGCATCATTAACTTCTAGGAAATCAAACAATTATAAGATACTGACACAACCAATGGAGATCAAATTGCAGAAATGTACAAAGCATGCACAGCAAATGACTAAGAACCAAAAGCAGAATTAAGTTATCTAGGTAACAAAACAAAAGGCAGTATTTAGTCAAATTACAAACCTCCCAAGAGCAAGCAGATTGCCAAAAGTGAATGTGATACCAAATTTGATTGGATGGAAGAAAACAAGCATAGACTGCTAAGGCAAAAAATGATATTAGAACTAATAAGACATAGAAATACACACCACAAAAACGAAATAAGAACTACTTTTTTTATTCTCATGAACATCACATGTTTTAAATATCCAATCAGGAAAACATATATACTTGGTGCCCAGTGCTTGGTCCAAGTCATGGATAGAAAAATCTATCTTTGTTCTTTTTCCTTGAGAATCCCTAACAATGTACAAAAATCCTGAGTAGTACAGTTCCAAGATATAATAACTTCTTTTTCTCTGGTTTCTCCTTTTCCCTATACTCACTATTTCTTCCATATGGCATTGAAAGTTTGGACCTTTTAAATGACCCAATTAGTCCCACCAGGTCATAGCAGTCCCCAAAAGCCACCAAAACTTATAAATCACCAACATAGGACGCCCAAGAGGTTAGCTTGAGGGAAAATGAGATAGGATTTTATAGAGTTAATTGCATAAAGGAATAGCTTCTTGAAGCCAAAAGGACTTTTCAGCATTTTTAAGACTATAGTCATATCATATGACATGAAAGCAGCGTGACCGTGTATCAAAACACCACAAACAGCCAAGAATCCTGCCATGAGCTTAGCAGTATTAATAGAGTGCTAACTAAATGTCTATAAGAAAACATAGAGCTTAGCCGCTTAATAAGTCCTTTTCAAAAAGAAAGACATCTGAAAATTTGTAGCCAAAAAGAGCATTCATTTCTAAGGCAGCTTCTCCTTTGCATAGAAAAAACACATTACTTCCACGGTGAATCTCTTGCCCTATCCTCAAAAGAGCCATCTAGACACCAAAAAGCTATTTGCACTCCACGAGTCACAAATGCCACTGTAGAAGTCGACCAAGATTGATCTCAGTTGCATTTGCAATTGCTAAAGCATGTTTACCACCAAAATACCGACTAGGGCCACACCATGACCACAATCACAACTGCGATCACCATCTCAGTCTCTACCTGAACCTCAAGAAATAGGGCATGGACGAAGGGCTTACCGGTTCGGCCGGCTCGATGGTGCCGATTGGAAGGAGTCGTCGGTGGAGCTGGCGCGCGGGTGAGGTGTCGACTCAAGCTCTGCCGCTCTAGGTCGCCGCTTTCCCTTGGACTCTCTGTCGCTCAAGCAAGAACTGGTATCACGAGGGAGGAGAGAGCGACGAAAGGGAAGAAGGGGAGGAGAGAGTCGGAAGGAGTTGTCGTTGGAGCTGGTGCGCAGGCGAGGTGTCGACTCAAGCTCTGCCGCTCTAGGTCGCCGCTTTCCCTTGGACTCTCTGTCGCTCGAGCAAGAACTGGTATTATGAGGGAGGAGAGAGCGACGGAAGGGGAGAAGGGGAGGAGAGAGTCGGAAGGAGTCGTCGGTGGAGCCGGCGCACGGGCGAGGTGTCGACTCAAGCTCTACCGCTCTAGCTTGCCGCTTTCCCTTGGACTCTCTGTCGCTTAAGCAAGAACTGGTATCACAAGGGAGGAGAGAGCGACGGAAGGGGAGAAGGGGAGGAGAGAGCGAAGCGACGAGAAGGGGAGGAGAGAGGAGTGCGGATGAGCTAGGGTTTTCTTTTCTGTTTTCAAAATGGACAAAAGTGGGTTTTCAACAAATTTTTTAAGGCAAAATCGACAAGTTCAATTTTTTCATTAATTGAAGCCTTCAGCATTCCCAAGGGCCAGCTTTCATTTGAAAGCTCCTTGGGAATTGGTTGCCAAACGCCTCTCTTTGGCTGAAGGAGCTTTGGGGGCTGGATGGGCTTTCTAAATGCCCATCCAAACGCACCCTTAATGCAAGCTTTGAAGAAGCGAGAGGAGCAAATATCTCGATGGCGAAATGAAAATTAAGGGACTCATCTCTTCCAGAAGATACACCTATAAGGACATCAAGAGGATGACTAACTCTTTTAAAGAAAAATTAGGTCAGGGAGGCTATGGCTCCGTGTACAAAGGCAAGCTTCAAGACGGTCAACTTGTGGCAGTGAAGTTACTAAAGAAGCTGAAAGTTGATGCAGAAGAATTTTTCAATGAAGTTGCAAGCATAAGCAAGACTTCTCATGTCAATGTTGTCACTCTCCTAGGGTTCTGTTTTGAAGGAAGCAAGAAAGCTTTGATTTATGAGTTCATGCCCAATGGATCACTCGAAAAGTTCATATTCAACAAGAGTAACACTTTGGAGCTAGATCAACAATTAAGTTGGGACACATTGTACCAAATTTCGCTCGGCATAGCTCACGGGCTAGAGTACTTGCATAGAGGATGCAAAACGAGGATCTTGCACTTCAACATAAAGCCTCATAACATTCTCCTTGACACAAACTATTGTCCCAAGATTTCTGACTTTGGTCTTGCCAAAATATGCCCAAGAGAAGAGAGCATCGTGTCATTGCTTGGTGCCAGGGGCACTGTTGGATACATTGCTCCAGAGCTGATCATAAGGAACATCGGAGGGGTTTCTCACAAATCAGATGTCTATAGCTACGGTATGATGGTTCTAGAGATGGTCGGTAAGAGAAAAAATATTGAAGTCACAATAGATCGAACCAGTGAAGCATACTTCCCTCATTGGGTCCACCGATGCCTAGAGCTTCAAGAAGAGCTTGGATTGCTTGGGATCACAAATGAGGAGGATGAAGCAATCACGAAGAAGATGATTACAATAGGCCTATGGTGCATTCAAATCGATCCAAGAGCTCGACCATGTATGAGCCAAGTTGTGGAGATGCTAAAAGGAAGTGTTGAGGCCTTGCAAATTCCTCCTAAACCCATTTTTCCATCACCCTCAAGATCGCTGGCGGCTTGTCCATGTGAAAGTTCGTATCTACAAGAGAGTAATGATTCAAGTTGGAATTGTTCATTGTCAATTATACAAGACCAACACAGTTTGTAACAGAGTAAGCAACTACAAAATAAATGATTATTGAGCTTTTCATAAATTTGTGATGAGATGTCTAGGTTGAATTTCTACAAGTATGACTCAAAAATAAGTAAAAAGTGTATCGTTATGACTCAAAAATAAGTAAAAAGTGTATCGTTGACACCTAAATTTTCATATATGGGTCTCTGTTGCATTTTATCAATATTAGGGATCTAATTTATGACATAAATTGGCCCCCCTAACCCAAAACTCGATCCTATATTATTTAGTATGCACATTGCCCCCCCTTCTTCCTCTCTCTCTCTGTCTCCAACCACATTTGTGTAGGCTAGGCGATACTTTTTCCTTCATTTTCCATCTCTTATAATGATAGATATATCTAAGAGCTTCTCCATATCTTTATTTGATTATGCAAATCTGATATATTATCATAGATAGGTATTTCATAAAACTTATAAACAGGCTGCATGCTTCATTATCATACATCCAATAATAGAAATTCCACAATTTTCTACTCTGCATATTTCTAATCTGCTATTGTGATTCGAAGGAGCTCGTCTTGGCAGAATTATTAATGGTAAGATGGATGTACTTATTTTGTCTCAATCTTTATTTCCTCAATTCATCCTCATTAGAGGTTAAGCTTCGGAGTTCAAATTCGAATATGAGCAAAATATTATGGTGTTGACACCTAAATTTTGACCATTTAATTTATTTATTTATTACATAGGAAATTAGGGGTTAATTTTATTAATTGCATAGTATATAGATTTAGATTGCATTTATTTTGTTATTTGCATATTTTGGACCGGTGGTGGATAAGTTCGAATTAGATGGATCAGGTCCACGAAGCGAATAGGTTGGCCCAAGCCCGCGTTTTTTTAATAATTAACAAATTATCTTGTGGGAATATCATATTTTAAAATTTTTCCGAGATATGAATCTTTTTAGATAGGGCAGATGGGTAAAAAAATATTGCAATTTGGCTTTGAAAGATTTGGATTTAGAAAAATCTCATCTTAATCTTGAATCCTTATCAGTATGGGATGAATTTTGTGAAAAAATATTGCGATATTGCGATTTATCTTTGCGTGATTTGGATTTCGAGAAAATATTTATCAATAGTGATCGGTTGGTGAAAATGTATCGTGGATGTAGATTTGAAGGGGAAATCGAAAGCTTATCTCTTATCCCCTTATAAAAGCAACCGGGTACGAGAACCATGGGGGGCCTTTTTTTTGGAAAAAAGAAAAGAAAGGTCAAAAGAAAAGTTTTGCTTCTGCAGTGAAAAGAGAGAAAGAGTACGAAGGAAGTGGGAGAGTGACGTGAGAGAGGGAAAAAAGTCAAAAGGGGAAAGAGAGAGAGAACCATGCGTGGAGAAGGGGAAAAGTAAAAAGCCAAAGGAGGAATAGTGTGGGGACAGGGACTGTTCACTGTCTCCTTCCTTTCGTTGCTCACAATCGTGCATCACCAGCCGGAGATCCACACCGCCGGGCAACCTGGAGCCTCACAACCGCAGCCACAAAGCCCGCCGGCACTTGACCCCCGCTTCGACAGTTCGCTCCGTCCGACGCCGCGCTGCCATGCTGCGATCCCGCACTCCCCCGCGCCGCTGCAATCTCGCGCCTCTATAACGCCGCTAGTCCGTGACTCACCTCGACCGCACCCTCCAGCTCGCCAAAGCTCTGTCGCGGCCGGACCCAAGCCAGATCTACCCACCGCCTGCACCGCGTCGGCTCCGAGCTTTCCCTTCGACGACCGTTGCTGCAGCTCCCGTGACGCCCCCTGCATTGCATGCCTTTACCCTACGCCGCCTTTGCTCCGAAGCCGCAACGCCCCTCCTGCCGGTGCCCGAGCGCCGTTTGCTTCGCCCTGTTCCGCTTGACCCGTGACCAATTGTGCCTTCCCTTCGCCGGAGCTACCCCTGCCGGACCGACGACAATTGCTCTTGGAGACCCGCGGTCACACGTGGGAAAGGAAAGAAGAAAAAAAGGGAAAAGTGAATTAGGTAGATTTTTTAATTTAAAAATTGTTGCTTATCCGGTTATAATCTTTTTATTTTCCTTTATATCTGATTTTATTGTTCCTCTTAAATATATGATTGATGTCCCAACATGAAAGTGCCCTCAAGTGAGAGATTGATAGTCCGATTTTCGCGCCCGAAATCCGACTCGCAATCCCTTATAAAAATCGACAATCCAATCTCAAGCCCGAGATTTGATTCGCGATTTAAAATAAAAATTGATCAACCCGATCTCATGCGCGAGATATGGTTCACCAATTTTTGGATATCAATATTGTCTTGCTTGATTTGATATCGTGTGTTTGGATCAATTTTATTTTTATAAGAAAAAAATCAAAAAAAAAAATCAAATTAGGATTAAGTATGTTTTAGAATATTCTTAGTCTTAGGGTTAAAATCGCAATCTGATTTCGAATTTTTAAATAAGAAAAATCAAAAAGAAAAATCCGAATAAGAATTAGATTTGTTTTTGTTATCTTGCATGTTAGGATTGCAATCTTATTATGAATTTTTAAATAAAAAATCCAAAAAAGAAAGTGCATTCATTTAGGTGGTTAATTTTTATTTGAATTGCATGTTTAATCATGTCTTAGTTTTAATTTCGAATTTCTTAAAGAAAAACACAAAAAAATCATTGTGCATATTAGATTAGAATTGCATGTTTCGTTTTAAATTTAGATCATCTTTTTTTAGATAAATGGCATTTTAGATTTAAATAATGTTTTAGTTTAAATTAGGATTTTATATGACTTAATCCCTAGTTTAAATTAGATAGAATCTTAGTCTAGCTAGATCATTTCAAATTTCATAAAATTTGTCTTAGGATAAATTAGTCGCAATTTTTAGGATAGATTGCATTTTTAAAATAAAAAAATGTCATTTGCATGTCATATAGATTTAGGTTCATGAAATGCATGTCATTTTAGTGATTATTGTTAGGTTCATTTCTAATTAGAAATTGTCCATCATTAGATTAGGTCATTTAATGAATGTTGCGTGACATATAGTTTGCATATTAAATTATATGTCGCATGTCATTTTAGTTGAAATAATTTTGTACGTCATTGCATTGCATTGCACGTCATTAGAATTAAGTCACTTTGGTTAATTTAGATTGCATATTTAGCAATTGCATGTTCATTAAGAGATCATAGAATTTTTATTCATATGTTTAGGACATGTTGCCATGCCATATCATTTCATATTAGATTAAAAGCATTGCATTGCATATGGATTATAGTCTCGTTTAATAAGTGAAAACAAAAAGAAAGAAATTGCTTGTTAATTAGAAACCATATCTAGGGTTGTTGATGTGGATTTTAAATTAACAATGCAGATGCTTTCGTTGCTTTGAGGTTAGTTCTGCATTATTTAATTGCTTTCTTGGGTGTTAAATTGGTGGTTTGCGCACCTGTATGAACATCTCACATGTTAGGGAAATAGATTTAAAATCAATCTAAATTGCTTGCCAAACATTTTTTCAAAAATAAAAAGAAAGGTACCGAAAGGGCGTTAGAGAAATCTAACGTAACCAAGTCCCCGTACCGTTAGTCTCTGGTTCGTAGGAGTAAAGTAAATCTCCTATTGCTTTACTAGGGTTTCTAATCGACCCACCCAAAAATAGATTAGTGGCGACTCCTAGTTAAAATTCAATTGCATGTTAACAATTCAAACCTAAGTCGCGAATTGGTATGGGCTTGGGAGAGTCCGAGTTAAGTCTAGGCTTAACAATCCAATAGCCAAACCCTAGGTGGTTCACACCCGAAAAAAATTGTTCTCGACAGCTTGATGACTCCACTAGGGAAGAGAGTTAAAACACTTAGTGGACTTAGGCCAATTTTCTTTTTTTGAAAAATTTTTTGTTTGGCAGCGAGGATCCCAGGTACGTCCCTAACATTTAGGTGTTAAATGTTCTTGCAGATTGGGAGGTATAAGGGAAAGTGATTGCTAACCTTTGCTTTGCAGGTTGGAGTTAGGGATGTATGGTTTATTTTTATTGAAGTGTTGTTTGACTTAAGTTGATGTGCATGCTTTGCATAAATCACTACACTTTGCACACACAGCCTGCCGCCGGACCTGGGCTGCATAGGATTATTTAGGATGGTATTGAGATTGATACCACTTCGACCGCATGCTCGCGGTACGAGTCGCCCATCTCAATCCCGAAATTCTTTCATGGTGTCAAGAATACCCACCTCGGTCCGCATGCTCGCGACCTGGGTCGGCTCTTTGACCAAGCCGGAGTCATGAGGACCCAACATAGTCCACAAGCCCGTGGCTAGTCTGATCATCCTTATGGCTCCACCTTGATAAGCCTTATAGATTAGAAATTGAGCCACTTACCATGTGCATGTCTATGTGATTGTCAATCATTGGTAAAGTAAGTTCTCTAATTTTTTGCCTTTGCAATTTACTTACTTTGTCACATTATTTTGTCGGTCCATGGCATTAGGATTGTCCCGAGCTTTGATTAATATACAATGGGGACACCGGACATTTGGATTAT
The DNA here is from genome assembly GCA_017140325.1 of Eucalyptus leucophloia subsp. euroa. Lineage (NCBI taxonomy): Eukaryota > Viridiplantae > Streptophyta > Magnoliopsida > Myrtales > Myrtaceae > Eucalyptus > Eucalyptus leucophloia. The sequence goes on along the minus strand of CM029469.1, from coordinate 10,510,571 downwards.
TCTCCCTTCAAAGGAAGAGCTCAGCACTTGGTGGGACAAGTTAGATCAAAATAGCCGTCGTTCATAGAGTCACATGTTGGTCGATTGCTTCCATTGCTGCGTATCAACATCCATGGCGGCCTCCAAGCACTCGCCCACTTGTTGGTGCCCCGAGACTTCTACCTTCATCTTCGGTGATAAGCATGAACTCACTCCCACCTTGGAAGAATATAGCATCGCCATAGGAAAGTCCTTAAAAGCTGAATTGATTAATCCGCCTATCGGAATAGATCATGTTATGGCCTTATCTGATTTTCTAAGAATTAAAGAAGATGACATAAGAAAGGTTTTAAAGGCCCACCGTAATGCATGTCCTTTATCTTTTTTGAAAGAATGTTTTGAAAAAGGCACCTCATTTCAAATGCGTAGGATTTTCCTCTTAGCTTTCTTTGGGTTTATAATATTTCCTTACTGCAAGAATACTATTAACCCTTTGATTGCTCAATTAGTTAGGCAAGTGTTGGAAGAAAAAAATTTTGTGAACACTGTCTTGACTGAAACTTTTCTTTCTCTCACTCGTTTCAAAAGAGGTGGCGATAAAACTCTCCATTCCTCTCCTGAACTTTTACAAATCTGGTTCCTTTCTCATATAAAAGGATTTGGTGGTTCAATGACTATACATGCTGTTAGTAATTCTAATCACCCTATCATGAGATTTGAGAACAATCAAAAACATGCACCAGATTACCATTATTCTAGGTGGCTAGCTTTCATGAAAAAACCAACTCCCAAGGGTTTCCTATGGCATGCTAAATGGTTCCAAGTTCGGGTAGCGAGACTCTCGTGTGGAGGAGTTGGCCCAATCCCTCTATTGGGATTCACTGGAGCATTGGAGTACTATCCGACTAGAGTGACTCGTCAGTATCAAATCGTACAAGAGCTTCCCCCGGCGTTACAAGCGGATCCGCTCCAAGTTAGCTTCGTTGATGGAAGCCGAGGCCATGAAGATTCCATTCTCACCATCAAATCGATGTGGGACATATGCCATCCACAAAAACTCAAATGGCCCGAGGAGGAATTGAAGGGCAGGGAAATGAAGTACTATGCCTCGATTAAGTATATCCAACAGCACAAGATTCCCGAAGAGTTGCTTCCAAAGATACCGGAGGCGCCGTTGAAGATCACCAATCAAGCTGAGAATAAACGCCTCAAAAAAGTTGTTGAAAAAGCTCAAGAGGAGAATAAATGATTGCGCCGAATGGTGTCCCGAGTGTATATTGATCAAGCTAAATGAAATGCTTGAATCAATCTTGCTATTTTCAATTTTAGGAAGTTTGAGTCATTTACTTTCCTAGTTCATTTTGTTTAGGGCATTTTGACTTTCTACTTTGATAGGTCTGTCAAAAGCTCCATTGATGAATAAAGTTCTAGAATATTGCCATGGATCGATGTATCTTCATATGAGAATGCTTATTTTTGTTCATTTCTTATTTTAGGTTATAACGGATCCTTCACGTTCACCCATCATCACGCGATTAAGAGCTAGAATGGCCGAACAAACCGAAATGCGTGATCATGTCTCCGCTGTGGAGACTCAGCTCCAACAAGTACTCGCTTCTTTACAACTTGTGACGGATCAACTCCAATTCCTCCAAAGGAATCCAACAGCTGCCCCTGCTCTTCCTGAAGTAGTTATCCCAAAGCAAGCAAACAAGGTTCAAACAATTGACGACGACATGCCCGGGCTGGAAGATGACCCAGTCATTGTTGGAAAGGCCAAGCTTGACGGCGTTCCCAAGACAGATCAGGATGAGCGTGTTGCAAAGCTGGAAGAGAAAATGAGACAGCTGCAGGAGTCACAAAGGTCCCTCCCGTTCGACCTCTCGGTCTATGAGAAGGTCAAAATGCCGAGCAAGTTCAAAATGCCAGAGTTTGAAAAGTATGATGGCACATCCTGCCCAAAATCTCATCTGCAGATGTACCACGTGCATATGGCCCAGCACGTAAAAAATGAGCCCCTCATGATCCAATCATTCCATGCGAGTTTGACTGGACCCGCACTAAACTGGTACGTGATGAAGAATGTGAACCTACTCGACACCTGGAACGAAGTGGCTGACGCGTTCCTCAAACAATACAAGTTCAACATGGACATCGCACCTTCCCGAGAAGACTTAGAGCGGATGGAAAAGAAAAGGAGCGAATCATTTAAAGAATATGCTGTAAGATGGAGAAACCTGGCAGCTCAAATCACTCCTGAGCCTACTAACAAGGAGCTGATGAAGCTGTTTGTGAAGACCCTCCCATCTGAGTTTCGTAACCGAATGGCCAGTACGTACGTTGAAAGCTTCAATCAGCTTATTCCTGTGGGAGAACAAATTGAGATGGGGATAAGGGAAGGATGGTTTATTGAGTCATCTAGTAGAAGATTCACTGCCAAGAAGGAGAAGGAAATGGCTGTGGATGTGAATGTGGCTTATAGCCAAGAAAATGTCAAACGTGCCCCGGCCATCCAAATGAATCCAAGACAACCACAAACCACTGGCCGCCAATCATTTGCCCAAGCAAATAATAGAAGGCAATTTTCTCCTCTCCCCGGGTCTCCATCCCAAGTGCCGACGATCCTCTGAAAGAAAGGTTTGCTTACTAATGAACCAAAGCGTCCCAATCGTGAAAGCATTCGCGGTTATGACCCGGCAAAGAAGTGTGACTACCATAACGGTGAGTTGGGGCATTCAACTGATGAATGTTTCACCCTCAAGCATAAGATCCAAAATCTCTTGGACAAAAAGGCCTTCTCATTTCAAACTGCTCAGCCAAATGTCTAGAAGAATCCGCTACCGGAGCATGAGGGTACAGTGAATGCTATCCTAGAACCTGAAGTTAGATGGATCAAGAACTCAAAGGTGAATGTGGTAGATGCCTACAATGGACTGGTGAGAGCTGGTTATTATCCAAATCAAGAGGATGTTCCCTTATCGTTGATGAAGGAAAGAATTGCCAAAATGGTGGATGACGGCATCATCGTGTATTCTGACCATAACTGCGTGGTTTCCACCATTTCCCACATCATCATCGATTGGGAGGAGGAGCAGGCTCATCTCGATGATGGTAAGGAAGAAGTAGATCAGTCACTTGCAGATATGCCCCCGCTAGAAGATGCAACTGATGAGGAGGTTGTGATTGAAATACCACAACCGTATGAGTATGTTAATAATAAAGCGGTGCCTTGGTCTTATGACCTAGATGTTGACCTCGTTACAAGGTCTGGTCGAACTTATGCTTAAAATAATGCTCAACCTGCAAAGCCTGTCACTGACGAAGAGGCTAAGGAATTTCTGGCTATGATTAAAGCAAGTGAGTATAATATCATCGATCAATTGCGAAAGATGCCTGCCCAGATCTCTTTGCTCGAGCTCATCCAAACCTCCTCTGTGCATCAAAAGTCGCTGATGAAGGTGCTAAGTGAAATTCGTGTACCCGAAACAGTTGAAGCAGATAAGCTGGAGGATTTTGTAGGATCAGTCCTTCTCAAGGACATGATTGCTTTTTCTGATGAGGAATTCCCCCTTGAGGGTAGGGGCATAATAAAGCACTCTACATATCTGTCAAGCACAAGGTTTCTCATGTGTCCCGAGTGCTCATTGATAATGGGTCTGCCCTAAACATATGTCCATTGGCCACTCTTCACCGCCTCAAGGTACACCCGTCAAAGATACATGCTACGAAGACTTCTGTGAGAGCTTTTGATGGGGCAAAAAAGGAGGTAATCGGGGAAATCCATCTTGACGTGCAAATAGGGCCGGTCATCTTCAACATTCCTTTCCAGGTGCTGGATATCCCTACCGTATTCAATTTTCTGCTAGGTCGTCTATGGATACATATTGCTGGTGCAGTCCCTTCAAGTCTACATCAAGCTGTAAAATTTGTGATCGAAAGGAAGCTGGTCACTGTGTATGGTGAAGAAGACCACCGGATTTATCACGAGACGGCTATCCCCTATGTAGAGTCGGATTCTGAGCTTGAATCAAGTTACCACTCATTTGAGTTAGTTTCTACCATACATGCTTCTCGAGGTTCATCGCCGCCCACTCCTGAGGTTTCAGATGCTGCCCTCATGGTAGGAAGGGTAATGGTTAGGAATGGTTTTGTCCCTAGCAATGGGCTTGGAAGAAATGATCAGGGTATTCGAAGCCCCATTGAAGCCCCTCAGAGGTCCAGATCTGCTTGGTTAGGGTACCATGGAAGAGGTGGAGGAAGTTACGGAAGGCAAAGACGGGGAAGGCATAACTCGTCACCCGAGCAAGGGCGAGGGAGGCAAAATTTACTACCTTCAAACATTCATGAGACGTTCCTTGGTCCTCCAATTATGATGCAAGATGAAGCTGAAGTGATGGATATTCTCGGACAGCCAAGTGGGAAGTTCGACTATATGGTGAAATATTCGACTCCTCCCAGCTTTTACTTTGATGCCCGCAATATAGTTCCAAGTGGATGGGATGGCATGGATGATCCGACGCCTTCAAAGACGAAAAACTTTGACGACACCCTGGAAGGAATTTCAAGTTCGTTCGATGACCTTTCCATTGGAGCCATTGATGGAGAACCTCGGAGGAAACGGGCCCTCGCCCACAAGAGTAACCCGTTTATCACTTTTGCACATTCCCCGCACGGGAATTTTTGTCGCTTTCTAGGGATTTTATCGCTTTTTAGGAGTTATTATCGCTATCTAGCGATTGTTTTTCATTTTCTTCTTAGGACTTGAATTGCATTTTCCATTCAATAAATTGTAATTGATTGATGAATTTCAATGAAATTGCAAGTTTTATTTTGAGGGCATGATGAGGTACACCAAACCAGCCCGGTGATGATATTCAGCCGATAAAACAAAAGAAAATCCAAGGAGAACTCTGAGGCCTGGGCTTCATCATGCTTCCTCGTGTCAAAATGTTTCAAAAAATGCTTTTGCAAAGAATTTCAAAAAATTCACAAAAAATATGATTTACCCTGTTTGTCTTTTTGATCATTCTATTTCTTGTTTCAGGGACAATCATATAGCATGCAAAAGTGTGGAAATGGTCCAATCCAATGCAACAAGTGTTGATAATGATAATCCAGAAGATTCGATCCAAGATTCCATTGAAGATTCCATTGAGGTGCAGCGAAGCTGGGAACAACATGAAAAAGCTAAGGTTTTCACATCCGAGCAAACCGTCACTATTAATTTAAGTGACACTAAAGAAGCCAAGGAGGTGAAAATAGGGGCGAATCTCCCCAAAGACGAGGCTGAGCGCCTAATTCATTTACTGAAGGAATATCAGGACATCTTTGCATGGACCTACGCCGACATGCCTGGGTTAGACCCGTCAATCGTGGAGCATTGTTTGCCTACTAACTCGGACGTGCCTCCTAAGAAGCAAAGGCTGCGGAGAACTAAGCCTGAGCTCTCGAAGAAGATAGTGGAAGAGGTGATGAAGCTTCTAAAAGTCAGATTCATTGAAGTCTCGCAATACCCTGAATGGGTAGCAAACATCGTGCCGGTTATGAAGAAGGATGGTCGAGTTCAAGTTTGTGTCGATTATCGAGATTTAAACAAGGCTAGCCCAAAGGATGATTTCCCGTTGCCACATATAGATGTCCTTGTAGATAGTACCGCTGGATTTGAACTATTCTCCTTCATGGATGGTTTTTTCGAGTATAATCAAATAAGGATGAAAGAAGAAGACAAAGAGAAAACTACATTTATCACTCCATGGGGAACCTTTCATTATAAGGTCATGCCCTTTGGACTCAAGAATGCAGGGGCAACTTACCAACAAGCCATGGTAGCACTGTTTCATGACATGATGCATCAAGAGATCGAGATCTATGTTGATGATATGATTGCCAAGACTCGACCTGGGAAAAGCCACATCGAAACCTTGAAAAAGTTGTTTGCTCGACTCCGTGAATTCAAGCTTCGCCTAAACCCCGCTAAATGTGTGTTCGGAGCAATATCTGGTAAATTACTTGGGTTCATTGTGAGCAGTAAAGGGATTGAGATCGACCCGACTAAAGCTAAGGCCATATGTGAGTTGCAACCTCCATCAACAGTGAAAGAAGTCCGGAGTCTTTTGGGGAGATTGAATTACATTGCTCGATTCATTTCCCAACTTTCTGAAACCGCCAAGCCATTCTTCAAGCTCTTAAAGAAGAATGCACGAGTCAACTAGGATGATGAGTGTCGAAAAGCATTCGACAAGTTGAAACAGGACTTGATGAATCCACCGGTTCTTGTCCCGCCATCGCCGGGTGTCCTTTGATTCTTTACCTCACCATTCATGGCGAGTCATTGGGTGCGATGTTGGCTCAAGAAAGTCCCGTCGATAAAAAAGAACGAGCCATTTATTACTTGAGTAAAAAATTCACTGTTCCAGAGCTAAAATATTCTAATGTGGAAAAGACTTGTGCTGCATTAGTATGGGTATTGCATAGATTGAGACAGTACACACTGCATTACCAGACATTTCTCGTAACTGAGAACAATCCTATCAAGTATTTACTGAACCGGCCAGCTTTGGTGGGTAAGTTGGCTAAATGGCAAATTTTGATCTCGGAATTTGATGTGCAATTCATGCCACAAAAGTCGGTTAAGGGTCGAGTAATTGCCGATCTATTAGCTGAGAATCCAAAAGCCTCAAATAATGACGATCGTTCTTTGGATGACTGCATCTTGAGTGTAAATGAAGATTCATGGACAATGTTCTTTGATGGAGCTGTGAACTTGTCTCGGTTCGAAATGCCGGGGCGTTTTGATATCCCCAGACAGACAACATCACCCAGTAGCTGCGAAATTGATATTCCCATGCACTAATAATATAGCCGAGTATGAAGCTTGCATCCTTGGGCTTTAAGCTGCAATCGAAATGGGTGTAGCCAAATTAAAAGTATTTGGGGATTCCGCGCTGATCATACTACAGACCATAGGTGAATGGAAGACTAAGGATGCTAAGTTACTCCCATACCATGAGTACTTAGAAGATTTGATCAAGAAATTCGATGAAGTTTCATTCGAATACTTATCGAGGTCTCACAATCAATTTGCAGATGCACTCGCAACTTTATCATCTACGTTGCAAGTTACTAACGGATTAGAAGTTGAGCCTTTGAAGATAGAGATTCTTCCAAGGCCGGCTTATTGTATGGTAGTGACTGAAGAGCCTGATAGAAAATCATGGTATTACGATATCATGAACTACCTCCAAAAATAGGAATTCCCCGAGGGAAGTACTCCAGCTGATAGGAAGTACATCATGAAGATGGCCTCAAAGTTCTTCGTTAGTGGTGAGAATTTGTATAAGAGATCTTATGATTCAATCTTGTTGCGGTGTGTGGATGCAGCTGAAGTCACTCAAATCATGCAAGAGGTTCACGAAGGAGTATGTGGCCCTCATATGAATGGGCACATGATGGCTAAGAAGATCATGAGATTAGGCTATTATTGGCTCACGCTAGAAGGTGACTGTATACGGCATGTTCGAAGTTGTCATCGTTGCCAGATTCATGGTGATAAGATAAATGTTCCTCCAATTGTGCTGCACCAGTTTTCCGAACCATGGCCTTTCTCAATGTGGGGGATTGATGTGATCGGCCCAATAAACCCAAAGGCTTCCAATGGGCATAGATTCATTTTAGTGGCCATAGACTATTTTTCAAAATGGATCGAAGCTACATCCTTTGCAAATGTCACTGCTCACAATGTTGTGAAGTTCATCAAACGTGACATAATTGCTCGCTATGGTGTCCCTGAAACGATTATCACTGACAATGGAACAAATTTGAACAACAAGCTTGTTGATGAGTTGTTTAGCGAGTTCAAGATCAAGCATTTGAATTCGTCCCCTTATCGCCCCCAATTGAATGGGGCTGTTGAACCGGCCAATGAGAATGTTAAGAAGATTTTGGCTAAGACAGCGGAGAATTATCGAGATTGGCATGAAAGATTACCCTTCGCACTGATGGCGTATCGGACATCGATTCGTACTTCTACCGAGGCAACTCCTTTTGCTCTGGTATACGGCATGGAGGCAGTTTTACCTGTGGAAGTGAAGATTCCTTCTCTAAGAGTTCTATCCCAAGTGGATTTGTCTGAGGCGGAATGGTCACGACAAAGATTTGAGCAGTTGAACTTGATTGATGAGAAAAGACTGAAGGCTCTCTGCTATGGCCAAGCATATCAACAGAGAATAGCCAGATCTTTCAACCGAAAGGTGCGGCCGAGACATTTCGAGGTAAATGACTTAGTCCTAAGGAAGCTGTTGCCAATCTTTCCTGATCCTGGAGGCAAGTTTGCTCCAAACTACAGTGGCCCATATGTGGTAAAGAAGGTACTTCCTGGAGGCGCATTGATCTTGGCTGAAATGGATGGTCGTGTGTTTTCTACTCCAGTTAATTCAAATGCTGTCAAGAAGTATTACCCATGATAGAATCTGCAATGTCATGTTTTGAATTACAAACATTTTATGATGAATAAATTGCCTCAGCGAATTGAATTGTTCAAATTTGTCGCAAATATTGCATTTTTCTTCCTTAATGAATGATGTGAGATAAATTGAATGTGTCAAATGGGATACTTTGGAATGATAAAAGGCAAACCGTATTCCATACACTGACCCCCAGTGAGTTATGTGAAAAATTCCATGCTCACGAGGAAAAGGGTGATCTCGCAAAGGTATGTCAACCAAGATGATGAGAGGCAGTTTCTTCTGCTACCCGAAACACTACAGGTATATCCATTGTTCAGCCTTTTGAGCCCACACACATGAAGAGCTTTTAAATCATCCCTGTCAAGAATCGTCTCATATTGGGACAAGATTTAAAATGAATGATAGGAATTTTCTTACTCACACTTGCATCAATCTTCGAGTATTGCTTTTACAGTGTGACTTGTACGATAATTTAAAGTGCCTTAGGACGACGAAGAGCAGTTCTTTCTCTATCCTATACACTTTATCCATTGTAGAGCCCCCTTGAGTCTATGAGTTCATTTCACATTAAACCCAGCTGGTGATCATCCCCCTCACTGGGGCAAGGCAAGAAAAAAACCAAACCACTCAAGAAGTATGATTTACAATGCTGATATAAGTGGAGACTTTGTCAAAAAAAAAAAAAGAGTGCAAAAGTGGGGCATGAAAAAGCAGTGTGCCTGGTAAAAGCAAGGCCAATGCCCAAAGAAAAATCAAACACTTGATGAAGTGAGTTGTATCTCCAACAAGGTGGTACCAAAAAAAAAAAAAACTCAAATGTTGTGATGTTGCAATCAGTGGAGTTATGATGTGAAGAAAATTTTCGATGATGGGGAGGAAAATTGTTGGAAATGTCAAGATGATCACCAACTTAGACCCCATAAACACTTTTTGAGCCAAATGATTATTTCATTTCTCAATCCATGAACCCAACCTACGTTACGTCCCTTACAAAGTCTCTTCAGATTAGAGCACTTGAATTAACGTAAAAGTTCATACGTTTGGAAGCATCGCTTGAAGAAGTGCGAGTAAGATAATTTCTACTTCATTTCTCATGCTTCTTGGTTTGTAAACCCCAGGATGATTATGAAATATCATTCATTTTTAATAGCCTCGACTCAAAGAGTTTCATTTGCTAAGCCGTTGACCAAACCAGCGTTGTAGTCCTTCTTAAAGACCTCTCAGATTGGTGAGATCGTACCACTTGCGAAATTGCTCAGACCCTTGTTTGGCATGACGATGGTGAGATAGAGTGATTGATAAAATCCTGCATCAAATCAGGATGAAATTACCATGAGGATGAGAGAAAAAGTCCTTTCAGACCAAAGGATCCCTCATTTGACACATTCATGATACCCATGTGTTCAGAATGGAAATTAGGTGATGCAAGATTAATGGAAATTATCATGAACCTCCATTAAATTGATGCATGTTTATGATTACCAATGCATGTTGTCTCTCCTACGACCATGTTTTGCAGGAGACGTATCCCCGAAGATTGGAAATGTTACCAGGTAAGTATATCTCTATCCATACCTTGAATATTTGTCATCGCACAGGTATTCCCTTTTAAACATACCGACACTCGATTGAGTTGTCCCCCAAAAATTTCTCTTTAGATTCAATCTGATTAAGGCGATCGAAGAATGGTTCGGGTCCTGGTCAATTGATCTCTGTTGCAAGGCTGGGCGATCGAAGAATGGTTCGGGTCCTAGCCAAGCAAAACCTCATTTAGGCGACCATAGAATGGTACGGGTCCTCGACAATACCTATTCCCTATTTTAGGCGACCGTAGAATGGTACGGGTCCTAGAAAGTGAATCCCCGTTTAGGCGACCGTAGAATGGTACGGGTCCTCGACAATACCTATTCCCTATTTTAGGCGACCGTAGAATGGTACGGGTCCTAGACAAAACCTATTTTCCTATTCAGGCGACCGTAGAATGGTACGGGTCCTGGAAGGTAAATCCTCGTTTAGGCGACCGTAGAATGGTACGGGTCCTAGACACAACCAAATACTGTCTTACTAGGCGACCGTAGAATGGTACGAGTCCCGGGAAAGCAGTTTCTTTACAAAGCCATGTTACTATTCTGGGTGACCGTAAAATGGTACGGGTCCTGGACATGTAACACAAACTATCTTGAATCACTCTACCCTCTTTGAAGGTAAGTTATTCCAGGCAAGTTCCTTTATCGTTTGCATTAGCATTTCCATGCATCATATAAGTTGCATCAAAAAAAGGAATTCATTTTCCAAAAAAAAAAAAAACGTCCATTACATATGCATAACCAAAATTTAGGTTTCAATTTATCTTTGAAAGCAATCTCTACGAGCTCACCTTCAAAGAGGGGCAGCTGTTGACACCTAAATTTTGACAATTTAATTTATTTATTTATTACATAGGAAATTAGGGGTTAATTTTATTAATTGCATAGTATATAGATTTAGATTGCATTTATTTTGTTATTTGCATATTTTGGACCGGTGGTGGATAAGTTCGAATTAGATGGATCGGGTCCACGAAGCGAATAGGTTGGCCCAAGCCCGCGTTTTTAATAATTAAAAAATTATCTCGTGGGAATATCATATTTTAAAATTTTTCCGAGATATGAATCTTTTTAGATAGGGCAGATGGGTAAAAAAATATTGCGATTTGGCTTTGAAAGATTTGGATTTAGAAAAATCTCATCTTAATCTTGAATCCTCATCGGTATGGGATGAATTTTGTGAAAAAATATTGCGATATTGCGATTTATCTTTGCGTGATTTGGATTTCGAGAAAATATTTATCAATAGTGATCGGTTAGTGAAAATGTATCGCGGATATAGATTTGAAGGGGAAATCGAAAGCTTATCTCTTATCCCCTTATAAAAGCAACCGGGTACGAGAACCGTGGGGGGCCTTTTTTTTTGGAAAAAAGAAAAGAAAGGTCAAAAGAAAAATTTTGCTTCTGCAATGAAAAGAGAGAAAGAGTACGAAGGAAGTGGGAGAGTGACGTGAGAGAGGGAAAGAAGTCAAAAGGGGAAAAGAGAGAGAACCGTGCGTGGAGAAGGGGAAAAGTAAAAAGCCAAAGGAGGAATAGTGTGGGGACGGGGACTGTTCACTTGTCTCCTTCCTTTCGCTGCTCACGATCCCGCATCACCAGCCGGAGATCCACACCGTCGGCAACAACGGAGCCTCACACCCGCAGCCACAAAGCCCGCCGGCACTTGACCCCGCTCCGACGGTTCGCTCCGTCCGACGCCGCGCGCCATGCTGCGATCCCGCACTCCCCGCGCCGCTGCAATCTCGCGCCTCAGTAACGCCGCTGGTTCGTGACTCACCTCGACCGCACCCTCCAGCTCGCCAAAGCTCGCGTCGCGGCCGGACCCGAGCCAGATCTACCCACCGCCCGCACCGTGTCGGCTCCGAGCTTTCCCTTCGACGACCGTTGCTGCAGCTCCCGTGACGCCCCCTGCATTGCATGCCTCTACCCTGTGCCGCCTTTGCTCCGAAGCCGCAACGCCCCTCTTGCCGGTGCCTGAGCGCCGTTTGCTTCGCCCTGTGCCGCTTGACCCGTGACCAATTGTGCCTTCCCTTCGCCGGAGCTACCCGCCGGACCGACGACAATTGCTCTTGGAGACCCGCGGTCACACATGGGAAAGGAAAGAAGAAAAAAAGGAAAAGTGAATTAGGTAGATTTTTTAATTTAAAAATTGTTGCTTATCCGGTTATAATCTTTTTATTTTCCTTTATATCTGATTTTATTGTTCCTCTTAAATATATGATTGATGTCCCAACATGAAAGTGCCCTCAAGTGAGAGATTGATAGTCCGATTTTCGCGCCCGAAATCCGACTCGCAATTCCTTATAAAAATCGACAATCCAATCTCAAGCCCGAGATTTGATTCGCGATTTAAAATAAAAATTGATCAACCCGATCTCATGCGCGAGATATGGTTCGCCAATTTTTGGATATCAATATTGTCTTGCTTGATTTGATATCGTGTGTTTGGATCAATTTTATTTTTATAAGAGAAAAAAGTTAAAAAAAATTCAAATTAGGATTAAGTATGTTTTAGAATATTCTTAGTCTTAGGGTTAAAATCGCAATCTGATTTCGAATTTTTAAATAAGAAAAATCAAAAAGAAAAATCCGAATAAGAATTAGATTTGTTTTTGTTATCTTGCATGTTAGGATTGCAATCTTATTATGAATTTTTAAATAAAAAATCCAAAAAAGAAAGTGCATTCATTTAGGTTGTTAATTTTTATTTGAATTGCATGTTTAATCATGTCTTAGTTTTAATTTCGAATTTCTTAAAGAAAAAAACAAAAAAATCATTGTGCATATTAGATTAGAATTGCATGTTTCGTTTTAAATTTAGATCATCTTTTTTTAGATAAATGGCATTTTAGATTTAGATAATGTTTTAGTTTAAATTAGGATTTTATATGACTTAATCCCTAGTTTAAATTAGATAGAATCTTAGTCTAGCTAGATCATTTCAAATTTCATAAAATTTGTCTTAGGATAAATTAGTCGCAATTTTTAGGATAGATTGCATTTTTAAAATAAAAAATGTCATTTGCATGTCATATAGATTTAGGTTCATGAAATGCATGTCATTTTAGTGATTATTGTTAGGTTCATTTCTAATTAGAAATTGTCCGTCATTAGATTAGGTCATTTAATGAATGTTGCATGACATATAGTTTGCATATTAAATTATATGTCGCATGTCATTTTAGTTGAAATAATTTTGTACGTCATTGCATTGCATTGCACGTCATTAGAATTAAGTCACTTTGGTTAATTTAGATTGCATATTTAGCAATTGCATGTTCATTAAGAGATCATAGAATTTTTATTCATATGTTTAGGACATGTTGCCATGCCATATCATTTCATATTAGATTAAAAGCATTGCATTGCATATGGATTATAGTCTCGTTTAATAAGTGAAAACAAAAAGAAAGAAATTGCTTGTTAATTAGAAACCATATCTAGGGTTGTTGATGTGGATTTTAATTTAACAATGCAGATGCTTTCGTTGCTTTGAGGTAAGTTCTGCATTATTTAATTGCTTTCTTGGGTGTTAAATTGGTGGTTTGCGCACCTGTATGAACATCTCACATGTTAGGGAAATAGATTTAAAATCAATCTAAATTGCTTGCCAAACATTTTTCAAAAATAAAAAGAAAGGTACCGAAAGGGCGTTAGAGCAATCTAACGTAACCAAGTCCTCGTACCCTTAGTCTCTGGTTCGTAGGAGTAAAGTAAATCTCCTATTGCTTTACTAGGGTTTCTAATCGACCCACCCAAAAATAGATTAGTGGCGACTCCTAGTTAAAATTCAATTGAATGTTAACAATTCAAACCTAAGTCGCGAATTGGTATGAGCTTGGGAGAGTCCGAGTTAAGTCTAGGCTTAACAATCCAGTAGCCAAACCCTAGGTGGTTCACACCCGAAAAAAATTGGTCGCGATCCATGGTCTTACAAAGTAATAAGCTCCTTTTTGATAAGATGTATGTGTTTTAACGTCAAGGAGCAATATTATCTTTGGTAGAATCAGTCTTTTTTCATTTTATGTTGGTTAAAAAAAAAAAAACTACATTTCGGTTTGTCTCAAGGTTAATGCCTGTCGGTATTTTAAATCCTAATATATCCCAGTGCAAAGCCATGAGTTCCTCATCATCTGTGTTGAATCTTCATGTTCCCTTATATCATTTCAGCTCATTTAGCGAGTATTTGTCTTTAAGGATAGCATACGGCAGCTCCATTTTGTATTTCGTGCTATTTATGTCCAATTTTGTGTTTAAATCCATCTCATTTACTTGTATTTAAATTCTGTCAAGCGTCATTTTGTTCTTACTTATTATGGTTTTGGATCTCATTTTGATAGCATTTACATCACATTTGCCTGTATGTTGGTGTATGCATGCACGGTAGCTAGTTTACTTCGATTTCTAGACGTTCAGGCGTGATTTTTTGCTCATTTATGAGGTGTTACATGGTCACATGTCGCTGTCCATGAGGTCTTGTTTGGTCCATAAGGCGGGCTCCCGAAGCCAACCCTTGCAAGTCTCCATGGTCCGGGGTCGTGTCGGGTTGATCGTTAGTCCCTTTCGTGTAATTTTCGGACTCCAAGCAAACCTTAATGCTTGCTGTCCATCTTCGAGGAGTTTCGTGTAATTTTCAGACTCCTAGTGTACCTCATGCCCGTCCTTAACCCAAGACATTCATTCAAATTGGGTTCCAAACTTGTCTCAAGAAAATAACAGACAATTTAAAAGGGATAAGTACACTATCAGTGCCAAAACTTGTGTACGGTGCTCACTTTGATGCCAAAAGTTTCCGTCGGATCACTTAAGTGCCAAATTGAAGGAAAAACGATCACTTTTGTGCCACCAGCGAAAGATTCCAAACAAAATGATTACGTGGCTTTTAAAAAAAAAAATTAATAGGGCCTCTAAACGATGTCGTTTTTGGTCCTCCTTAAGAAAACGACGTCGTTTTGCCATCCTACGTGGATGGCTTCACGAAACGACGCCGTTTAGCTCACATGGGGATTGAAATTAGGGTTTCTGCCACTTGGCCACTATTGTTCATCCGCCGTTGCTCGGCCACCGTTGCTCGGCGACCGTCACTTGGCCACCGTCGCTCAGCCACCGTCACTTGGCCACCGTCACTCAGTCACCATTGTAGTTGCTCGACCAGGTGAGCGAGAAGAGATTGAGATTGTTGCTTGAGCAATAAGTTGCAGGAAAAATCAGAGGCAAGGGCGGAGGAGGAGGAGGAAGAAGTTGGGTCGAAAGTGCCGCTAGTGCGCTACTGCTGCTGGTGTGTTGCTGGTGTCGCTACTAGTGCGCTGCCGGTGCTGCTATTGGTCCCATGCTGGTGTAGTTGCTGGTGTGGGTCTTCGAGGAAGAAGAAGATGAAGACGAGCCTTCCCACCTCTCAATTTGAGGATTAGGGTTTCAAAGTTGGAGGAAAGATGCCAAACGGCATCGTTTTGGTGTTTGGATGCTAACTCAACTCTTCGATGAACCACGTCGACTTCAAAAATTAATATAAAAAAAGGCCACATCAGATTTCCCGCCAATTTTATCGGCATTGGCACTTAAATGATCGTTTTTCAAAATTTTTGACACTTAAGTGGTCCGACGGAAACTTTTGGCACCAAAGTGAGCGCCGTACACAACTTTTGGCACTGATAGTGTACTTATCCCCAATTTGAAACCAAATTATCTAATTCTTTCTCTCTCTTTTTTTTTTTGTGTAAATAAATATGATATAAATTATAATAACATAGTGTGTATTTTAGAAGAATAATTATGTTTTTGGAAATAAGCTAGTCGAGATCAAGAAGGTACATGTCAATTGCATCCTCAACAATTTGGGAGAAAAGGGTACATCTTAAACGCATCTTAATTCCTATAGGGCTTTCTAAACGGGATGATAATCTTGTTCTAGCTCAAAACTCAATTACACAACCTCGCAAGATTTTTCAACAAATTAAGAGTCCAAGTTAATCCCATTCAACGCTTCCCTTGGAAATCACAGACTCTAAAGCCTGCCCTCTTCTTCCGAGACACAACTGTTTGTATATGCTTCAAGATTTCAATTGCCATATAATGCTGCCCAAACACCGGGCGTGCATTTATGTATGTTTTGTCACCTATGAGGTAGGCCTTATCTATGGTCTAAGAGTGCAATTTAATTTACCTAGAAAACACCCCAAGATACAACTTTCTGATGGATGTGCATCAAGAATTCAATTGTCATATACTCAAGCATTTCAGTTTAACAAGCTAAAACGTTACAGAGATGTCCCGTTTTGAGCGGTAACGTTTTCTTGAATCCAGTTGCTGCACCCCACCACTCCTCTTCTCCCCAACTTTCGATTTGTCGCAACGGGATATGGCCCTTCCATAGGGACAATGATTGTGTTGTACTTGACATTCTTCTTTCACATGAATCACTCTAAATAGTACCGACATTGATGCACAACGCGTGACACGACACGCCACGACACGACACGTTGGGACACGTTGTATACTATATATATATATATATATATATATATATATATATATATATATATATATAATTCCAATCAAATTAATTTGATTCAAATTCATAAACAGATAAATAAATAAAAGCCTAGAATGAATTTACACTAAAAACATTAATCTATAATTTATTAATATCATTAATTATTTCAATTTGACAAATCCAGCACCATTCCAATAATTCATAAAACTTGGAGGAAAAAAAAAGCAATGCACATTCTAGAATCGCGTGTCAAACATGTCGAAAGAGGAGTAGGCATGTTGGAAGGGGAGAAAAAAATTGAGAATGAATTATGTATCACAGGAATAAGAGTAAAAAGAAGAGAAAACTAGATTTTTTTTCTCATTTATTAATTTTTTTATTTTTTTCACATATATATATATATATATATTTTGACCTCTCATTTATTAAAAAATTTTAACATTGACCCACGTATCGGAATCACGTGCTAGAAATTCGCATATTAGAATTCTAACTCAAGTGTTGGAAAAATTGATCAGATGTCAGATTTTCCAACAAGTGTTGACCGAATGTCAGAGAATATCCAAGAATGTTGGATACATGCCAAAGTGCCCTACACGACACGAAGACTTTTGAAGGTGTCAATGCCCTGGCTTTCTCCACTTTCAACTACCATCATATAATCTATGCGCCAGAAGGGAAACGCGGTTGTTTTATTAAATAATTATGTACAAGACTGAGATATTCCTTCCCAGGCAAACATGTTTCCCGTGTAGCGCACTAAGTCATATGAATGAAGTCGAAAGTGGACGAGAGTTCCCACCTCTTGCAGATAAATATGAATTCTTTGCGCTTGACATCACTGGGGACCGACACCACAGTATGACTTGTTCTCATCAGATCGGTGATTAATTCCGTCCATGATAGACAAAATTATCAGGGGCTTGATTCTATTTACAAGACGAACAGCATTTGATAACTCAACTACTCAATCTTTTATGAATTAATTTTGGATGAAATCTCCCCATTATATATGTATTAATATTATTCTTAGCAGAATATATCATTAGAAAAAACCCCCAAGAAATATGCTACATAAAAAGATAATTATCCAATTAGTCATAAACTTATTATACAAATATGAATTTAGTCATAAATTTTTCAATTTTTCTAATATAATCGTAAATATTTACACGAAATTTCAATATAATCCTTCCGAGCAATTGATACCTGAAATTGTTGATGTGACATACAATCATCGCCGATCATCTTAAGTGGCAAGCTGACATTGACAACTTACGGATCGCCATATTAGCAATTTTCAATAGCAATTGGTCGGAAAAAGTGTATTGGAATTTCTAGCAAAGATTAAAGAGTATATTAACGAATTTGAAAAATTTAGGATTGAATTGACACTCATACATTACATTTAGAACTGAATTGGTAATTTTCTTAGGATTTGTTAAACGTGAGATAATGCTCAAAAGTTTCATGGTTTGTTCCTAATGGTTAGGCAGATCATCATCAATGTCAACATTTCAACACCTCGGTGGGCCCTCTGGCCTAACTGTAATTAAGAGGTCCTTTTGATTGAAGTTTCATGGTTTGTTCCTCAAGATTTTCCGGGGTAGATTTTATGTTGCGGACAATGATGCATTTACATTGGGTGCTTGAATAATGCACGCATAGGACCACTTTCTGCCTCACTTGCCATTTGAGCTAGGGCCAATTCAAACCAACTCCATTTGATTTCTCACCCATCCTGCTCTGCCTCCTTCTTCCATTCCCAAATGAATCTTTAAAGCTTCATCTACTGAGTTAGTTGTCGCCGCTTAGTCCTCGTTGTCATCTTCGCCACATTAGTCTATCAAGCTGTAGCAGAGGATGCATAGTACGAGGCCTGCGTGCCTCTGAATTGCTGATATGGCCCAAACATCAGCTACCCTTTTTGGATTTCCGACAAGCAAGAGTCCTATTGTGGCTATCCGAATTTCCAGATTACCTGCAAAGATACGTACCCTATCCTGACTTTCTCAGACAGTGAGTTCATGATCAAGGATATCTTTTATGCGAACCATTCGTTCCTTCTGGTTAGTGCCCTTGTGTACCTAGACTCCTGTGGTGCTCTGCCGCGTAATATCAGCATTGAAAGGACGTCTTTCAATCTTAGTTCTACAAATGCCGATTTATTCTTCCACTACAATTGCACCTAGCAGCCCACAGGTTTTACGTATCTATGGACTACGCAAGCAAGTCCACCCCCCACTCTTTTGCATTTTTTCCCAAGGAAGGAGACATAATTTATTGCGTCAATGCACGGTGCCGGCAGTCCAAACTTTGAAATTCAATGCTTTCATGTGTATCATATGTATATATGTATTTGGTGTGATGTTAGACCTTTTTTCTCAAGCAGTTTCCCAGGATTATTGTTCTGTAAAGCATTATAATTGAAAATTTTAGAAAATGAAAATACTACAACCTTATAGCTCTTGATTACGTATTAAATTTTGCTCGCAATGATTTGAGATCATTAATCTCTTAATTGTAGCCACGTATATTGTTGACATCTAATTTTTTCTCAAATAGATACTTAAAAAAAAAAAAAAAAAAAACCCGCCTTTCCTTCCTTTCCCCGCATGGGCCTCGGCCCGGACCCCTTCTTTTCCTTCTTCTCTTCCAAGCCCGGCCCAGCCTTTCCCTCCACGCGTAAGCCCGACCCTCTCCTCCTCTTTCCCTCTTTTCCTTACGCATTCTGCCACGGTGAAGAGGAAGGACGCTGGGTACGAGTGAAGGAGACGATAGAGGCAGAGGAGGCAGGGGGAGCATTCGACTGGAGTTGGTGATCGGGGAACAGGCCGGCAGAGACAGCCGGGTAGGTTAAAACTGAGATGGGAGCGAGGGAGATAGAGAGGGGGATAGGAGATCGGGATAGAGAGAGAGAGAGAGAGAGAGAGAGAGAGAGAGAGAGAGAGAGAGGAGATTCGAGAGAGGGAAAGAGAGTCCGAGGGAAAGGAACTGAGAGAACAAGTGAGAGTGAGAAGGAATTCTCCGGTCGCTTGGCCACGTTGGAGTCCCATTCGATGACCCCGGCCGCTATCCTTGTCTTCTCGACTTTGCTTTCCCGATACCCACATATCCGGTAAGAGTCCTTTCGGTCCGAACTTCCCTAGCCCCAAGGATTTTGACTCGGAGACACCAAGGCGACTGGCCATAGCTCAGCTCGTCTCGAGCTCGTTGCTCTATCTAGTATTCATGGATTTGTCTTCAAACAGCCTGTATCTGTTGTTTTCGAGCTTTGTTTGTTGATATTCTCGAGTGCGAATGTGAGTTCGATTTCTGAAGATAGGTCTAAGTTTTCTTATCCATCCGTGTCCACCATGTGTTCGAAGCAATGCCCGAACTAAGACCTTTCGTTTTAGTCTTGGATTCCTACTTATGCTGATGATTCAAAGATGTGTCTTTTTTTTTTTTTTTTTTTTTTGGGCGGTATAAGGCTTCTAAAGTCCGTGGGATATATTTCAAGTCAAGTTTCACTTCTACAAAGTTTGAGTCTCCCCAAGTTCTTGGTTGCCTTTTGTTTTGTGTTTTGGTATGTTCTATGAAGGCTCTTTGTAGTGGTGGCGTGGCCATGTGGGTGAGTTTTAAACGAATGATGATGGGGATTGTTGTTGAAGGGCAGCGGTCCAATAACTGGTGGTATCTTGTGTTGGGGATCTGGGGATATACACATTTGCGTGATCTCGTCTGATGATGGGCGGACGTCGGTGAGACTTGGCGGAGTCTCAGGCGTGGGCGTGGGCGTGGGCGTGGGAGTGGGAGAGAAGCTGCTGTTCAGGGGAGGGGATGACTCCAACTTGAACTCAAGACGTGGGGGGCCTTGTGTTTGGTTCGAGCTGAATTTTGTTGTTGGGCTTAGGTTAATTTATTGGGTTTAAGGTTATTTTCATGTCTAAGAAGGAGTTTGTGGATAGGTCAAGTAAGTGGTCTAATTTCGGAGCCAGGCTAATTTCAGATGTACTCGAAGTTGTTTTAGAGTGATCGTAGTGTTTTCCTTTGATAAATTTGGACTTGATCTTGGCCCTTTTCTGAACGGGTTTAAGTCATTGAGCCCACTTCTTCAATTAGGCTTTTAGTGTTCATGACCCAAACCCATGAGTCCTTACCCGACCCACATTTGAATTGGGCCGAGGGCGTGGCCTGAGTTACAATTTTCGGGATAAAAAATTGCAAAAAAATATATATTTAAAAAAATTCGAATGTTTTTATTTTTATAAAATCTAAAAAAAAAATTAAAATTATTTTTTAATAGTTTTCTCTTAAAGTGTGGGAAAATTATCAACAAAAATGGGGCTCAAAATTGAACAAAATCTTAGGGCCTTGCAATAGGGTTCTAATATTTCCCTTTTTGAGACAAAGTATCAAATGATGGCGCACTTTCAATATATTGATTGTGATTTCCCTTTAACCTAGTTAGGAATATCACTTTTCTTATTTTTTTTTTAATGTTAGATTGTTGCTTTTCCTTGTAATTTATTTAATACTTTCTTGGTTACTAATTGTTATTTTAATGATTACGTACCCACATGATCATATTATATGTTAGTGGATAAATTTAAAAATCAATACAGACTATCTGATTGTTAAAATGAACAAGATTAGGTATCGAAATGGCACTAATTAGTTAGTTAGCGTAATCAAGTCTTTGACCCTGGTTTTTCTAATTGTGTAGGAAGCAAGGTACACTCACATACCTCACTTGGTTCCTAATCGACCCCAATAGGCTAGTGGCAATTCCTAATTGCGAAATTCTTGAAAACACCCCAATATCGTGCAAGGTATGGCCTTGGGAGAGCTCTTACCTAATCATGAGTTTTAGGTCCATCCTTTAAGCAATACCCCTTAAACCTATTCCCTTCCTTTGAGGGATAGGTCACGACATATATAATACGAGCCACCAAGTTATTAGCTTACTAGTTACTAAAAGTGTAAAAGAGAACATAAAAAATGTCAACCCCTTCAACTTTCTATAGGCACTTGTATTCTCTGTAAATTTAATCATGAAAATTTCTCTACCACAAAACTTACTAATAATAACTGAGATTTAAGACACTTAAACACAGGTGTTTACTAACACCATGACAGCATTGGGTCAAAGGCTACATTAAAGGGAGTTGCAACTCTGATGTGGGACAAAAATCCCAAAGAAATATGCAACATAAATTATTATTATTATTATTATTATTATTATTATTATTATTATTATTATTATTATTATTATTATTATTATTTGCTAGCACTAAAATTTGTATAATGGATAAAATGATGAAAAATGAACAATTTTTTGCGTTGCTTAGTAAGAATTGTGGGATAATTACCTAGTCAATCCCAAATTTATTGTCTAAATGCTAATTCTGTCATACATTTATCAATTTTATCAATGTAGTCCTAAACATTTACTCGAAATTTCAAAGTAGTTCTTCTGAAAAACTAACGTTGGAAATTGTTAGTATGGTATCCAATCATTGCCGATCGTACTATATGTGGATCATCACATCAACGATTTCCGACAGCAATTGGTCGAAAAAACTACATAGGAATATCTCATCAAACTTATAATTATATTAATAAATTTGAGAAATTTAGGACTGAATTGACACTCATATAATAGGTATAAAACTGAATTAATACTTTTTTCTAAAGATTTTTGTAATGGGAACTTTGTTCCCAAGTATAATTTAGAGGTCCCTTTGGCTCGAGACGGTTCAAGATTTGTTCCTAACGATTTGGTAGATCATCATCAATTTCAACACTTCAACACGTAGGCAGGCCCTCCAATGTAATTGTTATTGAGAGGTCCCTTCGACTAGGAAGTATCACGGTCGGTTCCTCAAGACTTTCTAGTGCAGATCTTCCGTGTAGGACAACGATGCATTTACATTGGGTGCTTGAATAATGGACACATGGGACCAATTTCTACCTCGCTTGGCATTTGCTTCGAAGTCGATGAACTAGCGCACAATAGTTATCGGAGATAGGACTAATTCAAACTAACTCCATTTGATTTGTCTTCTATCCTACTCTGCCTCCTTCCATTTTAAATGAATCTCCAGAGCTTCAACTGCGGAGCTAGTTGTTGTTAGTTGGACCTTATCATTGTCTTCGCCATCTTAGTGCCTGTACGGTAACATTTCTATTATTCCCGATTTTTGTTCTTTTGTTTCTCGAAACAAAAAAAAAAAAAAAGAACAAAAATCTGTTTGGTAACGCCAACTTATTTTTTTTATTCCCTAGAATAGAAAAGTGGCTGGAAAATAAATTTGGAATAGAAAAAAAAAAAGTAGCTTCTTGTTCCAAGGAACAATTTCTAGAAATAAGTTTTTTTTTCCTTTTCTATTTTTCTTTTGTTCTTCTTCCTTGTTGTGGCCACCGTCGGTTGCTTGCCAACCGTCGGCCACCTCCTGCTGCCTGCGGCCACCGTCGATAGTCGATCGCCGGCGACGGTTGCCGCTGCTCATAGCCCACCAGCCGACGACCACCACCGTTTGCCAGCAACTTGCCGTTGCCAACTGCCGCACGACCACCGCCTTGTGGCACCCCAAATGGCCCCCGATCCATTAGGGTCACCACACATCACTACCTTTTTCTTGACTTGGAAGTCGATTTCTCTTATATCATAAGAGTTCAATAAGTTCTTGAGTTCTAGGGGTCTATATCTTTTATTTATTTTTTGGTCCCAGAGCAAAACATGGCGGAAGCATATCCAACAACTCCCTGTCCTTTATTCAGGAACGATGCACACCAATTAAACATTTTATAAGTTAAAGCCGAACATTTTTTTTAATTTACATAATCCTGATAGACACCATCAGTCGGTACATCAAAATTTGCCATGGTTTCCTACACCCAGCTATACTTCAAAAGTGGTATGACGACCTCAGCAACCACTTACTAAATGTCCATCTTTCAATGCCGGCGTTCCAAAAGTTTCCTTCCTCTGATGTTCTCTTTCCCGTGGTCAATCCCAGTTAGTTGGTCCGTTTGCTACTACCGGTGGCAGCAGAGACAACTTGTCTAGCTTGAAATGTTAGTCCCCAAATGAGGTGAGTACAGCCACTCAGCAGTGAAAGATTCATCAATCTATGTCAAGTAGTACCGTCAATATCTAGACTCATGCATGATAGACAAAACAGGTAATCAAAGGATTAATGTGCATCAAAATCATGAAATTCTTTAATGCAATGTCAAATGCAATTTTAAAAAGAATCAAGGTGCATCATGTCTAGTTACCCAAGTTCCGATCATAGGGCTAAACTGTGATGACACGTCCCATTCCATGCCATACAAAGTTAGTCCTATAACCATAGCACACTCACACTCAGTAGAATCCTCTGTTTTAACATTCAAAAGTTTCATCCCCCCAGAGGACCAATGTTTGCATCCCTCCGGGCATTTGCATCCACCATGGCATCGCGAAAGCCTCCGGCATTCAGTCACTTGGGCCACCGAGCATCCGGAGCATATCACACCTCTAGGCATCTCGTACCCCACCTGGCATCATAAGGAAACCCTCTGAGACTCACCATGAGAATGGTTATCCCGGCCCTCCAGATTTACGTACCGACTAGCATACAATCGGGCATCCCTAAGCTCCTAGGGAAAACCTCCAGCATTCAGCCACTGGGGCCACTAGGGCCACCGGGCATCCACAAGGCATCGACTCATTTAATCCTTTGGGCCTCCCGACTCCCGGGGCATCGTTGACCCAAGGGTCCAACGGTAACAACTAATATCTTAATTTCCAAAAACATATTCAATGCTATGACAATTGGAAATCACATGAGTTTTATTGAAGTCTTCGCTATTGAAAGCCAAAAACCATAATATCCAATAACAATTCAAGATGCACTCACTTTTCGGAGCAAATTCGGAGTAAACAGTTCAAAAACCAGAATGCACGGTTTTAATAAAAATTTTGGAAAAATCCCTAAATGAACTCAGAAAATTCTAAATTTTTGGTATGTTATAGATGAGACTTAAAGGAAGAAGTTTCGTGAAGAACACTAAGCCAAAATAGTTATGTATAAAGAGTAACGAATTTCACAACTCGGTTCCAGATTTTCTATAATATAGGATAGTATTTAAAAGCTCCAAAATTCTGCAACACCAAAAATCCAGAATTATAGTATAAACCAAGTGCAACCAAAACTTTGAAGGAATGTCAAATCCACGTAGGCAGACACATTTCGTAAAAATCAAGATTTTTAAGCACTAAATCGATCATGATCAAATTCATGGTTTCATCCCCGAAATACCTTCGAAGCTCACATGCATGGACTTCAATCATTTTCAAATTTCATAAGTTCATAATCTCCGTATAAAACAGTTCGTGTATAAAGCCAAAAATTTTCTGCAATACCAAGGTCAGTAACTCACGGGTCTACAAAACAAAATTTGACCATAAACAGCACGTACTTCTCTCCCGCTTTAGGTTTAAATTCGTGGTCACCCAAAAAAAAAAACAACATTCAGCTTTCAATTTCAATATATCCTCAAGTCTACTCGCACTACACTAGACAATCACAGCATGCACAACATAGATTGATGAACTTCTACTTGCCTCAATTCCTAGCTTGATCGGCCAACAAAAACAGAAACTTGGGACTTCGAACACGGCTCCATCGGTGGCGAAGACGGGCGGCGTCAACGGCGGCAGCTCGAGCACGACCACGGACTCTCTCTCTCACTCGCGGTTCTCTCCCTCTCTCTCGCTGTTTTGCTGGGTCACTCTCTCTCTTCCCCTCTTTTACGAGCTTTTCCTCGATTCACCGCTTGTTGACTGTCCTAGTCAACAAAGAAATGCGGTAGCTTCATTGATCGAAGACAGCTGGGCGGGACGTGTAATTCAGCATGTCATTCGGCTGCCGACTCCACCCCACCTTTGCATGCACTGACGTGTCCGTTAATGGGTGCCTCTCGGTCAATTGTTCTTCATTTGTTGACCAGCGGACGTGACTCCTTCTTCGCTGGCCACCTAGAAGCAACTTGGCCTTTTTGGTCAACAATCTTCAAAGTTTGTTGACTCCTCTTGGCGACAAATAAAAAGCAGATGCGGAGTCACTTGGGCCAGCAATTAATGGCCGCATGGTGGTCGAGATAACGTGTACTGGAAATTCGGTTAGTAGGGTATGAATGTAGGTGGAAGAAGGTCTCAATCGCGACGCTACACAGGGATAATTTTCGATGGTCGGACCATTACCAAGAGTAACGTGTTGGTCCAACAATAATACTAATCGATGTCCATAAATTGCACCGATGACATAGTCCGACGATACTTCCGTCGGCCAGTCACGGACTGTCGCATATTTGAGGGTCATCAAAATTTTTGGATGCCACACGCCTGTTGCCGCATGACTGCTGACTATCGCCGCTGTCGCCACTGTAGGATCACCACCCACAGCTCACCGGCCACTACCCCCTCCTGCGGCCGATGGGCTGTGGGCAAAAATCCTGCGACGGCGGTCAGTGGTCGTGCGGCAATCGTGCAACGATCTTGCAGCCGTCGTGTGGCCGTCATGTGGTGGCAAGCAGCGATCGACAGTCCGTGAGTAAGAAGAAAAAACAAATCAATACAAAAAATTTTAAATTTTTACCAAATGCATTTCTATTCTTTTTATATTCCAAGAATAGAAATTTTGTATAATTATCAAACACTTTATTTTACTCATAAATTGTTCCAAAGTAGAAATTAAAAAAAAAAAACTATTTCTGAAAAAAAAAAAAAGTTCCCCGGAATAGAAACGTTGACATGCACACCCTTGGTCTATCAAGTTATATCTAAAGATGTGTCGTACGAGGCCTGCACACCTCGGAACTGCGAATATGGTTCAGATGTTAGCTACCCTTTGACAAGATGCTCCTCATTCTTATAGCTGCAATAATGGTAAAGGCCTTGGGGATTCAGTTTTCTGCTTTCGCTTCTTGACTGAGATTTCATATCTACTGCTTTGCTTGATCTTTCATTTTTATATGCGGAGAGAAGGTGTAAATTAGAACTTCACCTCAACCTTCTCTGCCTTGATTGTTTGATGTTGAGGTTGCCATTTGCGTCCCACAAGATCCAATTGTTTTAATGTATTGAGTGAAGATGCGGCAAATTCACGGTAACATTTGGATATGTCAGATTAAAGCGACTTGACTTTCTTTACGGAATTTTTTTGTGCTAGCAACCAAACAGAAAAAAGCTTCCACCTCCATTAGCAATGCCAAAATCTAACCACGCGTGCAGTTGAAAAAAATAACATTGATAGATTTGAACTCAGCATATAAAACAGTTCTTTTAGGGTGGATCCAAGCATGAGCACATGCTTCCATTCAAGATATACGCATGATCTATCACACTCTAGGAAGCACTCTTTTACTAGTTTCATCCCAACTTCATTCAGGGTTTTATTTGATAAGCATTTGCGTCCTGGCATGGAAACGTGGCATTTAAGGGACAAAAGCCTTAATAGGTAATCTGTTAATTTGTGTTTTTCGTTGTCTATTTTCTATAAAGATTTGCAACTTAGAAGCCTCAGTAAAGTGATGAAGTGAGATTGCTATTCTAAAAGGTTCCATGTTTTTTCAGGAATAGCAACATCAGGAGCTAGAATTGGGATCACCCTTGTTTTAATGCTTTTCTTAAAGAAGAAACCATTGATCAGAAGAATTATGGCTTTGATCAAACAAAGGAATGAACATTTCGATGGCGAAATGAAAATTGAGGGACTTGTCTCTTCGAGACGATATACCTACAACGACGTTAAGAGGATAACCCTCTCTTTTGAAGAAAATTTAGGCTAGGGAGGCTATGGTTATGTGTACAAAGGCAAGCTTGAAAATGGTCATCTTGTGGCAATCAAGCCTCTAAAGAAGCTTAAAGGCAATGCTGAAGAATTTTTCAATGAAGTTGCGAGCATAAGTAGGATTTCTCATGTCAATGTCGTCAACCTCCTAGGATTCCATCTCGAAGGAAGCAAAAGAGCTTTGGTTTATGAGTTCATGCCCAATGGATCCCTCAAAAAGTCTATATTTAACAAGAGTAACATACTAGAGTTAGATCAACTATTTAACTGGGACACATTGTACCTGATTTCCCTTCATAGATATCGCATCTCTGCACCTGTGCCGATGTTTGCGCCTTTCAATTTTAATTCAACCTAGGGTGTTGATTTGGTATATAACGTTTAAGTCATTTTCTGTAGATTGCTATAATTTGTATTCTTCCTTCCAGTCCTCTTCTTCGTCTGAAGGAAAAAGACTTTCCAATCCAGATTGCCATCGACGGAGCATATAGGCATCGTGGGGTATATACAATTTTTGTTTTCTTTATGTTGGGTTAATTGTTAGTCATTTTCGTGTAATTTTCGGGGAGTTTCGTGATGATCTTTTGTGGCCCGAATGGAACCCTTTAGGGGCATTACGTGTCCGGTCATGTTTCCTTCACTTTTCCGTAAGTTGGTGGCCAATTTAGTTCAATTTCCAACATTGTGTTTAGTTTTAGGGGCATCACATGTAGTCTTGATTTATATTTAACTCATTGTTATTATGTGGGAAAAATCAACAATAAAAAAAATAGAGTTGCATTTATTTTATTTTTTTTTTGGTTGAAGAGTTGCATTTAGTTAAGAATCACAATTTTTAGGACTTGGTTAATTCATGCTTACCCTAGTTTTTATTTGGTTCGATTTTTTTTTTTTTTTGGGTTCATCTAGTCTTGGAAATCGAATTCAATAGCTAGGTCAATGGCATGTTTAATTTTATGCATTACTCACAGGGTCCTTCCCTAGGCTTAATAATAAGGCCATAAATTCCTAATACGGCTCGTGTTTATCCTTTATCGTACTTTATCTTACATTGACGTTATTATGTTTTGTTTGACTTTGTTTTGTTTAAATTTGATTGTATAAACACCCTTTGCTTGATTATATAGAGTGGCACATTTCAATTTTTTAGGAAAATATAAAAGTAAAAGATAAAAAAGATTGCATGATACATTATTTTTAGCAACAATTGAAGAGAGAGAGAGAGAGAGAGAGAGAGAGAGAGAGAGAGAGAGAGAGAGAGAGAGAGAGAGAGAGAGAGAGAGGAAAAGATACTAATTTAGGGTGTTCAATAAGTATTTGGCGTAATTAAGTCTACAACCCGAATCGTTAGTTGTAAAACAAACTCCCTCATATTACTAGATCTTTAATCTACCCATAATAGATTACTAGAAACTTTGAAGAGAAGTAATTTGCATAGTAAGCACCACCTCAAGAGGAACTATTTGTGCCCACTTGGTTACTTGACAAACCCCTCGAAAATTAAGCCCCTTTGGAATGTCACAACATGCATCATTTCATATTATCTATGGAGTTTGTCATTTATCCATATAGGATTTAGATTGTGCAATGTTAATCATATGTTAAAACAAAATTTACTGAATAATTTTCATTCATGTGAGTCCAATTCACATGATCCCTTGAATCGGATTAGTCTGTGAGCAAGAAAATTGGTAAGAAAGATGCAAAAATAATTCATACAAAGAAAAAGGAACCAAGGAAGTTAAAAACTAAGAGCAAACTATTGTTGTACACACTACGTCGATTTGTAGATGGCACAAACATATGTTGAGTGAACACAGCAAAACCCGGTCGTAGCATTGACACTACAACCCAGCAGCAATGTAATCTTTCCCTAGAAACTAGAGACGCGAAGTATGCCCTCTTTTATATGATGCAACTTGATATTCATGCATCTAGATTTTAACCAGCATAAACTCAAGCCTTAGTTGAACATGTTGAAACATAACACACAAGTTTCCTTCTCAATGATGACAGCAACTTATTTAATGATGCTAATTTCCAAAAGTAAATGATCATCATAATAGACATTAGATAGACACATATGGTCTATGGTCTTATGGTTTATAAACTTGGGGGTGATCAAGTCAAAGAGTGAGACCTGAGTAAAAGTCTTAAGTTTCATCACACGCAGTTTCTAAATCGTCAAACCAAGCTACATCTCAACAACCATTCTCTCAAGTTGGACTTTCTTTTATTCTTTTGTTTTTTTTTTTTTAACTTCTTTTGTGTGTTATTTTCCTTCATAAAGCACCCGATTGTATCATCATCTCTCTCTTGTTTTCTTGATTTTTTTATGAGAAGGATGTCACGACTTTTACCAAATTCAATGAATCATGAAAGTCTCTTTTGATATACATACATTTGCTTATATCTTGATTTATGCATGCATGGTAGTTAGTTTATATATATAAAATCTTGTTTGGTCCCATTCACACCAAAAAAAAAAATGATCAACTTGTTTTATTAATTAATACCATGAAAAATATCAAAATGGTGCAGTTAATAAAATTACCCAAAATTAATTTTTTGACCATCAAAAATCTCAAACCGGTACACGTGTAATAAATTTACCACAAAAAATTTGCAACTGGTACATTTGTGATAAATTTACCTTTTATTACTTTTTGTTAAGTTTAATAATATCACCAAAAACACAAATTTGGTACACATGTGACAAATATAGGGTGAACCCCAAAATCGGTACACTCATTAATCATCACCTATCATTAAACTCAACAATTTGACGGTAAAATATAATGGGAACTAACAAAAGACAAATTTACCACAAGTTTACTAGTTTAAGATTTTTTATGGTACTAACTAATTATTTATTATTGAAATATGATATAATTAGTCAATAATAATAAAGTTTGATCATTTATTTAAAAAAAAATATTGACAACTTGAAAATTCAATAACATGAAGAATGAACAGCTTGATGAGTCAACGGCTTGAAGAAATCAACAAAAAGTGGAGTTGATAATCTCATATGCAACCATCAAAGAAGTATCCATCCACATAGTGGAATAAAGCAGCGGTCAAGATAGTATAGTTAAATAAATCATCAAGATAGTGTACTGAATGTAATCGTTCGATAACCATTTATAACCTCTATATGTGATCTCCATTGTTAATTGTTTATATTAAGCTTTAAATAGCTACATTGTACTCGTCAGAACCCTCCCCCATAGAGAAATAGACAAACAAACATGTTATCTTTCAATTGCTACATTGTAGTTGTAGTTTCCAAATTCGCATTGTTGATTACATTCTAACTTGTTTCTTAGTTGTAGATTATAGATTCACATTGTCAATTAAATTTTGACATGCATCTATGTTGTTGTCTCTAGGTGCCTCATCATCGAATAAATTTTGGCATTGCATCTTTACGTTCTTGGACTTTGTTGTCCATTAAATTTCAGTAAAGTTTGTGTACTTTTGGTTTAGTTTGAAGGAAGGTTATCAGTTTTATCACGTACCTGTGATATTTCCTATCTAGGAACTAGACCGGTCCCTATGAGAACCACTGATTTTAGGTGGGTTCAGTTCAATTTTGGGCAATTCGGGCAGTTGCTAGTTCTTTGCACACCCCTAACTCATGGGGTCCTTCTCGGGGCTTAATAATGAGGCCATAAATTCCTAATACGGCTCATATTTATCCATTATCGTACGTTATTTTACATTAACGTTATTATGTTTTGGTTGACTATTGTTTTATTTAAATTTGATTGTAGGAACACCTTTTTTTTTTTTGGGTATTATATAGAGCTACACATTTCATTTTCTATGAAAACATAAAATTAAAAGCTAAAAAATATTGCATGATAAGTTATTTTTACAAAATAATAATAATAATAATAATAAGAAAAAATGAAAATATACTAATTTAGAGCGTGCGATAAGTATTTAGCGTGACTTAGCCTTTAGCTTGAATCTTTGATTGTAAAACAAACTATCTCATATTGCTAGATCTTTAATCCACACATAATAGATCGCTAACAACTTTGCAGAAAAACCAATTTGCATAGTAAAAATGAATAAATCAATGATTCTATCGGTAAGCCTGGAAGAGCCCTTACCAAGCATAAGCGCTACCTAGAGGGGAACTATTTGTGCCCACTTAGTTACTTGATAAACCCCTTGAAAATTAAGCCCCTTTGGAACGGCACGACATGCATTATTTCATATCATTAGTAGCATCTATCCTTTATCCATGGAGGCTTTAAATTGTGCAATATTAATGGCATGTTAAACACAATTCACTGAATAAATTTCATTCATGTGAGTCCAACTCACAAGATCTTGACTCAGATTAGTATGTGGGAGAAATGAAATCCCTAAGAGAAGAAGCAAAAATAATTCATACAAAGAAAAAAGACTCAAGGAAGTCAAATAATGAAGAGCGAACTATTGTCGTGCAAGCAACGTCAATTTGTAGGTGGCCTAAATATATGGTGGGTGCATATTGCAACACCTGGTCGTAGATTAACACTGCAACCCAATAACGGCGTAATCTTTCACTAGAAAATAGAGGCATGGAGTCTACCCTCTTTGACATGATTCAACTTGATAGACATACATTTAGATTTTTACTGGCATGAACTTGGGCCTTAAGTTGAACATGGTCCTTTTTGGAATGTCATGACATGTATTATTTCATATTATCAGTAGAGTCCGTAATTTATCCATATAGGCTTTGAATTGTGCAATATTAATGACATGTTAAACACAATATACTGAATGAACTTCATTCATGTGAGTCCAATTCACATGATCTCTTGACTCGGATTGGTACGTGCAAGAAAGAAAATTGGTAAGAGAAGAAGCAAAAATAATTCATACAAAGAAAAAGGAACCAGGGAAGTTAAACAATTAAGAGCGAACTATCGTTGTGCATGCAATGGGTGACATAAACATATAAACATATGATGAATGCTTACTACAACACCCGATCATACCATTAATACCGCAACTCGGCGACAACATAGTCTTTCTCTAGAAAATAGAGACGTGGAGTCTTCCCTCTTTGACATGATGCAGCTCAATGTACGTACATATAAACTCGGGCCTTAAGTTGAACATGGTGAAACATAACACACAAATTTCCTTTTGGATGATGACAGCAACTTATTCAATGATACTAATTTCCAAAAGTAAATAATCATCATTATGGACATTAGATAGACACATAGTTTTAGAGTTTTATAAACTTGTGGGTGATTAAGTCAAAGAGTGAGACTTGGGTAAAGCAAACCTTGACACCAAAACCATTTGTGAAGAGACCCAGTTGATCTATTTCTATGGGCCAAAGAGAAAAAACAAAAACCTTAGATGGAACTAAAAGTCCTAAGATTCATCACACACGGTTTCTAAATCGTCAAACCAAGCTACATCTCAACAACCATTCTCTCAAGTTGGAATTTGTCTTATTATTTTATTTTTCTTCTTTTGACTTCTTTTGTGTGTGGTTTTCTTTCATATCCATAAAACACATGATTGTGTCATCATCTCTCTCTCTTTTTCCTTATTTTTTTTTTTTTATGAAAAGGATGTGACGATTTTTACTAAATCTAACGAATCAGGAAACTTTCTCTTGAGGAGTCATGGAAAGAAATTTGTCTTGTTCATCAGAGTGGGAAAGAAGGAAGTGTTCAACGTGCTCATATGTCCATTATATCCTCGTTGAAAAACACATATCTTATTTAAGACCAAAGGACCTAGTAAATCACTACCCTCTTCTTCAAAAAAACAGAAAAAGGAAAATTGCATCAGGTTGCTAATTGGAAAGTGCTTGTGTGCCAATCAATAAGTTCTCTGAGTACACCCTATTTTAAATAAGATTTCGAAATGATCAATTTAGTTTCCAATAAGTCTCGACCTCATTGGCTAGTGACTCTCATGAGAAAATATGCTCTTTTCAGATTATTTAAACGTTTTTTCCCTTCCAATTATGGTAATCTTATAATTTATGGTAAGCAAAACCTTACATGTCACACAAAATTCTTAATAACCACCTGAAAGTCCTCCTTTTCTCGAAATGCGTGTTGAATATTTTCTATAGGACCCACCAATGAAATTCATCTCTAAACAGAAAGTTTATCGTCCATTGCCATTTTAAGACGTGATCAAATTGTCTTGTCGTCTAATCAATTATATAAAGATGGACTTTTAACACTCTCCGAATGTCGTGTTTCGTGGAAATTATGTCAACATAAAGACAAATGTGGAGGAATCTATGCTAAGTTCACACCTAACTTAGTTTTTTTTTTTTTTAATATTATTTTTGTAATTTTAATATCCAAAATGAACGTGGAGGCCATGGGCCCTTCCATTTATTTTAATGCAACTCGAGCGGGGGAAGTGTCCAAAATGCCCTAAACTTTTTACATTAATATCAATTTAGTCATAAACTTTTTATTAATGCCAATTTAGCTCTAAACAATTTGACTTGATGCCAATTCAGTCCTTTCGGCTAATTTTAGTCGAATTTTGCTAACGTGGATGATAGTCAACTTACATGACATGGCTAGCGCTAACGTAGACAACTTTTAATAAAATTATAATATTTTTTTTTTCAATTTTGTGTTCTTTTTTTTTTTTTTTTTCCTTCTCCTCTTCCTTCCTCTAGTCGGTCGCCAACGGCAACTAGCTAGGGAATGACTAATGAGGTCAAGGTCGATGTTGCTGGCCACTAGCAACTCGAGCCCTTGCTAGAGGCTGCAAGGCTCGCCAGCATATGGCAAGTTTGCCTTGAGGCCACAATAGCTAGACCTCAACGATCATGGGCGAGGCCCAACATCGCTAGATCCAATGAGGGTGGAGCCTTGCCAGCCTCTGTCCAAGTCGCCAGGGTGGTCACATGCTAGGCAGGCGAGGGCTTGGGCCCTTGCAAGCACAACCTCGGCCTCTAGCGAGGGCTTGAGCCTTGCTAGCCAACAAGGTCAAACCTTGCTCCTTAGCAGTTGGAGGAAGGAGGAGGAGAAAAGAAAAAAGAAAAAGAAAAGGAAAAGGAAAAATAAAATAATAAAAAAACCAAACATTTAAATATATATATATATATTAAAAGTTATCCACATTAGCATCGATTGTGTCACATCAATCACCCGGCGTCCACGTCAGTAAAATCCAGTCAAAATTAGCTGGAAATACTAAATTGACACCAAGTCAAACGTTTTATTACTAAATTAGTACCAATAAAAGATTTAGCACTAATTTGATACCAATGTAAAGACGAAAGCCCAAAAAAGGAACTAAATAACATAAAAAAGAAAAAAATATACTTCAAAAGCTAAGCATTTACGCTGATTTGAACGAGCCAAAATGAAAACACTGCAACCACTATAGAGTAAGATATGAGCCATCATATCACTCTCCATCGAGTTACGATCTTTATAAGATCATAAACTACAAAAGAGAGAATCAAATAGTTGGTTTGAATTGTAGATTTCATTGAATTTTCTGGTAATTTCTCACATTAGATTTGGATCACAACCACCATTAATTTCCTCATTATTTTTCGACATACCAAAATGCCAATCACCATTACTTTATTTGTTAAAGACTTATTTCATCATGCGAAATCACACTAGATTAAAGTCCCCTAAATGTTTTATTGAATGTGCAATTGAATTCTGAATGTTTCAAAGACGTGTATCGAACTCTAAATCTTACCCTTCTTTCAAATAAAAGACAAAAACGGCTGTGGTCCAAAGACGTGTCTCACTTCTTTATGGAAGTCCATAGTCATTTTCAAAGTTTGAATCCATTGAAAGCATCCGCACAAGAAAATTACCAATTCTACAACAACCTTAATCGAATTCTCAATCGCTCTCGGTGGCTGTTGTCTGATACCTCATGCATCGAATTATTACTGCAATTTACTTTTAAGATTGATCAATTTCTAACCACGAAATACCTTACTAACTGTGTGCACCATCTAGAAGTAATCCCTGGAGCTATTTTGTGTGCTTGCTTCGTTAGCCTCCACATGCAAAACCAAAAAGGAAGCCCAAACGAAAAGGCAAGAAAAAGATTCTTCAAGAGCTAAGCGTACACGCTGATTTGAACGAGTCAAAATGAAAATACTTACAACGATTATAGTACTTGTTGCATATGAAATTTTACTCACAATGTTTTAAGATCATTTATCACTTAATCTCGTTGTGGTCGCATATATAATACAAACTATCGAATCAAACTCCGTCGAATTATAAACTTAGTGAAGACTAAAACTATAAAGAGAATATGGCATGTTGAGTTTGAATTTCAAGATATGTTGATTTGTCCGGTAATTTCTTTCTTTTTGTGTTAGATTTGAATTGCAAGATCAATCAACTTCTTCAATATTTCTCAACATAGAAAATGCCGATAACCACTACTTTAATTGTTAGAGATTGTAATTTCATAAAATTTACTCATGAAAATTGCGCTAAATTAAAGTCCCCTAAATATTTTATAAAAAGTGTAGCCAAGCCCTTAACTATTTAAAAAAAAAGGGGTAAAATTATCAAAACAATCCTAAATTTATTGTTATTTTTTCAATTCAGTCCTAAATTTTTTTGGCCAATTCAATCCTAAATCTTTTGCATTTGTACAAATTTAGTCCCCTCGGCAATTTTGGCCAGGCAACGCCGACGTGGACACTAGCCAATGCCAACTATCTAGCTAACGCCAATATGTCGATTTTTTAATATTTTATTTACTTTTCGATTTTTTTCCTTTTTTCTTTTTTTTTCTTTCCTTCTTCCTTTGGTCGATCACTGGACCGACTAGAGGCAAGGGTTGGGAAGGTCAACGTCGCTAGCGACTAGGGAGGCTTGCCCTCGTTGGCACCGGTGACAACCAGCCTTAGCCACCCCAAGTGAGGCCTCGCTCTTGCCATCACTAGGTGAAGCTCAACCTCCCCAGCCACTGGCGAGGGTGAGCCTCAGCCATTACTGGCAAGGCCGAGCTCGACCTTGCTCGCAAAATTAACAAGGCATGACCTCACCAAATTTGGGCGAAACCTCACTGACTAGGAGAAATAAGGAAAGGTAAAAAAATAGAGAGAAAAAATGAAAAAAAAAAATGTGTGTGTGTGTGTGTGTGTGAAAATGAAAAAACTACAAGAAAAAGGAAAAAAAATAGAGAGAAAAAATGAAAAAAAAAAAATTGTGTGTGTGTGTGTGTGTGTGTGTGTGGCGACCTTGCTCGCAAAATTAACAAGGCATGACCTCACCAGATTTGGGCAAAAAAAAAAAAATAGAGAGAAAAAAATGAAAAAAAAAAAAAAAAAAAAACCTCACCAACTAGGAGAAATAAGGAAAGGAAAAAAAAAATAGAGAGAAAAAATGAAAAAAAAAAAAAAATTGTGCTCGCAAAATTAACAAGGCATGGCCTCACCAGATTTGGGTGAAACCTCACTGACTAGGAGAAATAAGGAAAGGAAAAAAAAAATAGAGAGAAAAAATGAAAAAAAATGAAAAGTGTGTGTAAAATGAAAAGTGTGTGTGTGTGTGTGTGAATTGACATGTCAATGTTAGCCAGGTGATCGGTGTCCATATTAGCGTCAACTAATCAAAATTGACTGGATAAATTGAATTGACATAAATACAAAATGTTTAAAATTGAATTAAAAAAAAAAATGACTGAATTAGAAAAATTATAATAAGTTTATGAAAAGGTGTATTAAGCTCTAAATCATTCCTTTCTTTTAAAAGAAAAATGGATATTAGAATGATAGACGAAATAGAAAAAGTTATGGTCTAGTGAAGTTTCCAACTTCTTACTTAATTAAGCCAACTATGAAACTACATACAAAGTACTTGTAAAGACTGACACGTAAAATTTTACACGCTAGAGTACTTTTATATTATTTTTTGGCACTAACTTATGACCATAGCAAATCATTATTAACGTATTAGAAAATTTCCACGTAGGATTACTCGAACGTTGCCCGCAAAAAATATATCAAAGTCAAATTTGTGTAGCCTTTGACCAGAAAAAATAAAAATAAAAAAATGTGCAGCCTTCAGTCCCAATGTAAGACTTTGAACGCATTACTATATAGTTATGGGCGGTCCATTCTAAATTGCCAGACGATTATCTTCTTCCTCACCAAGAAAAGAACAAAGCAAATGCCAAGCCGCCACCACCTTCTCTGCATTCTGTCCCCTTCTCTCTCCCTCGTCTTCTTCTTCTTCTTCTTGCTGAGCGTCCATGGCGTCGACTCCGCTTTCCCAACCATTTGCGAATCGCAGTCTCAATGCGGCAACATCTCCATCAAGTATCCATTCTCGACCGTCAGCGACGCCCCCGTATACTGCGGCTATCCACAACTCATAATCAGTTGCCCGGATGTCGATAATCCCCCGACCATCTCTCTTCCGGGCGACGCCTACTTCGTCGCCGAAATCAACTACGTCGAAGAAACCCTGACTCTCGTCGACATCGACGTCGCCGACCGGATATGCCCCAGGGCCAGCCATAACCTCACGATCAACTCGCTCCCGCTCGGTTACAACTCCGCCGATGTCAATCTCACCTTCTTCTTTAACTGCAGCACTCCTCCGTTAGCGCCCACCCCGCCAGGGCCATCGATTGCTTGCGATCTGGTGATAAGCAGTCGTATGTGTTCGTGGACACGAGCCCCGATGAGGCGGCGGCGATTCGTGAGGCGTGGGGCTGCGAGGAGGCAGTGGTGGCGGCGGTGAAGCGGACGGAGGTGACGGCGGCGAACGGGGGGGCGACCTCGCTGGGGCGATGAGCGGGGGTTCGTGCTTGACTGGGCGACGGTGAGGGAGCGCGGCGCGTGCGAGCACTCAGGCGGGCGGTGCGCGTTCAACCAGAACGAGCAGTTGCTGTGCTTCTGCAAGGACGGGTCAAATCACACGGACGGCTCGTTTTGCAAAGGTAAGATTGAAGTTTGTGTCTGTCCGTTTCCTCTCTTT
The DNA here is from genome assembly GCA_017140325.1 of Eucalyptus leucophloia subsp. euroa. Lineage (NCBI taxonomy): Eukaryota > Viridiplantae > Streptophyta > Magnoliopsida > Myrtales > Myrtaceae > Eucalyptus > Eucalyptus leucophloia. The sequence goes on along the minus strand of CM029469.1, from coordinate 10,472,255 downwards.
CTTCATAATTGGTTTTGCATCTTGTTTGCCAATCGCATGATTGCCTTTTTTTGTGCTTGTCGCTTCTTAGATGCGCGTGATCTGATTTCTGGCATACTTCGATGTTTCAGCAGCTTTTAGAATTAGAAAATTATATACTTAGGTTCGTTAATTTCTTAATCAATACTTTTCAAAATTTGAATGGTAATTACACCTACTAGTATATCCCGTGCAACAGGTCCTATATGAAAGCTTAAATTAATGAATAGAGCAAAATTATATATAAAATATGAATTTATAGACAAACAAAACTGTTACTGTAGTACCATTCTTACGTGGAAATTAGAACCACATAGAATTTAACTAGTGAGGAATGGTACATGCGAAATAAATGAGTGTGGAGCCTTACTGAAATACCTTATTCAATGCCCAATCCAAAAACTTAAATCAATAAGTGAAAGAAAATCACGTGCATAAAGTTTAATATAAATTCCGTAAACAAGATACGTGAATTACTTCAATGCCATCAGCTAAAGTGAATTTTCTTGTGATATTTAAAGTATAAAGATTTGCATGTAGCAAATTGAAGCAATAAATTTTTTGGTTGGGTGAAATTTTGAAAGTATCTTCCATCTACTCATTGCAACTCACAACTTGGAATATGGTCTATTATTACAAGGTGGTGGTTTCTTTTTAGAAAGATGTCATTTTTGCTTTTCTAGCTATTATTGCTTTGATCATAATCGTTTTCCTCCCGAGGAATTGATGCCTAGAAAGAGTTTTTATTTTCATTGCTTGAGACTTGAGCGATTGATGAGCCTTAGCAATCTCTGTCAAGAAAAAGACGGCAACCTTTGTTTATTGCTTCCTATAGCTAAAGAGCCCAATGTGAATCATCATCGTAGATCAAAAGAGATGGCCCTAGTTTGGCTCGACTGAGGAGTCAAGGCCTTTTTCAATCCACTGATATACCCATGTTGCAGTTTGGGCTAATGATATGTCGATATCATGAGTCAAATCAATGGATAAAATTAGCAATAATTGGTTCCAATCCAATTCAATTCCAGGTGGAACCGAAAACTCCTAAAACCGGAAACTAGACCATACCGGTCCGGTCCGGTTTTGGGAACTGGTCAAATTGTAAAGAAGAGAGCGGCATTTGAAAAAAAAAACAAAAAAGGAAAAAGGAAAAAGAGCGCAGCTTGGTCGCCATTTCCAGTCCCAGCTGTCTGATGTCTCTCTATGGCATTTATTTTACTGCCTAACAAGTCTCGATCACATCAAAGACATTCACTTTTATTCAGTCTCCTCTCTCTCTCTCTCTCTCTCTCTCTCTCTCTCTCTCTCTAAGTCACCATGACTCAGTCCCTCCTGTCCCATCTCCATCTCTCTCTCTTCTTCACGCAAAACCCACTTCCCTTCCTCCTTCACCAAAAACACCGTGACTTAGGGCCTGTTTGTTAATGTTCTTTATTTATATTTATGAACAAAATTTCTGTTTTTTTGTTCCTGGAAATAAAAAAAGAACATAAATGCGTTTATTTGCGTTTTTGTTTCAAATCTATTTTTTTTCCTAAGAACACATTTGGAACAGAAACAAGAAACAAGAAAAACGTGTTTCTTGTCTCTTGAATAATTTTTAAGAACAAATTTTCTCTCTCCTCTCTTTTTCTTCTCTTTTTTTTTTCTTCTTTTCTTTTTCTTTTTTCTTTGGTTGGTCGCCAGCCTCGACCATAGCCGGCGACCTCGCCGGAGCGTCACCAGCCCCTTGACGAGGCCGAGCGTCGCCGACCCCCGGCAAGGCTTGGCCTCGCCTTGGCCGGGCGAGCTCGGGCCGGCCCGCATTCGGCGAGCCCGAGCTTGCCCAGCCACCGCGAGGCTCGTCGGCTGGTGGTAGCTCGGTGAGGCCGAGCCTCACCGGTGGCCGGGCGAGCTTAGGCTTGCCGGATCTAGGTGAGGCCGTCGACCCTCGTCGGTCGGTTGCCAAAGCATGGCCGAGGCCGCGACCAACCAAAAGAAGAAAAAAAGAAAAAAGAAAGAAAAATAAGAAAAATAAAATAAAAATATTAAAAAAATTAAAAGAAACAAAAAAAAAGAACACAAATTTACCAAACATATTTCTCGGTCATTTTTTATTTCCTAATAAGTTTACCAAACGCGTTTTTTTATTCCCCGAAACAAAAATACTTTTTTCTATCTCTCGTTCCCTCAAATAATTTTTAAACGAAATATTACCAAACACGCTCTTGATTTAGTCTCCCCTATCCCATCTCCATCTCTCTCTCTTCTCTGCGCAAAAACCCACTTTCCCTCCTCCTTCCCCAAAAACCACCATGACGAGTCCGCCATTTTAGAGAGACGACGAGGACACCTTCAATTCGCTCCGAGCTCGCTCTCGAGCCCTCATGGATCCTCGCATCTGTGGTGTCTTCCCCCTCCTATCTCCTTCGCATTGCCCCACCAGCCTCCCGCAACTCCATGGGGATCAAAGAAGCTCCAACTCCATCCTCGTCGCTCTCCTCGACTCGACTCCCACCACACCGAGCTCATCGAGAAGGCCCTCCTCCTCCAAAAGTTGGACGATGCTGTCATCTGCCATAGAGAGAGGGAAAGAAGCGTGAGAGCCGAGAGGAAAGATCGAGCATGAGGGGTTGTTCTCTGAATCTCTTTAAGAAATAACAAAATAAAATAAAATAAAATAAGAGTCAATCCGGTCCAATCCGGGCATTTCCTAGGATGGAACTCGGGAACCAGACCGGCCCCTCCGGAAACCATCCCGAACTGGGCGGTCTAGTCTGCTCTGGGCGATCTTCGTGGCTCACCCCCTAGGCAAGATTGAGAGAAATTCGTCCAGATGACAGTTTAGTCGTTTAGTTATGAGGCTGCAATCCCTTCTTTTTTCTAGTCTAGGCGATGGCCCTGCATCTATCTGGAACACTGCTAACTATGTTCTCGAAGTCTTTATTGAAGTCCTCGACTGAATTGTCAAGGAGATTGGCCAAGCTCATTGAGTAGTTGAGGGCCGCGTGTACCAATTGTAAAATGGGTAATAATAGTCCAAGTCGTCCTTAAGTCAAGTCTGCAACTAGCCAGAAGCTCAAGCTACTTGGCTTTGTTTCCACGCGCCTTGTGCTTCTTATTTTCTTCTCAGCTTTTGTCTCAATGCACCAAAGTCATGGTCTTTCGGGAGGCCAAATCAAGTGGCTCTCGTTGGTGCATTGGGTTCAAATAATTCTTAAAGCAGCATTGTTCTTATCCTCTGCATCCTCTTCAGTTACATTTACCCTTCTCCTTGTTTTGCTCCAACACCATCTCCCTTCGAATGGATCTTACCAGGTCATATACCTCTCTCTCCTTGCTCTTCATCTTGTCCCTCCACATTCACTTCTTGGTGCCAGCTTCCAGCTACTTCAAGCCGTTCCAAGAGTGTGTTCCCTATCGTTGTGGAGATCAAGAAATCAGCTATCCTTTCAGGCATAATAAGCGACCGAGTTATTGTGGACATCCAGGCTACGAGCTTGACTGTGATGGAGGTAACCTGACCCTTCTGTCCATGGCATCCCTGGAGTATCAGGTGATCCACGTGGATAGGAGCGAGCAGATCCTTAAGGTGGCGAGGATGGATTTATTGAAAGATATATGTCTTGCAGCACATGTCGACACCACTTTAAACTTCAGTCTCTTCAACTACACTTCCGATTACCTCAATTCTGCCTTATTCTACAATTGCAACTCATCGTCAACCCATTTACCCTATCGGTTCTCTTGTCCCACGTCTGGGGATGGCTGCTTTGCTTTTGATGCGGATCGTGAAATCCACCTACACGAGGTATGCAACTTCAGTGTCGTTGTCCCAATTTTACCAACTGAACCGATATCGAAGGTCCACAATAGTGCTACCATTAATCGTTCTACTATTAGAAAGACCCTGGAAAAAGGCTTTGAGATCACTTGGATTGCCAATACATCTCTGTGCGAAAATTGCACTAAATCAGAGGGAAGATGCGGGTATGACTGGACAAGGCAAGAATTCAATTGTTTCTGCCTTGATGGAGCCTATTTAACGGCCTGCAACAGAACGCAAGTTCCAGGAAGCTTCCTTTCAAGTACGTATGCTTACTCTCGCCTAGTTTGTGGTTTTCAATTAGCTAAAGCTGTTCAATGAGATGGTTTGCTGGGCATACCCATCCCTTTGCTTGTTAATTGAAAAGCGATCCGCTCAAGCCCCTAGAGCCTGACAATCTAATTTTGCTGGTCATGATGCAATTTAGACTCCCAAGTCCTAAAACTTTATCGCTCCATTCTCAACAACCTTCTTTAACTGTTGGATCATTAGGTCGGTATCTACGAACCCATAAGATCCAACAGTTTAAATACAAGGAGCCAAGAGGCTCCGAATTAATCGTAAAATTTCACGTCATGGACAAGTGATTAAAATCAAAACACGTTAGCTGATAAGTCAATTAACCTCAAATTTAGGTTTGACTTGTTCTTTATTTTCCACGACATCAACTCTTGACCCCTCGAACGGGCTAGACTTTTTCCACAGTGAGAACCTTAGAAAGGTTTCACTCTTCAATTTCAACTATATGGGAAGACTCCGGAGGAAATTGCTTTGCATGTTTCCAAACCGTATCTTCCTCATCATTTTTCAGTTTCAACATTCAGTAGCCGTCATTTTTATTGCCTTCCTTCACGAAATTTCAAAAGACTGAAACTGATCTCAGTCAAAGTCCACAGTTAGAATAGCTTCCTCTATTATACTGAGGAGGAATTAACCACAGCCATCTCTTTCACACTTCAGTCCGGAGTAATTGAACAAAATAAGAATTTCTCCATTCAGTTTGCCCCCCTGAAGTCTAAACCCTCATCCCACATGATATTCTTCATCCATGAGAGCATGAATTTGCTCAAATGGGTGACGCAGCCACTCTCCTCCTCCCCTCCACTTCACACTCCATCGTAGTCTTTGTCCTCGTTGGCCTCATCGTTCCGCAAGTTCTTTTATGCGAGGGAGATGATAATATCCACTATACTAACTGCCGCCACTCTTTTAATTGCGGAATCGTCGCAAATATACCTTATACTTTTTGGGGAGGTGGCCGACCCCAATTCTGTGCAAGGTCGATTGCTATGAGGACGAATTCCCTATCTTCGAGTTCTAATAGCAGAAATCTTATTTGCAATACTTGAGGCCAAAGCTATTTATGGACCTAAGCAAATTTCTGCCATGAAAAAGATGGCAAGCCTATTGCTTCCTAGCTAAAGGTCCAACGTAGGTCGTCATCTTCGTAAATCACGAGATGTGGGCCCGATTCAGCTTGGCAGAGGAATCATGGGCCTTTGGGATCGACTGATGTTAACCAGATTGCTTCTTTGGGCTGATGATGTGTCGATATCATCAATCAAATCACTTCGAAAGAGATGACTAGGCAAAGCTTAAGAGAAACTCGTCCACATAATTGTTTAGCCGCCTAAGTTCTGAGGCTCCAATCCCCTTCTGTTTTCTAGTCTAGGCGATGGCCCTGCATCTGTCTAGAACGCTGCTAACTATGTTCTTGAGGTCCTTATTGAATTGTCCTCGATTGAATTGTCTATGAGATTGGCAAAGCTCGTTGATTAGTTTGGGTGCGCCTGCGTGTAGGAATTGGAAAATGGGGAATACTATTCCAAGTCGTCCTCAAGTCAAGTTCACAATTAGCCAGCAGCTCAAGCTACATGGCTTTGTTTCCACGTGCCTTGTTCTCCTTCTCTTCTTCTCAGCTCTTGTCTCCCCGCGCCAAAGTCTTGGTCTTCGGGAGGCCAAGTCAAGTGATTCTCGATGTGCATTGGGGTCAAGTCATTACCAAAAGCAGCATCATTCTTTATCCTCTGCATCCTCTTTCTTTATATGTACCCTCCTTGTTTTGCTCCCACACCTTCTCCCTCCGGACGGATCTTACCATGTCGTGTTCCTCTCTGTCCTTGCTCTTCTTCATCATCTCCCTCCATATTCAGTTCCCTGTACCAGCTTCTGGCGAATTCCAGCCGTTCCAAGAGTGCGCTCCTTTTGATTGCGGAAAGCAACAAATCAGCTATCCTTCCAGGCATATCAGGCGACCAAGTTACTGTGGGTATCCAGGCTACGAGCTCGACTGTGACGGAAATTACCCAACCCTGTCCATGGAGTCCCTGAAATATCGCGTGATCCACATAGATTGGAGCGAGCATGTCCTTGAGGTGGCGAGGACAGATTTATGGGACGATGTATGTCGTAGAATACTTGTCAACACCTCTTTAAACTTCAGTCTCTTCGACTACACTTCACGTTACTTCAATTCCTCCTTATTCTATAATTGCACTTTTTCGTGGTCCCCTCAAGATTGTTATTGGTTCCATTGTCCCCTGTATGGACATGGCTACTTTGCTCTATATGCTGATCGTGCAAAACCACTACACAAGCTATGCAACTTCAGTGTCCTTGTCCCAAATTCACATAGTGAAGCTCCGGGTCTAGCACCACCACTGGAGGGCAGCAATCATAGTGAACCTTTTAGTGCTGCTATTAGTGAGTTCCTGAGAAAAGGCTTTGAGATCACCTGGATCGTCGACACATCGCAATGCGAAAAATGCAACAAATCAGGGGGAAGATGCGGTTATGACTGGAATAGGCTGCGATTCAATTGTTTCTGCCCTGACGGAGTCCATTCAACGACTTGTGGCAAACAAGGTATGTATGCCTGTTCTCACCTAATGCGTGGTTCTCAATTAGCTAAAGTTCTTTCATGAGAAGGATTGCTGGGCTTGCTTGTTATTTGGAAAACGATCCGCTCATGCCCCTAAAAGCCTGACAATCTCATTTTGCTGTGCTCGCCCTTCCCTCGAATATTTAATGAAGTGCAGTCATCTCATCCTCGCTATAGCATGATCATGTTACAATTTAGACTCCCAAGTCCTAAAACTTTATCAGCTCATTCTTAACAACCTTCCTTGCCTCAACTGATGGATCATTAGGTTGGTATATGCGAACCCGGTAGATCCAACAGTTTAAATACAGCGGGTGAAGATGCTCCGAGCTTAACGTAAAATTTCACATCGTGGACAAGTATTTTAAATCAGACGTTAGCCAATGAGTCAAGTAACAAGAAATTTAAGTTTGACTTGTTCTTTACTTCACATGACACCAACTCGACCCCTTAAAGGGCTAGACCTTTTCAGTGAAAACCTAGAAGAAAGTTTTCACCTTTCGATTATAACAACATGGGGAGAAATCTGGAGAAAATTGCTTTGCACGTTTCCCCATCACCTCCTCTGCTAGACCCAATTTTAACGTCCGATAGCCATCTTTTTTCATTTCTCTCTTCCACGTTCCTTCATATGTACCCCTCCTTGTTTTGCTCCAACACCATCTCCCTTCGGATGGATCTTATCACGCCATGTTCCTCTCTCTCCTTGCTCTTCTTCATGCGAGCTTCCAGCTATTTCCCGCCATTTCAAGAATGCGCTCCTTTTCTTTGTGGATATATACGAATCAGCTATCCTTTCAGGCATATAAGGCAACCAAGATACTGTGGGTATCCAGGCTACGAGCATGACTGTGACGGATTTAACCCGATTCTGTCCCTGGTGTCCCAGAAATATCAAGTGATCCACATGGATGGCAGCGCGCAGATCCAGATCCTTGTGGTGGCGTGGTCAGATTTATCAGACAGTATATGTCTTGAAATATATAATGAAACCACTTTAGACTTGAATCTCTTTAACTACGCTTCCAATAACCTCAATTCCACCTTAATTTACAATTGCAACTCATGGCCAACCCTTCCATCTTATTATTGGTTCTCTTGTCCCGAGTCTCAATTAAGCTACTTTGTTCTCGGTGTGAACCTATCAAACCCACTGCACAAGCCATGCAGTTCCATTGTTCATGTCCTGATTTCAAAAAGTGAACCTATAGGTTTACCACCACCTTTGGCAGGCATCGACTTTGGTGATGATATTAGTGACATTCTCAATAAAGGGTTTGAGATCACCTGGATTGCCAAGACATCACTGTGCGAAGATTGCACCATATCAGGTGGAATATGCAGGTATGACTGGACAAGGCAAGAATTCAATTGTTTTTGCCTTGATGCAGCCTATCTGGCGACCTGCCACAGAACGCCAATACCAGCAAGCATCCCTTCAATACTGCCAGTACCGGCAATCGTCCCTTCAAGTAAATATGCTCACTCTCATCTGAAATGTGGATTTCAATTAGTTAAAGGTTGTTCAATGAGAAGAATTGCTGGGCATATTCTTCCCTCAAACGAAGTGCAGTCATCCTCGCTGTGACATGCATGATTGTGTTACAATTTAGACTTTTAAGTCCTAAAACTTTAACACCCTATTCTCAAAAACCTTCCTCGCCTTAACTGTTGGGTCATTAGGTCGATATCTGCAAACCCATGAGATTTGACATTTTAAATGCAACAAGAGAAGACGCTTCAAGTTTACTGTAAAATCTCACATCATAGACAAGTAAATTAAATCAGAACGCGTTAACTGATAAGTCAATCAACCTACAATTTAGGTTTGACTTGTTCTTTACTTTCCACAGCATGAACTCTTGACCCCTCAAATGGGCTAGACTTTTTCCACAGCGAGAACCTTGAAAAAAGGTTTCACTTCTCAATTTCGACTACATAGGATGAACTGCGTTTCCTAGCCATTGTCTTCCTTGTCACTTCCACCCCTCAGATTTCTATAGCTTGATAACTATGAATTACAGTGAGGTTATGAATATGGGGTTACTGCAAATAATTGCAGCAACTGCGAGGGACATGAGGGGCGGTGTGGATTTGAGAATGATGACTTTGTTTGCTTTTGCCCAGACGGTCCTAATTCTCAAACCTGCAATGATGGTTAGTGTGCGGTTTTTTTTTTTTTTTTTTGCTTCTTGACTGAGTTTTCTTATATACTGTTTTGCTCGATCTTTCATTTCGAAATGCGGAGGTTGGTATCGACGTCCCACAAGATCCGATGGTACAAATGTATTTAGTGAAGCTAAAGTTACACCAAATTCACAGTAAAATTTTTGAAATGTTGGATCAAAACAACTTGCTTTTCTTTGTGGGATTCTCTTGTGCACACAATCAACGAGAAAGAAAGAAAGAAAGCTTCCATCTATGCTAGTGGTGCTAAAATCTTACGAAGTCTTCAGTTGAAATAGGTAACGATGATAGATTTGAACTGTGTATATAACTTTATCACGCTATGGGTTTTCATTGTGACATGACCTTATTTATTATTAGCATAAGCACCATAATAAGTGTGGATCTAAGCATGAGCCATGTATGCTTCAATTCGATGCATATGTACGCTTCAGACAATTTCTGCCTCACTTGGTAGTGGCTTTGAAGTTGAAGAACTGGCACACAACAGAGATAGGAGTTAGGACAAATTCAAACCAACTCCATTTGATTTTTCTGCAAATGCTTTCCACACTCTCTCGTATCTCTTTCTCCTATCCTCTGCAATCCTTTGCCTCCTTCCGGTCCAAATGAATCATGAAAACTTCATGTGAGAAGCTAATTCTCACCCATTGGTCATTATCATCCTCTTCACCTAGTCTATTTGGCTCTATGGGATGATGCACAACAGGAGGCCCCCATGCCTCATAATTGCACATATAAGCCGAACATTAGCTACCCTTTTAGGATTTCTGGCGAACAGGAGTCCTATTGTGGCAATCCAAATTTCGAGATTACCTACAAAGAGGTATACCCTGTCCTAACATTCTCAGACAAGGGGTACAATATCAAGGATATCTTCTATGCGCACAATTCATTCCTCATGTTTAATGCCCTTGTGTACCAGGAATCCTGTGATGCTCTCCGTGTAATATCGGCCTCGAAAGATGGCCCATCAACCTCAGTTCCACTAATGCCAATTTCTTCTTCTACTATAATTGCATCTTCGCAGCCAGCAAGTTTTTTCATATTTAGTGGATTGTGCTAGCAACTCCACCCTCCATTCTTTTGCTTTTTCTTCCATGGAAGCATTGCAGGAAATGGATTACAATTCTGCCGCCAGCTCCTGCTACTCTGTAGTTAGCATACCTTTTACGTAAATGCTAATGTCCCTAGCCCTAATTTCTATGGATTACAGTGAGATTAAGAAGGGGCTCGTATTGAACTGGACTGCAATTAATGTAGCAAGTGTGATTGAAGTGAGGGATGGTGTGCATTCAAGAACGCTAATTTTGTTTGACTTTGCCAATATGCTCCTTATTCTCATACCTGCAATGATGGTAAATGCCTGGGGCATTTTGTTTTCTGCTTTTGCTTCTTGATTGAGATTTCATATCCACCGCTTTGCTTGATCTTTCATTTATACATGCGAAGGGACGGTGTAAATGACAACTTCACCGCAACCTTCTTTGCGTTGACTGTTTGATCTTGAGGTTGCCACATGCGTCCTACAAGATCCAATGGTTTAAATGTATTGAGTGAAAATGCACTGAATTCACCGTAAAATTTGCAGATGTTGGACTAAAGCAACTAGATTTTCATTGCGAAATTTTGTTGTGCATGCAACCAAACAGAAAAAGGCTTCCGCTTTCACTAGTGATGCTAAAATTTGACCAGGTGTGCAATTGAAATATATAACATTGATAGATTTGAACTCTACATATAAAACCTTTTTTTGCGAGTGGATCCAAGCATGAGCACATGCTTCCATTCGAGATACATGCACAATCAATCTCACTGTAGGAAGCACTCTTTTACTAATTTCATTCGAGATTTATTTGATAAGCATTTGCGTCTTGGCAGGGAAACATGGCAATTTGGGGACAAAAGCCATCATAGGTAATCTGTTAAATCGTGTTTTTCGTTGACTATTTTCTATAAAGTGTCACAACTTAGAAGCCTTGATAAAGTGATGAAGTGAGATTGCCGTTTCGGAATGTTCTATATTTTTTCAGGAGTAGCAGCATTGGGAGCTGGAATTGGGATCGCCCTTATTTTAATGCTTTCCTTCAAGAATAAACCAATGATAAGAAGAATTATGGCTTTGATAAAGCAAAGGAGAGAATATTTTGATGGCGAAATGAAAATCGAGGGACTCATCTCTTCGAGAAGGTACACCTATAAAGACATCAAGAGGATGACCAACTCTTTCAAAGAAAAGTTAGGCCAGGGAGGCTATGGTTGTGTGTACAAAGGCAAGCTTCAAGATGGCCAACTTGTGGCAGTGAAGCTTCTAAAGAAGTTGAAAGGCGATGCCGAAGAATTTTTCAATGAAGTTGCAAGCATAAGTAGGACTTCCCATGTCAATGTTGTCAACCTCTTGGGATTCTGTTTTGAAGGAAGCAAAAGAGCTTTGGTTTATGAGTTCATGCCTAATGGATCCCTCGAAAAGTTCATATTTAATAGCAGTAACACATTGGAGTTAGATCAACTATTGAGTTGGGACAAATTGTACAAGATTTCCCTTGGCATAGCTCATGGGCTAGAGTACTTGCATACAGGATGCAACATGAGAATCTTGCACTTCGACATAAAGCCCCACAACATTCTCCTCGATGCAAACTATTGTCCCAAGATTTCTGACTTTGGTCTTGCCAAAATATGCCCAAGAGAAAAGAGCATTGTGTCAATGCTAGGTGCCCGAGGCACTGCTGGATACATTGCTCCAGAGCTGATCATAAGGAACATCGGAGGGGTTTCTCATAAATCAGATGTCTATAGCTACGGGATGATGGTTCTGGAGATGGTCAGTAGAAGGAAAAACATTGAAGTCACAGTAGATCGCACCAGCGAAGTATACTTTCCACATTGGGTCCACCAACGTCTAGTGCTCCAAGAAGATCTTGGGCTACACGGGATCATGAATGAGGAGGAAGAAGGAATCGCAAAGAAGATGATTGTAGTAGGCTTATGGTGCATTCAGATCGATCCAAGAGCTCGACCTTGTATGACTCAAGTTGTGGAGATGCTAAAAGGAAGGGTTGAGGCCTTGCAAATTCCTCAAAAACCATCATTGTCATCATCCTCAAGATTGCTGGAGGATTGTCCATGTGAAAGTTCGTCTTTACAAGAGAGTAATGACTTGAGTTGTGATTCAATTTCACTTATAGCAGACAAACATAGTTTGTAATAGAGTATATAAAAACACTAAAAAAGGCTGTCAACATTTTAATTAATGACTATTCAACTTTTCATGAACTTGTGATCAAATGTCTAGATTAAATTCCTATGAGTATGATGGAAAAGCAAAGAAGTGAAAAGTGCATTATTTCAAATTATCAATATAGTTTGCCGTTTATCTAGATATGAATTATATTGTGCAAAATGGCTGACATGTTGAACATATTTTATTGAATGACTCCATTATGAACTCTTGAATTGGATGGGCCTAATTCATTTAACAAGTATAGTTGAGAGATTTGCCATTTTGTTTAAAGATTTTATCATGGATTATTCTAAAGAATTAGTTAGGCAACAAATGTTAAGAGTTGTAAATGCACCGACTTCCTTCCTGATAAGGTGTCATCAAATTATCAATGTGTTAGCAATTCCTTGTTATCTTAATCAGTGATCTTAAGGCCAAGCAAGGTAGTATCCTTTTTGTGTTGACGTTAAACCAAACCCTTTTTGGTCGCCTGGTCGTCTCCTTTCCATTCTGATGTTAGAACGCACTCGATGATATGGGAAGATGTAATATCAGCTTGCAGGAAGTTTTGAATCAAGGGTTTGATGTTTAGTGTGGTGACCAAGCCGAGTGGTGAGCGTGCACTTTTTTCTGGCGGTTCTTGCGGCAGCAACTCCTCTTCTTCAACATCTAGTGTCACGTGTTATTGTGTGGGAACCCTACGCTCGTACCTGCAGTGACCCCGCACGTTCTTTCAGTAGCATTACCGGGTGAGCTTTCTCAACTTTATTAGGCAAGTTCTTGTTTCTATAGATGCATCAAATTCTATTATCAACCATGTAGATTATGCACAAAATCACTAAACCTTAAGCTTTTGCGGAGTCAGTTTCTATTAGTGCCTCAAAGATCATATGGCCGATAGCATTCCCGATTGAATGTGATCCACTTGTTTCTTTTGCTAGTTATTCGATGGTGTCGTACTTGTTTTGTCTTCCTCCAACTAAGAATATCATGCGGCAAGGATGGCTTTTTCATTGACTTTTCTTTTTGGTGGCGCAAAGCAAGAGGAAATCTCAAGTTATCTACTGCTTGGCGATGAATAGCTAATAAATCACGCATTCATTTAATAGCTTAAACTTTAAGAACAATTAATAATGATCTTGCAAAATCTCATATGATATCGGAGTTATTGATCTTACATTTGAATTTTCCAAGCCTTATTTTGTCTCCCCAATTAAATTTCCATGATTAGTACTAGGCAAAAGGCAAGATTAAACGTGAGGGAGAGTGTTAAAATATTTAAATAATAGACCACATCTCCATCTAATAACTAAAACTTTTAGAACAGTTGACAATTATTTCATAAAATATCACAAAAGAGACTCGTTTTCAGTCACAAAGATTTGTATAATGGGAAGTTTGTTCCTAATTGTAATTTAGAGGTCCCTTTTACTAGGAAGTTTCATGGTTTGATCTTTAGGATTTTGTGGAGCAATTTTTTCGCAAATATTCTTCATTGGTTGTTTGAATAATGCACGCATCAAACCACATTCTGCCTCACTTGGTATTTGCTTCGAAGTTGAAGAACTAGCACTTGACAGTGATGAGAGTTTGGACGAAATCAAACCAACTCCATTTGATGCTTCCGCAAATGCTTTCCACACTCTCTCCTACCTCTTTCTCCTATCCTCTGTGATCCTCTGCCTCCTTCCGGTCCAAATGAACCACCAAAAGTTCGTCTTTAACAGAAGTAATGCTTTGGACATACATCAACAATTGAGATGGGACACATTGTACCGGATTTCGGTCCGCATTGCTCATGGGCTAGAGTACTTACATAGAGGCTACTGAATGGGGAACTTGCACTTTGACATAAAGCCCCACTACATTCTTCTCGTCCAAAACTATTGTCCCAAGATTTCTGACTTTGGTCTTCCCAAAATATGACCTAGACAAAAGAGCATCATGTTAATGCTAGGTGCTTAGGGCACCCCTGGATACATTGCTCCAGAGTTGATCATGAGGGACATTGACGGGGTTTCTTACAAATTGAATGTCTATAGCTACGTTATGATGGTTCTCAAGATGATTGGCAAGAGGAAAAAATTCAAGTCATAGTAGATCATACTAGCCAAATATACTTCCTTCATTGGGCACACCAATATTTGGATCTCCAAGAAGAGCTTGGGCTGCATGGGATCACAAATGAGAATGATGAAAGAATAGTGAAGAAGATGATTGTAATAGGCTTATGGTACATTCAGAACTATTCGAGAGCTCGGCCATCTATGACCTAAGTTGCAGAGATGCTAAAAGGAAGTGTTGAAGCCTCACAAATTCCTCCTATACCATCCTTGTCATCTCCCTCATGATCGCTTGCTTCTTGTCCGAGTGATTGTTTGTCTCTGTAAAACAATAGTGACTTGAGTTGGGTAAATCCAACATCAAGTATACAGGACTGACATAGTTTGTAATACTAGTATATAAAAGAAGATGCACCAAAAAAAAAAAAAAAAGTGAAAAGGGCATTATTTCATATTATAAATTGAGTTTGTCATCTGTCCAAACATGATATAGTTTGTCATTTCTCATGAACTCTTGAATTGAACAGGCCTAATCCATTTATAAGCATAGTAGAGAGATATGTTATTTCATATAATTCTTATTATAGACTACACTAGAGAATTACTCAAGCAACAAATGTTACAATTGTAAATGCATTAACTTCCTCCATGCTTAAGTGTGATCAATTCATCTTCTTGCGCCAAACTTAGACAAGTCTAAAGCTCAACTTAGGCCGACATAACTCGGCCTAATCTTGATTTCTCTCGATCACACGGCCCTATCCATTTTCAACCATACCCCACTCCCCTTGCTCTCTCTCCTCTGAAATAGCAAGGAATGGTGATAGGTGTTGTGTGAATTTAGGCTTGTCTCGACCTACCTCTCAATAAGGAGGAAAGTAGGCTTAGGAGTATTGCTTAAAGGACGGGCCTTTGGCCCATGATTTAAATGTGGGCTCTCTCAAACCCACACTTCACGTGACGTCGGGTGTTCAAATAGATGGTATAACAATTCTTTTTAAAAAAAAGAGTCGCCACTAGTTTATTAGGGTCGGCTATAAACCAAGTGAAGTGCGAGAGCATTCTTTACTTCCTACATAACCAAATGATCTAAGGTTAGGGACTTGAGTATGCTAATTAGCTAATTGGTGCTCTTTTGCATCTAATTTTGTTCATTTCAAAAAAAGATTTTCATCATGCTGTCTTGATTGATTTTATACTTATTCACTAACATATGAGGTGATTACACGAGTGCGCAATCATTAACATAATAGTTAGTAATCCAAGAACGCATAAAAAATAAATTGCATGGATAGCAAGGACCTAACACTAAGGAATAAGATAAATGCCAATCCTAACTAAATTCAAGGGAAGCAAAAATCAATGTATTGATATTGGATAACCAAAGGCAACTGTCCTTAAGGACAATCAAAACTCTAAAGTAAAGCCTTAAGGGTATGTTCAATTTTTTAGCACAATTTTAGAGTAAAAAAAAGGCTTCTCGTTTTATTAAAAATAAAAGCCCAAAATTTTTTAGCACAATTTTAGAGTCAAAAGGCTTCAGAATTTTTGGAATTTTTTAATTAATTTTTAAAAATTTTAGTTTTAAATTTTTCTTTAGAAATCTTCACAATTTTTGTTGTTCTCCAAATTTTCTGAATTTTAAAGATTTTTCTGAATTTTTTGATTTTTTAATTTATGAATTGTTTAAAAGTAATTTTCAGAAATTTTGAATTTTCTAAAAAAAATTTGAATTTTGGAAATTTTTAAACCCATTTTATGATTGTTTAGTATTTTTTCTTATTATTGTTTAATACTCCTTTTCTTTTCCTTTTCATTTTTTAATTTTTTATTCTTTTAATCTTTAATATTATTATATTCGTGAAAACAGGTTTTGATTGGGTTTTACATGATTTAACCTGCTAACCCGATCATCCGACTCGAATCCAAACTACTCAAATAAAACGTCATTCTTTAATACATTTTTTTATATTCTATTTTTATTTTCATTTTTTTTATATTTTTCTTTTATTTTTCTGCTCTTCTTCCTCTTTGTGCGGCTCCTTTTCTTTCCCAACGACTTCCCTTGCACTGAAGCCACACTACCGCCTAGACGAGCCCTCGCGGGCGTTCGGACCATTGCAAGACCACCACCCAATGTTGGTCGTCTGGCCTGATTGACACCCACCATTGTTGGCCACTAGTCAGCCGGAGGTCATAACCATTGCCGGAATACTTCCAACGAAAGATTTTCAAGCCCTAAAATTTCGTATGACCAAAACTCTAACGTTTCAAGTACTAACACCAGCATGAGCAAACGACACAATGGAATGGACTTCAATTTGAACAAAGACGACACCACAAAAACGAACCTCATAAGAACCATTTCTGAATCCCACTTTGACATTTCATCAAATAGATATAATGCATTGGCTAGAGGGAGGAATCTCGCTTTGACATTTCATCAAACAGATAGAATGCATTGGCTAGAGGGAGGACCTAGGCTCATCCGGGATTCGGGATTAGGCAAAGATTAGTCATACTAGATAGGATTGACACTCGAGACTAACTTAGGGACGAATCTTCAGCATTTAGCACCAGTAACCTTAAAATCACAAATCTCGACGAAAACGAATCACATGAACCTAGACCTCCTAACGAACAGCTGATGCACACTACTGAACAAGGGACTTTGGACTTGCTAGGGACTTAATCGCGGACCAAAACTCCTAACGACGCATGCTAGGGCACAAAGCAGCTTTAATGGAAGACGGACGGTACTGAAGTTCGCGCGAACCGGTCGACCGCGAGCTCCAGGCTGAAGCCCCAAAAACAGGGCACAAGGATTCGGCAATGACCTACCTGGTTCAGATGCAACACTACGAGGGACGGCGAGCAACGAACGGACCTCAGGCGATGGTGAAACACTCTTTCGAGCTCGCTTTCCCTTTCTCTCGAGCTCACCCTCTCTCGGTTGTTCTCTTTGGGTTCTAACCAGCAGAAAAACAGAGCTCCTCCTCTCTCTCTGCCTTCTCTCCCTTTATCCCTCTCTCGGCTTTTCTCTCTCCTCTAGGGCGATGCCAGCTAGCCCCGTACCAGACGACATTCCCTACGCTGGCGTCGCGCGCAACGCTCGTCGCCAACGTCCTCGCCGTCCTCGCTTCACGTACAGCCGTTGTCCTTCCCCGTCTATCGTCGAGCCCAGTGCAAGACATGATTAACCATTCTGTTTGGCGAACAAAAATAGATTTTTCTATTTCTATTTCTGAAGAGTTTAAGCGAAAATAACCGTTTGATAACGACCCAAAATTTTTACTCTAAAAATAGAAATTCGTTTGATACGAGACAAAAATTTCTTCCTTTCTGGACGGCAATGGCGACGATCGACGATCTTTAATATAAAAAATAAAAATAAAAATGATTTAGTAACAAAAAAAATAATGAATAAAATAAAATAAAATAAATCATAATAAATAAAATAAAAATATAATTTTATTTTAAAATAAAAATATCCTTAAAAATAAATTTATTTTATTTATTCTATTTTATTTTATTTTACAAATAAATTTATTTTAAAATGAATAAAAATAAAAAATAAAAAAATTTATTTGGCAAAACACTCGAGGCAAAAAAAATTATTAAATTAATTTTTGATAAATTTATTTTTATTTATCATAAATAAATTATTTTTAATAAACTAAAAATAAAATGATAAATAAAAATATTTTATTTATTTTTATTTTTAAATGAATAAAATGAATTTATTTATTTTTATTTTTAATAAAATGAGGAGAGGCAGAGGAGGAGGAGGAGGCAGAGACGTAGAGGAGATGAGGGATGACTTACTGAAATTAGAGTTTAGTGAAAGAAATTATTTTTGATTTCTCTTCCAGAAATCAGAAGTAGAAAATTTTAACTTCTGATTTCTCTTCCAAACCTATTTCGGAATAGAAATCTATTCCAAAAGTAGAAAAACTAAATAGGTTTATCAAACGATTTCTCTTCCGAAAAGCAGTGCGGAACATAAAAACTATTTCGGGAATGTAAATTTTGGGTTGTCATGCACCCCCCTAGCGGCCAGAGGGAGAGAGGAGAAAGAAGAGAAAGAGGCTGGGCCGGCGGAGAAGAGAACTGGGCCACGTGTTGTGAGGGGTGGGAGGAAGAAAAGAAGAAAAGAAGAGTAGGCCGGGCTGGAAAGGAAGAGGCTATGGGCCCGCCCACTCGGGAGATAAGAAAGAGGAAGAAGTGGATTGAGCTGGCCTCGCGGGAAGAAGAAACGGCAGGAAGAGAAGAGAGGGTCGGGTAGACCTAGCCCTGGCTCCTTTCGATTTTTTTTTTTTATAATAACAATTTTTAGATAATAATTTTTTTTCAAAGAAAAATTTTAAAAATTTTAAAAATATTTTAAATAACTAAAACTAGTAACGCAAATGTTCCTAATGTCCATATCCAATGCAATTTAATGGAAATTATTTTTGCTAGGGATCAAAAGTTAATTTTTAATTTTCTACGCGATTAAATCTTAAGTAAAAAAGTAAAATTTAGGCATCAAGAAGACTAACTTGAAATAAGGGTAAGTTTTTTGAACGAAAAAAAATAAGGGTAAGTGGAGCTAGACTAGGAAATGAATCATCTTAGAAAAGCAAATGACACGGGAGTAGTTTGATTGAATTTTTTTTTGGGGGTGGGGAGAGAGAGAGAAGGGAGGGGGGGGGAGGGGAGAGGTCTCATAGTTCACAAATAGTAAGGCAAAGTCGGCGCAAGCCTTCATTTCTTTGTGGGAGAGAGAGAGAGAGAGATCATTGGAAAAGAAGGGGACTCGGTCAACAGTCAGAGTCGTTCCTGAATTTGGACGTTCCCAAACCCTGTTCCCATCCTCTATCTTGCTTAGCGTTATGAGCAATTTTGCCTCTATACTTCCACAATTCAAATTATTTTCTAATGTGAGCCCACTAACGTTTTCTTGCCATTATGTCGGTATATCTATGCCTCAATTTTATCTCTGGTTCTTGAATCCGATACTTGATCCTGAGGACATAGGAACTCTGTAAAACCTACTGGAAACATCTCGTAATTCTTCTTCAAGTGACACTAATTAGGTGTCCTTTATTGCTTACGGTCATAAATGTTTAAATCATACTTTCGAGTGCATAGATCCTGTTTTGATGTGATTAATAGAGGAAGGACATAATTTCGTAGTGATATTTCCTTCGAATCGCTCGTTTACATCACCTGGATTTAATCATGCATATGTGGTTTTGGTAATCCAATTAGTGTCAATGTAGGGGCATTCTAGGTTCACCGAGGCATGAATTATAGATGTTGCAACCACCCGCTAGGGTGGCTCTGCTAGCAGGGCGCTCCCTCTCCCGAAAGAGAGGTCGAGTGTTCGACTCCCTTGGGCTCCCGTAAGGTGATGCACAGGAGGCTGACAGAGACATCTAGGTGACTTACCCGGTGCACGCGTGTACCCCCAGGGTTTACTCTCCGGCTGCCGGCCGTGCGGGGGTTCCCTGGGATACCAAAAAAAAGAAAAAAATTATAGATGTTGCAGGGCCAGAAGTGGGCCGAATGCTCACTGTCCCAATCGCTCTTCGATCTGAACAACAAGCATTGTTTGGCCCACTTGCACCTCTCCGAGCCAGTCCTTGGCTGCCCTCATTTATTCGTTTTAGCCTCGCATGGCATGTGTTCATGCATATGGGGGCCCGCTTTTATCAGATTTTTAGCACTGATAATATGAAATGTTGACGGTTCATCCGGTATTCGACTCATGACTCGAACGTTCAGGTTTTAGTCGGATCGGTCGTCGGTGAGCTTCCTTTTTGCGTTCATTTGTTACATCCTCGAATACGAATGTCCATTTGGATCCATTCTAACCCTTTTTTTCTTGGGACATATAAAATGGAGACATTGAATAAGTATCAGTTCTGTTGATACCATTTTCCCTTTCGGACACTTTAATTTTTTCATTGTATTTTTTGCATTTAGATTTAGGATTTTTATCTTTAAATAATATCATTTCAGAAGAGGGGGAGTGGCGGCTAATGGCGGGTGGCGGTATAAATATTTTTTACTTATCATTTATGTTCCAAACCTATTTTTGGACTAAAAAATTGTTCTAAATATATAAAAATATAATTGCATTATCAAATGAATTTTTGTTCTAAACCTATTTCCAGGAACTAAAAGAATAGAAAAATAGAAAAAAAAATAGTTATTATGCGTGTCCTAAAGTGACGTTGCGCAGAATTTGGTGATGCGCATGGGCGATGTCTTCATAAAACTTTACCACATGTGCAGGGGCGTTTGAAAAATGTTCCTGTCCGACTGGAAAAAAAAAAAAAAAAAGTAAAAATTTGTCCCTACTTGCGGAGGTTTCTCTCAGTGAATAGAGTTGATGAATTTTCGAGGAGTCAGGGAGCGAGGGATTCTCATTTTTTATTTGGATGAGAGATTGTTTTGGCCGATCTAACTATTGATAAAGGACTATTCTTGCATATGCTACGCCGGTGCCTTGCAAGTAACATAAACATGGGATGAATGGACGCCACAAGCGCCCGTTTGTAGCATCTATGCTGCACAGCCCACCGGTCGACAATCGCCACTCGTCTATCGGCAGCCTGCCGTCGCCAGCCATCGCACAACTATCGCCTACTGCCGCATGACCGCGATCATCGCTACCAACCGCCGCTGTGATGAAAATCAGCAATTGTGTGGTGGTCGTGCGATGGTTGTGCAGCGGTTGTGCGACAGTAGTTGTGCGGTGATCTTGTGGCAACAGTCGGCAGCGACAATGAGCAGTCGTTCAACAGTCATGTGGCGATCATGCGACGGTCATGCAGCGATCGTGCGGCGGTCATGCAGCGATCGTGCGGCGGTCCTGCGGCCACGACCGGCAATCGATGGTCTGCGAGTAAGAAGAAAAAACAAATAAATATAAAAATTTATAAATTTTTACCATACGCATTTCTATTGGCTTTCTATTCCAAGAATAGAAATCTTGTATAATTACTAAACACCTTATTTTACTCAAAAATTGTTCCCGGAGTAGAAATAGAACAATATTATTTATGAAAAGAAATAGTTACCCGGAATAAAAACGTTGCCATACGCACCCTTAATGTACCCATTGATGTCAATGTAAATATCGCTAGCTTAGCGAATTAAAATGAAATTATGGAGATGGGGTTCCTTTTGAACTAGACTGCAATTAATGCAACAACTGCGAGGAAAGTGGGGGATGGTGTGGGTTCGAGAACAATAATGTCGTATGCTTTTGCTTGGACGGTCCTCATTCTCAAACCTACTATGACGGTAAGTGAATGGGGGAGTTTTTTTTTTTTTTATTCTGTCTTTGCTTCTTGACTGAGTTTTCATATGTACTGTTTTGCTTGATTTTTGATTTCGACATATGGAGGTTGGTATCTGCGTCCCATGAGATCCGATGGTAAAAATGTATTGAGTGAAGCTAAAGTTACACCAAATTCACAATAAAAGTTTTCAAATGTTGGGTCAAAACAATCGAAACAACTTGCTTTTCTTTGTGGGATTTTCTTGTGCACACGATCAATGACCAAGAAAGAACTAAAGCTTCCGTCTATAACAGTAGTGCTAAAATCTGATGAAGTTTTCAATTGAAATAGTTCATATTGATAGATTTCAACTGTGGTATATCACGCTATAGGTTTCATTGTGACATGACCTTATTTATTATTAGCATAAGCACCATAATGAGTGTGGATCGAAGCATGAGCCATATATGCTTCAATTCGATACGTATGCATGCTTCAGACTACTTTCTGCCTTGCTTGGCATTAGCGAACTAGCACACAAAAGTGATAGGAGTTAGGACCAATTCAGACTAACACCATTTGATTTTTCTGCAAATGCTTGCCACACTCTCTCCTACCTCTTTCTCCTATCCTCTGCAATCCTCCGCCTCCTTTCGGTCCAAATGAATCGCCGAAACTTCATGTGAGTAACTATTCTCACCAATTGGTCATTATCATTATCTTCACTAACTTAGTCTATCTGGCTCTATTGGATGATGCACAACACGAGGCCTCCATGCCTCGGAATTGCACATATCAGCTGAACATCAGCTACCCTATTAGGATTTCTGGCGAACAAGAGTCCTGTTGTGGCAATCCAAATTTTGAGATTACCTGCAAAGAGATACACCCTATCCTGACTTACTCAAACGGGGGGTTCAATATCAAGGATATCTTCTATCAGCACAATTCATTCCTCCTATTTAATGGCCTCATGTGCTGGGAATCCTGTGATGCTCCTCCGCCTAATATCAGGCTCGGAAGGTGGCCTTTCAATCTCAGTTCCACTAATTCCAATTTCTTCTTCTACTATAATTGCATCCACGTAGCCAACAAGTTTTTGCATATTTAGTAGACCGTGCTAGCAACTCCACCCACCATTCTTTTTCTTTTTCTTCCAATGAAGCATTGCAGGAACTGGATTATTATTCTACCGTCTGCTCCTGCTACTGCTCCTGCTACTCTACAATTAACATACCTGTTTACGTAAATTCCAATTTCCCTAGCCCTGATGTCTATGAATTACAGTGAGATTAAGAAGGGGTTCCCGTTGAACTGGACTGCAATGCGGCATGTGTGAGGGAAGTGAGAGACCGTGTGGAATCAAGAATACTGATTTTGTTTGGCTTTGTCAATATGCTCCTCATTCTCTTACCTGCAACGATGGTAAATGCCTAGGAGATTGAGTTTTCTGCTTTTGTTTCTTGACTGAGATTTCATATCTACTGCTTTGCTTGATCTTTCATTTCTATATGCGGAGGGATGGTGTAAATTAGAACTTCACCGCAACCTTCTCTACCTTGATTGTTTGATCTTGAGGTTGCCATATGCGTCCCACAAGATCCAATGGTTTAAATGTATTGAGTGAACACGCACTGAATTCACCGTAAAATTTGCTGATGTCGGACTAAAGCAACTTGATTTTCTTTGCGGAATTTTGTTGTGCACGCAACCAAACGGAAAAAAGCTTCCGCCTCCACTAGTGATGCTAAAATCTGACCAGGTGTACAGTTCAAATATACAACATTGATAGATTTGAACTCTACATATAAAACCGTTTTTTCAGGGTTGATCCAAGCGTGAGCACATGCTTCCATTCGAGAAATATGCATAATCTATCGCGCTGTAGGAGGCACTCTTTTACTAATTTCATTCAAAATTTATTTGATAAGCATTTGTGTCTTGGCAGGGAAATGTGGCAATTTGGGTATGAAAGCCGTCATAGATAATCCGTTAAATCGTGTTTTTCGTTGCCTATTTTCTATAAAGATTCACAACTAGAAGCCTCGATAAGGTCATGAAGCAAGATTGCTGTTTCGTAATGTTCTATGTTTTTTTAGGAGTAGCAGCATCAGGAGCTGGAATTGGATATATTTACAAAATTGATATAGGTGACCAGCACACATAATTAAGCCTCTACACTATCAATGAAATTTTTGTTCATGATGATAGTGGAGAAAAAAATACTAAAAAAGATGTTTTTCCTGTTATTGATCGGTAATTTCTACGTGCGGCAAGTTATGTCCTTAAGTTCTTCCAATTTCTTTGCCTTAGCTTAGACTGTGGTCTCACCTACCACTGCAAACATAACTCTCCGATCTTTCGTTCCCAAGATAACTTATTGAAACCTCATATATTTTGATGTTTCTTTCTGCTATAGTTTGGTAATTATATGTAAGTGATGTCCTTAAAGTTCTTCCAATTTCTTTGCCTTAGTTTCATTCCAGTGTGGCGTGTTTTCTTTCTTAAGACTGAATGACCTATAAACTCATGATGCGCCCTAATGTTCATATCTCTTAGACACTTTGAAATTATCAGTTTGCAATTCTTTGACACGTTAATCACTTTTGATGACTACAGTTTCAGGGGGAAAAACGGTTGGACTGAAAATTGGAATAGGTGATTTTTTCAAGACTTCCTCGTCCACTTCTGTACGTTCTTGGCTGCAATTTGTTCCGATTTTTTAAAGTAGGCTTCCCTCATTGCTCAGTGGAATCAATATGTTTCTGAAATATTCTAGAAGCCATGATAAAGTGATGAAGTGAGATGGCTGTTAAAAAATATTCTTTGTTTTTTCAGGAATGGTTGCATCGGGAGCTAAAATTGGGGTTACCCTGATCGTAATGCTTCACTTGTGGAAGAAACCAATAATCATAATTATTGTGGCTTTGATAAAGCAGAGAAGCAAACACTTTGATGGCAAAAGTGTAAATGGAGGAACTTGTCTCTTCAAAAAGATACACCTATAAAGACATTAAGAGGATGACTAATTCTTTCAAAGAAAAGTTAGGCCAGGTAGGTTATGACTGCATGTTCAAGGGCTAGCTTTGAGATGGTCAACTAGCGGCAGTGAAGTTGCTAAAGAAATTGAAAGGTGATGCATAAGAATTTCTCAATGAAGTTGCAAGCATAAGCAGGTCTATTCTGAAGGAAGTAAAAGAGCATTGCTTCATGAGTTCATGCCCAATGGATCGCTCAAAAAGTTCATATTCAACAGGAGTAGCACTTTGGAGGTAGATTGACCATTAAGTTGGGACACATTATACCATATTTCACTCAACAAGGCTCACGATCTAGATTATTGCATAGAGGAGGCAACATGAGGATATTGTATTTTGACATACAGCCTTGCAACATTCTTCTTGATCCAAACTATTATCCCAAGATATCCAACTTTGGTCTTGCCAAAATATGCCCAAGAAAAGAGAGAATCATGTCAATGCTAGGTGCCTGGGGTGCTGCTGGATACATTGCTCTAAAACTAATCATAAGGAACATCAGAGGGGTTTCTCATAAATTGGATGTCTATAATTGTAGCATGATGGTTCTGGAGATGGTTGGTAGGAGGAATTACATCGAAGTCATGGTAGATCATACTAGTGAAACATACTTTCCTCATTGGGTTCGCCGAAGCTTGGAGCTCCAAGAAGAGATCGAACTGCATGGGATCATGACTAACGGAGATGAAGGAATTGCAAAGAAGATGATTGTAATAGGCTTATGGTGCATTTAGATGGATCCAAAGCTCAACCAACAATGACTCAAGTTGTGGAGATGCTAAAATGAAGTATTGAGACCTTGCAAATTCCTCTTGAACCATCCTTGTCATCACCTCAAGATCACTCTAGACTTGTGCATGTGAAACTTCATCTTCGCAAGAGAGTAATGACTCCAATTGGGGTTATTCAGTGTCAATTATATCATAATAACATAGTTTGTAATAGAGTATTTAAAAACAACTATGAAAGTATTAATGACTATTGAGCTTCACAAATTTGTGATCAAATGTCTAGATTAAATCACTATAAGTATGATGCAAAAAAAGAAAGTGAAAAATTTGTTAATTCATATTATCAATAGAATTTGTCATTTTTCCAAATAGGATTAATATCATGCAAAATAGATGACATGTTCAACAAATTTTATCGAATGACCTCCGTTCAAGTGAATCCAATTCACATGAATTCTTGAATTGTATTGACCTATTTGAAATAGTCAACCTGTGGCGGTGAAGCTGCTAAAGACGTTGAAAGGCGATGTAAAAGAATTCTTCAATGAAGTTGCAAGCATAAGCAACACTTCTCATGTCAATGTTGTTAGCCTCGAGGGGTTTTGTTTTGAAGGAAGCAAAAAGGCTTTGGTTCATGAGTTCATGCCCAATGGATCACTTGACAAGTTCATATTCAATGGGAGTAGCACTTTGGAGGTAGATTAACAATTGAGTTGGGACACATTGTATTGGATTTTGCTAAGAATAGCTTATAGGCTAGAGTACATGCATAGTACATGCAAAACGAGGATCTTGCACTTCAACATAAAGCCTCATAGCATTCTCCTTGATGCAAACTATTATCCCAAGATTTCCGATTTTGGTCTTGCCAAAATATGCCCAAGAGAAGAGAGAATTGGGCATCATTGGATACATTTCTCCAGAACTGATCATGAGGAACATCGAAAGGGTTTCTCACAAATCAGATATTTACAGCTATGGTATGATGGTTCTAGAGATGGTCAATACAAGAAAAAGTATCTAAGACACAGTAGATCAAACCATTGAAGCATACTTCCCTCATTGGGTATGCCTAGAGCTCCAAGAAGAGCTTGGACTACTCGAGATCACAAATGAGGAGGACGAAGTGATTGTGAAGAAGTTATTATAACTAGCTTACAGTGCATTTAAATCAATCCGAGAACTTGACCATGTATGATCCAAGTTGCGCAAATGCTAAAAGGAAGTGTTGATGCCTTGTAAATTCCTCCCAAACCCATTTTGTCATCCCCCTCAAAATTGCTTGCAGCTTGTCCATGTGTAAGTTCGTCTCTACAAGAGAGTAATAACTCAAGTCGGGGTTATTCAATATTAATTATATGAGACCAACATAGTTTGTAACATACTATTTGAAAAATAAATAAAAAAAGCAATTGCAAAATTAATGATAATTGGGCTGTTTATAAATTTGTGATAAGATGTCTAGGTTGAATTCTACAAGTGTGACTAAAAAAAGAGTGAAAAGGGTATTGTTGACATATAAATTTTCACATTTGGATCTCCGTAGCATTTCTATCAATATTACGGATCTAATTTATGACATAAATTGGCCCCTTAACCCAAAAAATTGCATGTATCATTTAGTAATCATTTTTGCTTGCTACTTCTCATCACGATTAGGGATATTTTGATTTTAAAATTTTCGCATAGGCATAACTATAATAAAAATAATAAGTTAAAATAAATACAAAAAAATTTATACCATAATAAAAGGGAACGAGGCTTACGGATCATTTTATATTTCACAAACACGTTAAGCTTGTCATACCAATTAAGGCCCTCCCGAGTGGGCCCGGGTGCGAACCCAGCATATGGGCTTCAAAATGAGGCCCGTTTTTAGCCCACGAGAGAGCTTTGATAGCTGCCCACACGCTCTCGAACGGAGGTGAATGCATTGGCCATCCGTCTGAACTTCTGTCGACTCAAACAAGGAGTTCATTTCCTGTTTGTTTCTTTTCTTTCTCTGCCCAATCAACAAGTCCACACTATTCCTTTTTCTTTATTGCTTTCTTTTCACGGTCAAAGTCCTATTCCACTTTGAATCCAACGTGAAAAATGTTGAAGTGGACTTTAGCGTTGAAGCAATTTCCGAACATGTAAGATTCGGCTTTCAACTTTAAAGCTTGTAGATGACCTGGGAAACACGGTTGTCTGCGACGACCAAGACCAAGACATTCCTTCACCGCCAAACATTTTTCCCAATGCGGTGCATATTACATATACAAAGTTGAAAGTGAAAGAAATAGGTTGAATAATAACTCTAAGTATACTAGATAAATAAAAAATTACTTATGTAGTCTGGGACATCACTTAGTAAGTAATTTAATGGACTGAATTTAATTTACCTAACGTCACATCATCATCTGAATATTTATATAGGCTAGCTACCATATACAAGAATACTAACATCCTCTATTATATTATGGCTGTTAATTGCATCAATGCTTGGTGACAATCATTGATTTCGATCTTCAATACTTTCACGTATATGCTATGGTAATAATGCTCTTCATATACATTGTTTATGTGTTTGGCACAATGATTGGACCTTTTCTTTGTAATAGTTTTTCAATATTATTGTATTATACTCGAGAATTCTAGAAAATGAAAACTTTTAATGTTGTAATACTCAATTGCACATGAAGTATTATTCGTCCAAGATTTAAGATGATTAATCCCTTAATCTCACTATAGCCACATATATAATACAAGATTTCAATCTCACTCCATTGAGTCATTATCTTTTTTGGTGTAAATATGTGAATATCATTAATTATATGAGTACAAAAACTTAGGGGAATCCCCTAGCATTCCACAAAAACCAATTATGCAAGAAGATGGAGGAAGGAAGCCTCCATATAGTAGCCAATAAAACATTTGCCTGGGAAGTCCTACACTTTTGGTAAAGTGACGCCCTATCTCTTACAATATTTCAAATCCTAGCTAACAAAAGATGAGGTTCAGTCGACATGTTTTGAAATCGTTTGAGGTTACGTTCCATCCAAATGCAATAGATTGTCACTAAGAAAGACAACTTGAGAAATCTCACCTCCAAGTTTTTGCCCTTAGTGGCCCCGATCATCTATTGAAGTTCTAAGTTCCAACCTCCTACATAATGCAAAATTCCATTTTATGCAAAAATACTATGCCATACACTACTTGTCAGGTGCACTAAAAAAAAAAAGTGGTTTATATCTTCTTTACCAATCATGCAAAAGTTACACTTAGTATCTACTGAAGACAACCAACCGCGATATGGCTATTGCTGTCAGTAGTCTATCTTTGCAAACAAACCAACCAATAAAATTATGCTTATTGATACCGCTGGTCCAAATTAATTGATACCAATCCACGGCCAATCCCTCTTGTCTAAATTCCTCGTATACCTCTTTGCAACAGTATGTTTCGCTAGAGATAATAGGCATTAGAGCATGTCTTAGCTTGAGAATGCATCGTCAATTTCAAGCCATATTGCCCTTTTTATGTTGAGTTGCATAATGGGAGTACCTCTGCATTTGATATGTGAACCTAAGTGCTCCACATGGATGAGGATGGAAGATTGATGAGGCTTCAAAGCATACCATCGATACTTTATTCCAGAGTTCCAGATCGAGCAGGCCTAGACCTCCCTCCTTTTTTGGTGAGCATACTACATTCCATGCAACTTTGTGGGATTTGTGAGTTTCTGTGTTGGCATCGAATTATTATCTTATTTAAGACTAAAAGTATAAAAGAGAATGTATTAAAATTACACAACGGAAATTTTTGTTACCACATAAAAAACTAATAAACACTGTGATTCAAGAAACTTGCCACTGGTGTTTGCTAAAAACTTAAATCAATAGGTGAATGAAGACCACGTGCATAAAATTTAATATAAATTCCATAGATAAGATACATGAATTCCTTTGATGCCCTAAGTTGAAGTGAATTTTCTCGTGATATTTAAAGATTCACATGGAGCAAATTGAAGCAATAAATTTTTTGGTTGGGCGAAATTTCGAAAGTAGCTTCCATCAACTCGTTGCAACTCGCAACTTGGAATATGGTCTATCGTTAAAAAGTGGTGTTTTCTTTTCAGAAAGATGTCTTTTTCTCTTTTCTTGCTGTCATTGCTTTGATCATATTCATTTTCCTCCCGAGGAATTGGCGCCTAACAAGAGTCTTTATTTTCATTACTTGAGGCTTGAGCAATGGATGGGCCATAGTAATCTTTGTAAAGAAAAAGATGGTAGGCTTTGCTTATTGCCTCCTATAAGGGCAATAACTAAAGATCCCAACGTGGATCGTCATTGTAGATCACGAGAGATTGGGCCTGGTCTGGCTCGACCGAGGAGTCGGACCCTTTTTGACTGGGCAAAATTAAGAGGAAATCTTTCGAGTGACAGTTTAGTCGTCTCAGTTCTGAGGTTGTTATCCCTTCTTTTTTCTGGTCTAGGCGATCCCTGCATCTGTCTAGAATGCTGCTAACTATGTTCTCGAGGTCCTTATTGAAGTGTCCTCGATCGAATTGTCAAGGAGATTTGCAAAGCTTGTTGACCAGTTGAGGGCCGCGTGTACGAATTGTAAAATGGGTAATAATAGTCCAAGTCGTCCTCAAGTCAAGTCTACAACTAGCCAGCAGCTCAAGCTACCTGGCTTTGTTTCCACGCGCCTTGTTCTTCTTATTTTCTTCTCAGCCTTTGTCTCAATGCGCCAAAGTCTTGGTCTTCCGGGAGGCCAAATCAAGTGGCTTTCATTGGGGCACTGGGTTCAAATCATTCTCAAAGCAGCATTGTTCTTATCCTCTGCATCCTCTTCATTTACATTTACCCTTCTCCTTGTTTTGCTCCAACACCATCTCCCTTCGAATGGATCTTACCAGGTCATATACCTCTCTCTCCTTGCTCTTCATCTTCTCCCTCCATATTCACTTCCTGGTGCCAGCTTCCAGTTACTTCAAGCCGTTCCAAGAGTGTGTTCCCTATCCTTGTGGAGATCAAGAAATCAGCTATCCTTTCAGGCATAATGAGCGATCGAGTTACTGTGGGTATCCAGGCTACGAGCTTGAGTGTGATGGAGGTAACCTGACCCTTCTGTCCATGGAGTCCCTGGAGTATCAGGTGATCCACATGGATAGGAGCGAGCAGATCCTTAAGGTGGCGAGGATGGATTTATTGAAAGATATATGTCTTGGAACACATATCAACACCACTTTAAACTTCAGTCTCTTCAACTACGCTTCCCATTACCTCAATTCTGCCTTATTCTACAATTGCAACTCACCGTCAACCCCTCAATCTGATCGGTTCTCTTGTCCTGCGTCTGGAGATGACTACTTTGCTTTTAAAGTGGACCCCGCAAGCAAACTACACGAGCTATGCAACTTCAGTGTCTTCGTCCCATTTATACCAATATTGGAGGCCAGCAAGAGCGCTAACATTAGTCGTGCTACTGTTAGAGACATCCTGAAAAATGGCTTTGAGATTACTTGGATTGCCAACACATCTCTGTGTGAAAATTGCACTAAATCAGGGGAAGATGCGGGTATGGCTGGACAAGGCAAGAATTCAATTGTTTTTGTCCTAATGGAGCCTCTACGACAATCTGCCATAAATCACCAATACTGACAAGCGTCCGTCCGCCAGCACCAACAATCGTCCCTTCAAGTACGTATGCTTACTCTCACCCAATATGTGGTTTTCAAATAGCTGAACTTGTTCGATGAGAAGGATTGTTGGGTTATTCTTCCCTTTGCTTGTTCACCGGAAAAAGATCCGCCCATGCCCCTAAAGCTTCACAATCTCACTTTGCTGTGCATACCCTTCCCTCAAACGAAGTGCAGTCATCCACGCTATGGCATACACGATCGTGTTACACTTTACACTCCGAGTTAGAATATCTGGCTCATTTGTGTAGCAAATTGTCGCCAATCGGTCATTATCATCTTCACCAACTTAGTCTATCTGGCTCTATCGGATGAGGCACAATACGAGGCCTGCATGCCTCGGAATTGTAGATATGGGCTGAACATCAGCTATCCTTTTAGGATTTATGGTGAACAAGAGTCCTACTAAGGCTATCTGAATTTTAAACTTACCTGCAAGGAGATATATCCTGTCCTGACTTTCTCGGACAGGGAATTCACTATCAAGGATATCTTTTATGCGAACAATTGGTTCCTCCTAGCTAATGCCCCTGTGTAGCAGGAATCCTGTGATGCTCCGCCCCATAATATCAACCTCAAGAGGACGACTTTCAATCTCAGTTCCACTAATGCTGATCTGTTCTTCTACTATAGTTGCACCTCATAGCCAACATGTTTTTACAAGTCCAGTGGACTGAACGGGCAACTCCATGCGCCATTCTTTTGCTTTTCTTTTCTTTTTTTTTTTTTCCGAGGAAGCATTGCAGGAAATGGATTACTATTCTATCGTCCGCTCCTGCTATTCCACATTTAGCACTCCTGTTTCTGTTAATGCCGATTTCACTAGCTTGAAGAAGGGGTTCCTATTGAACTGGACTGCAATTAACAGTTAGATCTTTAGGTCGGCATCTGCTGCCCATAACATCAAAAGGTATAAATAAATTGAGTGAAGATGCTCCAACTTCACTGTAAAATTCTGCAAGGGTTGGGCTGAAACTATTGGTTTCTTCTTGGGCTTTTATATGAACACAACCAAATGAAAAGGAAAACTACGTCTCCACAAATGGTGCTAAAATCTGATAGCTTGGGTAGTTGAAATATATTATTGATAGAGGTGAACTGAGCACTTAATTCTATCTTTGCACAATCAATGAAAATTTTGTTCATGATGATAGTGGAGAAATAAATACTGAAAATGTTTTCACTGTTATTTAATTACTCTTTATACGTGCCGTGGATAATGTCCTCAAGCTTTTCCAATTTCTTCGCCTAGACTGTGGACTCGCTTACCGCTGCAAACAGAACTCTCCGATCTGTTGGGTCCCAAGACATCTTATGGGAACCTCATATTTTGATGTTTCTATCTTTCTACGTTTGTATCTTTCTGCAATAGTTAGCTAGTCATCAATTGGGTGTACACGATTCAAGAAGCTTCAAAATTCTTGCCTGAACATGAGCTGCCCACTTGTTTTATTTGCAGGACGACTTCCAATCAATCCTATAGGTCCGCTTAGAGGATAAAAGAGTTGAGACATGTCCATAATATACCGCGCATTCAATACACAGAAATTTTTATCTGTCTCCGCCTCTGACACCACATTGTCGATCATATTGCAGCGTGTTTGCTACTTCTAGACCAGCTAATATTTTTTGCTGTCTTCCTGTTCATTCCCTGATAGCTCTAGAATTAAGGATTTTAGCTAATGTCTATACTTGTTAGTCAATCAGGCACAGATCCATTTGCATGTGTTTCTAATTACTTTGGTAAAAATGTCACTAATCGATCCAAACTGGTGAATCTAATGATTTTCACTCGGGGGGGGTTTACTTCCTTGAAACATCTATTACCTCATGATGTGCCTGATCTTTATATCTCTTAGACACTTTGAAGTTATCAGTTTGCACTTTGCAATTCGATGGCACATTTTTCACTCTTGATGACTATTGTCTCATGAAAACAAAGGGTTGGACTGAAAACTGAAAATTGGAATAGGTAATTATTTCAAGACTTTCTCTTCCTCTTCTCTACATTCTCCTCTGCAATTTGTTGCGACTTTTTGGCAGTAATCTTGCATCGTTGCTCAATGGAATCAATATTTCCAAAATATCCTAGAAGCCTTGAAGAAGTGAGATTGCTGTTCAAAAATATTCTCCATTTTTTTCAGGAATGGCTGCATCGGGAGCCGGAATTGGGATCACCCTTATTTTAATGCTTCCCTTCAGGAAGAAATCAGTGATCAGAATTATTATGGCTTTGATAAAGCATAGGAGCGAACATTTCAATGGTGAAATGAAGATTGAGGGACTCGTCCGAGAAGATACACCTACAAAGACATCAAGAGGATGACCAACTCTTTCAAAGAAAAGTTAGGTGAGTGAGGCTATAGCTGCATGTATAAAGGCAAGCTTCAAGATGATCAATTTGTGGCAGTAAAACTTATAAAGAAGCCGAAAGGCAATGCTGAAGATTTTTTCAATGAAGTTGTGAGCATAAGTAGGACTTCTCATATCAATGTTCTTAACCTCTTGGGGTTTTGTTTTGAAGGAAGCAAAAGAGCTTTGGTTTATGAGTTCATGCCCAATGGATCACTCGAAAAATTCATATTCAATCGTAGTAACACTTTAGAGGTATATCAGCAATTGAGTTGGGACACTTTGTACCAGATTTCGCTCAGCATAGCTCACGGGCTAGAGTACTTGCATAGAGGATGTTATACAAGGATCTTGCACTTCCACATAAAACCTCACAACATTCTTCTTGATGCAAACTATCGTCCCAAAATTTCCGACTTTGGTCTTTCTAAAATATGCCCAAGAGAAGAGAGCATCATGTCATTGCTTGGTGCCCAAGGCACCGCTAGATACATTGCTCCGGAGCTAATCATAAGGAACATCGGAGGGGTTTCTCACAAATCAGATGTCTATAGTTATGACATGATAGTTCTAGAGATGGTCAGTAAGAGAAAAAACATTGAAGTCACGGTAGATCATACAAGTGAAATATACTTTCCTCATTGGGTCCACCGATGCTTGGAGCTCCAAGAAGAGCTTGGCCAGCATGGGATCACAAATGAGGAGGACGAAGGAATTGCAAAGAAGATGATTGTAATAGGCTTATGGTGCATTCAGATCGATCCGAGAGCTCGACCATCGATGACCAAAGTTGTGGAGATGCTAAAAAGTAGTGTTGAGACCTTACAAATTCCTCCCAAACCATCCTTGTCATCACTCTCAAGATCACCCGAGGCTTGTCAATGTGAAAGTTCGTCTATGCCAGAGAGAAATGACTCGACTTGGGACAATTCAATATCAATTACATCAGACTAACATAGTTTGTAATAGAGTATTTACAGGGGTCAACATATCTACTACTTTTGACCTAGACCCGCATATACTTCAAGTACCATTTAGCGATGTCCACGACTTCTTTTAGAGAATATATTTGAGCCCTTCCTTTTGCATATATTCAAAAGAAGCGCCTTCCCATCGTGTACGTAATATAATGAAAATACAAGAAATCAAACCAGTCAAAGATGTCCTTCTCCTACAGAAAAGAAAATCAACATCCACCACCCCAAGAATCAGATATGATTCGGATTAAACAAAAAAAATGCACATTTAGATTTTGAAAAAAAATCAATAAATCCTCCAAATGGATCAGATTTCGTACATGACTTAAATTGTAGACATAATTTATTGCGTCAATGCACGGTGCCGGCAATCCAAATTTCGAAATTCAATGGTTTCATGTATATCATATGTATATGTATTTGGTATGATGTTTAGACCTTTTTTCTCTATCAGTTTCCCATGATAATTGTTTTGTAAAGTATTGTAATCAAGAATTTTAGAAAAATGAAAATGCTACAACCTTATAGCTCTTGATTACGTATTAAATTTTGTTCGTAGTGATTTGAGATCATTAATCTCTTAATCGTAGCCACATATATAATACGAGCCACCGAGTTATATAATTACTAGTTACTAAAAGTGTAAGAGAGAACATAAAAAATGCCAATTCCTGCAACTTTCCGTAGACACTGTATTCTATAAAATTTAATCACAAAAATTTCGCTACCTCAAAACTTACTAATAATAACTGAGATTTAAGACACTCAAACGCAGGTGTTTACTAACACCATGACAGCATTGGGTCATAGGCTACATTAAAGGGAGTTGCAACTCCAATGTGGAACAAAACTCCCAAGGAAATATGCAACATAAATTATTTAATTTTTTATTTTTTGCAAGCACTAAAATTTGTATGATGGATGAAATGATAAAAAA
This sequence comes from Eucalyptus leucophloia subsp. euroa, assembly GCA_017140325.1. Taxonomy (NCBI): domain Eukaryota; kingdom Viridiplantae; phylum Streptophyta; class Magnoliopsida; order Myrtales; family Myrtaceae; genus Eucalyptus; species Eucalyptus leucophloia. The sequence goes on along the minus strand of CM029469.1, from coordinate 10,437,083 downwards.
ATGAACAATTTTTTGCGTTGCTTAGTAAGAATTGTGGGCAATTACCTAGTTAGTCCCAAATTTATTGTGTAAATGCTAATTTTGTCATACATTTATCAATTTTATCAATGTAGTCCTAAACATTTACTCAAAATTTCAAAGTAGTTCTTCCAAAAAACTGACGCTGGAAATTGCTAATATGGTGTCCAATCATCGCCGATCGTACTATATGTGGATTCTCACGTCAAGGATTTTCGACAACAATTGGTCAAAAAAACTACGTAAGAATATCTTGTCACACTTATAATTATCACAATAAATTTGAAAAAATTATGACTGAATTGATATTCATATAATAGGTATAGAACTGAATTGATACTTTTTTCCTAATATTTTTGTAACGGGAACTTTGTTCCGAGTGTAATTTAGAGGTCCTTTTGGCTTAGATGGTTCAAGGTTTGTTCCTAATGACTTGGTAGATCATCATCAATTATGACACTTCAACACGTAGGCAGGCCCTCCAATGTAATCGTTATTAAGAGGTCCCTTTGACTAGGAAGTATCATGGTCGGTTCCTCTAGACTTTCTAGTGCAGATTTTCCGTGTATGACAACAATGCATTTACATTGGGTGCTTGAATAATGCACGCATGGGACCAATTTCTGCCTCGCTTGGCATTTGCTTTGAAGTCGATGAACTAGTGCACGACAGTTATCGAAGCTAGGACCAATTCAAACTAACTCCATTTGATTTCTCTTCTATCCTGCTCTACCTCCTTCCAATCCAAATGAATCTCCAGAGCTTCAATTGCGGAGCTAATTGTTGCCGGTTGGCCCTTGTCATTGTCTTCGCCAGCTTAGTCTATTAGGTTGTATCTAAAGATGCGCAGTATGAGGCCTACGCACCTCGAGACTGTGGATATGGCCCAAACATCAGCTACCCTTTCTGGATTTCGGGCAAGCAAGACTCCTATTGTGGCTATCCGAATTTCAAGATCACCTGCATAGGGATATTCCTAGTCCTGAATTTTTCAGTTAGTGAGTTCATCATCAAGGAAATCTCCTACACGAACCATTCTATCCTCCTGGTTGATGCCCTCATGTACCATGACACTTGTGGTGCTCCACCACGTAATATCAACCTCGAAAGCGCGCCTCTCATTCTCAGTTCCACTAATGCCGATTTCTTCTTCTATTATAATTGCACTTCACCACCGCCAAATTTTACATATCTAGTGGACTGTGCTAGCAACTCCACCCACCACTCTTTTGCTTATTTTCTTGAGGAAGTATCATAGGAAATATATTTGTATTATGCCATCAGTACCTGCGACTCTGCAGTTAGTGTACCTGATTATGTTAATACAAATATCGATAGCTTGGCGACTATGAATTACGGTGAGATTATGGAGATGGGATTCCTTTTGAACTAGACCGCATTTAATTGTAGCAACTGCGAGGGAAGTGAGGGATGGTGTGGATTCGAGAACGATGATTTTTTTTTTTTTGCCAAGATGGTCCTCATCCTCGAAGCTGCAATGATGGAAAGTGGATGGGGAAGTTTTTTTTTTTTTTTTTTTGTTTTTGCTTCTTGACTGAGTTTTCATATCCACTGTTTTGCTTTATCTTCCTTTCGACTTGCAGAGGTTGGTATCTGTGTCCCACAAGATCCAATAGTTAAAAAGTATTAAGTGAAGCTGGAGCTACACCAAATTCACAGTAAAAATTTCAAATGTTGGACCAAAATAACTTGCTTCTTTTTGTGGGATTTTCTTGTGCATACGACCAAACAAGAAAGAAGGAAGGAAGGAAAGAGAGAAAGCTCCCGTCTATTCTAGTGGTGCTAAAATCTGACGAGGTGTTCAATCGAAATAGGTAACATTGATCGATTTGAACTATACATATAATTAACTCTATCATGCTATAGGTTTTGATTGTGACATGACCTTATTTATAATTAGCATAAGCACTATAATGAGTGTGGATCCAAGCATGGGCCATACATGCTTTCATTCGATACATATGCATGCTTCAAACCACTTTCTGCCTCGCTTGGTGTTGGCTTCAAAGTTGAAGAACTAGCACACAACAGTGATAGGAGTTAGAACCGATTCAAACCAACTCCATTTGATTTTTTTACAAATGCTTTTCGCACTCTCTCCTACCTCTTTCTCTTATCCTCTGCAATTGTTGTTTTCGAAAGAACAAAGGAGTTGACAGCAAAAGCTGTATATATTATTCAGAAAACTAAAAAATGCTTAAATACATACTAAAACTTAACCATAAACCCATGTTGCCCACTTATAGCTTGCCTTGTCCACAAAACCAGCAACAAACTAACAGAATAGCTAAAAAAGTATCAAAGTCACAGTAGATCAAACCATCGAAGCATACTTTCCTCATTGGGTACGTCTATAGCTCCAAGAAGAGCCTGGACTACTCAGGATCACAAATGAGGAGGACAACGTAATTGTGAAGAAGATTATTATAATTGGCTCATAGTGCATTCAAATCAATCTGAGAGCTCGACCATGTATGACCCAAGTTGTGCAAATGCTAAAAGGTAGTGTTGATGCCTTGTAAATTCCTCTCAAACCCATTTTGTCATCACCCTCAAAATTGCTTGCAGCTTGTCCATGTGTAAGTTCATCTCTACAAGAGAGTAATAACTCAAGTCAAGGTTATTCAATATTAATTATATGAGACCAACATAGTTTGTAACATACTATTTGGAAAAAAAAAAAGCGATTGCAAAATTAATGATAATTAGGCTGTTTATAAATTTGTGATGAGATGTCTCGGTTGAATTCTATAAGTGTGACTAAAAAAAGAGTGAAAAGGGTATTGTTGACATATAAATTTTCACATTTGGATCTCCGTAGCATTTCTATCAATATTACGGATCTAATTTATGACATAAATTGGCCCCTTAACCCAAAAAATTGCATGTATCATTTAGTAATCACATTGCTTGCTACTTCTCATCACGATTAGGGACATTTTGATTTTAAAATTTTCGTATAGGCATAACTATAATAAAAATAATAAGTTAAAATAAATACAAAAAAAAATTATACCATAATAAAGGGAACGAGGCTTACGGATCATTTTATATTTCACAAACACGTTAAGCTTGTCATACCAATTAAGGCCCTCCCGAGTGGGCCCGGGTGCGAACCCAGCAGATGGGCTTCAAAATGAGGCCCGTTTTTAGCCCACGAGAGAGCTTTGATAGCTGCCCACACGCTCTCAGACGGAGGTGAATGCATTGGCCATCCGTCTGAACTTTTGTCGACTCAACAAGGAGTTCATTTCCTTATTTGTTTCTTTTCTTTCTCTGACCCAATCAACAAGTCCGAACTATTCCTTTTCTTTATTGCTTTCTTTTCACGGTCAAAGTCCTATTCCACTTTGACTCCAACGTGAAAAATGTTGAAGTGGACTTTAGCGCTGAAGCAATTTCCGAACATGTAAGATTCGGCTTTCAACTTTGAAGCTGGTAGACGACCTGGGAAACACGGTTGTCTGCGACGACCAAGACCAAGACATTCCTTCACCGCCAACATTTTTTCCCATGCGGTGCATATTACATATACAAAGTTGAAAGGGAAAGAAATAGGTCGAAGAATAATGCTAAGTATGCTAGATGACTAAAAAAATTACTTATGTAGTTTGGGACATCACTTAGTAATTAATTTAATGGACCGAATTTAATTTACCTAACGTCACCTCATCATCTGAATATTCACAAAGGCTAGCTACCATATACAAGAATACTAACATCCTCTATTATATCATGGCTGTTAATTGCATTGATGCATGGTGCTGACGATGATGGATTTCGAGCTTCCATACTTTCATATGCTGTGGTATTAATGCTCTTCATCTATAGTGTTCTATGTGTTTGGCATGACGATTGGACCTTTGCTCTGTAATAGTTTTTCAATATTTTTGTATTATACTCGAGAAGTCTAGAAAATGAAGAATCCTCCACTGCCGCTCTTTTCCTCAGCTTTTTCCACTTTCAAATCCATTCATATAATTCACGTGCAACTCGGGAAACACGGTTGTTTGTGACGACAAAGACCAAGACATTCCTTCACAGCCAAACATTTTTCCCAATGCGGTGCATATTACATACACAAAGTTGAAAGTGAAAGAAATAGGTTGAAGAATAACGCTAAGTATACTAGATAAATAAAAATATTACTTATGTAGTTTGAGACATCACTCAGTAATTAATTTAATGGACTGAATTTAATTTACCTAACGTTAAAGAAAAGTGTTGAAAAAGTCATAAACATTTTGCATTTGTGTCAATTTAATCATAAACCTTTTTTTTTTGCCAATTAATTCCTAAACTTTTTTACGTTGTGTTAATTGAGTCTTTTCCGACCAATTTTGGCCGGATTTTGCTGACTAGATGTAGGCCGACTGACGTGGCCTGATCGGCACTGACATGAATAACTTTTAATAATATTTTAATATTTTTGAATTTTTAAATTTTTTATTTTTCTTTTTCTTTTTATTATTTTTTTCTTTTTCTTTTTTCCTTCTTCCTCCAGCCAATCACTAGACCTCGACAACCAGCCAAAGGCGATGGCTAGTGAGGTCAAGGTTGACCTCACCAGCCACCTCGCCAGTGGCCGCAAGGGCGGCAAGTCTCGGGCCTCAAGTTGGCCTCACGCCAAGCTGGCGAAGCTCGCCCTCCCCGGCCATGGGCAAGACTCAACCCTCGCCAAATCTAGTGAGGGCGAGCCTCGCCCGCTTGACGCGAGGCCACCCTCGCAGCCACTAGTGAGGTGGCCGGCAAGGTGGACCTCAACCTCGCCGGCTGCGCCTCTGGCCAATCGCTAAGGTCCGGCGATCGGCTAAAGGAGGAAGATGGAGAAGAAGGAAAAAATAAAATTAATAAAAATAAAAATATTCAAAAATATTAAAATATTATTAAAAGTTGTCAACGTCAACACCGATTATGCCATGTCAGCTAGCCATAGTATCTAGTCAACAAAATCCAGCCAAAATTGGCTAGAAATGACTCAATTGGCACAACGTAAAAATGTTTAGGACTTAATTGGCACCAAAAAAATGTTTATGATTAAATTGGCACAAATGCAAAAGGTTTAGGACTTTTTTAACACTTTTCCCCCTAACGTCACATCCTCATCTAAATATTCACGTAGGTTAGCTACCATATACAAGAATACTAACATCCTCTATTATATTATGGCTGTTAATTGCATCAATGCTTGGTGATGATCATTGATTTCGAGCTTCAATACTTTCACGTATATGCTATGGTAATAATGCTCTTCATATACATTGTTTATGTGTTTGGCACTACGATTGGACCTTTGCTCTGTAATAGTTTTTCAATATTATTGTATTATACTCAAGAATTGTAGAAAATGAAAAATCCTTGATATTGTAGTACTCAATTGCACATGAAGTTTTATTTGTCCAAGATTTAAGATGATTAATCCCTTAATCTCACTATAGCCACATATATGATACAAGATATCAATCTCACTCCATCGAGTTATTATCTTTTTTGGTGTAAATATGTGAATATCATTAATTAGATGAGGTACAAAAACTTAGGGGAATCCCCTAGCATTCCACAAAAACTAATTATGCAAGAAGATAGAGGAAGGAAGCCTCCATATAGTAGCCAATAAAACGTTTGCCAGGAAGTCCTACACTTTTGGTAAAGTGACACCCTATCTCTTACAATCTTTTGAATCCTTGCTAACAAAAGATGAGGTTCAATCGACATGTTTTGAAATCATTTGCGGTTACATTCCATCCAAATGCAATAGATTGTCACTAAGAAAGACAACTTGAGGAATCTCACCTCCAAGTTTTTGCCCTTAGTGGCCCCAATCATCTATTGAAGTTCTAAGTTCCAACCTCCTACATAATGCCAAAATACTATGCCATACACTATTTGTCTAGGTGCACTCAAAAAATAAGTGGTTTCTATCTTCAGTACCAGTCATGCAAAATTTACACTTAGTATCTACTGAAGACAGCCAACCATGATATGGCTATTGTTGTCAATAGTCTATCTTTGCAAAGAAGCTAACCAATAAAAGTGTGCTTGCTAATACCATTGGTCCAAATTAATTGATACCATTCCATGGTTAATCCCTCTTGTCTAAATTCCTCGTATAACTCTTTGCAACAGTATGTTTTGCTAGAGATAATAGGCATTAGAGCATGTCTTAGCTTGAGAATGCATTGTCAATTTCAAGCCATATTGCCCTTTATGTCGAGTTGCATAATGGGAGTACCTTTGCATTTGATATGTGAACCTAAGTACTCCACATGGATGAGGATTGAAGATTGATGAGGCTTCAAAGCATGCCATCAATACTTTATTCCAGAGTTTCAGATCGAGTAGGCCTAGACCTCCCTCCTTTTTTTGAGTGAGCATACTACATTCCATGCAACTTTGTGGGATTTGTGAGTTTCTGAATTGACATCGAGTTATTATCTTATCAAAGACTAAAAGTATTAAAGAGCTAGCTCGGGCTCTCTCCCCTCACGAAAGGAAGAAGTTCGAATCCCAGAGGCATCGTTAGGGATTCTTACCTGGAGTACTATGGTGGTGGGTCTTGTAGTCACTCTCCCAGGATTTGCTCACCAGCTATCGGCTTACAAGGTTCCCTAGGTTACCAAAAAAAAAAGTATAAAAGAGAATGTATTAAAATTACACAACGAAAATTTTTGTTACCGCATAAAAAACTAATAAACACTGTGATTCAAGAAACTTGCCGCTGGTGTTTACTAACTCATAACTACATTTGGTTATAACTTACATTAAAGGGAGCAGCAACTCGAAAACGGGACAAGAATTTCAATTTTAATGTGTAATATAATATAAAAAATTAATTTTTGTTAGCACTAAAGTTTTGTCTATTGGAAGAAAAGAAAAAGAAAAATTCTACAATTGATTTGCACTGCTTAGTCGGAATTGTATAATGGGAGGTTTGTTCCTAAGAGTAAACATCATTGTCTCCTTTCAATATTGAATGTCAAATCGAACCTTTTGAGGTCAAAGCCAGCACAAGCTTGGTCGTTTACTTTCCATTCCGATGTTAGAACGAACTTAGTTTGGGAAAATTGTCCAAAAAGTCTTGAACCTATTGTACTTTTACCAATTCAGTCCTAAACATTTTCACTTCTTGCCAATTAAGTCCATTCGTACAATATTGGCCGGAAAATGTTGACGTGGATGCCAACGGTGCCACGTAGGACCGCCAGTGATGACATGGATAATTTTAATAATATTTTAATATTTTTTTGAATTTTTTCCCTTGTTTTCTTCCTTTTCTTTTTGGCTTTCTTCTTGGCTTTTTCCAATGGCCGGCCGGCCATAGGGGATGGCCGGCCAGCTAGCCTCGCTCACCATAGGCGAGGCCTAACTAGGCCAGGGTGAGCCCTAGTGAGGGAAACCCTCGCCCAGGCGCGGCCCAACAAGGGTCGCTTGAGCGAGGCCGACCCTCCCCTAGGCCAGGTGAGGTTGACCTGTGCCCAAGCTAGGGCAACCTCGCTAGGTGCCAGTCGAGTGACACTGACGTCAAGTGAGGCCACCCTGGCTTGGGTGAGGGCCAGCCTCGCCAAATTTGGCTAAGGGAGTCCTCACCAGCAATCACCCTCGCCTAGGCAAGTGTTGGCCTCAAGGTGACCTCGCTGGGCATCAACTAAGCGAGGCCACCTTGGCTGGGTGAGGGCCGGCCTCACCAAATTTGGTTTGGGCAACAGATCCCCTCACTAGATCTGGCGAGGCCGGCCCTTGCCTAAGCCAATGCGGCCTCACTCAGCATCGTTGTCACCCATCCGACGCCTAGTGAGGCCACCCTGGCCTTGGAGCAAGTCAACCTTGCCCATGCGACCCTTCCCGAGCCATGCTTGGGTTAGGGCTACCCTCACCGGGGCTTGCCCTAGCTCGATCAAGCCTGCCTGTTGCAAGCGAGGCTAACTAGCTAGCTGTGGTCGATGGCTAGCCAATCCCCAGAGAAGGAAAACAAGAAAACAAAAAGAAAAGAAAGAAAATGAAGAAGAAAAAGGGAAAATAATAAAATTAAAAAAAATATTAAAATATGATTAAAAACTATCCACGCCAAGATCAAGGCCCATGTCACCATTTTCCGATCAAAATTAGCAAGAAGTGAAAATGTTTAGAACTAAATTGGTAAAGTTAAAAGGTTTATGACAGAATTGACAAAAGTGTAATAAATTTAGGATTTTTTGGATAATTTTCGCTGCCATGGTCAAAGCCTAGTCAAGCCTTAGATCAAATACTAGATACGTTAGCACTATGCATTTATATAATGATTGGTCCATTATTTTGATTTATAAAGTAACGTCCCAAACAATATTAGTCACCTTCAATTGCCTAGCATACTATTTCTTCCCCTTTATTTACCTTGTGGGAAAGAAGGGAAAACAATCCAGCATCTAATTTTTCCTAGAAAAGTAGATACAAGTAAAGTTAGCAATTCATGTTTCAATGATTTATAAATTAGTAAATATGCTACAAAGATATATAGTGTACTATGTTTCATTTAAGTCCGATATCACCAGTCTCATGTATAGAGACATCTTGGGAGTAACTCAACCTGGCTGGAAAAAAAGCTTCGATTTTTGACTCCTTAAAATCAGTGTAAACGCTGAACAATTAAAGTGTACATTTCTGGTCTTCCTTTGTTTCTTCTTTCTGGCTGCCTTTCCGGTTTTGCATGTGGACGCCAGCAAAGCAAGCACGAAAGGAGCATTTACTCTCTCACTTTTGTCTTTCCATCGAGATATTTTCCACCAAACATGACATTTGCAGAGAGTGATATAATAGTCGAACTTTAAACCATTGATTAGACTTTAAAAGCTTTTGTTTATTTCACAAAAAATAATAAATTAAAATACCTTTCTATAAAAATAATTACTTATATTGTTAAAAAAATAAATGAAAAATATCTGTATTGTCTATAAAAGTATTTAGATATAAATTATTATTGATAATAAAATTATTTTTCATCAAATAATTATTTCAAATTATACAAGCGATTATTTATTAGTTGTTGATGTATGAAGACAAATGAATATGTGATAGTCGATAAAGGTATTGATTAAAAGGAGCTACGGATTACCAATTTGAGGTATCAAAAGAAAGTTGGATACCTAGAGGATGTCAAAAAGCAGTTATGAGTTTGAAATGATTGGTGAGTGAGGCAATAGGGTTCAAGAAGTCGTGAAGTAACCAAAATGCAATTTTAAGGGATTAATCACTTGAAGACTAAATCACGGCATCATGAGAGAATGAGCCCAAGATTTTCAGAGACGAGGGAACATGGCTATATCTGTAGGAGAACTGGTTAGAGATGGTTATGGCACAACCACTATAAATACCATTGTTCATTTATGAAGGCCCCCGACACAAAAATAAATAAATAAACTATTCTTTAGTTATCTTTACTTTTCGGCGTTGTAGTTTTATTTTCAAAACTCGCATTGTCAATTAAATTTCAGTGTATTTCTTAGATGTAGTTTCCAAATCCACACCGTCAATTAAATTTCGGTGTGTATCTCTATCCCAGTTGTCACATAATCAGTCAAATTCTATTGTTGCATCTTTGCATTCTCAAGATTTATTGTTGATTAAATTTTGGTACGATTTTTGTACTTATATTTGAAGTAAACTTCAGGTTTTTCTTGTTAATTAATGATAATTTCTGTCTGGAGTTGCCACAATACCTATCTCCTTTAATAAAAACTGAAGAACAACTTTTGATGAAAGATATTTCTTTGCAGGATCCAATTTGTGAGGAACACTAACCCAATAGATGGATCAAACAACATACGAGTCAAATTCTAGTGAACGGCTCGTGATAATTTGTAGAGACCGACGTAGAGACTAACATAGAATTCTATATGCTCACATATTTATATGCTATTTCTGCATTAGTGACCTACGACTATAGTATGTCATTATTACTGTATCGGAACTTTTAATACACATAGGACTGCTCGAACATGCAAAATAATTCCCCGAAAATCTTTGATTCAAGGTGCATTTACTTAAAGCAAATACCATTTAGTTAAGTGAATTTTGGTATATTTTTGCAAAATAGTTTTTAAGTTAAAAGAAAAGAAAAAAAAAACAAGTGAAACAAAGCACATAGCTACTGCTCATTATCTCCATCTTGGAAACAAATCAATCATCGGTGAGGATCGAACTGTCTAAGAGGCTAGACGAGATGATGCCAACGTCATGCAATCTCAAGCAAGGTGACACCAAGGATCACATGACCTTGCCAATCCAGACCCGCATGAACCCAGACCCCATCGAGATGATGTGATCATCTCTTTTGTTATCGTTAATTTTTGTTTTTTATGAGAAATATGTTTGGCCACTTCTTCTAGATTCGATGAATTGAACATTCTCTTAAGAGTCATGGAAAGAAATTTCGCCTGGCTTACCAAATTGAGAAAGAAGGAAAGTGTTGCGCATGCTTATATGTCTATAATAACCACTAAAATTCACATATCTCAATGTCCCTCAGACGCGATTTATTCCGATTGTCGATTATGTCTTGATACACAACAATATAATGCTTTGATTATTTGTTGTGTTTTCTCTAATTCATCAGCATGACGTGGAATTTTTTATCTCCTAGAGACATAATTCCTCGAGAGGGAGAACTACCTAATCAATCATAAATTTATTGTGTGAATGTCAATTTAGTTCTAAACTTTCTAATTTTATATCTTCATAAGAAATTCCAATAAAGTATTTTCGGCCGATTTTCGCCTGAAATTATTGACATGGCAAGGTGCCACATAAGACGGCCAGTAATAAATGGGCCACCACGTTAATAATTTCTTGTATAAATTAATCGGAAATACTATTTTGAAATTGTGCGCAGAAGTTTATGACTAAATTGGTAAAATTGAAAATTTTAAGATTAATTTGTTTTCGTACAATAATTTGAAGATTAATTGGGTCCTTTTTCTTTACTTTAGAAACTCACCAAAGAGATTCACCTCTAAATAGAAGGGCAATTGTGCATTGGCATTTTGAGGCGTAATGAATTGTTTAAAGTCGGACTTAACGACTCTCTCCAAATGTCATGTTTCCTGGAAACTATGACTTGACGACTATCTCTAAATGTCATGTTTCTTGGAAACTATCTCAGCGAAAGGGACAAAAGTGAAATAATGTATGCCAAGTTCACACTTATATTTGGTTTTCTAGCTTTAATATCCAAAATGAATGTGAAGTTCACGGGCCCTTCGTCTATTTTAATGCAACTAGAGCATTACAACGATTATAGTACCTGTTGCATATCAAATTTTACTCGCAACGATTTAAGATCATTTGTGGCTTAATGTCAATGTGGTCACATATATGACACAAGCTATTGAAACCGAAGGCAATTTTTTCAATCAAGCCAAAGAACCCCCCTTTTGCTTTTCAGCCTTTTCCTTCCTACGATGAAGGAAAAATAAACCTAGGGAAAGACCTCTTCTCTTCTTTTTCTTTTGACGAATTCAAACCTAGAAAAAGCCCCCCTCCTCTCATATGTGTATGGCCTTTTATTTAAATTCTTCCTCAAATCAACATCCGCAATATTTTTCACAAAATTCATCCCATACTGATAAGGATTCGAGATTAAGATGAGATTTTTTCTAAATCCAAATTTTTCAAAGCCAAATCGCAATGTTTTTTACCCATGTGCCCTATCTAAAAAAGGTTCATATCTCGAAAAAATTTTAATATACTATATTCCCACGAGATAATTTTTAATTATTGAAAAACACAGCTTGGGCCCACCTGCTCGTTTCGTGGGCATGATCCATCTAATTCGAACTCGTCTGCCACCGGTCCAAAAAATGCAAATAACAAAATAAATGCAATCTAAATATATATGCTATGCAATTAATAAAATTAACAGCTACTTTCCTATGCAATAAAGAAATAAACTAAATCGTCAAAATTTAGGTGTCAACAGCTGCCCCTCTTTGAATGTGAGCTCATAGAGGTTGCATTCAAAGACAAATTGAAACCTAAATTTTGACCATACACATGCACTGAATGACTTGATTTTTTATTTTTGATTTTTTTTTCGGAAAATGAATTCCATTTAAAATGCAATTAATATGATGCATGAAAATGCTAATGCAAATGCATGGTGCGAAAGGAAAAGACGTACCTGCAATTTCTTACTAGTCAGTGCAGTAAAACATCTTGAGGTATATGATAAATCCCCATTTACTTTGTAAGTACCTAACTCTCACTCAGGTTCCTTGAAGAGTGTAATAGGTAATAGATTGAGACATTGAGATTAAGAAGATCATTCACATCCAAAGTGAAATGTTCAAAGAATTGAGACATCCAGATCCAAACTGAGATGTCAAGATTTTTGAATTCAAAATACCTAGATCCAGACTAGGGTATAATGAGAAGGATCGAAAAACATTCACATCCAGAGTGAAATGTTCAACGAAAAGAATTAAGACATCCAGATCCAGACTGAGATTTCAAGAGTTTTGAATTCGAAATACCTAGATCCGACTAAGGTATAACGAGAATGTTGAAAAACATTCACATCCGTAGTGAAATGTTTAAACGAATAATAATGAGGACATCCAGATCCAACCGAGATGTCGAAATTTTGAAAATCGAAATACCTAGATCCAGACTAGGTATACGAGAATAACTGAAAAACATTCACATCCAGAGTGAAATGTTTGAATGAAAATAATCAAGACATCCGGCCCGCATCGAGATGTCAAGAATTTGGGACTCGAAATACCTAGATCTAGACTAAGGTATAACGAGGAAGATCGAAGAACATTCACATCCAGAGTGAAATGCTCTAACGAAAATAATCAAGACATCCGGGTCCAGACAGAGATGTCATGATTTTGGAAGCTCGAAATACCTAGATCCAGACTAAAGTATAACGAGAAAGATCGAAGAACATTCACATCCAAAGTGAAATGTTCAACGAAAAGAATGGAGACATCCAGATCCAAACTGAGATGTCTAATTTTTGGAAAATGGTAAAGAAACTTACCTGAATATCTTACCTTCAAGGAGGGTAGAGTGATCCAAAGTAGTTGGTGTTACATACCCAGGACTCGTACTTTTCTACGGTCGCCTAGCATTGCAACATTGATTATCTGACCAGGACTCGAACTTATCTTCGATCACCTGAATCTGAGGAAAACTTATGGGGGACAACTCCGTTGAGTCGAGTGTCGGCGCATTTGAGAGGGAAATACCTGTACAATAACAAGTATTTAAGGTATGGATGGAGATATACTTACCTGGTATCATCTCTGTTCTTGGGGGAAATGTCTTTTGCAAAACATGGTCATATGAGAAGCAATATGCATTTGTGATCATAAACATGCATCAATTTAAGGGAGGTTCATGCGCTATGATTTATATCAAGCCTGCATCACCTAATTTCCACTGGGAAGGATTTCACAAAGAATGTTCCAATCTGAACACATGAGTGTCATGGATGTGCCAAATGGGGGATTTCTTGGTCTGAAAGGACTTTTCACTCATCCTCATTAAAATGGGTTGTTTTATCCTGACCTTTGATGCATGATTTTTGACAATCACTCTATCTTTCCATCATCATGCCAAACAAGGGTTCGAGCAATCTCGCAAGTGGTACGAACTTACCAATCTGAGAGGTCTTTAACAGGGACTGCAATGCTGGCTTGGTCAACGGCTTAGCAAAGGAGACTCTTTGAGTCGAGGCTATTAAAAAATGAATGATATTTCACAATCATCTTGGGGTTTACAAGCCAAGAAACATGAGAAATGAAGCAGCAATTATCTTACTCGCACTTCTTCAAGCGATACTTCCAAACATATGAACTTTTACGTTAATTCAAGTGCCATAATCTGAAGAGACTTTGTAAGGGACGTAACGTAAGTTAGGTTGAGAAACGAAAGGATCATTTAGCTCAAAAAATGTTAATGGGGTCAAAGTTGGTGATCATCTTGACATTTCCAATAATTTTTCTTCCCATCATCGAAGATTTTCTTCACATCACAACTCCACCGATTGCAACTTCTCAACATTTGAGTTTTTTTTTTCTTTTGGGTACCACCTTGTTGGAGATATGACTCACTTCATCAAGTGTTTGATTTTTTTTTTCTTTGGGCATTGGCCTTGCTTTTACCAGGCACATTGCTTTTTCATGCCCCATTTTTGCACTCTTTTTTTTTTTTGTTGGACTTGCACAGCATTTATATTTTATCTGGTTTGATTTTTCTTTCCTTGCCCCAGTGTGGGGGTTGATTACCAACTGGGTTTAATATGAAATGAATTCATAGGCTCAATGGGGCTATGCAATGGATAAAGTGTATATGATAGAGAAAGAACTGCTCTTTGTCGTCCTAAGGCACTTTAATTTATCGTACAAGTCATATTGTAAAAGCAATACTCGAAGATTGATGCAAGTACGAGTAAGAAAATTCCTATAATTCATTTCAAATCTTGTCCCAGTATGAGATGATTCTTGATAGGGATAATTTAAAAAGCTCTTCATGTGTGTGGGCTCAAAGGGCTGAACAATGGATTTACCTATAGTGTTTCGGATAGTAGAAGAAACTACCTCTCATCACCTCGGTTGACGTACTCTTTGCGAGATCACCCTTTTCCTCATAGGCATGGAATTTTTCCACACAACTCACCAGGGGTCAGTGTATGGAATAGGGTTTGCCTTTCATCATTCCAAAGTATCCCATTTCACACAATTCAATCAATCTCACACAATTCATCAATGAAGAAAAATGCAAGATTTGCAACGAGTTTAGACAATTGAATTTGCAACTCAATGAGGCAATTTATTCATCATAAAATGTTTGCAATTCAAAACATGACATGGCAAATTCTATCATGGGTAATACTTCTTGACAGCATCAGAATTAATTGAAGTAGAAAACTCATGACTACCCATTTATGCTAGGACGACACCTCCTGAAAATACCTTCCTTACCACATATAGGCTGTAATTTGGAGCAAACTTGCCCCCAGGGTCTTCCACCGAAGAATGATGGTTCTCTTTTACTTGCCCCAAATCTTTTTTCATTGCAAGTGCGCTCTAAACCTGTTGATCACAAGTCAAGTATATGATCATTGAAACTTGATACGCTATTCTCAAATGTCCCTTATCATAACAAGTTATAGAATTATGCTCTGAGACAAGAAGCAAATGAGTCAGATAAACAAACAGGTTTAATCTACTACAAGTTTTGGATTTTTTTTTTTTTTTAGCAGTGAAATGCTTTTGTTTTTGAAAAAGTTTTTGGGAAGAAGCATGAAAGAGTCCAGCCCTCAGGATTTCTCCATGGATAATAGTTTCTTTCATGGTAGGATATCGTCATTGGACTGGTTTGGAGTACCCCGTCATGCCCTCAAAATAAAACTTGTAATTTCATTGATATTCATCAATCAATTACATTTATTGAATGGAAAATGCGAATTCAAGTTCTAAAAAGAAAGTGAAAAAGAAGAAATCGAAAACAATCGCTAGATAGCGATAATAACTCCTAAAAAGCGATAAAATTCCTAGAAAGCGATAAAAATTCCCGCGTGGGAATGTGCAAAAGTAATAAGTTACTCTTGTGGGCAGGGCCCATTTCTTCCAAAGGTCCTTCATCGATGGCATTCACCCTATCCTCATGCTCGTGTAAAGGATTCTCTTGACATTCGGTTGAGCGGTATCAAGGCAAACGCCTTGGTGTCCAGAAGTTTTGGACCTTATGTTTCAAAGTCAAGCATTCATCGCCGAATGTCCTACTTCCCCCATATGATACTAGCATTTCTTGGAGGGATCGTAGTTGGAAAATTTTTCAGCATTGGGCCGCTTTGGCTCATATGACAGCAACCCCTTCTTTTGAAGAACCTTTAAGACTTGGGACAGAGAACTAGGAAGATGAGTGAATTGCCTCTTAACAAATTGTCGGGGGGCGGACGGTCGACCTTCTCCTTGTTGATTCTTAGGGATATGAACAACTGGAGGCTTGCTAGATTGTGTATATGTAACATTGACTTCCGTGCTTGGTTCTTTGTCTTTCTTCATGGTGAACCTTTTTCCTTGATTGGTTGGTTCTTTGAACCATCCATCTCTTAGCCCAACTTCAATCTGTTCACCCACCGGGATAAGTTGGTTGAAGTTCTCAACGTACGTGCTAGCCATTTGGTTATAAAACTCAAATGGGAGAGTCTTGACGAACAACTTCATCAGCTCCTTGTCAGCAGGCTCTAGAGTGACTTGAGCGGCCAGATTTCTCCACCTCACAGCATACTCCTTGAACGACTCACTCTTTTTCTTCTTCATTCACTCAAGATCCTCTCGGGAAGGTGCAATGTCCATGTTGAACTTATATTGCTTGAGGAATGCATCAGTCACTTCATTCCAGTTGTCAAGGAGGTTTACATTCTTCATTATATACCAGTTCAAGCAATGTGCCTAGTCAAACTCGCATGAAATGATTGAATCACGAGGGGCTCATTCTTGACATATTGGGCCATGCGTACATGGTACATCTGCAAATGAGCTTTTGGACAGGAAGTACCATCGTATTTCTCGAACTTCGGCATTTTGAACTTCTTTGGCACCTTGACCTTCTCATACACAGACAAGTCGAACGGGAGTGAGTTTTGTGATCTTTGCAATTGCTTCACTTTCTCCTCTAACTTTGCAACACGCTTATCTTGATTTGACCTAGGAATGCTATCAAGCTTGGGCTTTCCAACAAGGACCGAGTCATCTTCTAGCCCTGGCATGTCGTCGTCAATCGTTTGAACCTTGTTTGCTTACTTCGGGATAACTACTTCAGGAAGAGCGGGTGCAGCTGTTGGATTTGCTTGGAGGAATTGGAGTTGATCCGTCACAAGCTATATAGAGGCGAGCACTTGTTGGAGTTGAGTCTCCACAGTGGACATACGATCACGCATTTCAGCTTGATCAGCCATTCTAGCTCTTAATCGAGTGATGATGGGAGAGCGTGAAGGATCCATTATCACCTAATTCAAATGAACAAAAATATGTAAACACGAGGTATAAATAGAGAGCCAATCCATGACAACAATTTATTTTTAGTCAAGAAAAGTTCACACATGAAAAGGATTTCCTAAAAATGGATTAAGAAAACAAAGACATGGGATGCCCTAGTAAGGACGAAATTTCTTAAACATGAACTAGGAAGAGCCAAGACACGAATTGAAAATAAATTTCCAATTTTTTTTTTTTATTTTCCAAATGATTTATTGCATGGCAATTTCCTCATTTCATTCATAATTGACAAATGAATTAAATCAATGATTGACCTAAATTGTCATGGATTGACCAAAAGTATGACAAAGTAAATCACATAGTATAGGGATAGAAGACTTACTTCACAAAGGAAAATTAATAGCAATCACATAGACATGCACATGAGATGTGAGGCTCGATTTCCACTCTAGACAGGTTTAGCAAAGTGAAGCCACAAGGATGATTAAACTAGCCATGGGCGTGTGGACTATGTCGGGTCCTCATGACTCCGGCTTGGTCAAAGAGCCAACCCAGGTCGCGGGCATGCGAACCGAGGTGGGTACTCTTGACACCATGAAAGAAACTTCGGGATTGAGATGTGCGACTCGTACCGCGAGCATGCGATCGAAGTGGTATCTATCTCAATACCATCCTAAGTGATCATATGAGGCCTAGGTCTGGCGACAGGTTGTGTGTGCAAAGTGTAGTGATAAATGCAAAGCATGCATGACAATTTAAATCAAACAACACATCAATAGTTTGAATTTAAAACATCAATCCCCAACTCCAACCTGCAAGACAAAGGTTTGCAAAGACTACTCCCCTTATATCTCCCAATCTGCAAAAACATTTAACACCTTAAATGTTAGGGATGTACCTAAAATCCTTGCTGCCAAACAAAAAAATTTTTCAAAAGAAAAGAAAAATTGGTTTAAGTCCACTAAGAGTTTTAACTCAAGGTTCCCAGTGGAGTCGCCAAGCTGTCGCGACCAAATTTTCGGGGTTTGAACGACCTAGGGTTTGGCTAATGGATTGTTAAGCCTAGACTTAACTCAGGCTCTCCCAAACCCATACCAACTCGTGACTTAGGTTCAAGTTCTTAACATGCAACTAATTTTCAATTAGGAGTTGCTACTAATCTATTTTTAGTGGGTCGATTAGAAACCCAAGTAAAGTAATGGGAGATTTACTTTACTCCTACGAACCAGAGATTTGGGTATGGGGACTTGATTACGCTAGATTTCTCTAACGCCCTTTTGGTACCATTTCTTTTATTTAAAAAAAAAATGTTTGGCAAGCAATTTGGATTGATTTTAAATTTATTTCCCTAACATGTGAGGTGTTCATGCAGGTGTGCAAACCACCAATTTAACACCCAAGAAAGCAATTAAATGATGCATAACTTACCTCAAAGCAATGAAAGCATCTGCAGTGTTAAATTAAAATCCACATCAACAATCCTAGATATGGTTTTTAATTAACACGCAATTTCTTTATTTTTGTTTTCACTTATTAAACGAGACTATAATGCATATGCAATGCAATGCTTTTAATCTAATATGAAATGATATGGCATGGCAACATGTCCTAAACATATGAATAAAATTTTTATGATCTATTAATGGACAAGCAATTGTTAAATATGCAATCTAAATTAACCAAAATGACTTAATTCTAATGACGTGCAATGCAATGCAATGACATACAAAATTATTTCAATTAAAATGACATTCGACATATAATTTAATATGCGAGCTATATGTCACGCAATATTTTTTAAATGACCTAATCTAATGACGGGCAATTTCTAATTAGAAATGAACCTAACAATAATCACTAAAATGACATGCATTTCATGAACCTAATTCTATATGACATGCAAATGATATTTGTCGCGACCAATTTTTCGGGTTTGAACCACCTAGGGTTTTGGCTAATGGATTATTAAGCCTAGACTTAATTCGGGCTCTCCCAAGCCCGTACCAATTCGCGACTTAAGTTTAAGTTCTTAACATGCAATTGATTTTTTAATCAGGAGTCACCACTAATCTATTTTTTGGTGGGTCGATTAGAAACCCAAGTAAAGTAACGGGAGTTTCACTTTACTCCTACGAACCAGAGACTATGGGTACGGGGACTTGGTTACACTAGATTTCTCTAATGCCCTTTCGATACCATTCTTTTATTTTCAAAAAAATGTTTTTGCAGGCAGCTTAAATTGATTCTAAATATTTTCCTAACATGTGAGGTGATCATGCGGGTGCGTAATTCACCAATTTAACACCCAGATAAACAATAAATAAATTGCAAAAACATACCTCAAAGCAATGAAAGCATCTGTAATGTTAAATTAGAAACCACATCAACAATCCTAGCTATGGTTTCTAATTACCACGCATCTTCTTTTTTTTATTTTCACTTAATTAATGAAAATCATGCAATATACAATGCGCTAATTCTAAATGACCTAATTCTAATGACATGCAATTTCTAATTAAATAGGCCTAGCAAAAATATTAAATGACATGCATCCCAGTGAATCTAGCCCTAATGACGTGCATATGACACTTTTTTCTTTTTCCTAAAAGAGTGCATTTTATCATAAATAATAGAACTAATTTAACCTATGACATTTTTTTGCATTTTTCAGGTGAAATGTGAAAATTACCTAATAGATTAAGATCCTATTTAATTTATATTAGGAATTAGGTTGAGCCAAATCCTAATTTAAACTAAAACATTATCTTAACCTAAATAATCCTAAAATGCAATATATCTAAAAAATACCTAAACTTATAACAAATTAAGAAAAAATATTATCTAGAATTAAACTAAGTGCAATTTAGTCCTAAATGCAATGACGTGCAAAATATGCTTTAACACTACATGACATGTATATGATGATTTTTTGTTTTTGTATTTTTTTCTAATGAAAATTCATAATTAAAATCAATAAAAATCTAACTGAAGTGAAATGTTATCTATTCTAAATGCCTTCTCAACATGCAAAAAATAACTAACCTATCATGCAATCAATCCTAATCTACATGGGATACAAAATGCAATTTTTTTTTTGTATTTTCGGGATAAATAGAGCAATTAAGAGATAAACCCCAAATCATCACAAATGTTATCCACCATTCGAATTGAAATTCATATTTGTTTATTTCACTAATAAAATCGATAAATTGATCTTAAGCCTTAAAGATCAAAATATCAATTTTACTCTCGTGTGAATAATTATTCTATCTAAAGCCTTATAGATAGAATAAAAACTCGTGTGATTGCAAATTGGATGCTATATCATGGAATTTCAATCATGCATTGGAAAATATTTCAAACAATGAGATAAAATATCAAAAACTAAAATAAGATAAAACAAATCTACTAAATATACCTACCTAATAAAATAAAATAAATCTCTACCTAAATTCGAATGTTTTTCCAAATTCAAACAGTGAGGTGGATCACGATAGAAGCTCAGCACGGCTAAGGATAGGGCTCGGCAAGGCCGCCAGCTATGCCAAGGGAACCTGCAAAAACAAAGAATCCACAGCTAGTGTGGATCGATGATCAATGAATTCACGGCCTACGATGGCTCGGCCGTGATGAGTGTTGCTCGGTGGGACTCCTTGATTGAGCCACAAAGTCACGATCTCCTCTCGCTTCAATTCCACGTGGTCTCTTTTGAGAACTCACAGCCGGTTCTCCAAATTTTACCCTCAAGGAGAGACAGATTCTACCGTTTCCCCTTTAGCTTGTCTCTTCCTCTTTTTTTAATCCTATTTGAGACATCATAACCCAGAATTCTTCATGTGGGCTTGCAGGTGCCCTAATTTTCTCTTACATTAGGCATGGGATGAGAACGCCATCTACTCGTTGGAGGTAGCCACCGAAAATTAAATAGACAAAGATGCTGGATGAGGAACACGAGAAATGGTGATTTAGATAGACGGCGACTGGAGCTCGGTGGACGTGGTAGATGGACGTCAGGGACTGCTAAGCTGCGATGAGGGCTGCTGTTAAGTCAAGAAGCAGAATTGGACGAGGCCTTGCTGGTGCCGCTAGAATCTCCGCAAACGTTCTTCCTGGAACGTGTCAGCAAAGAGCAACAACTCGTCAAAAGCCTGCAAAAGAAGAACAGCGGCAGTGGAAGGGCAAGGATGAGTTGCTGCTCAAGGTGGTAACGTGACGACAGGCAAGCTGACACGAAAGCGAGGGGTGGTGCTGGCGTTGCAGAGGTTCGGCGTAGTGACCAGCGGGCATCGGGGCGTCGCGGACTTCTGGACAGTGACGATGTCGAGCTTTCGACATGGGCTGAGTGCGGCGGCAGGAAGAATGACGCGACGTCGGGCGCTCGGTCACGGTCGGAGCTCGGACGCGGGCGACGATGGCGCTGCAAGAGTCCAAGGAAGAAGACAATCTTCTTCTTTAAAAAAAAAAAAAATTCTCTCTCTTTCTTCTTACGTGTATCGCTCAAATGAATTGCCGGACCCCATGATTTCTCTCTTTTATTCTCTCTAGCGAGTGTTCTCTCCTATGGCCGTGTATCTCCATTGTGTGGCCCTCTCTCTCAATTTTTCGAAAATTGCCCCCCCTCTCAACCTTGTGCAGGTCAACTCCTTTTTATAGTGGTTTCAATCGGCCACTTTCTATGGCAAATTTTAAACTTCCATCTTCTGTTGCATTAAATCGCCGCAACGAACACGATTTCGCGATCAGCTCGATCCTGCTCAGATTTTTTCCATTTTGCAAAATTCTTGCCTCTTGTTCACCTAATTTTAAAAATTGTTGCTGCATTTAACAAAATCCGGACATCCATCAGAATTCCATATTTCCTTGCATACTTCAATCAAATCAATTTCCCCATTTTCATTTTTTTTCTTTTTATTTGTTCAAAATGTAATTTTATTTTTCCAAAATTAGGTGTCAACAACATTTTTTATTTTAAAAATGCAATCTATCCTAGAAATTGCAACTAATTTATCCTAAGACAAATTTTATGAAATTTGAAATGATCTAGCTAGATTAAGATTCTATCTAATTTAAACTAGGATTAAGTCATATTAAATCCTAATTTAAACTAAGACATTATCTAAATCTAAAATGCAATTTATCTAAAAAATATGATCTAAATTTAAAACGAAACATGCAATTCTAATCTAATATGCACAATGATTTTTTTTGTTTTTTCTTTAAGAAATTCGAAATTAAAACTAACACATAATTAAACATGCAATTCAAATAAAAAACTAACAACCTAAATGATTGCGCTTTTTTTTTGGATTTTTTTATTTAAAAATTCATAATAAGATTGCAATCCTAAATATGCAAGATGACAACAAACCTAATCCTAATTGAGATTTTTTTATTTTTTATATTACGAAAATAAGATTTGATTAAGATTAAAAAAATGCGCATTTAGATTTTGAAAACAAAAATCAATAAATCCTCCAATCGGATTAGATTTCATACATGACTTAAATTGTAGACATAATTTATTGCGTCAATGTACGGTGCCGGTAGTCCAAATTTCGAAATTCAATGCTTTCATGCATATCATATGTATATATCTATTTGGTGTGATGTTTAGACCTTTTTTCTCTAGTAGTTTCTCAAGATTATTGTTCCGTAAAGTATTATAATCGAAAATTTTAGAAAATGAAAATACTACAACCTTATAGCTCTTGATTAAGTATTAAATTTTGCTCGCAATGATTTGAGATCATTAATCTCTTAATCGTAGCCACGCATATTGTTGACACCTAATTTTTTCTCAAATAGATACTTTAAATAATTAATTAAATAAATAAATAACCCCCTTTCCTTCCTTTCCCCACATGGGCCTAGGCCTCAACCCCTTCTTTTCCTTCTTCTCTTCCAAACCCGGCCCAGCCTTTCCCTCCATGCATAAGCTTGGCCCTCTCCTCCTCTTTCCCTCTTTTCCTTACACATTATGCTACGGTGAAGAGGAAGGATATGAGCAGAGGAGAGACGACAGAGCGAGAGGAGGCAGGGGGAGCATTCGATTGGAGTTGGTGGTCGGGGATCAGGTTAGTAGAGACGGCTGGCATCGCAGGAAGCCATGCGCACCAGCCAGATAGGTTAAAACGGAGATGGGAGCGAGGGAGACAGAGAGGGGGATAGGAGATGGGAGCGGGGGAGACAAAGAGGGGGATAGGAGACCGGGATAGAGAGAGGAGATTCGAGAGAGGGAAAGAGAGTTTGAGGGAAAGAGAACTGAGAGAATGATTGAGAGTGACAAGGAATTCTCCGGTCACTTGGCCACACTGGAGTTCCTTTCGATGACCCTAGCCTCTATCCTTGCCATCCCGACTTTGCTTTCCCGATACCCACATATTCGATATGTAAGCCCCAGGTCTCCACTGTACACATATTGTCCGCTTTGGACACTAAGTCCTCACGGTTTTGTTCCTCTCGGGGCAGCCCATACTACCCCAAGAAAATGTATATGTACAGTTTAGAGGGACCCATGGCCTTATAAGATAGCCCAGGACTCTCTTCATAAGCGATGTGGGACAAGAGAGGGACTCATTCCTTACGCACGTTCGGGGACCAAGGCGCGGACGCATCGCCATCCCTCCTCCCCGCACACCGTCGCTCGTGCCATCACACTCTCCACCAAACAACGTCCTCGCTGTGGCCCCACACGAGGTCGGGAGTCGGTTTTGATACCACTTGTAACATCCCGAGTCTCCACTGTACGCATATTGTCCGCTTTGGACACTAAGTCTTCACAATTTTGTTCATCTCGAGATAGCCCATACTACCCTAAGAAAACACGTATATACAGTTAGAGGAGACCCAAGCCTTATAAGCTAACTAAGACCTCCCTCCCTAGGCGATGTGGGACAAGAAAGGGACCCCTTCCTTGCGCACATCCGAGGACCGTCGCTCAGGCCGTCACACTCTCCACCTCTTAACAGAACAACGTCCTCGTTGTGGCCCCCACACAAGGTCGGGAGTCAGAATAGCATTCTTGCTATGGCCCCACACATGGTCGGAAGTAGGCTCTGATACCACTTGTAACGCCCCGGGTCTCCACTATACACATATTGTCTGCTTTGGACACTAAGTTCTCACGGTTTTGTTCCTCTCAGGATAGCCATACTACCCCAAGAAAATGCGTATGTACAAAATTAGAGGGACCCATGGCCTTATAAGATAGCCCATGACTCCCTCCTTAAGTGATGTGAGACAAGAGAGTGACTCATTCCTTGTGCACGTCTGGGGACTGAGGCGCGAACGCACCGCCATCCCTCCTTCCCACGCACCGTTGCTCGGGCCGTCATACTCTCCACCGAACAGCGTCCTTACTGTGGCCCCACACAAGGTCGGGAGTCAGAACAACATTTTTGTTGTGGCCCCACACATAGTCGGGAGTCGGCTTTGATACCACTTGTAACATCCCGAGTCTCTACTATACACATATTGTCTGCTTTGGACACTAAATCCTCACGGTTTTGTTCCTCTTGAGATAGCCCATACTACCCCAAGAAAACGCGTATATACAGTTAGAGGGGACTCAAGCCTTATAAGCTAGCCAAGACCTTCCTCCCTAGGCGATATGGGACAAGAGAGGGACCCCTTCCTTGCGCACGTTTGAGGACCATTGCTTGGGCCATCACATTGACGGCCCGAGCGGCGGTGCACAGGAGGAGGGATGGTAGTGCGTCCGCACCTCGGTCCCTAGACGTGCATAAGGAATGATTCCCTCTCTTATCCCACATCGCCTAGGGAGGGAATCTTAGGCTATCTTATAAGGCCATGGGTCCCTCTAAACTGTACATACGTGTTTTCTTAGGGTAGTATGGGCTGCCCCGAGAGGAACAAAACCGTGAGGACTTAGTGTCCAAAGCGGACAATATGTATACATTGGAGACCCGGGATGTTACAGGTGGTATTAGAGCCGACTCCTGACCATGTGTGGGGCCACAACAAGAATGTTGTTCTGACTCCCGACCTTGTGTTGGGCCACAGCGAGGACACTATTTTGTTAAGAGGTGGAGAGTGTGACAGCTCGAGCGATGGCACACAGGGAGGAGCGATGGTGGTGCGTCCACGCCTCAGTCCCCGGACGTGCGCTAGGAAGGAGTCCCTCTCTTGTCCCACATCGCCTAGGAAGGGAGTCCTGGGCTATCTTATAAGGCTGGGTCCCTCTAAATTGTACATACACATTTTCTTGGGGTAGTATGGGCTACCTTGAGAGAAACAAAACCGTGAGGACTTAGTGTCAAAAGCGGACAATATGTGTACAGTGGAGACCCGGGATATTACATGGTAAGAGTCCTTTCGATCCGAACTTCCCTAGCCTTAAGGATTGTGACTCGGAGACATCAAGGCAACTGGCCATAGCTCAGCTCGTCTCGAGCTCATCCTATGAGTCTTTCGTTGCCTAAATAAATTTTGGCTAGACCATGAAATTGAGGCTTGCTATATCTAGGATTCATGGATTTGTCTTCAAACAGCTTGTATCTGTTGTTTTCGAGCTTTGTTTGTTGATATTCTCGAGTGTGAATGTGAGTTCGAGTTCTGAAGATAGGTCTAAGTTTTCTTATCCATCCATGTCCACCATGTATTCGAAGCAATGCCCGAACTAAAACCTTTCGTTTTAGTCTTGGATTCCTACTTCTACTGATGATTCAAAGATACGTCTTTTTTCTTTTTTCTTTTGTTTTGGGCGGTATAAGGCTTCTAAAGTCCGTGGGATATATTTCAAGTCAAGTTTCATTTCTACTAAGTTTGATTCTCCCCAAGTTCTTGGTTGCCTTTTGTTTTGTGTTTTGGTATGTTCTATGAAGGCTCTTTGCAGTGGTGGTGTGGCCATGAGGGTGAGTTTTAAACGAATGATGATGGGGATTGTTGTTGAAGGGCAGCAGTCCAATAACTGGTGGTATCTTGTGTTGGGGATTTGGGGATATACGCATTTGCGTGATCTCGTCTGATGATGGGCAGACGTCAGTGAGACTTGGCGGAGTCTCGGGCGTGGGCGTGGGAGTGGGAGAGAAGCTGCTGTTGAGGGGATGGGATGAGTCCAACTTGGACTCAAGACGTGGGGGGCCTTGTGTTTGGTTCGGGCTGAATTTTGTTGTTGGGCTTAGGTTAGTTTATTGGGTTTAAGGTTATTTTCATGTCTAAGAAGGAGTTTGTGGATAGGTCAAGTAAGTGGGCTAATTTCGGAGCCGGGCTTATTTCGGACGTGCTGGAAGTTGTTTTAAAGCAATCGTAGTGTAAGTGGGCTTAAGTGTTTTCCTTTGATAAATTTGGACTTGATCTTGGCCCTTTTCCGAATGGGTTTAAGTCATTTAGCCCACTTCTTCAATTAGGCTTTTAGTATTCATGACCCAAACCCATGAGTCCTTACCCGACCCACATTTGAATCGGGCCGAGGGTGCGGGCCGAGTTACAATTTTCGGGATAAAAAATTGCAAATATATAATTCGAATGTTTTTATTTTTTTATAAAATCTAAAAAAATTAAAAAATTAGTTTTTGAATAGTTTTCTCTTAAAGTGTGGGAAAATCATCCACAAAAATGGGGCTCAAAATTGAACAAAATCTTAGGGCCTTGTAATAGGGTTCTAATATTTCCCTTTTTGAGACAAAGTATCAAATGATGGCGCACTTTCAATATATTGATTGTGATTTCCCTTTAACCTAGTTAGGAATGTCATTTTTCTTATTTTTTAATGTTAGATTGTTGCTTTTCCTTGTAATTTATTTAATACTTTCTTGGTTACTAATTGTTATTTTAATGATTACATACCCACATGATCATATTATATGTTAGTGGATAAATTTAAAAATCAATCCAGACTATCTGATTGGTGAAATAAATAAGATCAGGTATCGAAAGGGCATTAATTAGTTAGTTAGCGTAATCAAGTCTTCAACCCTAGTTTTTCTAGTTGTGTAGGAAACGAGGTACACTCTCATACCTCACTTCATTCTTAGCCGATCCCAATAAGCTAGTAGCGACTCCTAATTGCGAAATTCTTAAAAACACCCAAATATTGTGCGAGGTATGGGTTTGGGAGAGCTCTTACCTAATCATGGGTCTTAGGTCCATCCTTTAGGCAATGCCCTTAAACCTATTCCCTTCCCCTGAGGAATAAATCACAACATATATAATACGAGCCACCGAGTTATTAGCTTACTAGCTACTAAAAGTGTAAAAGAGAACATAAAAAATGCCAACCCCCGCAACTTTCCGTAGACACTGTATTTTGTAAAATTTAATCATGAAAATTTCGCTACCACAAAACTTACTAATAATAACTGAGATTTAAGACACTTAAATGCAGGTGTTTACTAACACCATGACAGCATTGGGTCATAGGCCACATTAAAGGGAGTTGCAACTCCGATGTGAGACAAAAATCCCAAGGAAATATGCAACATAAATTATTTCATTTTTTTTTTTTGTTTTTGCTAGCACTAAAATTTGTATAATGGATGAAATGATGAAAAATGAACAATTTTTTGCGTTGCTTAGTAAGAATTGTGGGATTATTACCTAGTCAATCCCAAATTTATTGTCTAAATGCTAATTCTGTCATACATTTATCAATTTTATCAATGTAGTCCTAAACATTTACTCAAAATTTCAAAGTAGTTCTTCTGAAAAACTGATGTTGGAAATTGTTAGTATGGTATCCAATTATCGCCGATCATAATATATGCGGATCATCACATCAACGATTTCCGACAGCAATTGGTCGAAAAAACTACATAGGAATATCTCATCAAACTTATAATTATATTAATAAATTTGAGAAATTTAGGACTGAATTGACACTCATATAATAGATATAAATTGATACTTTTTTCTAAAGATTTTTGTAACGGGAACTTTGTTCCAAAGTGTAATTTAGAGTACCCTTTGGCTCAGATGGTTCAAGGTTTGTTCCTAATGATTTGGTAGATCATCATCAATTTGAACACTTCAACACGTAGACAGGCCCACCAATGTAATTGTTCTTGAGAGGTCCCTTCGACTATGAAGTATCATGGTTGGTTCCTCAAGACTTTCTAGTGCAGATCTTTCGTGTAGGACAACAATGCATTTACATTGGGTGCTTGAATAATGGACGCATGGGAACAATTTTTGCCTCGCTTGGCATTTTCTTTGAAGTCGATGAACCAGCGCACGACAGTTATTGGAGCTAGTTACAATTCAAACTAACTCCATTTGATTTGTCTTCTATCCTGCTCTCCCTCCTTCCATTCCAAATGAATCTCCAGAGCTTCAACTGCGGAGCTAGTTGTTGTCTGTTGGGCCTTGTCATTATCTTCACCATCTTAGGACCTGCATGTAACGTTTCTATTTCTCCTGATTTTTGTACTTTTGTTCCATGGAACAAAAAAAGAACAGAAATCTGTTTGGTAACACCAACTTATTTTTCTATTCCCTGTAATAGAAAAGTGGCTGGGAAATAGATTTGGAATAGAAATAACAAAAAAAAAAGTAGCTTTTTGTTCCTAGGAACAATTTATAGAAATAAGTTTTTTTTTTCCTTTTCTATTTTTCTTTTGTTCTTCTTCCTTGTTGTGGCCACTATCGGCTGCTTGCCAACCGTCGGCCACCTCTTGCTGCCCGCGGCCATCGTCGATAGTCGATCGCTGGCGACGGTTGCCTCTGCTCATAGCCCACTAGCTAACGACCGCCACCGTTTGTCGGCAGCTTGCCGTCGCCAACCGCCGCACGACCACCGCTTGTCGCCACATGACTACTAACTATCGCCGCCGATCGCCACCCACAGCTCACCAGCCACCGCCCCCTCCTACGGCCGGTGGGCTGTGGTTGGAAATCTTGCGATGGCGGTCGGTAGTCGTGTGGCAATCGTGTGGTGGTCGTGCGGCCGTCGTGTGGCCGTCATGGGTGCGCATGACAAAATTTTTGAAACAGAAATTAATTTCTGGCTAGAAATTGATTTCTCAATTTCTGTTTTAGAAACGAGAAGCTAAAAGTTTTAGCTTCTAATTTCTTCGTCAAATCTGTTTCGGAATAGAAATTTGTTTCAGAAATAAAGAAATCAAATTGCGTTACCAAACGGATTTCTGTTACAAACCTGTTCCGAGAAACAGAGAAACAGAGAAATCAAGAAACAGAAATTTTATCATGCACAGCCCATGTGGCCGTCATGTGGTGGCAGGCAGCGATTGGTGATCCGTGAGTAAGAAGAAAAACAAATCAATACAAAAAATTTTAAATCTTTACCAAATGCATTTATATTCTTTTTATATTTGAAGAATAGAAATTTTGTATAATTACCAAACACCTTATTTTACTTAGAAATTGTTCCCAAAGTAGAAATAGAAAAAAAACTATTTCTAAAAAAAAAAAGTTCCCCGGAATAGAAACATCGCCATGCGCACCCTTAGTCTATCAAGCTATATCTGAAGATGCGCAGTACGAGGCCTGCACACCTCGGAACTGTAGATATGGCTCGGATGTCAACTACCCTTTGACAAGATTCTCCTCATTCTTATAGCTGCAATGATGGTAAAGGCCGGGGGGATTCAGTTTTCTGCTTTTGCTTCTTAACTGAGATTTCATATCTACTGCTTTGCTTGATCTTTCATTTCTATATGCGGAGAGAAGGTGTAAATTAGAACTTCACCTCAAACTTCTCTGCCTTGATTGTTTGATCTTGAGGTTGCCATCTAGGTCCCACAAGATCCAATTGTTTTAATAATTTGAGTGAAGATGCGGCAAATTCACGGTAACATTTGGATATGTCAAATTAAAGTGACTTAACTTTCTTTGCGGAATTTTGTTGTGCTCACAACCAAACAGAAAAAAGCTTCCACCTCCATTAGTGATGCCAAAATCTGACCACGTGTGCAGTTAAAAAAAATAACATTGATAGATTTGAACTCAGCATATAAAACAGTTATTTCAGGGTGGATCCAAGGATGAGCACATGCTTCCATTCAAGATATACGCATGATCTATCGCACTATAGGAAGCACTCTTTTACTAGTTTCATTGCAACTTCATTCAGGGTTTATTTGATAAGCATTTGTGTCCTAGCATGGAACCGTGGCATTTAAGGGACAAAAGCCTTAATAGGTAATCCATTAAATTGTGTTTTTTGTTGTCTATTTTCTATAAAGATTTGCAACTTAAAAGCCTCAATAAAGTGAAGAAGTGAGATTGCTGTTCTAAAATGTTCCATGTTCTTTCAAGAATAGCAGCATCATGAGCTGGAATTGGCATCACCCTTATTTTAATGCTTTCTTAAAGAAGAAACCATTGATTAGAAGAATTATGGCTTTGATCAAGCAAAGGAGTGAACATTTCGATGGCGAAATGAAAATCGAGAGATTGGTCTCTTCGAGTAGATACACCTACAACGACATTAAGAGGATGACCATCTCTTTTGAAGAAAATTTAGGCCAGGGAGGCTATGGTTATGTGTACAGAGGCAAGCTTGAAAATGGTCAGCTTGTGGCAGTCAAGCTTCTAAAGAAGCTTAAAGGCAATGCCGGAGAATTTTTCAATGAAGTTGTGAGCATAAGTAGGATTTCTCAAGTCAATGTCGTCAACCTCTTGGGGTTCCATTTCGAAGGAAGCAAAAGAGCTTTGGTTTATGAGTTCATGCCCAATGGATCCCTCAAAAAACCTATATTTAACAGGAGTAACACACTCGAGTTAGATCAACTATTCAACTGGGACACATTGTACTTGATTTCCCTTCGCATAGCTCACAGGCTAGAGTACTTGCATAGAGGTTGCAACACGAGGATCTTGCACTTTAACATAAAGCCTCACAATATTCTTCTTGATGCAAACTATTGTCCTAGGATTTCCAACTTTGGTCTTCCTAAGAAATGACTAAGACAAGAGAGCATTGTGTCAATGTTAGGTGCTCGAGGTACCCCCAAACACATTGCTCCGGAGCTATTCATGAGGAATATCAGAGGGGTTTCTCACAAATTGGATGTCTATAGCTACAAGAGGAAAAAAAGTTGAAGTCGCAGTAGATCCTACAAGCAAAACGCACTTCCCTCATTGGGTCCACCAACGCCTGCAACGACGGTCGGCGATCGTGCGGCATTTATGCGGCGGTCGTGTGGCAGTCGTCTAGCAATCGTGCGACGGTTGTGTGACGGTTGTGCGGCTGTCGTGCGGCGGCGGGTGGCGATTGGCAGTCCGTGAGTAAAAAGAAAAAACAAATCAAAACAAAAAATTTTAATTTTTACCAAACGCATTTCTATTCTTTTTATATTCCAAGAATAGAAATTTTGTATAATTACCAAACACTTTATTTTAATCAGAAATTGTTCCCGGAGTAGAAATAGAAAAAAATAACTCTTTTTGAAAAGAAATAGTTCTCCGGAGTAGAAACGTTGTCATGCGCACCCTTAGTCTATCAAGCTATATTTGAAGATGCGCAATACGAGGCCTGCGCACCTCAAAACTACGGATATGGCCCGGACATCAGCTACCCTTTCGGGATTTCGGGCAAGTAGGACTCCTATTGTGGCTATCCGAATTTCAAGATCACTTGCGTAGGGATATTCCCAGTCCTGAATTTCTCGGTCAGGGAGTTCATCATCAAGGAAATCTTCTACACGAACCATTCTATCCTCCAGGTTGATGCCCTCATGTACCATGACAATTGTGGTGCTCCACCGCATAATATTAGCCTCGAAAGCATGCCTTTCATTCTCATTTCCATTAATCCGATTTCTTCTTCTACTATAACTACACCTCACCGCCGCCAGATTTTACATATCTAGTAGACTGTGCTAGCAACTTCACCCACCACTCTTTTGCTTATTTTCCTGAGGAAGTATCGCGGGAAATATATTTGTATTTTGCTGTCAGCACCTGTGACTCTGTAGTTAGTGTACCTGTTTATGTTAATGCAAATATCGATAGCTTGGCGACTATGAATTACAGTGAGATTATGGAGATGGGGTTGCTTTTGAAATAGACCGCATTTAATTACAGCGACTACGACGGAAGTGAGGGATGGTGTGGATTCGAGAATGATGATTTGTTTGCTTTTACCAAGATGGTCCTCATCCTCAAAGTTGCAATGATGGTAAGTGGATGCGGGAGTTTTTTTTCTGTTTTTGCTTCTTGAATGAGTCTTCATATCTACTGTTTTGCTTGATCTTCATTTCGACATGTGGAGGTTAGTATCTGCGTCCCACAAGATCCAATGGTTAAAAAGTATTGAGTGAAGCTGCAGCTACACCAAATTCACAGTAAAAATTTCAACCTTAACCCTCTCTGCCTTGATTGTTTGATCTTGAGGTGGCCATCTGCATCCCACAAGATCCAATTGTTTTAATGTATTGAGTGAAGATGCAGCAAATTCACAATAAAATTTGGATATGTCAGATTAAAGAGACTTGACTTTCTTTGCGAAATTTTGTTGTGCTCACAACCAAACAGAAAAAGCTTCCGCCTCCATTAGTGATGCCAAAATCTGACCATGCGTGCAGTTGAAAAAAATAACATTGATAGATTTGAACTTTGCATATAAAACAATTTTTTCAGGGTGGATCCAAGCATGAGCACATGCTTCCATTCAAGATATACACATGATCTATCGCACTATAGGAAGCACTCTTTTACTAGTTTCATCGCAACTTCATTCAGGGTTTATTTGATAAGCATTTGTGTCCTGGCATGGAAACGTGGCATTTAAGGGACAAAAGCCTTAATAGGTAATCCGTTAAATTGTGTTTTTTGTTGTCCATTTTCTATAAAGATTTGCAACTTAGAAGCCTTAGTAAAGTGATGAAGTGAGATTGCTGTTCTAAAAGGTTCCATGTTTTTTTCAGGAATAGCAGCATCTGGAGCTGGAGTTGGGATCACCCTTATTTTAATGCTTTTCTTAAAGAAGAAACCATTGATCAGAAGAATTATGGCTTTGATCAAGCGAAGCAGTGAACATTTCGATGGCGAAATGAAAATTGAGGGACTTGTCTCTTTGAGACGATATACCTACAATGACATTAAGAGGATGACCATCTCTTTTGAAGAAAATTTAGGCCAGGGAGGCTATGGT
This sequence comes from Eucalyptus leucophloia subsp. euroa, assembly GCA_017140325.1. NCBI lineage: Eukaryota > Viridiplantae > Streptophyta > Magnoliopsida > Myrtales > Myrtaceae > Eucalyptus > Eucalyptus leucophloia. The sequence goes on along the minus strand of CM029469.1, from coordinate 10,403,987 downwards.
TATGTGTACAGAGGCAAGCTTGAAAATGGTTAGCTTGTGGCAGTCAAACTTCTAAAGAAGCTTAAAGGCAATGTTGAAGATTTTTTCAATGAAGTTGTGAGCATAAGTAGGATTTCTCATGTCAATGTCGTCAACCTCCTGGGATTCCATTTCAAAGGAAGCAAAAGAGCTTTGGTTTATGAGTTCATGCCCAATGGATCCCTCAAAAAGTCTATATTTAACAAGAGTAACACACTAGAGTTAGATCAACTATTCAACTGGGACACATTGTACCTGATTTCCCTTCGCATAGCTCACGGGCTAGAGTACTTGCATAGAGGTTGCAACACGAGGATCTTGCAATTTGACATAAAGCCTCACAATATTCATCTTGATGCGAACTATTGTCCTAATATTTCCAACTTTGGTCTTGCTAAAATATGCCCAAGACAAGAGAGCATTGTGTCAATGTTAGGAGCTTGAGGTACCCCCGAACAAATTGCTCTAGAGCTGTTCATGAGGAATATCGGAATGGTTTCTCACAAATTTGATGTCTATAGCTACAGGAGGAAAAAAATTGAAGTTGCAGTAGATCATACAAGCAAAACGTACTTCCCTCGTTGGGTCCACCAAAGCCTGGAGCTTCGAAAAGAGCTTGGGCTACACAAGATCACAAATGAAGAGGATGAAGTAATCGCCAAGAAGATGATTGTAATTGGCTTATGGTTTATTCAGATTGATCCAAAAGCTCAACCATGTATGACCCAAGTTGTGGAGATGCTTAAAGGAAGTGATGATGCCTTGCAAATTCCTCCCAAACCACCCTTGTTAGTACTCTCAAGATCACTCGCAGCTTATCCATGTGAAAGTTTGTCTCTACAAGAGAGTAATGACTCAAGTTGGGGTTATTCAATATCAATTATATGAGACCTACATAGTTTGTAACAGACTATTTGAAAAGAAACAAGAACTACAAAACTAATGATTATTGAGCTGCTCATAAATTTGTGATCAAATGTCTAGGTTAAATTTCTACAAGTATGAAGCAAAAAAAAAAAAAGGAAAAGAAGTGAAAAGTGCATTGTTGAAACATAAATTTTCAAATATGGGTCTCCATTGCATTTGATCAAAATTAGGGATCTAATTTATCACATAAGTTGACCCCCTAACTCAAGAAATTTTGACCCCGTAAAATTTAGTATTCACATTGCTTGGTACATCTCATCGTGATTAGGCACATTATGATTTCAGAATTTTCACTATGGTGTGGATAATCCATTTCACAGATAACAACTAAAAAAAATAAAAATTGAAAGATAAATATAATAATTTTAAAATAAATATAACAAATAAGAAAAATTTAATAATAAAAAAAGGGAAACAAGGCTCGCGGATCATTTTATACTTCACAAACACATTAAATGTGTCATACCAATTAACCACGAAGAACGGCCCTCATTTTGAAGCCCATCTAGCGCCCAGCCCATGAGAGAGACCCTTAATTTCGGCCCACGAGAGAGTTTTGGTGGCCGCCCACACACTCTAAAATGGAGGAGCATGCATTGGCCCCTCTTCCTCCAACGTATATGAGGTGTTCCATGGTCACATGTGGCTGTCCATGAGGTCTTGTTTGGTCCTGTTTACCTCAAAAAATGATCTGACTTTTATTTATTAGTGACATGTGATAGACTTAGTAGTTGACAACAGGTTTTAGTCATTTATAAGCAAAATTATTGACAACTTAAAAAATCGATAACTTGAAGAATGAACAACTTGAAGAATTGACAAATTGAAGGAATTGACAAAAACTTGAGTCAACAATCTCGGATGCAACCGTCAATGTAGTAGAATAAAACAACTGTCAAGATAGCATAGTAAAAAAATCATTAGATCGTTTAGATTGTGTTGTCAATGTAACTGATCGATAACTATTTATAATCTCTACTTGTAACCTCCGTTGGTAACAATTGATAGTAAGTTTTAAATAGCCGCAACCTACTCTTCGAAGACCCTCACCCTACACCCAAACAAATAAACATGTTATCTTTCCATTGCTACATTGTAGTTATAGTTTTTAGATTCACATCTTTAATTATATTCCATCGTGTTTCTTAGCTGTAGATTCCAAATTCACATTGTCGATTAAATTTCGACGTTTATCTTTGTTGTTGTCTTTGGGTGCCTCGTCATCAATTAAATCTTGGCATTGAATCTTTATGTTCTTAGGCTTTGTCATCTATTAAATTCTATCAAAGTTTGCATACTCTTGGTTTAGTTTGAAGCAAAGTTATTAGTTTTATTGTGTACCTATGAATATTTCCTATTTGGAATCGCCACAAAACCTATCTTCTTAATAAAATAAAATAATAAACCAAAGAACAACTTATGGTGAAATGTATCTTGTCACATAGTCATATTTCGATATAACATTTGTTTGGCACGTCCTATGGGACAACTTGTGGTTTGCTTTAGGGAAATTCAATGCCAAGAACAATGAATCATCGAGAGCTTGACAATGTTGTAGGTAACAATCCCATTGGTAGTGATAGGCTGTGCATCTCAAATCTTCAGCCATTAGCTGAGAGGCAAAAGAAGGCCAACACAAGGTGGCAAATCTTTCTCGACATCTCACTAAAGAACAATTAAAAAAAGTTGCGCCAAATCATCATATGTTGGCCACCATGAAGAGATTGTTCGAAGAGTAGGGAAACAATATAGCCAATTATATTGTGAGTCACATATAAGATGGGATCAAGCCAATCATCATCAATGCCGTGAATGATATTTTCTTGAGGCTAGGATCGTTCAATCAACTACCATTATCTAATCCGATGGTAGCAAGGTACTTTCACAGTCTGTCATTATTTATTGATGCCAACAATGTTAGTCAGAGTAGTCAATCCCTATAAGAATCATGTAAAGGCCTGAATCTTCTAATCAAGGTTACAATGATGAGAATAATCAAGCTGATGTTGGTCGAAATAATCGAATTAATGACAATAATTTGGCAAATCAAACTGGTCAACAGACTAGTCATTTGCCAAATATTGAAGATGTAAGGCTAGTTCCACCCAATATAAATATTACTATTAGGTATTAACGTTTACAATCCAGCAAGACCAACGTTAACGCCTAGGAGGCAAAATGGCCATCTATATCCAAAGTTGAACATAACACTGTTTGTCGGAGAAGTTTGATGACAATTGGGATTAGACAAGGGGTGTTATCATACCTATTTTCAAGAAACCACATTTCTGAATGAGTCAATAACCAGCATTTTCCTAGAGGTTTGAAATCTCTAAATTTTCCATGTTTAATAACAAAGATGACCAACCAATCATTGAACGCATTAGTTGATTTATAGGCTAGTGCATAGAAGGAGGGACAAACGAGTTCTTAAGACTTAGAGATTATTTCATTTATCTTTGTCAAAAAATGCTTTTATCTGGTATACTGATTTACCACCTAATTAATGTGTAATTGGATAGAGATGAAGGGACAATTCCATTATCAATTTTATTAAACAATATTTGATATGTTGATTGTTGACTTGGCCACCCTTTATCAATACAATAACGAGTCAATTGATTAATTTGTCGCTTAATCTAATAAAATTTGAATAGACGTCTTATTTAACTCTCAGAGAAATGATTCGCAAAAGAATGCAAATTAGTCATTTACTAATCCGAAACAGCGTGGTTCCACCTTGCCCCAAATCGTTTGTTTGCCCTAATCATTTTTGAACCCTCAACTGTTGGCCCAATCATTTCTTTGCCGTGAATCAAAGGTTTATGCCCTAAATCATAGACTTGGAGTTCTCTTTTTCGTTGATTGCAAGTCAGTGCCCTTCCTCTTCTCTTCACATGTCAGTCTTCTTGTGTTGGGGGAGGAGACGATCCAAAACAGCATCAGATCCCTTCTCAATTCATGCAACTCGTCTCGTGGGAGCCTTCGCAGCATTGAGCAATATCGATGGTGTTAGGATTTGGCACACAAACACAAAAACATAGAGAGTAAAAATGAGAAAGAGCAATTCGAAATACAAGGTTTTTACCCTGATTCATCCTTAAACTAGGGTTACATCCAACAAAGGATTTAACAAGCGGGACTCCTGTGCCTTCCTGTCGGTAGAGAGTATAAATTACACTCCAACAGATGGTGGAGAGGACGATAGAGACAATCTCGAAGCCACTCACCTCCTCATAGTTATCACATCTCTGCACCTGTGCCGATGTTTGCGCCTTTCAATTTTAATTCAACCTAGGGCATTGATTTGGTATAACATTCAAGTCCTTTTCTGCGGATTGCTGTAATTTGTATTCTTCCTTCCAGTCCTCTTCTTCGTCTGAAGGAAAAAGACTTTCCAATCCAGATTGCCATCGACGGAGCTTGTAGGCATCGTGGGGTATATACAATTTTCGTTTTCTTTATGTCGGGTTAATCGTTAGTCATTTTTGTGTAATTTTCGGGGAGTTTCGTGATGATCTTTTGTGGCCCAAATGGAACCCTTTAGGGGCATTATGTGTCCGGTCATGTTTCCTTCACTTTTCCGTAAGTTGGTGGCCAATTTAGTTCAATTTCCAACATTGTGTTCAGTTTTAGGGGCATCACATGTAGTCTCGATTTATATTTAACTCATTGTTATTATGTGGGAAAAATCAACAATAAAAAAAAAATAGAGTTGCATTTAGTTAAGAATCACATTTGTAGGACTTGGTTAATTCATGCTTACCCTAGTTTTTATTTGGTTCAAAAATTTATTTTTTTTTGGGTTCATCTAGTCTAGGAAATCGAATTCAATAGCTAGGTCAATGGCATGTTTATTTTTATGCATTACTCACGGGGTCCTTCCCTAGGCTTAATAATAAGGTCATAAATTCCTAATACAGCTCGTGTTTATCCTTTATCGTACTTTATCTTACGTAGACGTTATTATGTTTTGTTTGACTTTGTTTTGTTTAAATTTGATTGTATAAACACCCTTTGCTTGATTATATAGAGTGGCACATTTCAATTTTTTAGGAAAATATAAAAGTAAAAGATAAAAAAGATTGCATGATACATTATTTTTAGCAAAAATTGAAGAGAGAGAGAGAGAGAGAGAGAGAGAGAGAGAGAGGAAAAGATACTAATTTAGGGCGTTCAATAAGTATTTGGTGTAATTAAGTCTACAACCTGAATCTTTGGTTGTAAAACAAACTCCCTCATATTACTAGATCTTTAATCTACACATAATAGATTACTAGAAACTTTGAAGAAAAGCAATTTGCATAGTAAGCACCACCTCGAGAGGAACTATTTGTGCCCACTTGGTTACTTGACAAACCCCTCGAAAATTAAGCCCCTTTGGAATGTCACAACATGCATTATTTCATATTATCTGTAGAGTTTGTCATTTATCCATATAGGATTTAGATTGTGCAATGTTAATCATATGTTAAAACACAATTTACTCAATAATTTTCATTCACGTGAGTCCAATTCACATGATCCCTTGAATCGGATTAGTCTATGAGCAAGAAAATTGGTAAGAAAGATGCAAAAATAATTCATCCAAAGAAAAAAGAACCAAGGAAGTTAAAAACTAAGGGCAAACTATTGTTGTACACACTACATCGATTTATAGGTGACACAAACATATGTTGAATGAATACAGCAAAACCTGGTCGTAGCATTGACACTACAACCCGGCAGCAACGTAATCTTTCCCTATAAACTAGAGACGCGGAGTCTGCCCTCTTTTACATGATGCAACTTGATATTCATGCATCTAGATTTTAACCAGCATAAACTCAAGCCTTAGTTGAACATGTTGAAACATAACACACAAGTTTCCTTCTCGATAATGACAGCAACTTATTTAATGATGCTAATTTCCAAAAGTAAATGATCATCATAATAGATATTAGATAGACACATATGGTCTATGGTCTTACGGTTTATAAACTTAGGGGTGATCAAGTCAAAGAGTGAGACCTGAGTAAAAGTCTTAAGTTTCATCACACGCGGTTTCTAATCGTCAAACCAAGCTACATCTCAACAACCATTCTCTCAATTTGGACTTTCTTTTATTCTTTTTTTTTTTCTTTTTTTTATTAACTTCTTTTGTGTGTTATTTTCCTTCATAAAGCACCTGATTGTATCATCATCTCTCTCTTTTTTTCTTGATTTTTTTTATGAGAAGGATGTCACGACTTTTACCAAATTCAATGAATCGTGAAACTCTGTTTTGATATACATACATTTGCTTGTATGTTGATTTACGCATGCATGGTAGTTAGTTTATATCCATAAAATCTTGTTTGGTCCCATTCACACCAAAAAAATGATCAACTTGTTTTATTAATTAATACCATGAAAAATATCAAACTAGTGCAGTAAACAAAATTACCCAAAATTAATTTTTTGACTATCAAAAATCTCAAACCAGTACACATGTAATAAATTTACCACAAAAAATCTGCAACTGGTACATTTGTGATAAATTTACCTTTCATTACTTTTTGTTAAATTTAATAATATCACCAAAAACATAAATCTGGTACACATGTGACAAATATAGAATAAAACCCAAAATCGGTACACTTGTTAATCGTCACCTATCATTAAACTCAACAATTTGACGGTAAAATATAATGGAAACTAACAGAAGACAAATTTTCCACAAGTTTACTAGTTTGAGATTTTTTATGGTACTAACTAATTATTTATTATTGACATCTGATATAATTAGTCAATAATAATAAAGTTTGGTCATTTATAAAAAAAAAATTATTGACAACTTGAAAATTCAATAACATGAAGAATGAATGGCTTGATGAGTCAATGGCTTGGAGAATCGACAAAAAGTGGAGTCAATAATCTCATATGCAACCATCAAAGAAGTATCCATCCACATAGTGGGATAAAACAGCTGTCAAGATAGTATAGTTAAATAAATCATCAAGATAGTGTAGTGAATGTAATCGTTCGATAACCATTTATAACTTCTATATGTGATCTCCATTGGTAATTGTTTATAGTAAGCTTTAAATAGCTACATTATACTCGTCGGAACCCTCCCCCATAGACAAACAAACAAACAAACAAACATGTTATCTTTCAATTGCTACATTGTAGTTATAGTTTCCAAATTTGCGTTGTTGATTGCATTCTAACTTGTTTCTTAGTTGTAGATTATAGATTCACATTGTCAATTAAATTTTGACGTGCATCTTTGCTGTTGTCTCTAGGTGCCTCATCATCGAATAAATTTTGGCATTGCATCTTTACGTTCTTGGACTTTGTTGTCCATTAAATTCCAGTAAAGTTTGTGTACTTTTGGTTTAGTTTGAAGGAAGGTTATCAATTTTATCACATACCTATGATATTTCCTATCTAGGAACTAGACCGGTCCTTATGAGAACCACTGATTTTGGGTGGGTTCAGTTCAGTTTTGGGCAATTCGGGCAGTTGCTGGTTCTTTGCACACCCCTAACTCATGGGGTCCTTCTCGGGGCTTAATAATGAGGCCATAAATTCCTAATACGGCTCATATTTATCCATTATCGTATGTTATTTTACATTAACATTATTATGTTTTGGTTTACTATTGTTTTCTTTAAATTTGATTGTAGGAACACCTTTTTTTTTTTGGTATTATATAGAGCTGCACATTTCATTTTCTAGGAAAACATAAAAGTAAAAGCTAAAAAAATTGCATGATACGTTATTTTTACAAAAAAATAATAATAAAAGGAAAAAAAGGAAAAGATACTAATTTAGGGCATGCGATAAGTATTTAGCGTGACTTAGCCTTTAGCCTGAATCTTTGATTGTAAAACAAACTCTCTCATATTGCTAGATCTTTAATCCACACATAATAGATCGCTAACGACTTTGCAGAAAAACCAATTCGCATAGTAAAAATGAATAAATCAATGATTCTATCGGTAAGCCTGGAAGAGCCCTTACCAAGCACAAGCGCTACCTGGAGGGGAACTATTTGTGCCCACTTAGTTACTTGATAAACCCCTTGAAAATTAAGCCCCTTTGGAACGTCACCACATGCATTATTTCATATCATCAGTAGCATATATCCTTTATCCATAGAGGCTTTAAATTGTGCAATATTAATGGCATGTTAAACACAATTTACTGAATGAATTTCATTCATGTGAGTCCAACTCACAAGATCTCGACTCGGATTAGTATGTGGGAGAAATAAAATCCCTAAGAGAAGAAGCAAAAATAATTCATACAAAGAAAAAGGACTCAAGGAAGTCAAATAATGAAGAGCAAACTATTGTCGTGCAAGCAACGTCAATTTGTAGGTGGCCTAAATATATGATGGGTGCATATTGCAACACCCAGTCGTAGATTAACACTACAACCCATTAACGACGTAATCTTTGACATGATTCAACTTGATAGACATACATTTAGATTTTGACTGGCATGAACTTGGGCCTTAAGTTGAACATGGTCCCCTTTGGAACGTCATGACATGTATTATTTCATATTATCAGTTGAGTCCGTAATTTATCCATATAGGCTTTGAATTGTGCAATATTAATGACATGTTAAACACAATATACTGAATGAACTTCATTCATGTGAGTCCAATTCACATGATCTCTTGACTCAGATTGGTATGTGCAAGAAAGAAAATTGGTAAGAGAAGAAGCAAAAATAATTCATACAAAGAAAAAGGAACCAGGGAAGTTAAACAATTAAGAGCGAACTATGGTTGTGCAGGCAATGGGTGACATAAACATATGATGAATGCTTACTACAACACCCAATCGTACCATTAATATTGCAACTCGGCAACAACGTTGTCTTTCTCTAGAAAATAGAGACGTGGAGTCTTCTCTCTTTGACATGATGCAGCTCGATGTACGTACATATAAACTTGGGCCTTAAGTTGAACATTGTGAAACATAACACACAAATTTCGTTTTGGATGATGACAGCAACTTATTCAATGATACTAATTTCCAAAAGTAAATAATCATCATAATAGACATTAGATAGACACATAGTTTTAGAGTTTTATAAACTTGTGGGTGATCAAGTCAAAGAGTGAGACCTAAGTAAAGCAAACCTTGACACCAAAACCATTTGTGAAGAGACCCAGTTGATCTATTTCTATGGGCCAAAGAGAAAAAAACAAAAACCTTAGATGGAACTAAAAGTCCTAAGATTCATCACACACGGTTTCTAAATCGTCAAACCAAGCTACATCTCAACAACCATTCTCTCAAGTTGGAATTTGTTTTATTATTTTATTGTTCTTATTTTGACTTCTTTTGTGTGTGATTTTCTTTTATATTCAAAAAACAAGTGATTGTGTCATCGTCTCTCTCTTTTTTTCCTTATTTTTTTTTATTTATGAAAAGGATGTGACAATTTTTACTAAATCTAACGAATCGGGAAACTTTCTCTTGAGGAGTCATGGAAAGAAATTTGTCTTGTTCATCAGAGTGGGAAAGAAGGAAGTGTTCAACATGCTTATATGTCCATAATATCCTCGTTGAAAAACACATATCTTATTAAGACCAAAGGACCTAGTAAATCACTACCCTCTTCTTCAAAAAAAGAAAAAAATTAAAAAAGAAAAAAGAAAAAGGAAGTTGCTAATTGAAAAGTGCTTGTGCGCTAATCAATAAGTTCTCCGAGTGCACCCTATTTTAAATAAGATTTCGAAATGATCAATTTAGTTTTCAATAAGTCTCGACCTCATTGGCTAGTGACACTCTCATGAGAAAATAGGCTCTTTTTAGATTATTTAAACGTTTTTTCCCTTCCAAGTATGGTAATCTTATAATTTATGACAAGCAAAACTTTACATGTCACACAAAAATCTTAATAACCACCTGAAAGTCCTCCTTTTCTCGAAATGCGTGTTGAATATTTTCTATAGGACCCAGCAATGAAATTCATCTCTAAACAGAAAGTTTATCGTCCATTGCCATTTTAAGGCGTGATAAAATTGTCTTGTCGTCTAATCAATTATATAAAGATGGACTTTAACACTCTCTCCGAATGTCGTGTTTTGTGGAAATTATTTCAACATAAAGAAAAATGTGGAGGAATCTATGCTAAGTTCACACCTAACTTTGTTTTTTTTACTATTTTTGTAGTTTTAATATCCAAAATGAACGTGGAGACCATGGGCCCTTCCATTTATTTTAATGCAACTCGAGAGAGGAAAGTGTCAAAAAATCCCTAAACTTTTTATATTGATATTAATTTAGTCATAAACTTTTTATTGATGCCAATTTAGCTTTAAACAATTTGACTTGATGTCAATTCAATCATTCCGGCTAATTTTAGTCGAATTTTGCTAACGTGGATGTCGGTTGACTTACATGACATGGCTAGCGTTAATGTAGACAACTTTTAATAAAATTATAGTATTTTTTTTTTTCAATTTTTTATTCTTTTTTTTCTTTTTTCCTTCTCCTCCTCCTTCCTTTAGTTAGTCGCCAACAGCCACTAGTTCGGGATGGCTAATGAGGTCAAGGTTGATGTTGCTGGCCACTAGCGAACTCAAGCCCTTGCTAGAGGCTGCGAGGCTCGCCAACATATGGCGAGTTTTCCTTGAGGCTGCAACGGCTGGACCTCGATGGTCATGAGCGAGGCCCAACCTTGCTAGATCCAATGAGGTGGAGCCTTGCTAGCCTCTGATGAGTTTGGCTCGAAGCTGCCCAAGTCGCCAAGGTGGTCACACGCTAGGCAAGCGAGGGCTTGGGCCCTTGCAAGCACAACCTCGGCCTCTAGCAAGGGCTCGAGCCTTATTAGCTAACAAGGTCGACCTTGCTCCTTAGCAGCTAGAGGAAGGAGGAGGAGAAAAAAAAAAAAAAAGAAAAGGAAAAGAAAAAAAAAATAAAATAAAATAATAAAAACCAAAAACTCCAAAAAATATATTATTAAAAATTATCAATATTAGCATCGATTGTGTCACGTCAGCCAACCGGTGTCCACGTCAACAAAATCCAGTCAAAATTAGCCGGAAATACTAAATTGACACCAAGTCAAACGGTTTATTACTAAATTAGTACCAATAAAAGATTTAGCACTAATTTGATGCAAATGTAAAAACGGAAGCCCAAAAAAGAAACTAAATAACATAAAAAAAAAAATACTTCAAAAGCTAAGCATTTACGCTGATTTGAACGAGTCAAAATAAAAACACTGCAACCATTATAGAGTAAGATATGAGCCATTGTATAACTCTCCATCGAGTTAATAAGATCATAAACTATAAAAGAGAGAATCAAATAGTTGGTTTGAATTGTAGATTTCATTGAATTTTCTGGTAATTTCTCGCATTCGATTTTAAGGGTGAGGTTCCAAGTTCCAATTCGGTTCCATTTGGAACCTGGAACCTACCCTCGAACAGTTCCTCAAAATAAGGAACTTGGAACCTACCTGTTAAAACCGAGAACTTTGAACCTACCCTATCACGAGGTTTCGGGTCGTTCCAGGTTCCAATAGTTTTTTTTTTCAGATTTGAACTATAATGTACACGCACATTACTAAAAAACAAAAAACTATAACGTACGTGCACGTTACCAAAAAAAAACTATAACGTACGTGCACGTTACAAAAAAAAAAAACTATAACATGCGCGCATGTTACCAAAAAGCAAGAAAACTATCTCATCCAACTTTAGTAAATGAGTGGTGCATTAAGAGATTTTCCATCGGTAACATAATCTATTCATGACTCCGAGCTTTCACCGGCCAAAAAACAAGAAGTTATAGGTTCTTAGACCCTTCTTTCCCTTTCACATCGCCCATTGTCGTTCTACACATATTCCAATGTCCCCCCTCAACATGGAAACAAATCCCCTGCAACTAAAGAGAAAGAACAATACCAAAAGAACAAGATAGAGCTAATTGCAGTCACTCTATACATATTTCAAGCAGCAACAGCTCACCGGCAGAGCAGGGATGGCCTACAGCCCAGTGGTAATCGCAGGTGAGCAGGGGCGTGGAGGCGGTTCTACTGCATGGCGGAGCTCGTGGGTGAGAAGGATAGCTGGCGGAGCTAGGGGCTGCAGCGGGCAGAGTAGGAGCAACGGCGTTGGGTCGTGGCTGCAGTAGGAGTCGACGCTGGCGGAGCGACGGTGACCAGCAAGGCGGGGCGTGGGAACAACGATGGGGGGCGACGCTTCGGATGGCTGTAGGGCGGCAGAAGATCGGGCCGCTAGCAGCACTCGCGGGTTCCACAGGTGGAGATGTGGCAATGCGGCGCGGAGATGGCCGATGGCTCAGGGGATGCCAGTGAAGGGGGCGAGGGAATATGCGGGATCGAGGTTGAGAGATAGAGAGAGGGGGTGGCAACATGCGAGTCTGTGAGAGAGAGAGAGGGGTGACCAGCAAGGTGGGGCGTGGGAACAACGACAGGGGGCGGCGCTTCGGATGGCTGCAGGGCAGCGGAAGATCGGACCGCTAGCAGCACTCGCAATCGCGGGTGCCGCAGGTGGAGACGCAGCAGTGCGGCGCAGAGATGGCCGGTGGCTTGGGGGATGCCAGTGAAGGGGGCGAGGGAATGTGCAGGTGCGGGATCGAGGTTGAAAGATAGAGAGAGGAGGCGGCTACAGGCGAGTCTGAGAGAGAGAGAGAGAGAGGGGGCATCCGGTTCTTTTCTTCTAGAGCCCTAAGTAACCGGTTCCGGTTCCGGTTCTGAAACTGGTTCCCAGAAAAAAGGAGCCAGGAATCGGAACCGGTCCCCTTGGAACCGGGAACCGAACCGGACCCTCCTCCGGTTCCGTTCCGGTTCCCGGGTAACTCGGGAACCGTGCTCACCCCTATTAGATTTGAATCACAACCACCATTAATTTCCTCATTATTTTTCGACATACCAAAATGCCAATCACCATTACTTTATTTGTTAAAGGCTGTATTTCATCATGCGAAATCACACTAGATTAAAGTCCCCTAAATGTTTTATTGAATGTGCAATTGAATTCCGAATGTTTCAAAGACGTGTATCGAACTCTAAATCTTACCCTTCTTTCAAATAAAAGACAAAAACAGCTGTGGTCCAAAGACGTGTCTCACTTCTTTATGGAAGTCCATAGTCATTTTCAAAGTTTCAATCCATTGAAAGCACCCGCACAAGAAAATTACCAATTCTACAACAACCTTAATCGAATTCTCAATCGCTCTCGGTGGCTGTTGTCTGATACTTCATGCATCGAATTATTACTGCAATTTACTTTTAAGACTGATCAATTTCTAACCACGAAATACCTTACTAACTGTGTGGGCACCATCTAGAAGTAATCCCTGGAGCTATTTTGTGTGCTTGCTTCGTTAGCCTCCACATGCAAAACCAAAAAGGAAGCCCAAACGAAAAGGCAAGAAAAAGATTCTTCAAGAGCTAAGCGTACACGCTGATTTGAACGAGTCAAAATGAAAATACTTACAACGATTATAGTACTTGTTGCATATGAAATTTTACTCACAATGTTTTAAGATCATTTATCGCTTAATCTCGTTGTGGTCACATATATAATATGAACTATCGAATCAAACTCCGTTGAATTATAAACTTACTGAAGACTAAAACTATAAAGAGAATATGGCATGTTGAGTTTGAATTTCAAGATCTGTTGATTTGTCCGGTAATTTCTTCCTTTTCGTGTTAGATTTGAATTGCAAGATCAATCAACTTCTTCAATATTTCTCAACATAGAAAATGCCGATAACCACTACTTTAATTGTTAGAGATTGTAATTTCAGAAAATTTACTCATGAAAAATTGCACTAAATTAAAGTCCCCTAAATATATTATAAAAAGTGTAGCCAAGCCCTTAACTATTTAAAAAAGGGGGTAAAATTATCAAAAAAATCCTAAATTTATTGTTAGTTTTCCAATTTAGTCTTAACTTTTTTTGGCCAATTCAATCCTAAATCTTTTGCATTTGTACAAATTTAGTCCCCTCAGCAATTTTGCCGACCAATGCTGACATGGATACTAGCCAACGCCAACTATCTGGCTGACGCCAATATATCAATTTTGTAATATTTTATTTACTTTTTGACTTTTTTCCTTTTTTTCTCTCTCATTTTTTTCTTTCCTTCTTCCTTTGGTCGATCACTGGACCGACTAAAGGCAAGGGTTGGGAAGGTCAACGCCGTTGGCGACTAGGGAGGCTTGCCCTCGTTGGCACCGGTGACAGCTAGCTTCAACCACCCCCAAGTGAGGCCTCGCTCTTGCCATCACTAGGTGAAGCTCAACCTCACCAGCCACTGGCAAGGGTGAGCCTCAACTATTACTGGCAAGGCTGAGCTCAACCTTGCTCGCAAAATTAACAAGGCATGACCTCACCAGATTTGGGCGAAACCTCACTGACTAGGAGAAATAAGGAAAGGAAAAAAAAATAGAGAGAAAAAATGAAAAAAACTATGTGTGTGTGTGTGTGAAAAAATGAAAAAACTATATGTGTCGGAGAAATAAGGAAAGGAAAAAAAATAGAGAGAAAAAAATGAGAAAAACTATGTGTGTGTGTGTGAAAAAATGAAAAAAAACTATATGTGTCGGAGAAATAAATAAAGGAAAAAAATAGAGAGAAAAAAATGAAAAAACCTATGTGTGTGTGTGTGAAAATGAAAAAACTATATGTCTCGGAGATATACGGAAAGGAAAAATAAATAAAGAGAAAAAATGAAAAAAAAATGAAAAAAGTAAGTGTGTGTGTGTGTGTGTGGCTAGACGATCAGTGTCCACATTAGCGCCAACTAGTCAAAATTAAGTGGATAAACTGAATTTTGTGTGTGTGTGTGTGTGTGTGTGTGTGTGCTGGACAATTGGTGTCCACATTAGCGTCGACTAGTCAAAATTGACTGGATAAACTGAATTTACACAAATACAAAATGTTTAGAATTGAATTGACAATATATATATATATATATATATAACTGAATTAGAAAAATTATAATAATTTTAGGAAAAGGGGTATTAAGCTCTAAATCATTCCTTTCTTTTAAAAGAAAAATGGATATTAGAATGATAGATGAAATAGAAAAAGTTATGGTCTAGTGAAGTTTCCAACTTCTTACTTAATTAAGCCAACCATGAGACTACATACAAAGTGCTTGTAAAGATTGACATGTAAAATTTTACACGCTAATTTTACATTATTTTTTGGCACTAACTTATGACCATAGCAAATCATTGTTAACGTATTAGAAAATTTCCACGTAGGATTACTCGAACGTTGCCCGCAAAAAATATATCCAAGTCAAATTTGTGTAGCCTTTGACCAGAAAAAAATATAAAATAAATTTGTGCAGCCTTCAGTCCCAATGTAAGACTTTCAACGCATTACTATATAGTTATGGGCGGTCCATTCTAAATTGCCAGACGATTATCTTCTTACTCACCAAGAAAAGAACAAAGCAAATGCCAAGCCGCCACCACCTTCTCTGCATTCTGTCCCCTTCTCTCTCCCTCGTCTTCTTCTTCTTCTTCTTCTTCTTCTTGCTGAGCTTCCATGGCGTCCACTCCGCTTTCCCAACCATTTGCGAATCGCAGTCTCAATGCGGCAACATCTCCATCAAGTATCCATTCTCGACCGTCAGCGACGCCCCCGTATACTGCGGCTACCCACACCTCAGAATCAGTTGCCCGTATGTCGATGATCCCCCGACCATCTCTCTTCCGGGCGACACCTACTTCGTCGCCGAAATCAACTACGTCGAAGAAACCCTGATTCTCGTCGACATCGACGTCGCAGACCGGATATGCCCCAGGGCCAGCCATAACCTCACGATCAACTCGCTCCCGCTCGGTTACAACTCCGCCGATGTCAATCTCACCTTCTTCTTTAACTGCAGCATTCCTCCGTTAGCGCCCAACCCCGCCAGGGCCATCGGTTGCTTGCGATCTGGTGATAATCAGTCGTATGTGTTCGTGGACATGAGCCCCGATGAGGCGGCGGCGATTCGTGAGGCGTGGGGCTGCGAGGAGGCAGTGATGGCGGCGGTGAAGCGGACGGAGGTGACGGCGGCGAACGGGACCGGGGGGGGGGGGGGGGGACGAGCTCGCTGGGGCGATGAGCGAGGGGTTCGTGCTTGACTGGGCGACGGTGAGGGAGTGCGGCGCGTGCGAGCACTCTGGCCGCCGGTGCGCGTTCAACCAGAATGAGCAGTTGCTGTGCTTCTGCGAGGACGGGTCAAATCACACGGACGGCTCGTTTTGCAAAGGTAAGATTGAAGTTTGTGTTTGCAAATCGCCATGATTGCCTTTTTCGATGCTCGTCACTTCTTAGTTGCGCGTGATCTGATTTCTGGCATACTTCGATGTTTCAGCAGCTTTTAGAATTAGAAAATTTTATACTTAGATTCGTCAATTTCTTAATCAATACTTTTCAAAATTTGAGTGGTAACTACACCTACTAGTATATCCGGTGCAACAGGTCCTATATGAAAGCGTAAATTAGTGAATATATATTTAATATGGATTCATAGACAAACAAAATTGTTACTTTAGTACCATTATCACGTGGAAATTAGAACCACGCATAAAATTTAACTAGGGAGGAATGGTACATGAGAAATAAATGAGTGCGGAGCCTGATTGGAATACCTTATTCAATGCCTAATCCAAAAACTTAAATCAATAGGTGAAAGAAAACCACGTGCATGAAGTTTAATATAAATTCCGTAAATAAGATATGTGAATTACTTTGATGCCCTAAGCTAAAGTGAATTTTCTTGTGATATGTAAAGGATAAAGATTCACATGTAGCAAATTGAAGCAATAAATTTTTTGGTTGAGGGAAATTTCGAAATTATGTTCCATCTACTCATTGCAACTCGCAACTTGGGATGGGGTCTATTGTTACAAGGTGGTGGTTTCTTTTTAGAAATATGTCTTCTTTGCTTTTTTGGCTATTATTGCTTTGATCATATTCATTTTCCTCTCGAGGAATTGGTGCCTAGAAAGAGTTTTTATTTTCATTGCTTGAGACTTAAGCGATTGATGGGCCTTAGCAATCTCTACTAGGAAAAAGATGGCAACCTTTGCTTATTGCTTCCTATAGCTAAAGATCCCAATGTAGATTGACATCGTAGATCACAAGAGATGGCCCTGGTCCGACTCGACTAAGGAGTTGAGACCCTTTTCAATTCATTGATTATATCCCTGTTGCAGTTTTGGCTGATGATATGTCGATATCATGAGTCAAATCAGTTCAAAAAAAGATGATTGGACAAAATTAGGAATGATCGGTTCTAGTCCAATCTAAGTCCAAGGTGGAATTGAAAACTGAATCGAGAGAACCAGTCCCCAAAATTAGAGACCAAAGATTAGACTGATTGGTCCTAAAATTAGGAACCGGACCATACCGGTGCGGTCTAGTCCATGGAACCGGTCAAATTTTAAAGAAGAGAGTGGCGTCTGAAAAAAAAAAAAAAAAAAAAAGCGCGGCATGGTCGCCACTTCCAGTCCTATGTCACGGTCCATGAATTCTCCCGTACTCGTGACACTTGTGAGTGGCGCTTGGGATTATCTAGTGAAGAGTGTGAGGCAGAAGGGTAGAACACAATTGGTCCATGGGACTAGCGTGAAGACGGTTGGTGTTAGGATTTTTAGGATAAAAAGGATTATATCACTTAAGAGCTCTGAAAATGGGGTAGGCTTCCTGTGCACAAATTGGTCAGGAGCTGATGCTGCTCTCCTGACGAGGCCATGGCAAGCCGAAATCAGTTGTTGTGCATAAATAGAACTACTGCCTTGTTCGATGGACTAGACGCCCGAGCAAAGCTGGGTGTAGTAGGATCTCGTACGAAAAATTATTCACCATATCATTCGTGGAACAGCTAAAGAAGAAAGACTGGCCTAGCGAATTCCGCTTGCCAGGCGCCCGCGGGTCATTCCGAGGCCAAGGAAACTCTCGGCCCGTAACAATTGGTATTAGAGCAGGAATCCTTCTAGTAAGCGAGTAAGCAAGTTAGAGAATCAAGCTTCTCGCTCTAGTGCGTCGAACTGATGAGTGCCCGATTTGGTCTTAATGGGCGGAAAGTGAATGGCCGGGGCGAAAGATGCTTGAACGAAGCTGCACTCTCTGCTCCTAGGATGGCAATGGTACTAGGATGAGTCGATTCCTCGGCGAGCCGATAGGGAGTTCAAGAAGGATCGGACCCTTGTTGAATGGGGATAACGTTCTTGGATTGATCGGTGAATATGAAGAAAAGGCCTACTGCCGTGTTTTCAACAAGGAAAGAACCTCAATTGGTTTGTTGGGGTCAAGATGCTGGTTAGGTTGAAATGGTACTGCCAAAACATGCGGTTGGTGAAAAATGCCACACTTGCCGGAAAGTGCAGGTGATCGAATAGCCGAGCGACTAAGATCGAAAGAGGCTATCGATGAAGCAAAAACCTGTTTTGTTGGGCGAGCGTGACCATTCGTTGTGAATTCCCAAAAGTGGCACATCAATGGTTAATTTATGCAAGGAAGCGACATAATATATCGCAACGAGGGCGTTGCGAATTGAGTGAGGGAGAATGTCACGGTCCGTGAATCCTCCCATACTCATGACAGTTGTGAGTGGCGCTTGAGATTATCTGGTGAAGAGTATGAGGCAGAAGGGTAGAACACAACTGGTTTGTGGGAGTGGTGTCAGGACGGTTGCTGCTATGAGTTCTAGGATAGAAAGATTATATCACTTAGGAGCTCTGAAGATGGGGTAGGCCTCCTGTGCACAAACTGGTCGGGAGCTGATATTGCTCTCCTGACGAGATCATGGTAGGCCGAAACCAGTTGTTATGCCTAAAGAGAACTATTGTCTTGCTCGATGGAATAGATGCCTGAGCGAAGCTAGGCGTGGTAGGATCTCGTACGAAGAATCATTCACCGTATCGTTCGTGGAACAGCTAAAGAAGAAAGGCTAGCTTGGCAAATTCCGCTCACCAGGTGCCCGCGAGTCGTTTCGAGGCCAAGGAAACTCTCGACCCGTGACACCCACACCCAGCTATCTGATCTCTCTATGACATTTGATTTACTTCCCCGACAAGTCTCTATCACTTCAAAGACATTTACTTTTATTCTCTCTCTCTCTCTCTCTCTCTCTCTCTCTCGCTTGGGCATCGTAGGATCTCATACGAAGAATCATTCATCGTATCATTCGTGGAACAGCTAAAGAAAAAAGACTAGCCTGGCAAATTCTCTCTCTCTCTCTCTCTCTCTCTCTCTTAAGTCATGTGTGACTTAGTCCCTCCTGTACCATCTCCATCTTTCTCTCTTCTCGGTGCAAAACCCACTTCCCCTCCTCCTTCCCCAAAAACCACCGTGACGAGTCCTCCATTTTAGAGAGACGATGAGGACACCTCCAATTCGCTCCGAGCTCGCTCTCGAGCCCTCATGGATCCTCGCGTCTGTGGTGTCTTCCCGCTCCTATCTTCTCCACATTGCCCCACCGGCCTCCCACAACTCCATGGGGATCAAATAAGCTCCAACTCCATCCTCGTTGCTCTCCTTGACTCCACTCCCACCACATCGAGCTCGTCGAGAAGGCCCTCCTCCTCCAAATGTTGGACGATGCTTGTTGTCGCCATAAAGAGAGGGAAAGAGGCGTGAGAGCCAAGAGGGAAGAACAAGCATTAGGGGTTGCTGTTCTCTGAATATTTTTAAGAAATAACAAAAAGAAAAATAAGACTCGATCTGTCCGATCTAGACGGTTCCAAGAATGAAACCGGGAACCGGACTGAAAATCACCGGTTCCATCTTTATGGAACCGGGAGCCGGACTGGCCCCTCGAAACGCCCAGAACCGGGCAGTCCGGTCCGGTCCGGTCTAGGCGGTCTTCGTGGCTCACCTGTAAGCAAAATTGAGAGAAACTCATCTAGATGACAGTTTAGTTGTTTAGTTCTTAGGCTGCAATCCCTTCTTTTTTCTAGTCTAGGCGATGGCCCCGCATTTGTCCGGAACATGCTATGTTCTCGAGGTCCTTATTGAAATGTCCTCGATTGAATTGTCAAGGAGATTGGCCAAGCTCACTCACTAGTTGAGGGCCGCGTGTACGAATTGTAAAATGGGTAATAATAGTCCAAGTCGTCCTTAAGTCAAGTCTACAATTAGCCAGCAGCTCAAGCTACTTAACTTTGTTTCCACGCGCCAAGTTCTTCTTAATTTCTTCTCAGTTTTTGTCTCAATGCGCCAAAGTCTTGATCTTTCGGGAGGCCAAATCAAGTGGCTCTCATTGGTGCATTGGGTTCAAATCATTCTCAAAGCAGCATTGTCCTTATCCTCTCCATCCTCTTCGTTTACATTTACCCTTCTCATTGTTTTGCTCCAATACCATCTCCTTTGGAATGGATCTTACCATGTCGTGCTCCTCTCTGTTTTTGTTCATCATCATCTCCCTCCATATTCACTGCCTGGTGCCAACTTCCGGTGAATTCCCACCGTTCCGAGAGTGCGCTCCTTTTGTTTGCGGAAATCAAGAAATCAGCTATCCTTTCAGGCATGTTAGGCAACCAAGTTACTGTGGGTATCCAGGCTACGAGCTTGACTGTGATAGAGATAAACTGACCCTTCTATCCATGGACTCCCTGGAATATTGGGTGATGAGCATGCGTAGAAGCGCGCAGATCCTTAAGGTGGCAAGGATGGATTTAACAAAAGATATATGTCTTGGACCACATGTCAACACAACTTTAAACTCCAGTCTCTTCAACTACACTTCCGAGTACTTCAATTCTGCCTTATTCTACAATTGCAACTCACTGTCAACCCCTCAACCTTATCAGTTCTCTTGTCCCGAGTCTGGAGATGGCTACTTTGCTCTCAAAGTGGGCCCTGCAAACCCACTACTCAAGCTATGCAACTTTAGCGTCTTTGTCCCAATTATACCAATTGAAGCTCCAGGTCAACCACCAAATTTGGAGAACAGCGAGAGTGATCCTATTAGTCGTGCTACTCTCAGAGAAATCCTGAAAAAAGGCTTTGAGATCACTTGGATTGCCAACACATCTCTGTGCGAAAATTGCACTGAATCGGAGGGAAGATGTGGGTATAACTGGACAAGGCAAGAATTCAGTTGTTTTTGCCGTGACAAAGCCTATCCAACGACCTGCCCCGGACCTTCAGGTATGTATGCCAAAGTCACGGTTGCTAATTTGTGGTTTCTAATAAGCTCAAGTTGTTCAATGAGAGGGATAAGATTGCTGCGCATACTCTTTCCTTTGCTTGTTAATTGGGAAACGACTCGCTCATGCCCCTAAAAGCCTGACAATCTCATTTTGCTGGGCATGCCTGAAGTGCAGTCATCTCATCTTCGCTATGACATGGTCATGATGCAATTTAGAGTCCAAGCCTTAAAACCTTATCACCCCATTCAACAACCTTAACAGTTCGATCATTACGCCAGTATCTTTGTACCCTTAAGATCCAATAGTTTAAATACAATGAGTGAGGACGCTCTAAATTTACCGTGAAATTTCACATCATGGAAAGGTAATTTAAATTAGATTGTTTTAGCTGATAAATCAATTAACCCAAATTTTAGGTTTGCCTTGTTGTTTACTTCACATGACATGAACTCTTGACCCCTCAAATGGGCTAGACTTTTTCGCATTGAAGACTGAAACTGATCTCGGTCAAAGTCGACGGTCAGTATAGCTTCCTCTGTTATACTGAAGAGGTATTAACTACATCCATCCGTTTCACATTTCAGTCCACGGTCAGAATGGCCCTCTGAACACTAAACCCCTCATTCCACATGATATTCTCCACCCATGAGAGCATGAACTTGCTCAAATGGGTGACTTAGCCACTCTTCTTCTCTCCTCCACTTCACACTCCATCCTAGTCTTCGTCCTCGTCAGACTCATCATTCCACAAGATCTTTTCTACGATGGAGACGACAATGTCCACTAAACCGACTGCCACCGCTCTTTTAATTGTGGAATCGTTGCAAATATAACTTATTCTCTCTAGGGAGGCTGCCCACCCCAATTCTGTGCAAGGTCGAGTGCTATGAGGATAACCCCCTATCTTTGAGTACCGAGAGCAGAAGTCTTATTTTCAATACTTAAAGCCTAAGCGATTTATGGACCTGAGCAAATTCTGTCATGAAAAAGATGGCAAGCTTATTGCTTCCTAGCTAAAGATCCAATGTGGATCATCATCATTGTAACTCACGAAAGATGGGCCCGATTCAGCTCGGCCAAGAAATCTTGGGCCTTTGGGATCCACTGATAGTAACCTGGTCTGCTTTTTTGGGCTGATGATGCATCGATATCATCAGTCAAATCAATTCAAAAAAGATGGCAAAGCTTAAGAGAAACTAGTCCAGATAACAATTTAACCGCCTTAGTTCCGGGGCTCTAATCCCCTTCTATTTTCTAGTCCAGGCAATGGCCCTGCATCCGTCTAGAACATTGCTAACTATGTTCTTTATCCCTCTGCATCCTCTTCCTTTATATATGTACCCTCCTTGTTTTGCTCCAACACCATCTCCTTCCGGATGGATCTTTCCATGTCGTGTTCCTCTCTCTCCTTGCTCTTCTTCTTCATCTCCCTCCATATTCAGCTCCCTATGCCAGCTTCTGGCGAATTCCAGCCGTTCCAAGATTGCACTCCTTTTGATTGCGGAAAGCAACAAATCAGCTATCCTTTCAGGCATATCAGGCGACCAAGTTACTGTGGGTATCCAGGCTATGAGCTCGACTGTGACGGAAATTACCCAATCCTGTCCATGGAGTCCCTGAAATATCGCGTGATCCACATAGATTGGAGCGAGCATGTCCTTGAGGTGGCGAGGACAGATTTATGGGACGATGTATGTCCTAGAATACTTGTCAACACCTCTTTAAACTTCAGTCTCTTCGACTACACTTCACGTCACTTCAATTCCTCCTTATTCTATAATTGCAATTTATCGTGGCCCCCTCGACATTATTATTGGTTATATTGTCCCCCGTATGGACATGGCTACTTTGCTCTATATGCTGATCGTGCAAAACCACTACACAAGCTATGCAAAGTCAGTGTCCTTGTCCCAAATTCACCTAGTGAAGCTCCGGGTCTAGCACCACCACCGGAGGGCAGCGATCATAGTGCTTCTAATGCTGCTATTAGTGAGTTCCTGAGCAAAGGCTTTGAGATCACCTGGATCGTCGACACATCGCCATGCGAAAAATGCAACAAATCAGGGGGAAGATGCGGTTATGGATGGAAAAGGCTACGATTCAATTGTTTCTGCCCTGACGGAGTCCATTCAACGACTTGTGGCAAACAAGGTATGTATGCCTACTCTCACCTAATGCGTGGTTCTCAATTAGCTAATGTTCTTCCATGAGAAGGATTGCTGGGCTTGCTCGTTATTTGGAAAACGATCCGCTCATGCCCCTAAAAGCCTGACAATCTCATTTTGATGTGCACGCCCTTCCCTCGAATATTTAATGAAGTGCAGTCATCTCATCCTCGCTATAGCATGATCATGTTACAATTTAGACTCCCAAGTCCTAAAACTTTATCAGCTCATTCTTAACAACGTTCTTTGCCTCAACTGTTGGATCATTAGGTTGGTATATGCGAACCCAGTAGATCCAACAGTTTAAATACAGCGGGTGAAGATGCTCCGAGCTTAACGTAAAATTTCACATTGTGGACAAATATTTTAAATTAGACGTTAGCCAATGAGTCGAGTAATGAAAAATTTAAGTTTGACTTGTTCTTTATTTCACATGACACGAACGCCACCCCTCAAAGGGCTAGACTTTTTCAGTGAAAACCTAGAAGAAAGTTTTCACTTTTCGATTATAACAACATGGGGAGAAATCCGGAGAAAATTGCTTTGCATGTTTCCGGACCACATCTTCCCCATCACCTCCTCTGCTAGCCCCAATTTTGACGTTCAATAGCCATCTTTTTTCATTTCCACCCTCCACGTCCCTTCATATGTACCCATCTTTATTTTGCTCCAACACCATCTCCCTTCGGATGGTTCTTACCACGCCATGTTCCTCTCTCTCCTTGCTCTTCTTCATCTCCCTCCAAATTCACTTCCCCCTGCGAGCTTCTGGCAACTTCCCGCCATTCCAAGAATGCACTTTTTTTGTTTGTGGAAATATACGAATCAGCTATCCTTTCAGGCATGTAGAGCGACCAAGATACTGTGGGTATCCAGGCTACGAGCTTGATTGTGACGGATTTAACCCGATTCTGTACATGGTGTCTCAGAAATATCAAGTGATCCACATGGATAGGAGCCCGTAGATCCTTGTGGTGGCGAGGTCAGATTTATCAGACAGTATATGTCTTGAAACATATAACGAAACCACTTTAGACTTGAATCTCTTCAATTACACTTCCAATAACCTCAATTCCACCTTAATTTACAATTGCGACTCATGGCCAACCCTTCCATCTTATCATTGGTTCTCTTGTCCCGATTCTCAATTTGGCTACTTTGTTCTTGGTGTAAACTTATCAAACCCACTGCCCAAGACTTGCAGTTCCATTGTTCATGTCCCGATTTCAAAAAGTGAATGTATAGGTTTACCACCACCTTCAGCAGGCATCGACTTTGGTGATAATATTAGCGACATTCTCAATAAAGGCTTTGAGATCACCTGGATTGCCAACACATCGCTGTGTGAAGATTGTGTTATATCAGGGGGAATATGCGGGTATGACTGGACAAGGCAAGAATTCAATTGTTTTTGCCGTGACGCAGCCTATCCGGCAACTTGCCACAGAATGCCAATACCGGCAAGTGTCCCTTCAATACCGCCAGTACTGGCAATCGTCCCTTCAAGTATGTATGCTTACTCTCATCTAACATGTGATTTTTCAATTAGCTAAAAGTTGTTCAATGAGAAGAATTGCTGGGCATATCCTTCCCTCAAACGAAGTGCAGTCATCCTCACTGTGACATGCATGATTGCGTTACAATTTAGACTTTTAAGTCCTAAAACTTTATCACCCCATTCTCAAAAACCTTCCCCGCATTGGATCATTAGGTTAGCATCTGCAAACCCACGAGATTCGACGGTTTAAATGCGACAAGCAAAGATGCTTCAAGTTTACTGTAAAATCCCACATCATAGACAAGTAATTTAAATAAGAACGAGTTAACTGACAAGTCAATCAACCTAAAATTTAGGTTTGACTTGTTCTTTACTTTCCACAACATGAACTCTTGACCCCTCAAATGGGCTAGACTTTTTCCACGGTGAGAACTTTGAGAAAAGGTTTCACTTCTCAATTTCGACTACATAGGAAGAACTCCGGGGGAAATTGCTTCGCATGTTTCCTAGCCACTGTCATCCTCATCACTTCCACGCCCACACCCAGTTTCAACGTTCGATAGCCATTCTTTCTTTTTATTTCCCTCCTTCACGAAATATCATCAGACTGAAACTGATGCCGGTCAAAGTCCACGCTCAGAGTAGCTTCCTCTATTTTACTGAGGAATTAACCACATCCATCTCTTTCACACTTCATCTGGAGAAAGTAAGTAAATAAAAAAAGAATTTCTCCATCCTCAGCTTGCCCCCCTGAATTCCAAACCCTCATTCCACCTGATATTCTCCATCCATGAGAGCATGAACTTACTCAAATGGGTGATGCAGTCACTATCCTTCTCTCCGTCCCTTCACACTCCATCCTTGTCATCGTTCTCGTCATCCTCATCGTTTCGCAAGTTCTTTTATGCAAGGGAGACGACGGTGTTCCCTATACTAACTACCACCGCTCATCTTAAGTACTTGAGGCCTGAGCAATTTCTGTCATGAAAAAGATGGCAAGCTACTGCTTCCTAGCTAAAGATCCAATGTGGATCATCATCATCGTAAATCACAAGAGATGGGCTCGATTCGGCTTGGCTGAGGAGTCGTGGCCCTTTTTGAGCCAGTGATTTTACCCAAGTTGCAGTTTGGGCTGATGATATGTCAATATCACCTGTCAAATCAGTTCAAAAAAGATAATTAGGCAAACTAAAGATAAACTCATCCAGAGGAAGTTTAGAGTGTGTTTGATAACGTTTCTGTTCAAAAATTATTCTAGAGAACAGAAATAGAAAAAATTATTTCTACTTTGGGAATAATTTTTGAACAGAAGAAGGCATTTGGTAAACTTGTTCCCGAGAATAAAAAATGAAAAAAAATATGTTTGGTAAATTTGTGTTCTTTTTTTGTTTCTTTTAATTTTTTTATTTTTTATTTTTTTAATTTTTGTTTCTTTTTGCTTTTTTTCTTCTTTTGGTTGGTCGCCGGCCTCGACCATGGTTGGCGACCGGCCGACAAGGGCCGGAAGCCTTGCCCAGCCATAGCGAGGGCGAGGCTCGGCCTCACCGGGCCACCGCCAGGCCAACAAGCCTTGTCGGTGGCTGGGCGAGCTCGAGCTCACCGGATCTGAGCGAGCTCGAGCTCTCCCAGCCAAGGTGAGGCCGAGCCTCGCCAGGGGCCGGCGACGCTCGGCCTCGCTAGGGGCCGGCGATGCTCCGGCGAGGTTGCCAGCCAAAGAAAAAAAAAAGAAAAGAAGAAAAAAAAGAGAAGAGAGAGAAGAGAGAGGAAATTTGTTTTTAAAATTTGTTCCGGAAACAATAAATATGTTTTTCTTGTTTTTTGTTTCTGTTTCAAATATGTTCCTAGGAACAAAAAAATAGATTTGGAACAAAAACGCAAACAAACGTATTTCTGTTCTTTTTTTATTCCCTGGAAAAAAAACAGAAATTTTATTCATAAATAAAAAAAAAAGAACATTAACAAACAGGCCTTAGTCGCCTTAGTTGTGAGGCTCTAATCCCTTCTGTTCTCTAGTCTAGGTGATGGCCATGCTTCTGTCTTGAACGCTGCAAACGACGTTCGTGAGGTCCTTGTTGAAGTTTCCTCAAAGCGAACCGTGAAGGAGATTGGCAAAGCTCGTTGATTAGTCAGGGGCTGCGTGTAGGTATTGTAAAATGGGGAATATTAGTCCAAGTCGTCCCAAGTCAAGTTTACAATTAGCTGGCAGCTCAAGCTACTTGGCTTTGTTTCCAAGTACCTTGTTCTCCTTCTTTTCCTCTCAGCTTTTGTCTCACCGCGCCAAAGACTTGGTCTTTCATAAGGCCAAGCCGAGAGGTTCTCGTTAATGCATTGGGTCATGTCATTCATTCCAAAATCAGCATTATTATTTATCCCTCCGCATCTTCTTCCTTTGTATTTACCCTTCTCCTTGTTTTGCTCCAGATCCAGCTACCTTCGGATAGAACTTACCATGTTATGTTCCTCTCTCTCCTTGCTCTTCTTCCTCATCTCCCTCCAAATTCACTTCCTGGCGCCAGCTGCCAGCGTGTTGCCACCGTTCCAAGAGTGCGCTCCTTCTAATTGCGGAGGTCAAGAAGTCAGCTATCCTTTCAGGGATAACAAGCGACCGAGTCACTGTGGGCATCCAGACTACGAGCTCAACTGCGATGGAGATAACCTGACCCTGTCCATGGAGTCCCTGGAATATCGAGTGATCCACATGAATACCAGCACAAAGATCCTTGTGGTGGCAAGGTTGGATTTATCAGAAGATATATGTCTTGAAACATATAATGAAACCATTTTAGACTTGGATCTCTTCGACTACACTTCCAACGACCTCAATTCCACCTAATTCTTCGATTGCGACCAATGGCCAAACCCTTCATGGTCAACCTCTACATCTTATAATTTCTCTTGTCCCAAGTCTCAAGATGGCTACTTTGTTCCCGGGGTCAACCTTCCAAAGCCACCGGTCAACAGATGCAGTTCCATTGTTCATGTCCCGATTTCAACAAGTGAACCTTCAGGTTTTCCACCACCTTCAATAGACGGCAACAATAATCCTACTATTAGTGAGATCCTCAACAAAGGCTTTGAGATCACCTGGATTCTCAACACTTCGCAGTGCGAAAGTTGCAATAAATCCGGCGGAAGATGCGGGAATGGCTGGGCAGGGCAAGAATTCAATTGTTTTTGCCCTGACGGAGTCTATTTAACGACTTGCGGCCAACCGGGTATGTATGCTTACTCTCGCCTAACTTGTGGATTTCAATTAGTTAATATTATTCCATGGGAGGGATTGCTGGGTTTGATTGTTATTTGGAAAAACGATCCGCTCATGCCCCCTAAAAGCCCGATAGTCTCATTTGGCTGGGCATGCCCTTCTCTCCGATATGACAAAGTGCAGTAATCTCATTCTCGCCGTGACATAATCATGCCAAGATTTAGACTCCAAGTCCTAAAACTTTATCACCCCATTCTCAACAGCCTTCCTTGCCTTAACTGTTGGATCATTAGGTCTGTATCTGCAAACCCGCAAGATCCAACGGTTCAAATACGACGAGCAATGGTGCTCCGAGTTTACCTTAAAATTTCACATCATGGACCAGACTTAGCATAAGTCAATCGACCTAACTTTTAAATTTGACTTGTTCTAAAGTTTCCACAGCATCAACTCTTGACCCCTCAAATGGGCTACGCTTTTTCCACAGTGGGAACCTTGAAAAAAGGGTTCCACTTCTCAATTTCAACTTCACAGGAAGAACGCGGGACGAAATTGCTTTGCATGTTTCCTCTGTCTTCCTCATCACTTCCACCTCCAGACCCAGTTTGAATGCTCACTCCTCCACGAAATTTCATAAGACTAAAACTGGTCTCGGTCAACTTTGACCATCAAATAGATTTCTATATCATACTGAGGAAGAATTAGCGACATCCATCTCTTTCACGCTTGAGTCCGGAGAAAGTGAATACAAAAAGAATTTATCCATCCTCAGCTTGCCCCTGTGAACTCTAAACCCTCGTTCCACAATTTATTGTCCACCCATGAGAGCATGAACTTACTCAAATGGGTAACGCAGCCACTCTCCTTCTCTCCTCTCCTTCAAGCTTCGTCCTCGTCTTCGTCCTCTGCCTAGCTTGGTATATGCTTCGAAGTTGAAGAACTGACACGACTGTAATAGGACTTAGGACCGATTCAAACCAACTCCATTTGATGTTTCTGCAAATGTTTTCCACACCCTCTGCTACTTTATTCGCCTATCCTCTGAAATCCTCTGCCTCCTCTGAAATCCTCTGCCTCCGTTCGGTTCGAATGTATCATCCAAACTTCATGTGTGTGCAGCAAATTGTCACCGATTTTCGCAAATGTTTTCCACTCTCTCTCCTTCCTCTTTCTCCTATGCCCTGAAATCCTTTGCCTCCTTCCGGTCCAAATAAATCATCCAAACTTCATGTGTGTAGCAAATTGTCACCAATTGCTCCTTATCATCATCTTCGCCAACTTCTATCGAGCTCCATCGGATCATGCACAGTACGAGGCCTGCATGCCTCGAAACTGCATATATGGGCCGAAAATCAGCTACCCTTTTAGGATTTATGGCGAACAAGAGTCCTATTGGGGCTATCCGAATTTCAAGATTACCTGCAAAGAGACATACCCTGTCCCGACTTTCTTGGATGGGGAATTCACCATCAAGGATATCTTCTATGCAAACAATTGGTTCCTCCTGCTAATGCCCGTGTAGCAGTAATCCTGTGATGCTCCACCCCATAATATCAGTCTTGAAAGGACGCCTTTCAATCTCAGTTCCACTAATGCCGATCTGTTCTTCTACTACAATTGCACCTTGCAGCCAACAAGCTTTTACAAATCCAGTGGACTGTCCTCGTTTTTCTTTTTTTTGGTCTAAACTGTCCTCGCAGCTTCACCCACAATTCTTTTACTTTTTTTCCTGAGGAAGCATTGCAGGAAATGAATTCCTATTCTGTCATCAGCTCCTGCTATTCCGCAGTTAGCATTCCTCTTTACATTAATGCCCATTTCACGGGCTTGAAGAAGGATTCCTATTGAACTGGACTGCGTTAATAGTTAGCTCTTTAGTTCGGTATCTGCTACCATAACATCAAATGGTTAAATAAATTGAGTGAAGATGCTCCGACTTCACCGTAAAATTTTGCAAATGTTGGGCTTAAACTACAAGTTTCTTCTTGGGCTTTTATTATGGACACAACCAAATGATCATTTGGGTAGTTGGAATATATTATTGATAGAGGTGAATTGCGCACTTAATTAAATCTTTGCACAATCAATGAAAATTTTGTTCATGATGATAGTGGGGAAATAAATACTGTAGATGTTTTTACTATTATTTAAGAACTGTATCATTTATACGTCTTGTGGATAATGTCCTCAAGCTTTTCCAATTTCTTTGCCTTGGCTTAGGACTGGACTTGCTTACCGCTGCAAACAAAACTCTCCGATCTGTTGTGTCCCAAGACATCTTATGGGAACCTCATATTTTGATGTTTCTATCTTTCTGCAATAGTTTGCTAGTTATCAATTGGGTGTTCATTCTTGCCTGAACATGAGCTGCCCAATTGTTTTATCTGTGGGGCGACTTCTAGTCAAACCTACAGGTCCGCTTAGAGGCTAAAAGAGTCAAGACATGTCCAGAATATACCGCCCATTCAATACACAGAAAGTTTTATCTGTGTCCGCCTCTGATACCACATCGTCGATCATATTGCAGTGTGTTTGCTACTTTTAAACCAGATAACTTTTTTTGCTGTCTTCCTGATAGCTCTAGAATTAAGGATTTGAGCTAATGTCTATACTTGTTAGTCAATCAAGCGCAGATCCATTTGCATGTGTTTCCAATTCTCTGGTAAGATGTCACTAATCGATCCAAACTGGTGAATCTGTAATATTTTCACTCGATCGAGGGGGCTTTTTTTCTTCCTTGAAACAGAATGATCTCTTATATTTCTTAGACACTTTGAAGTTGTCAGTTTGCAATTCGTTGACACATTTTTCACTCTTGATGACTATTGTCTCAGGAAAACAAAGGGTTGGAGCGAAAATTGGAATAGGTAATTATTTCAAGACTTTCTCTTCCGCTTCTCTATATTCTCCTCCGCAATTTGTTGTGACTTTTTGGCATTAATCTTGCATCGTTGCTCGATGGAATCAATATTTCCAAAATATCCTAGAAGCCTTGAAGAAGTGAGATTGCTGTTAAAAAATATTCTCCATTTTTTCAGGAATGGCTGCATCGGGAGTTGGAATTGGGATCACCCTTATTATAATGCTTTCCTTCAAGAAGAAACGAGTGATTAGAATTATTATGGCTTTGATAAAGCATAGGAGCGAGCAATTCGATGGCGAAATGAAGATTGAGGGACTTGTCTCTTTGAGAAGATATACCTACAAAGACATCAAGAGGATGACCAACTCTTTCAAAGAAAAGTTAGGCGAGGGAGGCTACGGCTGCGTGTATAAAGGCAAGCTTCATGATGATCAATTTGTGGCAGTAAAGCTTCTAAAGAAGCTGAAAGGCAATGCTGAAGAATTTTTCAATGAAGTTGCGAGCATAAGTAGGACTTCTCATATCAATGTTGTTAACCTCTTGGGGTTTTGTTTTGAAGGAAGAAAAAGAGCTTTAGTTTATGAGTTCATGCCCAATGGATCACTTGAAAAATTCATATTCAATAGGAGTAACACTTTGGAGGTAGATCAACAATTGAGTTGGGACACATTGTACCAGATTTCACTCGGCATAGCTCACGGGCTAGAGTACTTGCATAGAGGATGTAATACAAGGATCCTACACTTCGACATAAAACCTCACAACATTCTTCTTGATGCAAACTATTGTCCCAAGATTTCCGACTTTGGTCTTGCCAAAATATGCCCAAGAGAAGAGAGCATCGTGTCATTGCTTGGTGCCCGAGGCACCGCCGGATACATTGCTCCTGAGCTAATCATAAGGAACATCGGAGAGGTTTCTCACAAATCAGATGTCTATAGTTATGGCATGATGGTTCTAGAGATGGTCGGCAAGAGGAAAAATATTGAAGTCACGGTAGATCATACGAGTGAAATATACTTTCCTCATTGGGTCCATCGACGCTTGGAGCTCCGAGAAGAGCTTGGCCTACATGGGATCACAAATAAGGAGGATGAAGGAATTGCAAAGAAGATGATTGTAATAGGCTTATGGTGCATTCAGATTGATCCAAGAGCTCGACCATCGATGACTGGAGTTGTGGACATGCTAAAAGGTAGTGTTGAGACCTTACAAATTCCTCCCAAACCATCCTTGTCATCACTCTCAAGATCACCCGAGGCTTGTCCATGTGAAAGTTCATCTATGCCAGAGAGAAATGACTTGGGACAATTCAATATCAATTACGTTAGACTAACATAGTTTGTAATAGATCATTTACGGGGCTCAACATATTTACTGCTTCTGACCTGCACTCGCATATACTTCAAGTGCCTTTTAGCAGAGACGTCCACGACTTCTTTTAGAGAATATATTTGAGCCCTTCCTTTTGCATATATTCAAAAGAAGCGCCTTCTCATCGTGTACGTAATATAATGAAAATAATAGAAGTCAAACTGGTCAAAGATGTTCTTCTCCAACAGAAAAGAAAATCAACATCCGGCACCCCAAGAATCAGATTTGATTCGGATTAAAAAAACGCGCATTTAGACTTTGAAAAAAAAAACAATAAATCCTCCAAATAGATCAGATTTCGTACATGACTTAAATTGTAGACATAATTTTTTGCGTCAATGCACGGTGCCGGTAGTCCAAATTTCGAAATTCAATACTTTCATGTATATCATATGTATATATGTATTTGGTGTGATGTTTAGACCTTTTTTCTCTAACAGTTTTCTAGGATTATTGTTCCGTAAAGTATTATAATCGAGAATTTTAGAAAATGAAAACACTACAACCTTATAGCTCTTGATTACGTATTAAATTTTGCTCGCAATGATTTGAGATCTTTAATCTCTTAATCGTAGTCACGTATATTGTTGACACCTAATTTTTTTTCTCAAATAGATACTTAAAAAAAAAAACCTGCCTTTCCTTCCTTTCCCCACATGGGCCTGGGCCCCGACCCCTTCTTTTCCTTCTTCTCTTCCAAGCCCGGCCCTCTCCTCCTCTTTCCCTCTTTTCCTTACGCATTCTGCTACGGTGAAGAGGAAGGACGCTGGGTACGAGCAAAGGAGACAACAGAGGCAGAGGAGGCAGAGGAGGCAGGAGGAGAGCGTTCGACTGGAGTTGATGGTCGGGGATCAGCCCAGCAGAGATGATCGGGTAGGTTAAAACGGAGATGGGAGCGGGGGAGACAGAGAGGGGGATAGGAGACCAGGATAGAGATAGAGAGAGAGAGAGAGAGAGAGAGAGAGAGGAGATTTGAGAGAGGGAAAGAGAGTCCGAGGGAAAGGAACTGAGAGAACGACTGAGAGTGAGAAGGAATTCTTTGGTCGCTTGGCCACCTCGGAGTCCCGTTCGATGACCTCGGCCGCTATCCTTGTCGTCCCGATTTTGCTTTCCCGATGCCCAGATATCTGGTAAGTGTCCTTTCGGTCCGAAGTTCCCTAGCCCCGAGGATTT
Source organism: Eucalyptus leucophloia subsp. euroa (assembly GCA_017140325.1). Taxonomy (NCBI): domain Eukaryota; kingdom Viridiplantae; phylum Streptophyta; class Magnoliopsida; order Myrtales; family Myrtaceae; genus Eucalyptus; species Eucalyptus leucophloia. The sequence continues at coordinate 10,370,640 of CM029469.1, read as the reverse complement.
TGACTCGGAGACACCAAGGCGACTGGCCATAGCTCAGCTCGTCTCGAGCTCGTCATCTAACCGTGGTCTCCGAGCCAGGAAGGGACTCTCGCTCATCCTACGAGTCTTTCGTTGCCTAAACAAATTTTGGCTAGACCATGAAATTGAGGCTTGCTATATCTTGTATTCATGGATTTGTCTTCAAACAGCCTGTATCTGTTGTTTTCGAGCTTCGTTTGTCGATATTCTTGAGTTTGAATGTGAGTTCGAGTTATGAAGATAGGTCTAAGTTTTCTTGTCCATCCGTGTCCACCATGTGTTCGAAGCAGCAATGCCCGAACTAAAACCTTTCGTTTTAGTCTTGGATTCCTTCTTATACTGATGTATCAAAGATGTGTCTTTTTTTTTTTTTTTTTTTTTTTTTTTTTTGGGCGGCATAAGGCTTCTAAGGTCCGTGGGATATATTTCAAGTCAAGTTTCATTTCTACTAAGTTTGATTCTCCCCAAGTTCTTGGTTGCCTTTTGTTGGTTGCCTTTTGTTTTATGTTTTGGTATGTTCTATGAAGGCTCTTTGCGGTGGTGGCGTGGCCATGAGGGTCGATTTTAAACGAATGATGGGGATTGTTGTTGAAGGGCAGCAGTCCAATAACTAGTGGTGATGGTTTTATTAATTATTGTGATGGGCCTAAGTTGGCCCGTCCAGCCATGTTGGGCCTAAAAGTCTGGCCCACAAGATTAGGGCCCATGGATGGAGGGATACATTGAAAAGTTGTAACTTTTGGGGACGTCTTTTGCCGAAGTGACACGTCCTTTGGAGAAGACGTATTTAAGGGGAAAAGAGAGGGAGGAACGCACCTTTTGACAATACGTACGTTCCTCCTCCCCCTCTCCCTCAAAACACTCTAAAAATAACAGTAAAAAAAAGGAGGCAACACTCTCTTCCCTTCAAGGCAAATTCACGTCATCGGATCGAACGGGATTAGTTTCTCTTCTTTATATCGACGTCGGTGTTTAATCTGTGGCTAATAAAGTATGTTTAATTCTGTGATATGCCTTAGGATCGGTGATACATGTGATTTTCCCGGGCTTGTCTTCCACACTCGTTTTAGAGGTTCGATTTAGTCTCGAATCTATTTTTGGGAATCCGATATTCCCTTCATTGGTATTAGAGGCCTAGTTCATGTTTTCCCAACCTCTTTCATGTTTATGAATGATTTTTGATTGAATTTTTGTGAAAAATCAGCCGACACCGATAGGGGGTGGAAAAATCTTGGCACCCGATTATGTTCGCCTCGCTTTTTGGTTTCCTCTAAGTCGAAATTTTTTCTAAAAGCATAGGATCGAAGCCCCGTCAAGATGAGAAAAACGAGTGGCGGATCGCCATTGGGGACCGCCGGACGCGCCGCCACGTGCGGTCGAAACAAAGGGGGGTCATTGGCGCGTGCAATGCAGGCACCATTTTGGTCGAAGGCGCGTGCGACTCAGGCGCCATTTCGGTCAAAGGCGCATGTGATGCACGCGTGCGGTGCTGGCATGTGCCATGTCATCGTGATGTCATCCAGGCACGCGTGTGGCATGTGCCAGTCAGCTCATCCGACCAAGCCGAGCAGTCCGTCCGGCCCGACCGGTCCGACCCGACCGCCCATTAACCTCGACCCGGCTGACCGTCGACCGTCAACCGTTGACTTTGACCATTAACCCAAAAAAAAAAGAAAAAAGAGGAAAATAATGTGTTCATTTTTCCAATTAAGTCTATGTGGATTATATGTGATTTCTTATTTGTTCTGCATTTGTTGCAGGAACAATGCCTCCCCTTAGGTTGCGCACACACACTCGCACAATTACCGATGAACAAAAGGAAATGCTTTCTAAGTTGATAGCTGAGCTGATTGATCATCGATGAGAGAGTGGCGACTTAATTGATCACCTTCTTGAAGTCAACAGGAAAATACAAAAGGTCATATGGAATGGTCGTCCCATGCCACAGTCTAAAATGATGCGATTTTTCATGAACACTCTTCCATAAGAATGGCAAGGAGTGTTAAATCACGTATGGGAAGTCAACAGAGCTGTTTCATATAGGAAAATTGTGATGAATTTTATAGATGATTATTACTGGATTATTACAAGGGAAAATATTAAGAAATTGAACAAAAGAGGATCTTTCCCAGTTCATATATTGACTTGGTGCTAGATGTTTTAGCTGGTCTTTATTTAGTGTACTTTGTGGACATCTTATGTAATGTTATCTACTTAGTTATTGATGATGTGATAACTGATATGTTAGTTATATTATGTAAAAGCATTATTATTATATCATTGTTTGATATCAAGTATTATTTGCTTTCTGTTATTGTTGATTGCTGTAGGTAGTTCATAGAAGTTTTTGTAGCTTCATAGAATTTATTTTGTATAAGATAATTATATTAATGATAGTTTTAAGTTAGGATTTTTGGAGGATGATTGGAAATATAGTGACATTTTGATTATGAAACCTTACTTTAAATTGTTCATTAATATGATGGGTTTGTGCAAAATTGATGCAAAAATGATAAGCATTAATAATTCATGCATTTATGCCTGATATGCTCAGATCAATGGCTTTAGCCACAAAGAGCATAGTCACTAAGCTGAACAAAGGTGAGAATCTCAACGGCGATAACTATGAAATATGGCACATGAAAATCCAATATGTGCTGGAAGAGCAAGAGACACTAGAAGCTCTTAACCTGACAATGGTAGAACCTGAAGAAGGAAACACTGCACAGTACAAGAGAGATAAGGAAGCATTTATTGCATGGAAAAGAAAGAACTCTCTTGCTCACATTACGTTGCTAAGTAACATGGAAAATGACGTCATGTGAGAGTTTATGCGTTTTGAGAATGCCAAGGAAATGTGGGAAGCATTGATAGCAAGATTTGGCCATACTTCGGTGACCAAACTGAGGCAGTTTACTATTAGGTTTGACTCTTATAAGAAGCCTCATGGTTAGACTATGAAACAACATCTTAGAAAGATGTCAAACATGACTAATGAGCTAAAAGATGCTGGCTATGTCTTGACTGATGAGTAGCAAGTACAAGCAGTGATTTGTTCCTTGCCTCAGAGTTGGGAGCATATGAAGGTGCACCTGACCCATAATGAGAATATCAAAACCTTTGAGGATGTAGTGCGTCATCTTGAGCTGGAAGAGGACCGCCTCTTGGTGGCTAAACCAGAAGCTGAAATTTATAATACTGGTTCTAGCTCACATAGAGCTTCGAGCTTCAAGCGCAAACGTCCTAACTGGTTCGATAAAGGGAAAGGCAAGGAAGTAGGTCTTTCAGGGAAGAAACCTAAGTTTAACCAATATGAAAGAGGAAAGCGTCATCGAATGAAGAAGTTTACAAGGGTGAAGTGTTATGATTATGACAAGAAGGGTCACTATGCTCGCGACTGTCGTGAGCCAAAGAAAGTATACACCCCTTGTACTTTTTAGAACTTTGCTTATGTGTTGAGTTGTACTCTTAACTGAGTTTAATCCTTTGTGGATTGTGGATTCAGGAGCAACAAACCATGTAGTGAAGGATAGAGAATCCTTCATGGAATTCCAACGAATACCAACTGGAACTAAGTGGATCTATGTGGGAAACAACTCCAGAGCTTAAGTAAAAGGAATTGGCACCTGTCAACTGAACATGCATGATGGACGCACTTTGTTCCTACATGATGTATTGTATGCTCCAGAGATTCGTTGGAATTTAGTGTCTGTTTTAGTGTTGGTCAAACTAGGTTTTAATATGAACTTCCATAATAGAGGTGTGGATTTGTTTTTGGATACAAATTTCTATGATTGTGATTGTTTTTTGGATGGTTTCATTGTGTTAGGTATTGACTATGTTAATGTAAATGTTTGTTATTCCCTTTTCACGTCTCCTAATTTATATAATAATGATGTGAATGTGTGGCATACTAGACTTGGTCATATTGGCCAACAACGTATGAATAGACTAGCCAAAGAGGGCTTGTTAGGCAACATTGAAAAAGTTGATTTGCCCATATGTAAGCATTCCCTAGTAGGCAAAACGACAAGAAAACCATTTGAAAAAAGTAAAAGAGCCGAATTTTCTTTGCATTTAATTCATTCTGACGACTATGGTCCGATGAATGTGAGAGGAAGGCATGTGGCTATTTATTTCATCACATTTATAGATGATTATACTCGATTCGAATATGTCTATTTGATTTCCCATAAATCTGAAGCATTTAGTTGTTTCAAAAGGTTTATGAACTTGGTAGAAAATCAATTAGACAAGAAAATAAAAGTATTGCGATCCGATCGAGGTCGAGAATATTTGAAAATAAAAGTATTGCGATCCGATCAAGGTCGAGAATATTTATCTGATGAGTTCAGAAAATTATGTGATGAAAAATGAATAGAAAGACAGTTGTCTATTCCATATACTTCTCAACAAAATGGTGTTGCGGAGAGGAGGAATAGAACTCTACTGGAAATGGTTAGGTCAATGATGGTACATGCTAACTTACCTATCACTTTTTGGAGTGATACGTTATTAACTGCTGCCTATATACTTAACCGAGTGCATTCCAAATCAGTTACTTTCACTCCATATGAGTTTTAGACAGGCAGAAAATCGGACTTAAGTTTTCTTAAACCATTGGGTTGTGCTACCTATACTCATGAGCCTTCTCATAAGTTTGGGAAATTGGGTCATAGAGGAAAGAAGAGTATTTTCATAAGATACTTTGAACACTCGAAAGGGTATGTGTTCATAAGTGAGCAGGAATGTGGAAGTATAATTGAATTCGAATCACGGATGACATATTCTTAGAGAATGAATTTCCTAAGAATGGCGAAATAGGTGAGGATTACTCCCAATTTTAAACATTGGATCAAGATAATGAACTTAATAGAGTTCGTCCAAGTGGGAGTAATATGAGAAGTGATGAATTTAATTCAACTCACTTTCAATCACAACCACATGATGAGATGATATCGTCATTATCTAATCCGAGTGGGAGCCTGATGGAGAATAATGTGCAAAGTGTACAATCTCCCATACGACAAATAAGTCGTAAAAGTATTCCTCGTCGACATTTTGATATTGAAAGAGAAACTTTCATGATTGCTCTACAAGATGAAGATGAGTCAAGAAATATTAGTAAGGCTCTAAATTGCCCTAGTAAAGAAAAATAGATTCATGTAATGGAGGAGGAGATTGAGTCAATGAAGTCAAATCAAGTTTGAGAACTTATTGATCTTCTAAAAGGACGCAAAGCTATTGGGAACAAGTGGGTTCTAAAAAATAAAGCAAAAAGCTGATGGCTTGATAGAAAAGCATAAGGCTCGCCTTGTGGCGAAGGGGTATAATCAACAGGAATGAATTGATTATAAAGAAACATTTTCTCATGTAGTGAGATTTATCTCGATTCGCATTATTCTGGCAATAGTAACTAGTATGGATCTTAAGTTACATCAAATGGATGTAAAGACTGCTTTCTTCGATAGAGAATTAGAGGAAGAAATATATATGGAACAACCTGTTGGTTTCATTAAAGAAGGCCAAGAAGGAAATGTATGTCGACTTTTGAGATCGATATACGGCCTTAAGCAGTCATCGAGACAATGGTATATACGTTTTCATAATGCCATAATGGCATATGATTTTACAATGATAAATGAAGATCATTGTGTATATATCAAAAAATCTAAAGATCAATTTGTGATCATATCATTATATGTTGATGATATACTAATTGCTGGAAGCAATATAGAGTTTGTAAATATTGTGAAGAGTTGGTTATCTTTCAACTTTGAGATGAAAGATATGGGTGATGCTGCATATATTATTGGAGTTAAGATTTCAAGAGATCGTTTGAAGATGTCGTTCTCTCTTTCGCAAGAAACATATATAAATAAGGTTCTTGAACGATTTTGTATGTAATATTATAAACCCATGGACACTCCTATTGCAAAAGGTGAAGGATTGAGCCATAGACTATGTCAAAGGACTCCACAAGAGAAGGAACAAATGAAACATGTTCCTTATGCTAATACTGTTATGAGTTTGATGTACGCTATGATGTGTACAAGACCTGACATATGTTTTGCAGTTGGAACGGTGAGTAGATACCAATCTAACTCAGGTCAAGCACATTGGAAGGCCGTTAAGAGAATACTGAGGTATCTTAATGGAACTGCTGATTACAAGCTGAATTACCAAGGAAATGATCTGTGACTTGAAGGCTATTCAGATGTTAATTGGGGAGGAGATGTAGACGAAAGGAAATCTACCTCTGAATTTGCTTTCTTACTGAACAATGGCGCCATATCATGGAGCAGTAAGAAGCAAATGTGTATAGCCTTATCCACGATGGAAGCTGAGTTCGTGGCATTATCAATAGCGGTACAAGAAGGAGTTTGGCTTAAGAGATTTTTAAATCATTTAGGTGTTATTGAGAAAGCTGCAAATCCATTATTGGTTAACTGTGATAGCCAAGCAGCTATAGTGTACACCAAAGATCCAAAATATCATGGCAAGACCAAACATATATATACCAAGTATAACTTTGTCAAATATATGGTTGCACGAAAGGATGTGAACTTACAGTACATATCTACGCATAGAATGGTAGCAGATCCTATGACAAAGCTAATACCTAGAGATGTGTTTTGTGGTCATGTAAAATCTCTAGGATTGCGTAGAGTCTAACTTACTGGATATTGTAATTTCATTGAGTTGTTCACATTTATGAACTTGTGTTCTTCATTATTAATGTCTATGAATCTTTGTTTGATCTTTATGCATCTTAATGCTCAGTATATTACTTTAAGTTGAGAAAGTATGTTGGACATATATAAGATTGGCTCACTTACACGGGTAATCACATCTATTTACTATGTGATAAATAGAGATAAGCGGTTTTTAAGCTTATTATCTAGTTGATAATCGAGAGCTCAAGCTTAAAATATATATGTCGCCTTAACTAAGTGTTAAGATGAGGACATGATGTGTATTATGTTCGAAAGTAAAATACCCCACATATTTTACTTTATTTGTCTAAGATGCCAGATGTGAGTTCTAATGAATTATGTGAATGAGTAGATACGTGAACTCAAATTAGACATTAGGTATGTTTGAACTATCATTTGTACGGTATTGAAGGTGTAGACATACACTCCATGGAAAATGAGTTAATACTGTAATACGTATTTCATACTATGTATGCATGAGACGACCAATAAGAGTGGCAAAAGTTTGATTTCAACTTTTATGCCGTGTGAGACTCTTGAGGAAAAGAGTTCCTTAATTTGAGTGCCCTCATGACTCTCACTTATTCTCAAGATTTCTATTTAGTGTTTGTTATCTTAGGATGTTGTCGATGATTATGAGTTGATTCGATCTAATTGAACATTTCTAGAAAAGTAAACTGAATTGAGATTGAGAGTTTGAAGAAAAGAGGAAGATCGAATTTGGAGAACCACGGTTTAGTTTTTGTATTCATTGGTTGACCAATTATGACTGTCTTTGGGATAATTATAATTGTGAATACAATATATATATATAAGAGATCGAGAGAGATATAAATGTGATCGATCAATCTAGGGTACTGCATACTAAATCTACTCAGAGTGTGATGCCTATTATGAGCTATTATATATTATATATTCCTAACAGATGTACGGCAACGAGCTCTCAAAATATGCTGGTCACACGGATTATTCACTAATATGAATATTGAAAAGAGGTAAAGATGATCCTATTTGGCCTACCATGTGCGAGTGGGAGATGATGGTTTTATTAATTATTGTGATGGGCCTAAGTTAGCCCGTCCACCCATGTTGGGCCTAAAAGCCTGGCCCACAAGATTAGAGCCCATGCATGGAGGGATACGTTGAATAGTTGTAACTTTTGGGGGACGTATTTTGCCAAAGGGACACGTCCTTTGGAGAAGACGTATTTAAGGGGAAAAAGAGAGGGAGGAACGCACCTTTTGATAGTACGTACATTCCTCCTCCCCCTCTACCTCAAAACACTCCAAAAAGAACAATAAAAAAAGGAGGCGACACTCTCTTCCCTTCAAGGCAAATTTACGTCATCGGATCAAACGGGATCAGTTTTTCTTCCTCATATCAGCGTTGGTGTTTAATCTGTGGCTAACAAGATATGTTCGATTCTGTGATGTACCTTAGGATCGGTGATACATGTGATTTTCCCGGGCTCATCTTCCGCACTCATTTTAGAGGTTCAATTTAGTGTCGAATCCATTTTTTGGAATCCAATATTCCCTTCGGGTGGTATCTTGTGTTGGGGATCTGGGGATATATGCATTTGCATGATCTCGTCTGATGATGGGCGGACGTCGGTGAGACTTGGCGGAGTCTCGGGCGTGGGCGTGGGCGTGGGAGTGGGAGAGAAGCTGCTATTCAGGGGATGGGATGAGTCCAACTTGGACTTAAGACATGGGGAGCCTTGTGTTTGGTTTGGGCTGAATTTTGTTGTTGGGCTTAGGTTAGTTTATTGGGTTTAAGGTTATTTTCATGTCTAATAAGGAGTTTGTGGATAGGTCAAGTAAGTGGGCTAATTTCGGAGCCGGGCTTATTTCAGACGTGCTACAAGTTGTTTTAAAGTGATCGCAATGTAAGTGGGCTTAAGTGTTTTCTTTTGATAAATTTGGACTTGATCTTGGCCCTTTTCCGAATGGGTTTAAGTCATTGAGCCCACTTCTTCAATTAGGCTTTTAGTGTTCATGACCCAAACTCATGAGTCCTTACCCGACCCACATTTGAATTGGGCCGAGGGCGCGACCCGAGTTACAATTTTCGGGATAAAAAATTGCAAATATATATATATTTAAAAATTTCAAATGTTTTTATTTTTTATAAAATCAAAAAAAATTAAAAATTAGTTTTTGAATAGTTTTCTCTTAAAGTGTGGGAAAATCATCGGCAAAAATGGGGCTCAAAATTGACCAAAATCTTAGGGCCTTGCAATAAGGTTCTAATATTTCCCTTTTTGAGACAAAGTATCAAATGATGGCGCAGTTTCAATATATTGATTGTGATTTCCCTTTAACCTAGTTAGGAATGTCATTTTTCATTTTTCATTTTTCTTTTTAATGTTAAATTATTGCTTTTCCTTGTAATTTATTTAATACTTTCTTGGTTACTGATTGTTATTTTAATGATTGCATACCCGCATGATCATATAATATGTTAGTGGATAAATTTAAAAATCAATCCAGATTATCTGATTGTTGAAATGAACAAGATTAGGTACTGAAATGGCACTAATTAGTTAGTTAGTGTAATCAAGTCTTCGACCCTGGTTTCTCTAGTTGTGTGGGAAGCGAGGTACACTCTCATACCTCACTTGGTTCCTAGCTAACTCCAATAGGCTAGTGGCGATTCTTAATTGCAAAATTCTTAAAAACACCTCAATATTGTTTAAGGTATGGGCTAGGGAGAGCTCTTGCCTAATCATGGGTCTTAGGTCCGTTCTTTAGGTAATGCCCTTTAAACCTATTCCCTCCCCTTGAGGGGTAGGTCGCAACATATATAATACAAGCCACCAAGTTATTAGCTTATTGGTTACTGAAAGTGTAAAAGAGAACATAAAAAATGCCAACCATTGCAACTTTCCATAGACACTGTATTCTGTAAAATTTAATCATGAAAATTTCGCTACCATAAAACTTACTAATAATAAATGAGATTTAAGACACTTAAATGCAGGTGTTTACTAACACCATGACAACATTTGTTCATAGGCTACATTAAAGGGAGTTGCAACTCCTATGTGGGACAAAAATCCCAAGGAAATATGCAACATAATTTTTTTTTTCTGTTAGCACTAAAATTTGTATAATGGATGAAATGATGAAAAATGAACAATTTTTTGCGTTGCTTAGTAAGAATTGTGGGATAATTACCTAGTCAGTCCCAAATTTATTGTCTAAATGCTAATTATGTCATACATTTATCAATTTTATCAATGTAGTCCTAAACATTTACTCGAAATTTCAAAGTAGTTCTTCCGAAAAATTGACGTTGGAAATTGTTAGTATGATGTCCAATCATCGCTGATCGTACTATATGTGGATCATCACATCAACAATTTCTGACAGCAATTGGTCGAAAATACTACGTAGGAATATCTCGTCAAACTTATAATTATAATAATAAATTTGAGAAATTTAAGATTGAATTGACACTCATATAATATGTATAGAACTGAACTGAATTGATATTTTTTTCTTAAGATTTTTGTAACGGGAACTTTGTTCCCAAGTGTAATTTAGAGGTCCCTTTGGCTCATATGGTTCAAGGTTTGTTCCTAACGATTTGGTAGATCATCATCAATTTCAACACTTCAACAAGTAGCTGGGCCCTCAAATGTAATCATTATTAAGAGGTCCCTTCGACTAGGAAGTATTATGGTCAGTTCCTCAAGACTTTCTAGTGTAGATTTTCCATGTAGGACAACGATGTATTTACAATGGGTGCTTGAATAATGGACGCATGGGACCAATTTCTGCCTTGCTTGGCATTTACTTTGAAGTCAATGAACTAGCGCACGACATTTATCGGAGCTAGGACCAATTCAAACTAACTCCATTTGATTTCTCTTCTATCCTGCTCTACCTCCTTCCAGTTCAAATGAATCTCCAGAGCTTCAACTGTGGAGCTAGTTGTTTCCGGTTAGGCCTTGTCGTTATCTTCGCCATCTTAGGGCTTGCATGGTAACGTTTCTATTTCTCTTGATTTATATTCTTTTGTTCCCCAGAACAAAAAGAGAACATAAATCTATTTGGTAATGTCAACTTATTTTTCTATTCCTCGGAAAAGAAAAATGGTTGGGGAATAGATTTGGAATAGAAACAAGAAATAAAAAAAAAAAATAACTTCTTGTTCCTAGGAACAATTTCTAGAAATAAGTTTTTTTTTTTCTATTTTTCTTTTGCTCTTCCTCCTTGTTGCGGCCACCACCGGCCGCCTGCCAACCGTCGGCCACCTCCTGCTACACGTAGCCATTGTTAGCAGCCGATCACAGGTGACGGTTGTCGCGATAGTTGCTACCACTCGTAGCCCATCGGCCGACGACCGCCACCATCCACCGGTAGCTTGCCGTCGCCAACCGCCGCATGACAACCGCTTGTCGCCGCCGATCGCCACCCATAGCTCACTGGCCACTGCCCTCTCCCACAGCCAGTGGGTTGTGGGCGGCAATCCTGCAATGGCGGTCGGCGGAAACAGTTGGCAATCGTGTGGCGGTCGTGGGGCGGTCGTGTGAAGGTCGTGCGGTGGTCATGCTGCCATCATGCAGCCATCATGCGATGGCAGGCAACGATTAGTGGTCCGGGAGTAAGATGAAAAAACAAATCAATACAAAAATTTATTAATTTTTACTAACGTATTTCTATTCTTTTTATATTCCAAGAATATAAATTTTATATAATTACCAAACACCTTATTTTACTCAAAAATTGTTCTCGGAGCAAAAATAGAAAAAAACTCAGAAATAGAAAAAAACTCTTTCTAAAAAAAAAATAGTTCCCCTAAATAGAAACGTCGTCATGCGCACCCTTAGTCTATCAAGCTATATTTGAAGATGCATAGTACGAGGCCTACACACCTTAGAATTGTAGATATGGCCCAAACATCAGCTACCCTTTCGAGATTTCAGGCAAGCAAGACTCCTATTGTGGTTATCCGAATTTCAAGATCACCTACATAGGGATATTCCCAGTCCCGGATTTCTCGGTCAGTGAGTTCATCATCAAGGAAATCTTCTACGCGAACCATTCTATCCTCTTGGTTGATGCCCTCGTGTACCATGACACTTGTGGTGCTCCACCGTCTAATAGCAGCCTCGAAGGCACACCTTTCATTCTCAATTCCACTAATGCCAATTTCTTCTTCTACTATAATTGCACCTCACCGCCGCTAGATTTTACATATCTAGTAGACTATGCTAGCAACTCCACCCACCACTCTTTTGTTTATTTTCCAGAGGAAGTATCGCAGGAAATATATTTGTATTCTGTCGTCAGCACTTACGACTCTATAGTTAGTGTACCTATTTATGTTAATGCAAATATCGATAGCTTGGCGACTATGATTTACAGTGAGATTATGGAGATGGGGTTGCTTTTGAACTAGACCGCATTTAATTGCAGCGACTGTGATGGAAGTGAGGGATGGTGTGGATTCGAGAACGATGATTTGTTTGCTTTTGCCAAGATGGTCCTCATCCTCAAAGTTGTAATGATGGTAAGTGGATGGGGGAGTTTTTTTTGTTTTTTCTTCTTGACTAAGTTTCCATATGTACTCTTCATTTCGACATGCGAAGGTTGGTATCTACGTCCCACAAGATCCAATGGTTAAAAAGTATTGAGTGAAGCTAAAGCTACACCAAATTCACGGTAAAAATTTCAAATGTTGGACCAAAATAACTTGCTTTTCTCTGTGGGATTTTCTTGTGCACACAACCAAGAAAGAAAGAAAGAAAGAAAAAAAGAAGGAAGGAAGGAAGGAAGGAAAGAAAGCTTCCATCCATTCTAATGGTGCTAAAATCTGATGAGGTGTTCAGTTGAAATAGGTAACATTGATAGATTTGAACTGTACATATAGTGAACTCTATCATGCTATAGGTTTTCATCGTGACATGACCTTATTTATAATTAGCATAAGCACTATAATGAGTATGGATCCAAGCATGGGTCATACATGCTTCAATTCGATACATATGCATGCTTCAAACCACTTTCTGCCTCGCTTGGTATTGGCTTCAAAGTTGAAGAACTAACACACAACAGTGATAGGAGTTAGGACCAATTCAAACCAACTACATTTGATTTTTCTACAAATGCTTTTCGCACTCTCTCCTACCTCTTTCTCCTATGCTCTACAATCCTTTGCCTCCTTCTAGTCCAAATGAATCACCAAAACTTCATGTGAGTAGCTACTTGTCACCAATTGGTCATTAACATCATCTTCACCAACTTAGTCTATCTGGCTTTATCAGATGATGCACAACATGAGGCATGTATGCCTCAGAATTGCAAATATCAGCCGAACATCAACTACCCTTTCAGGACTTCTAGCGAACAAGAGTCCTATAGTGGCAATCCGAATTTCGAGATTACTTGCAAAGAGATATACCTTGTCCTAACTTTCTCGGACATGGGGTTTAATATCAAGGATATCTTCTATGCGCACAATTCATTCCTCCTGTTGAATGCCCCCATGTACCAGGAATCGAGTGATGCTCCTGTGCATAATATCAACCTCGAAAGATGGGCTTTCAATCTCAGTTTCGCTAATGCCAATTTCTTCTTCTACTATAATTGCATTCTCATAGCCAACAAGTTTTTACATATTTAGTGGACTATGCTAACAATTCCACCCACCATTCTTTTGCTTTTTCTTCCAAGGAAGCATTGCAGGAAATGGATCACTATTCTGCTGTCAGCTCCTGCTACTCTACAGTTAGCATACCTATATACGTAAATGCCAATTTCCCCAGCCCTAATGTCTATGGATTACAGTAAGAGTAAGAAGGGGTTCCTATTGAACTGGACTGCAATTAATGCAGCAAGTGTTCTATTTGCCTTTGCCAAGATGCTCCTCATTCTTATAGCTGCAATGATGGTAAATGCTTGGGGGATTCAATTTTATGCTTTTGCTTCTTGACTGAGATTTCATATCTACTGCTTTGCTTGATCTTTCATTTCTATATGCGGGAAGAAGATGTAAATTAGAACTTCACCTCAACCTTCTCTGCCTTGATTGTTTGATCTTGAGGTTGCCATCTGCATCCCACAATATCCAATTGTTTTAATGTATTGAGTGAAGATGCACCAAATTCACGGTAAAATTTGGATATGTTAGATTAAAGCGACTTGACTTTCTTTGCAGAATTTTGTTGTGCTCGCAACCAAACAGAAAAAAGCTTCTGCCTCCATTAGTGATGCCAAAAGCTGACCACGCATGCAGTTGAAAAAAAAATAACATTGATAGATTTGAACTCTGCATATAAAACAGTTTTTTCAGGGTGGATCCAAGCATGAGCACATGCTTCCATTCAAGATATACGCATGATCTACCACACTGTAGGAAGCACTCTTTTACTAGTTTCATCGCAACTTCATTCAGGGTTTATTAGATAAGCATTTGTGTCATGGCATGAAAACGTGGCATTTTGGGGACAAAAGCCTTAATAGGTAATCCATTAAATTATGTTTTTTGTTGTCTATTTTCTGTAAAGATTCGCAACTTAGAAGCCTCAATAAAGTGATGAAGTGAGATTGCTATTTTGAAATGTTCTATGTTTTTTCAGGAATAGCAGCATCAAGCGCTGGAATTGGGATCACCCTTATTTTAATGTTTTTCTTAGAAGAAACCATTGATTAGAAGAATTATGGCCTTGATCAAGCAAAGGAGTGAACATTTCGATGGTGAAATGAAAATTGAGGGACTTGTCTCTTCGAGACGATGCACCTACAAAGACATTAAGAGGATGACCATCTCTTTTGAAGAAAAGTTAGGCCAGGGAGGCTATGGTTATGTGTACAAAGGCAAGCTTGAAAATGGTCAGCTTGTGGCAGTCAAGCTTCTAAAGAAGCTTAAAGGCGATGCTGAAGAATTTTTCAATGAAGTTGCAAGCATAAGTAGGATTTCTCACGTCAATGTTGTCAACCTCCTGGGATTCCATTTCAAAGGAAGCAAAAGAGCTTTGGTTTATGAGTTCATGCCCAATGGATCACTCAAAAAGTCTATATTTAACAAGAGCAACACACTGGAGTCGATCAACTATTTAGCTGGGAAACATTGTACCTGATTTCCCTTCGCATAGCTCATGGGCTAGAGTCCTTGCATAGAGGTTGCAACACGAGGATCTTGCACTTTGACATAAAGCCTCACAATATTCTTCTTGACGCAAACTATTGTCCTAAGATTTCCAACTTTGGTCTTCCTAAGATATTCCTAAGACAAGAGAGCATTGTGTCAATGTTAGGTGCTCGAGGAACCCCCGGACACATTGCTCCGGAGCTGTTCATGAGGAATATCGAAGGGATTTCTCACAAATAGGATGTCTATAGCTACAGGAGGAAAAAAATTGAAGTCGCAGTAGATCATACAAGCAAAACGTACTTCCCTCATTGGGTCCACCGACACCTGGAGCTTTGAAAAGAGCTTGGGCTACACAGGATTGCAAATGAAGAGGATAAAGTAATTGCCAAGAAGATGATTGTAATTGGCTTATGGTGTATTCAAATTGATCCAAAAGCTCAACCATGTATGAACCAAGTTGTGTAGATGCTAAAAGGAAGTGATGATGCCTTGCAAATTCCTCCCAAACCATCCTTGTTAGCACTCTCAAGATCACTCGCAGCTTATCCATGTGAAAGTTCGTCTCTACAAGAGAGTAATGACTCAAGTTGGGGTTATTCAATATCAATTATATGAGACCTACATACTTTGTAACAGACTATTTAAAAAGAAACAAGAACTACAGAACTAATGATTATTGAGCTACTCATAAATTTGTGATCAAATGTCTAGGTTAAATTTATAAAAGTATGAAGCAAAAAAAAAAAAGGAAAAGAAGTGAAAAGTGCATTATTGAAATATAAATTTTCAAATATGGGTCTCCATTGCATTTGATCAAGTAAAGAACACTCGAAGTGCCAAAACTTAGCACGAGGGGACACTTAAGTGCCAAAACTTTGAAAAGGTACACTTAAGTGCCAAAATCGGAGTAAAGTGAATACTTAAGTGTCACTCCGGCCAAAATCCGGCCAAATTGTTAACATGGCAATTTTCCGCAAGTTTGGTCCAAAACAGCGTTGCTTTGCATGTTGATGTGGCGAGAAAATGCAAAAACAATGTCATTTTGAGTCTGATGTATAAATAATAATATAAAATTTAATTTAATTTAATTAAAACTTAATTTTATTTAAAATATTCTAAAAATTAAAAAACTAAAATTAAAAAAGGTAGGGCCCGAATGGGGGCGGTTGAGGGCTAAGCCCTCGCATCGCGGCTCTTGTCGTCGATCGACTAGGGTCGGTGACCTTGGCTGACCCTCCCCCTCCATCACCGGCCCTTCCCCGGCGATGGCGAGGAGGTGATGGCGGTGAGGGCTCAACCCTCGCCATCCCCTTTGCCCCCCCCCCCCCCCCCCTTTCTTTTAGTTTTTTAATTTTTAGTTTTTAAATTTTTTAGAATTTTTTAAATAAAATTAAGTTTAAATTTAATTTAATTAATTTTTATATTATTATTTACACATCAGACTTAAAATGATGTCGTTTTTACATTTTCTCGGCACATCAACGAGCAAAATGATGCCGTTTTGGATCAAACTCGCCAGAAAATTGCCACATCAGCAATTTGGCCGGATTTTGGCCAGAGTGGCACTTAAGCGATCCATTTGACTTCAAAACTAGCACTTAAGTATACCTTTTCAAAAGTTTGGCATTTAAGTGTCCCTCTATGCGAAGTTTTGGCACTCCAGATGTCCTAAACTTCATTTGATCAAAATTAGGGATCTAATTTATCACATAAGTTGACCCCCTAACTCAAGAAATTTAGACCCCATAAAATTTAGTATTCACATTGCTTGGTACATCTCATCATGATTAGGCACATTAAGATTTCAGAATTTTCACTATGGTGTGGATAATCCAATTCACAGATAACAACTAAAAAAGAAAAATAGAAAGATAAATATGATAAGTTAAAATGAATATAACAAATAAGAAAAATTTAATAATAAAAAAAGGAAACAAGGGTCGCGGATCATTTTATACTTCACAAACACATTAAATGTGTCATACCAATTAATTAAATGTGTCATACCAATTAACCACGAAGAACGGCCCTCATTTTGAAGCCCATCTAGCGCCTAGCCCATGAGAGAGGTCCTTAATTTCGGCCCCCGAGAGAGTTTTGGTGGCCGCCCACACGCTCCCAAATGGAGGAGCATGCATTGGCCCCTCTCCCTCCAACGTATATGAGTGTTCCATGGTCACATTTTTCTGTCCATGAGGTCTTGTTTGGTCCCGTTTACCTCAAAAAATGATTTGACTTTTATTTATTAGTGACATGTGATAGACTTAGTAGCTGACAACATTTATAAGCAAAATTATTGACAACTTAAAAAATCGATAACTTGAAGAATTAATCGACAAATTGAAGGAATTGACAAAAACTTGAGTCAACAATCTCGGATGCAACCGTCAATGTAGTAGAATAAAACAACTGTCAAGATAGCATAGTAAAAAAATCATTAGATCATTTAGATTGTGTTGCCAATGTAATTGTTCAGTAACTATTTATAATCTCTGCTTGTAACCTCTGTTGGTAACGGTTGATGGTAAGTTTTAAATAGCCGCGCCCTACTCTTTGAAGGCCCTCACCCTGCACCCAAACAAATAAACATGCTATCTTTCCATTCCTACATTGTAGTTATAGTTTTTAGATTCACGTCTTTAATTATATTCCAGCGTGTTTCTTAGCTGTAGATTCCAAATTCACATTGTTGACTAAATTTTGACGTTTATCTTTGTTGTTGTCCTTGGGTGCCTCGTCATCGATTAAATCTTGGCATTGAATATTTATGTTCTTAGGCTTTGTCATCTATTAAATTCTAGCAAAGTTTGCACACTCTCGGTTTAGTTTGAAGCAAATTTATTAGTTTTATTGTGTACCTATGAATATTTCTTATTTGGAATCACCACAAAACCTATCTTCTTAATAAATAAATAAATAAATAAATAACCAAAGAACAACTTACGGTGAAATGTATCTTGTCATAGAGTCGAATTTCGATATAACATTTGTTTGGCACATCCTATGGGACAACTTGTGGTTCGCTTTAGGGAAATTCAATGCAAAGAACAATGAATCATCGAGAGCTTGACAATGCCATAGGTAACAATCCCATTGGTAGTGACACGCTGTGCATCTCAAATCTTCAGCCGTTAGTTGAGAGGCAAAAGATGGCCAACGCATGGTGGCAGACCTTTCTTGACGTCTCACTAAAGAATAATTAAAAAGAGTTGTGCCAAATCATCATATGTTGGCCACCATGAAGAGATTGTTCGAAGAGTAGGGAAACAATATAGCCAATTATATTGTGAGTCACATATAAGATGGGATCAAGCCAATCATCATCAATGACATGAATGATATTTTATTGAGGCTAGGATCGTTCAATCAACTACCATTATCTAATCCAATGGTAACAAGGTACTTTCATAGTTTGTTATTATTTATTGATGCCAACAATGTTAGTCAGAGTAGTCAATCCCCTATAAGAATAATGTAAAGGCCTGAATCTTCTAATCAAGGTTACAATTATGAGAATAATTAGGCTGATGTTGGTTGAAATAATTGAATTAATGACAATAATTTGGCAAATCAAACTGATCAACAGACTAGTCATTTGGCTAGTTCCATCCAATATAAATATTCCTATTAGGTATTAATGTTTACAATCTGGCAAGACCAACATTACCACCTAGGAGGAAAAAACGGCCATCTATATCCAAAGTTGAACATAACACTATTTGTAGGAGAAGTTTGACGACAATTGGGGTTAGACAGGGGTGTTATCATACCTATTTTCAAGAAACCACATTTCTGGATGAGTCAATAACCAGCATTTTCCTAGAGGTTTGAAATCTTTGAATTTTCCATGTCTAATAACTAAGATGACCAACCAACTATTGAACACATTAGTTGATTTATAGGCTAGTGCATAGGAGGGACGAACGAGTTCTTAAGACTTAGATTATTTCCTTTATCTTTATCAAAAAAATGCTTTTATCTAGTATACTGATTTACCACCTAATTAATGTGTAATTGGATAGAGATGAAGGGACAATTCCATTATCAATTTTATAAAACGATATTTGATATATTGATTGCTGACTTGGCCACCCTTTATCAATACAATAATGAGTCAATTGATCAATTTGTCACTTGATCTAATAAAATTTGAATAGACATCTTATTTAACTCTCAGAGAAATGATTCACAAAAGAACGCCAATTTAGTCATTTACTAGCCGAAGTAGCATGGTTCTGCCTTGCCCCAAATCGTTTGTTTGCCCTAATTGTTTTTGAATCCTCAACTGTTGGCCCAATCATTTCTTTGCCGTGAATCAAAGGTTATGCCATAAATCATAGACTTTAAGTTCTCTTTTTCGTTGATTGCAAGTCCGTGCCCTTCCTCTTCTCTTCACATGTCGGTCTTCTTGTGTTGGGGAAGGAGACGATCCAAAACAACATCAGATCCCTTGAATTGGAGTCTTCTTGTGTCACAACATGCATTATTTCATATTTTCTGTAGAGCTTTTCATTTAATCATATAGGATTTAGATTGTTCAATGTTAATGATATGTTAAAACACAATTTACTCAATAATTTTCATTAATTTGAGTCCAATTCACATGATCCCTTGAATTGGAGTCTATGAGCAAAAGGTTGGCAAGAAAGATGCAAAAATAATTCATACAAAGAAAAAGGAACCAAGGAAGTTAAAATCTTAGGGCAAACTATTGTTGTACACTCTACGTCGATTTGTAGGTGACACAAACATATGTTGAATGAATACAGCAAAACCCGGTCATAGCATTGACACTATAACCTAGTAGCAACGTAATCTTTCCCAAGAAACTAGAGACTGGGAGTCTACTCTCTTTTACATGATGCAACTTGATATTCGTGCATCTAGATTTTAACTAGCATAAATTCAAGCCTTAGTTGAACATGTTGAAACATAACACACAAGTTTCCTATCTTTCCCTAGAAACTAGAGACTCAGAGTCTGCTCTCTTTTACATGATGCAACATGATATTCGTGCATCTAGATTTTAACTAGCATAAATTCAAGCCTTAGTTGAACATGTTGAAACATAACACACAAGTTTCCTTCTCGATGATGACAACAACTTATTTAATGATGCTAATTTCCAAAAGTAAATGATCATCATAATAGACATTAGATAAACACATATGGTCTTACGGTTTATAAACTTGGGGGTAATCAAGTCAAGAGTGAGACCTGAGTAAAGCAGATCTCGACTTTAAACCACCTGTGAAGAGACCCAGTTGACCTATTTCTATGGGCCAAGGAGAAAGAACAAAAATACTTAGATGGAACTTAAAATACTTAGATGGAACTTAAATTCTTAAGTTTCATCACACACGGTTTCCAAATCGTCAAACCAAGCTACATCTCAACAACCATTCTCTCAAGTTGGACTTTCTTTTATTCTTTTGTTTTTTCCTTTTCTAACTTCTTTTGTGTGTTATTTTCCTTCATAAAGCACACAATTGTATCATCATCTCTCTCTTTTTTTCTTGATTTTTTTAAGAGAAGGATGTCGCGACTTTTACCAAATTCAATGAATCGTGAAACTGTGGCATCCCAAAATTCATAATGACCTCTAGTTACATTAAAGTCTATGAATAGGTGATAGAAGTACCATCAAGTTATTTTATGGCCATTTAATCCATAATTTGTAATAAGATTTATGGCCAAGCTTTTAAGGGATAATTATGTGATAGGAAAGAAAATCCTATCATTGGCCATGTGTTTTATAAATTGGGATTTATGGAATTATGATTTCAAGATTTTGGCCATGTGGAATTTAGTAATTTAATTCTTAAAAGAAAGAATTAAAGATGAATAATTGAAAGGTGAAATTAGGATTTAAATTAGGTTTGGGCTTTAAGCCCAAAAGGTGGATTTTAATGGGCCAAGTTGGCCGGCTCATTGAAGCCCACAAGGGGGCTGTCGACCAGCCCAAGAGGAGGCCCAAGAGTGGCCGGCCCAAGCCCAAGCCCAAAAGTCCATCTTGCATGTGTTGTGACAAGTGGCAAGAGGGGTGGCATGTATTGGGCATTGGGGAGGCAAGCCAATGATGAGGTTTAAGGGGGTATAAAAAGGGGAAGGAAAGGAAAGAGAATGGCTGGTTGGCCATTCGGCCAAGAGAGGAGGAAAAGGAGCCCGTTCGCCGTCGTCCGCTCGTGCTGTTCGTGAGGTCTAGAGGCAAGTTGGGAATCCACTTTCTACTCTTGCACCAATGTTTTCGCATGAACTGTTTGGAGTCAGAAACTTGTTTGAGCTTGCATGTGTGTTTAGAGTCCGATTTTGGCTTCGATTTCTTCACGAAAGTTGTAGCTAACATCTTGTACTACAACATACTAAAATTTCGTGGAAAATGATGGAGATTTGAGGGGTCAAACTCTCATCCTACGGAGATGCTAGATCTGGAATATTTTCGTATGAACTGTTTGAGTCAGAATGTTGTGAGAGCTTGCATGCATGTTTAGAGTTCGATTTTGGCTGTGATATCTTCATGAGAGTTGTAGCTAACATCTTGAACTACAACATACTGAAATTTCGTGGAAAATGATGGAGGTATGAGGGGTTAAAGTCCTATTCTACGGAGACCCCAGATCTGTGAAGTTTTCACTGACCTCTTGTTGGATTCTTGTTTGCATGTTGATTTCTGTTGAATATTTGACTTCGATGTCTTCATGAAAGTTGTAGGTAACACTTTAAACTACAACATACTCAAATTTGAAGCGAAAATAACTAGTATAACTTGGTAAATCGGCTAGATCTTGGAGACAGTTATTCTGGTGAAGTATTCCGAGACACCCGAGACTTCATGGACTTAAATGGTGACCATAATTTGGTTATTTGACCTAGATCTCTTCATGAAACTTGTAAAGGACACCTTGATACATAACATACGCAAATTTCAGAGGAAACGAAAGAGAATAGATGGGTGAAATCTTAATAATTCGGAGATGTGTATTCTGGACGACGCGTAGTGGTTCCAGAGGTTTCGTGGGGTTGTATAAATTAATCTAAAAAGAATCTGGCTTAGAGTTCTTCATGAAAAATGCACAAAAATGTGTTGGCTATCACCCTGTAAAATTTCGTAATTTTGGGAGGCCATATGAGTATTTTAATCGAATTTATTTGGAAACTGTGCAATTCTGGTCATTATCCGAATATCATGTGCTATTTTGTGGAAATTGTGAAATTAGGTGAAATCCAATTTGGCCATGAATTTCGTATGAAATTGTCATCCTATTGATTTTTTTAATGATTGTTTGAATATTATGATTTTGGGAAAATCATAGATATTAAATTTAATATTTATTTATGAAAATAAATAAATATAATAATATAATAATAATATAATAATATAATAATATAATAATATAATAATATAATAAAAAGGGATTATTTTATTGGCCATGAATTCCATTGAATTTATTATGCATTGTTACATGACATTGGTGTATGTATGATCATAAATTGTGATGCATGTGTGAATCATATGCCATGTAATAATGAGATTAAAAGGATGGTGAATGTGGAAAATGATATGTGAGTAAGAGGTTGTGGTGGATGATGATGCTCGGTGGTCTAGTGGCGTAATTCCGGAGATTCCCCGGGAGTGTCGGGATGCCCGGTGGTATACGGTACGTAATTCCATGGGAGGCCTGGTGGTATGTCGGTACATAATTCCGGAAGCCCTGTCGGAGGTCTTTGCCCGAAGGGAATGTCTCGCGATGCCAGGATTTGGGTGCAAGATGCCCGGCTAGAAGGGTAAAGGCCGGATGTCCGGTTGTATCTTGGATACATGCCCGGAGGTTCCTCGTGATGCTAGTTGGGATGCGAGATGCCCGGAATGTGGGGGGCCGGATGTCCGGTTGTATCTTGGATACATGCCCGGAGGTTTTTCTCGCATGAGATGCGAGTGTAAAATATGAGATAAAATTGATGAATCGAGGAAGGGTGATATGGTGATCAAATTTAAAGATAAAGATGAAAATTAACTCATGGCATGATATGGTATGATATGCATGATGATGATGATAATATGTGATGTGATGATGTCATGATAAGGATGGCATGTATGATATAATGATGCCATGATGATGATTATGATGATGACATATGATGATATGACATGCATGATGATGTGCATGATGATGATATGCATGATGATGATGATGATCACCCATGGCATGACATGCATGATGATGTGCATGATGATGACTATGATGATGATATACGATATGCATGATGATATGCATGATAATGATGATGAGGATTATGATGACATGTGTGATATGATGATGTCATGATGATGATGACATGTGTATGGTATGATGGTGTCATGTATATGATGATGATGACATGTGTGTGATATAATAATGTCATGATGATGATGATATGAGTATGACATGATGATACACATGTATGTGTTGTGACTGTGGTGATGATGCATGATAGTATATGCATGGCTTCAAGGTAAGTAATGCTTGCAATGCATGTATGACTTGTATGATGCATTGAGTTGTTATTGGATTCCTTTACCTGCTGAGTGGTTGTACTCACCCCTTTTGGGGACCAACATTTCAGATTAGTAGATGGTTTGAACAGTTGGATGTGACCGTGAGGAGGAGGATAGCAAGGGAAGGAGCTTTTGGACGCTGACACTGATCGATGGACTTAAAGTGTATGACTGTTTGAGGAAACATCGGTCATCTTTTGGAGTGTAGCCGAATATAAAAGACTACGGCATTTTGATGTACCGATGAATGATGTCCATCTGATTTAAGTAAATAAAAGTGTATGGCTTTTACTTATAAATATTTAGTAGATGTGCATCGTTTTCTAAATATAGGGAAGGGAGTTGTTGGACGTGCTTCCGTATATGAATTGCGCAAGGGACCTTTAGTTAAAAAAAAAAAAATGTGTAAACCCCCATGGTTGTATGGACCCGCTGCAATTGAAATGGTATCAGAGTAACATGTTAATAAGGAAAGTGGAAAGGTAGAGCGAACTGTGGCGACCCTAATGGATCGGGGGCCGTCGAGGGGTGCCACAGAAACTCTCTTTTGAAGGGACGTGGAAAGAAATTCGTCTTGTTCATCAGAGTGGGAGAGAAGGAAGTTTTCAACATGCTCTTATGTCCGAATTGTCCCTTTTGAACTTATCTAAGACCAAACAAAATAGTAAATCACCGCCCCCTTCTTAAGAAAAAGAGAGAGAGAGAGAGAGAGAGAGAGAGAGAGAGAGAGAGAGAGAGATACTTTGGGTTGTTGCTTGGAAAGTGTTTGCGTGCCAATCGATGAAGTTCTCCGAGTAGAGCCCATTTCAAATGAAGTCTCAAAGTGACCAATTTAGCTTCAAATAAACTCTCGAACTCATTGGCCGGGGAGCACAGATTTTGATTTATGACACTCTTTTGTTGAAGAAATATCTTCAAGTGATTTTGATGATTTTCAAACTATCCATGGTATAATATTTACTATGACTAATGCAGATGTTTGTGACAAGTATTATTCCAAGTGATAAAAGATCGCGATATGTCTTAATACAGTCTCTCTAGAAACAGCACCAACTTACCTCAAGATGAACTAATTTCCATGTTTGTATTCAAGGTTGTAAATATAAGGTAAATGGTACTATGGCAACAACATTTGTTTGATAATGTTTGTTGGTTCAGCAAAGTAGCTGTTGTGGTAGTGGATTCGCACAGCAGCAGAGTCCAAGTGATGATAGAAATTGATAAACTAGGTTGTCTAATAGGTCTATCAGAAACTGCAAAGACGGGATAGCAACAAAAGCTATTTTGAGGTAGTCTACAAGTGTTCAGGAAAAAAATTGTATTGGTAGTTCTATCTTTGGACAGTAGTATCAATGATAACTCTAACGGCTATTTGCTTCTTCAATCCATCTTCAATGGATAGATTGAAGATGGCTATAAAAGAGAAGGTCTCAGAAGCTAAATGTTAGACATGTGCCATACAAAAGACCGAAAATCTGTTATATGTTGTGTCTCAAGTGAAATGCTCCCTTCCAACTATTTCTCTTAGTGTTGTTCTCTTGCTTTATTAGTAATTGCACTAAAGATTAAGTATACAAAAGTAAGAGTAGCAGCTGAGTCCTAATAGTATGATCAATCGTATAAAATGATTAGTGCTTGCCAATTGTAACTTTATGAGCAGATTAATAGTGCAACCTAGCGCAACTTGTGACTGTTAGTTTGAGGAATGAATGTAGACTCGGGGATAAAGCCAAAACACTATACATCCTTGTGCACTACTGTTTTTCTCTCTCTTATTACTTCCACAAACACACAATACACTCACGAGCTTTGAAACATCACCTTGACCAAATCTTTATTTAGCGTAAGCTATTTGTCCACAAAAGATTGTCAAGATTTCTAAAACAACCTATTCACCCCCTATAGGTTGTATAATTAGCCCCCAACAATTTGAACAAGTCAAAATGTAAACACCACAACCATTATGGTATAATAAAAGCCATCGAGTCGCACTACATCCAGTTATGACCGTATTGAAGACCAAAATTATCAAATGTTGTGTTTGAATTGTAGGTTTGGTTGATTTCTCCGATAATTTATCGTCTCGCATTAGATTTGGATCGCAGCATCCATTAATTTACTCATTATATTTCCACATAATGCCATTCATTGTTACTTGTCAAAGACTATATTTCATTATGCAAAATTACATTGGATTAAAAGTCCCTTCAATGTTTTAAAAAAGTGCAATTGAGTTCTGAATATTTTAAAGATAGGCATCAAACTGTAAATCTTACCCTTCTTTCAAATAAAAGACAAAAACAGCTGTGGTCCAAAGACATGTCTAACATCTTCATGGAGGTCCACAGTCATTTTCAAAGTTTCAATTGAGTGAAGGCATCCGGACAAGAAAATTACTAGTTCTACACCAACCTTAAATGAATTCTCACTCACTCTTAGTGGTTTTTGTTGGGAAAAATATTTGTGGAGAATGCCTAGAAAATTTTTCCCAATACTATTTCTGTGAAAATTAAATAGGATAAAATACTAACTGAAAGTAGTAAAGATGAATAATAAATAACACGAGAATTTTAACGTAGAAAACGCTCCAAGGCGAAGGGAAAAACCACGGGACCGTAATCAACTTCAAACTTCCACTATGATAAATAATGGGATACAACTTCACCCAAAGGTGGATCTCTCTCTATCTTCAATTTGTGGATCTGAACCTCTCACAAATTGGATAACTCACTCAAAGATGACTCTTTTTCCTGGAAGAAGAAAACTGTTTCTTCCGCTACACTGCTATGATATTCTTGCTTTTGTGTAACCTCTTCTCCTCTGAGGAGGACTCCTATTCATAAGAGCAAATACAATCCCAAATAGGAATTATACGATACAAAATCACGTAGATTTATCTCCTAATCTCTCGTG
This sequence comes from Eucalyptus leucophloia subsp. euroa, assembly GCA_017140325.1. Classification (NCBI taxonomy): domain Eukaryota; kingdom Viridiplantae; phylum Streptophyta; class Magnoliopsida; order Myrtales; family Myrtaceae; genus Eucalyptus; species Eucalyptus leucophloia. The sequence goes on along the minus strand of CM029469.1, from coordinate 10,344,354 downwards.
ATTTTGTATATATGAGAATATCACTTTGATTTCCTTTCCAATCTCCCTTGATTTTCTAGATGTGGAAAATCACGTTGATTTATCTCCCCATCTCTTTTGATATTTTTTTTTCTTTTTCTTTTACACACTCACTACTATACATATTCTACTACAGATATACATAATTGCATTGGCCTCTCCAATTGGGAGTGACCTACTCAACAAATCTCCCCCTCACGAGCAATTTGGAGAATGTGTCAAACCTGCAAAAGTTCGACAGGCTTGCATCTTCATTGTAGATAGGGATTTTGTCATCATATCTGAGCCATTGTTGTCAGTGTGTATCTTCTTTAGTTGTAGGGCTTTTTCTTCCAACACATCACGTATCCAATGATATCTGACGTCAATGTGTTTGGATCTAGAGTGGAAAGTTGCATTTTTGCTAAGGTGTATTGCGCTTTGACTATCTGAATACAAGATATACTCCTCTTGGTTGTGGCCCACTTCTTGTAGAAACTTTTTCATCCACAAGAGTTCTTTACATGCTTCCGTTATCGCAATATACTCCGCTTCAGCAGTAGATAGGGCAACACATTTTTGTAGTCGAGATTGCCATGAAACTGCTCCCCCTGCAAAAGTCATTAGATATCCTGATTTAGACTTTCTTGAGTCCATGTCCCCTGCCATGTCTGAATTCGAAAAACCTTCTAACACAGTTTTACCATCACCAAAATATATGCAGTTATTAGATGTACCACGAAGATACCTGAATATCCATTTGACCGCTGTCCAATGTTCCTTACTAGGATTAGATAGAAATCTACTTACCACACCAACTGCATAGGCAATATCAGGCCTCGTACATACCATCGCGTACATTAGACTCGCCAACTCGCCGATGCATAAGGGACTTTTTCCATTTCCTTCTTTTCTGTCTCATCTTTTGGGCACCGGCTCTAAACTGAGTTTGAAATGATTTGCAAGTGGAGAACAAACTGCTTTGGAGTTATTTATATTAAATCTTTCAAGAACTTTATTAACATACCGTTCTTGAGATAACCAGAGTTTACGATTCTGCACTGTCTCGCAAGATTTCCATCCCAAGAATTTGTTTTGCGGGTCCCAAATCCTTCATCGCAAAACACTTGCTCAATTCCTTCTTTAAGTTGTTGATCTTGCTTTTATCCTGGCCAACAATTAGCATGTCATCAACGTAAAGCAAAAGAATGAGAAAATTACCATCGCAAATTTCTTGATGAAAACGCAGTGATCGGTGGTGGTTTTGTTGAACCCGTTTTCTTCCATGAAGGAATCGAATTTTCTGTACCACTTTGTCTTGGTGCCTCGCTTGAGCCCATAAAGACTCTTCCTCAATCTATACACAAGATTTTCTTTGCCTTTGATTTTGAAACCTTCTGGCTGATCCATGTAGATCTCCTCATTTAGATCTCCATGTAAAAACGTGGTCTTCACGTCAAGTTGCTTGATCTCCAAGTTCAAGCTTGTTGCCAAGCCAAGAACAACTCGAATAGAGGACATTTTAACTACGAGAGAAAATACCTCATCGAAGTCGATATCTTTCTTCGAGCGAATCCCTTCACAACCAACCTTGCTTTGTACCGTGGCTGTGAGTTACCTTCTTCAGTCTTTAATCTGAACACCCACTTGTTTTTGAGAGCTTTTCTTCCCTGTGGCAACTTGACTAAATCATAAGTATGATTTTCGTCTAAGGATTTCATCTCCTCCTGCATAGCTTTTAACCACTCCTCTTTATGCTCGTGGTATATAGCTTCTTGGTAGTTCTCTGGTTCTCCCCCGTCAATGAGCATCACATACTCATTAGGAGAATATCTATGACTAGATTGTCGTTCACGAGTTGATCTCCTCAATTGAGGTTCTGATGGGACCTGTTCAACAATTAGTTCAAGTTCAGTTGAAGTAGTCATACCTTCAATCCTAGATTCCGCTTGCTTGTTGATAGGAGGAGCGACTGGGCCAAGATCAACTGGGTATTCGTTTGTTGATGCAAATTTCTCATGCTTCTCGAAGTCCTCAATCGTCTGATCTTCAAGAAATACCACGTCTCTACTTCTGACTATTTTCCGGTTAACGAGATCCCAGAGTCTGTAACCGAATTCTTCACGTGCGTACCCCAAAAAAATACATTGCTTTGATTTTCCATCAAGCTTTGATCTCTCATCCCTTGGAATGTGAACAAATGCTCTACAGCCGAACACCTTCAAGTGGCCATAAGAAATATCCTTACCAGTCCAGACACTTTGTGGTACATCACCGTTAAGTGGAGCTGAAGGTGATAGGTTGATTAAATCAACCGCCGTTCTCATTGCCTCACCCCAAAAGTGGTTTGGCAGCTTTGCGTTGGAGAGCATACATCTTATTCTTTCACATATGGTTCTATTTATCCACTCTGCGACACCGTTGTGTTGAGGTGTTTTAGGTACGGATCTTTCTAGTTTGATCCCAAGGTTTTTGCAATAATCTTCAAAAGGTCCTCGGTATTCACCACCGTTGTCGAGCGTACACACTTCAATCGCTTGCCTGTTTCTCTTTCAACCTTCGTATGAAATTGCTTGAAGATTTCCTACACTTGATCTTTAGTTTTCAAGGCAAATGCCCATACCTTTCTAGAGTGGTCATCAATAAATGTTACAAAATAAAGCGCACCTCCAAGTGTCCTAGTTTGCATTGTGCATACATCAGTATGTATCGATCTAAAATTTCAGCTTTTCTAGATGGTGGGGAATTGTGAAATGCTACTCTATGTTGTTTTCTCATAACGCAGTCGACACAAGTATTCAACGGTGTACCTTTTATTCCGGGTAGAAGTTGCTTTCTTGTGAGAATTTTAAGTCATTTCTCACTCATGTGTCCGAGTCGCTTATGCCATAACTCGATGGTAACTCCTTTTCTGGTTACATTCACCTCTCCTCTACATGGCTTGAAATGTGTGATATAGAGAGAGTTAGTCTTTTCTCCTTTGGCTATCACCAAATTACCTTTGCTGAGCTTCCATTTTCCATCACTAAAGAAATTGATGTAGCCTTCGTCATCAAGCTTGCCGGCAGATATAAGATTGTGGCGTATGTCCGGAACATGTCTCACATCTTTGAGTAGTAGCCTACATCCAACATTAGTCTCCAAATAAATATTACCCATACCAATAATTTTGGACGTACCTTCGTTTCCCATCTTTACAAGTCCAAAATCACTAGTGGTGTAAGAAGTAAAAAGATCTTGACGGGCCGTGACATGGTAGGATGCGCCAGAATCAACTATCCATGTCGAATCTTGGGATGCAAGATTAATGGAATCATCACTTTGAATAATGATCACCTCATCCGCAATATTTGTAGTGTCATTCGTCTGGTTCTCATTAGCTTTGTTGACGTTATGACTTTTTGATTTTTCCGCCTTTAGCTTTCTGCATTCTCGGATGAAGTGTCCTAGTTTACCATAATGATGGCACTTCTTGTCTCATCTGAAGTTGGATTGGGACCTTCCTCGTTGCTGATTCCGGAAGTTTCGGCTTTTGCTTCTCCCTCTTTGTTCTTGATTTTCTTGTCGATTAATGACAAGAGCCTCGACGAGGTTGACTCCACTCTCTTTTCGCCGGATTCTTCATTCAACATTCTATCTTTTACCACGTCCATGGTAAGCTTGCCGTCAGGAGCCGAGTTGCTGACCGACACAACAAGTGTGTCCCAGCTATTTGGCAAAGAGCTAAGTAGTAGTAATGCCTGCAATTCATCATCTAATGTCATCTTCATAGAATTGAGTTGGTCTACTATACCTTGGAACTCGCTCATGTGTTCCGAGACACGCTCCGTCTTTGTATTTCAGATTCACGAGCCGCCGCATGTGATTCGCTTTATTTTGCGCCGTTGTTCTTGCGTACATCTTCTCTAATTTTTGCCAAAGAACACCAGCATCATGTTCATTAGCAAAATTTTGAAAAATACTCTTATCAATCCATTGTCAGATTTGAGCTGCACACTTCAGATTAAGCACCATCCATTCGCTATCAGACATTGTCGTTGGTTTGCCACCAGAAGATGATGCCAATTTGGCTTCTGCTACAGGATCTAACTCCTCGGACGCTAGTACTGGTACCTCCGTAGGTATCACAATTGGCCTCCAAAGATCTTTAATGTATAGCAGATCCTCCATCTTTGGTTTCCAGATTGCATAATTGAATGCAGTCAATTTTATCATGTTGCCAAAATTTTCCTCCATTTAATTCTGCACAGAAAAATAATAAATACAGCAACCTCGCTCTGATACCACTTGTTGGGAAAAATATTTGTGGAGAATGCCTAGAAAATTTTTCCCAATACTATTTCTGTAAAAATTAAATAGGATAAAATACTAACTGAAAGCAGTAAAGATGAATAATAAATAACACCAGAATTTTAACGTGGAAAAACCTCCAAGGCGAAGGGAAAAACCACGGGACCGTAGTCCACTTCAAACTTTCACTATGATAAATAATGTGATACAACTTCACCCAAAGGTGGATCTCTCTCTGTCTTCAATTTGTGGATCTGAACCTCTCACAAATTGGATAACTCACTCAAAGATGACTCTTTTTCCTGGAAGAAGAAAACTGTTTCTTCCGCTATGCTGCTATGATATTGTTGCTTTTGTGTAACCTCTTCTCCTCTGAGGAGGACTCCTATTCATAAGAGAAAATACAATCCCAAATAGGAATTATACGATACAAAATCACGTAGATTTATCTCCTAATCTCTCGTGATTTTATATATATGAGAATATCACTTTGATTTCTTTTCCAATCTCCCTTGATTTTCTAGATGTGGAAAATCATGTTGATTTATCTCCCCATCTCTTTTGATATTCTTTTTTCTTTTCCTTTTTCTCCCTTTTTTTTTCTTTTTCTTTTACACACTCACTACTATACATATTCTACTACAGATATACATAATTGCATTGGCCTCTCCAATTGGGAGTGACCTACTCAACAGTTTTTGTATGGGTCTTCGTGCATCGAATCATTACTGCAATTTACTTTTAAGATTGATCAATTTCTACCATGCGATACCTTACTAACTGTTTACACCAAAATTTGGTTAGGTGCTCGATATGGATAGGCAGAGTACAAGTCATTCTTAAACACGTGAACTGTTATCAATGACCATGAATATCCTTATTGATATTTCTTTACATCAATGACCACATCGATGGCCATTGATCAATTATCAATGGATAACAAAGAATGGTTAGTGATGATCAATAAGGGTATCAATTAGAAGGGGCAACGAATTACCGATTGAGGTATCAAGAGAAAGTTAGATACTTAAAGGACGTTAAGATACAATTATGAGTTTGAAATCACTAGTGAGTGAGGCAACGGATTCTAGGAAGTCCTGAAATAACCAAAAAGAGATTTTAAGAAAGCAATCGCTTGAAGACAAGATCATGGCATTATAAGAGCATAGGCACAAGATTTTTGGAGATGAGGAAACATGGTTGCACCGTAGCTGAATTGCTCAAAGACAATCATGGCATAGCCATTGTAAATACCATCGTTCGTCTATTGAAGCCCCCCCCCTCCCCCAATCACAAAAACAAACAAATCTACTATCTTTCTATTACTCTACTTTCCAACATTGCAATTTTACTTTTCAAACTCACATCATTGATTAAACTCCAACATGTATCTCTAACCTAGGTGTCACATCAACAATTAAATTCTGGTGTAGCACCTTTGCTTTCTCAAGATTTGTCGTCGATTAAATTCCGAAATAGTTTGTTTATGCTCGGTTCTTGTGACATCCTCGATTTCAACCCTTGTTTTGATCACGGTTAGTAGGCTAAGAATCAGTATGCTGATGATGGAAATAGACCATGAATAGACCCAAGGGTCGGTTATGGACCATTTAGCCTGATCGGAAAAGGCAACTAAGGATCAGTTATGTTAAAATAGAGTGTTCCACCATAGATAGATTATTCACCCATAAGGATAAGTCATGGGACAATCATGCATCGTCATAGATCGATCAGTGGACGATTATGGAGGTGATTTCACATGGTAATTACACTGAACTTGGACGACCATAAATTGATTCAATGCAGTTGTGTATCGCGGTGAGTTGATTGATCTCACGCGATTATATGACAACCGAGAATCAATCATGGATCAATTAAAATCGACATGGATCAATTTTGAACTGACCATGAACTAGCCACAAGACCAATCCTAGGATCGATTGACAAGACCAAGGACTAGACCTTAGACCTAGCCGAATCTCCTTATGCATGGTAAGGAGAATTTCCAAACTAGTCCCACCGATTAGGTTCGATCGTGTCCGGTCTCGTCCGATCATGGCTTAGGCATGAACTTCGGACCAAATAGGGTAGTTGATCGTGGTTGAACTCAAAAAATTCTCATCCAATGAGATGGCCCTCGATTTTGTTACTTTTTCATGGTGCATTAGTTGTTTTTGGAAGCTACCCATTAATGAAGTTAGTGACTCACCACAACAAGTGGCAAAAGATGGTCTTGCTTCTTAAAGACAATTATGTTCTTTGGCTTCTAGCACTTGAATTTGGGGGTGAGTCACGCCCCTATTAGAGGGCCTTGGAGCTAGCAAAACAAGTCTTAGGCTTCTCAAAGGATGAGAACCAAGTTCATTAATGAAAAGGATAACCTTAGGGCTCTATGTGTCCCTATTGACTTAGAATCATTATTACCCTAAAACAAGTCTTGAAAGTGAACAAACTAGGTGCAAAAAGGAGGGTTGCACGTCCAACTTGGAGAGAAAGCTATTTAAGAGCCTTGTTGTCTTGAAGATCAATATGCATTTAATGATTTTGGACTTTAGTGAATTAACGTCAAAGATGAGTCATATGCCCATGCATTCCTATGAGTTTGGGGTCATCATTTCCCCTCATTTGAGACTTGGAGAACAAATGTCTTCCATTTAATGCTTCTTGAATAAGAAGTCCAAGGCTTTTCGACACCTTTTATGGATAAGTAGGGAGGCCACATCTTCACTTAAGGATCATCATTATTTGGATGAGTCATGGCCTAGATGGCCTAATTAAAATCCTAGACACTTGGAATTCTAGAACGTCGTAGGCACATCTCATCTTGCAAACTTGCCACCTTGCTTGCTTAGGCTTGCCACTCGATAAATTGTCATTAAACCCTTTTGCAAGATAATAATTGGAGTAAAAACTATAAATAGAGAGTCTATTCTTCCATTTGCAAGGTTTAGTCACTCAAAACACTCAAAACTCACCTCCCTCTCTCTCTCTCTCTCTCTCTCTCTCTCTCTCTCGGCTTCTTTCACGGTGTCCTCCTCATTGCCATTCACCACCATTGTTTAGGCCGCCGGTTTAGTTAGTTGTAAGTAGAATTACTAATATTTGGCTATGGTGTTGTGTTACGCTATTCCGAACGTGTAGTGAGTTCTTGTTTGAGTCTGCTTGGATAGTGTTCTTGCTTGATGTGGTTCGGTTAGTGCTCTTACTCGAGTCGGTTTTGAAAGTGTCATTGCTCAAGCTTGTTAATTATGTTACCAAGATAGTCGTTACTATTGCACGTGTGCATGCTCTAATTCATGCCTTGAGCTCCAAACAAGGCTTTCGTCGGCTTTGAACATACGTTGAACCATGACGGATCAATCCTTCCTTCGTCCCGATGTGGTATTGAACCGTATCATTCTCTAACCAAGGTTGGTACTAGATCGGTGTTCAAAAGTGACAGATTAAGCTGCGAGCCTCAATTCGCTCCCGGCATGCGATTGTAGTAAGTCATATCACATACCTATGTATGGCATGCCTTTGGGCATCTTTCATTGCATGGACTAAAAATGAAGATAAGAATTAGATTATTGTTGCTTGATGCATGATCACATACGGATTAATTTCTAGCTGTCGACCAATAGATTTTGGCGACGTTGCCCAATGGATTATGGAAGAGTTGATGGATTCTGGTAAGTAATTAATGAACCTTCATGTGCATGAGTCCTCATATTGTTGAGCTGAGCTTAGTTTATGCTTGAGTATTGTTAAATGAAGGTTTCTCATGTTCTAATCAAGACAAGGCGTTTGTTTTGCTATTGATTTGTCATCGACAAATGTTTTATATGGTTACGCATTTGTTGAATCAGTGAGGCATCATCCTATCTAGAAATTAGTGGGTTTACTCACTGAGTTTATAAGTCACTCGTTGTCTTTTTTAGAATTGTAGGATGAACGCGCCCCTTGTGAGGTTTGACCTTCCCATGGAGATGGATGTCTTGATGATGGACATATATTTTGCTAGAGAGGATAGGCACTACCAAATGGTCACCACAACTATTTGGGTGGAAGAAGGGCTCGATGATCTTGATCCCCATTGTTACCACACGTGGTACGTTTGGTTGGACGAGGATCTCCTAGGTCCGCTTCGTGGCTTCGAAGGCTGCCTTGACCACACGATGACACCTCGCTCGACGGCACTGTAGATGACTTGTAGGTGGCCAATCCTTGTAAGGGAACTGCTTTTGGCTAATATACCGATAAAAGAGATAGGGATACCCCTAACCTTGGCAACATTTTTTATGGGACTGGTGGCTTATGTAAATGGAACTAGATCCAAGTTATGGGGGCATGTAAATATTGAAAGGAATATAGTAGCACATTTTGCACATATGGTTGCATGTGTGTTTTCCGATTATTTGATGTGTTGTTGTTGTGGTGGATCAGGTGTTGTTGTTGTATTCCTTCCACATGTGCTTAATTTGAAGATTAAATTGAAAAAGAAAGAAAAACGGGACGACAACACACTTGGGATGTCGCATTAATATCCCTTGTCAATTGCATCCTCATGACTTAGGAGTTTAGGACATGAAAGTTTCATTGAAATGACTGTATATTCCAAACTTTGTTGTGTAAGCTATAAAAACCGAACTCAAGATTTCTATAGCTAGAATCAACAACACATATAACCAAGTAAAAGAGATTTACATACCTGATTTGGAATCCATTGTTCTTGATGTGGACATCAACAATCCAAAGTTCAAGGGCTTCTCTTTTATTACCTTTTATATCACTAGCTCAATAAGACTATCCCTCACTCCTAAGGTTTTGTAACTGCTCCTTATGAAAGGATATTTTGTGTCAAAATTAGATGAGAGACTTGAACACTAATTTTAGAATTTTAAGCCATAGCTCCTCTAATCACAAGATGGGCTTTACTTAACCTACATTAACCAACCCCATATTAGACTAATTAAGAATCCTTATATCTCACCTTATTAAACCAATCTTTATATCAATTAATGGAGCCCACATAAAAAAAAAAAAAAACTCTTACGTTTCTCCCATTTGAACTATATTAATTAAAACTATATTGTATGTGCGCACATTTATGTTAGTCTAGAGATCACTCTTAATAGTTAATATGATCCCACAAAGTCTCATACACTAAATTATGGCGGTAACTGCATGTATATACACAATATCTTCCATAGTCATGAGTGTTTTTAACTCTGCTAATATGAATTCAGTATGATATTGTGGCAAGTGGACAACACCTTATAGAGGCTAATGCCTTTTATATTATCTCCTTTGTTAGTCAATATTCTCTCTCCTTAAGTGTCACAAAATCTGATATGTTACTAGAAAATATTTTTATGGTTCAAATGAACCAACGTATGTCATATCTTTATGTTTAACATTTCTTTATATGTAACAAGATATATCTTAATGCTAAAACAGAATGTCCTTACGCTTTTACTTAAGTTTTACACAATATCTTGAGATTTTCATCAATATATATTCAAGATAATAACAATATATTTATAAATACTTCATTGAATGCCAAAAAGTTTATACTTATCAAAATGTTACTAAATGTAACAAAACACATATATAAACTTTATTAGAGCAAAAAAAAAAAACGACTCCCACTAAATAATAGTATCCCATCATGCTTGTAAGTCCATAGTAATAACATATCATTCAAACACACAAGGGTGAAGAACTTTAGTTAGTAGATCTATAACCATGTCATTTGTGAAAATTTGCTCTACTGTAATATCACCATTTTGAACTTTTCATTTATGGTCAAAAACTTGACCACAATATGCTTAGATTCATTGAGACATCTATTGTTGTTGATAACCAACAATGCAAAGTTATGTTTGTCACGCCCCGATCCTTCGAGAGCGTACCCATCCCTCCTTGGTTAATTAAATAATGACGTTCCTAGGACGCGTCGCCGAACCATGCCGAAGCTAAACAATAACCCCCGATAACAAACAGCATGTGATAGCAAAGCAAGGCATATTTCACAAAAGCACACTTTTATAAACAACTGGGTTTAGGTATAAGAAGAGTCTAGGTAAAAGCCTATAAAAAGGTCAACTCTCAAAGAGGCTATCCCACAACATGTTAGTAGGACACACACACCGATCCTTTAGACTCCACCGCCACAGACTCCGGGCTTCGGTCTTCCACAACCACCATCTATTGACCTGAAAATGGTTATACAATAGCCAATGAGACAATATCTCAGCAAGTCCACCCCTTAAACCCTTATTAGGAATGAAATACGCCTCAGGGCACTCTAGTCACACAACCATATAATGAGAACAGAGGACTTACCTCATCTCAGTTCCTTCCTGCAAGACAGCACAATTCATATTCCAAATGTATATAACAAATTCATACTTCAATTGGAACATCTAAATCAATGACTGCTCACACAAGCAAGAATTACCGACACACGTCGATCCATCAATTCAATCAACATGCGTTCCAATTAAATGATACTACCCACACAAGCAGATTTACCCAACACACGCCAGTCCTCTATCCACTGACACACACCAGGGATAGGTAACGTCCACCGACACACACCGGGGACAGGTTCTCTTAGCTTTTAACATCCAATGACACACACCAAAGAAGGGTTCTCTTAACTTTTAACGTCCACCAATACACACCGGAGACGGGTTCTCTTAGCCAACACACAACCATTCAATCTCGGCCCAAGACACCGTGTATTGCATTCAAATACCTCAATTAAAATGGTGAACTTGACCTATTTTCTTCGTATTAAAAATACACGATAAAATAGTTGTGTGTGAGTAAATAGTCGGCCTAAGCAAAAAAAAAAATAATCTTTCTTTTATAGAATCCCACTAATTATATATTCAATAAAACATTTTTGGCACTGTAAACCAACACCCAGAGATTTTCTAATTAATTACTGAAATTAATTAATTTTGGCATAATTACCCACAATCACAAATCACACTCAATTTGCATAAAAAAATAGTCAATTAAATAAATAGATCACACCACTACGATCATCATAAAATTTCGATCACTGGCTATCCCAATCTAATTTTCGAAAAATAATTAATTAATTACGAAAATTAATTATTAAATACTAAAAATAGCAACTTAGGCCCATAAAGCCTAATTAAAAGCCAATACGAGTGCAAAAAATTACCGAACTACTCTAGATAAATACTAGAGCTTGTTTAGGCTCTAATTACACTACTCTAACTACCTAACATATAATAACAATTAATTAAATTGCTAATCTACTCTAACTATCCACCTAATCAATACTGAGTCTAAACTAATCAACCCTTAAACGTTATTAACTTACTAAGCAAGGATTAATGAGTTAAACTCATTTGATTTGTGATCTGCTTGGACCAAAACGATAGGGACGTGATGGGGATCAACAAATTCCAAAGCGAGACTGCCAAGCAGGATTGAGACGGGCTCAAAAATAGGCCTTGATGCCCACAAACCCTTGCTAACTTTGGCTTTAGATCTTTGGCCCAAGGAGCTGCAACAGTGGCTGGTTTAGGCACAATTTGAGGCTAGTCTCAATAGCCGCGGGCTGCTGGATTGCCGGGATGAAGCTGCTACTTGGGCTTGCTATTTCGAAGAAAATGGGAGACTTAAGGCTGCTTCGGTGGGTTGGGAATGGGCTGGCCAGTCGTGCTAGCGTGGAAGCCCACGGTCAATGAACAGCCAAGGTTGATTGAAGTGGGATGGTGGAGATAAAGATGGTGGGGTTGGCGTTAGTTGAGAGAGAGAGAGAGAGAGAGAGAGAGAGAGAGAGAGATGGACGAAGATGGAGGCGTCGTGGGGGCGTAGAGCATGCGGAGATTAAAATAAAATAGAAGCAGCTCCGAACGATGGGTGTTGAGCCAAAGGAAAATGAAAGCAAACGTAGAAGTCCGAGAGATTAGGAGGGCAGTTGATCGCACGAAGGGATGGGGAGGAGAGAGAAGGAATGTTGGCCAGGGAGAAGAGGAAAAAACAGTAGGCTTGTCGGCTAAAGGAAAAATAAACGTGCGAAAGAAGAGAGAGAGAGAGAGAGAGATGACAGGACTTTGAATTTCTAAAATCAGGTTCAAATTCATGGTTAATTTCAATCTGGCACGATTTTAGCGTGACCTAGCCTATCGAGTAGCTTTTAGGAATTTTTCGTATAATTGACCTGTGGTTGATTTTTTTGAACCACACGTACATCTTTGACACATTGGCGACTCTCGGTGATTGTGAAAGCCTCAAGGTTTCAAATATAGACACAAGGTACCCAAAAAGATAGAAAATCGGTTTAGTGTCGATCGACGAGAATTTTGCAATTAGGTGGAATCACCTACACTTTGATCACACATCGTAATCAAATCGACCTATCTCTGGTCTCTGATCGATTTTGGCAATGCCGTAATGACCCTTGTAGACTAGCACGATCAAGTGGTCGATTTCTGGTCAAATTCTCAAGTTTATTGCGTTAAAATTACTTAACGGCTTCACCTGATAGGCTAGTTATCTCATAAGTAGTCATCTCAGAGAAAAACACTATAAGCGCGACGATAAAAGGCCCAACTTATCCAATCAAAATCAAAACCTAAAAAATCAAGATATCACAATGTTACAATAGAATTGTGTGGGCATATCCACAAAATCAAATGCAATCAACGTCCTAATGAGGTTTTGGAGCCAAATTAGCCCGAGTACCAACCAAAAAGCATGCTACAAACTCCGTTTTTTTTCTTTTATTGGTAAACTTCGTCTATATGGTAGAAGATGATATAGATTTTTATTTCTCACTTTTCCAAAATATAGTACCTCTTGTTAATATAAAGATGTATCCAGCTGTCGACTTTACTTCATCCTGAGAGTCAACAATATCTACATCCAAATACCTTACTAGTCGTAGGACAAAAACATGTATATAAATTAGCATATAGCCACTTATCCTCTTTAAGCACCTCAAAACTTCTTGGTAGCAACCTAATGATTGTGCCCTAGATTTGACTGATATCCACCTAAAAGTCTTATCGCAAAAGCGATGTCTAGTCTAGTGCAAATTTAAGTATATGTGATACTTTCAAGTACACTAGCATAAGGTACATCATTCATATGAGTTTTCTCAAAATCTAAATGAGGATATTAAGAGAGTTCAGTTTATCACCTTTAATGACAAGAGTAATTCTTAGCTTACAATGCCGCGTACTGAATCTTTCCAAAATATTATTGACATACGCCCAATGAGATAAGCCCAATATACGATAGGAATAGCCTTACGAATCTCAATGAGAAGGACAAATGGCGTTTCACCAAGGTCCTTCATGTCAAAAATTTTCGACAACATATGTTTTGTCTCATGCATAAATCCAATATTACTACTTGCAAGCAAGATATTGTTTACATAAAGTATGAAAAAAATAAATATCTTTCTACTAACCGTGTAGTATACACATTGATATACTTTGTTTTTAATAAAACCCAATGAAGTAACAACACTATGAAATTTCAAGTACCATTGTCTAAAAGCTTGCTGGAGGCCATGAATAGACTTTTTCAATTTACATATAAACTTACTTGAATCATCTGTTGCAAAGCCTTTAGGTTGTACCATATAAACCTCATCATCAAAGTCTTCATTTAGAAATGCAGTTTTAACAATCATTTGATGTAACTTCATATCAAAATGAGTTATTATTTTCATAATCACTCTAAAAGAATCTTTATAAGAGACTAGGGAAAAAGTTGCATCGTGGTCTATTCCTTCTCTCTGAGTGAAACCTTGTTTATCGGTCTAGCTTTAAACTTCTCATTCTTTCATTTGGAGTTTCTTTTAGTCTTGTACACCCATCTGCAACTGATGGGCTTGTGACGTTCAAGCAATTCAATAAATTCCCAAACAATATTATCTTTCATAGATTGCATCTCATCATTCTTTGCATGTAACTACAAATCTGATTGAGGATAAGAAATAACATCTGTACAAGTCACTAGATCAAATACACAGCCAATATCATAATTATGCTCTCCTAGATAGACTATATAATATGATGATATAGCTAACTGTCTCCCCCTACGAATCTCCAAAGTGGAGCTACCGCAACATGATTCTACACCTAAGGGGCTTGAAGAACTTCATTAGAAGCTACCTCAACATTAGGATCCTAGACCTCAACAAGCTTAGTTTGTGGCATACGAGGCTTTACAATTATCTGTGTAGGTAGGGACAAAGATCTAGTAGTCCCCACCATATTATTATCATTAATAGTTTATGAATAGCTATCATTTTCGGCTACATCAAACTCTAGAATTTTTACTATTTGTGATTTCACAATTTTTGTACCTCCATTGGGGTTATAAACCGATATCCCTTTGGATGATCTGGGTAAGATGCGAAGTAACACCAAGTAGTTCAGGATTCTAACTTAATGATAGATTATACAACATCACTTCTACATGACACCCCCAAACCATAAGATGGTTCAAGCTAGGTTTACATCCAATAGGATTCAATGGAGCAACTTTGGTAGAAACACAGTTTAGAATGTAAAACGCCGTTTTCAAAGCTTCACCCCACAAAAAATTGATAAAATGGTCATACTAATCATACTCATCATCTTATCCATAATAGTGCTATTGCACATTTCACTAAACTATTTTGTTCAGGATTTCCTAGCATAATATATTGAGTTTATGCAATCCTAAATATTCGACCTGTCATGATAAAACAAAATGGGCTTTTCACCAACGTGCCTAATGTCTTTTTTCTCTGAGCTGATCACTCACGAGTTAACTAACCTATTGGGTGAAGCTGTTAAGGGATATAACCGCGGTAAAATCCCTAAAAAGCTACCCAATAGTCTGCCCAAAAGGAGTTAATTTGTGAAGAAATGAGGGAAATTAGCCATTGGAGGGGTGTTTGATATTAAAGCATGAAGACTTTGATGCCAATTTAATGATTACATAGGATATTTTCCCTTGACTTCATGGATTTCCCTCTCTCTCTCTCTCTCTCTCTCTCTCTCTCTCTCTCTCTCTCTCTCTCCCCCCCATCCCTTTCCCCCTCTTTGTGCGTACACTTCCCCTTCCCCTTAAGCTTATGCCAACCTCCCCCCTTGCCCATGTTCCTTCATTTTTTTCTTTCCCTCACAACTCTCTCTCTCTCTCTCTCATGCCCTTTCTGTGGCATCCTAGAATTTCTTGTCAACCCTTAGAGGTGCTTTAGTTCATGTTTTGCATTGAGATTTTGGCCAAGCTTTTGATGGGTAATTATTTGACAGGAAAATTCTATTTTTGGCCATGTGATTTATGGGTTGGAATTTATTAGATTAGGTCTCAAATTTTTTGTGAATTATAAATTTTAATTAGGTGTTTATATAATTAAGGTTTAAGGTGGATTATTAGGATGAGGGTGGGCTGGACATTTAACCAAACCAACCCATAGCCCCACCCTTTTTCAATCGGCCCACGAAGCCCAAGGAGGAAGAGCTGTCGTTGGCCTAGGGTTGGCCGAAGCCCAACCAAATGAAGCCCATCATGTGCATGGGAGAGTTGACAAGTGTCATTCCCCTAAGTCCAAGTGTCTTGCATGCAATCAAATGATTGCTCATCATTAAAAGGAAGAAAATAGGAGAACCGGCTTGATGATGAGGGGGGAGTGTTGATCGAGAGGGACAGAGAGAGAGGGTTACCGAGAGAGAGAGAGAGGGAGAGTGAGCGTGCGGAAGAAGAAGGAAGGAAACCGATCGCCGCTGTTCACCGCCGTCGAGTCCGCCTTGCCCTCCGTTCGTGCTTGATGTGTTCACTCGGTCTAGAGGCAAGTGGGATCCTTTGATCCACTCTTGCATGCTGTTCTTAGTGTGTGTGATTGAATGGTAACAATTTCGGATGTATAGAATGTGAAAAATTGAAGTTATGAGAGTGGTGCTCTACCCTAGTGTACTGTCCTTGAGAAAAACAGCTCGACCTTGGATGTTCTAGTGACTTGCATGTGATGTTCTAGTCAAGTTTTGGCTTTGATCTCTAAATGAAAGTTGTAAAGGACTTCTTGGAGTAATGTCTTGACTATCACATGTTCGAATTCCATAATTTTTTAATGTCATTTGGGTATTTAATGAAAATGTTTTCTAAAACTGTACTAGCTGGATTGTGCAAATATCAAAAGCTAAAATTGATCTTGTTGCCATTACATCATGTGATATGTTGATATTGAGACACAAATGTGAATATAAATTATGATAAATGAGGATACCGTCGGAGGTGTGAGCCGATAATGCCCCGAGAGTGTTGGGATGCCTGGAGTGTGGGGGTGCCGGATGCCCGGAGTGTGTGTGCCGGATGTCCTCTGGAGTTTCGAGATGCCTGAAATGTGAGGGTGCCGAAAGCCTCGGAGGTGTGTGCCGGAGATACCTCGTGATGCTGGTTGGGATACGAGATGCCCGGAGGTGTGTGCCGAAGGTTCCTCGCGATGCCAGGTTGGGTGTGAGCGATAGAATGTGGGATGCAAATTACTGGTCCCAAGAAAGAAAAATGTGGTGACCCAATTGAAAGATAAAAAGTTGAAATCGAATCATGCATGGTATGGTGACATGTATGTATGGATGTATGATATAATATGGATAAGTGCATGATGGTGTATGCACATATGATATGATGACATATGCATGGCTACAAGGTAAGTTATGCTTGGATGCATGAATGATATGTACTCTACTATGATGTTATGATTGTTCTGTTTGATGCACTGAGTAGCTTAATGGATCTTTTACCTACTGAGTGGTTGTACTCACCCCTTTGGAGACTAACATTTCAGAGTAGAAAGATGTCTTTCTCTCCGGTCACACAGGGTACCTCTTACGGCCTTCCATCTGACGTGGAGGTCGATTGTACGGAGCTTGATTGTGTCACCATCCCTGGTTTGACGTTCATACGAGTTCGGGTGCTAGTGATGTATGATGTGGGCTTGGCTGGGGGCCCAATCATCCAGGAGTTCTTGTCTATCCATGTCCGCCGTGACGGAGGGATAAGGGGGATGTTGCCACCGCCACCGACCGATGCACCAGGATGGGTGTGATGGCCCACATGAGGAAGGGGAGCTGACTTTTTGGGGATAGTCGATACTTGTAGATGGAGGGTTATACATGATCAATGTAGGGGGTCGAGATATCTCTTTTGAGCTGTAGCCAAGTTTAGCTAAAAGTCTTAGCTTTTTAGTTATACCGACCCAAGATGTCCATCTTAAAAATGTAAATAAAAGTGGCTCGACTTTATGTTTTCCTTCGATGTGTAGTTGGTGTGCATTGTACCATCATTAAGAGAGTAGAGAGATGGTGAGACTTGTCTTTAATTTCACTATGAGCTGCGCTAAACTCTTTAAAAAAAAAAATGCCTATGGACCCCGGTCCTTCTTTAAACCTCTTTATATCAAAGATATGTAAATGGTATTTATGAGGTCGAGCGATAAGTATCTGTGGCGACCTTAGCTATTTGGGGGTGCCACACTTTCTTCCCCCCTGCCACCCCACGTTTAGCCCCATTACCAGCAGACCAGACGCTTATTTCCTTCTCCCTTTCCCCTTCAATCCTACTGTCGTGACTCCTCATTGACGCCAGCCCCATCTGTTTCACCATCCAGCATCCCCTCTCCTCCCTTTTCTATTTATTTTTCTCTATTGCTGCTCCACTCACACGAGCGACTCCACTTCACCATTCACCCACCAACCAATGTCCATAGCCCCATAGCCATAACTCCAACACCAACGACTTCCTCCTCCACCTCCAACTTTCTTCACGCTAGCAACTTCTTCTCCGTTGCTGCTGGTCGACCACCATCCAATAGCACCTCCTGCCTGTTCCAGTCGCGCCAACAACCCTTGAACCCAACAGCTCAGCCCCCTCGAACCAGAACCAAGCAGAACCGGTATTCAAGTCCAAACCGTGAAGCTTGGTTGGCTATTTTCAGCCCGATCTGAGCCTTCGTTGGTGATGCCGTAGTCACAAGATCTCATCGCCTCCGCGTTGCCGTTGCCATGAACCCATCAGCTCGCTAATCTGGTAAGTTAATTCCCTAATTCTTAATTAGGTTGTTAATTACACTTAGGAGGTTAGTTTAGTGTTAATTAGCTTAATTAGATTAGTACTAAGTGAGATTAGTTTTAAGCTGGATTAGTGCTAATCTAGAATGGTTAGATTAATTTTAAGATGGATTAGTGTTGATCTAATTAATGAGATTAGCACTAATGAGGTTGGATTAGCCCAATTCAATGGACTTTCGTTAGTTCTGATTTATGGACCCTTGTTGTTTGCCATTTTCGTGAATCAAAATGTGCTAAGATTTTGAAATTGATTCCTTCTTGAAAAATGTTTTAGACATACTCAGCTATGACATATATTTTATCCAAGATTTTAGGAATTTAAAAAAAAAAAGATATTTCGGCTCCATCATTTAAAAATAAAATATTTGTTTTTGCTAGAATTAGTGACCTTTTGGGATTCAAGGGATTTTATCCACTCTTAGGATTCAAATTTCGAAATGGTTTCTTCATGAAAATTGTTTTTCACATCTTGTAGTTTAACATAATCAAATTTTAGATCAAATGGACAAAATTTGAATCTCGAACCAAGCTGGTTTTGGAAAACAAACTTTCTGGAAACGGACTCAATTTTTTGTACTAGATTGAGCGATTTAATGGGCTTAATCTAGAATGATCTGGGTTAAGGTGTCTTCATAAAAAAAATGTTCATTTATGTGTCCTTTATAATATATTCAAATTTGAAATTTTTTTGAACTTGTTTGATTAGATTTCTAGATTTAAACTCGGAGATGCACGAGTGGACCATTTCTGCCGGTTAGGATCGGTAGTAGTTTTTGGTGATTGTTCTTGATACTATGCTTGCTGAACCATGCGTATTTTGTGATATAGTTGACCTGTGATATGCTTAGAAGTTATGCTTGATGATGTGAGAATGGTTGTAAGCAGATAAATGACTAAGTGTGCACAATAACAAAACTTCGTATGAGCTACCTCTAGAACCTTGTACCATTGCTCATCGTAGTCAAGACCTAAGTGCTACATGGTGAACTAAGTCACATGAGATCACCTCTAGAATTTTGCACTACTATCTTGCATAGTCAAGAACTTAAGTGCTACACGATAACGTGATTTCGTGGGAGCAACCTCTAGTGCCTTGAGCTATTGCTTATTGTGGTCAAGAACTAAGTGCTACACGACAGCGTGATTTCGTTGGAGCCACCTCTGGAATCTTGTATTGTAGCTGATTGTGGTTAGGGACTAAGTGCCACATGATAACTGAACTTCATGAGAGAGGCACCTCTAAAACCTTGAGTTTGATTATTGAGTTGGAAGGTGGAGTTTGGATATTGAGAGTGAATATCAAGTGTAGATTGAACCACTGATATGAGATAGTCATGCTTGATTATGGGACGAAATCGTGTGACATGGAATGGGACGTATCATAATGATTTGGCCCTATAATCGGGACTTCTATGAATATTTGATGAGTGTTATGAAGTGTTTCAATTGCTGATTACGCATGCTACGTTTATGAGTGCATATGAGATGTACTAATGTGCAAGGACGTGCCCAAACAAGGTAAGTTCTGGATGGCGCATGTTTACAACGTCTTTGAGTGAATTCTCACCCTAGTCGGGACTTAGGGTTTAATTCGCTGAAATTTTTATCTCACCCGGTCATGGGTTACTATTTTCAGGGCCGTAACATGGAGAATCTAGAGTCTGAGGCTGAAGGGTCCAGAGTGTAGATGGCCTAGTGGTTTCTTTTAACTCAGACCTTTGTATATGAACCTGTAGGTTTAACTTGGTTTGTTTATGAAGTGTGTTTTGATAAAAATTGGTTGTCCTGCTTTTCTATCACATATATTTGATTGTTGTCTAGGGTCATGAGTTTGCTTCTGCATGTGCATAAAAAAAGGGGTCAAGGGCGCGTCCTAGGACGTCGCAATTTTGTCAATTGCCGAGGGATGTGCGCGTACCCAGGGTTCAGGGTGTGACATAGTTACTATCCTAAAATCGTCCAAGTATTTTTACAAATGACCCTTTAAGCTGTCCAGCATCACCATGCCTATCAAGATACTCACCATCACGATTAGATCCGACAACCTTACGAATTTCTCCAACCCTTTCTCAACCCTAGTCCAAAAAATCTTGAACTTATCAAGGGATTCAAACTTTTGCTTAATCATATACAAACATCCATATCAGGAATAGTCATCAATGAAAGTGATAAAATAAAAATTTCTACAGAAGGTTGCCGTATATTAGTGTGAATGACAACAAGTCAGAACTCTGAATTGCAGTTTTTTTATTTATCTTAGTTATATTACCTCTACAACAGTCTAAATGAGTCTCTAAGTCATTTTCAAGAGTAGGCAAGATGTCTTCCTTTATTAGCCTTTCTACTTTCTCTAGATATGTGACCAAGACGTTTATGCCACAATATATAAGACAACCTTAAGTAGAGATCTTTTGGAAAAACCTTTTTCCGCTAAATAAGTGACATATATATCACCGGAAGATAAACACAATCTATCGGATATATTGCAGCACTCAACTTTATTTAAATTAAAAAACATAGATATACTATTGCTATTTATTTCAAAATAATAGCCACACATGTTCAAATAAGATAGGAAAACTAAATTTTGTCTAAAGAAAGATACGTAAAAAGTGTTCCTTAACATCAAATTAAAATCCGAATCTAGAATTAAAATAACATCTCCCACAAACTCGACGTCGACTTTAATGTTATTTTCCATAATGAGCTTTAATTCATTTTGATTTGGCTTCCTTCAATTTATAAATCCCTCTATAGTAAACACAATATGATTAGTTGCACTGCTATCTAGCCAATAAGAACTGGATGGGGCTTCAAATATGTTGGATTCATAAACTAATGCTAAAAAAAATCATTATGTTCATGCTTATTTTTGGACAACCAAGTTTTATATTTATCACAATGTTTTTTTATATGTCATATCTTCCTACAAAAGTAACAAATGACACAATCCTTCTTGAAAGACACTTTCTTAGGACCCATATTATTAGAAGGATTAGCGGTTTTAGGAGTTCCTTTATAAGTACGAATTTTAAACTTCTTACTCTTCTTATTGCCGGAACTAGAGGCATACAGGGTAAAGTGTCATTTCTCTTTCTTCAATTTCTCTTCCTTGGCTACCACCCTTGCTATCAGGTCATTAATTGACTAGGTCTCTTCTTGGGATTTGTAATAAGTCTAATAATCCCAAAATCAAGAGAAAGAGTGTTTAAAACTTGATGCACAATGCAAGTAGCAAGAATAGTAACATTAAGAGCCTAAAGTTTTGTTTGCAAATTACCATCCTTAGAACGTAATCCCTAACTCCATTAAAACCATCATACTTTTATATTGAAGAGTGCTTGTAGGGTCTCCCTATCTCAGCATTAGACGAGACATGATTTCATGCAACTAATACATTCATCATCTATCTAGCAATGCAGTCTGTTGATAAACCACTTTTCAAGTGTTCCTAAATGAATTGCTTCATAGATAACAAGTAAATCCAATTGCTATTTTCCCAAGCAGCAAAGTATACTTTTTGTGTTTACATACTATCAAATCTACTGACTCGCCCACAGTAAGAGCAATATAAACATCTGCTAACTCCATCCCAAATAGAAAACCCTCTCCATTTCTTAAAGTTTCAACAAGTAATAATCTCAATAGTAATAGAGTTATCTTTTTTTTTTTTTTTTTGGTAAAGAATAGTAATAGAGTTATCATTAATAAACAAGGTGACTAAAAACAAGCAATGTATACAATTAGTATTATGTGAGTATTGTGTAACTTAAAACTGTATAAGTATACATCCAAAGGATTACATACATCATCTCATGGTCACCTTTAGACAAAATATATGACATGTAATTGCATACCCTCCATATGATAGCGGCTATAAAAATATATTTTAACATTCATGAATTCATCACCTTTAGGTAAATAAACCACTAGGATCAATCACGACTTATTCCTCAACCATATGTTGTTCATGTATACGTACATGAATCAATACACAATTATCTCCTCTAGAAGTATAACCATGGATCAGAACGGAAGACATCTTACCATAATATAAGACCGATATTTCTCAAACCTAATCAAGTGTGCCACTTTGACGATTATAACTCGATTGAATTCTTGAAACTCTCTCATATCAGAAATATAAACTTTATATCTCACATTCACCATATATATGTAATTTTAGACTTGAAGACATGGACAATTTGTCACTAAAATTACATGTTATGCCAATAATAATGCTCTATTTATTGTTATATATTAAATTATACATAGTAAAAATGAATCACATTGTTCATATTTTCTATGTAATGATAGCATGTGAGCTAGCAATTGTATTTCCGAGAATATAGAGAAACATAGGAAAATATGCAAAAATAAGCTAAAAATACATGTATATAGGATGCCATAAGTATTTTCACATCCTTAAAATATCAAACATGTAAAATAAATATACCATAGCATAAGGCATCTCGATACGAGCATGTAGCTCCAAGAATGCGCCGATCGGAGCCTCCACACGCTCTTACGCACTGCCTGAGTGTGAGGCATGGGCAGTACATGCGCGGCTCTTGTTCGACTAGGTTCACCAATTCGACTGTTAGCACTTCGACCGATTATGGCCCAATCGATTGACGGGTCCAGTGAATGAAAAAACCAATTTGGGCGAGTCAATGGGTTGGGTTGGGTTAGGTCGGGTCACTTAGGTCGCTGTTCGCTGACATCAATCCCGGCATTACATCATGCACTAGCCATTGCCATGTGGGGGCATGTGCTTGACGCTCACCACCGCCCAACGGCTTGTGGGAACGTGTATGGCCTCCCCTAGTGGTGCACCGCATGTCAAAACACTCAATGAGCTTTTACCTTTTATGCAATCAAAATCAATTCTCGCCCAATAAAAAAAATGAAAATAGCCAAATCTATACGTTCAAGTTCTAGGCTAAGGACTACTCTAATACCACATGTAGGCAGCAAAAATAACACCCAATGTGATATCCTCAATTTGAACCCCTATCTCGGCCGCAAGGAATTGATTAAGGATCAGTACACCAGTAACGAGAATAGGATGTGACTCAATCTTAGAGATTGTTCACAAGCCAAATAGCTGATTAGGGACAAGGCAACTCAGGATTAGGATTGTGATGGATTGGAGTAGTGAACCATGAAAAGGACCGTTCGACCATAAATATCGATATGCACGATCACGTGCCATCATGAGTTGATCAACCGACGGGTATAGATTGATTCAGCTCGACTATACATCGGTCGTGAGTGACGCCACACAATCAATGTGCTATTTGTAAACGATCCTAATCCTATTCCAAATGACTATGAGTCCAGGGCAAGATCGATCCTATTTGATTACATGACAATCAAGGGTCATTAATGGGCCAACCAAGCTCAAATAAAAGTCACGTGTAAAATCCCGATTAGGTATCGAACTCAATTCAAGTCTGGCCACGTGAGTTCCACCAATGCTGCCCAA
Organism: Eucalyptus leucophloia subsp. euroa; assembly: GCA_017140325.1. NCBI lineage: Eukaryota > Viridiplantae > Streptophyta > Magnoliopsida > Myrtales > Myrtaceae > Eucalyptus > Eucalyptus leucophloia. The sequence continues at coordinate 10,320,483 of CM029469.1, read as the reverse complement.
ATTCGCATAGGTCACATTAAGGCCGTTTCCGATCGGAACTTAACCACAAACCCCAGTCCAATTACAGGTATCGATTGTAGATGTTATTAAGATATTCATATCCAATTGAGATGATATTAGTGAGTCCATTAGTGCAATAATTGAGGAAATGTGCTAATTTAAGGATATAAACTTTAGTAGCGCTAAAGATGAGACCAATTTCACTTCTTGAGATTAAATTCAGTGAGACCAAAATCAAGTAGCCCTTCCTTCTAGAAGGGTATGGATGCCACTTTAGAGAAGCAATGAGGAGGAACAAGCTTAGTTTTTGCAACTAGACTAGTTGTTCTTGAACTAGAGCATTATTAGCCAAGTAAACTTGAAGAACAAACTTCGATAAGATGAGCCATTGGATTGACACTTGTAAGGTAGAGATTCACTCTTGCCAAGCAAGCTTTGTGGCCATCATGAACTTAGGATAATAATTTAGCTTGCAATAAATGCTTAAGTGACATTTTCTCTCTCCTCAATTATCTTCCTCTCCAAGTTCTTTTTCTTTACCGACCAAAAAAAAAATTATTTTTCTTTCTCTCACTTTTCTCTCATTTCTCCCCCTCTCTCCCTCATTTGGCCAACCACTCCCTCATCCTCCTCTCTCTCTGTCTCTCTCAGCTTGGCACTCGCTCGCTCATTCGTTGTGCCGCCTGCCATTGCCGTTGCCATCCTCGTGCCATCTCGCCATCGCCTTGCTGTTCACCGACCAGCACCACCAACCACCCTCACCTTTGTCTCGATTGTTCATAAGTAGATTTTCTAAACATCGACTAGGCCGTTGCATTACGTAACTTGATTTAGGTTCAATTTTTGTATTGTTAGAGCTATTCTAAGTAGAGAAGCTCATGTGATTAATTTTGTATGGTTTGTTCATGATGTGCTTGGGCTATAAGGTTTGGAAATATGTTATAATTGTTTATGTGATTATCAAGATAGCCCAGACTGTCGTTGTTAGTGATAATGGACTGTTTATGCATATGTTATTGCTCGGCCTAGAGAAATTGCCATGATGGTTGTATGTGGCCCGTGGATTATCAATATTTAGGTTTAGCTCCTATGTTTGGTTGTTAGGGTTGGACGTGTAATCTTATGTGATGTAGATTAGTATTGTTTTCAAGATTTGTTATAGTTCTCTAGATGTAATATTGTGATTGTCGCTTGTGGTTCTACTTTGGTTGTTAATTAAGCTTAGACATTATGTGTTGTGATTATTGTTGGATGTGTCTACAATATGTGATGCTACTATGTTTGATTGTAAAGGATTGTTATTGATTTATGGATATGGTCTTCGTATATAGATGTCTATAAGTCATGATCAATACTTAAAACCATACCGAGCCTCCAAAGTTAGAATTGTGTTGGCTCTTGGACATGCGTGGAAGCATGCTGGGCTAAGTCACTCTCTTAGTTCAGCGATATTGAGGCGTATCGCCTAATCCAGGTTTGACTTAGGCCGGTGCTCCAACGTAATGGGTCAAGTCACGGTTCTCATTCCGTGCTCGCCATATTTAATTGATGCATTTTCAATAGGTTATGAGTTATACACCGTTTGGCACGCCCTTGGGGCAATCATGCTTTGGACTAAAGTGGGAAATAAAACCGATTGTGTGCTTTATTCGTATGGTCACACAAGGGATTCCGTCACCGAAGGTTTCAGAGGATGATGCCGCCACTGAGAGACATCAAAGGATGATGCCCGAAGGTTTTCAGATGCCGTTCGCAGTGATGGTTACCGAATGATGCCGAAAAGGATGTCTGAAGGTGTTCCGATGCTGTGCTCGATGGGGCAAGACGATGTCTCGGAGGTTGCTGAAAGAAGCAAAGTGTTTCGATTATGTGTGTTAATTGAATGGATTTGAGATAGCATAATATTATAAGGTATTATGTGATTCTCAAGGCGACAGTGCATGTGAAGTATTTGTGAGTGACGTACATACTTGTGAAGTGATTTTTGGTGACACATACATATGTCGTATGTCATTATTTATGATGCATGAGGCACGTGCATAATTTACTGGTCATTTTTATGATATGAAAGGGCTTGTGTGCGAGTTAACTATCATAAATTGTGATGAGAGACGCACGTAGACATTTTGGATGATATTATTTTAGGAACGAGAGCCATGGTAATATCTTTGAGGTCGTTGTATGACACGTGTGAATTTGTGATGTTATAAATTGTGACTTGTGAAGCACGTATAAATTTTTAATGTCATTAATTGGCCCGTGTAGGATTGTTATGAGTATGTGACATTCCGTAGGTTGTTGATGCTAGGTGGCTGAGGGTCCCCTTTCATGTATATAGTTAAAGCAAAGCAATTGCTATTGACTTGCCATCAACATATTGGGTCGAGTGTTCTTAAGGTTCCAATGCGAGGCATCCACTTATACGAGGTTTAGGTTATTTACTTACTAAGTTTTCAACTCATTTGTTGTTATTTAACTTTTTTTTTTAGTCCAATAGGTGTGGATCCACTGCTTGTTTATTTCATGCGATTTGGGATGTCCATGAGTATGGAGGTCACGGTCATGGATGTGCTTAGAGAGGATACTGCATTTCGAAGGAGCACTACTACTCTTTGGGTGGATGAGGTCTGTCGTGATCTCATCCCTCATAGCTACTGAGCTTGGTATGTGTGGTTTGATGGGGATCTCTTCAGGCCCCTTTGTGGGCTTTGCGGATCACCTGAACCGGATGAGGACGATGGTTCGCCTGACAGCCTAGTAGATGATGCCTAGATAGTCAGTGCTCATAGGGGAGTCGTTTTTTGTTCGTATCTCGTTAGAGAAGATAGGCTCACCCTAAAGTTTGTGAACCCCTCCCCCTATATCTTTTTGTGGGATGAAAATCGAAATGGCCCCAAAGAAGTGGGCTTGTAAATGAATTGTTCCGATATATTAATAAAGCATATATAAATTGTATGGTATAAGTGCATTTTCCTTGCTATCCTCGTCTATTGTTGATGTACACGCTTCCGTATGTGCTTAATTGAAAGATAAAAAATCAATGGGACGACAACGCCTTTTGAGATGTCGCAAGTTAATCCCGTAGTGGATGTCGCATTCCTATGATGAGGGAAGGTCCAGGGCTTGACACCCAAGATGTCTATAACTAGAATCAAGAACACATATAATTGAATAAAAGAGATTTACACACTTGATTTGAAATCATCGTTTTTAATGCGGAATAACGACGATTCAAAATTCAAGTGCTTCTCAATTTTTTTTCCCTTTGTATCACGGGCTCAATGAAACTATCCCTCACTTTTAGAGTTTCATAATCGCTTCTTATGTGAGGATATTTGTATATCAAGGACAGAGAAGAGACTTGAGTATAATTTAAAAATTTTTAAGCCACGGACCCTCTCAATACATGCCGGGCTTTACTCAATCCAGGCTAGCCAACCGCATATTAAACTAATTAAAAATCCTTGTGCCTCACTTTAGTAGGCCAATTTCGTAAAATGGTAAATTACAATATCAATTAATATAACCCACATCAGAAAACCTCTTATATATTGTCAATCAAATTCTGGCACAGTTTGTGTACCTATAATTTCGTTTGAATTAAACTCCATGGCTTTCTTGTTGATCAGTGGTATTTTCTATCTGGAATTGTCACAGAACCTATCTCCCTTCATAAAAATTGAAGAATGATTTTCAATGAAAAATACTTTGTTGTAGAATCCAATTCATGTGGAACACTTGTCACGCTTCGAACCTCGAGCACGCGCACATCCCACTGCGGTCGATCAAATATGTGACATCCCAGGATACGTCGCCGACCCATTCATTTTATTACGCATGCGGAATGTATTATAAAACCCCTGACAATGAAATATGACATAGACAAGCAGGAAGCAAAACCACAACATAACACTTACATAAACCAACGGAGTTATAAACGAAGGCCTACAGCCAAAAGTCTACAAAAGACCGACTTTTAAGAATGAATTGTCCTACGACCTACAAGTCAGACACGTTCTCCAGTCCTCCTGACTTCACCTCTGTAACTCCTCAAGGTCAACCAAAGCTGTCTAGCCGCTCCATCCACCAGGGACCTGAAATTTTAATCCCAAAACCGGGATGAGATAATGTCTCAGCAAATTCAACCCCTTAAACCCCTATTAGAAAGAAAATACATCCCGGGTGGCCTAGTCACATCACACAAAAGACTTACCTCACCTCAGTTCCTTCTTGCAGGTTAGCATAATTCAAATCACTCAATCACAGATAGTAATAGGAACTTAAACAACCGAAACGCATTCACTTTCATATAACCAACAACCGCGGGGGTCCTGATTATAAGACTAAATCGTTATGACACGTCACATTCCATACCACACAATTCCATCCCATAATCCGACACATCAACAACACTCAACATGCATTCCAATTGTTATTCATTGCCACACAAGGGCATAGCCTACTCGCAATTTGGCTATCTACTGGCATATAGCTAGGCATCGCCTCCCCACCTTGGAGCGCGGCTTCGTCAGTACATCGACGGCGTTCCCGAAGGAGCATAGGCCCAAAATCAGCTACGACCCGCAATCACTGCGTGGGCATCCCATATAGGGGCAAGTTCGGCTCAATAGCCCAGGACGATCTCCTCTTAATTATCACACAGCAATTCATATTTGGCCCAAGGCACTTTGCATTTCACTCAATGCTTCCACTTGAAACAGTGATCCCAACCACTTTTCTCCGTATTAAAAATAGTCCAAAAATTAACCATGTGTGTGGGGGCACGTTAATTTCGATCCAAAAAACCAATATCTCACTTTTTCAAACCCCACTATTTATTATTATATTGAAAATCCAATTTTTTTGCATTGAGACCCGACACTTGGGTTTTTATGAATAAAATCCCTATTTATCACAATCGACACTCAATTTACCACATCCATTCATCAAATTCAAATTCTAATTACACAGTAGTAATCGGCACGAAATTCTGAGAAAATAAGATTCCAAAATAATTTTCAGAATTTATTAAATGATTAAATTTATTCCGAAAATCAATTAAGTAATAATATCCATATCTTTCACAATCCACATCAATTTATAATATCCAATCTTCAATTTCAAAATCTGATTTCACAGTAGTGACCGGCACAAAACTCGAGAATTTAAGGTCTTGACAAAATTTTCTGAATTTAATAAATAATTAAATTTATTCTGAATATAATTAAATAATAATATTGTAATAATTTCGAATAATAATATATTATTAAATTATTTAATAATTTCGAGATATTTAAATAAATCAAAAGTAAATTCATTTATGTCACATCAAAGCTTATATTAATATAAGCATTCATTTAGCCTTAAATTAAATCAACTTTAAGTTAATCAAGCACATTAATATAATCTACTCTTAACTAAATTAAACTAACCACCTAATAACACTTAACATAAACTAAACACACCTAAAGCATCATTAACCCTCTAATCAAGGTTTAGTGAGTTAAACTCATCGAGCGAGCCGAGCGGACCAAAACGACGGGACAACGCGAGGATCAACTTTCCTCAAAGTGAGCCAAGCATCCGAGGTCGGGAAGCCAGCCAAAACGGGCCAAAACCAAGCTGTGAAACCCACTTTTCTTGGCTGCTGTTCACCGACGGAGATGGGGCGGTTCCGCGTCGGTTGGGCATAGAAATGGCGGAGGAGCTGCGGCGGTGCCATGTGGCCAACGGCGAGGTCTCATGGTGGCCGGAGGCGGCGGAGGGAGCCCCGGCGATTCCTGCACGAGCTAGACAGCAGCTCGGGATGTCGGCCAAACCAGGGACGACGCGGTTGAAGGCGGAGACACGCGGGCGGCGCGGCGTACACGCGGCGGCAAAGGACGGACGAACGGCGACGGCGGTCCCGGCTTCGACGGTGGCTGCGATGGGGCCACCCGGGGGCTTCGGTTGCTGGGCAATGAACGGAAAGAAGCGGGAGAGAGAGTTGACAAAAGAGAGGAAGGGGAAAGGAGAGGGGTCGGCCAACGGCGGTCCGGCGGCGTCGAGCAACCGAGCGAGCGGCGAAGGGGCGTGCGACTACTAGTTCCGTTCGAGCTTTCTCTCCTCTAAAATCCAAGAAGAAAATCCAAAATGAAGAAGATGATGGAGATGGGTTGGAGGTGACATCCCATCTTTTGAAAAACAAATCCTCACCCTTAATGTGTCAAGATCCTAGCCACACAAGCCCCACCATGACATCACTTGATGATGTCACATTCCACTATCTCCAATCCTCTCACAACAATCTTCAGTGGGTGCAATTTATTTTTCTGTCGGGGCATAAAATCTTGTACATTAATTTCTTCAATTCCATTCAATTCTCTTCCCATTTGAGTCCAATTGAAGTCCATAAAATTAATTCAATGTCACCACACTTCAATTCACATCTTTACTTGTCCATAAAACCAACTTAAGTCTCAAAAGCGCGACCAAAAGTGGCCTACTAATTTCTCGAGCTAAAATAGCCATTCTCGGATTTAATTTGCCAAAGAACTCTAATTGAATGAAAAATCTTCCAAAGATGAGTTAATATTCCTAAAATGATTTGTGACACACCAGACTTCCAATTTCTGAATTCGATCTCAATTCCACGGTTAATTTCACTTTGGCACGATACTAGCGCGGCCCAACCTACCGAGTAGCCTTTAGAAATTTTCATGCATTTGACCCGTGGTTGATCATCTCAAGCCACAATGTACATCTTTGAAACATTGGCGACTTTCGGTTGTCGGGGTAATCTCAAAATTTCAAATATAAAAACAGGGTACCCAATCGACAGAAAAGTCGATCCAGTGCCGATCGACCAAAATTGTGCGATTTGGTGGAATCACCCACACTTGATCACATGCCTCTGTCGAGTCGACCTATCTTCAATCTCTAATCGATTTTTAATTGTGCCGTAATGACCCTTGCAAATTAGCTCGGTTGAAAGATCGCTTCCTGATCAAATTCTCAAGTCTGATGTATTAGAATTTCTTAACTGCTTCACCTGATAGACTAGTTTTCACATGAGTGGCCAACTCAAGGAAAGGAACCATATTCGTGCCAACGAAATGCCCGTCTCAATTTATTGAAAATAGAATTGGAAAATCGGGATGTCACAATACTAACCCAATGGATGGATCAAACAAAATAAGGGTCAAATTCTAGTGAACGGCTTGTGATAATATGTGTTGTTGGATGATATGAAAATGGACTTGTTGTCGTGCTAGCTGGAGTGCATGTAGAGACTGATGTAAAATTCTATACGCTCGCATATTCATATGCTATTTCTACAATAGCGACCTACGACTATAGTAATTGTTATTAGTGTATTGGAACTTTCTATACACGTAGGTTTACTCAAACATGCAAAGTAATAATTTCCCCAAAAATCTTTGATTTATGGTGCTTATGTTAAGTGAATTTTAGTGTATTTGTGCAAAATAGTTTTTAAGTTAAAAGGAAAAAAAAATAAGGAGGGAGGGAAGGGGGGAGGGGATAGAGCGGATGGCTACTGTTCATTATCTCCATCTTGGAAACAAATCAATCATGATGAGATTCGAACCTCAAAGATACTAGATGAGCCAATGCCAAGGTCACGTGATCTCAAGCAACGTGACGCCAAGGGTTGCATGACCTTGCATATCCAGACCTACATGAACCTAGACCTCATCAAGATGGTGTGATGATCTCTTTTGTTATCATTAACTTTTTTTAATGAGAAATATGTACGGCCACTTCTACTAAATTCGATGAATTGAACTTTCTCTTAAGAGTCATGGAAAGAAATTTCGTCTTGCTCATCAAATTGAGAAAGAAGGAAAGTGTTGGACGTGCTTATATGACTATAATAACCACTAAAATTCACTTATCTTAATGTCCCACGCATGCGATTTATTCCAATTGTCGATTATGTCTTGGTACACAACAATAGCATGCTTTATTTTTTTGTCATGTTTTCTCTCGTTCATTAGCATGATGTGGAGTTTTGTATCTCCTAGAGACACAATTCCTTAAGAGGGAGAATTATCTAATCAATCCTAAATTTATTGCATGGATGCCTATTCAATTTAAAGTTTCTATTATTATACCTTCATGCGAAATTTCAATATAATTTTTCCGGTCAATCTTTGCCCAAAAGCGCTAATATGGCAAGGTGCCATGTTGGAATGAGCATAGTTTTAGAGTAGAACTTGGAGCCTGTGAATTGGACCAGTGGAAACTTGTTCGATTTCAAGTTCTAAAGTATGAAAGGTAGCTTTAGATTTCAAAAATTGAGGAACCTATTTCAATAAGTAGGTTCCAGGTTTTAGGTTGGTGGAACCGAAACTTGGAACTTAGAACCTGCAAACTATAACCTGGAACAAGTTTTTGTATTTTTATTGGTTTATATCTTCATGCGACCTTGTGATATTCTATAGTATTCGATAATGAGTGAATAATCTAGAACCATTAGTCTAAACTTCCATTTTATGACTAAGACTTTTATTTTGTTAATGTTTTATATTTTTCATGTGTCTAAATATAAATTATAGTTAGTGAATTGTAGCAGCAAGTAATGGTCATTAAAAATGATAATTTACTACAATTGTTCCATCAATAATACATGTGGAACCTAGGTAGACCTTGGAACTAATCTTAGAACCTATGATAAGGTAAGTTTCGGGTTCCAAAAAATGAGGAACATGCCAGATTCTAGGTAGAACTTATACACAACCTAGAACTACTCACCCCTAATGCCACGTAAGACGACCGGAGATAAATGGACAACTATGTTCACAATTTCTAATGAAAATAAATCAAAATTACTATTTTGGGATTAAATTGGCACAATTAGAAAGTGTAAGACTAATTTGATATTTGTACAATAAATTTAAAATTAGTTAGGTAATTTTCCCTTGAGAAACCCATCAACGAGATTCACATCTAAATAGAAGGGAATTAAGGCGTAATCAATGGCTTAAAGTCAGACTTAATCGCTCTTTCCATATGTCAAGTTTGGCCGGAGGACCTCTCCTTTCGGAGAGGTCCGCCCTCTTCATTTCCTTGTACCTGCCTAGTTCGACTAGGATACCAGCATCGCGGAGGTCCGAGGGGAGCCCCCGAGGGATTGCCCTTTTCAGGGGTCCCTGTGGCCGGGGTTACTCCATGGGCTTTTTATTTTATCGAGGTGGTTTCCATCCACCTCTACCCACTGTTTAACGCCCTATGGTCTAGGCGGAGCCTTTTAAGGACCTGCTCGGGTCCGTGTAAACTGTCTTTACATAAAGAACAAAAGTGAAAGAATCTACGCTAAGTTCACATCTGTCTTTGATTTTTCTAGCTTTGATATCCAAAAGGACTGCGAAGGCCACGCGCCCTTCGTTAATTTTAACGCGGCTCGAGCAAACATACATATCTAAAACTAAAAAACCAAAAGATACTTCACAAGTTAAAACGTTTACGCTGATTTGAATTACGCTGATTTTAATTTTAAGGCACCAATCGAAGCTTCCACATGTCTGCACACACTGCCTGAGTGCAAAGCGCATGCTGTACACAAGTAGCTCTTGTCCGACTAGGTTCATCGATCCGACCAGGTGGCACTTCGACCAATTATGATCCGATCGATTAACAAGTCCGGTCAATGACAAAACCAGTTCGGGCAGGTCAATGGGTTAGGTCAAGTCACTTAGGTCGTCGTCCGCTGACGTCAGCCCTAGCACGTGCGTCATGCCCTAGCCATCACCGTGCGTGGGGGCACATGCTCAACGTAGTCGCCACCCAATGATGCATGGGGGCATGTACGACCTCCCTTAGTTGTGCGTTGCATGTCAAAACGCTGGTCTCGACTAGCTCTTACATTTTATGCAATCAAAATCAAGTTTTACCCAACAACAAATTTCAAAAATAGCCTAATCCATACGTTCAAGTTCTAGGCGAAGGACTACTCTAATACTACATGTAAGCCACGAAAACGACACTCAAGATCTCCATAACTAGAATCAAAAACACATATAATCGAGTAAAAGAGATTGACACGCTTGATTTGGAATCCATCATTCTTGATGTGGAACAACGATGATTCAAAACTCAAGCACTACTTTTCTATTGCCCTCTGTATCATTGGCTTAATAAGATTGTCCCCTCATCTTTAGAGTTTTATACCCGCTTCTCATGTGAGGATATTTATATATCAGGATTAGAGGAGAGACTTGAGTATAATTTATAAAATTTTAAGCCACGGACTCTCTCAGCTAGCCAACCCCATATATAACTAGTTAAAAGTCCTCATCTCACCTTATTAGACTAATTCCGTAAAATGGTAAATTATAATATCAATTACTGTAACCCACCAAAGAATCTCTTACATGTTGTCAATTAAATTCCGACATGATTTGTATACCTATAATTTTGTTTAAAGTAAATTTCATGGCTTTCTTGTTGACTAGTGATATTTTGTATCTGAATTCATCACAGAACATATCTCCCTTAATAAAAATTGACGAACAATTTTCAGTAAAAATACTTTGTTACGGAAGCCAATTCGTGCGGAACACTAACCCAATGGATCGATCAAACAAAATAAGAGCCAAATTCTAGTGAACAGCTTGTGATAATTTATACGCTCGTGCTAGCTTAAGTGCTTATAGAGACTAATGCAAAATTCTATACACTCGCATATTTATATGCTATTTCTACAATAGAGACCCACGACTATAGTAATCGTTATTAGTGTATTGGAGCTTTTTACACACATAGGATTACTCAAACATGCAAGGTAATTTCCCCGAAAATCTTTCATTTAAGGTGCATTTACTCAAAGCAAATACTATTTGGTTAAGTAAATTTTTGTGTATTTTTGCAAAATGGATTTTAAGTTAAAAGGAAAAAAAGGGAGGGGGAGGGTGTGACAGCCTGAATTTTTAAAATTTGTTTTCAATTATATAAATCGAGCTTTTCATCGATGTGCTTATAGTATTATTCTTTGAGCTAATCACTCGTGAGATAACTAGACTATATCGGGAAATCATTAAAGGATTTTAACGCAATAGACTTAAGAATTCGATCAGGAATCAACTGCTCAACCATGCTAATTTGCAAGGGTCATTACGGCATAATTAAAAATCAATCAGAGACCAAAGATAGGTCGATTCAACTAAGTTGTGTGATGAAGTGTGGGTGATTCCAACTGATTACAAAATTCTTATTGATCGACACTAGACCTCGATCACGAGTCAATTGCACTAAAAATTTCCTAAAAGCTACCCGGTAGACTAGGTCACGCTTAAATTGCGTCAAATTGAAATTAACCACAAATTTGAACCCGATTTCAAAAGTTGAAAGTTCTATCATATCACGATCTATTTTAGGAACGTCAACTCATATTCTAAAGAATTTTCTGAGATTTCGAGATTTTTACAGAAAATCATCCAGACGATACGAAAATTAACAGAAATTCGAATGTGCCAAATTGAAGTGAAATTTGGGCTTCCAAACCGAGCCATTTGACGATGGGGACTTACAGAAATTTTGTGGGACAATTTTGTGGGACTTTTCTTCGGCAAATTTGGACGTCGATTTGGAGAATTGAATGAAGAAATTGAAGCCAAAATTTAGTAAATTCATCTCTAGGCTTAGGGCTGGAATTTTGGTATCAATTTGAAATATTTGAGGTATTAAAATGTTGAGATCAGTATTAGGAGACCAAGTAATCGATGGAGGAGATAAAATTTCTGACTTTTCCCCCTTTTTCTCCAAGCCTTCTCGAGCACGCACGCCATAGCCTCCCGTCGCTGGCTTCACCCCCCCCCAACCACCTCTGTCTCTTTCTTACTTTCGTTGAAACATCATGCAGCTCCTTGGTCTTTTGCTTCACTTTCATTTCTTCTATGCATTTTGCCGAAGCATCCCACCGCTCACTCATGCACACGCTCGCCCTCTCCACTTCGTTTTTCTCCCTCAAGCAGCGACAAAAGCTGCTCCATCACCACCTTCTGTCTCCCTCGGTCGACCCAGCAAGATCTCCAGCAGAACTCCTCCCCATTGTTAACTCCATTTTTCTCTTCTCACACGAGGCCACCTCCACCATTTCAGCCTTTGTTTTGCTCAGTCAAAACCCCAGCAGAAGCTCCCCAAAGTTGACCCAGCTGCTTCCTCCTTCATACGCCAGTTGCCACCGTCTCCAGCAACGTCCACTGAAGCAGCTGCCATGAAGACCTCTTGCCGCATGCCACCACCAAAGCTTTCTGCTCCATTTCACTGCATCAGCGCCCACGATTCCACCAAAATTCCAGCAGTGGCCCACACCATTTAAAGCCCACCTTTGGCCCGTGAACTCCAACTGCAGCGGCCCAGCCAATTTCAGTCCTTGCTGCTCCTTTGCTCGGGCCCAGCAGCCCATTTTCAGTCCACCAACCGCAGCCCTGTTCAACAATTTAGCCATCTTGGGGCCCGCCAAGTCAGCCCAACTTTGGTCCAGCCCATTTCAGCAACAAGTCTTAGCTTAGGCTGAGATTTGTTTGGCCGATTTTAGGCCTGGTCCAAGCCCATTTGTGTCTTTGCGAGCCCAAGTTCGGCTGCCGTCACAGTGAATTGGTTCTCGCAATAAACCGGCGAGTTTAATTCACTAATACTCACTTAGTAGGTTAATCGTGCTTAGGGGTTAATTAGTTTAGACTAAGATGGATTAGGTTGTTCATATTAGATTAGTGAATTTAATTAACTCGCCGATGCATGTTAGATGGTTAGTTAGTGCATTTAGCGAGTAGACACATTCTATTATATATTGAATGAACCTTTGAATTTTTCCGGGTCCGTTTCAGCATCTAGTTAGGCATTATGGGCCTAAGTTGGATTTATTGGCATTTATTTAATATTTTCGTAATTTTTTAATTATTTATTTATTTTCCAGAAATTATGCTGAGATAGCTAACGACTGAAATTTTATGCTGGTTATTGTGGTGCAATCTGTTTATTTATTTGAGCTCTAATTTGTGCTGAATTGATTTAATTGTGATTTTAGGATTTTATTCTTAAATTGGATAATTTTGGTAATTAGTTGGAAAATTGTCAAGCGTCAGTCTACAGCGCCAAAAATCTATTTTGGGATTGCTGAAAATAATGGGAGGTTCAAAAGTGAAAACCTTATATTTTGGCTAAGATCGACCCACACACGTGTATTTTTATTGGGTATGATAAAAATGGTAAATTTATTGTATGATTGGAATAGCATGTATACCGGTTCGGTGGCTCTATATGTCATCTTGGAGAAAGGGCAATATGATTTAGCAGTTCGATGGCTCTATATGTCATCTTGAGAAGGAATTGCTTGTATACCGACTTAGTGACTCTATATGTCATCTTGAAGATAGGACAGTATGATATAACAGCTCGATGACTCTATATGTCATATTGAGAAGAACGGTGTGTTATAATGGCTCAATGACTTGATATGTCGTATTGGAGATAGAACGTTATGCACAAGTATGTCATAACGGCTCGATGATTATATATGTCATCTTGGAGATAAAACATTATGCATACTCGCTCAATGGCTCTATATGTCATCTGGAGATAGGATAGTACTATCTATATTTCACTTTGATTGAGGAATCTTGGATTTTGATCGGATTCATAGATAGTATTGAATGGGCCGACCAAGAGATTGTCGTGGTGATATGTAATCGATTAGGTCGATTGATCGATGATTCGATCTGATTGAGCGTTTTGATGGTTGATATGATTCATTGAAATATTAAACGATATTGACTTGCAAGAAAGAGACTAGGGTCAAGGTAAGTCCTCTGACTTGTGGTTGTGCTTAGGTAGCCCTTAGGGCGTATTTGCTTTCTAATCAGGTCTTCGGGGGTTGAATTTGCTAAGATATTGTTTCTATAACTATTTTCAGGTCCCTAATTGACATTGGTGGAAGACCGAGTACCAAAGTTAGAAGGTGAAACTCGAAGAATTGACGTCCTTGTCTGACTAACTAGTCAAAGGACAATTCTATTTTGATGAAAGTCGATTCCCTTTTTGTAAGCTTCTGTGTACAAACCTATGTGATTGTAAAAGGTCTTTTGTGAAAAATTGGTCATACTTTTCTATCCCATAATTTTCTTGTTTGGGGATGTTATATCTACTTTTGCATGCGTATTAAAATGAAAGGGTCGGCGATATATCCCGGGACGTCGCTATTTAATCGCCCAGTGAGAAATGAGCACACGCTCGAGGATCGGGGTGTGACAAAAGGGTAGAGGGCATGGCTGCTGTTCATTATCTCCATCTTGGAAACAAATCAATCACGATGAGACTGGAACCGTCAAAGAGGCTAGACAAGCCAATGCCAAGGCCACACGATCTTAAGCGAGGCAACCCCAAGGGCCCATGACCTTGCAGATCCATCCCCGCACAAACCCAAACCTCGTCGAGATGGTGTGATCATCTATTTTGTTGTCATTAACTTTTTTGTATGAGAAATACGTAAAGCCACTTCTACAAAAGTCAATGAATTGAACTTTCTCTTCAGAGTCATGGAAAGAAATTTCGTCTTGCTCATCAAATTGAGAAAGAAGGAAAGTGTTGGGCATGCTTATATGACTGAAATTCACATATCTTAATGTCTCGCGCATGCGATTTGTTCCGATTGTCGATTATGTCTTGATACGTTCCGATTGTCGATTTTGTCTTGATACACAACAATAGCATGCTTTAATTATTTGTTGTGCTTTCTCTCATTCATTAGCATGATGTGGAGTTTTGTATCTCTTAGAGACGTAATTCCTCAAGAGGGAGAATTATCCGATCAATCCTAAATTTATTGCGTAGATGCTAATTCAGTTTTAAACTGTCCAATGTTACACATTCACGTAAAATTCCAGTATAATTCTTTCGGTCAATTTTCACCTAAAATCGCTAATATGACAGGGTGCCTCGTAAGGGTAAACATGGTTTCAAAATAGAACCTAGAAGCTATGAACTGGACCGGTGGGAATTTATCCAATTCCAAATTTTAAGATATGCATAGTAGGTTTTTAAGTTTCAAAAATTAAGAGACCTATTTCAATAGATAGGTTCTAAGTTCTAGGTTGGTAGAACTGGAACCTAAAACCTGAAACTTGTAAACTAGAATTTGAAATAAGATTTTGTATATTTCTTGATATATGTCTTCATGTGATCCTGCAATATTCTATCGTGTTTGATAATAAGTGTATAATCTAGAACTATTAGTTTAAGCTTCTATTTTATGACTAAGACTTTTACTTTCTTGACGTTACATATATTTCATATGTCTAAATATAAATTATAGTCTGTAAATTGTAGCAGCAAGTAGTGTTCATTAAAGGTGATAATTTACTGTAATTGTTCCATCAATAATATAGGTAAAATCTGAGTAGGCCCTAGAACCAATCCTAGAACCTGTGATGGGATAAGTTCAAGTTCCAAAATTTAAGGAGCATGTTCCAACGAGTAGGTTCCAAGTTGAACTTGTTTGGAACCTAGAACCATTCACTCATAGTGCCACGTAAGACGCTAACAATAAATGGACACCCATGTTTGCAATTTCTAATGAAAATCAATTTAAATGGCTATAATGGGATTAAATTGATACAATGAGAAAGTTTAGAACTAAATTGACATTTGTATAAATTTAAAACTAGTTGGTAATTTTCCCTTACTTGAGAAACCCACCAATGAGATTCACCAATAAATAGAAGGCAATTAAGGCGTAATCAATGGCTTAAAGTCAGACTTTACCGCTCTTTCCATATGTCAACTTTCGTGTAGACTGTCTTAACAAAAAGACCAGAAGTGAAAGAATCTACACTAAGTTCACACCATCTTCGATTTTTCTAGCATTGATGTCCAAAATGAACGTGAAGGCCACGAACCCTTCGTTAATTTTAACGCCGCTCGAGCAAATATACATATCTAAAAGTAAAAAACTAAAAGATATTTAACAAGTTAAAGCGTTTATGCTGATTTAAATCGCAAGATCCATCAACTTCTTCATCGATATAGAAAATATGGACCACCACTGCTTTATTGTGTAAGACTGTATTTTCATAAAATTTAATCATGAAAAATTACACTAAATTAAAGTCCCCTAAATAATTTTTTTATAAAAAGTTTAATCAAGTCCTAACTTCTTTTTAAGAGAAAAAAATGGTGTATCTCGCTCTAAATCATGCCTTTCTTTTCAAACGAAAATGGATATGAGAATAAATAATAGACCAAAAAAATGATATGGTCCAATGAAATTTCTAAACTTCTTACTTAATTAAGTAAGCCAACCACGAGCTTGCATTCAAAGCGCCTATAAACATCAATTTGTAATTCTACACATTGGTATAATTATGCGTTATTTTTACTAGTGATTTATGATCATAGTAAGTCATTATTAGCATATTAGAAATTTTATTCACACAGGATTATTCAAATGTTGCACGCACAAAAAAAAAAAAAGTCAAATTTGTGTGGTCTTTACTCCCAACGTAAGACTTTGAACGCATTACTATATAATTATAGACGGTCCATTCTAAATTGCCAGACGATGATCTTCTTCCTTACCAACACAGGAACAAAGAAAAATGCCAAGCCACCACCTTCTCTGCTTTCTCTTCTTCTTATTGAGCTTCCGTAGCGTCCACTCCGCTTTCCCCGCCATTTGCGAATCGTCGTCCCAATGCGGCAACATCCCCATCAAGTATCCATTCTGGACGGTCAGCGGCGCCCCCGTACACTGCGGCTACCCGGGCCTCGGCGTCCGTTGCTCGTATGTCGATGATCCCCCGACCATCTCTCTTCGGGGCGACGCCTACTTCGTCGCCGAAATCAACTACGTCGAAGAAACCCTGACTCTCATCGACATCGACGTCGCCGACCGGAGATGCCCCAGGGCCAGCCATAACCTCACGATCAACTCGCTCCCGCTCGGTTACAACTCCGCCGACGTCAATCTCACCTTCTTCTTTAACTGCAGCGCCCCTCCGTGGGCTCCCGTCCCCGCCAGGGCCATCGATTGCTTGCGATCTGCTGATAAGCAGTCGTATGTGTTCGTGGACATGAGCCCCGATAAGGCGGCGGCGGTTCGTCAGTTGTGGGGCTGCGAGGAGGCGGTAGTGGCGGCGGTGAAGCGTACGGAGGTGACGGCGGCGAACGTGGTGGAGGAGTTCGCCGGGGCGATGAGCGAGGGGTTCGTGCTTGACTGGGCGGCGGCGAAGGAGTGCGGCGCGTGCGAGCACTCCGGCGGGCGGTGCGCGTTCAACCAGAATGAGCAGTTGCTGTGCTTCTGCGAGGACGGGTCAAATCACACGGACGGCTCGTTTTGCAAAGGTAAGATTGAAGTTTGTGTCTGTCCGTTTCCTCTCTTTCTTCATAATTGGTTTTGCATCTAAAGTTTGCCAATCGCCATGATTGCCTTTTTCGATGTTTGTCGCATCTTAGTTGCGCGTGATCTGATTTCTGGCATACTTCGATGTTTCAGCAGCTTTTAGAATTAGAAAATTATATACTTAGATTCGTTAATTTCTTAATCAATACTTTTTAAAATTTGAATGGTAATTACACCTACTAATATATCCCGTGCAGCGGGTCCTATATGAAAGCTTAAATTAACAAATAGAGCAAGATTACTCATATATATATATATATATATATATATATATATATATATTATGGATTCATAGACTAACAAAACTGTTACTTTAGTACCATTCTCACGTGGAAATTAGGACCACACATAGATTTTAACTAGTGAGGAATGATACATGCGAAATAAATGAGTGAACTGGGTAGTTCCCCACCCCGGCCCCTTCATTTGGCTGAACCTTCCTCGGAATGCAAGCATGGACCGAGGCCCGACTTCACGGCCATCCACTAGGGATGTGTGCGCGGCGCACCATTGGTAACAGTATATTTTTCAAGCCCTGTTATCGGCTTTACCCAGTCTTTCCTAGGAGTCAGCCTTTCTCACTACTCAAGCGAGTTCTCCCCTTAGGTCTGCCCTCAGGCTAGCAAGAGCCTTTTATAGACCTGTTCAGGTCTTAAGGATACCTTATTCAATGCCCAATTCAAAAACTTAAATTAATAGGTAAATGAAGACCACGTGCATAAAGTTTGATATAAATTCCATAGACAAGATACGTGAATTACTTCGATGCCCTAAGCTAAACTGAATTTTCTTGTGATATTTAAAGTATAAAGATTCGCATGTAGCAAATTGAAGCAATAAATTTTTTGGTTGGGCGAAATTTCGAAAGCATCTTCCATCTACTCATTGCAACTCACAACTTGGAATATGGTCTATCATTACGAGGTGGTAGTTTCTCTTTGGAAAATTGTCTTTTTCGGTTTTCTGGCTATTATTGCTTTGATAATAATCATTTTCCTCCAAAGGAACTGACGCCTAGAAAGAGTTTTTATTTTCATTACTTGAAACTTGAGCAATTGATGGGCCTTAGCAATCTCTGTCAAGAAAAAGATGGCAATCTTTGCTTTTGCTTCCTATAGCTAAAGATCCCAATGTGGATTATCATCGTAGATCACAAGAGATGGCCGTGGTTTGGCTTGACTAAGGAGTCGAGGCATTTTTCAATCCATTGATTATATCCATGTTGTAGTTTGGGCTAATGATATGTCGATATCATGAGTCAAATCAATGGACAAAATTAGCGATAATCAGTTCCAATCCGATTCGATTCCAGGTGGAACCAAAAAATCCTAAAATCGGGAACCGGACCATACCAGTCCGGTCCGATTTAGGGAACCGGTCAAATTTTAAAGAAGAGAGTGGCATTTGACAAAAAAAAAAAAGGACTAAAGGAAAAAGAGCGCAGCCTGGTCGCCACTTCCAGTCTTAGCTGTCTGTTGTCTCTCTATGACATTTAGTTTACTTCCTAACAAGTCTCTATCCCATCAAAGATATTTACTTTTTATTCATTCTATTTCCCCTCTCTCTCCCTCTCTCTCTAAGTCACCGTGACTCAGTTCCCCCTGTCCCATCTCCATCTCTCTCTCTTCTCCGCGCAAAACCCACTTCCCTTCCTCCTTCCCCAAAGACCACCGTGACTCGGTCCCCCTGTCCCATCTCCATCTCTCTCTTCTCTGCGCAAAACCCACTTCCTCTTCTCCTTCCCCAAAAACCACAGTGACGAGTCCTCCATTTTAGAGAGACGATGAGGACATCTCCAATTCGCTCCGAGCTCGCTCTCGAGCCCTCATGGATCCTCGCGTCTGTGGTGTCTCCCCCCTCCTATCTCCTCCGCATTGCCCCACCGGCCTCCCGCAACTTTATGGGGATCAGATAAGCTCCAACTCCATCCTCGTCGCTCTCCTCGACTCGACTCCCACCACACCGAGCTCGTCGAGAAGGCCCTCCTCCTCCAGACGTTGGACGACGCTGTCCTCCGCCATATAGAGAGGGAAAGAGGCGTGAGAGCCGAGAGAAGAACGAGCATGAGGGGTTGCTGTTCTCTGAATATTTTTAAGAAATAACAAAAAAAAAAAAAAAAATTCGGTCTGGTCCGATCCGGACGGTTCCATCCTTAGAACCGGGAACTGGACCAGCCCCTCCGGAAACCGCCCAGAACCAGGCAGTTCCGGTCTGGGCGGTCTTTATGGCTCATCCCTAGGCAAAATTGAGAGAAACTCGTCCAGATGACAGTTTAGTCTTCTTGGTTCTGAGGTTGCAATCCCTTCTTTTTCTACTCTAGGCGATGGCCCTGCATCTGTCTGGAACGCTGCTAACTATGTTCTCGAGGTCCTTATTGAAGTGTCCTCGGTTAAATTGTCAAGGAGATTGGCCAAGCTCGTTCTCTAGTTGAGGGCCGCGTGTACGAATTGTAAAATGGGTAACAATAGTCCAAGTCGTCCTTAAGTCAAGTCTGCAACTAGCCAGCAGCTCAAGCTACTTGGCTTTGTTTCCACGCGCCTTGTGCTTCTTATTTTCTTCTCAGCTTTTGTCTCAATGCGCCAAAGTCATGGTCTTTCGGGAGGCCAAATCAAGTGGCTCTCATTGGTGCAGTGGGTTCAAATCATTCTCAAAGCAGCATTGATCTTATCCTCTGCATCCTCGTCCTTTACATTTACCCTTCTCCTTGTTTTGCTCCAACACCATCTCCCTTCGAATGGATCTTACCATGTCGTGCTTCTCTCTATCCTTGTTCATCTTCTCCCTCCATATTCACTACCTGGTGCCAACTTCCGGCGAATTCCAACAGTACCGAGAGTGCGCTTCTTTTGTTTGCGGAGATCAAGAAATCAGCTATCCTTTCAGGCATGTTAGGCAACCAAGTTACTGTGGGTATCCAGGCTACGAGCTTGACTGTGATAGAGATAACCTGACCATTCTGTCCATGAAGTCCCTGGAATATCAGGTGATCCACATGGATAGGGGCAAGCAGATCCTTGAGGTGGCGAGGATGGATTTATCAAAAGATATATGTCTTGGAACACATGTCGACACCACCTTAAACCTTAGTCTCTTCAACTACACTTCCAGTTACCTTAATTCTACCTTATTCTACAATTGCAACTCATTGTCAACCCATTCACCTTATCGGTTCTCTTGTCCCGCCTCTGGACATGGCTACTTTGCTCTCGATGCGGACCTTGAAAAGTTGCCACACGAGCGATGCAACTTCAGTGTCTTCGTCCCAATTTTACAAATTGAAGCTCCAAGTCCACCACCAACACCGAAGGACAGCAATAGTGCTACCATTAGTCGTGCTACTATTAGAGATATCCTGAAAAAAGGCTTTGAGATCACTTGGATTGCCAACACATTTCTGTGCGAAAATTGCACTAAATCAGGGGGAAGATGCGGGTATGGCTGGATGGGACAAGAATTCAATTGTTTTTGCCGTGACAAAGCCTGTCCAACGACCTGCCCTGGACCTTCGGGTATGTATGCTGAAGTGACGGTTGCTAATTTTTTGTTTTTAAGAAGCTCAAGTTGTTCCAAGAGAGGGATTAGATTGCTGCGCATACTCTTTCCTTTGCTTGTTCATTAGGAAACGACCCGCTCATGCCCCCTAAATGCCTGACAATCTCATTTTGTTGGGCATGCCCTTCCCTCTAATATAATGAAGTGCAGTCATCTCACATGATCATTATACAATTTAGAGTCCCAAGTCTTAAAACTTTATCACCCCATTCTCAACAATCTTAACGGATGGATCATTAGGTCGGTATCTGCATACCCTCAAGATCCAACAGTTTAAATACACTGGGCAAGGATGCTCTGAATTTACCATGAAATTTCACATCAGGGAAAGGTAATTTAAATCAGAATGTGTTAGCCAATAAGTTTAGGTTTGACTTGTTCTTTACATCTCAAGTAAGATGAACTCTTGACCCCTCAAATGGGCTAGACTTTTTCACATTGAAGACCCAAACAAAAATTTCGCCCTTCGATTTCAACAACATGGGAAGAAGTCGGAGGAAATTGCTTTGCATGTTTCCAGGACGCATCTTCCTCATCACTGTCCAGTTTGAACGTTCGATGGCCATCTTTTCTATTTCCCTCCTTCATGAAATTCCAGAAGACTGAAACTAATCTCGGTCAAAGTCCATGGTCAGAATAGCTTCCTCTATTATAGTGACAATGAATTAACCACATCCATCTCTTTCACACTTTAGTCCAGAGAAAGTGAGCAATTAAAAAGAGAATTCCTCCATCCTCAGCTTGCCCCAACCCTCAATCCACGTGATATTCTCCATCCATGACAGGATGAACTTACTCAAGTGGGTGACGCAGCCACTCTCCTTCTCTGCTTCCTTTCACACTCCATCCTCGTCTTCGTCCTCGTCGGCCTCATCTTTCCACAAGTTCTTTTATGTGACGGAGACGACGGTGTCCACTATACCGACTGCCGCCGCTCTTTTAATTGCGGAACCATTGCAAATATAACTTATCCTTTCTGGGGAGGTGGCCGACCCCAATTCTGTGGACTTCCACGATTCAAGGTGGAGGGCTATGAGGACGAATTCATTATCTTGGGGTACCAAGATCAGAAGTTTTATTTTCAGTACTCGAGGCCTGAGCGATTTATGGACCTAAGCAATTTCTGTCGTGAGAAAGACGGCAAGCTTATTGCTTCCTAGCTAAAGATCTAATATGGGTGATCATCATCGTAAATCACAAGAGATGGGCCCGATCCGGCTTCGGCCAAGAGTCGTGGCCCTTTTCAATCCACTGACTTTACCCACGTTGTAGGTGGGCTAATGATTAGTCATATCATCAGCCAAATCAGTTCAAAAAGATGACTGGGCAAAGTTAAAAGAAACTCATCCAGATTTTTTTTTTTTTTGGTCAAACATCCAGATGAAAGTTAGCCGCCTCAATTCTGAGGCTCCAATCCCTTCTATTTTCTAGTAGTCTAGGCGATGGCCCTGCGTGCATCTAGAACGCTGTTAACTATGTACTTGAGGCCCTCATTGAAGTGTCTTCGATTGAATTGTCTACGAGATTGCCAAAGCTCGTTGATTAGCTGGGGCTGCGCCTGCGTGTAGGAATTGGAAAATGGGGAATACTATTCCAAGTCGTCCTCAAGTCAAGTTCACAATTAGCCAGCAGCTCAAGCTGCTTGGCTTTTTTCCACTTGCCTTGTTCTCCTTCTTTTCTTCTCAGCTTTTGTCTCCCCGCGCCAAAGTCTTGGTCTTCGGGAGGCCAAATCAAGTTATTCTCGTTAGTGCATTGGGGTCAAGTCGTTCCCAAAAGCAGCATTATTCTTTATCCTCTGCATCCAATTCCTTTATATGTGCCCTCCTTGTTTTGCTCCAATGCCTTCTCCCTCCGGACGGATCTTACCATGTCGTGTTCCTCTCTGTCCTTGCTCTACTTCATCATCTCCCTCCATATTCACTTCCCTGTGCCAGCTTCCAGCGACTTCAAGCCGTTCCAAGAGTGCGCTCCTTTTCCTTGCGGAAAGATCAAGAATCAGCTATCCTTTCAGGCATAAAGAGCAACCAAGTTACTGTGGGTATCCAGGCTACGAGCTCGACTGCGACGGACATTACCCAACCCTGTCCATGGAGTCCCTGAAATATCGCGTGATCCACATAGATTGGAGCGAGCATGTCCTTGAGGTGGTGAGAATGGATTTATGGGACAATGTATGTCCTAGAATTTGTCAACACCACTTTAAACTTGAATCTCTTCAACTACACTCCACGTTACTTCAATTCCTCCTTATTCTATAATTGCACTTTTTCGTGGTCCCATCAACATTATCGTTGGTTCTATTGTCCCCTGTATGGACTTGGCACTTTGTTCCCGCTGATCGTGCAAAACCACTACACAAGCTATGCAACTTCAGTTTCCTGGTCCCAAATTCCCATAGTGAAGCTCCGGGTCTAGCACCACCACTGGAGGGCAGCGATCATAGTGCTTCTAATGCTGCTATTAGTGAGTTCCTGAGAAAAGGCTTTGAGATCACCTGGATCGTCTGACACATCGCAATGCGAAAAATGCAACAAATCAGGGGGAAGATGCGGTTATGACCGGAAAAGGCAAGATTCAATTGTTTTGCCCTGACGGAGTCCATTCAACGACTTGTGGTGTGTATGCTTACTCTCACCTAATGCGTGGTTCTCAATTAGCTAATGTTCTTCCATGGGAGGGATTGCTGGGTTTGCTTGTTAATTGGACAACGACCCGCTCATGCCCCTAAAAGCCCGAGAATCTCATTTTGCTGGGCATACCCTTCCCTCTAATATTATGAAGTGCAGTCATCTCATCCTCGCTACGGCATGGTCATGTTACAATTTAGACTCCCAAGTCCTAAAACTTTATGAACCCCATTCTCAACAACCTTCCTTGCCTTATCTGTTGGATCATTAGGTCGGTATCTGCAAACCCACTAGATCCGACAGTTTAAATACAGCGAGCGAATATGCTCCGAGCTTGCCTTAATATTTCACATCATGGACAAGTATTTTAAATCTGACGTTAGCCAATAAGTCAAGTAACGAAAAATTTAGGTTTGACTTGTTCTTTACTTCTCATGCCATGAACTCTTGACCCCTCAGAGGGGCTAGACTTTTTCAGTGAGAACCTGGAAGAAAGTTTTCACTTTCGATTTCAGCAACATGGGGAGAAATCCGGAGAAAATTGCTTTGCATTTTCCGGACCGCATCTACCCCATCACCTCCTTCCTAGACCCAATTTTAAGGTTCGATAGCCATCTTTTTTTCATTTCCCTCCTCCACGTCCTTCATATGTACCCCTCCTTATTTTGCTCCAACACCATCTCCCTTCGATGGATCTTACCACGCCATGTTCCCCTCTCTCCTTGCTCTTCTTCATCACCCTCCAAATTCACTTCCCCATGCGAGCTTCCGGCTACTTCTCACCATTCCAAGAATGCGCTCCTTCCTTTTGTGGAAATATACGAATCAGCTATCCTTTTCAGGCATATAAGGCAACCAAGATACCGTGGGTATCCAGGCTACGAGCTTGACTGTGACGGATTTAACCCGATTCTGTCCATGATGTCTCAGAAATATCAAGTGATCTACATGAATGGGAGCGCACAGATCCTTGTGGTGGCGAGGTCAGATTTATCAGACAGTATATGTCTTGAAACATATAACGAAACCACTTTAGACTTGAATCTCTTCAACTATGCTTCCAATAACCTCAATTCCACCTTAATTTACAATTGCGACTCATGGCCAACCCTTCCATCTTATTATCGGTTATCTTGTCCCGAGTTTCAATTTGGCTACTTTGTTCTCAGTGTAAACCTATCAAACCTACTGCCCAAGCGATGCAGTTCCATTGTTCATGTCCCGATTTCAAAAAGTGAACCTATAGGTTTACCACCACCTTCGGCAGGCATCGACATTGGTGATACTATTAGCGACATTCTCAATAAAGGCTTTGAGATCACCTGGATTGCCAACACATCGCTATGTGAAGATTGTGTTATATCAAGGGGAATATGCGGGTATGACTGGACAAGGCAAGAATTCAATTGTTTTTGCCGTGATGCAGCCTATCTGGCAACCTGCCACAAAACGCCAATACCGCCAGTACCGGCAATCGTCCCTTCAAGTATGTATGCTTACTCTCATCTAACATGTGGTTTTCAATTAGCTAAAAGTTGTTCAATGAGAAGAATTGCTGGGCATATTCTTCCCTCAAACGAAGTGTAGTCATCCTCGCTGTGACATGCATGATTGTGTTACACTTTAGACTTTTTAAGTCCTAAAACTTTAACACCCTATACTCAAAAACCTTCCTCGCCTTAACTGTTGGATCATTAGGTCGGGATCTGCAAACCCACGAGATCCAACGCTTTAAATGCGACAAGCGAAGATGCTTCAAGTTTGCTGTAAAATCTCACATCATAGACAAGTAATTTAAATCAGAACGAGTTAGTTGACAAGTCAATCAACCTAAAATTTAGGTTTGACTTGTTCTTTACTTTCCACAACATGAACTCTTGACCCCTCAAATGGGCTAGACTTTTTCCACGGTGAGAACCTTGAAAAAAGGTTTCACTTGTCAATTTCGACTACATAGGAAGAACTTAGGGGGAAATTGCTTCGCATGTTTCCTGGCCAGTCTTCCTCATCACTTCCACCCCCACACCCAGTTTCAACGTTCGATAGCCATTCTTTCTTTTTATTTCCCTCCTTCACGAAATATCATCAGACCGAAACTGATGCTGGTCAAAGTCCACGCTCAAAGTAGCTTCCTCTATTTTACTGAGGAATTAACCACATCCATCTCTTTCACACTTCAGTCCGGAGGAAGTAAGTAAATAAAAAAAAAAATATTTCTCTATCCTCAGCTTGCCCCTGAATTCCAAATCCTCATTTCACATGATATTCTCCATCCATGAGAGCATGAACTTACTCAAATGGGTGATGCAGCCACTCTCCTTCTCTCCTTCCCTTCACACTCCATCCTCGTCTTCGTCCTCATTGTCCTCATTGTTTCACAAGTTCTTTTATGCGAGGGAGACGACGATGTCCACTATACTAATTGCCACCGCTCAAGTCTTATTTTCAGTACTTGAGGCCTAAGCAATTTTTGTCGTGAAAAAGATGGCAAGCTATTGCTTCCTAACTAAAGATCCAATGTGGATCATCATCATCGTAAATCACTAGAGATGGGCCCAATTCGGCTTGGCCGAGGAGTCACGGCTCTTTTCGACCCACTGATTTTGCCCAAGTTGCAGTTTGGGCTGATGATATGTCGATATCACCAGTCAAATCAGTTCAAACAACATAACTAGACAAAGTTAGGAGAAATTGTCCAGATGAAGTTTAGCCGCCTCAGTTCTGAGGCTCGATACCTTCTGTTCTCTAGTCTAGGCGATGGCCCTGATTCAGTCTAGAACGCTCCAAACGCCGTTCTTGAGGTCCTTATTGAAGTTTCCTCAAAGTGAATCGTGAAGGAGATTGGCAAAGGTCGTTGATTAGTCGGAGGCCGCGTGTAGGAATTGTAAAATGGGGAATACTATTCCAAGTCGTCCTAAAGTCAAGTTTACAATTAGCCAGTTGGTTTCCACGTGCCTTGTTGTCCTTCTTTTCCTCTCAGCTTTTGTCTCACCGTGCCAAAGTCTTGGTCTTCGGGAGGCCAAATCAAGTGATTCTCGTTGATGCATTGGGGTCAAGTCGTTCCAAAAACAGCAATATTCTTTATCCCTCTACATCCTCTTCCTTTATATATGTACCCTCCTTGTTTTACTCCAACACCATCTCCCTCCGGATGGATCTTACCATGTCGTGTTCCTCTCTCTCCTTGCTTTTCTACATCATCTCCCTCCATATTCACTTCCCTGTGCCAGCTTTTGGCGAATTCCAGCCATTCCATGAGTGCGCTCCTTTTGATTGTGGAGAGCAAAAAATTAGCTATCCTTTTAGGCATATTGAGCAACCAAGTTACTGTGGGTATCCAGGCTATGAGCTCGGCTGTGACAGACATAACCCGATCCTTTCCATGGAGTCCCTGGAGTATCGGGTAATCCACATGAATATGAAAATGCAGATCCTTGAAGGTGGCGAGGACGGATTTATGGGACGATGTATGTCTTGGAACATATAATCAACACCACTTTAAACTTCAGTCTCTTCAACTACACTTCCAATTTACCTCAATTCCACCTTATTCTACGATTGCTTTCCATGGCCAACCCTTCAAAGCGTTATATTTTCTTTGTCCCATCTGGATTTGGCTACTTTGCTGTCGATGCAACCTTGAAAACCCACCACACAAGCTATGCCACTTCATTGTCCTTGTCCCAATTTCACGAAGTGAACCTCCAGGTCCCACCACCACCAAGGGCAGGTGATAGATATTAGTCATACTGATTATTGAAGATCCTAAAAAGGCTTTCAAATCACCTGGATTGTCAACACATAGCAGTGCGAAAAATGCAACAAATCAGGGGGAAGATGCGGATATGGCTGGACAAGGCAAGAATTCAATTGTTTTTGCCATGACGAAGTCTATTCAACGACTTGCAGCCAACAGGGTATGTTTGCTTACTCTCCCCTAACTCGTGGATTTCAATTAGTTAATGTTCTTCCATGGGAGGGATTGCTGGGTTTGATTGTTATTTGGAAAAACGACCTGCTCATGCCCTTTAAAGCGTGACGATCTCATTTGGCTGGGCATGCCCTTCTCTCATATGATGAAGTGCAGTAATCTTATTCTCGCTGTGACAATATCATGTAGACTCTTTAAGTCCTAAAACTTTATCACCCCATTCTCAACCCTTCCTTGCCTTAACTGTTGGATCATTAGGTCTGTATCTGCAAACCCAAGATCCAACGGTTTAAATACGACAAGAAGATGCTCCGAGTTTAGTGTAATATTTCACATCATGGACAAGTAATTTAAATCGGAATGCATTTAGCTGATAAGTCAATTCACCTAAAATTTAGGTTTGACTCGTTCTTTACTTTACTTGACATGAACTCTTGAGCCCTCAAATGGGCTAGACTTTTTCCACGGTGAGAACCTTAAAAAAAGGTTTCACTTCTCAATTTTGACTACATAGGAAGAACTCCGGAGGAAATTGCTTCGCATGTTTCCTGGCCACTATCTTCCTCGTCACTTCCACCCCCACACCCAGTTTCAACGTTCCATAGCCATTCTTTCTTTTTATTTCCCTCCTTCGAAATATCATAAGACTGAAACTGATGTTGGTCAAAGTCTATGCTCAGAATAACTTCCTCTATTTTACTGAGGAATTAACCACATCCATCTCTTTCACACTTCAGTCCGGAGAAAGAAAGTAAATAGAAAAAGAATTTCTCCATCCTCAGCTTGCCCCTCTGAACTCCAAACCCTCATTCCACATGATATTCTCCATCCATGAGAGCATGAACTTACTCAAATGGGTGACACAGCCACTCTCCTTCTCTCCTTCCCTTCACACTCCATCCTCGTCTTCGTCCTCGTTGTCCTCATCGTATCACAAGTTTTTTTATGCAAGGGAGACGACAATGTCCACTATACTAACTGCCGCTGCTCAGGTCTTATTTTCAGTACTTGAGGCCTAAGCAATTTCTGTTGTGAAAAAGATGGCAAGCTATTGCTTCCTAACTAAAGATCCAATGTGGGTCATCATCATCGTAAATCACAAGAGATGGGCCAATTCGGCTTGGCCGAGGAGTCACGGCTCTTTTCGACCCACTGATTTTACCCAAGTTGCAGTTTGGGCTGATGATATGTCGATATCACCAGTCAAATCAGTTCAAACAACATAACTAGGCAAAGTTAGGAGAAATCGTCCAGATGAAGTTTAGCGGCCTCAGTTCTGAGGCTCCGATCCCTTCTGTTCTCAAGTCTAGAACGCTCCAAACGCCGTTCTTGAGGTCCTTATTGAAGTTTCCTCAAAGTGAATCGTGAAGGAGATTGGCAAAGGTCGTTGATTAGTCGGAGGCCGCGTGTAGGAATTGTAAAAGGGGAATACTATTCCAAGTCGTCCTAAAGTCAAGTTTACAATTAGCCAGCAGCTCAAGCTACTTGGCTTGGTTTCCACGTGCCTTGTTGTCCTTCTTTTCCTCTCAGCTTTTGTCTCACCGTGCCAAAGTCTTGGTCTTTCGTGAGGCCAAGGCGAGAGGTTCTCGTTAGTGCATCGGGTCAAGTCCTCCATTCCAAAAGCAGCATTATTATTTATTCCTCTGCATCCTCTTCCTTTATGCGTACCCTCCTTGTTTTGTTCCAACACCATATCCCTTCGGATGGATCTTACCATGTCATGTTCCTCTCTTTCCTTGCTCTTCTTTATCTCCCTCCATATTCACTTCCTGTCCAGCTTTTGGCGAATTCCCCATTCCAAGAGTGCGCTCCTTCTGATTGCGGAGAGCAAAAAATCAGCTATCCTTTTAGGGATAATAGCAACCAAGTTACTGTGGGTATCCAGGCTATGAGCTCAACTGTGATGGAGATAACCTGACCTTTCCATGGAGTCCCTGGAATATCGGGTAATCCACATGAATACCAGCACACGGATTATTGTGGTGGCAGGACGGATTTATGGGAAGATATATGTCTTGGAACATATGTCAACACCACTTTAAACTTCAGTCTCTTCGACTACACTTCAATTTACCTCAATTCCACCTTATTCTTCAATTGCAACTCATGGCCCCCACAAACACCCGACCTTACCTTATTTCTCTTGTCCCAATCTGGAAATGGCTACTTTGCTCCTCGATGTTGACCTTCCAAAACCCACTACACGAGCTATGCACTCATTGTCCTTGTCCCATTTCCAAAGTGAAGCTCCAGGTTTAACACCACCACCAATGGCAGTGGCATAGTGCAACATTAGTCATGCTATATTAAAGAGATCCTGAACAAAGGCTTTGAGATCACTTGGACTGTCGACACATTGCAGTGCGAAAATTGCAATGAATCAGGGGAAAGATGCTGGTATGGCTGGATAGGGCAAAAATTCGATTATTTTTGCCCTGACGGAGTCTCTTTAACGACTTGCAGCCGACAGGGTATGTATGCTTACTCTCCCCTAACTTGTGGATTTCAATTAGTTAATGTTCTTCCATGGAAGGGATTGCTGGGTTTGATTGTTATTTGGAAAAACGACCTGCTCATGCCCCCTAAAGCCTGACAATCTCATTTGGCTGGGCATGCCCTTCTCTCTGATATGATAAAGTGCAGTAATCTCATTCTCGCTGTTACATAATCATGCCAAAATTTAGACTCCAAGTCCTAAAACTTTATCACCCCATTCTCAACAGCCTTCCTCGCCTTAACTGTTGGATCATTAGGTCTGTATCTGCAAACCCGCAAGATCCAACGGTTTAAATACGACGAGCAAAGATGTTCCGAGTTTAGTGTAATATTTCACATCATGGACCAGTAATTTAAATCAATGCATTAACCTAAATTTTAGGTTTGATTTGTTCTTTACTTTCTGCAACATGAGCTCTTGACCCCTCAAAGTGAGAACCTTAAAAAAGGTTTCACTTTAGAATTTCAACTACATAGGAAGAACTCCGGAGGAAATTGCTTCGCATGTTTCCTCTGTCTTCCTCATCACTTCCAACCCCCAGACCCAGTTTCAACGCTCGATAGCCATCCCTTTGATTTTACCTCCACGAAATTTCAGAAGACTGAAACTGTCTCAGGTCAAAGTCAACGGTCAGAATAGTTTTCTATATTATACTGAGGAAGAATTAACAACATCCATCTCTTTCACACTTCAGTCCGGAGAAAGTGAATGAATAAAGAGAGAATTTCTCCAACGTCAGCTTGTCTCTCTGAACTCTAAACCCTCATTCCAATTGATATTCTCCACCCATGAGAGCATGAACTTACTCAAATGGGTGACGCAGCCACTCTCCTTCTCTCCTCCCCTTCATGCTCCATCCTCGTCTTCATCCTCACCGGCCTCATCATCCCACAAGTTCTTTTATGCGAGGGAGACGACAATGTCCACTATACCAATGCTGTCCGCTCTTTTAATTGCGGAACCGTCTCAAATATTACTTATCCTTTCTGGGGAGGCAGCCGACCCCAATTCTGTGGACTTCTAGCATTCAGGGTCGAGTGCTATGAGGACGAATTCCCTATATTTGAGTACCAAGAACAGAAGTATCGAGTCCTCAAGATTGATCAACATCTTCGTACGATGACAATCACTAGGATGGATCTGATGGAGGGTAGGTGTTTGCACGAGTTTAGGAATACTAGCATAATGGATTCCACTCTCTTCCATATGACCCCAGCCGTTAAGAGCCTCAACATCTTCTACGGATGTTTGGACACATGAAGAACATAAGCAACGAGTTCGAGTGCTTCTATGATGTCTTTAGGAAGTCGGCTTTCTTCATAGATGACATCTTCTTGGACAGAGGGCTCTGTAGTTTCATCATAAACTGTGTCACGAGCATCAAGGTTCCTGTTCTTCGGAGTGCACTCGATGATGTCGGAAGAGGCAATATCAGCTTGCAGGAAGCTTTGAATCAAGGGTTCGATGTTCAGTATAGTGACCACCCTGAGTGCTCAACTTGTGCTTCTTCTGGCGGGTTTTGCGGTAGCAACACCTCTTCTTCATCATCTAGTTTCACGTGTTATTGCCGCGACAAACCCCACGCTCGTACCTGCAATGACCCTGGTACGTTCTTTTGGTAGCATTCCCAGGTGATCATTCTCTACTTCATTTGGTGGGTTCTTGTTCATACTTGCGCATGGGATTCTATTATCGACCATGTGGAATATGCACGAAATCACCAAACCTTGAGCTTCTGCGGAGTTAGTTTCGATTAGTTCCACAGAGATCATATGGCCAATGAACCCCAAGAATTTGTCCAGAGAAAAATCCAATTTGACCGAATGTGATCCGCTTGTTTCTTTTGTTGGAAATTCGATGGCGCTGCTCTTTATTTTGTCTTCCTCCATCTAAGAATATCTCGGGATAAGAATTAAGACTTTTCTCTCGTTTTTCTCTTTGGTGGCACAAAGCAAGAGGAAATTTCAACCTAGCTACTGCTTGGCCAGCAATTCTTTCGAGAGAGAGACAGACGGACAGAAAGAGAGAGAGTCGTTTTCGCTGACTAGTCACGAAGGTCCGTTGCGAGCCAAACACGTCACAATGTTGAATTGTCAATGGTCAACGGAGGAGGAGCTCCTGAGGAAGGCAATTTAGATTGGACTTCCTTTCGGCCCCCATTTGACTCTTAATTCAGGCCCATGAAAGGGAGCCCAAAAATGGGCCCATCGATGTGGATTTGGGCCCATAATTTAGACTATAGATCATCGAAGTCAACGTACGTTGACTAATTCCAAGACTCCGTTGGGTCCTAAGCTACGCTTAGGGTTGTAGGAACTTCGACGTGAGTTAAGAATCCAGGGAAATGTGATTAATTTTTCATTAGCACTAAAGTTTGGTATTGGAAAATTAAAAAAATAAAAAATAAAAAAGATCAAGAACCAATAATTAAGTTGCATTGCTTAGTTAGGATATGTTCTTAATGATTAGGTAAGATCATTAAAGTCAACATTTCGAAAAAAACGTTGGTGGGTACTCCAACCTAAGTCCCCTTTGACTAGGAAGTTTCCTGGTTTGTTCCTCTTAAGTTTTTTTTCCAGGGGCGAAAAATTCCCCCGCGTAAGCCATGAGGCGTTTGACTAATGCGCGCCCCGGAGCCACTTTCCGTCTCCGCTCGGCATTCTTCGCTTCAAAGTCGATGAACCAGCACAACGACAGCGACTGGAGTTTCAGGACCGGTTCAAACCAACCCCATTTTGAATATTCTGCAAATTGCTCTTTCCACACCCTCTCCTGCCTCTTTCTCCTATCTTCTGCTGTCCTCTGCCTCCTCCTTCCAGTCCCAGATGAATCTCCAGAGCTTCATCTGCGGAGCTGGTTGTCGCCGGTTGGCCCTTGTCGTCATCTTTGCCAGCTTAGTCTATGGGGCTGTGTCGGAGGATGCGCAGTACGAGGCCTGTGCGCCTCAGAGCTGCGGATATGGCCCAAACATCAGGTACCCTTTTTGGATTTGGGGCGAAGTGGAGTCTTATTGTGGCCATCCGGATTTCGAGATCACCTGTGTAGGGATATACCCTGTCCTGAATTTTTCGGACAGTGAGTTCTTCTACATCAAGGAAATCTTCTACACCAACCATTCTATCCTCCTGGTTGATGCCTTCGTGTACCATGACACTGACACCTGTGGTGCTCCGCGGCATAATATCAGCTTCGAAAGGACACCTTTCAATTTGAGTCCCACTAATGATGATTTCTTCTTCTACTATAATTGCACCTCGCAACCGCCAGATTTTACATATCCGGTGGACTGTGCTAGCAACTCCACCCACCACTCTTTTGCGGTTTTTCCATGAGGATGTATCTCAGGAAATATATTTGAATTCTGTCATCAGCACCTGCAACTCTGCAGTTAGTGTACATGTTGATGTCAATGCAAATTCCACTAGCTTGGCGACTATGAATTACAGTGTGATTATGGAGATGGGGTTCCTTTTGAACTGGACTGCAATTAATTGCAGCAACTGCGAGGAAAGTGAGGGACGGTGTGGGTTCGAGAACAATACTTTTGTATGCTTTTGCCAAGATCACCCTCATTCTCAAACCTGCAATGATGGTAAATGCATGGGTAATTCGGTTTTTATTTTCTTGGCTGAGTTTTTGGGACCACTGTTTTGCTTGATCTTTCATTTCTACGTGCTGTGGATAACGTCCTTGAACTTCTTCAATTTCTTCACCTTAGCTTAGATTCTAGACTCAGCTTACTGCTGCAAATGAAACTCTCTGGTCTCCTGGGTTCCAAGATAACTTATCAGAACCTCGTAGATTTTGATGTTCACGAACCTGGAGGAATTGAAAGAAGAGTAACGGAAATGTTCATGTTTCTTTCTCTCTGCAACGGTTTTGTAGTCATCAATTGGGTGTTCATGATTGAAGAAGCTTGAAAGTTCTTGCCTGAACGAGAGCTGCCCACTTCTTTTATCAGCAGAACGATAGTTCTGCTTAGAAGCCGAAAGTTTTGAGACACGTCTAGAAACATACCGCCCATTCAATTGGTGGCACAGAAAGTTCTATTTATCTCCACGTCTGATACCACATTGTTGATCATATTGCAGAGTGTTTGCTACTTTTATTCCTGCAAGAAAAAGAAATTTCCTGTCTTCCTGTTCATTCCCTGATAGCTGTAGAAATTCAGGATTTTAGCTAATGTCTATACTCGTTAGTCAATCAGCCACATATCCATTTGCATGTGTTTTCAATTTCTTCTGGTAAGATGTCACTAATTTATCCATGGAATTTTCAAGATGAGGACCGAGCCAAACCAGTGAATTTGTAATCTTTCCACTCGATCATGGCTATTTTTCTTTCTTGAAACTGAATGAACTATAACCTCATGATGCACCCTGATCTTTATATTCCTTAGACACTTTGAAATGATCTGTCTGCAATCCGTTGATACATTTTTCACTTTTGATGACTACTGTCTCAGGAAACAGAAAGATTGGTCTCAAAGTTGGAATAGGTAATTATTTCAAGACCTTTTCTTTCCCATTTTGACAGTATGCTTCCCTCATTGCTAATTGGAATCTAATGATATGGTCTCTCTCCCCTAAAAATCAGGCTTGGGTTGCGCAGCAGGCGGAGTTCTGTTGATGATTGGTGGTTTCTATATCTATCGATCTCGCCAAAGAAAAAAGTATGGCCAATCATCCTTTGCCTTGAGAAGCATCTCCTCAAATTACTCCTCCAGGACAGATTTTGAGATGGGCCTCCATGGACTGCCCATCTTTGACTACGAAGAACTTAAGAAGGCCACCAACGATTTCGATCCAGCGGCGGAACTTGGTGATGGAGGCTTTGGCACTGTTTTCAAAGGTAAGAGCAACACTAAAATTGTCCACAGTTAGTGAGCCCATCATCAAAGATTTTGACATGACCTTAATAAGTTTTGCAGGCAAACTCCGAGATGGGCGTGTAGTTGCAGTCAAGAGATTGTATGAAAGCAACTACAAAAAAGTCGAGCAGTTCATGAATGAAGTCGAAATACTTACTCGCTTACGCCACCCAAATCTAGTCTCACTGTATGGCTGCACCTCCCGGCAGAGCCGTAGACTCCTGCTTGTGTATGAATATGTGCCAAACGGCACGGTGGCTGACCACATTCACGGCGATTTAGCTAAACCTGGCTTGCCCCCGTGGTCCACCCGTTTGAACATAGCCATGGAAACTGCAAACGCATTGGTGTATCTCCACGCATCTGATGTTATCCACCGAGATGTGAAGACCAACAATATCCTGCTGGACGAGAATTTCAGTGTCAAGGTTGCAGATTTCGGTTTGTCACGCCTCTTCCCATGGAATGCCACTCATGTTTCAACTGCTCCTCAAGGGACACCGGGTTATGTCGATCCAGAGTACCACCAATGCTACCAGTTGACTGAGAAGAGCGACGTATATAGCTTTGGAGTAGTCTTAATGGAGCTCATATCTTCCTTGCCAGCCGTTGATATCACTAGGCATCGCCACGAGATAAATCTATCCGCCCTGGCCATTAATAAGATCCAAGGCCACGCCTTGCACGAGCTTGTAGATCAAAATCTTGGGTTTGATACAGACTATAGGACTAGAGAAATGATTACTGCGGTGGCGGAGTTGGGGTTCCAGTGCTTGGAGCAAGGCCATGACATGAGGCCATCGATGGAAGAGGTATTAAAAACACTAAAGGAAATACAAAAGCGCGGCCACGACATGGAGAAGTCAGACCAAACGGATAATATATCGGATGATGCTGTT
The DNA here is from genome assembly GCA_017140325.1 of Eucalyptus leucophloia subsp. euroa. Taxonomy (NCBI): domain Eukaryota; kingdom Viridiplantae; phylum Streptophyta; class Magnoliopsida; order Myrtales; family Myrtaceae; genus Eucalyptus; species Eucalyptus leucophloia. The sequence continues at coordinate 10,284,712 of CM029469.1, read as the reverse complement.
CTGTTGAAGAACAATCCGTTAACATCTTCGCCGGTTTCAGTCACGGCGAAATGGGTTAGCAACGATTCAACGCCCAATGCCAGTGGTTAGGTTGCCATTGCAGGAGACGAGATCTTCTGAAGACTGCCGATATGTACAGTAGTGAGGTAATGTGTATGAGTGAAATAAAGAGGACAGCCACATTATGATATTTTTCCGTTATTTGTTATCATATTCTTCCATACTGGGCATCTTTCCTGAGATGGGAATATTCTGTGGATGAGAGGAGTAGTTGGCATAATTTCTTCTTTGTTCTCTCTCCTGACTTGAATTCGAGAGCTTAGCCCTTTTCTTTACGGGTAGGTTCGAGACCACGAAAACGATTCGACATTGCCCTATTTGTACCATCCAACCACATTGCCTGAAAAGTTTTGGTTGGATTTCTGCCTAGATTCAAGAACCGAGAGCGATCTGATAGAACAGCCATGCTTTCTACTCTTCCTAGTTTTTCCTTGCAATGGTAATGCACCGGGCAGGCAGGGTTAGTCAGCACAGTTTGATTGTCACGTTTCAACCAACCGTGATAGTTGTTATAGCAGAACAAAGGATGTATCGGATAAACAATACCATGAGCTCTTGCTTTAGTAAAACACCTTCTATCTCATTTTCAAGGCTGCTCGCTCAGAAATAGATCTACTTTAAGAAGCAACTGAGAAAACAATGTCGACACCAGAGTTTCGTTGACCATTCTCAATTGTGTGATTTAAATGAAAACTAATTCATGAGCTAGGGACATTAAAACTTAGAGACCTTGAGCACTATTACGAGAATTTCGCTTGACCGTAGGCTGGTCAACGCCGAGAGATCAAGTCAGCTTTTATGATAAAACCATCAGGAATTTTTCGGCCCAATTCTAGCCAATTAAACTAAATTTCTTGTCCAACAAAAAGATAGAAAAACTAAATTTCTTGGCCGTCAAATTTTTCAAGCATAAAGGCAGAGTTAAATGAAGATCAAGGCGAGCCCGAGCCCGAAGGACCTAGGCCGGCCTGCAAAATTGACTTGCTCCTCACCTCACTAGGACACCTCATCACATTCCATGTCATCCTAACATCATTCCAATCTTTATACATCTTAAAAATATTGGGTGGTCCAGAAGCTCCACAGAAGCACGGACCTCTTCACTCACTAATTGAGGGTCTACGTTTCTGATTTCCAAAAATTCATTTCTCAGTCACCTACTCTTCTTTCACAAACACCCTTCACTTCATCTCGATCGCCTCGACAAGTCCTCCATAGTCATTCCAACGTCTAAGCTTCAAAGCTTGAAAATATCATTCTTTTGATCTTAATAAGAAAAAAGTGCCATTCATGATACGGATGCTTTCGGTTTAAAGAAGCTTGTAAACGAGCTGTGTAATTTAAGGTTTTCTAAAACTCTTGATATTATTAGAATATTTAAATAATAAATTATACATTCATCTAACAGCATAAACTTTTAGAATAATCAATATTAATTTCATAAAATCTCATACAGTATCAAAATTAGAGGTCCTGAGTTCAACTCTTACCAGGCTCCATTTACCTCCCCAATTAAATTTTCATACTTAGTACTAGATAAAATATCATATTAAGCATAAGAGAGAGTATTAGAATATTTAAATAATAAATTACGTCATCATCCAATAGTTTAAGCATTTAGAACAATCGAAGGTGATCTCACAAAATTTAACATATACACTCTTTTGGTAACATTCCTAGGTGATCATTCTCTACTTCATTTGGTGAGTTCTTGTTGATACAGTACTGTTGCATGGGATTCTGTTATCGACCATGTAGAATATGCAAGAAATCACCAAACGTTGAGCTTCTGCGGAGTAAATTTCCCTTAGTACCTCTACAATACTATGATCAATGGACCCCAATAATTTGTCTAGAGAAAACTCGATTCGATCGAATGTGATCTGCTTGTTTCTTTTGTTGGAAATTTGATGGCACCACCCTTTGTTTTGTCTTCCTCCATCTAAGAATATCACGCGACATTGATTAAGACTTTTCTTTCGTTTTTTATCTTCAGTGGCGCAAAGCAAGAGGAAGTTTCCACTTAGCTACTGCTTGACCAGCAACTCTTCACGAGAGATAGAGAGAGAGAGAGAGAGAGAGAGAGAGAGAGAGACGTTTTTGCTGACTAGTCACGAAGGTCTGTTGCGAGCCGAACACGTCCCAATGTTGAATTGTCAATCGTCAACGGAGGAGGAGATCCTGCGGAAGGCCATTTAGATTGGTCTTCCTCCTAGCCCCAATTTAACACCTTGATTCAGGCCCATGAATAGGAGCCCAAAAAGATGGGCCAGTTGATGTGGGTTTGGGCCCATCATCCGTTGACCAATTTCAAGACTATGCTGGATCGTAAGCTACGCTCGCTTGGGGTTGTGAGGACTCCGACATGGGATAAGAATCTAGGGAAATGTGATTAATTCTTTGTTTGCGCTAAAGTTTTTTTTTTTTTGGGTAAAGTGTTTGCGCTAAAGTTTGGTATAATAAAACGGAAAAAAAAAAAAAAAAAAAAAAAAAATTAACAACCAATAATTAACTTGCCTCGCTTTTCTTTGGCCAGCCATTGGCCAAGGAGATGACCAACAATCGGCCAAAGGTTAGCTTCTGCTCACTCGCCGATCTGGCTAGCGACGACCGACATGCCTCAAGCTTGTCGCTAGCTAGAGATTGACAATCACGAGGGCGAGCCTTGAGCTCATTGACCTTTGTCCTTGCCAAATCGGCGAGCTAGAGGCTTGCACTCACTGCTGGTTCACCAATCTAGCAAGCGGCAAGCCAAAAATCAGCGAACCTTGAGCTCATCGCTAGTCAAAGATCAGTGAGCTAGGCAAGCCCAAGGTCGACAGTGTCGAGGCTTGTCTATGGCTGGTCGTCAACCATAGCTGTGCCGACAATTGGCCAAAGAAGAAGGTGGAAAAAAAAATAAAAGGAAAAAGAAAAAAAAGAAAATTAATTTAAAATTCGAATTCTTAAAAAAGAAAACAAGAAAAAAAGGGGGCTATAAGAAATGAGACCAGAGAGAGTGAGTAAGGAAAATGTTTTCCCCAATTCTAAAAGTAAAAACATGTTCCCCTCTTTTAGAAGTCTTTTTTTCTTTGGTGGAAATTCACAGCTAATTTATTTTCCATGAAATGAATACCCAAAAATTCGAATAAAGCTTTAACTTCTTCGCCGGTTTCAGTCACGGTGAAATGGGTTAGCAACAATTCAACACCCAATGCCACTGGTTAGGTTGCCATTACAGGAGACGAAATCTTCTGAAGATAGCTGATATGTACAGTAGTGAGGTAATGTGTATGAGTGAGATAAAGAGGATAACCACATTATGATGTTTTTCCTTTGTTTGTTATCATATTCTTCCATACTGGGTATCTTTCCTGAGTTGGGAATATTATGTGGATGAGAGATAGTAGTTGGGCACACTTTCTTCTTTGTTTTCTCTTCTGAATTGAGCATGAGAGCTTAGCCTCTCTTTTTGGGTAGGTACGTGACCACGAAACAATTCAACATCGACTTCTATAGTGTGCTGAATGTCTCGTTCGTACCATCCAACAGCATTGCCCAAAAAGCTTTGTTTGGATTTCTATCTAAAATGATTCGAGAACCGAGAGCGATCTGATAGAATAGCCATGGCTTTTGTTCTTCCTAGTTTTTCCTTGCAATAGTAATGCACCAGCAGGGGGGTTAGTCAACGCAGTTTGATTGTCACGTTTTGATCGACCGTGATACCTATTATAGTATAACAAAGGATGTATCCGACAATCAATACCATGAGCTCTTGTTGAGGTAAAACACTTTCTATCTCATTTTCAAGGCTGCTCGCTCAGCAAATAGATCTCTACCTTCAAAAGCAACTAAGAAAACAATGTCGACACCAGAGTTTCGCCCACAATTCTCAAATGCGTGATTTAAAGAAAACTGATTTATGAACTAGGGACATTAAAATTTGGAGACCTTGATCCCATTATAAGATTTTCACTTGACCGGTGGAAAACAATGTTGATACTAGAGTTTCGCCAACAATTCTCAAATGCGTGATTTAAAGAAAACTAATTTATGAACTAGGGACATTAAAATTTGAAGACCTTGCATTATGAGATTTTCGCTCGACCGGCGGCCAGGAGAGATTGAGTCCACTTTTATGATAAAGCCCATTAGGACATTTTTGGCCCAATTCTAGCCGATTAAACTGAATTTCACGCCCAACAAAAGAAAAAAGAAAAACTAAATTTTTTGGCCTGTCAAATTTTTCGGGCATAAAAGTGGAGTTAAATGAAGTTCGAGGCGAGCCCGAGCCCGGACGACTTGGCCCAGCCCGCAAAATTGGCTTGCTCCTCAACTCACTAGGACACCTCATCATCATTTTATATCACTCTAGCATCATCCCAATCTCTATCATCTTGAAAATATTGGATGGTCGTGAAAGCTCTACAGGAGCACGCACCTCTTCACTCATTGGTTGTCACATGTCCAGGTGGGGTCTACGTTTCCAATTTCCAAAAGCAACCCCTCCGCTTCATCTTGGTCGTCTCGACAAATCCGCCATAGCCATTCCAAGGACTAAACTTCAGAGCTTGAAAATATCATTGTTCTGAGCTTAGTGAGAAAAAAGTACCTTTCGTGATACGGCTGTTTTCAGTTTAAAGAAGCCTGTAAATGGCTTTGCGCAATTCAAGGTTTCTAAAAATGCGACTGTGAAAGAACCCACTCTGTTTTTGCCATAATAAACAGAGTGCTCTATGCAATGATCCGGAAGAGAACCAACGACTGGTGCACCCACCGCCACCATCGGTGAAGCCTATGGCGAAACTGGACGGATCTCCGGACATTGAAGCAGATCCAGGCTTCCCTCATCGTCTGAAGCTTCAATTCAGCCCATCTTCACCGGCGCGATCGCCATCTCGGGCGCAATTGGCTATGCTCTCCGACCGTTTGCTTAAATTGCTGAACCGGATCTTTTGATGTGGAACGCTCTGATAAGAGACGCCGCTTAGAGTCTAATGTGACTGAGGGGCGTTCGTGGAAGAAGAGCAGTCTGCGAAGGGGATTTTTGAAAATCTGAGACGTGGGATTTTTGGCAATGCCTTATCTGTCTGCTCTTTGGGCTCCTGATGACTTTGATTTGTACTACACTGTCCAGCAATGGCCAGGGTTCATACTGTGATATGAAATGAAAGTAGGGGCGAAATTATGTATGAACTTCAATCGACCGCAGGACTTCAAGCTGGCCTAGAACATGTTTGCCTTCACTCTTTCTGAGGGACCGCCCATTCCCACTTGGCAAGTCGCTAAACCCTCTCCATCGAATCCCGACCTCGAGGGAGAGTCACGACGAATAAGGAGGGGAAACACAACGAAGTCATTTGGACCAATAGAGTGGATGCACTAAAGACTCCATCATGTCAAGATAGAAGAATATATTGAAGTAGGAAAGGGTATTAAGGGTGCAATACTGCAGCACTGCTGTTCCCTAATTCAGTTGTCGTGTAGGAATACTGCAGGAGCATAGGGATTGATTCCTGTAATTAGGATTTTTTTTTTTTTTTTTTTTTGGTTATAAAAGCCTACTGTTGTAATTCATGGTAGTTACCATATCATAGCTCAACTCTTCCGCTGCAATGGCTGAACCTTAAAGGTATATTGTCATTCGACAACAATGTCATTTTCTGGTGAACAGGTACTTAACGTGGTCTGAGAACATATTTCTCGAAGAAGATGAAGAATTGCCAGGATCTCAAGTAACGAAACCGAGGGCTCTGAATGAACAAGGTACGAACCGCAGACCCGAGATGCCATTTGAGAACCACAGAACAAGAGAAAGAGAACTCATTTGAGATCGCATAGATATAGCTTTAGCGATGGAGATTCATCAGTTGCTGATCAGCTTCAGGGTAAAAGAGAATGTCAACCAGCTGCTTGAAACTAACATTCACTCTATTTGACGCTGAGTTATTCAAAACTGAAGCAAATTGAGTTCTCTAACTTCAAGCAAAAGCAGTATTCTATGCCTAAAATTGACAGAACAGAAAGGGAAAAGAGCATCCCTTGCAGGCCATTGCTCTAGCTGCAAACTGCTTGAAACTAACATTCACTCTATTTGACAATGAGTTATTCAAAACTGAAGCAAATTGAGTTCTCTAACTTCAAGCAAAAGCAGTATTCTATGCCTAAAATTGACAGAACAGAATGGGAAAGATATCCCTTGTATGCCATTGCTCCAGCTGCAACTGCTTGCCTCACATGGCGATTCTCCCCCCCCCCCCCCCCAAACTACCTGATTGACTATGTACAACTAAACTTCAGTTCATCGATCTAGCCCTAATTCACCTCCCATCCATGAAAGACCTTGGAGGTGCAAGATTGTTAATATCGGATGAAGATGATGCCTCTGGGATGCTGTACCTGATGGCATGCTCAAAAGTGGTGTTCACAAATGCTGGGTTTATCTGCCAATCAGCACCAGCCCCAATCTGTACATGATTGTTTGGTGGGTAATCCTCAAAAGCTTTATCTGTCAGCTGATAATGCGTTGGGTACTGATCCTCCACCTCACCTGGATTAAAAACATCATATTTTAATTCAGGTATTAAAAAATATGGCATATACATACATACATACATACATACATGCATACATACATACATGCATACATACATACATATACATGGATTACAAAGACAAATTAGATACTACGTGGTACCTAGTGTTAGTTGAGGTGTTTCAGGGTAGTAAGGAAGCTCGATCTCCTCCAGTGTGCTCCAATTTAAGTGAGCTTGTCTGACCAAGTTCTCAATGTAGGGCTGCAAGTGCCATATTGAAGATTTATAAAATAAACCAACATGCCTCTACAAAACTTGGGCTAGGACATAAGATAATCTGATAAGATTCAGTGCATACCCTGATGATGTTATTTGAGAGGTCCTTGTGGTTGTAGATTTGCCCATTTACTATAGCCCTTTCAACTTGGCAGATTGGATTCAAGGTGATGCTGAAGTTGGCCCCTTGGTAAATGTAGTGCTTGTTGCCCTTGTCACAGGTCCTTGCATGCTTTATGGTTGCATCCCAGATCTTCTCAGACATTCCAGGTCCCAATATCTGTTTTTTTTAATAAAAAGAAGTTATTAATCTCCAAATTAAAGAAGCAAAATCTGAAAGGGGCAATATAGGAGAAATTGAAAGAAGATAAAAAGAATAGGACAATTACCCTTCTAAGTTTAGATGGGTCCACAACGGACAGCTTCAAGAAATCTTGGACTGTGTGAATCCCTTCTTCACCCAGCTTCTTGTGAAATGCTCCCTCTTTCCCAATTTTCTCTAGACGCCACACCTCATCCCCTAACTGTGGTGGATAATGCTTCTTGTACACTTAAATAACAGAATAAAAAGAAGATAAATTTTAGATAATGAAATAAATAGCAAAAAAAAAAGAGAAAATAAGAAAATAAGGGATTACTACTTAATTAATTTTAGTTAACTCAAAGTACATAGTATTATGAGTTGATTGTTCCGAAGCATCTGACTATTCCTGGCGATTTGCCTATCTTATAGTTCCCTCAACTAGCTATTCTCGTTTGCAAGTAGAAGATAACCGACCTTCTCCATATAATACTAAAAACTCACCTAACAAAAGATGTCATCTTCTAATGTTTCTGTCCCTTTCCATACTCATTTAATCGAAATTGCACAATAATTGACTTGACTTGATTTAAATAATTTTCCTTTAAATTAAGGCAGGACGCGGACGAGTACAATGAAACACGCGAATATGTGGGGTCACTAAAGTATCTTTTGACCTATTAATTAATGGGAAAGCTTGCTTCAGCAACACTCTTCTTGCGGCTTACTTTGATAAGTCTAATAACCCTAAAAAAAAGTTTAATTGAATGGTCAAGCAACGCGTTGCCCACCGGGCCCTACAAGCTGGCGACACGACAAATGGCAAAATGATGGCTGAGTCATAGAAAAAGGAGGAATCGGAAAGATTTGTCCCCAAGTTCCACGGCTGACTTTTTTTCTTTTTCTTTTTATTTATTTATTTTAGAATCTGGGATTTTTCTTCTTCTTTTTTATTGCTAAAAGTTTGGGATTTGGGATTTGATAGGAGGATAAAAGGCACGAGCCTTGGAGAAGGGCTAGTGGGTGCGATCCACGGTTGATATCATGACCTATCATGACCCAACCATCATGATTAGAAAACTCCAAATGGATAAAAAGAAAGAAAGAAAGGAAGGAAGAAAAATCAAACTTCGACTCAAGAAGGTAATTTACTGTTTTTCTTTCTAATTAAAGATGATTAGGAATTATAAAAGTGTGAGGTACTTTGGATGTCAATATTTGTTTCTAAAGAATAATCTAAATGTTTTTTTATAAATTATAATTTAATATCCAGCACCTAATCAAAACCACCCAAAACTACCCAGATTTAGGAAGGTGAGGGCCTTTAAAGTACATATACTTTGGTTTGATTAACTCCTGTCACAGAATCAAATAATTAAAGGGACTAAGAAATTTATTGTCTAATCAAAGACACTCTATGCTTAGCTCATGCACATAAATCTCATCTACCACATAAACAGTTGCACTATTATATCTAGAATATTTCACGTGGAGCGAGAAAACATATCATCATCTTAGTGACCGAAGGTAAACTTCATCATCCTTTCGCTAGATTGAGCTTTTCCCTTAATATGCTTACGATCTAATTCATATTGCAATCTATCTCAAATCAAAGAAAAGGGGAAGAAGCTAAACAGATTTATGATGTTGGAATTGCCCGCCATGTAAACTCTAATTTCATCTGCCCGTTTGAGAAATGAAGTAGGGGCACAGATCATTGGACTGGTAGCTTCGTCTCTTCTTATTCATGGTGAAATTGCCCGGTAGTTGGACAAGGACATGGCAAAGAATTGATGGAGCCCGCATGATGCATCTCCCAGTTTTTGATGTGAGTTTTATGATCAGGGTATCTATCTTAATTTGACCCTTACAGAACAAGATGACAAATTTATGTTCAGTGTGCCACCGGTGCGGGTGCTTTTGACCGAAGACCAGGATTTGATCTCTTTTGTTTACTAATCTATGATTAAAGTGATATCTATTGTGTAATAGATATCAGTCTTAACAAGCGACCTCAATTATATCTATAACTATATATATTCCGAACAAGATTGCATATGAACTTGAGAAAAACCTAATGAGAATCACGTTTTGGTATATATAGTTCAGTAATGATCAATGGACTTCAATACCCACTATGCTAATAAAGAAAGATCATGCAAACCAGAACTTATTATGATATATTATCCATGTGAATTAGTGTTCAGATGTGTTTGTGTATGTGGTTGCGGTTATGGACATCGGTAGCAACATTTCATGTGAAAAAAGTCATAATTTCATGTGGTAAGTGGCAAGTTTCTTTTTGGTCGAATACCCTTTGAAATGAAAATGAATCATGTTGTGTGTGTTAAAAGGACTGATTATGTGATCATATGTCTATACATAACTAAGAATAAACGATAGTGCAAGTACTTGAAAAAAAAAATCAAACAACTCACATTCTCCTCGGTGATCTTTGACAACGAATGCCTCGGTCATGGCTTCGCTTATCCTAACGCCGTGGTAGCTCCCCGGAGAAACCCTAGCACCAAGCTTGAACTTCCTGCTCCTAATCCAGCTCGAATTATCGGTCAGCTCGATATCCCCAATGGCAGCCACCCCATTGCTCCTCATGGTCACGCTCAGCTCTCCAGCGAGCAAAGGCCTCTTCCCTTGCCTCTCCCTAACGATGTTCCGATCAAATTCCTCGCTCGTCCAATTAGTTCGGTCTCCTGGAGGAAAATCACCATCGAGGACCACGATCTCAACCTTGATTGGGCTAGGGAGAGTTGTGGGGACCGCTTGATCGCCACTTGTGTCAACGAGGATGATTTGGAGCTGAAAACCTTCCGCATCCACGATTTTGCTTCCGGTGAAGATGGGCAGCGTGAGGCTTTTGCTGAACCTCAACTCAAGGCTCGAGGGTTCAGGGGCTTGGATTCGGAGCGAGGGGACTCGCTGAAGCGTGCGCGAGCACCGTACAAAGCTGCGCTCCACCTCTTCGTTCACCTGAGGAAGCAACGTAGAACAATCAAACCTAAATAAATTTAAGGGTTTCGCCTATGATCATAAAATTTTATGGTCTAGGGTTTTCAGTGTATAGGTTTCAAGTGGCGAAGTAATTCATTATGAGCTCATAAACTCATAGCGCAAGTTAAGTGATTTATGACGAATGATATCTTTCATTGGGGTTTATTTAATCATACATGAAAATATAGCATCTGATTCTTTTTTTCTTGTTAAGATGAACAAAAGATCAACAACGAAAGAAAATATATATTATTTTCATGATTTATGTAAATTAGAAAGAAGTTTACTTTCAAGAACATATTAATAAGTGATAATTAAGATAAAGAACCTACCACTCTTCGAAGCATCGGCTCCAAGCCCGAGCAGAAGTTCTTCAAGGAGTTCACCATCACCACTTCTCCAATTACACTGGGTCAAGAAATAGAGAAATTTCATGTTATAAGGAATTAAAAGAAAGGTTCGTTTGCAAAAGAAAACGCAGGTCAAGTTCAATTTCGGAGACGAGGAGGAAAAAGCGAACAGAAGAGGAGGAGATCAAAGCATACGAAGCGAAAGAAGGCCGAGTTCGCATCCGTTTTTCGGACGGCGGGTCGGAGTCCGAACCGGATTCACTGAAGAACCTCTTTGCAGCCATTGATGAAATCCCGAGAGCTATTGAGAATTTGAGAGAGGGAGAGAGTTTTGGTGAAGGGAGAGGAGTGAGAATGGAAAGAGCAAGAGACAGTTGGGAGGGAAGACGAGGGTATTTATGCGAGGGAGAATGAAGAAAGAGAAGTGACGAAGATGGTGAGGTTTGATTAGAATATTCATTAAAAAGGAAAAGAAAAAAGGCGATTAAAACTATTTTGGAGTGGTTTGAAGTTTCGACGAATGGTCGAAGAAACAGCTGGGCAACGGGGGCTTGGTGGTGACCTACGCTTACATGATGTAACGACTTTGACGTCAACTCACCCAAAAGTCAACTCTCTCTATCTCTCTCTCTCTCTCTCTCTCTCTCTCTCTCTCTTACTTTGTTGCAAAAACCATGTAAATTTTCTCACACCTTTTTGGGGGAGAATTTTAAAAAAATTATAAACTTATTGCAATTATATAAATTCTATCCTAAACATTTTTTTTATTAAATCATAATTTTTTTTTTGCATTTATGATAATTCAATTCATATGATCAATTTTGATTAACCGAAGCTTGTATAAATGCCAATTTTCCTACGTTAGTGATTGGCAAAGGCATTGACAAATTTAATAATATTTTAAGTTTTTGGATTTATTGATTTATTTTTATTTTTTTTTTCCCCCTTTTTTTTTCCTTTTTTCCCCCTCCTCTTCATCTTCATCTTCATCCCCTAGCCGATTGCCAAAACTCGATGACTAGCTAGAGGCTAGGTTGGCAAGGTTGGCCACTGGCGAGGCTCACCTTTTTCTAGTGGCTTGTTATCGAGTTTTGCGTGATGTATTAGAGGAAGAAGAGGAAAAAAAATAAAAGAAAGCAAAAGAAGAAAAAAGGAAGCATAAATAAATCAAAATGATAGTTAAATATTATTAAAAATCATCCACGACAGCACTAGTTGTAGCATGTAAAATAGCTGTCGTTCACATCGGTGATGGGTAGCTCAAATTGGTATAATAGACTAAATAGCATAAGCAAAATGTTTAAAACTCTATTGACAAAGAAAAAATATTTATAACTGAATTTACATAATTATAATAGGTTTAAAATTGTATTGGTAATTTTCCCCCTTTTAAGATGAGAAATACTCTCCAATTAGAATCCTTTAAAATTAAATAATATTTCCCTTAAAGATTTGAACACATAAGTAGAAAGCAAATTGAATGGCACTGATTGGTTATAAATGTTGTTTTATTTTTACTCCTCTTCCTTTTCCCATAGTTTGCCCTAGTTCGTCTGTGAAAAAAGGACATTACAAACGTCATTAAAAAATTTCTTAAGTGCCATATGGGTTAAAAATTATTGGCTTGGATGCCATCGGCGATTTCTCTTATCAAAAAATCCGACATTTGTGTCAATTTATGATAAGTTGGCCAACGTGACTCACTGTAGTCCAATTAGTAAAAACATAAGAGACCATGTCATTGACCCTTTTGTTCTTGCCCTAAAATTGACAAGTTGGGCTAAATTAGGGCCAATAAGCAAACCTTAACCCCGATCCTTCAAAATTACTTATGCAATTACAAGTAACTACCTACGGGAGAACAAGCAAGAGCCCTAGAAGAAGCTGATTCGAGATCATTGGAGTCCATCTTCCAATCCCAGTCGAGGCTAGATCATCGAAAGAAGCTCGAAGAGAGATAGGAGTCGAGGTCACCACTTGGTTCCACAACAAGAGAGCTCGATGGAAGCAAAATAAGGCATCTTCCAAGAAGGGGAATTCTGGAAAATTACGAAGAGAGACGACGTTGACAGTTGGGAGAGCCAACAAATAATGTTGTATTGCAGTTAGAGCGAGTGCATTGAGAAGAAGGTAATACATGCATGCACCATTATCACAAATCTCCAATGAGATCGGGCTGTCTATGATTTAAAGTAAACTAAGAGTTACTCCTCTTCCTCCGCCTCTTCATCATCGTCATCATATCACAAATCTCCAATGAGATCGGGCTGCCTATGGTTTAAAGTAAGCTAAGAGTTACTCCTCTTCCTCCTCCTCTTCCTTCGTCTCTTCGTCATCATCGTCATCTTCTCCTCCTCCTTCTCCTCCTCCTTTTTCTTTCTTCTTCTTCTTCTTCTTGGTGATGGAATCAAAGAAAGAAATAGGGTGTGTATCGCAAGAGAGTCAAAGTAGCTAATCTACAATGGATATGTTTTATATAAGAAAGTCATTTCAACACTTAAAAAAAAAAAAAAAAAGAACTCATAAGATGAATGATGGAATATGCCACCAAGGTAATAAAGTAAATAATTATTCAACAAACATGACATTTAAGTGATTGAAAAAAAAAATATATCATTCAAGTGAGTATTATAAGAAAATTATAACACTTATGATGTCAATATACTTACTATGCAAAGTCACTAGGTGATGATGCAAAATCGAAAGACAACCATGACCACTAGCATTAGATTAATTATGAGTTTAAGTTGGTCCATACTAGAGAGTCCGAAATACGGTGTTGTCCATATGCAATGGAGAAAGATTGTAGCCCGTCAAAAATATCATAGACCAGTTTTTACTCGGCGACTTCATAGTTTCCTCCTTGACACAAAAAAAAAAAAAAAGAAAAAAGGATATTGTTGTGATTCTCCAAGTACCTGTGGGCAGAGGGAATACTATTCGGCAACGATAAAAACAAGACAAGACTAAATGTAATATCATTGTTTGATTGAAAAAACATAGGATGCAGGTTGTTTGCAATTGGGTTTAACTTAGTTTGACTTTCGAATAAGATCAGACTATATATTTATTGGAAACAAGTTTCAAACAAGAATTGCATTGATGCAAGCCAAACACAAAATTACATTTTCTCTCCGATTAATTTTTTCAAGTAGTTCAATGATCCAATTTAATAATGTTCAAGCGTTTTTTAGTCCAGTTTGAGATAAATGAACTTAGCTTATCCTTTTATTAAAGACTAGGGTTCATATCATAAAAATTCCAAACTAATATATTCATGTCACATTTACCTCAAGTGACAATAAATCCAAACTACTGAACTTGTAACAAATCTTCTAAAATCTTATAACAAAATTAGGGATTTTAACATACCTTTGAAATGTGAATGAGTTCTTAAGACAAAATTAGTAGAATTTCCAATCTCAGTTTATTTTTTTCAGATCTTGCCATACCAAAACAGCGTCCTTTTAATAGATTCATGTGTTGAATTCTCAAATTAGATAGACATCACCTGCCAATTATCCAAGTTGTTTGGTAATTGTGTTTCCATATTAACAATTTGACAAGAATATTGAGCGAAAGCTAATTGATGATCAATGGGGTACTTGTTTGGAACATTTTGTGACACGAAAATTAATTCGAGATAAATATGGCACAAATATATTGATTGGAGATTTTTTAGTGTTTTCAATCATTGTGATCATTCAAGCCTTTTCATTTAAACCAGTTATCGCAAGTGTGAACTAGATTATCTCATAGCTCAACAAATACCTGAATATTTATATGTGCGCATGTCGTCATCTCAACATGTATGAACAATCTAATAAATGAGTTTTCAGCTAATTTCAATTTGATATCTTGAAAATAAGGTTAATACTATGAAATACCCTAAACTTGTACTCTTATGACAAAATTATTTGAAATTAATTTTTTGATCATCAAAAATCCCAAACGAATACATCTGTAATAAATTTATCTGAATTAATATTTTGACCACAAAAAACCCAATTTAATAAATTTATGAAAAATTTACCTTCCGTTAGTTTACATTAAATTGGATTAATATCACAAAAAATCATAAATCGGTACATATATGATAAATGGAGGAACCCCAAACTAATATACCTATCAATTATTACGTATAATTTAATTTAGCAATTTGACGGTAAAATTTAATGGAAACAAATAGATAGTAAATTTATCACAAGTATACTAGTTTAGAGTTTTTTATAGTCAAAAAATTAATTTTAAGTAAATTTATCATAGATATATGATTTTATGATTTTTCAGAACATTTTTCTTTGAAAATAACGTTGTTCTCTTTAGTTTCCCATTTTCCGATTCTTTTTGCCTGTCGTTTATGTGGCAATCATCATGATTAATCAAATCAAATCAAATCTGTCACAGTCAAACTATGGCTCAAGGAAAGAGACGAATATTTATTTTAGATGAAAAAAACAATTCGGGTATACATTTTAATAATAGATGAAACAACACAAGATCATGACTTTTTCACCATCCGCGTAGATCGGACTGCATGTTGCAATCCTAAAGATATCTAATATAATTTGCTCACTCTTTGTGATGTGTCAAAAGGTCCATTTCCGGGAAATATCTCATTCCCTTTGCGGCTTTACTTGTAGTAGGTACAGACTATACAGTGAACCATACCAAGATTCCATGACTTGTCAACAAGTATAATTACCAAATATTATTGGCTATAGAATTATTAAACTATGAACAGCAATAATAAAAAAAATAGAAGGATGCTAACTACCCATATCTAGGGAAGAAGCTATAATTAATCTATCACGATATCAAAAAATACATTCGTGAATTCCAATCCTTTAATTTTTCAGTTTTGACATGATATTCAAACCGACCATTAACAATAAACCAAACAACACTTTATCACAAGTGTAATTGTAGAAAAATCATATGATTACAAGATCCACCCCAAAGAGATGGTTTACATTTCCAGGTAGCTTGAGATCTTAATCTGATATTGCATCTTATCCCGATTCATTGAAGGGATCGGGCCGAGGCTATCAAAGTCGAGGTAAGTCGTACCCACTTTCAAACGAACAATCTCTAACTAGTTTCGATCTCTTACAAGTACAAACGAATTACAAATATTGAATTCCTTTTATCAACGAATTCAAAGATAAAAATTCAAATTCAACAAAGTCGATAAAAGTCCTACTCACTTTTAAATAAATCGTCCGTGACCCATTTTAGTCCTCTATAAGTACACACGACTTTCGAATATCTAGTTCCTTTTATTAAGGAAGCCAAATGAATTAAGTTTCAAACCCCTTTGATCCTTTCAAAGCGGCTCTCCCCATTCCCGGAAACTCCGTGGGACTTTCGCAGCAAAAACGTGCCTCACCTTCATCTCCCTTTATTCGGCCCGTTCTGGGATCCGAACCGGACCGGCGTCCGCGTCGGCCCGCATGCCACGCATTTCCGGACCGCGACCGGACGCGGTCCCGGGTCGTCTTTCGCTCGGTTTTGCAAATATTATTATGCTGACGATCTTAACGACTCCCTGCAATTGGAAAAAGAAGTCAATTTTTACTGGCTGAATATCCGAATTCCTCGTAATTTCCCGTCATTTTCCTCGAACCCCACGAGGAAAAATGAATTCCGAAATTGCCCCTCGGACCAGGTGATCTGGGTCCCTTTCGTGTCGGATTGTCGCCCCCCGCGGTCTTGCTAGCGTCTTTTCCGTGAAAGCGCGGCTGCGTAAAAGGCTATGCACTTTACACGTGGCGCTTACCATCTCCACTCTTCACCGTCGGATTATGGTTGTGAAAAATCATAAATTAATACAAATGAAAATTTTATCTCAAATTATGAAAATATTTAAATTGATACACCTATCATATTTTATCATTGTTGAGTTGAATGACGTGCGATAGTTAATAAGTATAGCAATTCGAAGTTTTATTATTTATTTGTCATGGTATTATTTTAATTTAACATAAACTAAAATAAGATAAATTTGTTATAAATATATAAGTTTAGAATTTTTTGTGATCAAAAAATTAATTTATAATAAATTTATTTCAAGCATCCCAGTTTAGAA
The DNA here is from genome assembly GCA_017140325.1 of Eucalyptus leucophloia subsp. euroa. NCBI lineage: Eukaryota > Viridiplantae > Streptophyta > Magnoliopsida > Myrtales > Myrtaceae > Eucalyptus > Eucalyptus leucophloia. The sequence continues at coordinate 10,268,113 of CM029469.1, read as the reverse complement.
TTTTTTGTGATAAAAAAATTGATTATGATGAATTTTTCATGTATGTACTAATTTGAGATTTTTCATGATAGTATCATTTTTATTTTATTTTTTTTCTATCTTTTGGTATATGAGGCTTTGGCTTTGGAAATTATTAAAGCTTTACGAAAGAGTTTTAATATGTAATAGCATCGATCACGCACTCAACCGTGATTTTTTATGTCATGTCGATCCGTGTGGCACGGGATTGATTAGCGACAAATGTTATCAGTTGGAATTCGATGTGTTGGTCAGTACGCGTGATTTTTTTTTTTTTTTCAATCAACGTGAGTCTGAAGGTAGATTGAGTTATTTTTACGTGTTAGTGTTGGTAGTCCGATTTTGTTTCTAAAGTTTTATAGAAAGAAAATAACTTAGACTTCAACGGTATGTAACGAGGAAACTGCAACGTGGCTTCCTGGAACTTTGGCAGAAATGACTTGGAGAAGAGGGAGAAGAAACAGCCCTTGAATTCTCTATTCTACTCTCTCTCTCTACGAGTCTGACTCGATCGGACCGGGAAACTGTGACTGTGGAATTTTCCCCTTCTCTTCACCTCGATCAACATTGCCTTATGCCCTAGAAAAATATAACAAGGCACTTGGAAGATGAATAATATCCCCATTGACTATTATTAGTCTTGACTTTGAAAAGATCTATGTTGGATTTCATCCCTTTTTCTGTGCAAAAGTTTTTTTTTTTAATTATAGACTTATTATATTTATGCCAATTTGATTCTAAATATTTTAATTATATCAATTTAATCATAAACATATCTTATCAATGAGTCAATTTGGTCAATTTAAGCTGAAAATTGCTAATGTAGATACATGCAACCCTATGTGGCACAATCGGTACTAACGTGAATATTTTTTAACAAATTTTTAAATATTTTTCTTGTCTTTTCCTTTCTCTTTCTTTTGTTTGTTTGTTTGTTTGTTTGTTTGTTTGGATTAAGAGCCAGTGACCTTCGTTAACACTAGGCAAGAGTGTTGCAGCCCTTGTTGGGCACTAGTCGAGGGCTCACGAGCCTTTGCCATGGCCCCTAGCCCCTTGCCCAAATTTGGGCCAAATGAAGGCACCATAGCCCTCGCCCAATCTAAGCGAGGCCAACGGCGCTTAGATCTAGCGAGGGCCATGAGGCCGTTCCTGCCCTCAGTCCAAAAGAAGGTATAGAAAACAAAAGAAAAATTTTAAGAAAAGTCCACATCAGCATCAATAATACCATGTAAAATAATCAACGTTAGTGTCAATAATTCCCATCATAAATTGGCTGGATGAATTCAATTAACAAAACGTGAAAATGTTTAGATCTAAATTGACATAATTGAAAGGTTGATGATTGAATTAGTACACGTACAATATGTTTGGGATTTTTCTAATACTTTTCCTCATTTAGTTGTAGAAATATTCACAAGAAGGATTCGGATCCTCTATATCTATCTACATTTTGAAGTTCACCTTCTTATAATGCTTCATATTTCAGCAGCCAAATAATAGATTCGCATGTACAAGCATTGCTAAAAGTATCCGGTGATCTTATACAATGAAAAATCCCTAATAATTTGTAAAAATCACAGATCCTCCAACCCGTTCCGGGCACGAATCAAGAGCATATAGTCGTTGCTCGAGGGATGTTAAAAAAAAAAAAAAAGAGGGAAAAAGAAAAGAGTCCTCTAAGACTTTGATCTGGTGATGTGTTCTGATCTAAAGAGAGTAAATCCGAGATGCAAATTAATTCTCCTAAGTTTAGAGAAATTCAATTCTTGTAGGAACGATTGCTCTGTGCATGTGCACATACAGCATATCTGTTGGGAATGACTGATCCCCGAAAACCGGGATTCGACACTAAATCGAACCCCTAAATCAATGCGGAAGACGAAGCCCGGGAAACGACACGTATCACCGATCGTAAAGCACACCACGTATTCGAGCGTACCTTGTTAGCCACAGATTAAACACCGTCGTCAATGGAGGAAGAGAATCCGGTCGATGAAGCCTTGAAGGAAAGAAATTTGAAGCCGTATGCCATCGTTCTTCGGGAGAGAAAACGCGGGAGAGAAGCGTACGTTGAATTGCCAAGCGTTATGTTCTCTCTCTCTCTCCTCCCCCTTTTATACCTCTCCCCTTCCACGGGCCCTTTTTTCCCGTGGGCCGGGCCTTTTGGGCCCAACTTGAGCGGATGGGCCTTAAGCCCATCTAATAAATCCATCATCTCCCACTCGCACATGGTGGTGCAAAACCAACATGGGCGGACAAGCCCTACTCATCCCCATCAGAGAAAAATCCAGCAAAGACTCTCACTTAACATGATGGGCTGAACAGAATCCTCTTTTCCTCTCTTCAACATTCATACCGGTGAATAATCCGTGCGACCAGCATACTTTGAGAGCTCGTTGCCATACATCTGTTAGGAATATATAGCAGCTCATAATGGGCATCACACTCCGAGTAGATTTAGTATGCGCAGTACCCTAGATCGATCGATCACATTTATATCTCTCTTGATCTCTTTTAAACAATGATATATTTATTGTACTCACAATTATGATTATCACAAAGACAGTCATAATTGGTTAACCGGTGAATACAAAACTATAATGTGATTCTCAAAAATCGATCTTCCTCTTTCCTTCAAACTCTCAATTTCAGTTCAACTTGCTTTTCTAGAAATGCCCCATTAGATCGAATCACTCATGACCATTGGCAACATCCTAAGATAGCAAACACTAAATAGAAATCTCGAGAATAAGTAAGAGTCATGAGGGGACAAAGAAATTGAGGAACTCTCTTCCTCAAGAGTCTCACACGACATGAAAGTTGAGATCAAACTTTTGCCACTCTTATTGGTCGTCTCATGCATACGTAGTATGAAATACGTATTACGGTATTAACTCCTTTCCCATGGAGCGTATGTCTACACTTTCAATACCGTACATGATGATAGTTCGTACATACCCAATGTCTAACTTGAGTTCACGTATCTACTCATTCTCAAAATTCATCGAACTCACATCCGGCATCTTAGACGAGATAAGGTAAAATATGTGGGGTATTTTACTTTCGGACATCTTTAGTATTATGTCCTCATCTTAACACTCGCTAAGGGCGACATACGTGTTTTAAGCTTGAGCTCTCGATTATCACCTAGATAATAAGCTTAAAAACAGTCTCATCTCTATTTATCACACAAGAAATAAACGAGGCGATTACCCGTGTGAATGGGCTAATCTTATATCTGTCCGACATACTTCTCAACTTAAAATAATGCACTGAGCATTAAGATGCATAAAGATCAAACAAAGATTCATAGGCATTAATGATGAAAACACAAATTCATCAAATTGTGAACACTTAGGGAAATTACAATATTCAGTACATCAGCCTCTACGCAACCCTAGATTTCATATGGCCACAAAACACATATCTAGGTATTGGCTTTGTCATAGGATCTGCTACCATTCTATGCGTAGTATGTACTCTTAGTTCACTTCTTTTCGTGCAACTATATCTTTGATAAAATTATACTTGGTATCTATAGGTTTGGTCTTGCCATGATATTTTGGATCTTTGGTGTACGCTTTATTTTGCTTGGCTATCACGTTAACAAATAACAAATTTGCAGCACTTCCAATAACACCTAAATGATCCAAAAATCTCTAAAGCCAAACATCTTCTTATACTACTGCTGATAATGCCACGAACTCAACTTCTATCGTGGACAAGGCTATACATGTTTGTTTCTTGTAGCTCCAACATATGGTGCCATCATTCGATAAGAAAACAAACCCAGAGGTAGATTTCCTTTCATTTAAATCTCCTCCCCAATCAGAATCAGGATAGCCTTAGAGTCGCAAATCCTTTCCTTTATAACTCATCGTATAATCAGCAGTCCCCTTTAGATACCTCAGTATTCTCCTAACGGCTTTCCAATGTGCTGGACCTGGATTGGATTGGTATCTAATCACCATTCCAACTGCAAAACATATGCCAAGTTTTGTACACATCATAGCATACATCAAGCTCTCAACAGCACTAGCATGATGAACATATTTCATCTGTTCCTTCTCTTGTGGAATCCTTGGACACAGTCTATGGCTCAATCCTTCACCTTTTACAATAGGAGTGTCTATGGGTTTACAATCTTGAAATCTTAACTCCAAGAATATATGTAACATTACCCATGTCCTTCATAATCAATTCCTTCTTGCTGATTATACCCTTCGCCACAAGGTGAGCCTTATGCCTTTCTATCAAGCCATCAGCCTTTTGCTTTATTTTGAGAACCCAGTTGTTCCTAATAGCTCAAGGTCCCTTTTGGAAAATCAACTAGTTCCCAAACATGGTTTGACTTCTTTGACTCCATTTTCTCTTTCATTGCATGAATCCATTTTTCCTTATTAGGGCAATTTAGAGCCTTATTAATATTACTTGGCTCATCCTCATCTTGTGGAGCAACCATAAAAGTTTCCCTTTCAATGTCAAAACATTGACGGGGAATACTTTGGCGACTTGTTCACCGTATGGGAGATTGTACACTTAGCACATCATTCCCCATCATGCTCCCACTTGGATTAGGTAATGATGATGTTGTCACATCAGGTGGTTGCAATTGAGAATGAGTTGAATTCAATTCATCACATCTCATCTTACTCCCACTTGGACGAACTCCACGACATCATTATCTTGATTCAAGGTTTCAAATAGGGAACAATCTTCCCTTATTTCGCCCTTCTTAGGAAATTCATCCACTAAGGATGTGACATCCCGTGATTCAAATTCAGTTATACTCCCACTTTCCCCGCTCACCTATGAACACATACCCTCTCGAGTGTTCGTAGTATCTCATGAAAATACTCTTATTTTCTTTGGGACCCAATTTCCCAAACTTGTGAGAGGACTCATGAATATAGGCAGCACAACCCCATGGCTTAAGAAAACTTAAGTCCGGTTTTCTACCTGTCCATAACTTATATGGAGTGGAAGCAACGATTTGGAAGGCACCCGGTTAAGTATATTGGCAGCAGTTAACGACGCATCACTCCAAAAAAGTGATAGGTAAGTTAGCATGCGCTATTATGAACCTAACCATTTCCAGTAGGGTTCTGTTTCTTCTCTCTACAACACCATTTTGTTGAGGAGTATATAGAATAGACAACTGTCTTTCTATTCCTTTTTCATCACATAATATTCTGAACTCATCAGATAAATATTCTCGACCTTGATCGGATCTCAATGCTTTTATTTTCTTGTCTAATTGATTTTCTACCAAGTTCATAAACCTTTTGAAACAACTTATTGCTTCAGACTTATGAGAAATTAAATAGACATATCTGAATCGAGTATAATCATCAATAAAGGTGATGAAATAAATAGCCCCATGCCTTCCTTTCACATTTATTGGACCACGTACATCGGAATGGATTAAATGCAGAGGAAATTCAGCTCTTTTTCCTTTTCCAAATGGTTTTCGTGTTGCTTTCCCTTCTAGGCAATGCTTACATACGGGCAAATCGACTTTTTCAATATTGCCCAACAAGCCCTCTTTGGCTAGTCTATTCATACGCCGTTGGCCAATGTGACCAAGTCTAGCATGCCACACATTCACATCATTATCATATTTATTAGGAGACGTGAGAAGGGAATAACAAACATTAGTATTAACATAATCAACATCTAATACAATAAAACCATTTAGAAAATAGCCACAACCATAGTAATTTGTATTCAAAAACAAATTCACACCTCTACTACAGAAGTTCATACAAAAACCTAATCTGACCAACACTAATACGTACACTAAATTCCGACGAATCTCCGGAGCATACAGCACATCATGAAGGAACAAAGTGCGTCCACCGCGCATATTCAGTTGGCATGTGCCAATTCCTTTCACTTCAGCTCTGAGTTGTTTCCCACATAGATCCACTTAGTTCCGAGGTACTCGTCGGAATTCCACGAAGGATCCTCTATCCTTCGCTACATGGTCCGTCGCCCGAATCCACACCCACAAAGGATTAGACTCGGTCAAGAACACAGAACTTGACACATAGGCAAAGTTCTGAAAAGTACAAGGGGTGCATACCTTCTTTGGCTCACGACATGTCGCGAGCATAGTGACCCTTCTTGTCACAGTTGTAGCATTTCACCCTTGCGAGCTTTTTCATGTGAGGACGCTTTCCTCTATCATGTTGGTCAAATTTGGGTTTCTTCCCTGAAGGACCAGCTTCTTCCTTGCCTTTCCCCTTATCAAACCAACTAGGGCGCTTGCGCTTGAGCACGAAGCTCCATTTGAGCTAGAACTTGCATGATATAGATCAAGATCCGCTTAGCCGCCAACAGCGGTCCTCTTCCAGCTCAAGATGACGCATTGCATCCTCAAATGTTTTGATATTCTCATTGTGAGTCGGTGCACCTTCATATGCTCCCAACTCGAGGCAAGGAACGAATCACCGTTTGCACTGTTGTTCATCTCGTGAGGACATGGCCGCGTCTCTCGCCTCGGTTATCATATTTGACATCTTTCTAAGATGTTGCTTCATGGTCTGACCATGAGGCTTCTTATAAGAGTCAAATCGATAGTCACCGCCTCGCCTAGTCACCGAAGTATGACCAAACCTAGCTTCCAGTGCCTCCCACATTTCCTTGGCGTTGTCAAAACGCCGAAACTCTCGCATGACGTCATTTTCCATGCTGCTCAGCAACGTGATGCGAGCTAGAGAGTTCATTCTTTTCCACGCAAGAAAAGCTTCTTTGTCCTTTTTGTGCTGTTCAGTGGGTCCCTCTTCAGGTTCTACCATGGTCATGACAAGAGCCTCAAGTGATTCTTGCTCTTCCAGCACATACTGGATTTTCATTTGCCAAATTTCATAGTTGTCTCCAGTGAGCTTTTCACCTTTGTTCAGCTCAGCAACTATGCTTTTAGTGGTCAAGCCATTGATCTGAACACATCGACAAATATGCACGAATTATTAATGCCTATCATTTATGCATCCCTATTTGCATAGACCCATCATATTAATGAATAATTTCAAGTAAGGCTTCGGAATCAAAAGGTCACTACGTTTCCAATCATCCTCCAAAAAATCCTAACTTAAAATTATCATTAATATAATTGTCATATGCAAAATCAATTCTATGAAGTTACAAAAACTTCTATAACTACCCATAGCTAATTACCCACAAAGAACCAAAGAATAATATGAAAAGCAACAATATCTAACATACAATAGAATAACAATGCTTTCACATAATATAACTATACATTACACTAAGCAATATATATACAAGGAAAAAATATCAACATGGAAAGAGATATTCACATCAAAAACATCTCAAATTAATCCAAGGGATAAATAGGGAATGTCCCTTCTAATCTATCAGTCAAAACATCTGAGAAAACTGAAGGCACATTTGCCAACCATGGAAAAACTTTTGGAGAGCTTTCATGTCGCCACCAAGGCGCATTCACTCGGCGCCATGTGGCGCTCAATCTAAGGGTTGAAGTTTTGGCCAACTCAATCCTATAAGATTTCTCTACAAAAGCTTCCACTAGCTTCCTATAATCCGACCACGTTGACCTCCCATAGCCGATCAAACACTGCTTGCCATTCAGGTGGAAGAGTGTTTATCAAAGCCGCACCTTCTCAAAATCCGCATAAGATAACCATTCCGGATGATTTCCAGATCATCTGATCGACCTTGATCACATGCGATACTAAATCACCGTCATGCCACCGATTATTAGCTAAATCTGACATCAGCTTTTTAAGTCTTGCATTTCCCTCGTCCCTTCTCGGGCTTGCAGGTATCTGTGCATAACTCATTATAGTCCCTGCAACAAATGCAGAACTAAAATTGGATCACTTATAATCCATTATAAACATAAGGGAAAATACATAATTTTCCAAAATTCATGCAACAAATGCAGAATAAAAAATGGATTACTTATAACCCACATAGGCATGACTGAAAAAGAAACAAATTCCTTTTTTTTTTTTTTTTTTTTTTTTTTTTTTTTTGGGGTCAACGGTCAACGGCCAAAGTCAACGGTCAACGGTCGGTCAACGGTCAACGGTCGTCGGTCAACGGGTTAACGGGTCAACGGGTCGGGTCAACGGGCGCGCGGGTCAGACCGGTCGGACCGGTCGCGAGGGTCGAACCGGTCGGACCGGTCGTGCCGGTCGGGCCGGTCGGACCGCTCGCACGGACCGACGCACGTGCCACGCGCGTGCTGGGGCTGACGTCACGCAGACGTCAGCGGCACGTGCCACACGCGTGCCATCGTCAGCGGGTCGGGTCGGGTCGGGTCGCCGGTCGGGTCGCCGCCCGGTCAACCGACGTCATCGCTGACGTCATCGATGACGTCATCTCCGACGGTTATTGACGGTTGGTGACGTCATGATGACGTCATCGGGTGACGTCAGCACGCGTCGGTCCGCGGACCGGCGCGTGCCGGTTCGCCGGCCGCCGGCGCGCACGTGCCGGTTCGCCACCGGCGCGTGTGGCGCACGCGCTGGCGAAGCCAGCGCTTCCAGGCGCGTCGCGCCCACGCGCAGCGGCTTCTGGCCGCGCGTGTGGGCGCGTGCGGCGTCTCCTGGCGGCCGGCGACATGTCCCTGGACTCGTCTCGACGTCGCCTTTCTTCCTATGCCTTCAGATTTTTATTCCGACTTACGGAAACTCATAAAAAACGGCGTACAGTACTCGGGTGTCGGGATTTCACGCCCCGATCCGTACGGCCGAAAACCTTTTGCGAAAAATTAATCAAAAAACATCAAATTGATCGAGAAAACGTGAACTAAGGCCTCTGATACCAATGTTGGGAATGACTGATCCCCGAAAAACCAGATTCGACACTAAATCGAACCCCTAAATCAATGCGGAAGACGGCTCTAAACGACACGTATCACCGATCGTAAAGCACACCACGTATTCGAGCGTACACTTGTTAGCCACAGATTAAACACCGTCGTCAATGGAGGAAGAGAATCCGGTCGATGAAGCCTTGAAGGAAAGAAATTTGAAGCCGTATGCCTCTGTTCTTCGGGGAGAGAAAAAAACGCGGGAGAGAAAGCGTACGTTGAATTGCCAAGCGTTATGTTCTCTCTCTCTCTCCTCCCTTTTATACCTCTCCCCTTCCACGGGCCCTTTTTTTCCGTGGGCGGGCCTTTTTGGGCCCAACTTGAGCGGATGGGCCTTAAGCCCATCTAATAAATCCATCAATATCAATCGGTGATACATACAGAAGCAATTCTATTAACATTGAGATTTTCCAAATACGACACCATAATGCCAATTTCCTGTATCATATGCACACAAGTAACTTCATCGATTAACCTATACAACTCGTGCTCAAATACTTTGGGATGAAGACATCACAAGCAGTATAGCTTTTGCACAACATTTATTTGAGCATCATAACTCTTTTTTTTTTTTTTTTTTTTTTTTTCTATTGCTCAAGTGCATAATTTTAAGCTCATCCTCTCTCTCTCTCTCTCTCTCTCTCTCACGTCGTGGGCTGAGGGCTGGTGCTTTTGGGCCGGTGTCATCCACTGCCTGATCGCAGCTGCGTTGGTGTATGTACTTCCCCTGTTTTTCTCGTGATTATAGTTCCTAAACATAAGGCAAAATCAGGAAACAAAGGGACTCTGCTCGATGCTAATCCAATTTCATTCTCTCGTGACAGAAAGGAAAGCATCGGCCCGACTTCCATGACGCGAAATCGCGGGCAAAAACACGGCTTCGTGGATTTTCGGCTCTCCTATCCTTCTTCGTTCTTGGACGAGATGAGTGCATCCTCTTTTGTGATGAACCGATATGCCGATTGGAGTTTCGCTTCGCTCTCTTCTTCTGCTTGGCTGAATGATTTTCTTTTTGTTTCCAATTGAGCTATTTCCTTCCATCATGGCTTGTACAGCAATCTACAATACATCATGGCTTTCTTTTCTTCTTCCTTTGAATCAAACGATGGAATCGACACTCGGGCATAAGAGCTCACACTCGAAATTAACATATTTTCTTCACCAAGTTCAAGTTTATCTTCAAATCCCTTTGGGGCAATTAAAGGGCCAAATCAATCATCCCTATGCATGCTTTTACTGATCTCGTTTCTCCGACGAGTCACATTGACTTATTTGTATTAAAGTAATGCTACATTGAGATTTCCACCATAAATTATTGATAGCATTCAAGTGAACAATTTTTAACTATTGTGTCGCTTAGGTAATAGAAAAAAAGTTATGACAGTCAAGTGAACATCGTACGCAATAGTGACACTTATAGTATCCTTGTTCCAAACACTTTCTATCTTGTCTATAATAGATAAAGAGAGAGAAAAGACAAAACTCAAGAACAATTCTTACAGTGATCTCAAACGTCAAAGATCGCTACTTGCTAGCTCCCAAAGCAGGCAAATTGGAGATAGTGCAATGACAATGACAACAGGAAAAACAAACAAACAAACAAATAAACAAAAAACCCCAAAAAATCTGTACTGGAGGAAAAAGGCACACAGAGGACATGGCCCTCAAGGTCTTCAACGTCATGCGCATACTTTATTGCTCTATGAAAAATCTCATAAACAAGTACAAAAGATGGCTGCTTAACTATTCCACTTTTGCTTGCCACCTATACAACACTAATTAGGGTTATCGCTAACATTTGTCATAGGATTTGACAAATTAACCTAAGGACCTCATGACTTTCGGAGCAAATCTCAACAGCCTGTCCAAAGCTCCTATTTGAATTCCTCCTCCCAAACTTGACTCTCACAAAGTGGGCAAGTAATGCTCGTCCGCATAGGAGGCGCCCTTGCAAAACTTCCTAAACATGGAGATGCATTTCTTGTCCGAGACGACCTCGGTCACTAGTTCGAGGTCCATTTCAACCACTAAGATCCTTTTTGCGAAGGCCGCCAACTACAACTGCTTGCCTCACATGATGATTCCCTCATTACATGACTGACTATATATACCACCTAACTTTAGTGCATCGATGAAACCCTAATTTAGCTCCCATCCATGAAAGACCTTGGGGGTGCAAGGCTGTTACCATCAGACGACGACGATGTCTCCGGGATGCTGTTGTACCTGATCGCATGCTCAAAAGGAGTGGCCGGAAATGCTGAGATTATCTGCCAATCATTACTAGCCCCAAGCTGTGCATGATGGCTCGTTGGCAGGAACTCCCCAAAAGCTTTATCTGCCAGGTGATAATGTGTGGGGCACTGATCCTCCACCTCATCTGAATTAAATACATCATATTTTAAATTGGGTAATAAAAAAAGATTATGATATTTATATGCATTAAATAGACAATGAGATGTTATGTGATACCTAGTGGCGGTTGAGCTGTTTCAGGAAAGGGAAGACTTTCAATCTCTTCCAATGTGCTCCAATGTGAGTAGGCTTCTCTGACCAAACTCTCAACAAGGGGCTGCAAGTACCATATTATAAAAATCATAAATTAAATAACATGGCTCTACAGAACTTGAGCTAGAGCATGAAACAATCAAATAAGATCAATGCATACCCTGATGATGTTACTTGTGAGGTCCCTTTGGGTGTAGATTTGCCCATTAACCACAGCCCTTTCAACTTGACAGATTGGATTCAAGGTGATGCTGGAGTTGAGCCCTTGGTATATGTAATGCATGTTCCCCTTCTCACAGGTCATTGCATGCTTTATGGTTGCATCCCAGACCCTCTCAGACATACCAGTTCCCAATATCTGTTTTTTTTTTTTTAGAAGATAAAAAAGGAAGGGAAAAATAATAATTAATCTCCAATTAGCGAAGCAAAATTTGAAAAAAAAAAAAAAGAAGAAGAAGAAGAAGAAAATTTAGTATTAGTACCGTTCTAAGCTTATTTGGGTCCACAACAGACAGCTTCAAGAAATCTTGGACAGTCTTAATCCCTGCTTTGTAAAGCTTCTTGTGAAATGCTCCCTCTTTCCCAATTTTCTCTAGACGCCACACTTCGTCCCCCAATTGTGGTGGATAATGCTTCTTGTACACTTAAATAACCAAAAAAAAATAAAGGACAATAATTTTAGATAATCAAATGAAAAGCAAAAAAAAAAAAAAGAATAGGAAAAAGGAAATAGTGATGGACTCCTTACCAACTTAGTTAGTTAACTCAATTTGCATATTGTTATGAGTTGATTGATCAATTAGAACATCCGACTAATTTCATCAATTTGTCTATCTTATACTTTCCTTAACTAACTAATCTTGTTTGCAAGCAGAACAGAATCAAATAAAACCCTCACCATATAATACAAAATTCGCCCAATAACAAATGTCATCTTCTATTTTTCTTCCCTTTTCGTCTCCATTCTCATTAAATTACATATTTATTGACTTCACTTGATTCAAAATTTTCTTTTAATTAGTGGAGGACCCGGACGGTTGCAGCGAAACACGCGAATATGCAGTCACAAATTATCTTTTGACCAATTAATTAATGTAAAAGCTTGCTTCAACAACATTTTTCTTGTCTTCACTTAATGAAACAAGCTTAATTCAATGGTCTAATTTAATACTAAAAAAACCCTTAATTTAATGGTCAATCATGCGTCCCACTAGGGACTACAGCTGGCGAGACGACGAAGGCAAAAATGATTGTTAAATCATAGAAAAGTACGAGATTAGAAAGATTTGTCCCCAAGTTTCATAGCTGAATTTTTAATTCTTTTTTTTTTTTTTTGGATTTTGGATTATATCAGACGACGAAAGGCTCAAGTCTTGAACAAGTGAAAGTGGATGCTCTTTAGGGGTGATGTCTTGACCCGTGCCCCGTAAAATCACTTCTAATTAGTGACCCACCAAAATGACTAGATAATTCCCATGAAAAAGAAAACGAAAAATAAAACTTCGTAACAAGAAGGTAATTTATTGTTTTTTTCTTTTTAAAGAAAAAATATATTTTAACATTCAGGAATTATATAAAGCTTGAGGCAATTTTGAATGTTAATATTTGTTTCTTAAGAATACTTTTAGTGCGTTTAATTTAAAATTTAATATCCAGCACCTAATCAAAACCAACCCAAATTTTCAAGATTTAGGAAGCTGAGGGCCATACATTGTATGTGTGTATAGAATTAAATGAACTATCAAATTATTGTCTAATTTAGGACATTCTACATTAAGGTATGCGCATAATCTCATCTACTACATGAACAATTCCACTACTAATCATCTCAACTAATGAAAATATGCTTCATCATGCTCTCGCTAGGTCAAGCTTTTAACTTGATATCCTTATGAGCTAATCTATATTGTTGATCCATTAAAAGTTATAAGAAAAGGGAAAGAAACTAAAGAAGCCTCCTTCTGAAATAGCTTAATTCCCAGCCTTTTTTATGAGGGAAACAAATTGGTAAATAGTCATTTTTGTGGATCATGGGAACTAAATAGCTCCCAAAACAGATTCAGAATGTTGGAATTGACCACATCTCCATGTTGAATGGGGGATACAAAGGCAAACCCTAATTTTATTTGCCCATTTGAGTGTTGAACTTGGGACATAGATCATGGACAGGTAGCTTCATCTCTTCTTATTTATGGTTATAGTTGGACAAGGACGTGGCAAAGAATTGACGGAACCCCATGATGCAAGACCTAGATTCTTTTAGTATTTGATGTGAGTTATATAATCAGACTATCTTAATCTAGAACATGCGACAAATTTATGCTCAGTATGCCATCGGAGCAGGCACTTTTGACTGAAGACTGAGAATTGATCTCTTTTGTTCACTAAATTATGATTGAAGCGTTACGTAGTGTGTATTAAATATCAATTTTGACATGTACCAACCTTGATGATATCTATAGTGTATATTTTTGGAACAGAACTGCATATGAACTCGAGAAAAACCTAATGAGAATCAGGTTTTGGTATGCATAGTTCAACAATGATCAAGAACTTTGAGACCCAAAATGCTAATAAAGAAAGATCATGCAGGCGAAAAGCTTATTATAATATCTTATGCATGTGAATCAATGATATCTTCTCTTAACAAACTACAAGTTCATGCACAAAGAATTCATCATTTCATGCTGTAAGCTGCAAGTTTCTCTTTTATCTGAATACCCTATGAAATGGAAATGAATTTTGTTGTGTGTATTGAGAGGTTTAATTATGTAATCATATATCTATGCATAACTAAGATATGGATATTAGTGCAACTACTCGAAAAAATTCAAACTCACATTCTCCTCGGTGATCTTTGACGATGAATGCCTCGGTCATGGCCTCATGTATTCTAGTGCCTTGGTAGCTCCCAGGAGAAACCCTAGCACCAAGCCTAAACTTCCTGCTCCTAATCCAGCTTGAATTATCGGTCAGCTCGATATCCCCAATGGCAGCCACCCCATTGCTCCTCATGGTCACGCTCAGCTCTCCAGCGAGCAAAGGCCTCTTCCCTTGCCTCTCCCTAACGATGTTCCTATCAAATTCCTCACTCGTCCAATTAGTGCAGTCTCCTGGAGGAAAATCACCGTCCAGGACCACAATCTCGACCTTAATTGGGCTAGGAAGAGTTGGGGGGACCGCTTGATCACCTCTTGTGTCAACAAGCATGATCTGGAGTTGAGAACCATCCGCATCCATGATCTTGCTTCCGGTGAAAATAGGCAGAGTGAGACTTTTGCTGAATCTTAACTCGAGGATTGGGGGTTCCAGTGCTTGCATACGGAGCGAGGGGACCCGTGTAAGCATGCGTGAGCACCGTGCAAGGCTGCTGTGCACCTCTTCATTCACCTGAGGAAGTAATAGAGAAACAATTAGACCAAAAAAATTTAAGGGTTTTGCCTGTGATCATAATATGTTATGGTCTAGGGTTTTCAGTTGATATGTTTTAAGTGGCAAAGTAATTCAGTATGAGATCATAGACTCATAGTGCAAGGTAAGTGATTGTTATGCATGAGAAATTTCATTAGGGTTTCTCCAATCATACATGAAAATTATAGCATTCACCCCACTTCCGTTTGTCCTCTCTCCAATTTCTTTTTGAAATGAACAAAGATCAACAATGAAAAGAAAATATCTTTACCAAAAAAAAAAACAATGAAAAGAAAATATTCACCAAAAAAAAAAAAACAATGAAAAGAAAATATTCAAAAAAAAAAAAACAATGAAAAAGAAAATATTCACCCAAAAAAAAAAACAATGAAAAGAAAATATATATTATCTTGATGAAGGATGTAAATTAGAAAGAGAGAAGGTTACTTTCAAGAACATATTATTAAGTGATAATTGAAATAAGAACCTACCACTCTACGAAGCATCGGCTCCAAGCCCGAGCATAAGTTCTTCAAGGAGTTCACCATCAACACTTCTCCTATTACACTGGGTCAAGAAATACAGAAATTTCATAAAATGCGAAATTGAAATAAAGGTTTGTATGCATAATAAATAATACAAAAAATCAGATCGAGTAAAATTTCAGAAATGAGGGGAACGAACAGAAAAGGAGGAAATCAAAACATACGAAGCCAAAGAAGGTCGAGTTCGCGTCCGTTTTTCATACGGCTGGTCGGAGTCCGAACCAGATTCGCTGAATAACCTTTTTGCAGCCATTGATGAAGTCCCAAAAGCTGTCAAATTGTGCGGCTATGTGTGAGAGAGAGAGAGAGAGAGAGAGAGAGCGCGCGCGTTGGTTAGGGAAAAGGAGCGAGAGGAAAGAACAATAGAGAATTGGTAAGGGAGAGAGGGGGTATTTATGGAGAAGAGAGAGAGCGAGAGAGAGAGAGAGAGAGAGAAGAGAGAAGCGAAGAAGATGACGAGGTTTGATTAAAATGTTTGTAGAAAAGGTGAATAGTGAAGTATTAGGAAAGCGTTTGAAATTTCGACGAAGGGTGGAAGAAACAGCTGGGCAGCAGGGGCTTCGTGGTGACCTAAGCTTGCATAATGAAACGACTTTGACGTTGACTCCCCAAAAGTCATCTCTCTCTCTCTCTCTCTCTCTCTCTCTCTCTCTCTCTTATTTTGTTACAAAGACCATATATATTTTGTATGGAACCATGGCGCGATGAGGAATTCTCTAAGATTAGGACCCTCAAAAATTAGATGAATTATTTGTAAGAGCTGAACAGATTGACTGTTTCTCATTTTGCATTTACACCTTAGTATATCTTCAGTCACTGTACCCCATCGCAAGGCAACCAATACCACTAGTCATGACAACGAACGAGGCCGTGCCTTCCTCCCGCTACACCGACGTCACCAGCCACTCCCTCGCCGCATGATGACACCGCCATCTCCATCTTTCATTCCCAAGCACCCACAGAGCCGCTGTCTCCCCTCCGCATCTTGTCACCCAACACATCATGATTTGGTATGGGCTCACATTGCCAGATCTCATGGTGACGAACCAAAGCTTGACCTCAAGTGACACTTAGGTTACGTTTGGTTTTAACTTTGGGGAGATGTAAAGCTCTTTTGTCTAGAGCAAATGTCATCGCCGATGTCTCTATCGTCTCTATTGATGAAAGTTTCATGTCTCCATGTGTCCATCACTCACTGGGGAAAGCTGACAACCCAGGCGACTCCAATGACCCCAGTGACCCCCGGCCATTGTTGTTGCCCGACCCTTGGCACTTCTCATCGGACCCTCGGCTGGTGTCAGGCATTGCTCGACCCTCAGCCGTTGTTTCTCGACCCTCGGCTAGTGTTGCTCAACTCTCGGATGGCATCGCCCGACCCTTGGTCAATTTTTCTGACCTCCTCCGTGTACTCCCAGCAAAGGGTTTCAAAGTTTTTCTCAGATATGGCCACGTAAAGTCTCAGCCGGTCCTCAACTTGCGTCGCCGATCCTCGACCATTGTTGCTTGACCCTTAGCTAAAGTCACCCTTAGCGGGCGTCTTTGTCCTCAGATATGGTTTCCAAGGGTAAAAATGGAATATGATAAAAGTAGCAAGCGCAAGATGGAGGGAAAAAATAATCATTAAACCCTTCGAATAAGATCAGACTATTTATTATTTGAAAAAGTTTCAAACAAGAATTATATCGGTGCAAGCCAAACCACAAAACTACATCTTCTCTCTAGTTAATTATTTCGATTAGTTCAATGATCCGAGCTAAACATGTTATAGCGTTTATTTTCCCAATTTGAATTTAGAAAATAGCTGAACTTAACTTATACTTTACTTAAAATCAGGGTTACTACAAAAAAAAAAAAGTCCCAAAATGATATACACATGCCACATTTATCCAATACTAATTTTCGTGTCATAAATTTCAAATTAGCATACTCATTCCAAATTTATCCAGAACTAATCCCAGTGTCAAAAAAAAAATAAAAATAAAACCAGCACACTATGACAAATCCACTAAACTCTTGAGGCAAAATTTGAGCAAAATTAGGGATTTAAGTAGATTTTCGAAACATGAAGGAGCTCCTAGGGTAAAATTAGCAAATTTCCTAATCTCAATTCATTTTTCAAATCCGACTTATCCAAAATTACGCCATATAGAAGATCCATTTATGTTGAATTTCCATATTAGATTTATGTCAAATGCCGATCATCCGAGCTTTTTGCCATGTGTTTTTCTGCATCACCAATTTGATGGGTTAATGGATAGGACCTAACAAAGGCTAGATTTATCACGGATATATCAGTTTAAAATTTGTTGTGACAAAATCTGAGGTAAATATAATATGTGTATACCAGTTTAAAATTTTTTATAGTACTAACAATTATGATTATTCAGTCCTTTTTATTATCATGTAACATGTGCATCCCCTAAATTATCTTGCAGCTCATGAAAACCAATTTTTACATGTAGGTGCGTTGTTGCCTCGATTTGTATGAACAATTTAATAAATGAGTCAACTCTCAATTCGGTTTCACTTAATGTAAATTCACATGCTTAGCCATGTTGATAAACTGATTATAACTTGTTCGCATTAGTTTCCATTTTCCGATTCTCGTTGCCTAATTGTGGCTTATCTTGTGTGGCAATGGAAATTAAGGTTAGTAACGATATCAAATTAAATCTGTCGCGGTCAGACTATGGCTCAAGTAAAGAGACGAATATTAATCTTAAACGAAGAAAAATAAATATTAATTGTGATTGCTCAGTTATGTGATGTGCCAAAAGATTCATTTCCAAGAAATATCTCATTCCTTTTGCGGCTTTACTCGTGGCGAGCAAGGACTGCACAGAGAAAAATACAAGGCCATGACTTGTCAACAAGTATGACCAATTGGAAATTCATTATCCCTGGCCTTGAATTACTAAAATATGAAAATAATAATAATAATAAAGACAATGAAGAAGACTTGTATGTAGATAGCTGGATACGTTAAACACATCGTTATCCCGTCCACGATTTCTATTGACAAGAATATTGACGAAATGAGTTTCGTGAAGAATTATGGTTATAGGATATAATGAGAAGATATGTCTTGCTATAATCTCATCCCACATTTTTCCACAAATTAGAGTCGATTACATAAATTGTGCAATTCGACATCTCCATCATCTTACGTCAGATCAATTTGACTTGATTAATCGAGAGCTCGGGTCAAGTCCGACGAGCTCATGTCAAGCTATACCCTCCTTAAACGAATCATCCCCGACCAATTTATTTGGAGTATTTCTTTGGCCTTTTAAATGCTTGTTGGATCACCCTAAGTTTTAGGGCTGTTAAAATAGGTTATAAACCCAATTCTAACCATATTTATTTAAATAGTTCATAAATGGGTTTTAAAGTTAAATGTCTAAAACATATGGGTTTAAATGGTTATGTCATAAACTCACTTTCAACTCATCTGATAATTAGGTCAGGCTCAGCCTAGTTTGTTGTTCTTCTTTGCTAGTCTCTTTTTGAGGGTAATGGCGAAGCCGAGAAAGCCAGGAACTGAAGGGTGGTTAATATGGTGGTGGACGTGTTCCATGGGGTCGCCCAATTTTCAAGTGAAACAATCTAAAGAAAAAAAGTTGCTAAAATTGAATTTTAGATTGTGTTTAGGTCGCTAAATTTGTATTGAACATAACCAGGTCAATTTAAGTTGAACCATTTTCAACCGATCCATCTCGTTCGACGGATCTACTGAATTCTTTACCTAAGAACAAGAGGCTTGCGCTACCAACTTTTTAAAGTACTCGATATTTTCGGAAACTCGGTCGGAACTTCGTAGCAACCATGGTCTTGCCTTTGCTCCGTCCTTTCTTTTTGGGCGCATTTTGGGATCCGAACGGAACCCGCGTCTGCGTGCGCGCACATGCCACGCATTTGGACCGGGCCAAACACGGTCGTGGGTCACACGGTCTCGCTCAGTTTTACCAATATTATAATTCAAAGGTCCTGAAATTTTAGCGACTCTCATAAAGAAATGGAAGTCCTTCTACTGGCTGAATCTCCAGATTCCTCGCAATTTCCTGTCATTTTCCTCGAACCCCGCGTTTTTAATTTTCCGGGAAAATTCCCCGGCGGATCAGATGTTTTCTGGTCTCGGTGCGACGGATTCGTCGTCCGGGGATGTTGTTAACGTCTCTTCCAGGAAAGTGCGACCATGATATCTGCACTTTTACGCGTGGCACTTCGTACTCCCTTTTTTGTGGCATAGGTATTGGCCTATAATAATCTATGCCATGTATCATTTTCATCCGTCTAAAAGTTTAATTATATTGATTTTGTATTATATTGGTTCACGTCACGCGGGATCACTCAATATTAGATGCGACCATGGTAAATGAAGGACCAAAACTTCATGCGTTAGTTGATATTAGTGATTTTTTAAAAATGTAAATTTTAAAGGCAATCAGGTTATTTTATGTAGTAATAGTCCACAGCGCTAAATTGCTGGAATTTCTTTCTACAGTTCAAAAGAAAGAAAAATAGGTTGACTTCAGAGGCTGTGAGTGAGGAAACTGTGACTTTTTTTTTTTTTTTTTTTTTTTTTTTTTTTTGGTCGGAAGGAAACTGCAACCTGGCTTCTTAGAACTTTGCCAGAAATGACTTGCGGAAGAAGAAGAAGAAGGCCTCGAATTCTCTGTTTATACTCTGTGCGAGTCTGACCCGATCGGACCGAGCAACTGCGACCGTGGAAGCTGCCCCTTTTCTTTCCCCCGCTCAACATTGCCTTTTGCCCTAGAAAATGACTATGAGAAACTAGGAAGAATGGGAAAGAGCCCTGTTGACTATTAGGTTCGACCTTTGAAAAGTCTGATGGACTTTCATCTCCTTTTGTTGTAGTCATTTTCTTCGAGATGGGGTATCACGTCGACAGCAACATGGCATAAGGCGGATTTGGATTTTCTATGTATATCTTCATTTTATAGTTAACCGTCCATGGGTGTGTTTAGTTTGTTTTTCTCAAGAGATTTTGGGCTTCTCAAGTCATTTCAGAAAAAAGTTTAAGATATTTGGCAAATTCTCTTTGGACCACTTTAGAAAAATGCCAACATTGAGAAAGTTGAGTTTTTGGCATTTTCAGAAGATAATAAGGGTGTGTTTGTTTTGCGAAAAATAATTTTCGAGAAAACATTTTCCTCATTTTCCAGCGTTTGGTTTATTTAAAAAATGAGTCAACATAAAATGTTTTTTCTTCCAATGGAAAATGTTTTTCTTTCAAATCTTAAATTCAAGAAAATGATTTCCCATTTGAAAAAATGAAAAACATTTTTCAAAATATTTTAAGATTCTTGTTTAATGAAAAAATTATTATTAAAAAGAAATTCTAATTAAAATTTTTGAATTTGTTATTATTATATCTTTTCTATTCTTTTTTCTTTCTGTTTTTTCCTTTTCTTTTTTTCTTGTTTTCTCTTTCATTCTTTGCCAGTAAACGTAAACCCTAACTCCTCCCCTCTCTCCTTCTCCTTCGCCCCTTCCCTTTCGTCACTACCACCTCCTCCAACCCTAGCCCCTCCTACACTCCCATTGGCTTTGCTCCCTCCTCTTCCTCTTGGTTGGCATCTTCTACACCTTCAATCATTTTTTAAATACAATTCAAACACCAGAAAATATTTTCAGTCACTTATTACCAAATAAAGGAAAACTAACCATTTTCCTGGAAAATGGTTTTCCAGAAAACAATTTCCAAAAACGTTATGCTTTTCGTGAAATAAACATACCATAAACTTTAGTTTTTTCAAAATTGCCCTCACTAACATTTCCATTTTCTAGTCTTGCTCTTATAAGTTTATTGTTCATCTTCTTTGACATTGCAGATTCACGTTGCCAGAGGGTCGCTATCGTTGCCGTTTGTGAGGCTCATGGAAGCTGCAATTCTATTCGTCAAGATTTATATATCTGTCCACTTGTCAAGATTTGCAGGTCTGATGAGCAGACCCAAGCTCTACAAATTTGTCCCACCGCAAGCTCGCCGAGGTTGCGCGACCTCATAACCTTCACCTTGACTCGCGGCAGCCCTCATTCAAATCTATTCATCACGAGGCTCACAAGGGTCGAATGTCAAAGAATATTACTGTATCTGCAATAGCTTCGTCGCTTAGCCAATACGACTCATGCATAAAATACTTCCTATCCAGTCAGTAGGTGAAGAGAGAGCAGAGATAAAATTTAAGAACAATAATTACATATATCTCAAATGTCAAAGATAGCTACTTGCTACTTGCTACCTTCCCAAACATAGGCAATTTGTGACATTTCAATGATATTGACAACGAAGACAAAACCCCAACATTTGAAATGCAAGAAAAAGGTACACAAAGGACATGGCCCTCAAGGTCTTCAATGCCATGTGCACATCTATCACTTTGTTAATAACCTCCCAGATAAGAATAAAATAAATGGTTGTGTCAATTACTCCACTTTTGCTTGCCACCTACAGCACTCGATTAGGGTTGCAGCTAACATTCGTCAAATGAATTCTAAATTCGCCTAAGAAGAAGGAACAGTGGAAGACCTAAAAAAATGTGAAACAGTGCAAAAGACATCATCAAAATGGTCAATGAAAGAAGTATAAATCCATGTGTTTTATTCCTTTAGTTTTTCAGAACCCCGTGATCATTGGAGCAAATCTCAGCAGCCTGTCCTTGGACAGGAACTTCCTAGCAAAGAAGAAGAAAATACTCGTGCTCTTACCATTGTACTCGCACTTCTTGCTTCCACCTCTCAACCTCTTCAAGAGCTTGATGGCCACCTCCCCCCCGTTTAAATCCATGTGTTTTATTCCTTTAGTTTTTCAGAACCCCGTGATCATTGATGCAGCCTGTCCTTGGACAGGAACTTCCTAGCAAAGAAGAAGAAAATACTCGTGCTCTTACCATTGTACTCCATTCTTGCTTCCACCTCTCAACCTCTTCAAGAGCTTGAAAAAATAAAAAACCTGGTTCGATGGAGCTTGCCCTTTGACTAGTCTGTAAGAATAATTGTGACGCACATGACATTTTTAATTAATGGTTTAACAATTATGTGAATGTTATAAAAAAAATTTATTGACTATGAAAAGATGCAATTATTATGAGAATGTATAATTCTTACCCAAAAAAAAAAATGCGACTATGAAAATAGAATGTGCTTTGATAAAAAAATACATATTGATAACTTGTATAAAGAGTATAGTCCTCTTTTCATCCAAGATAATGAAAAGTTGTATTTCATTCTCCATTAAATAAAAATACTTTAAAATAAAAGTGGATTAAGAGAGAAAAATCAAATGCCTTCATAGTAAAAAAAGATATATCTTCATCCCTTTTATAGTAAATATCTTCATCACTTTCATAGTAAAAAATCAAATGCCTTCATAGTAAAAAAATTCTTATTTCTGCAACAATCATTTTCTCAAAGTCATTTCAATGGATAAAGATATATCTTCATCCCTTTTATAGTAAATAAATCAAGAATATTTATATATTTAATTAAATATTTCTGCATAAAAAAATATGTTATTCCTTATAGTTGGTATCAGAATATGATGTAGGATCTCATATATATATTATTAAATTAATATATGGTTTCCTTAATGATCGTTAAAGATATACACCGCACACACGTTGATTAATACAAGTACTTACTTAATAGAATCACATGTAAATTATTGTTTGCGTTTAGTACTCATTGTGTATATATATTTTCTTGTTCTCTAGCACGTTAATTGTTTTGTTATATGTATTCATATATTTATATATGAATTGATATGTATACTTAAGGCATCATAATGTACAATTTGATTGTCATACATTTATGAAAACTTTATAACAAAAATGATTAAATATTAATATTTAGAGATAATCAATTTATGACATAATAATTGTGTATTACCATTTAAGATTCAATTATGAATGTTTTGTTAGTCACCAAAGTGGCCGAATCTTAAGGTATCTACAATTTTAAAATTTTATAATGTTTTATTCAATTACCCATGATTAATCGATGATATGATTGAAATTGATATATTACACATCCTTTTTGGTGTCATGGTTATATTGAAGTTCATTTATTATAAGAACTTAGAGATTCATCCAAAAGTTAATCAATTTGTTTTAAGTCATAAACATATTAGTTGGTAATTAATATGTATTGTTAGATATGATTGTATATTCAAAGATAGTAAATAAACTTTAATGAGGTGTACTTATAAATATCAAATAAAAGTTATTAACATCATTATCGTTTAATGTATGTTTGTATATCATACGATCACCCAAAGGAGTACTATGATGTACATGGGAATTAGATTAGTAGGAGTGTCATAATTTATATATGATGCTCACTTGATAGCCATAACCTTTTTTCACTCACTTAAGTACCACAAGTTTAAAAATCGATCACTTAAAAGCCATAAGCAATTTGCTTTGATGAAAAATCTAACGTGGCATTAATTTATAATAAACCATCCAATGTAGCGTGGCAGCAAGCTGAAGTCAACAATTGAAAAGGCTGCAAAGAAACAATTACTTCAATTGTATCCCTAATCCACGCTACCATTATACGAAGAAAACATGATAGTTAATTACCATCAATGCCATATGGCCATCGTAGAAATTAATGGTTGTCACGGTCCTTTTTCCGCGATGTATGTTGGAGAAAAGACAAAGTTTAGAGGTATTGCCAAAATTAAACCAACGGCCCTCGATTAGGTGCGGGCTCTCACAAGCCCATGTTTCACAAAATGTTGGATCTCTTTTCTTAAATATCTTTAAAGGTTAATCTACTAGGACTAAGCTTATAAAATGTAACCATCTAAGAGTTATGCTAACTAAATAAAACAAGGCTAAATCTATTACTAAAGCTGCGCAACTAGATCAAGACCTATTTCTAAGATATTTTCTAATATTTGGGATTTTCGATTTTTTTTTCAAAAAAAAAATTAATAACAAATTTTTATTCGGAAAATATGGACCCAAGCAGCTGCTGGGCTCGGTCCGCACGTA
The DNA here is from genome assembly GCA_017140325.1 of Eucalyptus leucophloia subsp. euroa. Classification (NCBI taxonomy): domain Eukaryota; kingdom Viridiplantae; phylum Streptophyta; class Magnoliopsida; order Myrtales; family Myrtaceae; genus Eucalyptus; species Eucalyptus leucophloia. Next base: position 10,243,745 of record CM029469.1, on the reverse strand, counting down.
TGGTCAAATGGAACTCCGAAAATATGGTCTGAAGGTCAGCCTTGGGATCAGGCTATGGACACACAAAAAAAGATAAAAATAAAAATGGGCCGTTATATTAGGTCCCCTCCTTGATTAGAGACAAAACCAGCCCACTAACAAACAGGCCCGATCCAGATCTAATTTCTGAGCCCATCTCGAACTAACCCAGACCAAAGAAGCCCAAATCTCACGAGACTAATTAAGCCCATGCTTTTTTTTTTTCTCTCCCTTTGTTTCTTCTCACATTTCTTCCCTTCACCGAGGACCACCCCAGAACAGAACGTTTCACCTCCAGCCATCGGCCCCGACCCCCACTGAACGAGCAGAAGAGCCAGAGGAGAAAAGAAAAAATGCGACAAGATCTTGGTCATGAGGATCACCCGAAGCTTAGACCGGCATGCCCCCCAACACATCCTTGTCGCACGCCCTTGGATGGCCAAAATATATCATAGCTATAGAAATAAACTCTTTACTTGATCATGGCTGCTTCAATATTAAAATTTTTCCAGTGATCACTCAAGTGCTTATTTCGACACTTCATCTTCCAGGGCCTTTTGAATTAAATTTTAACTCTGATGTGTCTTTTTTTTTTTTTTTTCTTTTTAAGAAAGTTGAGTCAGATGTGGACAATCTTTGGTTAATGTGGCAAAAAAGGGGGCCAAAACGACATTGTTCGGCCTTTTTGTTCCCCCAAAATTGCCCTGAAAATAAACTCTAATCCTTGAGTCTTCTCTTGGAAGACCAAAGAAGAAGAAGATTGAGGAACCATGGTTCAACCATCGGAGGAGAAGAGAGAGAAATGGAGGATTCAACTGTTGGGATAGGATTTGGAGAAGACAACTAATTAACTCGCCAATTTGCCTTCCCTTCTCCTCCATCTTCTTCGTCTACATCATCATATTCGTCCAAAGAAACAACTGGTTCGTTTAGGCCCTGTTTGGCAACCATCCAAACAAACAGTCTTGATTTTTTTTGAAGAAAAAATCAACTGGTTCGATTTAGAATCAAAAAAGAGAATCATCTCAAAAAAAAAATTATTTCTATATTTTATTTTTATTTCTTCCTAGTATGAAATATATATTTGTTGTATATAGAATACATATTTAATTTTATGTTATAATTTAGTATTTTTATTTATTACATATTGTAGGGATATTAGTATAGTTTATACTATGGTTTATTATTTACTATATAATAAAAATTGATTAGTTAATATTTTTATTACTTAGTATAAAAATATAATTAATCGTGAATGGTTTATGAAAATTCAATATCAAATTTATTTTAATCTAAAAAGGTAATTAAAAAAGAATTGGAATAGAAATTTTATATAGTTACCAAACGCTTTCTTTTTCTATTCCAGCCCAAACACGTTCTTGAACTTAGAATTGGAACAAGCTTAATTTATGTCACTCCCCCTCTTTCCCAGCTCTTGTTCGCCCAATTCTTGATTGGAACAAGCTTAATTTGGCGAAGTTCGTTCGGTCCCTAGAACACCTAATTTTGCATAAATTTCGTATTTGAAAAACAGGGTTTGAAGAAGAAAAAGAATATAGCGTCAATTCGCAACCTTGGGGCAAATGGCACACATAAACTACGTTGTTTACATTTAGGGTAATTTATGCCGACTCACTTTGCCGATGAGCCACGTCAATCGAAAGCATTAAACTATTGTAACGTCAAATTTTTTGATGACCCAAATTGGTGAACACACAACAGTAGTCGGTTTCTTTTTCTTTTTCATTTTTATAATAAATTTGGCATTCAAGTGATCACTTGAAAAAGTTTTGATACTAAATTAAGTGCCTTACGAAAGTTACGGCATATTTAATGTCTTTTTCCCTAACTAAATATAAGGAGGATGCATCTCATGTCAACTTCCATTTTTATTTTTACTTTGTACTACCGTCGCCTTTCTCCCATGCCATAAAACCTGATCTTAACTACGATTGGTCGGTTCTCGGTCCGATCTGGTTTCGAGGTGGAACCAAGAATCATTGGTTCCCAAATTCTAGTATCGGGAACCGGACCAATCAATCATGGAATCGGAAACCAAACCGACATGGTCTAGTCCGATGGAACTAGTAATTTGCTGTTTGAGGAAAAAAATAAATTGAGAAATGTCCTTGCTTCTTATTTCCTTGGACTGACCCTTGATAATTTAGTAAGTGCTCTGCTCCATCTCGAAAACATCGTGAGTTGCCTAACGAAACAAACCGAATGTTGAGCGAATTATAGCATACATAGACGAAACAAAATAGCTTCTAGGCAAACCTATCTAAATTAAAACAAAAGATGCAATTTTGGGTAAATCCTAATAAATTAAAAGCAAAAGGAAAAAGGCGAACGAGCTTAATATCTAGACAATCATCATCAGTCGATTCGACCAAAATGCAAGACATTCCTCCATATGAGCTAACAATTGGACCGAATTCTAAATTCAATGACGTGATCAAAGGAGCAAAACTATGTGAATGTTCTTGTTGCTCTATACACGCGCTTGTTTACAGCTGATCAACAACTAACTGAATAGGTATCGGGAGGAGTGGGGAGAAGGAGAAGAGCACAGAAGAGAATGAGCAAATCGTGGAACCGAATGAATGCAAGGGAGATTACAAATTGATCGAGACAACCATTTCTCAATCCCGCGATGCTTTCCTAACTGATGCATTGACATATGCATGTATAATTGGTCTACAGAAATAGCTATTCATGTGGAAAAAACATGGGTGTGTCAGAGGGGTGTCCCGTGGATTTTCTAGCTTGAGGGCTCTTCTTGCGAAAACCACGAGAAGCAAAGCCCTAAATCAAGACTCCTCTCAAAGACGCATGGATATTATTGTTGAGCCAATGGTGACATTAAATTTGGTGCACAGTTTGGTGGCTGTGATCATTCAATGCTATATTGGAACAAATGTTGTATACAAAGCCGATTGTATGGTAGTCACCATTCTTCCACTACAAACCGAAGATTCCCACAAAAGCATATTACACAGAAAATGAGGCATATGGTATGAAGAAGCATTAAGCAACATGTAGTTCTCTTTATCTAAAAACTATGAATTGCATTTGATGAAACCCAAAGTTCAAAGTGGATAATCACAAAAAAAAAAAAAAAAAACAAAACCAAACAAAAGAAGGGAAGCCATTCTCAAGTAGAGGAACCCTCTTCAATTTAGGTATTTTCCAAAGATATCCACTGGATAAAATTTCAACTCATGATCCTATCACATATCTCCTCAGTTCTGGATGATTCCATAGAGTCGGAAGCATAAACTTTGGGAAGGAGCAGTGCTCATATTGGCTAATTAAAACTAATCAAATTAAATAGAAAAAATGAAACAATCTAAAGAATTAGAGACTTCTCTAGCCAATCAAACTTAATCAAATAAAACATAAAGTAAATTTGTGTACAAATCTTACCACAAAATGGAATTCGAATTCTTAATGGAAAATCTTACCACACATATTTCCTCCACTTATAAACTCTATTTACCATAAAGCTTCAAGTACACATCATCTGTATCTAACAAAAACAAATTATTAAATAAAGCATTCACTTTTTATATATACAAAAGAAGTATAGGATAAAAAGATATATTTACGACTTACCCTACTCAAACTTTTCTACATTTTCTATGCACTTTTCAACATTAATAGTCAAAGTAGTCAATCTCAATCAATCTTTGAGTACAAATCAAAACTTCCACCACTTTAGGAGTCAAAGAACTTCAAAAGCTATTAGACGCACGATCGGATGTACTAAAAGTCAATTCCAAAGCAACGGTTGTTATGGGAATTACCAAAATATCCCGAGCCATTAAAGAGAAGATTTTAAACTTTTGGCTAGCAGTTTTCCACTACGTCAAAAGGTCAAGATCACAACCTTCTTCCCAATCAGCTTTAATCACGACCTTCTTCCCAATCGACTTTAATATACTTGTCAAGTTCAGATAAGTTGCATGCACACACTTTTTCTCCTCATGTAGAAATGATTAAATGCCATATCCGAAGTAAAATCTTCAATCAAAGCGAGGTCGTTTTGGTCACCCTCCTCCTCATGATAATCAAGATCCTAACTACTACCAATATCACTCAAAAATTGACCACTCAAATTTCTTTCACAAGAACCAAGATAAGATTTTTCATAAAAATAAAACAAATGTTCAAGTACAATCCTCACCTTATCGGACATTTCATCAACTTTTGCACTATCATCATTGAAAATACTACACATAATTCATCTTTTTCCTTGGATCTAATATCACCGAAATTAATGCCATCATGTTTACCTTTTCAAAACTCTCATAACATTTTTCAAACTTATCATTTATCTTTACACTCATAGCTTTCACCTTAGGATCCAATACCTTCTTCATTTACTTTAGAACTTTATATAAAGTGGATATCTCATTAAAATAATCATTGGAAGTGGTATGTAGAGTTCCGGACATCTTGTTGGTGGCATCATAAAACTTTTTCGAATATACTAAAATGAATTTTGGCATTTTCCTAAGCTTCATGTTTAGGAGTTTCATAGTTAAGCTCAGTTAAAAAAGAAAGATCATCTTCTTCCATCCTTTCAAAAGTCTTTCTAAACTTTAAAGCAGTATCTCACATGAGATAGGTGGAGTTCCACCTAGTTTCAACATCAAAGCACACTAATCCTTATGAGTAATCTTTGTAATCCTAATGCAATCTTGGAATGTTTGAAATCTCATTGAAGAACTTCTCACATACCTAATCACGTTTTAAATACATACCATAGAATCACATATCTCAATTAATCCATTCCTTAACAATCAAGTTCAATACATGAGTTGTGCACCTCATGTTTAAAAAAATCTCCATCTAAAATCAATAGCCTATTTCTTGATAATTTTTCTTTCAAAAAACTAATGGCTACATCATTCAAACTAGCATGACATTTTTTTCCCTATTCCCCACTTATAGATGTATTTCTCAAACATTTTCCCATTATCCTTACCCTTGTGATTAGGCATCATCACAAAATTAATGATTCTTTTATACAATTTCCAATTATCATCAATAAAGTGTGCGGTGAGACATATATAATTCAAGTTCTGAATGAAACTCCTTTTATCGGTCATGAGTGTGATCCTACACTTAAGCTTGTAAAAGTAAGTACTCAAACTTGCTTTTTCACAAAGAAATAACTTCTTGCAATTCTTAGCCATAGTAAATCGTGAAATGTGATTGAAGAGGAGTTATAACTGATTAATAAAATCACGGATCCAACGCGCTCAACCATTGAAAATGGTTGTTCATCTATTGAAAATGGTTGTTCATCCATTATGATTATCAGAAAAAGCATTTGCCTACAATGATCCTAATCAAATTTCCATGTCGTTAAGATATTAGAATTACTAGTACTAGTAATATGCTCCAATGTCATTTGAGTCATATCTACTCTATGTGTGACAAACAGTTGTTGCTTCTTATCTAAATTAGGGGATACTTGTTGCACTTTGTCAACTACTTCAACATAGTAGAAGTTCCGTTATCAACATTGAAAATATACTTTACCGCAAAATAATTACAAAAATATCAGTTTTCCCATTCTCGATTGGTCCTATACGAAAATAAAGCCATATTACTAATTTTCGTTTACCAAAAGGATGAGGATTAGGTACCTTGCTCATCCCGAGTGCCTCTCTTAAGTCTTCTTCACCTTCATATTCTAATGAATCCTTTATCGAATTCATAATATCACTAGATTTGTCTATATCCACTGCCATTGATATTTGAATTTTGAATAGATCATTTGAATCAAGCAAAACAAAAATTGAAGCAATCAAATTTAGCCTGTCTTCAAGCTGAAAGCAAGACTTGGGATAGGGGTCTAGGGAGAAGAGTGCATTGTCTTCTAGTACCTCGTGATTAACTAGAGGACTAACACACTCCTCCTTGTTGCCTGGCAGAAACTTGAATTGCTGGAGTGCAATCATGATTTGGTTGAGAATAGGCCACATTAATTTCAACTTCAGGCCCCTTCTCTTTTTTTGGGGTAGATCTTTTGTTTGTAGAGGCCGGCTCATTAAAACATCTTTCTCATTAAACCATCTATCTCTTAATCCTATCTCAATATGTTCTTCTACTAGAATGAGTTGATTAAATGATTCGGTGATCGTGGTTACCATTCGATTGCGATACTCGTAGGGGAGAGTTTTGATAAACATTTTTCTCAACTCAAAACCAGTTGGTTTTGGACTTATTTGGACGGCTAGATTCCTTCATCTAATGGCATATTCCTTGAACAACTCAGATTTTTTCTTCTCGGTATGTTCAAGGTTCTCTTGAGAAGGAGAAATGTCCATTATGAACTTGTATTGCTTAAGGAATGCTTCACTCACCTTGCCCCACGTGTCCAGAAAGTACATATTCTTCGTAATGTACCACCTCAAGGCAAAGCCTACTAGACTTGATTGGAACAAGTAGATTATCAATGGTGCATTATTGACATACTGAGTCATTTGAACCAAGTACATTTGCAAATAAGCTATCGGGCAAGTCGTGCCATCATACTTCTCAAACTTGGGCATTTTGAATTTTTCTGGTATTTTGACCTTGGAATAGACGAAGAGGTCCGTTGGAGTAAAATCTTGGAGGCCTTGCAGTTGTTTTAGCCTCTCCTCAAGCTTCTCAAGATGTTTATCATGTTCAATTTTAGACAAATTGTTAGGCTTAGCTCTCTCAATCATGATTTAGTGCAGGTCATTCTCCAATTCAGGCATGTTATCGTTGGTATCTCTACCTTGATCACCCCTGATGGATGATTGTGGTAACAACACTTCGATTGAGGCCAGGGCGAGAGCAAGTTTACCCTGGATAGAGTCTATCTACTTCGAGAATTGTTGAAACACATTAAAGACTTGCTTCATTTCGCTTTCCACAACCACAACACAGCTCAGTACCTTCTCTTCAGCCAATCTTGCTTTTGGATTGGTGAATGCAACTGTACCGTAATTACCTTCATTGCACACAATGAGAAGAACATTAGTGGGGGAAGTAGATAGAACATTGGCCCATGACAAGGGTCGAGTTATTTTTATTTAAAATTGGGGATTACATCACGCTAAATAAGACTCCTTAATTATAAAGCAGACAAAGCATAAAAGATAGAAAGTAGATGGAACAATTATAAATATCCACATTAGAAGACCGGGTTGCCTTTTTTATATGCGATGGGAAGTCCTAGTCTTGCGAAGCTGCTTGTTCTTTCGAATTAGCTCCGATACATGTGTCTTGCTCATCTCCAAACTTCCCTCAAAGAGACTTAATCCATTCTTGCTGAGTGAATTTATCAACTATGTTAGGGATCACCGATTGCAACTCCTTGGGAATCGTTTGGTTGAGAATGTAGAACGTAAATGTGTTATGGGCTTTCTCCTATCCTCTCAATCTTCTAGGTACAACAATCTTTTCAATGTGGCATTTACTCCATGCATTCTGAATTTTATGGATTTCTTCTAAGTAGTCATAACCCACACGGGTGAAGAGGATTCGAAACAATCCTGGCTTGATCGGTGGTGGGATTTCTTGAAGGTCCCCGTATTGATGAGCCACCCTATATGGGTAATATGAGGTGGTTCTAGAGAGACCCAATAGTGTGATGGGGTCATAATATTCAAGCGCAAAGCACGCTTCTCCTTTATTGAACCATTTAGCTTGCCATAAGAATGCCTCGGGAAGGGTTCCTTAGAAAGTTAATCCAACTAAAGTATTTCTTGTCGGGGGAGTATTTTTCTAAGATTTGAAATATTTGTTGTGAGTGTGTGAAATTGTTGATTTCAAATATTTACATAAGGTGCCCAAACCCTTTGACATGGGAAAAGAACCACATTTGTAAAATTTTCGGAGCGGCTCTTATAATTTTTTCTTTGTTTTCTTTGAAACAATTGAGGGACAATAATGTTTCAACTAAAATCATGTTTACATATCCTAGCCTAATACCGACTTGATTTACCACCCATGCAATCGAAGGATTTATGGCATTCTTTTGATGAGGAAAGAGATAAATCCAAAGAATGCTAAGAGGAAGATTTTGCTTTTCTAGGCCATTGATTGTTTTTCAAAACATTCAATCAAAGATGATAGTGAGAAAGCATCATTATTGGCTTTAACAATTCTTTTTACCGAATGAGTTCTAAAAAACCATGCATGCTAGACTAATCACAGGGTCAATACCCGTCAATGCCCTAATAAGCTCCTTTCCCAAGGGCACTCCTATGGCGAGACTATACTCTTCTAGAGTCGAGTTAGTTCAAATTTGTCGAATACGAAGGTGGATGTTTCAAGGCACCAGAAATGTGGTATTGCCTACATGACCCTAGAGTGGACATTGATTCGAAGCAATGGGAGGAGATGATCAATCCTTGCTTCGACACGTTTTTGGCTAAGCTGATCTAACTAATCTCACCATCTAAGGAGCTCTTCCTTGGGAGCAAGAATGAATTGAATATCGACTCTTCCCATATATAAAATTGGTACTTCTACAATTGACCTATTTTGCCATGAGCCAATAAGTAAACTAAGCAAAAAAAGAAATTACTTTACTTTGAAAGAAAATGGCAAACACATAGACATGCACATGATACATGTGGCTTGATGTCTAACTAAGAAAGTTTGTTGAAATTAAAAGAGTGTCTGCCCGTCGCAGTCTCACGTTAGCATCATACTCTCTCAATCTCAGCTCTACCTAAAGAAATTCGGGGAAAAGAAAGGCAACCTTTATATTATAATCTCGTGTTCAAAGCCATATCTTTCTTAACACCATCCTAAAATATCTTGTGGCGGCCCAGGTCTGACGACCGATTGTGTGTGCCACATGTAGTGCTAAAATAATGAAACATGCACGGCAATTTCTAATCACAAAACAATCTATTTTAACAAAATTAGAAATAGTCCTTAAAATCCTAGCTTGCACAAAAAATACCCATATTAGGAAAACAAGACAAAAAAACCTAAGTCCACAAAAATCAGTTTCGAGCGAAGTTACCAAGCTGTCGTGACCTCTCTTTTTTCGGTGCCCTTACGCACAGGCGGATACGGAGGCTAATGGCTCACTAAGTCTATTAGGCTTAACCTAGGCTCTCCCAAACCCACCAATTCAAGACTTATGGTTCAAGTTTTTAACCTGCAAGTCAATTTAAAATAGGAGTTGCCACTAATCGTTTGGGGTGGGTCGATTAGAAACTCAAGTGAAATCTTGGGAGGAATACTTCACTCTTGCACAACCAGAAAAACTAAGATTTGGGACTTGATTACATTAATTAATCACTAATGCCCTTCCGATACCTAATCTTATTCAAATATCAAGGTTTTTTTTGCAATATCTTATACCAATTACAAGTTCTAGGATTCAATTTCTCACCAAATTAAGGAAATAAAAATCCATGCATCATAAGAGTATAATTAGAATAAGCCAATATTTGTTTCCATGAACTTAAACATGATTTCTTTTTTTTTCTTAGTTTTTTTTTAATGCATTTATGTAGAAAACTAACCAAAAACTATTTTTTAGACCTTTTATGATTTTTTTAAAAGCATAAATATTTTTTTTTGGATTTTTTGTTGATTTTTTTATTAAAAAATGTATAATAATATTAGATTATATTATATCATATCATATCATATTATATTATATCAAAACAACGGATTTGGGTTGGATCAGACCCGAAGGCCGACCCAATTTGGATCCGGCCCGACCGACTCAGGTTGCGCTTCCCACCCTCCCAAAAACGACAAGCATACTTTTTTTTTCCTTTTTCACTCTCTCTTCTTTTTTCTTTTCCTTTTCTTTTTTTTCTTTTGTTTTACGTGGTCTTCTTCTAGAAGACCCTTCTGCACAAGTCAAATTCAACAAGAGAGAGAGAGAGAGACCTATTTTGTATTTTATCATGCTATCTTTTCACCTTTTTTGTACTTCTCTATGCTTTTTTCTCTTTATTCCTTTATTTTTTCTCTTCACGTTGTCAGACAAATAAAAAACCTTCTTCTGTACAACAGATAGACCCTTTATATTTTAAAATTCCTCTCGCCCTCTTGTTTTCCTTTTCTTTTTTTTTTTTGCTTTATTTTCTACTCTTTCACTTCTCTATTTTTTCCCTAGGCGTTTCAACGTCCATTTCACAAAAGCATTTCTAGCCCAAGTGCTAGCCTCCTTCTTTGAGAGTGCTCGCTAATTCATGATCGACAAAAAACCCAAGTTTATTATTATTATTTTTTTAAAAACATTAATAATACTCAAGCATCAATGCAAGCCATGTCTAGCTACCATGTGTGGTTGCAGCTTCCGCCACCTTTGTTCATTACCAACCAAGGATTGGTCAATCGTGGAGACGCGGCACACAAAAAATGACCAAACTATAACATATTAAGTGAGGGACAGCAACGGGATCTATCAAAACTCATTTGACAAACCATTAACACCAAAAAAAAAAAAAAAAAAAAAAAAGGATGAGGAAACAAGAATAAATGCATCTGTTTCAATCGAGCATTTCCTCAAACATATAGGGTGCATTGGTAAAGTAAACGACGCTCGAGACTTCACAAACACAGCCTACACCTAAATGAGGTCAAAAATTCACATGAGCTGAACAACCGCAGCTTGATCGACGAGTGAAAAAGAGTATGAAAATAAGGCACTATAGGTGTTCGGTTGAAGGAGCCCTACCCAGCTTGGTGACGTCAGACAACGAATGAGCTTGATAGATCGAGCTATGTCTAACAACCTTGCTCATCTTCGAGCTAGGATCCTCAGGAAACCAACACCAAACAAAAAAAAAAAAAGACAAATCCAAACGGAACCTATCGCAACTCTGATGCAAACAAAGCGTGACGACAGCCGACGACTCTCCCCTTCAATCCACCTTTACTCGTGATTCTCAACTTACCCCATGGTCTCTCAAGTATTTGTCACGGGCCGATCGATCAACTCTCGATCAATGCTTGGCTTACCCGTGCGGCCTTAAGGTTTTACCCCTAAGCAGCCTTTCACACTCGACTCACAACGAACTTCTAGAGAGAGAAACACTTGATGAGAGAGAAGCTTTGGATTTTCATATATGTTGTGAATGAGAATACAATGAGGGAGGACACCCCTTTATATACAAGTACAAGGCAAACCCTAGCCGTAGATCTTCCTTAGATCTTACGGTGGAGATTGCACCTCCCCATCTACCAACTACCGGCATTTATTGCCAACTACCAGCTACTCGCATTTATATCGTATGCGTACAAATACAGTATTCACCCGCCCCAAGGGGAATACGCTACGTCTCGAAACATAGGCCGAGGGTCATCATTGTGTCACGCCCGTGCTGTAGAAACCTCTTGGACATGCTAACTCTCGGGTCGTGACATATTTCTCACCCTTTCAACCTCTCCTCAGATCTGGCCTCTCTCTCTCCTCTCTCTCTCTCTCTCTCTCTCTTGGCTTGCTTACTCTTCGAGCCTCCCTTGATATCTCTCCGAAGAAGTTCTCTAAGTTTGCTACCTCATGAACTAAGCTCACAACCCACCTATTTATAAGCAAGGAGGGTCCGCTCAACGGAGGAGCTTTGGCCGTCGGTCCTTAGCTTGCCAACCGGTCGAACCGATGTCCCATCTCTTCTTCTTCTTCACGAAGGCATGCTTGGTGGTGAAGGCGGGCATTGATGGCGCTTGAGAAACATCCCGTCCATCGCCTATCTACCCTCCTCTCTCTATTGTAGGTAGTCTACACCTGTCTCTTCTTCTCTACATGCATGAGTTGTAGAGAAGAGGAAAGAAGAATGAAGGAAGAGGCATAAGAGCCGAGCCTAGGGAAAATCAATAGTGGAATAGGTTGGCCCATGTGTGGGGAAGAAGAAGGATAAGGGGGGAGCTGGGTGTGAAGGCCCAATCCCTGCGGGCTTTTTTTTTTTTTTATATATAATTCTATTCATCTAAAATAAGGTGAAAAGAAGGAAAATAAAAATAGAAAATCAAACTTAATGGATACAAATAAAAACTAAGACATAGGTGATACAAAAATCATTTTTGTTAGGACCAAATTGGTCCCTAGTTTTCTTATGCAATTTAATTCAAAATACCTAGCCAAAATTTAGGTGTCAATATCCGCCAAAAGCCAATTCTTTCTTTCAGCAACTCCGTTTTGTTGTGGCGTATTTTGGCAAGTAAATTATCAACGTATCTTCCATTCTTGAAGAAACTTTGTAAAGTCATCTAATGTATGTTCTCCCCCATTATCTGTGCGGAGGCATAGTATTTTCTTGCCTAATTCATTTTCTACTTTTGCTTTAAACTCCTTAAATTTGTTTGATGCCTCGAATTTTTCTTTCATAAAGTCAACCCAAACGTACTTGGAGAAATCATCGATGAATGTTATCATGTACTTTGATTCTTTGATTGACGGTTGTTTCACTAGTCCAAATATATCTGAGTGGACAAGCTCAAGAGGCATCTTAGCTCTAATTGCAAACTCTTCATAAGGAAGCTGATGTGCCTTCCCATACTGACATCCGGCACAGATGACATCTCATTGGACTTCCAACTGAGGAAGACATTTTAGCATACCTTTCTTCATCATCACCTTTAATTTATAATAGCTCACATGCCCAAGTTGTGCATGCCATAGATCGAGCGTTTCACTCTTTCGAGTTTTGTCCACATATGCCATCTAAGCTGACATCACATAAACAGACTCTAATCGATGCCCCTCCATGATTTGTGTACTAGTAATTTCAAATTGTGGTACACCTTAACATCTCTAGGATCGAACATCACATAATTACCTGAGTTTGTAAGTTATCCCACGGACAATAGATTCTTCTTCATTCCTGGCACATGGTACACATTTTTCAATTCAACTTGATGTGAATTGAATCGAGGTGTTATCATCGTTTGGCCGACATGGGTAATCAGCAACCTTGAGTTGTCCATAGTTGTGACAGTCTGATTTTTCGCTTATATTTTCAATTAAATAAATCGAGCTTTTCGTCAACATGCCTATAGCGCTATTCTCTGAGCTAATCACTCATGAGATAACTAGACTAATCGGGAAAGTTATTAAAGGATTTTGATGCAACAAACTTGAGAATTGGATCAGAAATCGACTACTCGACCTTGTTAGTCTATAAGGATCATTTTAGCACAGTCGAAAATCTATCAAAAATCGGAAATAGGTTGATTCAATAAAAATAAAATTAAGCTTGGGTGATTCCATCTAATTACAGAATTCTTGTCGATCAGCATTAAACCAATTTTTATGTTATTTTGATACCCTATGCTCGTAATTGAAATCTCGAGAATTTTCATAACAATCGAGAGTTGCCAATGCGTCAAAGATGTACATTAAAGCTCGAGAATAATCGACGATGGGTCATTTGCACTAAAAATTCTCAAAAACTAATTGATAGTTTAGGTTGCACTAAAATCACATTTAACTGAAATTAACCGAGGAAATGATGTCGAATTCAAAAATTAAGAATTTTCACGTGTCACAATTAATCCCAGGGAATGTTGTTGCATCTTTTCAAATTTTATGGATGATGGGAATTATTAACGAAAAAGGAGCAAGAATAACAAATTAAAAGAATAAAAGGAAATGCCACTTTTTAAATAAGTTTTGAGCATTTAGTATGGAACAATTAGAAAAGATCTATAAGTGACTTATAGGGGAACTTGACCCTATAAACTCAAGTGGTAAATTAGTAAAAAGAAAATGAGGATAGGTTTTTTCAAGTAAGGAAATTCGTAGGAAGGCATTTGGCCAAGAATTTCACCTCAATTTCCATGCCATTTGTGTGGAGATAAGGATGCATAAAATTGGGGGACCACTTGAAAGTGATAGGAACTCACTTTCCGTGGAAAAAAGTTACGAGAACTAACTTCAAATTCGGATTTAGCAGCCTTCGATAGATTCCAACGCTTTTTTCATCTCATTTAGAAGAGACAACTTTGAAAAAAGTTGTGGGGCATATGATGGTGATGAGTGAGCAAAATTCCATGAAAAAATAGGCCCAAAAGCTGGTGGAAATTTCAGTGAAAACTTCCAAGTATTTTCCTTCCTCTTTCCCCATCATTTACTTGCGCATGGACGTCCACTGAATTTCACAGCACGTTGGCTACTTCCACATTTTTCTTTCTTTCTTTTATTTTATTATTTTTCCCTTGTCCCTTTCAACCGTGCAAGCTGTTACTTTCTTCTTCCTTGAACATGCAACTCCCATTTGTGCTCCCTCTTAGACGACAAACTGGCGACTAAGAAAAAAAATAGAGCAAGGCATGAACGTGACGTTACCAAAATTTCTAGACCCACATTAACGTCGGCCACCTACCACCATGGTTGGAGAATTCGAGTGAGGAAAAAACCCTCTCACCCGTAGAAGAACCACGCAACTGACCAAACTCCATATTAAGTTCTCTCTATCGAAAAGTTTATAAATCAATGTGTTGTTGTTGCCATCACACCACAGTACATCCCTCCACTGTTCCAACTCAACACTATCACCGAGAGACTCAAGGTCGGTTTCTATGTTGCTATCCAACCATCAACGAGAGCAGCCGTTAGTTGTAAATAGGTGAGTTGTCTTCTAAATCTAGATTAGGGGTTGACTACCTTTATTTAGGAATTCGTACAAGTTGGAAAGATGTAGATGATATTATATATGGATGGGTGTTAGTTGGAAATGTTATACTAGCCATAGTGAGGTGTAGTTGTGGTTTAAAGGACAAGATAATAACCATAGATGATGATTAGACCAAGAACAGAAGCTGGTTCTTGAAACAGTTTCCTGAACGTGTGTGTTTGCTAATTTTGTAAACGACTATGTGCTGCGATTTTGAAGAAAATTCCTTCTAAAGAAATATTGTAGACATCTTAAATAATAACATATATGTTTCTCAGAATTTTTGGAAATTAAAAAGATAACGATTTTAACTACGTTATCATTGAAGCAGTAATTCGGACAATTTTGTAAACCGTGACCTGTTATAATTTCGAGGGCTGTTACTAACCTTTAGAGGTCGAATTTCCAATTGTTTTCTTCACAAAAGTTATTCATTAAAACTTCTAGTTTAACATACTCGAATTTCAAATCAAATGGACCAAATTTTGACCTAAAACCGAACTGATTTCGATGAGTTAGTCTCTCTGCAACTGGACTTGATTTTTGTGCTAGATAGAGAGAATTTCTGGGCCGAATCTAAAGAGATCTGGATCTCGATGTCTTCATGAAAAATGTTTTTTTATATGTCATCTAGTATGTGTCCAAATTTAAGAATTTTTCAAGCTCTGATTAGTAGATTTTTGATTTTAAATTTGGGAGAGCGTTATTGGGCAGTTTCCTATCAATTTTGGTTAGTAAAAGTGTATACTTATGCTGAAGTATTCTTGCTGTAAAATTGACTAATTGATGCTGTGAATGCTATATGAAATTGATTATTAAAGTGTAACATAGATTATATGCATTCATGACATGAGATTCTATCACAAGCCTTTGGGACCAAACGATGCTCCTTCGGGAATGCCCCAAGTTAACAGATGACGGTCGCAGTGGATGTTGGACCGATGCTCCTAATCGGAATATCGTCTAAGTATAGACGTTACCGCGCTCGACGATGCGAGGCGATGCCCGATTTTGCTAGAAGACTGTTATCTGTTGCATTGACTATGGCATGTATGCTTATATGGATATTCACGCCCTTGCATATGCTCATGTTAAAGTATTCATGTGATGTGTGAACTTGATACCGTTAGAAATGTTTTAATCGATACTAATATGCAGGAACTTGCTAGCATTAAAAGAGTGGTAAGAAATGTGACTAAATTGCATGCAAGGTGTATCCTTCTCCTACTTTGGATTATTGGATTTACTCACTGAGATGTGATCTCACCCCATTGTTGGCTAAAATTTTTCAGGTCCCTAAATTGAGGAAGGCCAGGTTGTGTATAGTCAAGGCTAGGTCGTGTACAGCCGATCGCAGTAAAGGAGAAATAGGACTCTCGCTATCTCCTTTCAAGTGATGACAGTTTTCCATCAAGACTAGATGTAGAGTGACAACTCACCCCGAAGAAATTGAGAATTATGGTAATGTAATAGTGAACCCCAGCCTTATAGATAGAAGTTTAGCTAGTGGGTAATAAAATAGTTTCACTTTTGTATCAAACCTTAGGATGTTAAACTGGTCTATTTACATAAGCATTGTGATGTTGTAGGTGTGGCTTGTGAAAAATATTATCCTACGTTTTTATCCCACTGCTTTGTTGTATGGAAATTGTTTTACGTTTCCGCATGTGCAAAATAATGAATGGGTCGGCAACAATTCATAGAATGTCACAAAATTTAAAAGCGACCATTGAGGGATATGCATATGCCTAAGGTTCGGGTCGTGACAATAGTAACAACTACTCGTCCACCATTGTACTCACACATGTTTGATAACTTGATCTCCAATCATGTGATTTGCGCACACTAAATCAACTATCCAAACTTCATCATAATTGATCAATTCACCACTTACTGTGATGAGGGTCGTCACATCTTCTAACTCTATGATGGAGGAGGCCGCAAGCTCTTCTTGTTCCTCTACTACAAAGGATGCTTAAAAATCTCAATTTTCTTCACTATCATTTTCTTTAGATGCCTCAACATTTTCTTCAACTCTTTTAAACCGACAATCATTGGCAAAGTGACATACTTTGCCATAGGTGTAACACCATCCATTACGCCTTCTATTCTTCTTATCTTCATTGCCATCCTTGTTGCTATCTCGACGAGCTCCCCCTAGCCAAGGTCTAGTTCCTTCTACTCGCTTTTGCCATTCTCCATTATTTTTCTTATGTTTGCCATCTCAAATGCCTATACCATTTCTACTCTAACTTTTAAACCCTATTTTATTACTGAAGATGGCACTTTCATCCTCCTTTACTGAGACCTTAGACATATCTCTATTTAAGGCCTCTTGGTTTGCTAATATATTTTGCAACTCAATTAGAGTTGGCTCGCTTGCCCATCCACGGGTGGCCGTAACAATACCATTATATTACGGCCTTAATCCATGAATTATTCTTCTTCTTATTCTTGTCTCAAAGATGGCATTCTAAGGATCTAACTTTGAAATTTCTTCACAAATAGATTTACTTTTAGAGAAGTATTGACTCACCGTCATTCTTTGTTGCAAAATTGAAAGGAGCTCGTTTTCCAAACGTTGTAACTTGGCATCATTTGTCCTTGCGAACAATGCCACCAAGTTGTCCTAAGCTTCTTTTAGGGTCTTTGCACTCTTTATGTGCTACAACAACTCATCTTCAACAATTATAGCTTGGACATAAAAAGCCTTACCTAATTTGATGTTCCATTTTCTTAATTCACCATCACTCGTGGGTGGTGTGGTGTTATTGCCACCAACTATATCACACAAATCTTGACATAGCGAGTAATATTGCTTGCGGATATTTCAATTATTATAATTGGAGTTGTTAAGCTTCTCGACGCCGCTTACTGAACTCGAGAAATCTACCATTATGACTTGGTTGTAATGCCCAGTACTATACTAAGTAAGCCTGGTTTGGGACTAACTGACTTCACAATCCTAGATTGTGCACTAGCAGAACTCCAACATCCTTCACTCCTTGGCTTGACAACCCCTGACAACCCGACTCTGATACCACTTGTTGATTTTACGAAAGAGTGACTATACTAAACACTCTCTCAATATTACAATAATGCTTAATTACATCATAAGCATACAAAGAACCTTCACACTCACATACGTAACTCTCTAGTCACTCACTTTACACACTACACACTATCACTTTTCCACACGTCACTCACAACACCACACTCTCTTGCACCACTCACTATTACACAAGACCCTCACACTCATGCACACTTTACACAATACACTCACACACGTCACTCCACTCACCTCACGCACACATGAAGCACTAGCTCCTATTTATAGGCTGCAAATGTCGATGCATTAACCGACCTTGCCATCTTTCTACACACTTCTCTTATTATTTTATATAACAATTTGCCAACTTGCCAACTTGCCGACTTGCATGTAGCTCTAGTCAAAGAAATCGACTAGAGCATTCTAGATGAGAGAGAAGACTGGTCTTAACAGGAAGGGTGAAGAATTAGATAGAGAGAGAGAGAGAGAGAGAGAGGTGGTGCTCTCTAACAATAGATTTTGCTTCTCGGGTATTCAAAAGAATTTCAAAGGCAGAGCTAGTTCATGCAACTAATGATTTCTATAATGATAGCGAGCTTGGAATGGGCAACGTTGGTTTAGTGTATCATGGGATATTGAATGATGGGCGGGAAGTGGCTATCAAGTGGAACGATGTAACCAGAAAATGATTTGAAGACCGTGTATTCATCATCAATATCAAAATTCACCGTCATGTCAATCATAAGAATCTTGTTCGGATGTTGGGATTTCATGCAGGTCGTAGTGAGCTTGCTCTAGTTGCTAAGTACATGAAAAACAACTCACTATTCTACCACTTTCACGCTATTGGAAGCTCAGCTTTGATGTCGTGGAATGCATGGCTCAAGGTGGCACTAGATGTTGCTAGGGGAATCAAGTACTTGCATGAATTCACAAGTCCTCAAATAGTACATCGAAACCTAAAGTCAGCAAACATATTGCTAGATGAAAACTAGATTGCTAAAGTTGCAGATGTTGGACTCTATAACTTCTTCCTAAGGATGAAGTGTCAAATTCTATGAGTCATGTCATCGACATTTTGAGTTATATGCCTCTAGAATACTACTCAAGCAATAGACTAACGACTAAGAGCAATGTGTGTGGCTTTGGCATCGTGTTGTTTGGGTTGTTGTTGGGATGCAAAGCATTACACTAGAATGAAAGTGGCTTGAGACGTCATATCATAGACATTGGGTGCATTTGGGAACTACCTTCCCAAAGTCCCTTGGGCATGTAAAGGCCTTTGGGCCAAATATTTGATGTTTGGCAATTTTTTTTTTTTTTTAACTTGCCTTCACCAAATGCTACCCTTCAAAGGTTGAAAGCCTAAGGCAAGTTAGAAGCTGCCTTGGCTTTCTCGGCATGTCGGCTTTCAAGCTAGTGAAAATTTTCTTCCAAAATTGTCCTCATTAATATTTTATTTTTCCGGTTTTACCCCAATAATTGGTCATCATCTTCATCTCCTTCCCCTCTCTCTACTGAACATCACCAGCATCTAGCGTGGTCGCCAACGAAGAGTAGGTGGTGTGGCAAAGGGCAGGCAGTGTGGCGAAGGGCAAGTGGTTTGGTTAGGGTCCCGCGACCCTCTGACGAGGGTTTCCGCGCGGAGGACGTAACGCAGCAAGGGTCATGGCAACCCAAATCGCACACAGATCTAGTCATGCGATCTGGGTCATGGCAACCAAATCGCATGCTCCGGCCACCTCTACATAGAGATCACAATGCAATGGGTCTCACGACGGTTTGGTGAGGGTTGCCGCGACCCGAATCGCGCAGTCTGGTCATGATTAAGGTCACCGCAACCAGATCAAGTGGCCTCGGCAACCTCTACACGGAGGTCACGGCATAGCGGGTCGTGATGACTATCCGTTGCAACAACCTAGATGATCTGGGTCACGACGACCCTAGCCGAACGCCTACCCTTCGCCACACCGCCTACCCTTTACCAACAACTGTTAGCTCTTTGCCAATAGTATCCAACCAAGCCCTTGGCCAGCCAACTCTCCTTTTTTTTGCTTTTTTTAATAAAAAAAGTCTTTTGCAAATTTAATTTGTCCAAACATTATTTTGCTTAAAAATACTTCACAATGGACTTTCACAAATACAATTTACCAAACACAATTTACATTATGAAAAACTCCTTGAACTCAAGGGTCTTTACATTTTCTAAAAACTTTCCCAAAAGCCTTCCCAAATGCACCCGTTGTAGTGCCATGCATTATTCAGGGTGAAATTGACCAAGCTTTAGACCCAAACATGCCAATTCCAGCCTCATTCGAGATAATGGTAATGGTAGACATAGCTCACCTCGTTGGGATTATGTTCAGGTAGAAGATGGAAACCAACCCTCCATGAGTTATGTCGTGGACTACCTAAGGAGTGCTTTAGCTCAATGCTCATCCACATGACCGGAAAACATCGACAGCTCGTCTCCAGTCAGTGTGTGGATAAAACGTATCCCAAAACCTAATGTATAGCCAATTAATTTAAGTTCTGAGAGTTGCTTAATTTTCTGTGTAATCGTTGTAAATTTATGTTTAGAGGTCAAAAATTTCCTAGGTAGCAAGCTATTGTTTCCACTTCTCGTTTTGATAGCCTAGAGTTCGGGTTTATTTTCTCTTTGCCCAAAATGATGAGACAAGTTCATAAGACTACTTGAGAACGGCTCTTCTGCTTAGAAACGAAATGTTCCAAATATTCCTGGAAATTCTTTAGATGCTTGAGGATCAAACAAGAGATGACTGAAATCAAATCAGTCCTCAATAATGTGTTTAGCTAGGAATGCACTGGCAAACCAGACATGATATCATGAAATCACCAAAACAAAACCAGTCTCTTGTCGGTAATAACACACTTGGAGACTTGTCCTGGACTCTTTCCAAAACAGCAAATCTCTCTCTCTCCTTCCCCCCCTCCCTCCCGGAAAGAGAATTGAAATGATTTTCTATGAATGATGCTGGATTAGGGTTGAAAATACCATAATTAACAAAAAAAATTACTTAAGAAAATGAATAGATTTTTGAAATTAGTGCGTTTTTGGTCGCTAACTAACTGGATTAACTAAAAGTTATCAGATAAAGGGTTTAGGACTAATCAGAAACAAATGTAACCTCAATATATAGAAAACTGGAATCCAGCGGATAAGTCACTAAGGATGATTTTCAAGCAATGTAAGTTTGAAGGTAATTAATAGTCAATCACGCTAAATTGATGGATTGATTGTCTTTCTAAAGTTTTAGGAAGAAAAAAAGGTTGACTTCAAAGTTGTGATTGAGGAAACTGCAACTTCACTTCTTAGTATTTGGGCAGAAATGACTTGAACAACAAGGAGAAGACCTTGAATTCTCCGTTTACTCTCTCTATGAGCCAGACTCGATCAGTTACTATGATTTTCTTATTGAAGGTCATATCTTCTTCAAACTTGATGCAGCAAGGGGGGACTGGGGTGGTGGCGCCGGCGCAAGCCGAGAGACACCAGTCGAGGCCTGTGATGACAATGGATGGATGGTGAGCATAGAGCTGCCGTCTGGACGATCAAAGAAGGCAAACTGAGGACGTGTCATAATCTACAGGGAGTAAATTCAAGATGTAAATTTTCCTCCTAAATTTTGAGGATTCCAGTTCTTTTAGGAATGATATATGGTGAAGCAAATCGATCGACATTGAGATTTTCCAAACACAACGACGATGTCGATTTACTACATCATGCCCACATGATAACTTCATGGGAGTGCAACCGCTTTGTCGCTTAACCAATATCACTCATGCAGGAGAGTGCAGCGACATAACTAAAGAACAATTATTTTCAAGTATCTCAAACGTCAAAGATAGCTACTTGCTACCTCCCAAAACACAGGGAATTTGAGACATTTCAATGATATTGACAACAAAGACCTAAAAAAAAAAAAAGTGCAACAAAGGACATGGCCCTCAAGGTATTCAATGTGAATTCCCCCACTTTTGCTTGCCACCCACAACACCCGATTAGGATTATTGCTAACATTAGCCAAATAATTTCTAAATTCACCTAAGAAACAGGAGCAATGGAAACCCTAAAAAAATGTGAAACAAGACAAAAGACATCATCAAAATGGTCATAGAAAAAAGTATAAATCCATGGGCTTTTTCCTTAGCTTTTCAGAACTCCATGACCTTTGGAGCAAATCTCAGCAGCCTGTCCAAGGCATTGGGCAAGAACTTCCTAGCAAACAAGAAGCACACGCTCGTGCTCTTCCCGTTGTACTCGCACTTCCTGCTCCCCCTCTCAGCCTCTTCAGGAGCTCCACGGTCACTTGCCACCTGCCGAACCGAGTCGGGTGTGGCCCGCCCTTGGACCAGTCGACCCACGTCAAGCTCCGGTTCGAGTTCCTCCTCCAGAACTTGATGCTCACGAATGTGGGTAGGTAGTGCTCGTCCGAGTAGCAAGAGCCCTTGCAAAATCTCCTGAACACGGAGATGTATTTCATGTCCGAGACCACCTCAACCGCCAGGCCCCGGTCCATCTCGAACCACTGCGACCCTTTCCGCCACTGTCCAATCTGGATCACGGGCCGCATCCGCGAGTTGTACCGGCCCCGGCCAACAGGCCCAGGCTTATCATAAGCCTCGACGAATGACCTGGTCGAGCCGACGAGGTAGGAGTAGACGGTGGTGAAGTTGAAGAGGGGGATGCATGACTCTGAGAGGAGGACAAACCGTTGGTTCGAGATGTCGAGTAGTGCATTGGCAAGGAGGCGCCTCTCGGCCTCTACCATGTTGAAGTTGCCCCACTGGACCTCCTGTACGAACCAAAAAAATTGAAATGTTAAATATTTGAGTGACTTGACTCTGTAATAATATCCCTAATCTTAAGTTATATTATCATTATACAAAGTAAACCTGACCTCCCATGTTTAAGGAATTTAAATGTTTTTCCTTTCTCAAATGCCCTCGAACTCTCATTTACAAATTTTGATTCCATAAAAAAATATGTCCATTAATAATTGTAGTCTTCTCAGAAATTTTTATTCCAAAATTTGAGTTTTCTTCTATCCTACAACAACTTCCCATAATTACTTACTTTGCAATACCATACAGAACTCTCATTTAACATTCATTTAAATTCATTTTCTAGAATAAATCTCTCATCCTCTTTTCCTCACGCCCGTGTGCTTTGTTGCTAGTACTTACAAATAGAAGTATAAGGGTAAATAATTTGAAAAACAGAAAAGAAGAAAATGGGCTTTATAGAATGAAAAATGAGAAGGCCGACATCATAGAGAGACATGGGTAAGTGAGAATGGCCATGGCTTGTATATACCCAGCAAAGTCAGAGGACATTTACCCCTTAAGTCCAGGCCTAGCTAAGTTGCATCTGATCAAGCCCAACAACAGAAGCACGCATAAAAAATTTCTGCAATATCAATTGGAAATTTTTAGCTTTTTTTTTTCTCTTGCTAGTTTTAATTGAAAATCTTTCGGGTTACTAAAGAGGCAGAGATATTTTTCTTTTTTCTTTCACTCGTGAGAAAAAACAAAATTTTTCGGGTACTATACGCATTTTATGATAACGAAGTTTGGTATCGGGAGGTTCAATCCGTAGCTCTTGAAGTTTCGGCGGCCAAATTCGGCTTTTACACTTTTGCACTTTTCACCCAGGAGACAGCGACAAGAAAGGAATGCCGAAAAGGAAGCGAGGCATTGGAACTTCTCTCTTTTTGAGTTCATGCAAAAGGAGTGGAATCCAAGCAAGTCTCGAATGTGGCAAATTCCATGCGATCTCCCCACAAACTCCATATCACAAGCTCGATTTCCTCCATCCGCGTAGTGCTATCGGATCCCGGTAGGCCGCCTCCCCGGCGAATCCCGTGACTTAACCGGGTCATGAGCTAGCCGATTATGCATAGTAATGGCAAAGTTCTTGACCTAAATAACAACTTACTAAGATGTTTTCTTCATGTCAATAAATGTTTGGTTGACACAGGAAGGGAAAGCGGATCCGGGAACTGCTCAGAGCAGACAAAAGAACTCGCTGATTTCGTGAAATTTCATCACCTAAAAGCTAGATAGCCGCGAACATGTGTTAAGGTTTACATAGGCCGTAGCTCGGAGGGGTATAGCTTGAAAGAACACAGCCTAGCTAAAGCTTAAACAGAGGTTCGCGAACATGTTTTAAGGTTTTACATAGGCCGTAGCTCAGAGGGGTATAGCTTGAAAGAACACAGCCTAGCTAAAGCTTAAACATAGGTTCGTTTTCGATTAAGCCTTCACCTAATATAGGGTAACTTTTCCTTCGGCGGAATTCGATTGGTCCATCGATTTTGCAAGGTATTCACAAACCAGATCACAATAGAGGCGCAATCTTTACCAAGGTTATGGAATTCACAAGGAATTGCTCCTCATGACTCGCCCCAAGGTTATATGCATGCATTGAAATTGTGTAATAAAAACCTTTCACCTTGCATTGTACTGACTTGTGAAGAGCTCGTCTCACCTAATGTTTCGTATACGAGTGATCGAGATTTTTATTTATATGATATGATCAACGGTGCTTACGTGACCTAAAGAGGCTAGAGCAAGGCCTAATTGAAAATGAATTGAAAAGGAAAGATTGAACGTTTAATAAAGGCTGCCCGTCACTGACCTTACTAGGAATTCTCCGGCTGTGGAAGACTGAGCCTTCGCTTTCCCCGCCGCCCGCCGTCGCGTTGAACGCCGGATGAGAGTGGACGTAGATGGAGAAAAGACCCTCGTGCCCTCGGAAGAACCTCTCCCACAGCGGAGCGAGCGGTAGAGGGCCTCTCGTCAAGAACAGGAAGGCCACCTTGGGGACGCGCTTGAAAGGGTACTGTCGTATTTTGGGAGCCATGGACGCCCTCCAGAGGAGCTCCCTATCGTCCATGTCGTGCATGGGGGTCAGTGGGTCCAAGAAGTCGCTTACGACGGTGCGGCACCATTGGTCGGGGTTTGGTTGAAGAGAGAAGGCGGCAGCGGCGCGGCAGGGTGGTTCTGGAGGGAGAGTTGATTGTTGTTGTTGAGCTGGAGGGATAGGTTGAAGGAGGAGAAGTTATTAAGAGAGATGGCGAGGGCGAGCCCGAGGGCCAAGCCGGAGGCGAAGAGGAGGAAGTAGTGGATGAGGTGGTGGAAGTGCATCTGGGCGGTGGCGGCAATGAGTTTTGACGTTGGTGGTGGTGGTGGTGGTGGTGGTGGTGGTGGTGGTGGTTGCTGTTCATTCTTCTTCATGGTTTGCTTGAGAGAGAGAGAGAGAGAGAGAGAGAGAGAGAGAGATGGGTTGCTTTAGGGAGAGAGCTGCTCTTTTAGATTTTGGAGAAGCTAGCTGGTGCCTGTTGCCCTTGTTACTTGTTAGGAAATTCTATTTACTTATTTCCATAAGTTGGGATTTAAATTGCGAAAGAAATCTACAGCTAATGGATATAATAAATGAATGGCTATAAATATGTATTTGCTAATTTACTACATCGTTTTAAAAAAAAAAAATTACTACATAGTTTGCCATGTGGGAATTCATGCATTCCCACCTGAAATGAGAAATAGAGTAATTTTTGCATGTTCTTGGACAACTATATAAAAAGAATGTATGGAAAAGGAAATAATTTGTCAACTCTAATGTGAACTGATCAATTTACGCGTACATATAATTATAACACGGTCTAATTCTAATCTTGACAGATTTATTTAAAATATGGAACATAATTTGTGTCTCTAGAAAATTAAGGAGTTTAAAATAAAGAATGAGACATATAGACTGATTGAGAGAGACTAATTAAAATTGATATTTTTTGTTTCTCAACTTTGCAAGCCAAAAATGTCTCAAAAATTAGTACATATTTGCTTTTATTGAACTAGAACTAGCAAAACAATTGGTCGCTCATCGATGGAATAGGATTTTATTTGTGGCCAAATGGTGTTCTTATGATATGATATTTAACACAGGATCAATAAAAGAAGAGAAGATAATAAAGTGATCAATAGGAAAATAATAAATTTTTTAATTTTATTTGTAAATGGAAATTAAATCACGTATACTACAATAGCATTTGCGTAATTTTATAGGAAAAATAGAGGTCAATCTCTAAGAATTATCATGACTGTAATTACTTAAAAGAGAATGAAAAGAGTTATGATAATTAAAAAAAGCTAGTTAGAGAGAGAGAGAGAGAGAGAGAGAGAGAGAGAGAGAGAGAAGTTAGAATATAGATTAAGAACAAATAATGTAAAAGTATGAATATGTTGATTTTAATACAATCTTTGGAAGAAAACTAAGACTCTAATTGATAAAGAGTAACTAATTTTATAAATACCCGTTATCTGGTCTATTTTAATTATATCCAATTAAGAGAAATCGGAGCATATAATAATGTTTGTCCAACTATGATCTTCCGAGAAAACAATTTCATTGAAATTATTTTAAGGACGCGTGGAAAATATGAGCTAACGATGAAACAATTTCATTAAAATGGATAAAGTATTTTAGTCAAAAAAGGCTTGGTCCAATCAGGCTCACTTGGCCCATCCATCTCTCGCATAAGTTGGGCTTTGGCGTCTTAAGATCATCATCTCAAGGCCCAAAACCAAGCATTCTCCCTCCTGGTTTGGAGATATCTGTTCATGTACTCAATGGTCTCCACTCGGTTAGTATTTAAGTAGGACTGACACTGACACGCTGACACATTAGATATTAAATATATATTTTTATATATACATAATAAATTATCATTTTTATGTTTATTTCAATCAAATTAATTTGATTCAAATTCACAAATAAATAAATAATCATAAAATGAATTTACACTAAAAACATTAATCCACCATTTATCAATATCATTCATTGTTTCAATTTGACAAATTCAACTCTATTCTAATAATTCATAAAAATTGAAAAAAAAAAACAAACAATCCATATTCTGGACTTGCATGTTAGATATATCGAAAGAGGAAAAAAAAACTTAAAAGATGAATTGTGTATTAGAAGAAGTGAGAGTCAAAAGAGAAGAGAATACTAGGTTTTTCTTCTTTCTTCATTTATTATTTATTATTGTGTTTTATTTTTTTCACATATATACATTTTGACCTCTCATTTATTGAAAATTTTTAAAATAAACTTCGATATTGGAATCACTTGTCATAAACTCATATATCGGAATTTTCAACTCAAGTGTCGAAGAGTGTTGGAAAAATTAACCAGGTGTCGGATTTTCCGACACGTGTTGACCAAGTGTCGGAAAGTATCTGAAAGTGTCTGAAAGTGTTGGACACGTATCAAAATATCTGACACAACATAAAGACTCTTGGAGAGTGTCAGTATTTCATAGGTTACTATTGTTACTATAGCTAAGCCAAAAGAAAAATAGTATTGTAGAAACATAGGAACAGATTTTGAGACTGATTAGTACACACGAGGGTATAGCATCGCGATCTTGTCTTGAGAAATTATTGAGTTGGTTAAGGCTAGATTATTTTAAAGGAGTGTCAACAATTCGATTCGGTTTGGATTTTCAAGAGACTCAAACCAAACCAAACCAAACCATTTGGGTGTGCATTAACTTAAAATAGAATCGCAACCCAAACCGAAGACCCAATTTCGTTTTCCCATTTTCTTTTTTGTAACATTGAGAATAGGCGTATTGATAAAGGGGAGAGATTGTGTAAATTGTAACATTAAGAAGAAAGGCAATTTTCAGTTCGGTTTTGTTAACCAAACCGAACTAAAACTATCCAAACTGGAATAAATAACAGTTGTCTTTTCATTAATCAAATCCCGGGCCAAATAGAAAATGCACGAAAATCTAATTTCAATTCGGTTTTGACAAACCTAATCATAAGTGCTTTGAGCAAGCCACGCATGCTTGGGCTCCTAAAGAGGGTCATGGGAACATGCATTCCTAGACGGTTAGTCGTGTATTAGAAGGTAGCTAATAGAGGGTTGGGAAGGTAAAAAGTTAAGGCGAGTAATCATTATATGATAAAGGTTAGGCCCATGAGCTTACATTGGATTTGGCCTCAAAGGTCCAATCCATTAAAAAAATTGCTGGGCCTGGGCCAGCCCATTAGGGCCTATGGGCCGACCCGATCCGGCCCGCCACCCAATGGTGGGGGCCCACGCAGCCCCGTGGCCAGCCCTATCTACGACCAAGTCTCTCCATGTCTTCTTATCATCTATTGCTTTGGCACTGGTAAAATTCTTACCAAGTAATGGAATCAAGAGCATCCGGTGCTCTTGCAATGGAATACACAAGATTGACAAGTCTAGTGGAAACACCCTTCTTTGGAGAGCTTGATAAGTTCGGTCAAAGAACATTCAACCCAGATCTTGAAGCGTGTACTAATATCTTTTATTTCGTTGGACATGTCAATATCTCTTTCAAGCTTCGCTTACAACTAAGGATTTTGCATTCAATCTGTGGGGATGATCTATAAATTCTCTAATTTTAATGCTTTGAATCTCTTTCATGAACACGAGCATTTTCTTTCTTTGCAATACAAGGTGTCCACATCTTTTGATTACATTTACTCTCATGGATGCAATGCAAAACTGTTATCCACTCACTGTATCAGATGAAGTTCCACCCACATGGTGGTGGGTGCGTGACTCTCAAAATGGCTTTAAGTAAAGAGACGCCACTATTCAAACTCGGAATTGGACTCATCTGAAATCCTACCTAATGTTTATCCTAAAAGAAGACACATTCAAATTAAGATGGAAGGGTAGGATTCCATCTTGTCACCTATTCTCCAGATCTTGAAGCGTGTATTAATATCTTTTCTTTCTACGGACAAGTCCATATCTCTTTCAAGCTTCGCTTACAACTAAGGATTTTGCATTCGATCGGTGGGGATGATCCGTAAATTCTCTAATTTTAATGCTTTGAATCTCTTTTGTGAGCACGAGCATTTTCTTTCTTTGCAGTACAAGGTGTCCACATCTTTCGATTACATTTACTCTCACGGATGCAATGCAAAACTGTTATCTACTCACTCTATCAAATGAAGTTCCACCCACATGGTGGTGGGTGCGTGACTCTCAAAATGGCTTTAAGTAAAGAGACACCACTATTCAAACTTGGAATTGGACTCATCTAAATCCTACCTAATGTTTATCCTAAAAGAAGACACATTCAAATTAAGATGGAAGGATAGGATTCCATCTTGTCACCTATTCTCCGGACCACTTTGACCATAGGATAAACCAATCAATGCCCCCTAGTGAAAAAGGAAAACCCAACAACCTAATCCCGTCGAGATAAAGACCATGGTGGGTCATTTTATCGAGCAAGAAAAATTATGATAACGAACCAAAGAGAAGATGTGTTGCCTCATGGGGATCTCCTCCACATGAATTTTGGTCCCCAGAAGTGGTGTTGTGTCATCTTTCCCGTCCCACTTTCATCCTTTGTCGCCTTGGGGAAAAAAAAAGAAGAAGAGCATGCTTTAGATATTTACCAGGGCAAAAAGGAAAAAAAAAATGGACTGACTCACCTTGCAATGTTGTCCGGATTAACATCACAAGGACCACCTTCACTTGTCCAAAGTATGTACGGATAAGGTGGTGTGGTATTGCATGCCTTGTCACATGCAATTACGCAAAAGAGTGTTTCTTTTCCTTATCGAGTCTCGCTACTTTGCTTTTGCTCCTTGCAAGAGTGAATGACACAAAGCCGATGTCTTTACTTACTGTACGTAAATTTATCGACAGGAGGATCTTATGACGTCGTTAATGATGTCGTGTGTTGTCTTATTGGGCCGCCCGTTCCTCCACTAAACCAAAGCGTGCCGGTCAAGCTCGAATCCGAAATGAGCTTTATGTCACGTTCACTTTTCGACTTCGACCTGGGAACCCGATGATAGTTCTTGTTTCGTACTGGCGACCAACCCTAGGATTGCACGAGAAAGAAAGGAACTTATCAGATTCATCTGGTTGGCGTACGTGATCGGGAGGATTCCAAGTTTATGCATTGGACGTTAACATCGCATAGATGCTCGATCCATCTGGCTTGCATGTACTGAAAACGAAAGTTGTGTAAGGAACGAGATCTTATTCAACCGGGTTTTATGATAATGTCAGGGTTCAAAGGTTTCTCATGTCCAAAGGATGGTGAATGATCCAAGAAAACTGGGCAAACCTCTCTTCTGCTCTCTAGAATATTTCTAGAGGATGTAAATATATATTATTCTAGAGTGTCCTATATTAAATGTGGATAGTTGGTAGATAGGGAAATAAAATCTCTACTTTTTAGATGGAAAATAGATCTACATTTATAATCTGAGAAACATTTATAAATAAAAGGGTCTCCTTTCATTATTTATATCATCTCATAAGTAATAAGAATCCAAAACTTCCATCTTTCTCTTTACAATTCTAATGAGTGTAATCTTGAGACCACATGGGTAAGAAAAGGTCAACCAACTGTGATAATAACCTATGACTTGCATGTATTGTCTTCTTTACATTTTGGTCAAAGGGAGAGATCACTGCCTCATTGGGAGATTATCCAATGCATTCAGAATAATATTGTTTAAAGCTAGGTTGCTAATCTCGTGGCTGGACTTTGTAGATACGTTCCATAGTGGCAACTAATGATATCATGACATATACGTCAAAAGCAGCATAATTTCGATTGAAAAGCCAACTT
This sequence comes from Eucalyptus leucophloia subsp. euroa, assembly GCA_017140325.1. Classification (NCBI taxonomy): domain Eukaryota; kingdom Viridiplantae; phylum Streptophyta; class Magnoliopsida; order Myrtales; family Myrtaceae; genus Eucalyptus; species Eucalyptus leucophloia. The sequence continues at coordinate 10,213,374 of CM029469.1, read as the reverse complement.
GGAATCCAGTCCTCCTCGAAAATTTGACAGTAGAGTTTCACCTTCATCTTTCTTGAAAGATTGATACCAATCGAATTTCATCCGAAATGGCATCAATAACTTCACCAACACACATAATTGTAGAGATCACAAAACCATCGCAATAGTAGGCCCACCTCAAACTCATAAAGAAACGTAGATGTTTAGCACGACGATTCCTACCTAATTTTTGTAAAGTAGTCTCGATTTGACTATACGTTCTTGCTCACGACCCTCTTGAGTCCGACCTCAAGCTAGACTACTGGAGGTTTGAAGTTGTTCACATATCAAGAAAACGTCCTTTGTACCATAGTGCTCCAATGGTAAACTTTGATTGAAAGGACAATTAGGTCACTAAGTAAGCAATTTAGGTTTATGCAAAGAGAAGTAGGGAAGATAATGATGTTTATTCATATGTTACTTTCACCGTCCTCAATGATTAAGTTATGTAAGATTAATTTAGTAATTTTTTGCTCTAGTGCATGTGTTGAGCTTATGTATGGCACACTTCCGATTGAATAAAGTGGGGGTGATCTTTTTGTTCAAAAAAAAAAAAAAGTGGGGTGATCTTGTTAGGGATATTGGACCATTATGGAGCATAAAGCTTGTTTCGTGGAGTCTTTATCTCCTTTTTACTTGGAGGGGAGATGCTTTATCCTTGTACTTTTAATATATTATCCAATCTCAATTTATCTTTAACCATCCTGATGGTGTATATCTAGAACCATGTAGGGATTTCATCTGTGCTCTTGTGCTTTTCTCCCACCATCATCTCTTTTTTCAATACTTTGACGGTCCACGATTTAAATATAAAATTCACTTCCATTAATGTGTTCATTAAATGATTGGACTTCAAGGGAGGAAAATTTAATTTTCTTTAAAATCATCACTTCTCCTTAATTCTCAAATATGGTGATCTAGCTCAGATCAAACAAGGTTGAACTAAAGTTTTTTTATTTGATAGTTTTGAAGAGTAGGAAGTCACATCAGAATGTTTTATTTTGAGTTATAGTTACCCCTCACTCACTCGGCATAACACATGATACTTAGAGGTCCAAGATTGACGACCGGCCCCATCAACATTTCATCTGTCTACAACTCTCTCCCTCTCTCTCTCTCTCTCTCTCTCTCTCTCTAGAAGGAAGTAACATCAAGGAGCACACGTCGGTCAGGGATTCACCTCGTGACACGACTCAAACTTATGATTTTTCAAACGAGAGGCAAGCATAATATCACCGAGCCGACCGGGCTTTGAGTGTTAAAGAATGAGAGAAGCTTACAAGATGCATGTTTTTTATTGCAACTGCACAACACCCCATCTTTCAAGGAGGATCAGATGTTTTGACATTTTACATTACCTTCATACATTTTATTATTTTATTCATACATTTTATTATTTTATTGCCCTTTGATGGCCAAAAACAGCCTGTTCTTCTTCTTGGATAGTACAAGGTCTTTATAGGTGAGATGGACAGAGGAATGTGGTCCACGTTAGAAACAATGTCGGGACAGATTTGCTTTAGTAAACTAAAGCTGCTTCCACCAAAAAAATGCTGATCCTCCGAGATTAGCGCATATCCCTATTTTCGAATCAATGCCGTAGATCTCATTCATCCAATGACTATATGTTAGGAAAGGTAGTTGAGAATCAGAAGATATGGAATCGGAATTTATAGCATAACATTCCTATTAAGGAATTGGTTCCCCCGTAACGTTGCTAATGATTGTTAGCAAAAAATTTCAGAATATCTCCAAGGGAAACGATTGGCAAGAATGTTATTTATCTTTTTAGAAAGAAGAATCGAAAAAGTGAAAAAATTATATTAAGATGCAAAATTATGAATATAATTTTTATATGTCTTTTTAAAACCAAATGCAATCTTTCAAGACAAGTTATGTCTGAACAAATATGTTCTCAAAAAAATGAAAAAGACATTGAAAATTCAGAATAAAAAAATTACAACTTTTTGAAGAGAAGAAATTATGTTCAAATAAACACAACCCTCCAAATGTTAAGAGATTATGTCTAAATAGATGTAACTTTCCAAAGTTTGTAAAAGCGCCCAATAACCTTTAGGTGAAAATAATAATAAAATTCAAAGGGTACCAATTATGATCCTTGAGTGAACGAGGACGAAAAACACTAATCTCCCACCCGCACGCTAGTATTGAGGGTCAAGCCCAATGTTTTCATTTAAACAAATTACAAGACATCAAGACTTATAAAGAGACCCCATACTCTTAATTTTTCTATGCGAAACAAAGTATAGCGAAGGAACATACTTCTCCTATCTCGTTAACAGATCCCGATATGCATCATATGTGAACACTTGCCCCTTCCCGATCCCGATTATAATTCATAAATGTGAATACTTGCCCCTTTCCTATATTACATGCGATTATAATTCATAAATGCTAAGGGCGCAGCGCAAATTGAGATGTCAAGAATGGCATAGAAGATTTATGTTCAGTACACACAATCAAAGCATTCGATAATTTGCAAGTCCATAAATCTGGACTTGCTTTCTACGTTGGAATATCACAATTCATTAAAAAAAACATCGTGCCCGTTTGCCTTGTCGTTGTCGGCTGGCCGATTAGGGCGAAATTGGTCAGTCAAAGGCGGAAGATCTAACTAGGGGGCTTTTCCGGAGTGGGGACCGCAGGAGGGTGAGGTGGGGCCCAGGACAAGGGGCGGTTGGGGATCGGACGGTCCGGATGAACGGATGATCGCTCGTGAGGGCGTGGGCAAGTCGGGTGGCAGGCGACCACGTGGCACGCTCCCCACGAGCACCTCGCGTGCCCTCTCTACGCCACCCGAACTCCCCCGACCGACCCGCCATTGCCCGATCCCCACGTAATTCCTCTCTCTCTCTCTCTCTCTCAAAATCAACCTTTTACCAAACGCAACCCGCAATTTACGGGCACCGATCTCCATCCGTCCGATGTTTCTACACGTGTGAGGGTCCATGTTCCTATCGTGGGTACCGAAAAGCGGAGTCCAACGAGCTACAAGTTCAATTTACGACGTAAGCGAACGTTCGCTCCCGAGCAATTCACATCGCGTTGCCTAACTACAGCATATCTCATATGGGATGACAATTCGTGTTCATTGATCATGTTTGTGTTGCGTCGACGTATGTGTCCATTATAAGACTAATCGACCCGAACATGATGTCATGGGTTATTCGTGTCAACCTATATGACACAATGCGTGTTATATTAAGTAATGGATTAATGAGTTAATGATATTGCATGACTTGCTATGATGCAAAATCAACTCACCAAGATGAACCCATAAAATCTATCGACCAAGTATCATCAAATCAAATGGAAAAACATATTTGTATTCAATGAAATATTGTCTTGCCTGATCTTGTCTAAATGCATCACCTACCAATCTAAACAAATTATAGGACCCAATGTGATCATAACCCATTGCCTTGTAGGATGACATGAAATTGACTTGAACTCAATTGCCCTCAATCTAGAACTGCTAATTTCTTGTCGTGTTAAAGTTATGTTATAATTTCGTGTCAGAAATAGCATACCCCTATCATTAATTTTTGAGTCATAAATTGTGTGAAACGGTTATAATTCATTTTATAGTGGATGTAAAATATTTATGGTAATGTACAGGAGAGGTCTCTAGCACTAATCATTCCTTTTTTCACCATTATTAATAGTTTAAATTAAACAGAGAACCAAAAGTAAAATCAAATACCGTATAATTAATCAATTTTTCTGTCCCCAGGCCAATGAAAATCTGCCTTCCGACGTCATTCGAACATTCTTCTATTGAATTTTTCATTTCGTTTTGCTCCGATTCATTCCAGGGGGCCGATCGCCCAAAGCTGTGGGCGCCGCGCTTTATCACTTTGATTGATTTCGTTTCGCTTTGGTTCTTTCCTTCGATGACCACTCGCAAAAACAAATCCTCCTGCTTTTGTACTTTACTCATAAGTGTTTCCTAATCCTAAATTAAACTAAACAAAGGAGCTTTCTCACGCTCTAGACTCTCTTGGATAACACCTCCGATGCTCTCCGTGTATCTCGCAAGTTTTCACACAAGTTGAGCACTCTTGCTATGCATAAAAGACCAAACTCAACCACAGATCATTCATATGCAAAATAAAAAAGTATGAGCCCCCGTCGAGCGTCAACGCTAACTTCATCTTCAACAAGAAGTTTGTGGGCATTCCCTCTTTGCTTCACCTGCGATCCTATCGACAGGAGTCCAATGCAAATCACGGTAATTAGTTCCGATTCGATCCGATTTCCAAAAATGGAATCAAAGACTGGACCAAACCATTGGTCTAATCCAATGCTAATCGGATCGAGTGGAAGCCCAATCACTATTTTTTTCATGTTTACATCCAAATATCTTATTGTCCAAAGCATAACTGGGAAGAAATTCAGAGCTAAAGACAAATCCTATGTAGGCTCCTTTTTCCTCGAAAATGATAAACTAAACCCACTAATTTTTTAAAGAAAAAAATAAAAAAAAATAAAAAGTATATTTAGTCAATCTGATCTAATCCTTTAGAATTAGGAATTGAGAACAAAACCGTCCGGACACCGGTTCTACTTTTAGGAATTACAAATGAGACCAACACTTCTGAAAAATGAGCCAGAACTAACCAATTCTTAAATTTAGACAATCTGTTTTGCACATCTTTAATCCAACCTTCCCCTAATATGACCCGAATTTTCTTACAAATCATTCACACGTTGGATTTCTAGTCAATCAGGAATTGCTTTCGAGTCACGTCCAACGAGATTAGAGGGAAGTGCTAAAACCCTTCTTTATTTATAAAAAAGCAAATGCGTACTAAACTTACAAGAATCCCCTTATTATATCCGGGCGTGACGAATGAGAGAGCAACGAAAGCGAGAAAAAAGATGGACAGAGAAAATCATTATTGCTTGCAGTGATTTCTGTTCATGGCTTGCGGTCCAACGTAAGAAAAAGATAGAGAGAGAGAGAGAGAGAGAGAGAGAGATTTCATTTCTGCCCATTGGCCATAAAAGAAACCTGGTCTCGCTTTAATGCCTTGGCCATGAACGCGATCGATCGAAATGACCTGCCAGCACCTCATGATGTCCCGTCGGTAGAACCCTCGTGAGCTCCGTGGAAGATGCACGCTTCTGATGAATGCGGGTACGGAACACTCAAGACATTTGCGTAACGTGGACCAATCAGGAAAAAATTTAAAACAAATCAGCTGCAAATATTATTGTTTTTTTTTTGTACGTCAAAAAATCTGACATTACTTATTTATAAAATTTATATGATGGCTGAATTTACTCCCATGTAAAGAAACTCAATGAATTACAAACCTCAAAGTTTAAGCTTCTATGATAATCTATATAAGGAAATAAGATTTCTCACTAATTTTATGTGATAGTCGCAAAAAAGGGTTAATTGAGACACAATAACAAAAGAGAAAGAAAGAACAAAAAATCTTAATTGAGTATAGTATCAAGCTAGCATTGGAGGTCCATTCGTGATCGATTGAGCTGAAATTTTTCCGACATATTCGTGAGACATTCTTCTCAAATCTAAATGGTTTGATTTTTGCTTGGAGCTCCCTACATCAAGTTTTTTGTGAGTTGAACCAAACATGCAATTTTTGGTGAAATTTTTCATTGATCTCTTGTAAAATTTATACGTATTCGCAAGAATAATTTTTTTAATGTATTTGTTGCTATGAACTATTTACAAGAGAAGAACTTTATTTATCCATTTTTGTTAATAATGAGGATTTTGGGTAAACTCCGATCCTTGTGATTTTTTTATCTCCTCTTACTAAGAAGGTATTGTGTAAAAAGTCATCTTTTATTTGCGTGCCTAAAGTGTCGGAGTCGGCTCTGATATCACTTGTAACATCTTAGGTTTCCATTGTACACATATTGTTTGCTTTGGATATTAAGTCCTTATGGTTTTGACCCAAGCCTAGGTGATGTGGGACAAGAGACGCGACCCCTTCTTGTGCATGTCCAAGGCGTGAACATATCGCCATTCCTCCTCCCCGCACACTGTCACCGTCACAAATTTGATAATTTCTCCTGCTCTATATATACATATGGCCTCCTTTCATGATATAAGTTTTCAAGTTGAATTTTATAATGCTATATGTATTTGATATCTGATGACACGAACTTATACTCCACTTTTTTACGCATCGGATGCTCGGCAACATATTCAAAGCATGACCCCTCATGCAATAAGTGCATGATGCAAGGCTTTATACACGCATGCTGGATGGATTCCTCCTGATGATTTTACCTTCCGTTCTCTTCCTTTTCATCTATAATCACCTTTGATTTCTCCATTCCTCATCTCCAGGAAATTCTATTGTGCCTTGATTAATTCGACACGAAAGTAGAATTAATTCTCAGGCTGGAGAGTGGTCTTGGAATATTCAATCTAAACGTCTTGTCGTTCTTGGAAAATGTCAAAGCTATGAATAGTGTGAACCAATTCATACGTCTCTCTCAAGCTATTTAGAATAGTCAGATAGGATGATTATGTTATCCAAGTAACTTACGATTAAAAGTCATAATGAATGTGAAATCCTGACCATTTGATGACACTATGAGGGGTGCCAAAAAAGACCCGGATTGTGAAATCTTGAAAGCGAGGTCTTTTCAACCTCCAGTCGTGTTTAAACATGTAAATTCATTTTGACAACTACAGCTAAACATGTAAATTCTTCCAAAAACTGAAAACTTCGGGTCTATTAGCTACAAATGGTATTCTTAATGCACTAAAACAATTTCTCGAAAATAAAAAATTTCTTCCTCATTAGGACCGTGCGCAAGTAAATGTCTTTTCTCGAGTTCCCTCGTTTCGAATTTCCACCAGTAGTAACTTCTCGAGAAGGAACTCTTTTCCACTTGTATATGTTATGTATCAAAATTGGATGTCCACCATGTATTTCCCCCTTTCCAATTTCCCAAGTTGCGTCTCCTTCACGGCTCTCATCATCTAACATCCTCATCCTACCATAAATGTCCCGCCTCCATCTTGTAATTGGCTGAGTTTTTTTCAAAAGAAAATTATATTCATTACTCAAAAAGATACAGAAGTATAAAATCTTCATGACAAAACAAAGCAAAACAAAGTAAGAATATTGAAAAACAAAATCAAATCCGAAAAATAAGAAGGATCAATGAAGTATCAACAAAATTAAACACAAATTCGATCTACAAAAACAGATTTGTCAAACAAAATCGGCACCCGACCATTGAATCTTGTGTACATGCTGAAATTTCTTCCTCCAATAATTATTACATTGCAACTAAAATGGGTCAAACAAACACGGATCTAAGTTTAGCTTCCTCTATACTATCATCATATGGAGATAATTAAAATAGGTCAAACAAACACAAATCTAACATATAGAGGAGCAAATCTTTGTAAATCAACAAGATATCAAAACTCATGCGATCATCATTGATACTGAAAGCAGAAAACCTTAAACGAACAAAGCAGAGGGACATTAGATCTGCAAAAAGCATATTTTTTAAACTCCCCAATCTAGATTGGGAGAGTTCAAACTTTCAAATCGAAATTAGATCAAAAGAGGAGCTTGTAAATCTAAATCGGGAGAGAAAAAATAAAAAAAGAACAGTAGAATGCAAACAAAATCAACAAAAGAGAGGAGAGGGCGAGACTAGCTTAAATCCTCCCCTATGGCTGAAGGTTGATGAAGACCATGGGAAAAGAGAGTAGAAAGAGAAAAGACTTTTCGGCTCCCTCATCCGATTGACCAAATTGAAATGGACATTTCGAAGCCTTTTTTTTTTAATGTGATAGCTTAATCTGAAAAATTATGGGGGTCCACATGTTATCAAAAGTTATGTTTGATAGTCTGGATAATTTAATGTATTATTATATTTATTTTTGTGAGATAAATCTGAATAAAATAATATATTTTTTTTAAACTGAGGCATGTCCTTGAGTAAATGCAAGCCAGCTCCATTCACGTGACAACTTTTACTCCCTAGCGGTCCAAGAACAACGCACAAAAAAGTCAAAAGAACCATCACCCTCCCCTTCAACTTTTGACTTCTAGGGTTCCATGATCTCCCTCCGGGGTCAGCGGGAAAAACAAGCGAAAAAGGAAGATTTACGACGAAGACGATGATGAGAAGGGAAGAAACCAGTGGAAAAATCCAATCGCGAAATCCTTTTTCACCTTAACCATTAAAGTGTGGGGATTTCTGTCGGGAAAAAGAAGAAATCTTAAGTTCGTTACGCGGATGAAATGCCGAACATAACTAACCCGTCGGTGCCAATACCATCGCCTTCATGTCATATTCCCATGCGACCTTGATCTTATCATTGCCGCTTTTAATGATATCGGGACGATCCAAATCCAACAGTGAACATGCAACGATGACTCGGGTCGCCATCTTTATGATTAGTTGATATCATTGAATGATCGTATAACTTTCAATTTGTTTTCGAGAAAAGAAAAGTAAGCTGCCAATTAATTTTTTTTTTTGAAATTTCGATAGCATAGGGTTTTTCCATATATTAATAGCCTTTTTCTTTTTATAATTTCCCATCTACAATATTTAAAAATTCTATAGGTGGTTTTCATGCTACCGCAATTCTGGAAGTCAATTGTCGTTATCTAACATTCATAACAATGGCGACATCTACGGTATTTAAAAAAAATTAGATCACGCATGGATGCACGGCATCTAAGTATTTAAAAATTAGAACTCCCCTTTATTTAATATTGTAACATTTGGAATTTGTCGGTAATTGACATCCAATATTCACAGAGAGTAGGAGATTCTTTCTCTTTTTGAAATGTATAAATATGATTATTTAAAATTTAAGAAATGACAAAAAAAAAAGCATATGGTTTAATATTGGCCTAATTCCGTTCGGAAACTCCACTTTAGGTTTAATCCCAAATTTACCCTGAATTTCTTTTGTCCCCCTAAAAAAAAAAAATCTTGATTTTCACTTTAGCTTCAAATTTGACTACGCATCTAAAAATAACCACTCATTTCTTCTAAATGGTCAACATCTAGGCCAATCAAAGGTTCATTATCAGATTTAATGTCTTCATGAGCACACTCACTTTCATATGGAACAATAGTAGCCTCCCGACATTAATGATATCGAAAAAACGAGCATTGATTTGTGGGTGTGTACACAAATTTGGATCTGGAGTTTAAATTGAGAATTTTATTTTAAGACTTCACTCATTTCGCGGAAAATATGACTTGTATAAAAAAATGCTTTTCAAGAAGCCATTTTCTACGAAATGACTATATTGTTTTATGTTCAACAGAAACTTGAAAATGAACTAGCTTTTGTCAATCTTTATTTGCATGCACTCATTTTAATATATATTTTTTTATTTTTTATTTTTTTAAATTATTTTTTTCTTCACTTTCTTTTTTACTTCTTCTTCCTCGGCTAGTCATCGGCTAGCAACCGATCGAGGAAAAGGAGAAAGAAAGAAAAGGAACAAAAAAGTTAAAACTCAATTAAAAAGAAAAAAAGAAAAATGTATTTAGGGAAAGAAAGTGAAGTCTAGGAAATATGAAGGAAAACGTTTTCTCTATTTTAGAAAAAAATTTCTTCATTGATGAAAAACATTTTCTCTGATCAATTCACTTCTTAGGAACCGAACTCTTAAAAATTCAGAAAATATTTTTTCGAAAATTATATTCTGCGAGAAGTCCGAGGCTGCCCAGATGCTAGCACAATTGACCTCGTAGGTAGCCAAATCCGATGCACAGGAAGTGCCGAATTATTATTTTTTTTTTTTACAGAATTTTTTAGTATTTCATGTTAATTTCAAGTCAAATTCCAGATACGGCGAGCGAAATCTACCGTAATGGCTCCACGTCATCGGCAAACGGGGACGGGATCCGGCCCCTCGCACGCCGTCGACGCGACCGGACGAGTCCAATCACGTGGCTCCACGCGACGGCCCGCGCGCTGACGTCAGCGTCCGACGTGGCGGATCCGCCACGTGGCGGCGGGTCGACTATATATAAAAACGGCCTCCTCCTCCTGCGCCCTTCCTCCTCCTCTGGCTCCGAGGAAAACGCCAAAACGAAGGTGAAGATTGCAGACGGGAAAAAAATTAAACGGAGAAGAGAGAGAAAGAGAGAGAGAAGGAGAAGAAAACGAGATAAGAGGTTGTAGGTTGTAGAGAGAGAAAGCCTCTGCGGAGACTTTTAGAGAGAGAGAGAGAGGGAGAAGGTTGAGGTGAATCTAGAGAGAGAGGGAGAGCGACGGCGAAATGTCGACGCCGTTGGCGGGGAGCGGCGGCGGCGGGGGCGTGGCGGTGCTCTCGAACGCCGTCGAGAGCGGCGGCGGCGGGGGCGTGGATTCGGCCCCGGCGGGGGCGGCGGCGGCGGCGGCGGCGGCGATGTGCGGGCTCGACAAGCGCGAGCTCAAGTCGCCGATCCTGATCATCCTGTATTTCCACAAGGCGATCCTCAACGAGCTGGACGCGCTCCACCAGTTCGCCGTGGCGTACGCGACGGGGCAGCGCGCCGGCATCGAGCCCCTCCTCGGGCGCTACCATTTCCTGCGATCGATGTGCAAGCATCACACCAGCGCCGAGGACGAGGTACCGACTTTTTTCTCTTCGGTGTTTTCTCACGCCTTCCGATTTCGAGATATGCATTTGCGGGTGCGGGTTATGCGATTTTGTCGAACGATTTTAGCAATTGCTAATCTGAGACGGAGGTCTGTGATTAGCGTATTTGGTTTGGGGAGATGGCGATTGAGATTAGTCTGTTGAATGATTGAATTTGTTGAGAGCATTTACTTTTCCCCTCCGAGTGCTCGGAATTTCGCCTGAAGACGAGGAGAGAACTAGTAGTTTTTAGCTCCTCATTCGTGCTATTGGCAAACAACAGTTTAATTTCTCTCGCGTAATTAGGAGTAATGGAATTGTAAGCTGCCGCTTCCGAGCGCGACTTCTCTCTCTCTCTCTCTCTCTCTCTCTCCCCTCTGAACGTCTTTAAATGTTGTAATTGATGCGATGTGTTATGGCATTCACGTAAGGCACGCGTGCAAGTGTACACACATAGAACAGAGGGATCAGAGAAAGAGGTGTACAAATATGGTTCTCTTCAACATTCTTTGCATTTCCTTTTTCGTCATATTCGAGAAACAGTATCCTGGCTCCTTGTTCTCTTTTCTTATTTAAGGATTTACTCCAGACTTCCGTGGCACTATCGACAAAAGCAATATTTTCAAGTTCCTTTCTAGTGAGACCTCAGGACCACCACCCAGTAGCTTGTGATGTCAAGTTGGCTTCTTAAGAAATTACCCACTCTGACGTCAGCACTTCACACTCGATAGCTTGCGACGTCAACTTGGCTTTGCAAGAAATTACCCACTCAGTGGTGGTGTCTGAAAACCAGATTAGTCTTTGAACTGGCACTGTCAAGGACCCTGTCTTACATGGAGGAGTTGACTGGCCCTTTAAAATGCTTTTTGAATGAATTGCAATGAGTTGATAATTTGGTAGAGGATGGCAGTGGCACGCTTCATGATAGAACTCCTCTTCACATTATTACTATATTTGAACTTTTTTGTTCATTCTATACTAATGCATGATTGTTGCACTGTTGTGCCACTGCAAAGGCAATCATCATTTGTATGTCGGAATAACTATCTGCAATTCTATTTGCTTGCATAATAATGAATATGCTTATGCTATGACATGTTCACTTATGAGAGGGTAGGACATTTCTCATCATGTGAGAATCCTCTGACTGAGTTCCTAGAAGTGAGAGGGTTACATAGGAGCTGGGGGTTTGATCTGTAGAAGAAACTTCTGTTTAGTTGCATTGTTATGTCTTCTGGGCTCTTTTCAGTTGAAGTTGCCTCTATGGCTGATTGTATATGAGGAAATGGTGCTTGTTTGATGTTATCGTCAGAATGAGAGAGCTCTTCTACCACATGAGTCAGTCTCCATTCTGCCCAATCTGAAGTTATGACCAATTTTTCACTTGAGCTGCAGGTGATCTTTCCAGCTCTTGACATACGCGTAAAAAATGTGGCACAAACATATTCCTTGGAGCATGAGGGTGAAAGCAATCTCTTTGATCATCTATTTGACTTGCTAAACAATGTTGCACGGATGGATGAAAATTTTCCTAGGGAGCTGGCGTCTTGTACAGGAGCCCTCCAGACATCAATTAGCCAGCATATGGCAAAAGAAGAGGAGCAGGTATGCTCTTTGCATTCTTGTATCTAATGGTATAGACTACAGAGCGTCAATTTGTTATAAGAAAGCATGTAATTCTATGACTTGACAGCTGGGAAATAAGGTATGTAAGTTGACTGCTTAGAATGTAAGGTGTATATCCATTTGCAGTTTGTCACTCTGTATGACCTGTTTTAGCATTTTATACTTCATGATGCTTTCCACCTAGCATTTGCAGTTAAGTATGGTCTCTACTGATCCCATGGTGTTATCAAATTTGGAAATAACCAACAACCAATTGCACCTCAAGATGCATGGTCATGAGTTTGAGTGCCATTTTAATGAAGGCAACTTTCTTGGGGCACCTGTAGTGGCCTCATGTCCTGTTAATTAGGTGCAAACATCAATTTCGTTTTATCATTTGAACCTGCTTGATTTGATCCAGTTTCTCAGCTCAGCAAATCTAAAAGTATCCTTAGGTCGGTTCAGTTCCAGTTTCTGGCGTAGATACATCAGTTCAACCAGAGGACCAGACCAACCAAGCTGGTTACATGGTTGAACAATCTTTACATTATGAAAATGAAAAAGAAAACTATCCACTTCATGCCAGCAAAGAAGTGAAATTGTGACTTAAAACTTGGGGCCTCGCGCACAGCACCACTCAAGTGATAAGAGTTCATTAGTTGACTACCGGTTGCTATTCGGAAAAAGTTAAAAACCATGAGTCCCTCAACCTAACCTCTCTTCTTTTCTCAAGTGCATTCTATCTGCCGTTTACAAGAAGATAGAAACCTTACTTCATCTCCGCCCCCCCCCCCGGGGGGGTTTCCTTTAGGCTGTGTCATTGTGTGTAACCTATTTGTGTTCTTGGTACTAGCGATGCACATTGGATTGGATCTCTTTGACTGCAGGTAGATGGAGGAATTTGCTGTTTCAAGGCCTATTCCCAGTCTGCTGGATTCGGTTCCTGCTTTTGATTATTGAAAATTGGGACCTGTAGGGTTAGTTTCAGGTTCCAATCTTGAATTAGCCTTACGCTGGAATTGATCTTCCCAGCCAATAAGTACTTGTTCGCAGTGGAAGGGGAGTTAGTGGTGACCCAGTGGTACTACTTGCTTGTAATCAGAGGCCTGAACACCCAATTATCTCCATTTAACAGGATCATTTATAAATTATTGTGCTTAACTGAAATAATCTGAATCCCAAGGGAGAGTTCTTGCAGTATGGAAGCTACTATGGGTTTTTGAGACTTATATTATTTACTTTTATTTCACTGATTGTTGATTCTGTGAGAAACCACTGCTGGGCCCCAAGCTCAGGAGGGCAAAGCTGCCAGTTCAAGTTGGGGTTATTTGGAATATCATATGTATTTGCATGCCACCGTCTTGATGTATTGCCAGAGACAGCTTCACTGTCGATATTGTTCAAGCACCCCTATTATTCTTTGAAGAATCTTCTGTAATTAGGTTGCCTCTGCTTTTGCCAGGTCTTTCCCTTGCTTACTGAGAAGTTCTCATTTGAAGAGCAGGCATCTTTGGTTTGGCAGTTTTTATGCAGCATTCCTGTGAATATGATGATGGAATTCCTTCCATGGTTGTCTTCCTCTATTTCACATGAGGAATATCAAGATCTCTGTAAATGCTTAAGCAAGATAGTCCCAGAAGAAGAACTTCTTCAACAGGTAATGTCTCAGATTACTGTCAAGTTGACAAGGTCAATCAAATATTCTTTTGGGGACCATAGGCACCTCATTACAGTGTCTATTTGTTGAAGGTTATTTTCACTTGGATGAAAGGGAGTAATGCCACCAGTGCGGTTGAAAAAAATGCAGACGGACCTCAGGCACAACATGTTGGAGAGTATGATATCAGCATGTTGAACACTTCAAAGTGTGCATGTGACTCATCCAAGGCAGGGAAAAGGAAACACTCTGAGTCAATTGCCTTTTCTGACTCAACTTCCTCACATCCAATAGATGAAATATTACTTTGGCATAGTGCTATTAAGAGAGAATTGCTTGAAATCGCTGAAGAGGCAAGAAAGATTCAAGTATGTGGCGACTTCATGGATTTATCATCCTTTAATGAGAGGCTCCAGTTTATTGCCGAAGTTTGTATTTTCCACAGGTAGGAAATTTTAGTGTTTCATAATACAGCAGCTGTAATTTGCTATTCCATTTCATTCCCAGAAAAGCTCAGTGATGGTTATCAAGCTCCAGAAGACATCAGAAGAATAACCCTGCTAGTTGATTGATATTTTAGAAAAATTGTCAACTGGCTCATCTATTACGAAAATCAGCTCATCAAAGGGCCAAACTCTAATCTCATGTCCTTTTTTTACTGTTGTGACAGTTCAGGCCTCACTGTATATCTTGTGTTGTATAATCTACAGATCATATTTATTTTTGATTTTTGTTCTTGTCTAATTCCTGAATTTCTTTTGACAATTTTTTTTCTCTCTTGGTTGCAGTGTTGCTGAAGATAAAGTCATTTTTCCTGCCGTTGATGGGGAGTTGTCTTTCATCCAGGAGCATGCTGAAGAAGAAAGTCAACTCAATGAGTTCCGGTGCTTAATAGAAAGAATTCAAAGTGCTGGAGCAATCTCTACTTCGAGTGCTGATTTTTATAAGCAGTTATGCTCGCATGCTGATCAGATAATCGAAACCATACAGAGGCACTTCCATAATGAAGAAGTTCAAGTGAGCTTTCATTGATACTTAATTGTTTTCTTTTGTCATCTTGAGTCTCTATTTTGAAGTCATGTGGTGACTTCTATAGGATGCAGACAACATTGGGGCAAGAAAAATGTGGTTAACCCAACAATCTGTGAAATTTTGAGGCATATTATAGGCATAAGAAGTATATGGCTACATTTACTAATATCAATTGGGTGGATAGGATTTAATGGAGTTTTGTGTCATAGCGAATCTCCTATTTCAGTACAGTTATACTTTCACTATCAGAAGATAAAATAAGATCAACTGGCTCTTTAGAGTTCCAATGACCTGATGCATGAGTAGAACCCGTTCCACCAGATAACCTGTCTCCATAGAACTAACTAAGCTACTCTCATTTACAGGTTCTTCCATTGGCTAGAAGACATTTTAGCTTCAAAAGACAACGGGAGCTTTTGTATCAGAGCTTGTGCATGATGCCTCTGAAGTTGATTGAACGTGTTTTGCCATGGCTAGTAGGTTCTTTAAGTAAAGAGGAAGCTAGGAATTTCATTAGAAACATGCAGTTGGCAGGTACCAAATGATGGACTGTGAAGTTATAGTTATGGGAAAATTGTGACATATCTGCATGAAGTTACCTAATTGTTTGAGGTTATTCTGACTCTTGATCCATTTGTGTACCAGCTCCAGCATCAGATGCTGCTCTGGTTACGCTTTTCACTGGGTGGGCTTGCAAGGGCCATGGTCAGGGCGTATGCTTATCTCCTTGTGGAACTGGTTGCTGCCCTTTTAAAAGGTCTCCAGACATTGAAGAAGATTATATTCAACCATCTTGTGCGTGTGCTTCTGCATCATCCGCACATTCATTATCCCCCCAAGCTGATGATGCCAAAAGACCTGTCAAGCGAAATGCAACTGTATCATGTGAAGACTGCAAAGCCCTTGATAATCCAGAAAATTTAAATGCTTGTGAACTGCCCTGCAGTGATAGGTCTTGTCATGTCCCAGGTTTAGGAGTAAACTCTAGCAATCTGGGATTGAGCTCTTTATCCACAGCTAAGTCTCTGCGTTCTCTGTCTTTTAGCTCCTCTGCTCCCTCCCTTAATTCCAGTCTTTTTATCTGGGACACGGACGGTCAATCTTCTGATGATGGATGCATTGCACGACCTATTGATACGATTTTCAAATTTCATAAAGCAATACGTAAAGATTTGGAATTTTTAGATGTGGAGTCTGGAAAGCTCAGTGATTGTGACGAGAAATTCCTCAGGCAGTTCATTGGCAGATTTCGCCTTTTGTGGGGATTGTACCGAGCTCACAGCAATGCAGAGGATGACATTGTCTTCCCTGCCCTGGAATCCAAAGAGGCTCTTCATAATGTTAGTCACTCATATACACTTGACCACAAGCAGGAAGAAAAATTATTTGAAGATATCTCAAGTGTTCTTTCTGAGCTTTCGCGACTCCATGAAAAATTGCACAGAACTTCACTATTGGAGCAACGTAGTGGAAATAATGATGAAATTGCTGGTAGTGATTGTACACTTAAGTACAAAGAACTTGCGACAAAGCTTCAAGGAATGTGCAAGTCTATCAAGGTTACTCTAGATCAGCATATATTCAGGGAAGAACTTGAGTTGTGGCCATTGTTTGGTAAACACTTTTCAGTGCAGGAACAAGACAAAATAGTGGGTCATATTATTGGAACTACAGGAGCTGAAGTGTTGCAATCCATGTTACCATGGGTAACAGCTGCACTTACACTGGATGAGCAGAACGAAATGATGGACACATGGAAACAGGCAACGAGAAACACGATGTTCAATGAGTGGCTAAATGAGTTCTTGAAAGGAACTGGAGTATCATCTTTACAAGCTCAATCATCAGAGGCCAGCACATCACACAAAGGTCTGTTTCTTTTAGGGTAGTTGTAAAGAGCAGTAAGATTTTCGTTGTCTAATTGAATTAAATTAGATCTATGATGTTTCGATCGACTCTCTCTACATTATTATGCAGTTTTCCCCTAAAATTGCGTGAATTTTGTCCTTAGGCCTTGAGCTTCAAGAGACACTTGACCAAAGTGATCAGATGTTCAAGCCTGGGTGGAAGGATATCTTTCGAATGAACCAAAATGAGCTTGAGGCTGAGATTAGGAAGGTTTACCGGGATTCATCTCTTGATCCTCGGAGAAAAGCATATCTTGTCCAAAATCTCATGACTAGGTAGGTCTCCAGCAGAAAAGCCTAGAAACTGCATTAAGTAGATCATGTGTTATTAAGTTCATAAAGTATCTACAATCCTTCCTGCATACTTCTAACAAGTATTGAGTTATTGACCAATTATTTGCTTGTCATAGTCGCTGGATAGCAGCTCAGCAGAAGTCGCCTCAAGAAGTGATTGGAGAAACTTCAAATGGCAATGATATAGGGGGGCGTTCACCATCTTTCCGAGATTCAGAGAAAGAAGTGTTTGGGTGTGAACATTACAAAAGAAATTGCAAGATTCGAGCCGCATGTTGTGGCAAATTGTTTCCTTGTAGATTTTGCCATGACAATGTCAGTGATCACTTAATTAATAGGTAAGTAGCTGCTGCCATCAGTTATCATAATCTAGAGCTTCTGTATTTGCATATACATTATATTGCTACTTGACCAATGCAGGAAAGCAACCAAAGAAATGATGTGTATGTTTTGCTTGGAGATTCAGCCAGTTGGTCCAATTTGCACTACCCCTTCTTGCAATGGAGTTGCAATGGCAAAGTACTATTGCAGCATTTGCAAATTTTTTGATGATGAAAGGTAAACTGGATACACTAAATCAATTAACGTACCACAATAGGGGTCACTTGGTAAATTCTGAGTGAACACATCTCTCTGAGGGCTACTTCATGAACCATAGTTTAGCTACTCGAGCTGTCTAAGACTCATCTATCAATATGATCTTTTATTTTTGCTTCTTTCGGATCATTCACTAAGATTGTCGTCCTTGTTTGTGACTTTAGGAATGTGTATCATTGCCCATTTTGCAATTTATGCCGTGTTGGAAAGGGTCTTGGAGTAGACTATTTCCACTGCATGACATGCAACTGCTGTCTAGGGATGAAGTTGGCAAGCCATAAGTGCTTGGAGAAAGGTCTTGAAACAAACTGCCCTATTTGCTGTGATTTCTTATTCACATCTAGCGCAACAGTCAGAGCTCTACCATGTGGCCATTATATGCATTCATCTTGCTTTCAGGTCTCTCTCTCTCTCTCTCCCTCTCCCTCTCTCTCTCTCTCTCCCCTTCCAACAACCACTATCCTTGAGGCATTTTTGCTCTGCTTGCATCTAATTATTATCATTGCCTAATCAGAAATTGAATAGCACTTTTTTAAATTTGTTAGGCATACACTTGCAGTCATTATACCTGTCCAATATGCAGCAAGTCACTGGGAGATATGGCGGTAAGAGAACTTTCTTGTACCTTTTTCAGAGTGTGGCCTCTATACATGTATGCTCAATCCTGTATGTTTTCTTATCCATTTCATATGACATTAACTAATTAAAAGATGAAGCATTCCTGGCTGAACTTCTTTAAGATGTTGAGACTACATGGATAAAATAGATCAGTAACATGCACCATAGTATGGAATGTTCTTTGATGTCTAAATTGGCTTAATTCTTGCGGTTTTCATGAGCTCTCTCTCTCTCTCTCTCAAGAAGTTGGATGCTGCCGCAAGCTTGTTTGCAACACAAAGTATGTCTTTGTTAATTTTTCTTTGCATTTTGCTCAGGTTTACTTTGGCATGCTTGATGCCCTGCTCGCTACTGAGGAGCTTCCAGAGGAATACAGGGACCGGCGTCAGGTACAATTTTAACTGCATCTTCTATCATCATGAACATGGAGATCATCATATGCTAAATGTAGAGATATTCCACGTGTTTCTTCAGAAGAGGGCAAATGTGCGTGCCCGACTGCTTTAGATGTATTTCTGTATTTATCAAGTTTTAGACAAAAACTTATAAACCGAGTTGGTGTTGTCGATTCTCTTCCTCCAATTACACAAACTAAAAGTATTTACTCTCATGTGGCTACTCAGGATATCCTGTGCAACGACTGCGATCAAAAGGGATTGGCCCGTTTTCACTGGCTGTATCACAAGTGCTCAAACTGTGGTTCATACAACACGAGGGTGATCAAGGGCGCGACGTTCGATCCCAACTGCTCAGACTCCCGTCAATAATATGCTTCTCCTTGATAGTTGCCAAAATTCGCCAGGCTTCTCTGTGTATAGTTGTACAGCAAATTCTTTTATAGCAAAAGAAACCATATTTCCTATAGGGACCAAGGAATTTTGGTGCTTTTTTTTTTTTTTTTTTTTTTCCGGTTTATGCTTTTCCTCATGAGGAGAGATCGTGTCTCAGCGAAAGAAAACACTACATAGCAGCGGCAATCATGTATAGACTTTTGCAGGTTCCTGATATCCAATGTTTTTTGGCATCGTGAATGCGAGAGTCCAGATGTGTTTCGATGCCATTCCACTCATCCTAATTCGTCGTACCCTACGCATCTATTCGCCTTCAATACATGATCTCAATTTCGTTTCGACGTCCCGAGTACTACAAGGGCAGGAGGGACCGGTCCTGGTACAACGATACTTCGGTTAACTCAACCGGCGATTTAACGGGTACACTATAGACATTTTTGCTGACTCATTTCTTTGTTCTTTCAGGGGACAAGATTGTAGAAATGAGAGCACCTGGGATGTCCTCGATGAAGGTGTCTGTCTCGAGGCCGAGACATGTCCCCCTCTCAAATCGATCACTTTGGCCAAGATATTCCTTTTATCCCCGCTTTGGTTCCTCGTATTCCGCCCAAACTTCTCCCCTCTTCACTAATTCAAATTAGCAAATGCGCAATCTCAGCATCGAAAGCATCAAAGGAGGAACTTTGAGTAGAATCTCAATTGACCAGGTCAAAGTGCAAATCCCTATTCAACCGGAAAAAGAGGATGGACAATACGGAAAAGATGGGCGCCCTGTTTTTGATGTCTTCCATGCTTCCATTGGTAAAAAACATTACATGTGATTCACAAATTTTTCGCATCGCGGTTGATTCCGTGGCTCGCATTGTCCGACAGATTTTGAGTCTGCACTAGTTTCTCCTCGGCCTAACGTGGTTGCTACAGTGCTTTTGTAACGAGAATGAGAGGAATTGAACTTATGACAAACAACGTAATTCAGACCGGGAAACAAGGAATCAATCCTTTTTTTTTTTTTGTTCTTCTTCTATTCCTTGACTGTGGAACAACCAAGACAAAAGAGGCTGGCAGCCCCCTTGGAAATGCATGAAGTTGGCAAGTTCAGCACCTGAATCGTGCTCCCGTAGGACGGAGCGAGCCTGT
The DNA here is from genome assembly GCA_017140325.1 of Eucalyptus leucophloia subsp. euroa. NCBI lineage: Eukaryota > Viridiplantae > Streptophyta > Magnoliopsida > Myrtales > Myrtaceae > Eucalyptus > Eucalyptus leucophloia. The sequence continues at coordinate 10,193,096 of CM029469.1, read as the reverse complement.
GATTCTTCTTCGACGGAGCCTTTTGGAGCCATGGATAAGGATGAGCCGTTGACGAAGAATACGAAGGTTTGGGAATGTGACTGGCTTGTCTTCTTTGTGAAGACGATCTTCTCGGAGCCGGCACTGAACCTGTTGACTTGCTTCTTGACAGGAGCTGTGATGGGAAGACTGAATTCTTGTTGATGCTACAATCAGCAGAATTGAGACTAGTGCTTCTCCTGAATCCCCAGAAAGACCGAGACCGAAGCTTTCCTTGATCTGATCCTGATCTTGATGGTGCAATTGCAACCTCCTCTTTTCTCTCTATCTTCTTGTCGTCGTCACTGCATGTCGCGGGACTAGGAAGAGGAGTCAGGAAAGGGATAGGCGCTGCGGCTTTGGATTCACTTTTGGAGGCCCTTTTCGCCTCAAGGCTTGACGCCGGCGATGAATGAGAGGACAATGGATGCAGAGGTTTGGGAACGTGACTGGCTTGTCTTCTACGTGAAGATGATCTTCTCAGAGACGGCACGGAACCTGTTGACTTGCTTCTTGATAGGAGTTGTGATGGGAAAATTGACCTCTTCTTGGTGCAGCAATTGTCAGAGTCGAGACTAGTGCTTCTCCTGAATCCCCAAAAAGACCAAGACTGAAGCTTTTCTTGATCTGATCCCGATCTCGAAGGGATTAATGCAATCTCCTGTGTTTTCTCTATGTTCTTGTCGTTGCGGTTGTCCTGCGTCGGGGGACTAGGAATAGAAATGAGGAAAGGGAGAGCAACCGCTGCTTCGGCTTCACTTCTGGAGGCCCTTTTTGCCGCGAGGCTTCCACTTTGTATCCGAAATGGAAGGATCATGCCGTTGGCAAAAAGCTCGTCTGCTGAAGAAGACGTGTGCTCAAGCCCACCCGCGCTGATGCCGAACTCAAATTCGCGGTTCGAGTTTGAACGTGATGAGGATCCCAATCCTGCATTCTGCGTTTCTACGGCTTCCTTGTCCTTTCGGGGGAGATCAAGGAAGCTCAATGTGCGAGTCGGACAGGTCTCCGAGCACATTGCTTTTGTTTCGGGTATAGAAAATTCAGAGGAAGAAATCAAGAATTAGTTTTCTGATGGTTACAAGATGAGTGTATTTAAGCTTCAAGGACAAGTAAGTGTATTGTCTCAGTTCAAGAATGAAGGGCTAGCAGGGATAGGGATGAAAAGAATTCAAATTTGGTGGCTAGGTAGGGCACAGGAAGAATTGACAAAAGATGGGTTTTGGTCTTTGTGGGACTTGCAGGCGGATGGCTGCAGAGGATTTATACTGTGACCAGGAAAAGAATAGTCTTTTGGAGCTTAGAAGAATGGGATGATTCTGGCAAAGGAGAAGTTTTTAAAAAGTTGTCAATCATTTGAACATGGAGTGGTAAGTTGAACTTGGCCTTTGTCGGATAAAATAAGAGAGGGCAGGCATATGAGATGCCCATTCAAGAGAATATGTAGGTTACAAGGCATGGAACAAGTCCATGTGCTCTTGGCCTTTTATTAAGGAGGAAGGGAGGGAGGGAGAGAGAGAGAGACTTGTCGTCATACTAGGCAAAGGAAAATGCCCAGCAACACCCTTGCAATTGCAAATCCTGGACCAAAGGAAAGAATTTCGAGGGAACTACAAGCTAATGTGATTCTTTTCTTATAATTGCGAGGGACCCCGTCATCCTTACTTGTGTATGTTGCAACGGGTAAAGCCTCATGAAGCTCTGAAAAGACACCCGCCTCTGAAATTAGGTGAGTCCGGGCACTTTGCAATCAAGGGAATTGAGCCCTAGAGAGAGATAGTGCTCTAGATAACACGGCTAATACATGTGGGACTACAAGCAATATGATCTGAAACATTTCATTTTAGATAAAAATGCTATAGATTCAGCCAGTCGAGATTAACATATTAATACCACAATTACTTTAATCACGAAAATCAAAATTTCAAGTATAGTGTAATTGACACATTACATATAAAAATCTGTTAACAAATGTTTGACATGGCACTCGTTAAGCATCCAGCTAAAGAAATTTGATAGCTCTCAGTGCAACAATTTTTCCTGTAATGGGCATTATCAAAAATGAAAAAATCAACCAACTGTACGAAGTATAATCTTCAACACGAACGAATTCTCACCACCCATAATTGAGGGGGGGAAATTAAGCTGATTGAGAAAATGACATGTGAATCACACACCAATCTCAGGAAACATTCAACGCAAAACAATCAATGCTGACCGGCAAGAAGTTGACAGCTGCCTTGAGCTTGGAGGGTAATTGACTAAATTTTCAGTTGATTTCCAAAGCAGTAGCAGCAGCAGCAATCGCGGTCTTGTGAGTCTTTTCAAGCAATTAATTTGGGCTTGGTTGGTCAAGAGGGTAATCCTAACTTGGTCAAAAAAGGAGAAATCGGGAACAATAATAAAACTTCCAAACCCCACCCCAAAAAAGATCTTCGTCAAAAACGACGGTTCGTTTGACCTAACTCATATCTAAAACCCATCCTACATCGAGCATCGCGTGTTGTTTTTCAATTAATGGGATGTTTTTGTTGCGTCATCATGGATTAACATGCTTCTCTAGCATTGCGATCAAGAAAGGATTAAAAATTAGACCTAATTTATTTTAACATACTGGTGCCTAGATGCTTAACTTCCCTGTAATTCTCATGTATATTTGTCTTCCTTAGAAGAAGGGAATACTCTTTATGTGTTCTACATCCAAAGGTTATTGAAATTCATAATAATTTCAAACGAAGCAATTTTAGGACTTACTTAGATCTAAACCTAACTTATGTACAAAACCCATCCTACGTCGATGTTGTTGTCATCAAGGATTAACAAGCTTCTTTAACATTGCAATTAGGAAAGGATTAGAGATCAAATCTTGCCCAATTCGACCAATAAATGACCTAGTTGACCTGGTATTCTTGCCCCTCAAGCACGCAAGTTCAAAAGATTCATAAACTGTTCTTTTCGGACCAAATTAGTTTTCATTTTAAGCAAAAGAGAAAAACAAATGAAGTTTATTTTATTTCTTTCATCTTGATATACTTTCCTGTTGATAGTCGCATGTCGGTGCCACATGCAACGTTCCCATCACTGGTAACGTGGAGGAAGAATTAGACAAAATTCTCATGCTCAAAATGCCCTCAAAGTTTCGTGAAATTACACCAATACCATTTTGTGAGTGTGTCGAAGCAAATCTCGGCTCATTTCGTTAGCTCCCGTCACTAACCTGAAAAGAGGAAAAATAGAGAGGGTAGCTTTGAGCCACAATCCAATTCGCGAGATTATTTTCAAAGTAATATAATTAGTTGATTGTTATTTCTTCTTTATAGGAAATAGAATATCTAGACCCAAATAAAAGATTGATTTGTCATTTTTTTTAGTTCATCTCTTGACGAAGCCTAGCCTTTTTCTCTAGTTGACGATTTTTTTTTTTTGTGTTTAATTATAATGTGTTAATGATGGATAAGAGTCACCCGCATGACCGTTCTTAGTGTTTTTTTTTTTTTTTTTGGTTGTTCACCGACCATTCTTAGTTGGTCTATTGTTGCTTACAACTCATTTTAACCCTTGCAGAAAATTAGAACAACTCATTTTAATTGGCCTGTCTGTTTAATTTTGCACACATGCTTTTCTTTCTTCTTTTTTTTTTAATTTTTTTTTCTAATATCTGATTTTTGTTTTTTAATATTGCTGGATTGTCAATGATATATCAAATTGTGAGTTATTTAGTAGGTTATCAAAATTATACTGAAAAAAATGGGGTCAATGCATGTTAAATGGGATTCTAGGGGTCACCCCATCTATGATCCATCCAAACAAGACCCAACTCGCCTATCTGCCACCTCTATCTTAAAACTAAAGATCTCAATTTGGTTCGGGTCTGATTTTGTAGTTTTCTTTTTACCCCAGAATGGCTTCTCCACCCAAGTTAGGTGGGGCTTAAGAAGGAAATTGCCAACCAATCTAGTCAGACTTAGAGGTGGCAAAATGGACCTAAAACCCATATTTAAACCCATATTTAATGATGTGGGTCATAAATGGATTCTTTAATTTTAAATGGAAAGTTTAAGTGAGTCATAAATGGATTGATTAACAATTTAATGGGCCTTACATGTATTTTAAATGGATTATAAATGAGTTGGTCATCTAACCAATTTAAGTTGGTTGTGGACAGACAAGTCTTTTTTTTTTTTTTTTTTTTTTGGCTAGAGGAACCACCTTAGCTGATAGCTGAAACATAAACCCCCAAGTACCACATAAGTAGGAGGACCCACCACCCCCAATAGCACACTTAAGTCACCTAGCGCCAAAGCATAAACCCCCAAGTGCCACATATGCATGAGGACACACCACCCCCGATAACACACTTAAGTCACCTAACGCCTCTCCTGAAACTCAAACTCCTCACCTCTTTGCAAAGAATCAACAGAACCTTATCCAGCGGAGCCGGTGGTGACAAGTCTTTTTTTTTTTTAATTCTTTTAATTATCTGATTTTTCATAATTTAGAACTTCTTTTCTTTTCTTGTTTTTTTTTAGGAAATCTGATAAGGATCGCCTATTGGTCGCCAGCCACCGCTGATCGTCCGTCGTCATTCACCACCGGTAGTCGGTCACCATCATAGAAGAAAAATAAAAAGAAAGAAAAAGAAAATGAATAAAGAAATAATATAAAAATATAAAATAATTTTTTAAATTATAAAAATTATCCATAATGTTTTAGCAATATATATTTGTAAAAATTTATAAGAAACAAGTTTTTCCAAATCGAATTTAATACTTAAGTCTTTTAGCAATAAGTCAGGTCGAATACGAGTAGCTAGAATTTTATTGTATAGAAATGTATCAAAATGAATTAAATGAATCGATATGGATCCAACCATTTTTTGCTCGATCCAAATTCAACTAGACCCATCTGTTTGACAGATGTATTCAGACCCATGGCCAGCTCTAGTGCAAATCTCCATGGAACCAATAGCTGGAGCCAGTATTCTCAATATTGAGAGAGACAAAAAAACTCTTCATTAAGTGACAAGGAGTAGCTTCCCAGATGACTTCATATCAAATTCTCACACAATACAGGCCAACCGGGACAGTTTAGCTCTTCCTGTCTTATGTACAATCATGGGCTTAATCAGAATTTTCCAAAACAAAAAAGACATCATATTCAATATGTGCTATCAACAATTGCACGGTGGTAGAGAATTACCAGTTCTGATGCGAGAATTCTGGTCATCGGAGATCAATGATGTCAAATTTAAGATCCGGATTCATGTAAACATCTGTACATGCCTTGTAAATTGGCCCGCCATCTGAAGGCTGGTTATGAGGGTGAAACCCACGCTGCTGGCAGTTTCTTTTGACTGACATGCCACCCGGCGTCGTCAACCGAAAAATCCCGTGGGTTCTGCGCAGAGTTAAAATCATGGCAGTTAACAATATGCATATCATCCAGCAAATAAAGCCATAGGTGAAAAGACAGGCTAACCTCGAACCATCTTTTGGAGCCATGACTATTGCAACAGCTTCTGGTAACATGATCTGGACCAGGGGGAAACAAATGAGTGAACCAGTAAGTAGATACAAAGCCTAATGACACTCCACATTTAATATGCTACGCAAGCTCAATAGCCTACTTTAGTGGACGAAAAGAAAGGGAAAAAATATATAGATTGTGTTTAAGACGAGTGTAATTTCAAGAAGCCACATCTTGGAATCGATGGAAGAATAGGAAAGACTGTATGATAGTACGCATGCATGTCTGGTTTGTGAATAAAATCTTCTCTCAGGCGGAGCTTCACTAGCTACTTTAACACAATTGAACCAACTAGTTCATGTCAACAGAAACTTTCTATAGGCAACGAGAAATTTTCTTCATAGGTAAGGTGATGCGAGAAAAGGTCAACTCAAAAGTCAAGAATTTGAAGATTAGGTAAAGTAAATGAACTAAAAATACACACCGTCTGGTGTGTTGACAACCATATTCCAATAGCAAGAGAGGCACAACTATTATTTTTTCCACGTGTACCACCACCTAGCCAATTAAAAGGGTGACAAAGACCAGAAGAAATACACACCTGATATGAGTAATGGGTATGAAGATCGATCGAGGACATGAAACAGGACTGCGAAGGATGCGTCTGAAATTAAACATTGATGAACAATCAATCTCTCAGTCAAAAAATAAAAAAAGTAGGAGCTTCCAATATAATTTAGCAAAACATATGAAAGGTACATGCAGCTGACAATGAACCATGACCAAAGTTTGACCAACAACTGCGAGAGAAGAGAAGATACAAATGACGGAACAAAGTCTTCCCACAAAGGAGAAAGTTATGTATCTCATTATTTGCAAGGAGATCTCATTATGCTGAACCACTGTGCAATGCAATCAGTTTTATCTGTTCATAGCTACATCCAGAAGAATAACATGCAAACAAGAGTGAAGATTCCTCATCCTTCTCGTGATAGGGGAGACCCAAGAAGGAAAATGCATCTGTTGTTAAGTCATCAGATCATAGTGCTTTTTGTGAATTAACATCTGGATGTTTGATGTAAGTGTGGGAAGATACTCAGATTCTAATTAGTAAGTTCTCACATACGCAACAGTTTGAGTTAACTGATGTTCACAACACAACTACTACCAAAGAATTACTCCAGACTGCCTATTTTAAAGCATCCAAACAATGGATCACTCTTTTGTAGCTCGTCTCAGAATCCCAGAAGTGGGTAAAAGCAAACAACTATTTGTAAGCGAATTTCACCCATCAGAAGTTAAAGGCCCTCCAAAACATGTTGTTTGATCTAAAACTCTGGTAGAAATTACATGAACCCCCTTGGATTTTGGCCAAACACACTGATACCCCATCCTTCATTTCACAAAGGTAAAAACATAAATTTCTCCCAACCAAAAGTGACTCTGTATTAAGTTTGCTCAGCTTTCATGTCTTTGAACACATCAACAAAATATATGCACCCTATCTAGCAAAAAAAGTAGCCATATTATATGCACCATTATCCACTCTACCAGACATCTTGACTGAATATAGCTCCAAAATAAGTGGAGCTTTTAACACTTCTGATGGGGGAAAGTTTCTAAAATAGTGTCATTGCCATACAACTGAGGTGCAGAACTTTAAATAGTGCATTCCAAATATAACTTTCTAATGCAAGGGAACCGGATGAATTTACTTCATTTCCTCTACAAATCTGTGAAGACAATTCTGAAGCCTGATCATCATAAAACTCATTATTAGATGGAATATAATCCTTCAGCACAATAATCAATCCACCATAATCATAAAAACTTATTATGATTATGGTGGATTCATTATTGTGCCTAACGAACTTTAATTAGTGTGTTCCTAATATAACTTTCTAATACAAGAGAACCAGATGAATTTACGTCGTTTCCTCTACAAATCTGTGAAGACAATTCAGAAGCCTGATCATCTTAAAACTTATTATTAGATGGAATATGATCCTTCGGCACAATATTGAATCCACCATAATCATAAAAACACAAGGCAAGAAGAGTCCACAGGCACACCACAAAATACTCACATGAATCCACCCTAGTGGAAAAAGAGATTGCTTATCTTGAACTTCAAATATCTCTTCTTCATTTGTGGCCTGGCACTGGTTTTAAACAAATGTCAGCAGGTAAAGAACAAAATATGATCAATGAAAGAATGGTGACACTAAAAATTTCCAAATGCATGCTGCTGACATACAGAATCTGATGTTGATTCCTGCTTTGGAATGATTAGGGCAGTGATAAAGAATTTTCTGTTTTTCTGTAAAAAAGACATGGAGAAAATATTAGCCTCACAAATAGCAAGGAACAAATTGAAGATTCTGCAGTGTTAATACTCACAAGTGAACCTGCAAGGATGCCACACGTTTCCAAATTACGGTCAGTATTGGCCTTAGCTAGTTTCAGAAAGGTATTCATCAATGCCGTTGACTGCATAAGAAAACAGCAGCAAAATCAATGAGCATGCAGAAATTCTCAGTCTGAACTCTCCAGTTATTTACTGACTGTTACAGATTTATCATTTGCAAGGCTATTCTGTCTCTAATTCATACATCACATACTTATTAAAGATCCTATTAACAAGTGCCCTGGAGACTCTTGCTAAAGCATGCCTAATAAAAAAAGTCTCGAGTTCCAAAGCATGAATTACTCATTACTTGATAAAGTCTGCATTGGAAATTCCAACATTTCCTCATTTGCTTACTTAACAACTGCCTCCAAGGCACTCTTTAACACCAAAATCCTTCAAATAAATAGGCCTAAATTGGATAGTCAAAGAGTTTCAGTCACACCAATGGCACTTTCCGAAAAAAAGGGGAGGTTATAAACTATAAGGGAACAATGCAACAAAGTAACCATGAGCAAAGGACTTCAAGACTCACAATGTGCAACTGCAGGGGAGACTCCGAACAAATATAATTATCAGATGCTGGCTTGTCCAAGCCACACTTTGAATCGTTATGTTCGTGAGACACTCCTGGAATTAAATCTTGCACTTCTGCCAGAACAGGAGGAGGAGATGGCTGTCGAATGATATCTGCTTGAACAGTTGTTTCTGTAGTTTCAAAGGAGATCATCAGAGGTTCTTCCTCAGTTTGAGGCACCTTGTTGCCATCATCAACACCGAGATTTGAATCCAAGCTGGATGTTTCCTTTTCCAAGTCAGTGGAGTCCTTCTTAAATGCATGTTTGTCTTCTACAGATGGTAGCAGCCTGCTTCTTGCATAAGGCACAATTCAGTCAAGGGCACAAGTGAAATCAAGATGAGAGGAAAGCACATACATGCTACAATGATCATAGAGCTTACTAGACCTTGAAACCTTTCCACAATGTATAGGTATTTAATGAATAACAGAATAGACATTGAATTCACCGGAGTTCATAGAAGACAAACCTGGGTATTTCAACTGGAGTCAAATCTATGTAGCTTGGATATTGAACCTGGTCATAGGAAAAATCAGCATCCATCAGGATTGAAGAATGAAGAGAAAATGTAAGACCAGAGTTCCATACCCCTTTATCACTCCTAGGTGGCTGCCAGTGCCCGTTAAGTCCATTAGGCCCTAAAATAGAATGCCTGGAGAGAGTCTCCTCCTTCGGGCGCACCATACTAAGTGATCTACAAAACTCAAGAGAAAAAATAAATAAGCTGAAGAAGTCTCTCATTTGACCACCTAAACAAACTTCTAGATTTTTTCATTCATCCTAATCCAGCACACAAGAATGTCTCGAGAATAACAAATCAATTTCTTACATGCTCAACTGGACTACATCTCACAAGAATCTGTACATCAAGTTGAGCTTATCTTCACAAAACTTCCTTATGCATGTCTCATATCTAAGCAACCCTTCATACACGCATTGCAATAGAAGCATAATTTTACCTAGCCAATACATCGAAGAGTGTTTTTAAGAAAATTGTAAGTGTGGCCATCAAAATGATAGCAAGAAAAAAAAAAAAAATACAGGTGGTACTAAGGGACATCAGCAGCCAACCATAAGTTCTCAAATGCCCTGATAAGAGGTGCCTAGTGTGGGGTAGGTCACAATTGACTGACCATCTACAGGACCAGTGCACATCACTTTCATTGCATTAGTGGACAGATTAGGCAGAGAACACAAAGAAAGTGGCCTGGAGACCTAACCAAGAAACCAATGTGGGCACCATCATATAGGAACTGTCAAATCTAGACCATCAACAGTATGAGTTGCTTGCACTAGAAAAGCTCCGCTTAAAAGGAGTCAAGTAAAACTCTGCCTGATACAAAATTCTAACTTAACAAGGTTATCAACAAATCAAAATTAATTTATCTTCCAAAATGTGAAGATGTTACCAAGAAACAACCACTTACAATTTGCGGAATTGCTCATTCACTGGACTGGATTGCAGAGGGGGCTGGATCGTTGTACTTTGATAATTTGATAGTTGAGAAGCTGGTCTTGATACCTAGGATAATGCATAGCATTAAGATCAATGCTCCTTAAATCACAAAAATAGCATCACACAACTCACACAACTGAAGACAGGATAAGTTTGTGGAAGAATAGGCTGCAGTACCACTTTCATGTCGTAATTTGTCAAAGTCTGCTTTCTGACAGGAGTCCATTCCAGAGAATTACTTTGATTACGATAACCCCGGTTATTCATCTGGTTCGCCTGTTTTCTGTTAGAATCATCGAGTATCTGTTGCACTTTGGGCTTTAATTCCTCCAGCTCAGTCAATGCACTTAGAAATTGCTACAAGAGAAAACATAAACCATGTTCACATGTGATCCAGAATGATGCAGTATTTCTCATTTCCACATGAAGTGACATAGGAAACTAGGAACATACCTTTTTCAGTAAAGCCTTCTTGTTTTGTAAAGATGCTCTATAATCTCGATGGCGAGGAATGGTCTCGGAAACCAAACTGATGCAAAAGAATGGAATCATAAATAAAGCTCCAGTGTAGTTTCTTGCAAATATGAGTAAAATTGCTTCTCCAGTCTTCTCATGACCAAATCAAGTATCTATTCACAGGACAGTAACACAGAAAAACAAGGGAAGACATATTGTACCTTGAAAACCTGAGAAGCATAACATACAGATCTACGATATTATTCTCCGCTCGGAATATATTAGCCTGCATGCAATTGACACAGGGGAGATAAACAAGCAGTTAAGAACAAAAATTGATCCAAAAATTTTGTGGACGCAGGATTTAGGAGCCGTAGACTTAATAACAAAGAACTGCAAATTCAGTCACGTCATGTCGCAACAATAATCCACGATATATGCAAGAACAGCAGCATGCATCGATCAAAGAATATGGAGCTGATACTCATTCAAACTCTTAAGTGTTCGGGGTCAGCCAGTCGAAATTATAGAAGATGTTTTAGACATCCAGCAATCTACTGTAACCAATGACATCAAGTAAGACGTTCTCCATCGCATAAACTGCCATGCACCACATAGGGAGAATTGAGTTCCGAGTAACAACGAGAGACTCTATACATAGCAATTCGTCAGATGTAGATCAATCAGACAAGATGGAGCGAGCATGTAACGGAGCCAGATTACCTCAATTAAGCATGTTACTAATACCAAGAGATGAATGGCAAAGCCTGGGAAGCCCAGAGCAGGCTTTGCTGTCTCATTCCCGTCCTAATACATGCCACGACGAAATCTTTACCTTTTACCAAGACCGATCATTATGTGTAGTACCATTGGCAATAATTATCCAGAAACCGACTAACACAGCCGACGTATCAGAAGCTTCGCACCCCCGACAAGGCGTCCTAGTCGCGAAGTGAAACGTAATTCGAAATCCTCCGAGCTTCGAAATTGGCTAGTGAACTCTCATAAAAAGCCATGAGGAACGAAATGCTCCAGAATCTAGAACTAACCGACGACTACGAACTAAGAAACAAGCCTCCGCATCTCTCTCGCCTCGCGTTCGATTTACTCAACAATAACCGAACAAGAACTTAAAAGAGGTACGGAGAGAATAAAAAAAGAGCAGTAGGAATCAACTTCAGCACATCGAGAAGAACCACAAATCGAGCAAGGAAAACACCGCGACGGACCTGCTTGAGGACATTATCGGCGATCCTGAAGTAGTAGCGGAGCGCGATGCGATTGTCGACGTCGAGCCTCTGCGCGCTCGCCGCGATGTTGATCCTCACCGAAGACGACGACGACGACGAAGAAGAAGAAGAAGACCTCATTCTCCCGATCGAATCGATCTCTACCGCGCGAGCTTTCGCCTCCGTCTCCCCTTCTCGAGCGAGCGAGCGAGCATCTAACGGGCGCGGCTCGATTCAGGTCTTCCGGCGGCCGATTCCGGTCGGCGGCGGGGAGCTCGGAGGGCGGCCGTCGGCGGCGGCGGCTGCTTCGGCTCGGAGTGGCGGCGAGAGAGAGAGAGAAGAGAGAGAGAGGGGAGACGGGACTCGACAGAGACGGTGATTTCTGGTTTGGCGCGGGGGCGAATTTGGAAATGCGGCGACGCCATTAGAATAATCGCCGGTTGTTTGGTTGTTGGTGAATAGAAGGGAGAGGGAAATAGAATATGTCGTCATAATGTCGCCCCATCCTCTACATGAGAAGTCAACTTTAATTCGCGTTTTGGATGGCCATAAGCGGTGGCAAAATGAGTATTAGACACAATGATGATCCATTTAAATCATAAATAAATTATATATAAGTCACTTTTTTTAAAAACTAATTAAATAAGTTTAACAATTAAAGATTTAATATAAATGAGTCTTAAATGAGGTCTTAAATGGGTTGGATTTAAAACTCATTTTTAACTAAAACCAAACAATCTCTCTCTTTCCTCTTTAACTTTACAAAACGGGTGGATCGGATTTGGGTCGGATCATAAATGGTCTCACCCAAATCGAATCATCTAACTTGTTTATAAGATCCATTTATCAGTAGTGCAAAATTTTTTATCCCAACCCAACTTATATTTGACCCATTTAACGAAAACCTAAAAAAGCTTTTATATATTTTTTTAAAAATGGTATTACTGAAATGGTTTTATACAATGCTAATTTAATGGATAATTTTTATCATTTTTAAAATAATTATTTAAAAAATCGAATTTTAATTATTTTTTATTTTTAAAAATTAAGTTTTTAATTATTTTTATTTTTTAAGCCTATAGCCAGGCCTTATGCGGGTTCGGGACGCCCCCACGCCGAGTATAGAATAGCGATATCCCGAGTGGGGAGTAGGATACCTTGGGGAGGCCCAGATCGAGTTTGAGGAACGACGGGCGCAGGAGAAAAAGGACCTGATTGAGAGTGGGTTCGGCTTTGATTTTGAGCCGCTTCGTCTGAAAGCCGAAATCTGATGTGCGTCCAACACGAAAGTCGTGCATACACTGTACTCGACATGGAAAAAATAGACAAGAAAGGGACTTTTATATGGTAATGCGGGCCATTACGCAATCCACTTTTATCACTGCCAACTTAAAAAATTGTATGCCACCACCGATTATAGTTGCTCAGTGGTAAATGGGTCACATCCCCCTTCCATGTGGTCATAACTTTGAGCTTAAAAGCAAACCAATGATCAATTTATGCTGTGGGCATTCAATGCATCATGTGAAGAGACTACTAACTTCTAGTGCGCGGATAAGGCTGTAATGGTGAGCTCTTACACATATGATTAAACTGAGTAGTTATGACTTAAATTAAAAATTCCGTAAGTTTCGACCAAAAAAATATATTTACTTTCCATAACAACTATGGGACTCTTATGGCAACGCCCAAATGTGTAGCTACATTGTTTGCCCTACTCACCCCTCTACTAATTAAAAAGAAGACCTTTATCCATGCAAAATATAAATAGCAACCGCAATTGGAGCATCATTATTGCAAGTTAAGATGTTAAAAGCTTAAAAATCGGGGGATTTAGAAAACCTATTGCAAACCAAGTTGACTTACTTTCCTTCCTTCTATAGAAATTCTGCATGCTTTTTCAATTAGCAAAAATTAATTGGACAATGTACTGTTTACACAAATCTTGACATTTCTCCTAAATCTCGTTGATCCCGACTTTTATCAGCTTGATATTCTTCGGTTGTTTGTCAGTCTCAAAACCTTTTGTCTAGTTTTCCTTTTGAGTAATTTGTCTTTCTAGATGTCGATACTAGTTGAAGAGGATGATACTGCTTCTGGCCTAGCCATTCTCTATTACTCCTTCATTCATAGTCAACATTGCTACCCATTTTTCGAGTTTTCTGCTAAATCAGTCCCGACAGTCTGTCAAAATGGAAGAATAGGATGAAGCTGCATCTTGCTTGGCTATTCCCTACAAAATGTTAGGCACATTTTGGTCTGATAATGATATGGCTGTCAAGGAAGGTGCGGCTACTAAAGGTAAACTAAAAGAATGCAAACTCAATCTTTTCCTTCAGCTTCATCATACCCCAAGTTATACTTTCAAGCATTCAAAAACACAATGCAAGGCACATTCATTTCACCTTTAAATCAAAGGTCGAGAAGAACTGGGTCTTGAAAATAAGGCCTTTGGTCCTTTCCTAACCTATTCTTATTATGGGAAATTACTAAAACAGTTCTAAACCTATTACAATTTTTTCAATTCAACCGTAAACCTCTTTTTTTGTACAAATTCAATTCTAAACATTTTGCAATTATATCAATTCAGTCTATCCGGTTAAATTTGGTCGATCGATACTAACGTAGATGCCAGCCAACCATCCAGTAAATTCCGACACTAACATTGCAAATTTTTAATTTTTAATTTTTTGAACTTTTTATTAATTTTTTTTAAAATTTTTCCTTCTTCCTCTTCTTTTGGCTAGTACCAACCATTGGCGAGGCCTCTCCCAACCATGCCAAGGCTCACACCCGCTCGCCCGTGACAACAAGACCTCTCTAGTGGCCAGCAAGGTCACTAGATCAAACATTGGTGAGGCCTCGCCTAGCTATGGTGAGGCTTGTCCTCGCCATCATGACGCTGGGCGAGGCTCGTCCTTGCCATCATGATGCTAGGCAAGGCTTGTCCTTGCTCACCCATGATGGCGAGGCCTTACTAGTGGCCGTGAGGTCGACCTTGCTAATTGTAGCCTCCGGTCAATCCGACAGGAGAAGAAGAAGAAGAAAGAAAGAAAAAATTAATAAAAAATTTGAAAAAAATATTTTAAAAATTGCCATGTCAATGCTGGCTAGCTAAATTTGACTGGATGGACTTAATTGACATTTTTGTAAAAGGTTTAGGATTGAATTGACAAAAAAAAAAGGTTTAGAACTGAATTGCAAAAATTGCAATAGGTTTAAGACTCTTTTAGTAATTTTCTTCCTCTTAGTACTAAAACTATGGAACCTAAGGCCCCACATGGAAATATTTCTGTTCCTTTTCTGTTTCTCGGGAACAGAAATAAAAAAAAAAGTGTTTTTGTTCCTAAAACAGTTTTTGAACAAAAGAACGTGTTTGATAACGTTTGTTCCGGAAATAAAAAATGAATAAAACACGTTTTGTAAATTTTATTCTTTTTTTTTATTTTAATATTTTTATTTCATTTTTCATTTTTTCCTTTCTTTTTTATGTTTTCTTCTTTTGGCCTGTCCCCGGCCTCCGGCGACCGGCCGACGGGGCCGGTAGCCTCGCCCAACCCGGCGAGGCTCGCCGGCCCGGCGAGGTCGCCGACCCTCGATAGCCGATCGTCGGCCAAAGGAAAAAGAAGAAAAGAAGAAGAAAAGAGGAGAGAGAAGATGGAAGTGTTTCTTCAAAATTATTTCTGGAACAAGAAGTAACTTTTTTGTGTTTCTTTTTTTTGCTCCAATTTTGTTCCGGGAACAAAAAAACAAAAAAAGAACAGAAACGCAACCAAACGCGTTTCTGTTCTTTTTTTGTTCCCGGGAACAGAAAAACAAAAAATCTGTTCCAGGAACAGAAATGAGAAGTGTTACCATGCAGGGCCTAACACGCCACCTCACTACTATGGATTTACTTCCAATCCTTAATGGGCACAAACTCGTAGTCCCTCGTGAATG
Source organism: Eucalyptus leucophloia subsp. euroa (assembly GCA_017140325.1). NCBI lineage: Eukaryota > Viridiplantae > Streptophyta > Magnoliopsida > Myrtales > Myrtaceae > Eucalyptus > Eucalyptus leucophloia. Next base: position 10,177,550 of record CM029469.1, on the reverse strand, counting down.
GTTTTTTGAGGAAGCACTATTGAGAGTAGCACAAAATATTGGGATAGTTTTTTGAGTGATGGTGGAAGCAAAAGAATTTGCATCTTACAAAATTGGAAGGTTAAGAGTATTTATCTAACTTAACGTCTCAATTATAATCGAGCACCATTAGAAGCCACAAAGGAAAGGAGCTTTGACTGGATTTTATATATTAGAGGTTGCCCAACTTTCATGAAAAAAAAAATGGCAAATATTTGGGAATTCCTTAAGATTGGGGAACCCTTAAGAAGCAAATGTTTAATTGAATTCTAGTAAAAGTGAATATGAAACTTGATGGATAGAAAAAAAATCTAAGGCTAAAAAGGAAATTTAAATTAAAGTAGTGATGCAGGCATTACCACACTATACAATGTCTATTTTCAAAATTTCAGCTTGCATTTGTCATGCAATTGAAAAGAAAGCAACCGGTTTTCGTGGAAAAATGATAATTAAAAATAGGGTTTGCACTAGGAAAAATTAGATGTTTTAAAACTCAAGAAACATAAGGGTGGACTTGGGTTCAGATATATGAATCGCCTTTGATAAGGCAGAGAAAATGTTCGGTGGTTCACAATCACCACGTCACCCGCCTACATGGCATATATGTACCCATGTGGATCCATTAGTAAAGCGACACGTGTTATTTGAGGTTGGAATAAAAAATTATTATGTTAAGTCATCTTTCTCTCACCTATAGGGTTGGCTGCAAGCGGCGATAGGCTAAGTGAGGCATTAATTGCTCCTCTTTCTCTCTCTCTCTCTCCCTCTCTCTCTCTCTCTCTCTACACACAATCTTTTCATGTTTGAAAATGGAGTTCTCCGTCTTCCTTCCCAATTCTTACTCACCTCAAGCCCTCTCACTCTCATTCTCCTTCTCCTTCCACTTCAACTTCCTTCATCGCCATCCTCGCCCTTTCGGCTTCAACGATAGAAACCGTGAGTGGCTCGGTTTCGATTTCGAGCTCAAGCACATTGCCACTAAAGCGGAAGAAGTTTGCAACTATTGGGTCCTAAGCCCTCTTGGCCTTCACACGCTGCTCGCTTTTTTCATCACCATCATCCCCTTTTCGGCTCTAACGGTTGAAACCGCAAATGGCTATGTTTCAATTTAGGGCTCAAGCACATCACTATCGCAATAGAAGAAATTTGCAACTACTAGGTCCTAAGCCCTCTTAGCCTTCACACGTCACTCGCTTCGTTTGTTACGATCATCGCCTTTTTGGTTTTAGCAATAGAAATTGCAAGTGGCTCAGTTTTGATTTCAGGCTTAGGTACATTGCCACCAATTTTGAAGCAGAAGCGGAAGAAGCTTGCAATTACCAATAGCAAAACTATATGTGGCTTTTCAATTTATTTTCAAGATTTCAATCCTCTCTTGATTCTTTTGTCTTCACGTACCAAAACTTAAGTTTGTTATATTGGGGTTTTTGTTAAGGAAGTCTACACTTTTACCCTTGGCTATCATGAATTAACAGGCTTGAAAGTGCCGTTGAAGAAATCATTTCTGGTATTGAAGAAAGTAAAACTCGTGGATGCAGAGTGAATAAAGCTCTAATACTAAGTCAACCAATTATTGAAGGTTGAGCTAGAAGTTGTTGGCATTATTGGGCATTAGATATTGTTGAAGACCAAGGCAAAGGCCCTCATTTCCCGTAAGCATTTTTATGCTGCTACTTTTATTGATGGCAATTAAGAGTATAATGGATTATTGAAAATGGAAGCTTGATTACTTTTTTGAAGTGATTGTTGCTGAACATTGTGGAATATTGAAGGAGATTGGCATGTTGAACAATTTAAAATGACAATTTTAGTACACGAGGATTTACTCTAAAATGTATTATGGTTGGTTGATTGTTTTGAAGAACATGTGATCTCAATGTGACTTCTACATTGTATTACAATCATTTTGGACTGTACCTCTACTTCTGTTCTGATAAATATAAACTTTGTATTTTTTGCAAGTCAATCATCTATTGGATTTGATTATCCACAGTTTATATAGTCACAATGAAGTGTTTCTTCAAGAGCTTGTCAGGTGAGCATTTCACTCGCACATACATCTTCATTTCTACATGAAATGGCTTCTATAGTCTAGGTGAAGAATTTAAGTTTTGTATTTATTTGTTGATTTATAATTGAAATTAGTTTCCCTTTTTCCCTCTATCAGCAATTCTATTAATGCCCTTGATAAGTTGAGATTCTTGAGTGTTACTAAGCCTATCTTCTTGGAGATATTGGTGATTTGGATATAACAATTAAACCAAATCTTGATAATGGAAATATCATGATAATGTAAGTTTATAGATGAATACGATTTTATTTTATAATAAATGAGGAATTAATAAGATGTGGATGATGATATTTGAGATTTCAAAGATAATGGTATTGGAATGACAAAGGATGAGCTTATTGACCAAGTATTCTCAAGGTGTAAATAAATTATTCTCCCATAGGTACATATTGTAAATGCTTTAACTCGTACGTTGTATCTCAAACTTTTCATTTCCTTTTTTCTAAAAATTTTAGTCCGGCTTAAAAGAATATCTATTATTTTCAGGATTACAAGGGAATGGCCTTGAGGTCGTTGCTGTGAGACTATATTAGAAGCGGATGTTTACAAAATATGATGTGAATAGTATTTTACATCTATGGCTTTCATGAAACCTACTTGCAATCTATCATGACTGAAATAAAGTATGCACACACAAAAAATTACTATCATAACTGAAATAAATTATGCATACACAAAAACTTTTGCACTAACTTACATATTTACTAATATTCAATAGAAAATTTCTAGACCTTCGTAGATAATTCTACTTGTCCTTAAGATAAATAAGTATGACTTATCTCTTTATAATTTAATTTTTTTTTAATTTATCTTTATTCTCTAAATGATGAATTAAAAAAAAAACTTATAGAAGCTGCAAAAGATAATATCATCATCCACGATGTTGATAAAGATTTTGAATTTAAAATCGGTACGACATTTACTATTTAAAATGAAGCGTAGAATACATATAATGCATATGCAATTTGTAAAGGATTTGGAGTGCGAAAATGACAAAAAGCAAACAATAGTAAATGAATATTGTGAACATGCACATTTTTGTATAATTGTGAAGAACATTATTCACAAATTCTACCTCATAAAAAAAGATATATATAGAGGATTGCGAAAAAAAAAAAAATCGAATGAAAGGCTTGCATTAAATTCAAAATTGAATGGGGAGTTTGGGTAGCTGTCAAATTTGAAAAGGTTTATAATCATCATTTTGTTAATGATAAACAAAAGCACTTAATACGGTCATATTGACATATAACAAATACTAATGGAAGTATTTTGACTTCCTTTGCTGGAGTTGGTTTAAGGGCTACTAAAGAGTATTCGTATCTTAGTGGTGAAGCGAGAGGACAATAGAATGTTGGCTTTGTAATACGAGATAAGAAAATAGACTTCATTAATGCAGGGGATTGTCAAAATCTCATTAATTATTTTAATTGCTTACAATTAAATTAAAGTAATTTTTCTTAAACATTTCAGTTGGATTAGGAGCAAAGATTGACCATTTTTTTTTTTTATGGTGTATCCAAGCTGGATTATGAAAGTTTAGAGATGTGATATTTTGATACTACTTACCATATAAATAAATACTATATGATATGTGCATATTTTGTTAACTTGAATTATCATTGAAAAAATATTATATTTGGTTGTACATTTTTGTTGAATGAAACAATTACTTCTTTTGTGTGGGTTTTTCAATCCTTTTAAGAGGCAATGGGTAATAAGCACCAAAGATTATTTTTACTTATCAAGATCATGTAATAGAAAATGCCATTAAAATAGTTCTTCTAGACATTAATAATTGTTTGTGTATGTCATATTGGGAAAAATATTATGCATCATATTATATATATTCTAGGAAAGCGAAGTTTTTGCAATAAAAATTGGAATAAACTTTTGTATAAATGCGACCACTGGTCGTGGTGGCTCCGCTAGATAAGAGCTCCATTGATCATTCCCCAAAGATGAGGGGTTCAAAACCTAGTGGAGGCATTTGGTGTCTTACGTGGAATGTTAGGGTAGTGGGTCCTCTGCTAACGTTCTTCCGAGTTTATTTCGCCGGCTGCCGGCTGTATAGGGGTTCCCGGGTCATCAAATTTTTTTTTTTTATATAAATGCCAATGAGAATTTGAAATAGAAAACATTTTGAAAACTATGCGTCATGAGTGAATGTTGGAGGATAACAAGTGATCGGATAATATGTATCGCCTAGGTTATAAATGATATCTTACATTTGGCTGAAATACTTTTTCCACGGGAATTATATCCACTCAAAGAAGTGAAAGCACTAATAATGTCTTTCAAAATATGGCATGTAAGATTATCACTTTATCTGAATTTGTCAATCATTATGAAAAGTAATCAGAAAAATGCGTAACAAGCTTTGCCATTTTCGGAATTCTCGAGTACTGTTCACTAGATTCTCCCAATTCGGATTCCCGAGTCACTGTTCATCCTTCTAGTGTGTTGTTGATTTCCGTGGTTGTAGGCATCGAAATGCACTGATTTTCAAATGGAAGCTTCAGCTCAGTCCCCTCTTCGTTTCCACCAAATAGTTTCGCAAATGATGACCTACATTCAAAGAAATCATCTGCCTTAAGTTCCGATTTTCTGCCCGGTTTCGCTACTAGTTTTTCGGCTGTTCTTCTGCTCGGTTTGGGAGTTCCAATGGGTGTTTTCGGCTGATTTTTGGAAGAGAGTCTACCCTCACCTAGCCCTCCCTACCCCTTGAATGATTCTGATTGGTTTGAGATAGTTATGGAGTTCCAGTCGATTCAAGTGCTGCACGCGAACTAGTCTGTGCGCGGGTGGGGTTGCTCAACGCTCAATTGCGGGTTGAAAGGAAACGGCTGGGGACTTCGTTCTTCCAAGGTGATTCTCCCATATCATTCTAGCTCGGCTTCCTCTCGGTTCTCGTTTCCCCGGTTAGTCGATCCTTCCTCCCTATAACTGTTCGTCGCTACCGCACCGCTTCTACTCGATTCTCGTGCTAGTATGGATTGCTGTGCTGGTGTGTTTTCTGCTGCGTTTTTGGTATTGGCTAGCTCCTCTGGACTAGGGAAGGGTACTTGGAACTTGGCAAATTCGATCCCTTGCACGCGATGGACAGTTCTTCAGTTGAGTGTGGGATGCAGGCTAGGTGTTTGTAGAAATGTCTGCAAAACTTGTTCTCGTCGGAAACGCTCCTTCTAGCCGTCCTTTGGTTGTTGGCCCATTGGAGCATTTGACCCCCTCTCTTGGTGATGCTTTGCCTTCAGTTCAACCAAGTGTGGGTATGGCTATCTCTTCCGGTTATCCACATCTGAACAACAAGTTGAAAGGCCCATAGGGCTCGTCCTCAAGGCCAAACCGATCCAAAGGAAGGAGCCACAGGTAATCGTTCTCCAAGCATACAGCGCAGCCTCCAGCTGGTCACCATGATGCCCCAGCACATTCTTGGGCAAATGTAGCTCGATTGGCGGTGAAAGAATCCGACTTCTCCTTCGTTCCGCCCATATTTTTGGATGGAAAGGCTGTTGTGAACCTCCCGGATGAAGCCCTTGATGCTATGGACCTGAAGTGGCATGATTGCTTGGTTGGATATCTAGTTGGGAGAAGGAGGCTCCTATTCGGTTTGATGGAGTAAGCGTTGAGGAAGGTGTGGGGCTCCAAGATTGAGGAAAATCTTCGCCGACGATCAAAGATTCCTCTTCCTCCAAATCTCGAACCCCGGGTTTAGGAGGAAAATCCTTGAAGATGGGCCGATGACAATTGCTAGAGTGCCGCTAATATTTTGACAATGGAAGCCTCTCATGGACCTTAAGAGAGAAGACCAATTCGTCATTCCCGTTTGGATTCGTTTGCGGAATTTGCTACTAAAGTGTTGGATGGTGCCGACGATGAGCACAATAGCGAGTGTGGCAAGAAAGCCACTCTATGTTGATCAATGGACCGATCAAATGAAGATGATCTCCTTCACGAGAATTTGTGTTGAGGTCACGACTAATCAGCCAAGAATCAAGACGGCAAAAGTCACCTTGAAGGGTGTTTCTCGGTCCATTAGCATTGAATATGAATGGCTCCCGATTGCGTGTGCAGAGTGCAACGCGTTTGGCCATAACTGTCGTGCTCCTCCTCGGGGACAGAACGCCACTGGGCGCACCCTGAATACAAGACAGCTATTCGTCCCCCGGCCAAACAGCCTTTGATCGCACCTACTCCGCCAGTCGTTCCACCCCCACCGATTGTGGTTACTCCGGATCCACAGAGGACGACCACTCCTCCTCCGGCTGACGATGTATTGGAGCAGGTTGTACGTAGGATAGAAGCTACTCCTGTCCCGCCTAGGGCCGCAGATGTCCCCGTCCTACCTCGGCCGAGTTAGACCTCGGTTCGGCTTCGCTCTCCCGAATTTAATACGAGACCACTCCAAAGCAAAGGATAGTGATCCTCCTCGGCGACTCCAGCTCCTCCGCCGCTCGGGATCAACCTTGGAGAAAGGTGAAGAACAAGAGGAAGAAAAACAAGGGCCCCAAGATAGGAGAATCCTCTCTCTCTCCTCTTCGTGGCCGCTAACTAGGCCTCTTGGGACAGACCGCCCGCCGCGGCTCCTCCTCCTTCCACCTCTACTCGAAAAGGGTCTAGGGGTGCTAATGCCCCACTAAGGTCGTCCTCTCTCTCACGGCTAGGTCTTGGCCGGCCCGTGCCCCGCCTTTGAATGACCGTGGAAAGGATTTGGAAGCGGCTGTCTCCTCGGATGATGATGATATCTCCTCCCCTGGATCACCTTTTCATCCTCCACCCTCTACCGCGACAACAGTAGAGACTATCCAGGACAAGCTTCTGTCTCTTGCCCTTGACTTGGAGCTAGTGGAGACCGTTGGGGCGTCCGGAGCTTCGCGCCGCAAGTCTCAGAAGCAGAGGTAGGCCTTGCTGCCCTTGCTTTTCGTTGTATAGTGTAGTTTGTACATAATTTTAGATGTATTTCAATTATTGGAATATTAGAGGCCTCTTGGATCCTTTGAGAAGAGCCGAGGTTCATAAATGGGCTCTTTCTAGTGGCATGTGCTTGGTTGGGTTATTGGAGACTAAGGTCCAGAAATATCTTTTTGGCTCTCTATCGTCGGTTCTATTATCGAGGTGGACGCGGATTGCCAACTATGATTCTTCTCTAGGGGGCAGGGTGTGGATCGGCTAGGACCCTTCGTTGGTCTACTTTGAGGTGACATCCTCCAATGATCAGGTTATTCATGGAAGAGTCGGCCCAATTTTGACGGGTTCTTGTTGTTGCATCTCGATCGTCTATGCTCAAAACTCTTGTGTTTCTCAGAGACCTTTGTGGGTGGACTTGATCAAGATGAGTTCTTACATCTACGACTTACCTTGGATGGTGGCGGGTGACTTCAACACCTTAAGAGACCCGTCTGATAGATTTGGGGGTTCTAATGCATGGCCACCCTCCTTTGATGAGTTTAATCAGTGTCTGCATCAGGCAGAGATTGAGGATTTAAGATATGTGGGTCTTCGGTTCACTTGGTCGACGTATTCGAGGGCTAATCGGAAAGCGAGAAAGATTGATCGAGTTCTAGTTAACGCTCTCTGGAGCTTGCATTTCTCTTACTCAAAAACTTCCTTTTTACCATCCAGTATTTCAGACCACTCTCCTATGGTCGTCAAGGTGATCCAACCAGTTCTTCGAAGAAAGCCCTTCAAATTCTTTGATTTCTGAATGGAGCACTTATCCTTTCAGGATATTCTTACTCAAGTGTGGGAGGCCTTGGGTGGTGGAGTACCCATCTTCAGGTTGGTTACCAAATTAAAAGCGCTCAAGGGTCATCTTAAGCAGCTGAATAGAGATTCTTTCTCTAATGATTCTTTCTCTAATTTGTCCAAAAGGGTTGCTCAATCCAGAAATGCTCTTAAATTAGTGCAAGTGGACTTTAGCTCGACCAGACCAATGTCTTCTTAGCGAAGCTAGAAAAAAGTCATCGTAGGACCTTCGTTAAGTTGATGAGTCAGGAAGAGGCTTTCTTTGGACAGAAATCCAGAATCCGTTGGCTCGAGAATGGTGATAAAAACACCAAGTACTTTCATTATTCAGTGACTGCAAGGTAGTTGAGGAAGAGGATTATATCGGTTCTTGATAGGAATGGCAACCTTGTCTCCAAGCCGAGCCTTGTTCAGGATACGTTCGTCACTCACTTTAATGAGTCGTTTGCATCACAATCTCCTCCTCTTAAGCTGGCCTTAGGAGACTTATAGAAAGCCATCTAGCGTCCGCTCTCAAAGGATCGGATCGCTTCTCTTGGCCATCCCTTTTCGGAGATGGAAATTAAGAACATTATTTTCTCTCTAGTTCGTGGGAAGGCCCCGGGGCCAGATGGGTTTGGTGTCGAATTCTTCAATAGTAACTGGGATCTTGTTGGGCTTTTGATGGTTGAAGCAGTTAAGGACTTCTTTGTTACGGGGAGACTGTTAAAGGAGATTACTTCCACCATCCTGGTGTTGATCTCTAAGATTTCGAATGCTACCTCGGTAAATGATTATAGGCCCATTGCTTGCTACAATACGATCTACAAATGTATTACCAAGGTCTTAGCCAACCACGTTGCCACAGTGCTTCAGGACACCATAAGCCATTTTCAGAATGCTTTCGTCAAGGGTCGGCGGATTAGGGATAATATTCTCCTAACCCAAAAGTTATTTGCCAGTTTTCACCTTCAGCCATACCTCCCCAAATGTGCTGTGAATGTGGACTTTCAGAAAGCATATGATACGGTGGATTGGGATTTCCTTGAATTGGTTCTTTGTGCTTTTCGGTTCCTAAACCATTTCATTCGTCTTATTATGATATGTGTTCGTACACCTATGTTTTCTATCTCCTTGAATGGGGATTCCATGGATTCTTCTCTAGTAGCCACGGCCTTCGATAAGGTGACCCCATGTCTCCTTATCTTTTCACCTTGGTTATGGAAGTCTTCTCAGAAATCCTCACTTCTCGTGCGGAGCAATCGAGTTTCAATTTCTCTTAGAGATGCAAGCCCACTCGTTTATTTCACATTTTCTTTGCGGATGATGTCTTCCTCTTTTATCGTGCGGATATAGCCTCCATCTTGCTTCTGAAGGATGGGCTAGATACCTTCTCAGAATAGAGTGGACTCAAGCCGAACAATAGCAAAAGTGAGGTATTTCTTGCAGGGAGATCGGATGACTTGAGGAGTCAGATCAAGGATACCCTTGGATTTATGGAAGGAAAATTGCCAGTTCGTTATCTAGGAGCACCTATTATATCCTCAAGGCTCGGCAAGACAGATTGTGTATCCTTAGTCGATCGCATAACGGCTAGGATGCAATCCTGGACTCATCGATTTATCTCCTTTGCAGGGAAAGTGCAACTTATAAGGTCAATGCTCAATGCAATCCAAGCCTATTGAGCTAGTGTGTTCATTATTTCTGTGGCAGTCCTTGATCATATTAAGCAGATCCTTAGACAGTTTCTATGGAAGAGGCTCAACTTTGGTAGGGGAGGAGCTAAGGTTTCCTGGGAGGATGTTTGTCTTCCAAGGAAAGAATGGGGTCTTGGGATTCATAGACTGCGATAGTGCAATAAGGCGGCGATGCTTAAGCACATTTGGATCCTCTTCACGGATAATGAGTCTTTATAGTGCAAATGGATACACTATACTTTTCTGGGAATGACAAACTTTTGAGTGGCTAAAACGCCGGACTACTGCTCGTGGGCTTGGAAGAGGATCCTCCACCTAAGATCCGAATTCCGCCTCAATTTCCGCTGGAAAATTGGAGATGGCCAGGCGACATCCCTTTGGTTCGACAATTGGCATCAGAGAGGTCCGCTGGATCTTGTTTGTTCATAGGAAACTATCTCCGTTTCGTGGCTTCCTTGGTATGCAGTTGTAGCAGACCTATTCTTTTCGGTGGGTCAGGTTTTGAGGTCATTGATGGATTCCTAGAACTAGCCCCTTCCACTTTTCTCAGGGGTTCCGGATAGATTTATATGGAGTGATAATCCGTCCGATGTCTTTTCGATCGCCTCAGCTTGGCATATCCTCAGAAGAAGGAAAGACAGGGTTGTATGGTCATCCTTTATTTGGAACAAGACCATCACTCCAAGATACCAATTCAATCTCTGGCTAATTACAAAGAACCGGCTTCCTACCTAAGCTTTTCTTATGTCTTATGGGAGAATTTGGAGTGAAGTTTGTGCCTTTTGCAAGCTCATGCCGGATTCTGTTGACCACCTCTTCTTCGGTTGCTGCATCACGGCTAGTATGGCTTACTTTTGAGCGGCCAAGTGTAATCTCCCATGGAGAAATGGGATTTGGATGGAAAATCTTCATTGGACGATGAGATTCCTCTCAGGTAAGGATTTCTATCACTCCATTGGTCGATTCTCTTTTGGTGCTCTATGCCATCTCATCTGGAAGTATAAAAATGACATTCTCTTTAGAGAGCATCCAGTCGTGGTTGTGGCTATCAAAAAGCATCTTATTAAAGTAGTGAAGGATAAAGCCTTAACCTTTAGAAGCGTGGAAGATTGCCCGAGAAATAAGAGGTTACAAATGAACTGGGGCCTCGACCCTTCTATCTTCAGCCCTCCTGTGTCGACTGCCTAGGTCGCATTTGTCTAGCCTTACAGGTGCTTTCTCTTGCCGTTATCGTCTCTCCTGGCTTGGCTTGGCTAGCGTGCCACCTCCACGGGGTTTGCCTTGGCTCATCGATGTCTCGCATTTAGGTGTTCTCTGTTGGCGTTGGTTGTTTTGGCAGGTTGGTCTTCCTAGCCCTGCGTGGCCCTTTTGGTTAGTCTGGTTTTTTTAGGTGATTGTCTCGGCCTTGCGTGGCTGTTTTTCTTGGGCTTATGTTTCGGCCCTTGCTTGCTTAGACCGCTTTGCGGTGTTTTTTGCGTCCGACACCCTTTCACTCAATTAGACGTTGTGTCTTGTTGAGTGCAAGTTTCGTGGTGCTTGATCTTGTATATTTGTTGGTTAAAGCTCAATATATCATTACCCTTTACAAAAAAAAAAAAAAAAAAAAAGCATAACTTTGAAGTTATTGATAATTTTGAGTATGCTCGATGAATGCCGCGGATTATGGTTAAAAATAATGAAATATTAAAACATATTACACATGTCTACACCTATGTCATTTATAGAAGTTTAAGGATGAGTTATTGCATTATTTGTCTGGATATGTTCTTCGATCTGAAACTGATGGATTGTTGCACATTTATATATTGGGAGTTGAAAGTAGTGAAAAAAAAATAATGTCCATTTTTGTCTAGGCAATACTACCATTATACGTAATGCAAGGATGCTTGTGTAAGCATACTTTATGTATCTTAACACATGTTGTAAATATTACAAGCATTCCATTATAATATATTTTACAGAGGTGGACAAAAATTGTGAAACAAAGTAGTCATTGTAATGATATTGGAGAAAACTCTTGTGACACGAGAAAGTCAATGACATTCTGCTTGAAGAGATTACTGAAATTGATTTTCGATATTATGAACATCAGTGCGAATCATGATATTATGGAGAAGATCAAAACTATAATATTGATGGATCTTTACTCTCGTATTATGAACAAAATGCAATTTTTCACAAGTAACGATGATGTTAATTCTTTGCTAGAAAATGATGAATCTAAATATGCAGCAAATTGTGGAATTAAAATACTTGATCATCTTCAAAGAAGACCAAAAGATGTACCAAATACTTGGTTGAAGAGTGCTGGTGAGAAGTAAAAGAAAAATGAATCATCATGCACAAGATGCACCTCAAACTAGATGCGTGATATGATAAAAGCATTTTCTTTCTTTTTTGTGGCTCTAATATGATTGTATTTAATGTTGTACATGGCATGTTGTGAGAATGTACACCATTTTTTTTATCTTGTAGTTTTGACTAATTCTTGTGGTTTGAAATTCGTCCTTTTTCTTTTTGGTAGATGAAGACAACAACCGTTAGTTGATGGTGTTTTATGACATCAACAAAAAGCAGGATTCTTAGTTCTTCTATTTTTGCATGATGAAAGCAATTTCTTACAATCAATACTTAATATGTACTCAATTTTGCTGGGAAAAGTGTTTACAAAGTCCTAAACCTTTTGTATTTGTGTCAATTTAGTCCTAAACATTTTTACTTAGTGTTGATTCAATCCTTTCCATCCAATTTTGGCCAGATTTTACTGACTAGACGTCGGCTGACTAACGTGGCTTGATCGGTGCTGATGTAGATAATTTTTAATAATATTTTAGCATAATAATGCTTCAAGTGTCATAATTTAGCACAAAGGAACACTTAAGTGTCATTTGAAGAAAAATAGATCGCTTAAGTGCCACTCCAGCCAAAGTTCGGCCAAAACACTGGCGTGTCAATTTTCCGGCGAAGCGAGTGCAAAACGACGCCGTTTGCATGCTGACGTGGCCAAAATGTGCAAAAATAGCGTCATTTTGGGCTGACATGGTAAAAAAAATAATATCTAAATTAATTAAATTAAAATTAGTTAAAAAATTTTAAAATAATAATTTTAATATTAATGGATAGGGTCGGGCGGTGGTTGAGGGGCTTAACCCTCGGCCGCCCCGGCGATCGAGGGGGGAGGGTCGACGGGGCCCGGCGACCCCGGTCGACCAACGGCAAGGGCTCGCGAGCCCTCACCCCAATCCGGGGTGAGGGTTGCAGCCCTTACCTAGATCTGGCGAGGTTGGCGGCCCTCGCCCGCAGCCCTCACCACTCACCACAAATCCGGTGAGGGTCGCGACCCGACCGACCCTCCCCCTCCGTCGCCAGCCCTTCCCGACTACGGCGGGAGGTAGTGAATGAGGGCTCGGTCGCCTCCCCCCTACCTTTTCTTTTTTCTTTTTTTAATTTTTTTAATTTTTTAATATTAAAATTATTATTTTAAAATATTTTAAATAAATTTAATTTTAATATTTTTTTACCATGTCATCCCAAAACGACGCCATTTTTGCATTATTTGGCCACGTTAGCGTACAAAATGGTGTCATTTTGCACTCGATTAACCGGAAAATTGACACGTCAGCGTTTTGGCCGGAGTGGCATTTAAGTGATCCCCTTCTCTCCAATTTTGGCACCCGAGTGTCACTTTCGTAAGTTATGGCACTTAAGTGTCCCCTTGTGTCAAGTTATGGTACTCCAGGGGTCCGTATGTCTAATATTATAATTTTTTTGGAATTTTTATTCTTTTTTACTTTTATTTTTATTCTTTTTTTCTTTTTTCCTTCCCCTCCTCCAACCGGTCACTAGACCTCGCCGATCGGCTAGAGGCAACGGCCGACGAGGGTGAACCTCGCCGCCCAACGCGAGGCCGCCCTCGCGACCACTAGTGAGGTGGGCAGTGATTGGCTAGAGGAGAGGAAGGAAAAAGGAAAAAATCAAAATAAAAATAAAAAATTCAAAAATATTTAAAAGTTGTCCACATCAGCACCGATCAGCCACGTCAACTGATTAGTGTCCAGTCAGCAAAATCCGGCCAAAATTGGCCGGAAAGGACTAAATCGGCACTAAGTAAAAAGATTTAAGACTAAATTGGCACAATTATAAAATGTTTAGGACTTTTTTTAACACTTTTCCCCAATTTTGCCCATTAGAGAGCATATTGGTAATAATTATTTGTCGCACATTTCTTCACTAGACAGATTTAGGTTTGTCTTACCCAATTTTAGCGTGTGTTCGCAACCGGATTCTCTCCAACATAAGGTAAGAATCCTTACTCTACTCTCGTTCACTTTAGGAAGTTTGTGCCATTTTTGTGGATCAACTTATATGAACTAAACTCTCCGTGAAATCAGAATTATGGATCACTAGACACCGAGTCCAATTCGTGGTTCATGGGGCCGTATGGCTACATTGCTCCAAGTACTTAAAAAATTAGTGCTTCCTAGGTCTTCGCTGTTTTATTCCAATCTAAATTTTTATTCTTCCTAATACATGAAAAAATAGTACACGCTCTTCTTACTTGCTGCTTTAGTTTCTCTCATGGTATGCATATTCCTTGAAGGCAACTAAGCAAAGTGATGTTTACAACATGAAAATTGAGTTGATGGAGCTTGTCAGCAGGAATATGCCAACAAATGCATCTTTCAGTTTAGATATTGACATGGTCACATGGGTGGAGACACATATTAAGATACATGGTTTGGCTCTGGAAGAGTTGGTAGACCCCCCATTGAGTCCGCTTTTAGTAGGAAAGAGAATGTAGCTTTTCAAGTGATCGAAATTGCAATATGGTACACAAAAACTACCCCACATGTGAGGCCATCATCCTAGCAAGCATGCATCTCCTTTTTCATGTATTCAACAATAGGATGATGGATTTTGAGAAGAATAGTCTCGATCTCTACTTAGAGGATGGACGAGCCAATTGATTAAGTTGTATTAGAGTAGCTGACCAAATCGACTCTCGTGTATGTAGTGGTTTGACCACTTGGCTCTCGAGAGTATGTACTAATCTAGGTGAACGATTAATTAAGGGTACCGTTGATTCTCTTTGTATTTGAGGAGAGATTTCATGAGCAACCGATCTTATATAAAATTGTGTTGGCTCCTAAAAAACCTATACGATCCAGGCAATCAATTTCACGAAGAGTTTGATTCGAGTTCTTGCAGCTAGTAATATCACTTAACAAGCCTTGCTCTATTTGTGCTTGCAAATCCATAACAAAAGGTAGATTGGCTTAATTTGATTATCAAACATGGTTTCCATATCTTAATTGCCATTGAACTTTTCTTTGTCAAGGTTTCTTTGCACGTTCTCTTTTGTTTCAAGTCCTTTTCTTGTTGTGCATAGTAATAGGGTAATCAAATTGAGTCAACCCGATATAGTACCAATTTCGAACTCGAGTTAGATTTAACTAGATAATGAAATCGAAATCAGTTGAGCCAATGCCGAATAATGATTGATCATCTCTATATATTCGCATAAAAATAGACAAACATTCATAAATTTCTTTAAAATCATAATAGAACAAGTTCTACATAACCATCAAAATTGACTCCTATAATTACCTATATAATAATATGGATATCACAATTCCAATAAGATAAGATATGATAACTCCATATAATATTATTATTAACATAATTAAGCTTATTTCTCTTCTAATAAACGTCAAATCTCCTTAATGATTGCCAATTCTTCATTTTCGCTTGATGTCTCTCCAAAATTGTCTACGTCCACATTTTTGGGTGAATAAATCCCGCATTCCTCAATATAATCTTCAACCCATTGCACAAACCCTCAATTAGTGTAAAGCAATATAAAATATTATAAATGTCACTCCATGCACAATATGGTAAATTAATATACTTACACGACAAGTCGAAGGATAATATAATCTTTCTCGATTAATAGGATTATTTTGCCATTTTTTTACCATGCATAATTTCCCTTGAAGACATGGACATATCTTCGATGAAAAATCAACTGAACAATTCAAAAATCGTCGAGATGTCATATTAAAGTAATAAAATCATATAATCAAAATTAGATTAGATTTAATCGACAAAAGTAATCCAAGCAACAGTTTTGGAATAACAAATAAATGTAATAGATAAGCAACAAGCTTTGTAACAAAACTAGCAACAACCTTTTTAGTTTATTTAACAAAACCACTTATCTGCCAAATATTTATAATAATAAAAAAAAAAAACTTATTAGCAGGTCACACAACTAAAAACTAGCAAGCTACAAAAAACTCTTATTATCAATCGTGCCTATGTTATTATCTTATTAAGGCAAGTGAGTTTAATCAAAACTTTGATCTGACCAAAGGGGTTGAACTCCATCTCTGGCCAAGCCAGTCCTCGGTGTTGTTATACCAACATTGGCCGATCTCCATCTCCACTGAACAACACCTAATTACTCATTGGTCCATCACCGAACCAAACTTTGTTGATGGTCACAGGAAAAAGCCAAAACAAAGTAAACCCAAAGTCGGAGAAAGTGAACTTGGTTCAAGCATTTCATTGAATAGATGGTGGACGACTCGACTTGATTGTTTAGGTTTAATATTTAGATAACGATTCATGCTAACTACATATAAATAGCATAGACATCACATTTTGGGACACGACACTTGGATTTTCATCCTTAAATGAACGGCAGTAGCGCAAGGATTCTTACTTTGTGTGGGAGAGAATCTAGTCGTGATGGCAAGGAAAAATGCTAATCTATGTAGTGAAGAAACGCAAGTGACATATGAAGGCAAAGGGACTCGAGACCCAACAGTCGCAAGCTTCTTCCGTTTCTGCTTCAAAATTGGTGGCAACGTGTCTAAACCCAAAATAAAAAATAAGCCACTCTCGGTTTCTATTACTAGAGCTAGAAAGGCGACGACCATGATGAACGAAGTGAGCGTATTGTGAAGGCTACGAGGGCTAGAGACCTAACAGTTGCTAACTTTTTCTACTTCGGTGGCAACATGCCGAAGCCCAAAATCAAAACCAAGCCACTCCTAGTTTCTACCGCTAGAGCCAGAAAGGCAACAACGACAACAAACGAAGCAAGTGGCGTGTGAAGGCTGAGAGGGCTCGAGACCCAGCAATTACAAACTTCTTCTACTTCAATGGCGACATGCCTGAGCCCAAAATCAAAATCGAGCCACTCACGGTTTCTACCACCGAAGCTAGAAAGGCGACGATGGCGACAAATGAAGTTGAAGTGGAAGAAGAATGAGTACAAGAGTGAGGGGGTTGAGGTGAATAAGATTCGAAAAGGAAGACAGAGAGCTCCATTTTCAAACGTGAAAGACTAAGAGAGAGAGAGAGAGAGAGAGAGAGAGAGAGAGAGAGAGAGAGAGAGGAGCAACTAATACATTTGCCCAACCTACCGCCGCCTGCAGCCAGCCATATATGTGAGAGAAAGATGAGCTTGACCCATTAATTTTCTATTCCAATGTCAGATGGCAAGTGTCACTTTATTAGTGGATCCACATGGGCACGTATATGCCATATAGGCGAGTGACATGGTGATTGTGAACCACCGAATATTTTCTTTTAAGCATGGAAAATGACTCACTCTCCATCCTCTTCATAGAGTCGGATTCTTAAATGACTACATTTTCTTCATTGTGGTTTCTAGCATGCTAGAAAGGGAGCTTATGACATTTAAATTTTAGTATATGAAGTTAATATTTAATTGACTTGGAGTTTTGAATGGCATGCATGGTATATCAAGTGAGTCGCTAATTTTGTGACGTGTGGAAACTTCGAAGGATAAATTGCCATACTCGTAATCGTCGGGATTGCATTGCATTAGCATTAAATTAATATAATGATGATATCTAGGTTGATTTTATAGAGTGGTGATTTAACACATATTGTCGTAGTAACTATTGACGGAGACCGAAATACTTTGATCTGCGTATTGGATCATTTTTAAGTTCTAAATTTACTAAGGTGACATTTTCATAACATCCGGTCTCTTTTGCTGAATGTTTTAGCGGGTTAAAAACATTTTCTACATTATCAGTATATAAAACAGACGCTAATTCCTTCATTTATATATTGAATACAAGATATATTAGTAATCTATCAATATATCTACTCTAGAATTATATAGTTAAACCATTTGTCATTTTTAATTTGAACACCTCTTTTCATTCTTCACCTAGTATTTTTAATCCCAAGTCATCATTATTTTCAACCTTGATTAGTTGCTCTTATCCCTTTGTAACTCTTGAGTAGTTTCCTAAATTCATCGCTTACTTTTCGATTAAAAGTATTCATGTTATTGAGAAAAAAAAAAGAATCAACTTGTTCTTATAAATAAAAGAGATCCCTCATCATATTTCTCTTCAATTTTCACTTTTCGTTGAACAGAAGCAATGATTGGACACTTGTGTTATTAATTTTTTTTTTTGTTTCATCTTTCAATTGTTTACAAGGAAAAATAATATGCTTCATTACCTTTTTATCAAATTGGTTTTGTTGATTTAGTGTTGGCCGACCAAATTAAAGTTGGACCTAGAAATCACATTCTTGTGATTATGACTTGGTGTTGGCCGACCAAATTAAATTGCCTATTTTGATGAGTCATCAATTTCCAATCAATACTAATCTCTGTTTTGGTTATCGATTTCTAACTATTGCGTAAAATTAACCAATTATCGATTCTAGTTAACTACCTCACTGATTTTCAAACCGATTTGATTTCCTAACCAACTCATTGATTATTAACCTACTGGCTGATATCCCCAAGTTATCGATTTCTAAGTGCCAATTCCAAGTTATTGTTTTTTATATGCCAAACATCAATTTCAAAGACATTAATTTCTAACAATAGTTGCCCATTCCAAAGTTGTCCATTTATAGGTGCCTCCAATTATTCAAGAATGGATTGGCGAGAAGAAGATGATGGATATATGAAATTATTCATTTATCATTACTCACATGAGAGATGGCAAGCTATTATGAACGGACGAATTTTGTGTGAATGATGCTATGTGATGAGCACCTTTGCCACAGTCTATTTGCCAGAGAGCGAACTGTTTTATCTAAGTATGTGACGAAGATTTTGGGAAAAGATATGTTCTACTAGTCTATTTGCTAGAGAGCGAATTCTCTTATCTAAGTACGTGAGGAAGACTCTGGAAAAAGACATGATCTACTGTCTAGAGATGAGTCTATAAAAGGTAAAATGGACGTGTATGTCAAACAATTTACACATGATGTGAAATGGCTTGTATAGCCGATATGACTTGTATAAGTAAGTTTTTGGTGTAGGATCAAGGTTGTAGTACTGGCAACCGACTTGACTTTCTTCTTAGGAATAATGCATTGTAATATGTTCCTTTAGTACTTGTATTAATACTTGAAAGAGGGAAGTCAAAGGAAATATGCATATGTAAATTAGTAAAACTTGTAAAAATTTTGTTCTCGTATGACGTAATTATTTTATTGTGCTCCTACATGCTTAGAAGAAATGATTACTATTACAAAAAATCTCAAACTGATAAATCTATGACCAATCTACCCTAAACTAATTTTTTGATCATCAAGAATCTCAAATTAATATACTTGTAACAAATTTATCCTAAATTAATTTTTTGACCACAAAAAACTCAAAACTGATACATTTGTAATAAATTTTCCCTCCATTAGTTTCCATTAAATTGGATTAATACCATGAATTACTACAAATCGGTATACATGTGATAAATTGAGGGTAAAATCTCAAACTAGTACACTTGTCAATTGCCACGTATTATCCAACTCAACAATTTAACAATATAATTTAATGAAAACTAACGGAAGATAAATTTATTACAAGTTTACCTATTTAAGGTTTTTCATGGTGAAAAGTATCAAAAAAGTCATAAACCTATGGTCTTAATGCTAATTCAGTCTTGAACATTTCAATTGGATCAATTTAGTCCTAAACATTTTTATATTTGTATCAATTCAATCCTTCCGACCAATTTTGGCCAATCAACGTTGACATGGAGCTGGCTAGTTGACGAATGCTAACACAACAATTTTAAAATAATTTTAAAATTTTTAAAAAAATATTTCAAATTTTTTTTTAATTTTTTTCTTTTTTTTCTTTTTACTTTCCTTTTGCTCTTCTTCTTTTTGGCCTTCTTCTCTTGCAATGGCCAACAAGCCTTTGGCAGCTTGCTAGTCACTGATAAGGGTCTTAAAGCCCTTGATGATGAGCAAAGAGGGTCGCGACTCTTGCCCATCATCAACGAGGGTTGCGAAGCCCTCGCTTAGTGGTTGACAAGCCAAATGTGATAACTTTACAAAAATAGAGTTATTTTACCTATTTTAGACAAAAAATAATGCAATATCTATGAGAAAATATTTGGAATTCCTTCTTATTATTTAAATTTTCCTTGTTTATGCAAATTAATGAGATATGGAGAAGATAAGGAAAAAAATGACAAAAATCAGGAATTTAAGTCAAAAGGCATTGGATTCCCTAATATTATCTGCAAGCGTTGGGAGATAGATATCAAATCAAAGATCCTTTGATTTACTCCTTAATTTTATGCACAATTGCTTGGAGATAAAGATCTTGGATATATCCTATAAATATGAGAATATCGAGAGCTTGAGGGAGCAACTAGGTTTTTGTTAAATCATTTTCATTATTTTGAGAGTTTTTCAAATATTTTGAAGAGAATACAAAAGTGGTTATAGAATTCTTATTATTTGATTCAAGATGCTATGTTTGATTTATATTTTTATTTCGTCTTCTACTATGTTCTAATTTTCTTTTGTTAGGGCTACGATATAACTTAACAATGATAATGTGAATTTCATGATTTTTATATTATGCAATTGATTTCATTCGTGTGAATTATATATTATTATGCGTAATGCTTTTGAATAACTGGCCACCACTTGAATGATCAGATGTGCATATTTAAGACGGAGAATTGATAATATGCAATTACTCATTATAATATATAATTATGATTAAACGTGAATATAAATATACGCGTTATTTGTGTAACTTTTGATGATAAGGTGATCTAAAAGACTCATTGTAAGCTAGGAATATTCATAATTTTTAATACACTTATGTTTATTTTAATTCATATAAAGATATAGTAAATTAATAAACTAAGTAGGTTTGCTATACTAGAGATAGGTCAATAAACAAATTAGGAAATTTCACTATCACATGTTTGATATCGTTCTTGTACTCACAACAATATGAAATTCATATAACGTGGTTATGGTAAAATTGGATGCTCTAACATATTTATCTGATTGATTTGCTGCATTTAGTCTCCAAATTTTATTTTTAATTTATTCTCAATTATATTTTGATATGTTAGATAAATTTTAGAATTAATTTATTTTAGTATTTAATTAGTTTATTAATCATTGATCTCCATAGGATGATACTCTTTTTTATCATTATATTACTTGTTTGACACGTTCACTTGCGTTTAGAATTTTACGAACAGAAGGCTTGCCGGTCACTAAAGGAGAAGAAGGCCAAGAGGAAGAAGAGGAAAAGGAAAAAGGGAACAATTATTTTAAAAAATTATTTAAAAATTGCAACGTCAACATTCGTCGGCTAGCCGGAATCACTGAATTAGTATCAATGTGAAATAAATTTAAGACTAAATCAGTCTAATTAAAAGGTTTAGGACTAAATCGATGTCATAATTTTATGACTTTTTTTATACTTTTCCCATTTTTCATAATATTGACGCTAAAAGAAAACTAGATAACTTAACAAAAAATTTCATATTATACGTGACATTTAGGAGGCTTCATAGAGTTAGACTCTCGTGGGGATTGAAAAGTTTACTAAAAGAGAAGAGATGCAATCTCTCCTTCTATTATGTGTTCAGTGGGCGATGTGGAAAAAATTTGCATCAATACAAGACAAATGGCTTCTAGGAGATGCGATTTGGGGGCCAACAACATGAGTGAAGCTACTAAAGATGGATGACCTTATTACTAAGGCTGAATCAAAGTGGAATGAACAATTCCTGCATAACTTATTTGATAAGCAGCTAGTGAATGAAATTCCCATTGTCCCTATAAAGTCTCTATCGCCGAAGGATACATTGATGTGGAGCAACACTAAATCAGGTTGCTGTACCATCAAAAGTGCTTACAACAGCAATAAAGAAGCCCTGGACAAACCAGATCAGAATAACACCCCCCCCCCCAAACACCCTTCTTCCTATAAGACTCCCAGGATTTTACGGAACAAAATTTGGCAATTAAAGACAATCCCCATGATAAGTTTTCCTATGAGGAGTATGCCAAAATGCTCTACTCACAAAGGAAAATTTATTCAAAAGGAAAGTCATTGTTGCACCTCGCTTTGAGCTATAGGCAGCATTGTTATGGCACGTCTGGAGAGCAAGGAACGATTTTGTGTTCCGGCGGAAACGACCAGACCCAAAGGCAGCTCCTGGAAGCATCGCTTGCATTAGATCGAAATATCGAGAGAATATCATCTACTGGAAGAAGAAATTTGAAGAGGACCGAGCCTCACCTCGCCTCAAATCTGGAGACCATCGAAGCTGGGTCGCCTGAAAATTAATATCGATGGCTCGTTCGCGGAGGGCACTGCTGAAGGTGCAATCGCATATGTCGTTGTGGTCACTCAGGTCCTCTCGTGGATGGTTTTGCTCGGTCTGTGAAGGTTGCTTCGGCATCGCAAGTGAAATCAATGGCACTCGTCGAAACCCCAAAGCACTTCTGCGACCAAAAAGAAGCAAGTTTGGTACTTAAATCAGACTGTTTTACACGGTGGGCACAAAGATTAGTGGTAAGGGAATTGGGTCAGTGGGACATTTAATTTCAAGGTTCGACTCCTATGCTTTGCAAATAGGTAGAGCAAAAATATGAGGGAGAGAAAAGTTAGAGTAGGATGGACGAAAAAAAGTCAGATTATTTCGATTTGATAAGTTCCCTTACTAGTTCTTTTTTTTTTTTTTTTTTGACAAAGTTCCCTTACTAGTTCGAGCATAGACCACTTGAAGTGGGATGTGAGAAGACTAATTGAGGAGGACTGATCTGTTATTGCATTTTGCAAATTTAAAAGTTGGCCCATTGATCAAGAGAGTCCAACCGGGTCACCAGCCGGATGAAAGCCCAACAAACGAAAGCCCTGTCCAGAACCGGAGGCCATTTAGGATTTACTTTGCCCAAAGGCTCCAAATTTGTACTCTCGACTTTTTATCAAGTTAACGCCAAACAACAAAATCCTCTTCTTGTCCTGCAGGTTGCCTCGGGTTTACGCCATCGGCTTCCGACTGTACGGCAGTTCACGGGTCACCAAAAACAAAAAAAAAACAAAAACAAAAACAAAAACAAAAACAAAATCCTCTTCTCTGAATTTGAAAAACGAGTGTAATCTTTATGTGCCACGTACAACTCTTTATGCTAGTACGATGCCCCGTCTTCTTGACCACGCCAATCATAACTATCACGTTCCTTTGCCAAGTCAAATTTGTCTTTCAATGATGTATTCCTCCCTAATTAAGCGCGTCTTAGTCAAAATTCAAAATCCTCTCTATTGGTATTCTCTAACAATAACGTGAATCTCATGTATAATCCCTATTTTAAGGAGAGGGCGGCAGCTAGGTTCACGACCATGTCAAACCTCGATCACAAGAATGCCTGTTTTTTGTCGAATCCTCTGGTGTCTATGTTCAGGACAACCTTTTGTAGGAAAGTCAAAGTCGAAGGAAAAAATGAATTGTTAGTTTGACTTTGGCCTAGCTTTAAAAACCATGTTTTATTTAGTGGTTTGAATTAGTTGATTTGGAGTAGAAGTCGCGATTCTTGAAAGAACAGCTTGAGGTTGCTTTCGACTTGGCTACTCCTACATTGACCCTGACCTAAAGCATTTTTGGTGGATTCTGGATCGAACGCCTTCCAAGTTTCGACCCTATAAAAAGTCAGGATCAAAACTACCGTAATTATAGTTTATGACACGAAATTGGTTGAGATTGTGTTTATCGCCGATTCATATGAAAGGAATCAAAGATACGATGTGAATTTAACGGAAATTAGGGTTCCGTTTGTTTTGCAAAAATAGATGATTTGAAATGTATTTTTTTTTTTAAATGATCAACTGTATTACTTACGAAAATAAACAAACGAAAAAATATTTTTATCGTTCACAAAAATATTTAAACATGCATTATTGTTGTAATGAAATCTTCTAATGATATAAATAATTATTTTTAAGAAAATACTTTTTAAATTATTTATTTTTAACGAAACAAATGAAATAGAATTCTAAGCCCATCATCAACGCTGTTGACCAAAAGCCCCGTTCATTTCATCATGTTTTTTATGCGCTCATAGTTTTCTTCCACGTGCTTCCTCCTTCAAAGGTGATCTTACTACGATGTTTTTTACGGCGGCGTGCAATTCAAGTAGTCTTTTTGGTATACATTTAGGGAGAGGCAGTCAAGTCCGATGAAAATTTAGTAGGACACGAAGGTCTGCCGTCGGGGCATAAACAATTCCTAACTTCCTAATGAGATTGCTCATTTCATAGTTTAATTAATTCATCATAGAACTACGGACAACTCCATTAAATTATGTGATTTCTTTATAGCAATAGAGAACGAGTCCTGGAGATTTGGCGAGGGACGGCACAAATACTATACAAATTTAACTTATAATAAACTTATTCGATTTTTTTTTTTTTGAGAAGAACACTAATAAGGATAATCATACAATCGATCCTGAATCTATTATATGGATGATAATTTAATCTCGAACTTTTCAATTTTACTAAAATAGTCATAAACCTTTATGCGAAATTCCAATGTAATCATTTCAGCTAAATACTATTAGAAATAGCCAACATGGTGTTGAGTCATCGTTGGCTGTCCTTCATGAACAATTTGTAGATTGTCAACTCAGCAATTTCTAACTTGGAATTTCGATAATTGTTTAGGATTATATCGATGAAATTGAAAAAAGTTTAATATTGAATTAGCATTTGTATTGCAAATTTATGATTAGATAGTAATTTTCCTTATGCTAATATGACGTAATATTTTCGTAATTTGATGGATTGGACCAAAAGATTTCCCTCATAGTTATTGATGTACTGTCACTGATATTGGATCGAATGCGTTCTCATTCATGCCAGCTGGAGGTCAAAGATTTCCATGAAGACTGGAAAATTCCAATCCTACATAAGTCAAAGGGAATTGAAAAGCCCCACAACCATATAGTTTTATGACGTGAAAATGATTGACACTGTGTGAATCGCCAATTTATAGAAGAGAGTCAAAGGTTCATAATGAATTCCGTGAAAATTAAGTTTGACCAAAATTTCCTCGTACACTTTATCTTTTCTTTCGTGCATGAAAATCCATGCTTCGTGATTGCGGCTTTCCTTGACGTGCCCTCTCCATTGAAGGGGTGATTTTGATGGGACGCGGGTCCTTTTTCTCTCTTATTCAGTGGCGTGTATCTTCGGTGTTCATATTGATGTGCAATCACGTTAATTTTTTTTTTTTTTTATATGTATAAGGAGAGCCTGTCGTGTTTGGTGAAAATTAGTCGGGCATCGAGTGTCCCATACGGCACCTAGATCATTTTTATTGGAAAAAATTCTAAAAAAAGATATGAAGTATTCCCATTTTCTAAAAAAAAAAAATGATTCGAAATAGATATTATTTCAAAAAAATGCCTAAAGTGTCCAATCTCATTTTAGATAAGGGCCTCGGCTCGTCGATCGATGAGAATGTGATATTCCTAATGATCGAAAGAAGGACATATTTGTCAAAAAACAACTAAAAGAAAAGGTCAAAATTCAAAATTAAAAATTTCAAAATCGTTAAACTTTCGTTAAATCATCAGTCAATACTGTTAAATTAATATCTCGAGTTTAAATTAGATGAGAAAATTTGCTGGACTCATGAAAGAATTACAAAAACAGGAAATAAAAGGAAAATGAAGTTTTTCCCTTCTTCCTTGCAATTACGAATTCTTATTGTAAAGGGGAATCCGAACGTGGGCTCAGAGTCAAAGTTGTTGACTCTGGGCACACCTTTAATAATGATTTAGGAATTTTCTCCTTGGCGTGAAGTTGCTGCAGAGTCGCCGAAGTCTGTGCACGTAGAAGGAAAGAAGAGTCCCCACGCGTAAGAAGCATAACAGAGTGGGCCCTTGACCTGGGCACATACATATAAGAACAGAATCGTTCTTTTCGTGTGCGCGTTGGATTGCCTAAAAGACCCTACGTAGCCGCATGTCCGACGACCAACGAAGCCGCGAGTCCTCCGCGAGAAGCTTGAAGAGATACGCGATTTCATACGTACGTGAACTAAGCATACGTAGAGCCTTTTGAGCTTAAAAGTATGGTAACTTTGTGCCGTGAATAGTGACTTGTTTATTTATAAACACTTTGGATTTAGAGTTAAATCTAAATGTGGAAAACTCTTGAACATTTTGAACGATTATAAACTCTAATACGAATTATAGTAGATTATTTGTTATTAGCTTCTCCTGTAGATATAAATACCGATCTTTCGGACCAATCACATAAATCTTTAGTATCTTTATTTTTCATTTATTTTTTTGATAATTTCGCGTTAACGTAAATTATAAGATCTTGTCGTTTCTGCATATTATATCTCAACAAACACTTTAAACCATCAGTCAACACTTTCTCACTAATCTCAGCTGAATCACATAAGCAAAATAAAAGACACAATGGAAACGATTTTGAATTTGAGAGGGTGAAGGTTCACTAAACTCGTCATCTGGCCATCGCCCGATTCACACCGCCATTGGTTGCGCATCGCCAACACCCGCCCATGCTTGCTCTAGTGACACTTTGCCATTCAGGCATTTCTATTCTTTTAGGTTTGTTGATGAATAGGTTGGAGAACGGAAGAAAAGAATGTGAAGAAAAGGAGAAGAGACTTTTTAATTTTGAGTTTTGACCTTTTCTTTTAGTTTAAAAATTTTTTGGACAAAAATTTTGTTGTTCCAATTGCCAGAAATATCACATCCTTGTTTGTCAGTGAGTTGATGTCCTTATTTGAAATAAGGTTGAATGCTTCATATTATTATTTGAAATAAGACCCATTTTGGATCATTTTTTGAGAAAATAATGGTATTTTAAACTCTTATTTGGAATTTTCTCTTGCTATATAGAGGTTAATCATAGGAGACTACCCCCATAACATGTATAGGTAGGCTAATTTTTTTTCTTGGGAAAATTTCAAATAAGGCTCCAGAGTAAATCTATTTTCTCAAATAAAAACCCAAAGTGAACTTTAGTTTAAATAAGGACTCTAAGTGGACCCATTATTTCAAATAAAAACCCGAAGTGAATTTTGTGTCAAATAAGAACACAAAGTGATTAAATTAATCTCTAGTGAGGACCTTAGCTCGTCGGCACACATTTTCTGGCAATTAAAATATGGGCAATTTTATCAAAAATTTGTCATTGGAAAAAAATGGAAAATTCTAAATTAATTAAGTTTAGGTTATTCATTTATATGTTTACGTTTTCTTCTCCTCCGCTGCTCCTCAACCAAATTGCTGACTGGTCATTGTCGCGACTCGATTCTCATCACTCATCGCCTTGCTTGACCCATGGAAAATTTGGGTCTTTGCAAACAAAGAAAGAAGTACCTGGTTTTCTTCTTGTTTTTGAATTCATGCCTCAACCGGCAGAGAATTTGGGTATTCGACTTTGCAGATGATGGATATAATGAATGGGGAGAACTTCGGTCTTTGACTTTGCTGAGGATGGATATAAGGAACGGGAAGATCGTAGAAAACCTAGGGTTTTTTTTTTTTTCTATTTTAGGATTTGTTAATTTTTCTTAGATTTTTTTTGACAAAATTGCCCAAACTCCAATCGATAGAAAGGTCACATACTTGATAGCCAACAAATATTTGGCTAACCAGCAAGCTTAGGTCCTTATTTGGAATTGATTCAACCACTTCGAATCTTTATTTGAAACAATGAATCTATTTTAGGTTTTTATTTGACACAAAATTTATTTCGGATCCTTATTTAAGAAAATCGGTCCACTTCGAATTCTTATTTGAAATTTTTCCTTTTTTTCTTTTCTAACTCCTCTTACTAAAAAATCACCTCCTTTGAATGGTGGACCAAAACACGTTTCAATTGAAAATTCAACTTTTTAACTTTTTCTCTCTTTTATCTCCTCACTCGCCCACCTCTGATTAGTTGATGCTTTTGTTCCGACTTGAAGTAACATTTTTGATGCCTCAGAAGTTTCAACCAGACTCGTTCTTTCCCTTACGTCTTGTTGTGACGATAGACGTGAGGAGATGAGCGATGATTTTGATATGATAGGAGAGGGAGCGATCAAAGCATAGCAGACTCGACACGGAGCAGGGGCGAGGACGAGTCTGTCTGAATCTTTGAGCCGCCATCGAGGACGGTCTATAATTATTTTGTGAGAAATTCTTTCAGTGGACCTCTTTGCTCATCTTGGTCAAGCAAAAAATCGGAAGAAACTCCAAGTTGAAGCAAAAACATCGGTTTGATTACGGCGGATAGTGAGATCCTACCACGACAAGATGAAGGAAGAACAATCAATAAGGTTGAATTTTTAACTGGGAAATGGACATCTAAATCTTACTCTAGTACGCCCATTTGAGAATTCAACAGGATGAGGATGGGACATCGATGGGGACAAATTGGGACATCGACGGGGACAAATGAAAAAACGACGGAAAGATCAAGACAAATCCAAGATTTGAGATCCTTGACAAAAAAAAACAATTGACTGTATATTTTATTTTTTATGACCAAGAAACCGGTGGAAATCACTCTTAGGAGATCACACGACTCTCTGCTCGGTAGCACAGTCAAATCTCGCCTCAAGCCGCTATTTAAACGTAAAACCTCAGAGGATTGACTAATAATCCATTCTTGGGATCCTCATTTAAGTTATGGAAATGCAACGAGAGAATTCAAACTCTTAACCTCAGCGATGAGGGAGAGCACTCACGCCATCTGCGTTGCCCATGGGTGGATTATTCTTTATGAATGCCTTCAACCCAAATTAGCCACCTTGAATTCGGTTAGCCAATGTTATATCCCAGGTTAATTTTTTTTTAAAAAAATGGCCATGTTATTCAAGTCTTTGACCTTTCAAACTAATGTCCATTGAAGTGGAAAAAATTACCCAACAAATCGTAAACCCTACTATGATTTTATTAATTCAATTTTAAAAACTTTCACTTTTTATTAATTAAGTCCATTTGACTAATTTTGATTTGAAATTATTGATATGAACACCAATAGTATTACGTGTCACCGACATGAATAATTTTAAGGTGATATTTTAAGATCACATATCTTGCTTTGTTTATATCTCACAAATCTCTCATAGATTCAAAGTTGAAGATTGAATATTTTCTTATCATGCAAATATTTAAAATCGCAAAATTTTATTTCTTTAATAATCCTTCTCTTTTTTTTTTCATTTTTTCATTTTTTACCCATGCACGCAAAACGTGGGCAAGTTTTCATACGCATACGTAAAGCAATATGTTTTGAGTTTAAACGCGTGATAACTTTGTGCTGTAAGTTTATACCAAAGTGACTTGAGCGATTGTAAACTTTAATACTCCGATTATAGTGGATTATTTGCTATTGGCTCTTCCCTTAAACGTAGGTACCGATACTCGGACCGAATCACGTAAATCTTTGGCATTCTTATATTTCATTTATTTCTTTGGTGATTTCGCATGGACGTAAATTATAAAATCCCGTCTTTTCCGCATATTATATCTCAACAAACACTTTAAACCAACGGTCAACACTTTCTCACTAATCTCAGTTGAATCACATAAGCAAAATAAAAGACACAATGGAAACGATTTTGAATTTGAGAGGGTGAAGGTTCACTAAACTCGTCATCAGGCCGTCACCCGATTCACACCGCCATTGGTTGCGCATCGCCAACACCCGCCCATGCTTGCTCTAGTGACACTTTGTCATTCAGGCATTTCTATTCTTTTAGGTTTGTTGATGAATAGGTTGGAGAACGGAAGAAAAGAATGCGAAGAAAAGGAGAAGAGACATTTTAATTTTGAGTTTTGGCCTTTTCTTTTAGTTAAAAAAATTTTTTGACAAAAATTTTGTTGTTCCAATCGCCAAAAATATCACATCCTTGTTTGTCAGTGAGTTGAGATCCTTATTTGAAATAAGGTTGAATGCTTCATATTATTATTTGAAATAAGACCCATTTTGGATCTTTTTTTAAGAAAATAATGGTGTTTTAAACTCTTATTTGGAATTTTCTCTTGCTATGTAGAAGTTAACCATAGGAGACTACCCCCATAACATGTATAGGTAGGCTATTTTTTTTCCTTGGGAAAATTCCAAATAAGGACTCGAAGTAAATCTATTTTCTCAAATAAGGACTCAAAGTGAACTTTGTTTTAAATAAAGACCCAAAATAGACCCATTATTTCAAATAAGAATCCAAAGTGAATTTTGTGTCAAATAAGACTCGAAGTGATCAAGTTAATCTCTATTAAAGACCTTAGCTCGTCGGCAAACATTTTCCGACAATTAAAATAGAGGCAAGTTTATCAGAAATTTGTCATTGAAAAAAAATAGAAAATTCTAAATTAATTAAGTTTAGGTTATTTATTTAGATGTTTGTATTTTTCTTCTTTCTTCTCCCCCGCTGCTCCCCAACCAAATTGCTGTCTAGTCATTGTCGCAACTCAATTCTCATCACTCCTCGCCTTACTTGACCCTCGGAGAATTTGGGTCTCCGCAGACAAAGAAAGAAGTATATGGTTTTCTTCTTGTTTTTGAATTCGTGCCTCAACCGGCGGAGAATTTGGGTATTCGACTTTGCGGATGATGGGTATAATAAATGGGGAGAACTTCGATCTTTAACTTTGTAGAGGATTGGTACAATGAATGGGGAGACCGTAGAAAACCTAAGGTTTTTTTTTTTGTTTTTGTTTTAGGATTTGTTAATTTTCCCTAGATTTTTTTTGGACAAAATTGCCCAAACTTCGATCATGAGAAATGTCACATACTTGATAGCCAGCGAATATTTGGCTAACTAGCAAATTCAAGTCCTAATTTGGAATTGATTCAACTACTTCGGATCCTTATTTAGGATAATGAGTTCATTTTAGATTTTTATCTGACACAAAGTTCATTTCGGATCCTTATTTGAGAAAATTGGTCCATTTCGAATTCTTATTTGAAATTTTTCCTTTTTTTCTTTTCTAACTCCTCTTACTAAAAAATCACCTCCTTTGAATGATGGACCAAAACACGTTTCAATTGAAAATTCAACTTCCTAACTTTTTCTCTCTTTTATCTCCTCACTCGCCCACCTTTGATTAGTTGATGCTTTTGTTACGACTTGAAGTAACTTTTTTGATGCCGCAAAAGTTTCAACCAGACTCGTTCTTTCCCTTACCCGCATGCAATAGGACGAGTCTGTCTGCATCTTTGAGGCGCCATCGAGGAGAGTCTATAATTATTTTGTGAGAAATTCTTTCAGTGGACCTCTTTGATCACCTTGGTCAAGCAAAAAATAGGAAGAAACTTCAATTTTTTGAAGCAAAAACATCGGTTTGATTACGGCGGGATAGTGAGATCCTACCACGACAAGATGAAGGAAGAACAATCAATAAGGTTGAATTTTTAACTGGGAAATGGACATCTAAATCTTACTCTAGTACGCCCATTTGAGAATTCAACAGGATGAGGATGGGACATCGATGGGGACAAATTGGGACATCGACGGGGACAAATGAAAAAACGACGGAAAGATCAAGACAAATCCAAGATTTGAGATCCTTGACAAAAAAAAAAACAATTGACTGTATATTTCATTTTTTATTTTTTTATGATCGAGAAACCGGCGGAAATCACTCTTCAGGGATAACACAACTCTCTGCTTGGTAGCACAGTTAAATCTCGTCTCAAGCCGTTATTTAAACGTAAAACTTCAGAGGATTGACTAGTAATCCACTCTTGGAACCCTCACTTAAGTCATGGCAATGCAACGAGAGAATTCAAACTCTTAACCTCAGCGATGAGTGAGAGCACTCACGTCATTTGCGCTGCCCATGTGTAGGTTATTCTTTATAAATGCCTTCAACCCAAATTAGCCACCTCAAATTCGTTTAGCCAATGTTATATCCCAGGTTAATTTTAAAAAAATGACCATGTTATTCAAGTCTTTGACTTTTCAAACTAATGTCCATTGAAGTGGAAAAAATTACCCAATAAATCATAAACCCTATTACGATTTTATTAATTCAATTTTAAAAACTCACTTTTTATTAATTAAGTCCATTTGACTAATTTTGATTTGAAATTATTAATATGAACACCAATAGTATTACGTGTCACTGACATGAATAATTTTAAGGTGATATTTTAAGATCACATATCTTGCTTTGTTTATATCTCACAAATCTCTCATAGATTCAAAGTTGAAGATTGAATATTTTCTTATCATGCAATTATTTAAAATCACAAAATTTTATTTCTTTAATGATCCTCTTTTTTTTTTTTTTTTTTTTCATTTTTTACCCATGCACGCAAAACGTGGGCAAGTTTTCGCTAGTGCACCATTAACCAAATGTTAAGTTTTATGCACTAATTGAAGACACCATTGAACAAAAAGAGCAAGCAAACATTTAAATCGAAATATTTATAAAATATTTATGCGTTCGTAGTTTTCTTCCATGTGATTCCTCCTTCAAAGGGTGATCTTAATACGACGTGTTTTACAACGGCGTGCAATTCATTTAATCTTTCTGGTATACATAAAGCGAGAGGCCGTCATGTCCGATGAAAATTAGTCGGACAACGAAGGTCTGCCGTCGGGGCATAAACAATTCCTAATTTCCTAATGAGATTGCTAATTTCATAGTTTAATTAATGTATCATAGAACTACGGGCAACTCCATTAAACTATGTGATTTCTTTTATGGTAATAGAGAACAAGTCCGCGAGATTTGGCGAGGGACGGCATGAATATTATATAATCTAAACTTAAGCTTATTCGATTTTTTTTTTGGAGGGATGCTAACGGGGATAATTATATGATTAATTCTAAATCTATTGTATAGATGATAATTTAGTTCAAAACTTTTCAATTTTGTTATATAGTCATAGAGCTTTACATGAAATTTTAATGTAGTTTTTTTGGTCAATTACCACCGGAAATTGCTATTGTGGCATCCAGTCATCATCAATCATTCTATGTGAACAATTTGTTGATCTCTGCATCAGCGATTTCTAGCGACAATTTGCCAAAATGACCAAATGGGAATTTCGACAAACATTTAGGACTACAATGAAAAAATTGAAAAAATATATAATTGAATTAGCATTTTTACAATAACTTTACCCTAACATGACGTAACATGACGTAATATTTCGTAATTTGATGGACTGGACTAAAGGTTTTCCCTCATAATTATCGATGTACTTTCGTTGATCTTAGATCGAACGCGTTTTCAATCCTATTGGCTTGAAGTCGAAGGTTTCCATGCTTGGCAATTGTGGTTTTCCTTGATGTGCCCTGCCCATTGGAGGATGATTTCGACGTGGGTCCATTTTCTCTCCTACTCAATGCCATGTATCTTAGTAATTATATTGATGTGCAATCCCGTTGACTTTTTTTTTTTTTTATGCGTAAAGAGGCCGTTGCATTTGGTGAAAATTAGTCGGGTATTGAATATCCCATGTAGCACCTAGATCATTTTTATCGCTATTTAGAAGTTCACCATGAGGAAATACTAGCCCTATAACATGCATAGGTATACCATTTTTTTTTTTACTACTCCTATTGCTAAATAATCACCTCCTTTGACTCGTGGACCAAAATACCCTTCAATTGAAAATCCCACTTTCCAAATTTTTCTCTCTTTATCTCCTCATTCACCCAACTTCGTTAGTTGATGTTTTTTTTTTTTAATGGTGAAAGGTAAGAAATATATTGACTTTAAATCAAAAGAGCTGTATATAGCTATATAGCAATAACTCGATCCCAAAAGCTTTCATTCCCAAAGACAACAAGTCAAAACGAGTGAAAGGGAGCCAAGCTAAAAAAAAACTAAGCCAAGGGCAAGGGAAAGAAAGAGGCCAAACAGCGGCGCAAAACCAACAAGTCTAAACCAACACAAACAGCAAAGAGAAAATTAGTTGATGTTTTTGTTAAGACTTGAAGTGACTTTTTTGATGCCTCAAAAAAGTTTCAATCAGACTCGTTCTTTCCCTTAACGCCTATGCAATGGTCTTGTTGTGACGATAGATGTGAGGAGATGAGCAACGATTTTGATACGACAGGAGAGGAGAGTGATCAAAGCATGGCAGACTCGACATGGAGTGGGGGCGGACCTCTTTGCTCATCTTGGTCAAGCAGAAAAAAGAAAAAAACTTCAAGTTGAAGCAAAAGCATCGGTTTGATTACGGTGGCAGAATGAGATCCTACCAGTACTAAAGGAAGAATAATTAAAAAGTTGAATTTTTTTAATTAGAAAATGGATA
This sequence comes from Eucalyptus leucophloia subsp. euroa, assembly GCA_017140325.1. Lineage (NCBI taxonomy): Eukaryota > Viridiplantae > Streptophyta > Magnoliopsida > Myrtales > Myrtaceae > Eucalyptus > Eucalyptus leucophloia. The sequence goes on along the minus strand of CM029469.1, from coordinate 10,143,460 downwards.
TTTAAATCTTACTCTGGTACGTACGTCTAATAATTCAAAGGGATGTGGATGGGACATTGATGGGGACAAATGAAAAACGACGCAAGCATCAGGACAAATCCGAGGTTTGACATGGAAAAACAACCTTGACCAAAAATAAATAAAAAAACAATTGAGCATATATTTTGTTATTCAAGAAGGTCTCCAACCCAACCAAATTAGCCACCTTGAATTTGATTAACCTATGTTATATCCAACGTTAATTTTTAAAAATGACGATTCCATGCAAAAGGTTATTATGGTCTTCTGACTTTTCAAACTAATGTTCATCAAAGTGTACATATTCATGAGGAAAAAATATCAAAAGTATCCTAAACATATTACTCATTTATTAATTAGCCCAAATTTTTTTTCACATTTTGTTAGTTAAGTTCGTCTGGCCAATTTTAACCGATTAACCAGCATTGACATGGACAATTCTAAGGTGGAATTTCAAAATCACATAAATAGCTTTGTTTATATCTCACAAATCTCTTGTAGATTTCAAGTTTAAGGTTGAATATTTTCTTATTGAGCAGTTATTTAAAATTGCACGATTTTATTTCTATAATAATTTTTTTTTTCGTTTTTAATGTGCACGCACAAAATGTGGGCAGCTTTTCACTAGTGCATCATTAAGCAAATGTTAAATTTTATGCACTAATGGAAAATGTCGTGGAACAAAAATAGCGAGCAAACCATTAAATAAAAATATTTATAGTATTTATCTTATGGTGATTCTTTAAATTTTTTTGGATAGATCAAAATTTGCAAGAAAATAGCAATACAACCGACAACGCATGATGAAAAGATTATCAATTTTCAATATCTATAAGATAGCTTAAATCACAAGTCTTATAACTTTAGATCATGCGGTACTCAAATATAGAAAACTATAGCTAGATAATGGTTAAAAAGGAAAGAAATTAAAAGGAAAGAAATTGAGGACATTATATATACGGAATACCACACAAAAAGATAGGAAAAAATAAAAATAAAAATAAAAAGATTGCGAAAGGAAATTCAATGAAAAATAATCCGGGTCAGCCCTTTGTACGAGGGAGACTTTGTCACACAATCTTCAATTTAAGGAGTAGAAAATTGTCCCCTGAGGACCTGGTTTTCTCACCTACGGTCATTGCATACGTCACGTGCAACAACATTGGAATTTTCATCCAATGGACATAGAAAGTATGACCAAAAAAAAAAAAAGAGTGAGAGATAGAAAACGACACGTTAATATAACTTTTCGTTTTCCAAAAAAAAAAAGAGAGAGAAGAATTCATCGATGCTACCGAAGCTAAAATATAAATAAGAAATTTATCTATTTTTTGTCGTGATAATTAAGATTAATATTTTGCAAATTTATTATGTTTTATTAATAAAAAAATTTCCCTTATTCTTGTACAATAACGTAAATAAAATAAGGTACTCATTCATCATTATGGTTCTTTTAGGTACCATGAGTAAAAAAATGGGACCAGTACCAATTTTTAGCTGTCCTTTTTCTGAATCTATCGTAATTTACATAAAACTATTGTAAGGTTGGTTACACTTGTAGGTAATATTTTAACTTATGGCATTTAATTGTAATGGTAGTAACTCCTATGTACTTGTGATTAATTATTACTTTTGAAAATGATAATATAATTATAGATTTCGTAAGGGCAAAATATTACTACCCAATAATTAATCAACAATGCAGTATTTTGCCCTGATTCTAATTTTTCTTATAGGTCATTGAAAACGGCAAGTTAGTAACCATCCTTTTTGGACGTAATAATTCACATCGAAATTCCGTAACGTTGATTATTCTAACTTTATAAATTTTCCTTTAAAAAAAAATCTTCCTGCCCAAGCTCCAAGCTCTCCTTTTGTTTTATGATACAATCTTCCATGGCATAACAGGTCTTGGGGTGAAAATCTCCGTTGGGCCATAACCTTGCTTTCAGGCAAGGACTTTTATAAATGCAATGCCTATTTTTCTTTTGGTACACTTTGCCGTATCATTTAGAACAACATGAACAATGTACTCTTCAAAGGGGAGTCGCTTTCCGTTTTGGTCATGAAGAAGCATCTTCTCAAAGTCATCAAAGACAAGGCTGTGTCACCTTTAGAAATGTGGAGAACTCTAATAGGAATAGGAGGTTAAAGACATTGACCCAATCGTTTTCTCTTCTGGAGATCCTCAACCATCCATCTAAGCTGCCTAGTGGCCATTTGTTTTGCTGGTCTTGTACCTCTGTGTGAGGCTGTTCTTGTCCGTGGTGGGAGGCGGTTGTTTATCATCTCCTTGCCCTGGTGTTTGTGGTCGTTTGCTTCTGGTTGGTGGTTGCTTTCGTTGTTCTTGCGCTTTCTTGCTTCTAGTTTCTTGTTTTAGCCGTTTGGCTTTTTCCTCCCGACTTCCTTCTACTTATAATTATTTTTTTTTTATCTTAAGTGCAAGTTTTTGAAGCTGTGTTTGTTGGTACAGTTGGCATTTCCCTAATATAGTGCTTACTTTTACACAAATATATATATATATATATATATATATAATCAGTATGAATGTATTTTGAAGTTTCATTTATTTTAAGAAAAATGAATAATCTTGACGAGGTTGTCCCTCGCTTGTGGCTAATGAGGGCAACCTTTGTCCAACCCTCTCTGGGCATCAGCTAGTGGCCAACTATTGCTTGAGACTAGTCATCAGAGAAAATGAAAGAGCCAATAAAAAAAAAAGAATAAAAAAAAAGGTAAAGTAACGAAATGTCTTTAACCAACTAAAAAGTCAAGCTTTTATTAGAAACTCGTGTCCTTAAACTTTTATTTGGATTAAAATTTACTTTAAGTTCTTATTTGAAAAAATAAGAGCACTTTATGACTTTATTTATAAATTTTTCTAAACTGCCGGGCCGGACCCTAAAAAATTCCCCTCATTATCATTGATAAAAATGCTTTCTTTAAATTAAATAAATCAAAATTATTTATTAAAAAAAAAAAAAAAAAGACAAAGCGGCTTTGCCGGTGGGGATTGGGGAGTGTCCTTTTCCTGGAAAGTAATGAAGCCGCCGAGGTCAACCGTCAAGTCAACCGCCAAGTCTCTCTCCCTCTCTCGCGCCGACACGTGTCGCCTCGTCGTGGCCCTATTTATGCGAAAATCGAAGCTCCGCTTAACCTCGACTGCAAGCGACCATTCCCACTGTAGACGATTCGCTCCGAAACTCAGCTCCGCCCCGCCGCCCGGACCGCCGCCGCCGCCGCCGCCGCCAGCCGGAGGGGCCGCGGCGCCACACGATAGCCGCCGATGTCATGTATTGCGCGAGCGGCGATGGCCATCTTCTCCAGCCTCCTCGCGTGCCTCAAGCGGCTCAAGGCGGCGGGCTGCGGCCTCCGCTGCGGCGGCAGGGGCGCCGCCCGGAGGGCCGCGGAGGACGAAGCCGAGGACGAGTCCTCCTCCGGCCTCTTCTACGACCTCCGGACGCTCCAGGTCGCCACCAGCTTCTTCTCCGAGCTGAACCAGCTCGGTCACGGCGGCTTCGGTCCCGTCTTCAAGGTGAGGAGCAGTTCGCCGCCTCGATTTAGGTGTTTCGTCGCGATGTTTGCTTTTGCGTTCGCGGTCTTGAAGAACCTACGGATTATTTCTGTATTTCGTCGAGGAATCGCTTTGGTTTTTCCGCTTGGTTAGCAGACGAGGACGCCGGAGAATCGCGTGCTTTCTTTCGTGGTGAAATTAGATCGATCTGCTTCGATTCGAGTCGTCCCGCCTGCTTTCAGGTTTATGGTGGGACCGGAAATTCTGGATTGTGAGATGTTTTTCTCCTCAAGTTTCAATTTTTAATTGAGTGTTGTTCTGCATCGTGATGGCGTCTTCCTTTTCCAAATGTTTCTGCCTGAACTTGATTGAGCGTGAGATTTTGGGAGACGGCGATTCTAATGATGAGGGTATCGCCGGTGCATGAGCTGTGGACTGCGAAAAGTCTTGCTTCTTCTTCTGAATTTGACGTTCTGCGTGGGGAAACTAGACCCCATTTAGCTGTTCAACGGGAGAAATCTAGGCAACGAAACTTCGTTTTTTCAATTGAAGGGAACTGTGCTAGAAAGGCGGTTCCACGGTCCGATATGAATGCGTGCTGATGATTCCCTTGCCTTTTTCTTTTTTCCAGGGGTTGATGCCCGATGGCCAGGAAATAGCTGTAAAGAAGCTGTCTCAAACTTCAAGACAGGGGATGAGGGAATTCACCAACGAGGTGAAGCTGTTGCTGAAAATTCAACACAGAAACCTGGTCATGCTGATGGGCTGCTGTGTGGAAGGACAGGAAAAGATGCTGGTTTATGAGTATCTGTCAAACAAGAGCCTCGACTGTTTCCTTTTTGGTAATTCTTTTAGATTCAAACTCCTAATCCAGCTGATCTAGGATTCGTAAATCTCTTGCCCAATTCACTGAGCATAGATCTGACCCAGAAGTAAAAGCTAATTCGGTTGTCTCCTTCCAGTTAAAGAAAAGTCTCCATCGCTGGATTGGATTACTCGGTTCCGAATAATTAATGGGGTGGCAAGAGGTCTGCTATACCTGCATGAAGAAGCCCCTGAAAGGATTATCCATAGAGACATTAAGGCTAGTAACATATTGCTTGACGATCAGTTGAATCCCAAAATTTCAGATTTTGGTTTGGCGAGGCTTTTTCCTGGTGAAGACACGCATCTGAATACAATGAAGATATCCGGGACTCAGTAAGTAGTCACATTGCTCTCCTTCTGTATATTATTGTTAGCTGCTGCTTGTTAATGCAGTCAGGAAAAAGCTCATACTCTTTTGCTTCTACGAGACATGAATCGTGATGTAAGTAAAACTAAGGATCCTTTTGTTTTGAAATGCAGTGGTTACATGGCTCCTGAATATGCAATGCGTGGATATTTGTCCGTGAAAACTGACGTTTTCAGCTACGGAGTTCTGGTCTTAGAGATTGTGAGTGGGAGAAAGAATCATGACGGCCGACTGGGTGCGGAAAAAACAGACCTCCTGAGTTATGTAAGTTGCTTCATCGTGTAAAGTACTGTTACTCATTGTTATATTAGAGAATTAATATAAGGCGACACTTCTCAGATTGCCTCGGTTTTGGTAGATTAAGTTCTTAATTTGGTTTTAGTGATGGTTGGTTCCTGATGAGTTGCAGTGGTTTATATTGTCCATGTTTTAGTAGAAAGAAGGCAGGCGACATATTTTCATTACTTCAAATATAGCACATACTGCTCCTTTATATTTGCATTCCATTGCGGAAAATGCAAGTTAATATTGTTTGGTCAAGCTAAGCGCCAGATTCATCTTAGGTCTTACTTCTATTCAAAACTCTCTCTCTCTCTCTCTCTCTCTCTCTCTCTCTCTCTCTCTCTCTCCAGGGTGTCTTAGGAAGTGGAAGATGCTTAGGAAATAATCCACATAATCCTGGTATAAGCATTAGCAAACAGAGTGAAATGATCTGTTGTCACTGAACAATGATGTGCTTTAGATGCATGTGATTTGAAGTAAATGCCAGATAAAATGGATGGCCCTCAGGAGCCGTATGAGGTGAAAATCTAGAGAAGTCTGGAAATCTGGACTTCTAGAACTTATTAAAGAAATCATGTTATGAGATAGACATCATTTGAATGAGTTGCCGAAACTTAATCTCCAAGTGCATATTGTTATCTTTCCTCTATGCATATGTAAAATGAGGAATGCATTTCTATGCATGAAGTCATTAAAACATTGCGCGCAATTCTTTTGGCAGGCATGGAAGCTCTTTCAAGAAGGGAAGTCATTGGATCTGGTGGACTCGAGCCTTGTCAAATACAACCCTGACGAGGCAGCAATGTCTATACAACTAGGATTGCTATGCTGTCAAGCAAGTTATGCAGACAGACCGGATATGAACTCGGTGCACCTCATGCTTTCTAGTGATTCATTCACATTGCCCAGACCAGGAAAACCCGGAATCCAAGGGCGAACAACACGTTGGACAACGACTTCGTCTTCCGCATTCACCAAAACTAATCCAAGCAGTACACAAACTGGAGGTACTAAAGTTTCTACTGGTAGCAGCTTTGCTGAGGAGTATTCTAGAAATTCAATCTCCATTTCCTCCATAGATGAAGGAAGATGACCTTAAAGCATGTAAGATTCCTTTATTATTTATAGCAGGTCTAATATTCTTTTACAAATTCTTTTGTCGATATGCTTATAGAAAAAGAAAATAAAGTCATGGGGTGCTCTAGGATCCATAGTATACTCATGTAACTTTTTCGGGAGGGATCAGGTATGTGCCCTGCGGATAGTCTTGAAGAGCTAGTCTAGAATGAATCCTTTTTCTTGTACTAGTTCACTTCAAACTGATTGTCAACATGCGATTACTTCTGCCAACATTGAGAAAAATAGAACATCTCTTCTTTTTGGATTCTCTTGCATTATCATACCCTATTCAATTAATGTTCCTTCTTTTACATTTCAATGGAAACTAATGTTGACAAGAGCTGTTGTTGCTTTAAATTGAAGTGATTGACTGACAACTTTGCCAAGAAATGATTTCTTCTACTGTTGTGGAAGTCGTTCATCAGTGAGGTTTTGCGAGAGCATGGTTGGCATCCCTATAAACTCCAAATTCAGTCAGTGGATTCCGTCGTTGGCCTTGAATGATGGGAATCAACTCACGGCCTTTAGATGGGGGTGTCGCCCGGGTCTTTGTGATCCAAAGATTAAAACGAGATCTCATGGCCATACATTCTGGATTCGCAGAACAGGATGTCCACAGTCCAACTGCAAGTACACTTCATAGACACAGAATGGGTTCTCTAGACTGAATGTCCTTCCAGTTCCAATTTCTTGAGGTTCTGTCAGCTTTCTTACATGGTTCCTTAGTTTCCCCTTAAACAAGCCCTATGTTTCGTAAGGTACTTGAGGAGATGCTGGTCGTCGATGCAAAGGGTTTGACCGGGATCGTCGTAGCTCATTCAATACATAGGTAAGAGTACCTACATGCATCGAACGTGGGAGCTCATTTGATCTCGATCCTTGAATTTAAACACAGGATCTACGTGATTCAGTAGTTGAGCTCGATTCCAGTCACATTCTCCGAGAAAGACCCGAATGTATCCTCATCCTGTGCCACGGGGGACGCTTGCAACGTAGTGATTTGCTGCATCAGGGAAAGGTTTTCTTTGAAATATTGGGGGTAAGTACACTATTAGTGCCAAAAGTTGTGTAAGGAGCTTACTTTAGTGTAAAAAGTTTATTTTTGATCACTTAAGTGCAAAAAAGTTTGAAAAACGATCATTTTAGTGTCAACTCCGATCTAGTTGGCCGGAAATCTGACGTGACACTTTTTTTATTAATTTTTGAAGTTGATATGCCTCGCCGAAGAGTACAGTCAGCATTTAAACAATAAAACGACGTCATTTGGTGTCGCTCCCCTAATTTAAAACTTTAAATTGCTGGGCGGCCGTGGATCCGATCCCGACCCCGACCTCGACCCCGACTACGGTCACTTGGCGGCCAATTCGAAAGTTGTGGTTTGGCCGGTGCTCGAGGAGACTGCCGACGAGTGCACCACCCTTGATCTCTCCCTCTCCATCTCCGATCTCCCCGACAAGTGCCTGGCTTGCGTCTTCCAATACCTAGGCTATGGTGACCGAGCTGGTACTCCCTTATGTGCTGTCACTGGCTCACGATCGAAGGCCGAGCCACTAGAGGCTCACCCTCCACACTCACTTGGAGCTGCTGGATGCGGTCCTGGTGCTGTTCGCGCAAGTTCGACTTGGTCACAAAGCTCATGCAGAAAGTGCGAGTTCGACTCAACGCAAGTCGTTGAGCATCGACGATGACACGCTCGTGCTGATCTCGCTCAAGTGTAGGAACCTCACGCGCCTCAAGGTGCGGTTGAGCGAGCTAGGTTGACGATCGAGTGAATTGGAACCCTAATTTCAATCTCCAAATAAAAAAAAAAAATCCCAAAATGAGTTGTGCGGTGTCGTTTTTGTGAGGCCATCCACTTAGGATGGCAAAACAACATCGTTTTCTTAAGGAGGACGGAAAATGACATCGTTTAAAAGCTATGTTAATTTTTTTTTTCAAATATAAAAGCCACGTAATTATTTTAGTCGGAATCTTTCGCCGGTGGCATCAAAGTGATCATTTTTCATCCGATTTGGCATTTAAGTGATCTGACAAAAACTTTTGACACCAAAGTGAGTACCGTACACAACTTTTGGCATTAATAGTGTGTTTACCCCGCCAAAAAGGCCTCGAGAGGTCATATCCTCATCGAAGACAAGTCATCATCAGCAGGTTCGAGGAGAATTAGTGATGCCCGCTGCCTCTTCTATAACAGTTGGATAAGCGTAGAATTTATTTCATAAATTATTTAGCTGCATGTTTTAGGGAAAATTGTAAGGCTCTATTTATTTCATGAAAAATGATATGATTGAAAAATATTAATTTTCTTGAAATAATCGTTTACATGGCTTACATAACTAAATGAATGAAAAATATTTCATTGTTTATAAAAATATTTAAATATAAATTATTGTCAATGGTAAAACATTCTTTATTAACCAATTATTTCAAATATTACTGGTGATAATATTTTACAAAATATTTTCTAAATCCTTTATTTTTTACAAAACAAAATGAACCTGAATAAATATTCTTTTCCAACCCTCCTTAACTTATATTCATTGATCCTCTGACCTCGTCCCATGTTATCATTGTGCTTCGTGTGGTCTCGCTTATGCAATCCTCTACTTTCCTGCTACAATTCAAATTTAGACTTACCTATCCAAATTTTGTTTTCTCGCTAACCGTCACATACCTCTACAAAGGAGTTATCTAATGCAACTGTCATATCCCAACGAGATGGGACACGCTAGTATTGGTGATATGTGTTTTTTTTTTAATAGAAAATTCTAAATAAAGATCTAAAGTGCTATTATTTTTTCAAATAAAGGTCTAAAGTGAACATTTTTTAAATAAGGGCCTAAAGTGTCATTAATTTTCCAAATTGAAAAAATTCCAAATGAGGGCTTGAGGTGCTCTTTTTTTTTTTTTTTCAAATAATGGCATAAAGTGAATATTATCTCAAATAAGGATATGAAGTGTCATCGTTTTCTTAAATAAGAGTTTGGAATTGAACTTATTTAAAGTAAAAGCTTGAAATGGCCAAAGCTTGTTGCTTGAAGGGCATTTTGGTTTTTTAATTCTTCTTTTTAACCTTCTCTTTTTCTCTCTTTTTGTCACTAGACTCAGGTGAGAGCCGCCATCACCCAACACTACACTAGCAAGGGCGACCCTTGCCCTTGCCCTTGCTAGCTTAGGTGAGGGCCATAGCCTTCATCGAGATTAGGCAGGGGTTGCCCTCATCGGATCCGGCAAGGGTTGCCTCACCTAGGTTGGTGTCGCCCTCACTCACCCCACCTAAGCAAGGGTTGTCCGATGCCGGTGAGGACAACCCTCACCCTTGCTAACCTAGTCAAGGGTGGCCTTCACCCACCTAAGCAAGGGTTGGGCCTTCGCCTAAGGCCAATGAGGTCACCGGCCATCAACGAGGTGTTGTGATGGCTAGGGGAGGGAAGAGGAAAAAGGAAAAAAGAAGAAGAAGGAAAAGGAAATGAAAGATTGAAAAAAATTACTTAATTTTTTTTACTAAATTATCTCTTTTCTAATAGCCGGAATGGTCACTTGCTAGCCAAAAATCTTTATTTGAGATGATTTGACTACCTCATGCTTTTATTTGAGATAATTTGACTAGTTCAAATATTTTTGAAATAATGTCCATTTTGAACCATCATTTGATAAATTAAGGACATTTTAGGCTTTTATTTGAGATAATTCATTTTTTTTCAATAAAAACTTAAAGTGAACATTATTTCAAATAAATGTTTGAAATGGCTATATTAGTTTTAGAAAATGTTTAACTCTCCAGTTGATAAGGGCAATTTCTTACTTTATTTTTTGAATTAGATGAAAAATAAAAAATAAAATAAAAATTGGAAGGGGAATGGAAAATGGTGGTGGCGAGGGCTAAATTTCCTTCGTTGTTGTTTTTTTTAATTAATTAATTTTTAGTATAATTAATTTAATATTAAACAAAAATACCCTTGATCGACTAGAATATTTAGCAGGGTGGCAAGTCATGTTCTTATTTGAAATTTTTATGGCCACTTTAGGCACTGCCATGACCATTCCAAACTCTTATTAAGAAAATGATGGCACTTCAGGTTCTTATTTGGAATTTTTCCTTTTTTTTTTTATCACAACGCCGATGTATCTAAAGTTTTGACTTGACCAATCTTCGGAATGCATGTAAATTGACCTATCTATGTGCATAGGTAAGGCTCTCACTGTGGAAGTACAAATCTAATCCTCGAGATTATTTTGAGTGAAAGATGTGAATCGAGATGATCAAATCTTAAATTCACGAATGACAAGGTCAAATTAAGAAGGTGAACAAGCACTTAAGGCATTCTAAACTTGGAAGTGGGCTTTGCCAATTGGTTCCAAAGATTTGGAAAGATACCACAACTTATAACCGTTCCCTAAAGTTAATAGGTCTGATTAAATACTCATTAAGGATCCGTGGCATCACTTTGAAAATCAATCTTCCCATCTATGGCATTGCTCTCATTTCTTAGTTTTTCTCCTTAAAATAAGGAATTGGCTTTAACCTTAAAATTATGGATACATGACTTCTTGCACATGGCGCCATAATTGCAGTAACTGTGTTGGCAATCAAATCGACGAAAGCTTACTGGGGTCATCCCTTCTCTCTTTGTCTCTTTTACATTTATGGTGTATTTGGTAACGATTTTGTTTTCGGGAATAAATTCTGATAAGAAATGATTCTTTTTTATTTTATTCCTGGAAACAATTTCTGAGTAAAAAAACGTGTTTAGTAATTGTACAAAATTTCTGATTTTGGAATAGAAAAATAATAAAAATGCATTTTGTAACTATATAAAATTTCTATTCCAATTCAAAAATTTTATTAAATCATAAAATTTTTATTAATTAATTATATTTATACTAAGTAATAAACATATTAATTAATCAAATTTTTATTAAATAGTGAATAATAAACTATAGATATAAATACTAAATAATAAATTAAAATACAAAATTAAGTATGTATTCTATATATAGCAAGATTTACATTCATACTTCAAATCATTTTTTTATTTTTAAAATAATTTTATTAATTTTTTTCCTTTCTTCCTCCCCTTCTTCTTCTTCTTCTTCTTCTTCTTCTTCTTCTTCTTCAAGGTGGCTGGTTAGGTTGCACGAATACGCGACACAACACGACACGTCGATACGTCATTTCTCAAAAATAAAAAATTCTGACACCCTAGGACACATATACTAAATAAATATTTTTATTTTTAATTAATTTGATTCAAATTTATAAATAATTAATTAATTAAAAAAAGAACCTAAAATGAATTTACACTAATCATTCAACATTTAGTACTTTTATTTTTTGAAATTACTTTTTAATTTTATTTCCCACCCCCTCAAAAATCGAAAATAAAAAGTCCCGAGGGGTCCCCCCAAAAAAGTTCCTCCCTCGTATCTTTTTCTGCACCCCCAAATCTTTTTGCTCTTTTCTTTTCCTAACAGGCCATCAGCTGGTCACTTCCCCCTCCCTCCTATCACTTCCCCCTCCCTTCAACACGCAAGTCCCTTTTTTTATTCTTTTAGTTTCCTTCTCAAAACCCTAGCACCCTCCTCCTCTTCCTCCTCGCCGCACGACCCTCCTTCCACTCCTCCTCTTCTCCTCCGATTGAAGGGAGTTTTGACGTCCGTAAGGACGTGGACAAAGACTCACACATGACACAAGCACTCAGAGGCTTTCTCTCACTACTTTCTCTCTCTAATTCGGCCGGGCCACAAGTTCGAGGGTGAGGTAGGAAGAAGGAGTGCCACACCACCACCACCACCTTCACCACCGCCAATGACCGAGAAGGAGAAGCACCACCACTTGGAAGATGAGTTGAAGAAGCGGAAGCCGGAAGAAGTGGGAGGATATATTTTTGCCTCGAGGGACTTTTGCTTGAGGAGGACTGGTTCTACTCGTCGTTGCGGGTTCATGGTCGCTCATGGCCTCATCTCTGCTCCCTCGCCCTTGCCTCCAGTCTCCACCCTCCATCATCTTTTGGACACACGTGTCGAAACGTGTCGACAAAAGTTGACCACGTGTCAACAAATCTGACACGTGGTCAACGCGTGTTTGAGCGTGTCGACGTATCCGACATGTTTCGACACGTGTCAGACACGACACGGAAGCACATGTAACGTGTCCATTCAACATAGGTGGCTGGTCGCTGGCCTTGCGACGACTGACGACCGGCTAAACGAAAGCTGGCGACCTCACCGAAGCATTGTCGGCCATCAGCGAGGCTGTGCCTCATTGGCCAAGCCTTGCCAGTAGTTGGGTGAGCGACCTCGCCCGGCTAGGCGAGGCCCGCCTCGTTAGGGGCTAGGCGAGCCTCCAACGAGCTCGCTAGGCCTCTCTGGCGACTAGGCGAGGCGTCGGTGATTGGCGGTGGCGGGCAACGGCGTTTGGCGGGGGGCAGCGGTAGTTGCAACACTTGAAAAACAAGAGAGGGAAAAAGGAAAAATTATGTAGATTTGATTATAGAATTGTTCTCGGGAACAATTTTTTTTTTTTATTATTCTTGATTCTATTACAAATCTGTTTCCGGAGACAAAAATTTTACCAAACAAAAAATTAGAATCAGGTACTGTTTGGATGGTTACCAAACAACCCCTTACCCTTTCCTTACTCCGGTTGAGGGAAGTGAACACGAAGCATCTTCCTAGAAAGAGACACGAATGTCCAAAAGCCAATCAAGAAAAGCTTTAAAAAAAAAAAAGAAACTCAACTTTATGAACTTTTTTATATTCAATGGATTGCTTCCTGAATCTTAACGTGAGTACTTCCAAATCTCTCTGCCTTTCATATAATCAATAATTCATCGGGCTTTCTTGCAAGTATTGATCTACTCTCGTCATCACCTTCCAACCCTTTTTCGTTTCTTTGGTCTTTTTTCGATTTGGCTTTATAAAGCTGGTGAGGAAAGATCCAGGTGCTGCTACTCTTGGTACTCTTGAAGCTTTCAAGTGGTGGGAGGAAAGATGAGACCCAATTGGGAGATCTGTTGCCACCACGAGTAAGTTGTAATCTTGATCACCATCTCTGTTTGTATTGTCGTTATACTTGCAGTGTGTGTAAGACGCAAAACGTGCAATTTTATGATTTCCATAATTAGAACAAGAGTATAGATAATCGAGTGGAAATATTAACATACATGTTTTGAAATTCATCATTCTTGATGCAAAAGCGGAAAAACGATGATCCACGAACAAGTCCTTCTCCTCTATTATTTGTATCACTGGCTTAATAATTCGCGCTACATAAATGCTCATTTTGTGAGGATACTTGTGAAAATTAGGATTAGAAGAAAGATTTGAGTACAATTTATAGAGTTTTCAATCAGGCCCTCTCATTAGGCCAAGCTAAACTAGGTCCACACTAGCCAGCCCCATATTAGATTAATTAAGAAACTTTCTATCTCACTTTAGACCAACAAATCCCGTAAACGGTAAATTACAATATCAATTAATGTAGCCCACATTAGGAAAACTCTTATGGTATGTTCTCTCTTTCTCGATAGTGTCTAGGGGTGAGCGTGGTTCCGGGTAGAACCGGGAACCGGAACGAACCGGAGGAGGGTCCGGTTCGGTTCCCGGTCCTGAAGAGGCCGGTTCCGATTCCCGGTTCCTTTTTTCTGGGAACCGGCGGTTCTCGGTTCCGGTTCCGGTTCCCATAGGAACCGGAACCGGAGGAACCGGAACCGGCCAAGTTATAAAAAAAAACCCTAGCCCGCCCCCACGTGATTTCATTTCTCCCCCCTCTGCCGATTCTTCCCCCTTTTCCCTTGCTTTTTCTCTCTCTCTCTCTTTCTTTTCTCCCCTTTTTCCTCCTCACGTCACTTCCTGCCTCCCCCAAACTTTTTTCTTTTCTTCTCTCTCTCTCCTTTTTCCTCCTCTCTAGGCCGAAACCCCCCCCTTCTTCTTCTTCTTCTTCTTCTTCTTCTTCCATCCTCTCTTTTTGAGGGGCTCCTTTTTGGCCGAGGGAGAGAGGGACCAAGCAAGGGAGAGCGACAGAGAGAGGGAAAGCAAGGGGGTTTCTGGTTTTTCCGTAAATTTTGGGCTGAGAGAGAGATGAGCTCGAGGGAGAGAGATCGAGAAGGAGAGTTCAGTGCGATTGAGGGAGAGCGGGAGAGGTTCAGCCGTGCATGGGCTCGGTTAGAGAGCGAGACCGAGAGCGAGACCAAGGGAGTGAGAGAGAGAGAGAGTGAGTAGTCCGCTTCGTCTCGTGTGAGAAAGTAGTAAGAGACTCGCGTTGCCGGAGGCCGGTCCACCGACCACCGCCGCCACAAAGATCGCGCCGGCCCGGAGTAGGCCTTTCTTCATCTGTACGTGACTTGTTTTGGGCACGCGGGGTCCGAGTTCGCGGCCGTTCAGCTTATGTGAACTCCGGCCCCGCCGGTTCTCCGTTGACGCCGATGTGCATTCAGTACGCTTGTTGTGTGTGCTAGACTCGCTAGTATGCCTATAAAGAGTCTTCGTTCGGGCTTAAGCAGGGGTGAGCACCCGGGAACCGGAGAATCGCACTGGACCCTCCCGTTCTCTGCCTTTGCCCGTCACCGACGCCACTCGCCCTGGACGCCGCCGCTGGACGGACGCCGCCCCGCGCTCGTCTAGCCCTTGCCTCCTGCTCCCTCGACGCCGTCACCCCTCGCTTGCCTCACTGCTCAGCCGCTCGCCGTCGGCACCGCTAGTGGACGCCGCTCGTCCCCTCGGTGGCACCTTCGGGCACATATAATCTTCTTAACGCATTAGTATACACCTTGATGAATGATAGGAAAATGTAAGGTTAGATATCAGTATCTAACCCACTGCACATTCTGGAATTCCCATTATCATATGTCGCTCTTGTTAACATCTTTCCCATCGATTGAT
Organism: Eucalyptus leucophloia subsp. euroa; assembly: GCA_017140325.1. Lineage (NCBI taxonomy): Eukaryota > Viridiplantae > Streptophyta > Magnoliopsida > Myrtales > Myrtaceae > Eucalyptus > Eucalyptus leucophloia. The sequence goes on along the minus strand of CM029469.1, from coordinate 10,128,410 downwards.
GAATAGGGTGCCCAACTTGCTGCTGATGAAGGGAAAAGTGCAGCAACTTTAGCGGCTTGCCAAACTTTGGCTGAATAACTCACAGAATCACGATTTCCAGCTCCCAGAATATTGGCATTTAAGGTTTCTCCTCCACATTTTTAATGTTTAATTCGTCTTATGTTATTCACGTGATGAGATGCTCATATTGGTTTTCCTGTTCAACAGGAGGGAAGCTATACATAGTGAATGAGAAGAATGATTCTGAATCAAGGGTGATTTTTTTTTGGTGCTTTTAACTCTTTTACACACTCAAAATGTTTATTTTCTGCGTGTGTTATAGTAATTGAGTTTAGTGATCTGCTGGCTAACTCATTGGTTGCTACTAGCTCATATTATCATCCGTCATAGATGTCTTAGAAGTCATCGATGTGACAACTCGCTTACATGTATAAACATGTTGCATCAGATGTCCCTGAATGGCCAATAGAAAAAGTCAATTCTGGGACAGTAGATTGATTAATTTTAAGCTATGTTCTTGTTGTCTAAATATCTACTATTACACCAGCAAAAAAATTTTTTGGCAAAAAAAGAATTAACTAGTGAAGCTTTTGTTATACGTCAAATATGTATAGTAGATAGAGAACAGGGAGTCCTCATTGGTTCGGCAAAATCATCGGTAGAGAAGCCAACCGCCTACTCACCGTACATTTACCGTAATTTTTCATTGCAGTTAAGAGAAAATCTTGTACTTCAATCTCTCTTCAGCTTTCTCATATCCTAATCTGTCTGTTGCAATAATGCCTCGCGCTGTTCTTTTCGTGTGAAATCAGAAATGGCTGCAAATAGTTCTGTCATCAAGATTTTTTAAAGAACCGGCCTAAATGGTGCATGCAGGAGGAGGTTGCTAAAGAATTCGGCGTTCCGGTGCAATTTCAGCGGTTCTGGCTATGGGCAAAACGCCAGAACCACACTTATCGTCCTAATCGGCCATTGACTCCGGCAGAGGAAATGCAATCTGCGAGTACAATTTCTCGTAACTGTTTCTCACGCATTTTTTTTTTTTGTTGGTTTAATTTCTGTTTAGCTTCAGTTGGGAAATCATTTAGCCTTTTTAGTCTACGTAATGTTGTGTTAATGTGCTGCACTATTTACTTTCTATTATCTGGTACTTGAGTTTTTGTTATCACTTGGTTGATTATTTTTGTGTATGGGTGGAAAATAACGGGGAAGATGCTTGTTCAGCTTATTCATGCCAGAGTTAATTGTTCTTTAGAGTGATATTTTCACTTACCTGCATTGGAAGGATATCGTTTGATTCTGCATTTTATTGGCAGAGATGCTTCCTTTTTTCTATTTTTGCATTTCGTTCTTTCGTTTTCTTTTTAAATTTTCCATAATGCTTATGTTCATTTCGTCATTCTCTATCCACTGTTTCAATGCTTTTGGTTTGGGTCTTTGCTTTCTTTCCCTTTGTATTTGTTTTTCTTTTCAATGTACTGTGGGTAGGACAGTTGAGAGAAGTGTCAAATAAAGTTCCGAATGCCGAATTGAAGTTGTTCTTGGAAGTAGAACTCGGGTTGGTAAATTTTCTCGTTGCATCTTGGTCAATAGAATGCTTTCATATGCTTGGTGGCATCACTCATTTGGTTGAACTGTATTTTTTCAGGATATGCACCCCATTGCCCCACCTGACAAGTCAAAGGAAGATATATTATTGTTCTTCAAGCTTTATGATCCCGAGAAGGGAGAGCTGCGGTAACTTATTGCCTCTGTGAACATTCTATTGTAGCACATAAATCTGAAACTTAAATCACTCGTCACTTCGTTCGATACGTATATGTTGGAAGGCTTTTCGTGAAGGGTATTGGTAAACCTGCAGAAATCTTGACCAAGTTAAATGAAATGGCCGGCTATTCTCCTGACCAAGAAATCGAGCTTTACGAGGTTTATTTTCATCGATGGATTTACATCATTTATGTAATTCATACCTATTCAGCTAGTCATATTGAGAAAACCCAGGGGTTCTATTAATTTTAAGGCCTGTGTTGACACTTGACATCCTATTTATGTTGACATGTTTGATGGGGACTCTATTTTGTTGACAAGCTCTATTTTGTTTATGGATGTGCGATATGATTGCAGTATCTTTTTTGTGCTTTCTTGTTCAGGAAATAAAGTTTGAGCCTAATGTCATGTGTGAACCTGTTGACAAGAAAGTGACATTTCGAGCTAGCCAGTACAGTAGATTGCCTTCTAATGCAGGGTTGCCTGAGTAAGTCTCCAAACTAATTGTTGAATTGGCTGCAGCTTGAAGATGGAGATATCCTGTGCTTCCGAAATCTTTTCCAACTGAAAATGGTGAACAGTTTTCCTATCCGATGTCCCTTCCTTTCGGAGTATGTGCACAATCGTCAAGTATGTATCCTGGGGTTGTTCTTTTATGCGGTTCATGATATTGCTCTCTCCAAAGGCATGGATTAATACCCCCACAACTCCATGTATTGTAGATTGTCCACTTCCGTTCTCTTGAAAAACCCAAGGAGGATGATTTCTCTTTGGAGATGTGAGTATGGACACGGTTCTTAGTTAGCCTTTCTGCGTTGCTTGTGCATATGTTGCTGTCAAAATCAAAATTATTGATACTTGCAATTTTATATTTAAGGTCTAAGCTGTATACCTATGATGATGTTGTGGAAAGAGTTGCTCAAAGCAGCTTGGTTTGGATGATCCATCAAAGATCGTGCTCACATCTCACAATCACTCTCAAAGAACCCAAGCCCCATCCTATAAAGTATCGTGGAGTGGATCATTTGTCTGATATGTTGGTTCACTATAACCAGGTAGAGTAATTATATCCATTGGAGACTTCTAATGGATTGAAATTTAAGGAGCTGAAATGTCTTCTTCCACTTCCACATTCATGCGAGTTCGGATATATTGTACTATGAAGTGCTAGATATACCTCTTCCGTAACTGCAAGGTTTAAAAACTTTAAAAGTAGCATTTCATCATGCTACTAAGGATGAAGTAAGTATTCGATTGATGCTTGTCACTGCGTGGAGGTTTGCTGCTGATTTTTGTTGTTTCGCTTCGTATCTTGTAGGTGGTCATCCATACGATCGACTTCCAAAGCAGAAAGTACCGTTGGAGATGTGCTTAGTGATCTCAAGACAAAGGTAATTTTGGCTGTCTTGGTGCTATTTCTTGCTAGGGGTGAGCGTGGTTCCCGTGTAGAACCGGAACCGGGAACCGAACCGGAGGTTCCGATTCGGTTCCCGGTTCCCGGTTCCCCTTTTCTAGGAACCGGCGGTTATTGCACGGTGTTGGTCCCAGGGTTCAACATGATGATCCTAAAATTTTGACATTTGCAGCGACGACTTTATGAAGCCACATAATCAGAAACTGCGGAAGATTACTTGTTTTATTGTCATCCTGAAAATCGAGAAAACACCACATAATCGAAAGTGCGGAAATGGTTTGTCCTGTTTACCTTTCTTCTTCTACAGTTGTCTGTTCATCAATTTGTTCATGTACATGTCTTCTCAAAAGACTATGCCCATCTTTTTCCCACGGATTATTCTATTATTCCTTTTTTTTTTGGATGCTTTTGCTCCCGAGGAACTATTTTTGACAATTTATGTACATAGAAGCTTTGGTTCGTCTCTTTCCTTTTCCGTTATAGTTCAAATCTAAAAATGAACAAAAAGAAAAAAAGAAAAAGAACCCGTTGGAACCCGAACCGACCCGGAACTGTGAAGGGTAGGTTCTAGGTTCTTATTCTGACAGTAGGTTCCGGGTTCCAAAAAATGAGGAACTCCGTACCCGAGGGTAGGTTCCAGTTCCAAATTTAAACCGTAAGGAACCGGGAACCGCTCACCCCTAATAGTGTCTATTAGATCGGTGATCTTGTGGCTGGCCTTTGAGCAATATGTGAACATCTGTGAGTTTTTTATGTATTCATGTCCAAAACATTGAGTGTTGCTCTTCTTCGAAATGCCCATTTAGGAACTTTTGCTACCCAAGTTGATTTGCACCTGTATTGGAGTTTGTCTTCGTTCTGTTTTTTAGTTTAGAAAGATCAGAACTTGGCACATTTGGCTCTCTCTTTCTAGTCTCGTTAGTACTTATGTTGCAGATTTAGTAACTCATAGTAAAATTTTTAGGGTTAATATCCTAAAAAACCTCAAACTAGTACACATGTGACAAATTTACCAAAAACTATTTTTTTGATAATGAAAAACTCCAAACTGGTACACTTGTGATAAATTTACCTCGACAAACCATAAAAAAACCTAAACTGATATATTTACGACAAATTTACCCTAAACTAATTTATTCAACCGCAAAAAACCTCAAACTGATAAATTTGTGACAAATATATCCTTCGCTAAATTAGATTAATACCACAAAAAAATCAAAAAAATTTTAAAGTGTGACAAACGATGCGTAAAATCCTAAATCAATATACTAGTCAATTGTCACGTGTAACTTAACTTAATAATTTGATAATAAAATTTAATAAAAACTAACAAAAAGTAAATTTGTCATAACTGTATCAGTCCGGGGTAGATTTGTCAAAGGTATATCAGTTTGGGGTTTTTTGTGGTCAAAAAAATAGTTTGGGGTAAATTTGTCACAAGTGTACCAGTTTAGGATTTTTCAATGTATTAACCCAAATTTTTATTGGGTTTGTGAGATTTTGCAGTAAGAACTTGGACTGAAATCATAAATCAGTTGAAATCATGACATTGCCGTAAATAACTTTAAGGAAGGTAGCCCTTACCAAAAAAAAAAAAAAAAAAAAAAAAAACTCTGGGGACGGTAGCTGAAGGCCGATTTTCCCCAAGTACATATCAACTAAAGTTTAACTTCACTACTTTGAAGTGCCATTTGTGCATGTCATCTCTCATGGACCTAGGTTTTATTCATCCACAAGTGAAGAGATTCCAGGAACTTTTCATCATATTGCCTGCCGCCCTTTTATGTTCTCACTTATAAGTCTCTGTATCCCTTTTGTATTCTGACAGATCCTTCCTTCTGTAGCTATGGATCACGGTATTGCTGAAGCCATTTAAGCTCGTGACAGTATTTCTTCACGAGGCAAGCCATGCCACTGCTTGTAAACTAACATGTGGCCATGTAAGAATCTTTCTTTAGCCTCATCTTAGATTTAGTAGGAGGTCATACATTTGCATAGAGCTAAATTGCTGTGTTGCTTTCACTGATTGCTTTTCTTTGCTGCTGGCAAAGGAAAACATGCGACTCATTGCTTTAAATACACTCTCAGGTGGAAGGAATTCAGGTTCATGTTGGTGAAGGAGGAAGTACTCAAACCAGTGGCTGAATATACTGGTTCATCCTGCCAGCTGGATATATCAATTCTAACCTCAACATCTTCCTTGTCGTCTCAACTTACACTGGTTGCCTTAACACAAAAAACATCCGTTTGAATTGTTGGAATTCTGACATGAGAAATTTATATCGGGTCATTTGAAATCTAGATTTACAGGATTGAGTGTATAGATTGTTTCTTCGGCATCGCTACAAATTATTGATTTATTCTCTAATTGTCATTGCCTTCCAGATCTCGGCTCATCATTCTGGGGAATGCTCTTTATCCTTGCTTCTACAAATCTTCTTACAGCTAGGATTGCAGCAGGTTGTTTGCTTGTTGCTCTTGTTATTGTGCTATTTGTGGCTAAAAATGTGAGTCTTTGTTCTCCTATTCTAGCCTTTAGATTGAGGGATCTTCAAAACATAATGTTGGATTCTTCTTTAGTTTTTAGTTACATGCTTATCAGGTCAATCAATTAGAACGGGTGGGAAGTTCACATATATGCACTCATGCTAATCAATTTGTACTGTTAAATGACGTTGGAGAAAGGACTTTTCACAGGTTGCAAAATTTCTACTCTTGAAATGAATAAGATTTGTTTCTTTGCATTTGACCTGTACCAATTTGACTTGTGCCTTCCCATGTCGCTTATACTTTTTTGCACTGTTCTTGACTGATTGGTCATTCTGATTTATATAATTTTCTCTTGTTTATACAGTGGACGCTTCGAGGGCTTTGTATAGGTATGTAGTCATATGACCCAGATGAATGCTGGCTTTCCGGAATACAATATTCACCAGGGATATGATTGTTCTTCCTGAATTATGAATGCGGAGTTATCAGGATTTATTGTATTCCTTGGCGTGGTTTGGCTTCTCCAAGAAACAACAAAAGTTCGAATTCTTCGCTACGTCATTATGTTCATTGGTAAAAGAAACACGTGAATTTAGTGTTCTTCCTCTATAGCGATTTTCTAGTCCATGGAATTCCTTCTATGTAACATAATGACTGGAGTTTTGTCCATTTTTCAAACCTGCAGGTGTAATGAACAGCTTGTTTTCTGTTTACGGTATTTTCTGAATCTGAAGCATCGTTATTGATTTGACTAGACCATTGTTCTGATGCCCTTTATGTTCTGGTATCACAGATATATATGATGATTTGGTATGTCTGCACCAGTGATGCAGGAAAATTTTCGGAAGTGTGTCCTTGTTGCAATGGTGCTGGATGGGGTGCGATCTGGTGAGCTCACTTTCAGAAGGAAAAGTCGTGCTTGAGGACGATTTCTTCTCCTTTTTGAATTTCCGCTTAACAGTTGCCTGCTCTGTCTCATGCATGTCTCTTCTCGTTTCACTTACTAATCACGGTGAAATCTTCTCGCAGGGGCTTGATATCATTGCTGTTTCTATCCGGGGCCATGTACCTTGGTCTAGTTATCTTGTCCTGAGGTAAAGTCTGTAATTTGTCTTTCAGTCAGATCTTTAGTCCTGCAAATCCGTCAGCGGGTTCTGGCTAGAGCATGATCGCGTTCTGCTAGCTGCAATCAATGAATTATTTTTTTTATGATAGTTGTCTGAAAAATGATGCTGCTGATAGACCTTTATCAAAAGTTCAAAGTACTTGCGCAAGGCATTTCAAGCCTGAACAATATGGTTTCTGCTTCATCAAATCCTCTGAAGAAACCACGCCATGTATAATTGCTGCCCCCTTTTTTAATGGACTTGCAAGTTTTAACTCTAAGATTATCACCCCTAAGACTTCTGGTTTCCAGTGGTTGAAGAATTTACCCTAAGTCCTTAAATGTGGTTTTGTTTTCTTGTCCATAAATATGCGCAGAAGAATCAATATCTGAAGCCACTTTAATCAATTTCATTTGTTTGTTAGGATTCGTCCACCAACGGAAACTTCTATTGATGCTCTAAAATCTTTTTTCCACTTAGTTCTCCTGATTTTGACCAGTTCAGTTTTAGTCCACTGTCCACAACGATAAATTATCATACCTTACATGATTTCAACATGTGATATGCACATACCAGATATGCTTCTGTTAAGAAGTTTACCGCGGTAATCTAGTCAGGTCCTAAGAATGGCAAATGGGTGGATCGGGTCGGATATGGGTCGGGTCGAAAATAGGTCGACCCATATTTGACTCATTTAACCCATTTTAACCCATATTTTTGTAGTGTAAATCTAATGACCCATACTCGACTCAACTCATACCCGACCCGTATTGCTAAAACATCTTATTAAAATATTTTTATGCAAAACAAATTTTTTAACAATTTCTATGCAATACAAATTTAATGAAAAATTTTTATAATAAAAATCGAATTTTTAAAATTTTAAGAAATATTTATTTTTAATTATTTTTATTTTAAAAGTATAAATTTTTATTTTTAAAATATCATTTTTAATTTTTAATAATTATTTTTAATTTTTCTCTTCTTTTTTCTTCTCTTCGGCCACAAGCGAGATCAAGCTCGCCGGTGTCGGGCGGGCTCGATCTTGCCGATCCGGTGCGGCGAAGGCCCCGCCCGACACCGGCGAGCTCGAGCCTCGCCGGATCCGGCGAGTCTCGAGCCTCGCTAGTCGTTGGCAAGGTCGAGCCATGCCGGATCCGGCGAGACTCGAGTTCACCGGCATTGGGCAAGGCTTGATCTCACCGATCTAGCGAGGCCAAAGCCTCGCTTGATGCCGACAAGCTCGAGCCTTGCCGCCGTTGGCGAGGCCGAGCCTTGTTAGATCCGGCGAGACTCGAGCTCGCAGCGTCGAGCAAGGCTCGATCCGGGTGAGGCCGAGGCCCCGCCCGATGTCGGCAAGGGCGGGGCCGGCGAGCTCGAGACTCACCGGCGTCGGGTTGGGCCTCGGCCTCGCCAGATCCGGCGAGATCGAGCCCTACCTCGACGCCGGTGAGCTCGAGCCTCACTAGTCGTCGATGACCTTCGAGGGAGTGGCAGAGGCGAGCCTCAGAGGTGAGCGGCGGAGGCGAGCCGCGGCGATGAGTGGTAGAGGCGAGCCGCGGTAGTGAGTAGCGGAGGCGAGCGGTGGAGGACGAAGGTGGAAGGGCTGTTGCTGACTTAGCGAATGTGGGTTTTTTAGGTTTTAAAAATGGGTCGAAAATGGGTTAGAACGTGTAACCCATTTTGGACCCATATAAAATTAAACTTAAAATGGGTCGAATGTGAGTTATGGCCCATTACAACTTCATAGTCCACATTTGACCCATTTGTGAAAAATATGGGTGCAAAATGGGTCCATGACGCATTTTGCCACCTCTATCGGGTCCTGACTCCATATTTCAACCCTGATCATTTAGGTCTCCTCTTTTGCTGCAAAAACTTAGTAGCATTCTTCAAGCTGCTTCCGCTAAAATGTTTTGATTGGATCTCTCCAGGTACTGCATTCTGGTCCAGATTCCGAAGTTGCTATGAAGCCCCGACACCACTTGACTCCACATGCCCATTTCTTGTTCCAACATTACATTGAATTAGGCATCCTCTCATATGCAGTCCTCAATTATAGGGTCTACAGGACAGTATAGTGCTGAATATTTGATCTTACAGGGAACTTTTACTACAAAAGCTGGGCAAATATACCATAGTGATCTCAGCATTTCCAATTGCCTGTTGATATTTTGCACCCCTTGCTGCACTTTAAGCCTAGCGAATTAAACGACATTCCCCTCTGCCGCTCGTGGAGTTATCTCTCTTCCGCAAACCCAAAACCTGACTGAAACTTGAACGAGGAGTGATGAGACCGACGGTCCAATTGCTTTTTCAAGACGACTTTTCATTCAATGGAGTAATTTCCACACCTGCAGACTTCCTTGCCTGGGGGTGTTCTTCATCCCCCACTTAAATGATGACCTTTAGAAAGAAGAAAATATTCAGCAATTTGCAATCATGAGCTAGTTCAGCTAATGTGATGGTCATTTTCTTTCTCGCGATCAGTAAAAAATTGACTAGCGTGTATTGATGCGGAATTAAATAGAAAACACGAAAGTTGCCCAAAGATCATTCATTGGAGTTAGGCCATGGAAGTTTCTTTGCTTCACTACCGACGGAGTCATCAGCACACGTCCTTCGCGTCCGAGCTGAGCAACCCCTACTCATGGCCACAAGCGACAGATCTCAGGATCGACTAAGCCATCGCCCTGTCGTCGCTCATCTAGATCTGAATTTGTATCTCGAGCTGGCCTGCGTTGTTGCTCCTCTATGATTTGCAATCATAAGCTGGTTTTGGAACCAATTTGGGAATCGGTTTTGTAAGTGGAGATTCAAATCCTTATTTTTTCCTTTGATTTCTATTTTTACTCCCGCAATCATATGACGTTTTTCCTGGCCTTCTCGGGACACGCATTTAATGACACTCTTCCTTCGTCGTCTCTCTTCCTCCCTCGCTTCCCTCCCTCATCGGCTTCCTCTCGCACTGTCTGACGGACAGATGGTGCTCATCGCCACCTAATTCTTGTGTACCACGTGGATTGGATCACTTGTATAAATGAACAATTTCATTTAGTAAGTATGTGAATAAAACTAATATTAGATCCATATTTATTGCTAATGTTTATACAATATTATGATTTTGCTTTGTCTTATGATTTTGTTTATGATAATTAGCTTAGCAGACCTAAAAATTCCCCTCGTTATCATCAAAATTGTTTTCTTTAAATTAAATAAATCAAAATTATTTATGAAAAAAAAAAAAAAAAAGCGACTTTACTTGTGGGGACTGGGGAGTGCCCTTTTCTCGAAAGTAATGATGTCACGGAGGTCAATCGTCAAGTCAACCGCCAACTGTGTCTCCCCCTTCTCTCTCCGACACATGTCGCCTCGTCGTGGCCCCATTTATGCGAAGCTCAAAGCCCCGCCAAATCTCGACTGCGATCGACCATTCCCGCCGTGAACGATTCGCTCCGAAACACAGCTCCGGCCATCCGGACCGCCCCGCGCCGCCGCCGCCGCCGCCGCCGTCTCCGGCCGGAGCGACCGCGGCGCCACACGATAGCCGCCGATGTCATGTCTTGCGCGAGCGGCGATGGCCATCTTCTCCAGCCTCCTCGCGTGCCTCAAGCGGCTCAAGGCGGCGGGCTGCGGCCTCCGCTGCGGCGGCAGGGGCGCCGCCCGGAGGGCCGCGGAGGACGAAGCCGAGGACGAGTCCTCCTCCGGCCTCTTCTACGACCTCCGGACGCTCCAGGTCGCCACCAGCTTCTTCTCCGAGCTGAACCAGCTCGGTCACGGCGGCTTCGGTCCCGTCTTCAAGGTGAGGGAGCAGTTCTCCGCCTCGATTTAGGTGTTTCGTCGCGATGTTTGCTTTTGCGTTCGCGGTCTTGAAGAACGTACGGATTAGTTCTGTATTCCATCGCGGAATCGCTTTGGTTTTTCCGCTTGGTCAGCAGACGAGGACGCCGGAGGATCGCGTGCTTTCTTTCGTGGTGAAATTGGATCGATCTGCTTCGATTCGAGTCGTCCCGCCTGCTTTCAGGTTTATGGTGGGACTGGAAATTCTGGATTGTAAGATGTTTTTCTCCTAAAGTTTCAATTTTTTATTGAGTGTTGTTCTGCATCGTGATGGCGTCTTCCTTTTCCAAATGTTTCTGCCTGAACTTGATCGAGCGTGAGATTTTGGGAGACGGCGATTCTAATGATGAGGGTTTCGCCGGTGCATGAGCTGTGGACTGCGAAAAGTCTTGCGTCTTCTTCTGAATTTGACGTTCTGCGTGGGGAAACTAGACCCCTTTTAGCTGTTCAACGGGAGAAATCTTGGCAACGAAACTTCGTTTTTCAATTGAAGGGAACTGTGCTAGAAAGGCGGTTCCACGGTCCGATATGAATGCGTGCTGATGATTCCCTTGCCTTTTTCTTTTTTCCAGGGGTTGATGCCCGATGGCCAGGAAATAGCTGTAAAGAAGCTGTCTCAAACTTCAAGACAGGGGATGAGGGAATTCACCAACGAGGTGAAGCTGTTGCTGAAAATTCAACACAGAAACCTGGTCATGCTGATGGGCTGCTGTGTGGAAGGACAGGAAAAGATGCTGGTTTATGAGTATCTGTCGAACAGGAGCCTTGACTGTTTCCTTTTTGGTAATTCTTTTAGATACAAACTCCTAATCCAGCTGATCTAGGATTCATAAATCTCTTGCCCGATTCACTGAGCATAGATCTGACCCAGAAGTAAAAGCTAATTCAGTTGTCTCCTTCCAGCTGAAGAAAAGTCTCCCTCGCTGGATTGGATGACTCGGTTCCGAATAATTACTGGGGTGGCGAGAGGTCTGTTATACCTGCATGAAGAAGCTCCTGAAAGGATTATCCATAGAGACATTAAGGCTAGTAACATATTGCTTGATGATCAGTTGAATCCCAAAATTTCAGATTTTGGTTTGGCGAGGCTTTTTCCTGGTGAAGACACGCATCTGAATACAATGAAGATATCTGGGACTTAGTAAGTAGTCACATTGCTCTCCTTCTGTATATTATTGTTAGCTGCTGCTTGTTAATGAAGTCAGGAAAAAGCTCATACTCTTTTGCTTCTAGAGACATGACTCATGATGTAAGTAAAACTAAGGATCCTTTTGTTTTGAAATGCAGTGGTTACATGGCTCCTGAATATGCACTGCGTGGATATTTGTCCATGAAAACTGACGTTTTCAGCTACGGAGTTCTGGTCTTAGAGATTGTAAGTGGGAGAAAGAATCATGACAGCCGACTGGGTGCGGAAAAGACAGACCTCCTGAGTTATGTAAGTTGCTTCATCATGTAAAGTACTGTTACTCATTGTTATACTAGAGAATTAATAAATGGCGACACTTCTCAGATTGCCTCGGTTTTGGTAGATTAAGTTCTTAATTTGGTTTTAGTTATGGTTGGTTCCTGATGAGTTGCAGTGGTTTATATTGTCCATGTTTTAGTAGAAAGAAGGCAGGCGACATATTTTCATTACTTCAAATATAGTACATACTGCTTCTTTATATTTGCATTCCATTGTGGAAAATGCAAGTTAATATTGTTTGGTCAAGCTAAGCGCCGGATTCATCTTAGGTCTTACTTCTATTCAAAACTCTCTCTCTCTCTCTCTCTCTCTCTCTCTCTCTCCAGGGTGTCTTGGGAAGTGGAAGATGCTTTAGGAAATAATCCACATAATCCTGGTATAAGCATTAGCAAACAGAGTGAACATTAAAACATTGCACGCAATTCTTTTGGCAGGCATGGAAGCTCTTTCAAGAAGGGAAGTCATTGGATCTGGTGGACTCGAGCCTTGTCAAATACAACCCTGACGAGGCAGCAATGTCTATTCAACTAGGATTGCTATGCTGTCAAGCAAGTTACGCAGACAGACCAGATATGAACTTGGTGCACCTCATGCTTTCTAGTGATTCATCCACATTGCCCAGACCAGGAAAACCCGGAATCCAGGGTCGAACAACACGTTGGACAACGATTTCATCTTCTGCATTCACCAAAACTAATCCAAGCGGTACACAAACTGGAGGTACTAAAGTTTCTACTAGTAGCAGCTTTGCTGAGGAGTATTCTAGAAATTCAATCTCCATTTCCTCCATAGATGAAGGCAGATGACCTTAAAGCATGTAAGATTCCTTTATTATTTATAGCAGGTCTAATATTCTTTTACAAATTCTTTTGTCAATATGCTTATAGAAAAAGAAAATAAAATCACGGGGTGCTCTAGGATCCATAGTATACTTATGTAACTTTTTCGGGAGGGATCAGGTACGTGCCCTGCGGATAGTCTTGAAGAGCTAGTAGAATGAATCCTGTTTCTACTACTAGTTCACTTCTAACTGATTGTCAACATGTGATTACTTCTGCCAACATTGAGAAAAATAGAACATCTCTTCCTTTTGGATTCTCTTGCATTATCATACCCTATTCAATTAATGTTCCTTATTTTACATTTCCATGGAAACTAATATTGACAAGAGCTGGCCGGTCGTTGTTGGCTTGTTGCTGTGGTTTTGGTTTGCCTCAGCCTTGTTGGCTTTGTGCCTGCCTTGTTTGGCGGCTGTTGTTGTTTTGTCGGCGCCCTTCCACTCGTTCGGACTGGTTTGTCCTTATGAGTGCAAGTTTTTGGTGCTGGACTGTGTTGTATAGTTTTGGCTTAAGCTCAATATATTGATTATTTACCAAAAAAAAAAAAAAATGTTGACAAGAGCTGTTGTTGCTTTAAATTGAAGTGATTGACTAATAACTTTGCCAAGAAATGATTTCTTCTACTGTTGTGGAAGCCGTTCATCAGTGAGGTTTTATGAGAGCATGGTTGCCATCCCTATATACTCCAAATTTATTCTGTCAGTTCAGTGGATTCTGTCGTTGGCGTTGATTGATGGGAATCAACTCACGGCCTTTAGATGGGGGTGTCGCCCGGGTCTTTGTGATTCAAAGATTAAAACGAGATCTCGTGGCGATACATTCCGGATTCGCAGAATAGGATGTCCACAGTCCAACTGCAAGTACACTTCATAGACACAGAATGGGTTCTCTAGACTGAATGTCCTTCCAGTTCCAATTTCTTGAGGTTCTGTCAGCTTTCTTACATGGTTCCTCAGTTTCACCTTAAACAAGCCCTATGTTTCGTAAGGTACTTGAGGAGATGCTGGTCGTCGATGCACAGGGTTTGACCGGGATCGTCGTAGCTCATTCAATACATAGGTAAGAGTACATACATGCATCGAACATGGGAGCTCATTTGATCTCGATCCTTGAATTTAAACACGGGATCTACATGATTCAGTAGTTGAGCTCGATTCCAGTCACATTCTCCGAGAATGAACCAAATGTATTCTCGTCCTTTGCACGGGGGACGCTCGGAACATAGTGATTTGCTGCATCAGGGAAGGGTTTTCTTTGAAATACTTCGTTTTCATTGGTCAAAAAGGCCTTGAGAGGTCGTATCCTCGTCGAAGATTAGAGGTCATCATCGGCGGGTCTGAGGAGAATTAGGCTCCGTTTGGGAACCACTTTCCCAAGTGTCTTCTGGAGGCTAAAGGCCTTTGGGCCAAAAATTGAGTGTTTGGCAATTTTTTTACGCTTGCCTTTGCCAAAGGCAAAGTCTTCCCAAGGCTGAAAGCCCAAGTCATTGCGACCCTCGCCAGAAGGTTGCACGACCCGCCACGCCACGACCTCTATGCGGAGGTTGCCGGTGCCACTCGATCTAGTCGCCGTGACCTAGATCGTGAGATCCTGGTCGCCGCGACCCTTGCTGCGCCGCGTCCTCCGCATGGTAACCCTAGCCGGACGCTACCCTTCACCACGGCGCTTCCCCCTTGCCGGACAGCCTACCCTTCACCACATTGCCTCCCCCTCACCGAACCACCTACCCTTCGCCGGCAGTAACCGGCGAAGCCCTTGGCCGGCCAACTCTCATTTTTCCCTTTTTTTTAATAACAAAAGCATTTTGCAAATTTAATTTATCCAAACACTATTTTGCACAAAAATACTTTACAATAGACTTTCACAATTACAATTTACCAAACACAATTTGTATTTTGAAAAACTCCTTTTAACTCAAGGACCTTTACATTTTCTCGAGGACAAAAGTCTTCCTAAACACACCCTCAGTGATGCCCACTGCCTCTTCTATAACCGTTGGATAAGCGTAGAATTTATTTCATAAATTATTTAGCTGCATGTTTTAGGGAAAATTTTAAGGCTCTCTTTATTTCATGAAAAATGATATGATTGAAAAATATTATTTTTCTTGAAATGATCATTTATATCGCTTGCGTAACTAAATGAATGAAAAATATTTCATCTTTTAAAAAATATTTAAATATAAATTATTGTCAATAGTAAAACATTCTTTATTAACCAATTATTTCAAATAATACAGGTGATAATTTTTTTATAAAATATTTTCCAAATCTTTTATATCTTACAAAACCAAATGAACCTAAATAAATATTCTTTTCCAACCCTCCTTAACTTATATTCATTTATCCTCTGAGCTCGTCTCTTGTTATCATTGTGCTTCGTGTGGTCTCGCTTATGCAATCCTCTAATTTCCTGCTACAATTCAAATTTAGACTTACCTATCCAAATTTTGTTCTCTCGCGAACTGTCACATACCTCTACAAAGGAGTTATCTAATTCAACTGTCATATCCCAACGAGATGGGACACGCTAGTATTGGTGATATGTTTTTTTGAGAGAATTTTAAATAAATACCTAAAGTGCTATTATTTATTCAAACAAGAGTCTAAAGTAAACATGTTTTAAATAAGGACCTAAAGCGTTATTATTTTTTCAAATTGAAAAATTTTCAAATGAGAGCTTGAAATGCTCTCATTTTTTCAAATAATGGCCTAAAGTGAATATTCTTCCAAATAAAGATTTGAAGTGTCATCGTTTTCTTAAATAAGAATTTGGAATGGAACTTGTTTAAAGTAAAAGCTTGAAATGGCCAAACCTTGTTGCTTGAAGGGCATTTTGGTCTTTTACTTCTTCTTTTTCTACTTTTTCTTTTTCTCTCTTGTTGTCACTGGACTCAAGTGAAGGCTACAATCACCCGATGCTAGCAAGGGCAATCCTTGCCCTTGCCCTTGCTAGCTTAGGTGAGGGCTATAGTCTTCATCGATATTGGGCAAGGGTGGCCCTCACCGGATCTAGCAAGAGTCGCCTCACCTAGGTTGGTGTCTCCCTCACTCACCCCACCTAGGCAAGGGTTGTCCGACGCCGGTGAGGGCAACCCTCACCCTTGCCAACCTAGTCAAGGGCGGCCTTCACCCACCCAAGCGAGGGCAACCCTCGCTTGTGCCTTCGCCTAAGGCCAACGAGGTCACCGGCCATCAACGAGGCGTTGTGGTGGCTAGGGGAGAGAAGAGGAAAAAAAGAAGAAAATGGAAAGGGAAGGGAAAGGAAAGGAAAGGAAAGGAAAGATTAAAAAAAATTACTTAATTTGTTTTACTAAATTATATCTTTTTCTATTGGCCGGAATGGTCACTCGCTAGCCAAAAATCCTTATTTGAGATGATTTGACTATCTCAGACTCTTATTTGAGATAATTTGAATACTTCAAACCCTTTTGAACCATTATTTGAGAAATTAAGGACATTTTAGGCTTTTATTTGAGATTTTCCATTTTTTTTTAATAAAAACTTGAAGTGAACCTTTTTTCAAATAATGATATGAAGTGGCTATATTAGTTTCAAAAAATGGTTTAACTCTCCGGTTGATAAGGGCAATTTCTTCCTTTATTTTTTGAATTTTTTTTTTGTATTAGATGAAAAAATAAAAAAATAAAAATAAAAATTGGAAGGGGAATGGAAAATGTTGGTGGCAAGGGCTAAATTTCTTTCGATGTTTTTTTAATTAATTAATTTTTATTATAAAAATTCCCTTGACCGACTATAATATTTAATAGGGCGGCGAGTCATGTTCTTATTTGAAACTGTTATAATCACTTTAAGCACTACCATAATCATTCCAAACCATTTTTTAAGAAAATAATGGCACTTTAAGCTCTTATTTAGAATTTTTTCTATTTTTTTTATCACAATGCCGATGTATCCAAAGTTTTGACTTGACCAATCTTCGGAATGCATGTAAATCGACCTATCTATGTGCATAGGTAAGGCTCTAGCCGTGGAAGTACCAAGTTTAATCCTCCAGATTATTTTGAGTGAAAGATGTGAATCGAGATAATCAAATCTTAAATTCAGAAATCTTAAATTCATAAATTACAAGGTCAAATTTTGAAGGTGAACAAGCACCCAAGGCATTCTAAGATTTGGAATGATACCACTACTTATAGCCGTTCCCTAAAGTTAATGGGTCCGATTAAACGCTCATTAAGGATTCGTGGCATCACTTTGAAAATCAATCTTCCCATCTATGGCATTGCTCTGATGCTCTCACTTCTTGGTTTTTCTCCTAAAAAAAGAAGAGGAATTGGCCTTAACCCTTAAAATTATGGATAAACCACTTCTCGCACATGGCGCCACAATTGCAGTAACAGTGTCGGCAATCATCGGATCGACAAAAGCGGGACCCATTTTTACTCGGGGGTCTTCCCTTCTCTCTCTCTGTCTCTTTTACACTTACCCTTTCCTGACTCCGGTCGACAGAAGGTGAACACGAAGCATCTTCCAAGAAAGAGGCACGAAGGTCCAAAAGCCAATCAAGAAAAGCTATTAAAAAAAGAAAAAAGAAACTCAACTTTCTAAACTCTTTTATATACAGTGGATTGCTTGCTGAATCTTAACGTGGTTACTTCCAAATCTCTCTGCCATTCGTATAATCAATAATTCATCGGGCTTTCTTGCAAGTATTGACCTACCCTCTCGTCATCACCTTCCAACCCTTTTTCGTTGCTTTAGCCTTTCTCGATTTGGCTTTCTTGACTATTAAATTCATTAGGAGTGGGATGTGCTCTGTAACCGTCCAATGGGACTCCTTTCTCTAATTCCCAAGTTCAAAAATTTTCAAATCTCACCAAGCAGAGAGAGAGAGAGAGAGAGACGGTGATCCCTCACTCTCATGAACGAGCCTTCATTATCCTGTGATTATTTTTTTTCTAGGTATCCCCACAAGAAAGATTTGAAGGGGGGATAAAGCTGGTGAGGAAAGATCCAGGAGGTGGTACTCTTGAAGCTTTCAGGTGGTAGGAAAGATGAGACCCAATTGGGAGCTCAGGAACTGTTGCCACCACGAGCAAGTCGTGTTCTTGATCACCATCTCTGTTTGCACCGTCGTTATACTTGCGGTATGGTCTCTCTTTCTCGACAGTGTCTATTAGATCAGCGATCTTGTGGCCGGCCTTTGAGGAATATGTGAACATCTGTGAGTTTTTTATATATTCATGTTCGAAACATTGAGGGTTGCTCTTCTTCGAAATGCCCATTTAGGAACTTTTGCTACCCAGGTTGATTTGCACCTGTATTGGAGTCTTACTTCGTTCTGTTTTTCATTTTAGAAAGATCAGAGCTTGGCAGATTTGGCTCTCTCTCTCTCTTTCTCTAGTCCCGTTAGTACTTATGCTGCAGATTCAGTAATTCATCGTAAAAGGATTGTTGGGTATGTGAGATTTTGTGGTAAGAGCTTGGACTGAAACCACAAATCCGTTGAAATCGTGACATTGCAGAAAATAACTCTAGGGAAGGTCACTGAAGGCCGATTTTCCCCAAGTACATATCAACTAAAGTTTAGCTTTACTACTTTGAAATGCCATTTGCGCATGCCATCAATCATAGACCTAAGATTTATTCATCCACAAGTGAAGAGATTCCAGGAACTTTTGATCATATTGCCTGCCGCCCTTTTATGTTCTCACTTGTAAGTCTCTGTATCCCTTTTGTATTCTGACAGATCCTTCCTTCTGTAGCTATGGAGGACTGTATTGCTGAAGCCATTTAAGCTCGTGACAGTATTTCTTCACGAGGCAAGCCATGCCATTGCTTGTAAACTAACATGTGGCCATGTAAGAATCTTTCTTTAGCCTCATCTTAGATTTAGTAGGAGGTCATACATTTGCATAGAGCTAAATTGCTGCGTTGCTTTCACTGATTGCTTTTCTTTGCTGTTGGCGAAGGAAAACATGCGACTCATTGCTTTAAATACACTCTCAGGTGGAGGGAATTCAGGTTCATGTTGATGAAGGAGGAAGTACTCAAACCCGTGGTGGAATATACTGGTTCATCCTGCCAGCTGGATGTATCAATTCTAACCTCAACATTTTCCTCTGTCGTCTCAACTTACACTGGTTGCCTTAAGACAAAAAACATCCGTTTGAGTTGTTGGAATACCAGCATGACATGAGAAATTAATATCGGGTCATTGCTACAAATTATTGATTTATTCTCTAATTGTCATTGCCATCCAGATCTCGGCTCATCATTCTGGGGAATGCTCTTTATTCTTGCTTCTACAAATCTTCTTACAGCGAGGATTGCAGCAGGTTGTTTGCTCGTCGCTCTTGTTATTGTGCTATTTGTGGCTAAAAATGTGAGTCTTTGTTCTCCTATTCTAGCCTTTAGATTGAGGGATCTTCAAAATATAATGTTGGATTCTTAGTTACATGCTTATCAGGTCAATCAATTAGAACTGGTGGGAAGTTAACATATATACACTCATGCTAATCAATTCGTGCTGTTAAGTGAAGTTGGGGAAAGAAGTTTTCACAAGTTGCAAAATTTCTATTCTTGAAATGAATAAGATTTGCTTCTTTGCATTTGACCTGTACCAATTTGACTTGTGCCTTCCCATGTTGCTTATACTTTTTTTGCACTGTTCTTGACTAATTGGTCATTCTGATTTATATAATTTTCTTTTGTTTATACAGTGGACGCTTCGAGGGCTTTGTATAGGTATGTAGTCATATGAACCAGATGAATGCTGGCTTTCTGGGATACAATATTAACCAGGGATATGATTGTTCTTTCTGAATTATGAATGTGGAGTTATCAGGATTTATTGTATTCCTTGGCGTGGTTTGGCTTCTCCAAGAAACAACAAAAGTTCGAATTCTTCGCTACGTCATTATGTTCATTGGTAAAAGAAACACGTGAATTTAGTGTTCTTCCTCTATAGCGATTTTCTAGTCCATGGAATTCCTTCTATGTAACATAATGACTGGAGTTTTGTCCATTTTTCAAACCTGCAGGTGTAATGAACAGCTTGTTTTCTGTTTACGGTATTTTCTGAAACTGAAGCATAGTTATTGATTTGACTAGACCATTGTTCTGATGCCCTTTATGTTCTGGTATCACAGATATATATGATGATTTGATATCTCGTAGAGTCCACACCAGTGATGCAGAAAAATTTGCTGAAGTGTGTCCTTGTTGCAATGGTGCTGGATGGGGTGCGATCTGGTGAGCTCACTTTTAGAAAGAAAAGTCGTGCTTGATGACAATTTCTTCTCCTTTTTGAACTTCCGCTTAACAGTTGCCTGCTGTCTCATGCATGTCTCTTCTCGTTTCACTTACTAATCATGGTGAAATCTTCTCGCAGGGGTTTGATATCATTGCTGTTTCTATCTGCGGCCATGTACCTTGGTCTAGTTATCTTGTCCTGAGGTAAAGTCTGTAATTTGTCTTTCAGTCAGATCTTTAGTCCTGCAAATCCTTCAGCAGGTTCTGACTAGAGCACGATTGCGTTCTGCTGGCTGCAATCAATGAATTATTTTCGATGATAGTTGTCTGAAAAATGATGTGCTGATAGACCTTTATCAAAAGTTCAAAGTACTTGCGCAAGGCATTTCAAGCCTAAACAATATGGTTTCTGCTTTCATCAAATCCTCTGAAGAAACCACACCACGTATAATTGCTGCCCCCTTTTTGAATGGACTTGCAAGTTTTGACCCTAAGATTATCACCCTAAGACTTGTGGTTTCCAATGGTTGAAGAATTTATCCTAAGGCCTTAAATGTGGTTTTGTTTTCTTGTCCCTAAATATGTGCAGAAGAATCAATATCCGAAGCCACATTAATCAATTTCATTTGTTTGTTAGGATTCGTCCACCAACAGAAACTTGTATTGATGATCTAAAATCTTTTTTCCACTCAGTTCTCCTGATTTTGATCAGTTCAGTTTTAGTCCACGGTCCACAACAATAAATCATCATACCTTACATGATTTCAACATATGATATGCACATACCAGATATGCTTCTGTTAAGAAGTTTACCAGTGCGGTAATCTAGTCGGGTTCTGACTCCATTTTTCAACCCTGAGCATTTTGGTCTACTCTTTTGCTGCAAAAACTTAGTAGCATTCTTCAAGCTGCTTCTGCTAAAAGGTTTTGATTGGATCTCTCCAGGTACTGCATTCTGGTCCAGATTCTGAAGTTGCTATGAAGCCCCGACACTTGACTCCACATACCGA
Organism: Eucalyptus leucophloia subsp. euroa; assembly: GCA_017140325.1. NCBI lineage: Eukaryota > Viridiplantae > Streptophyta > Magnoliopsida > Myrtales > Myrtaceae > Eucalyptus > Eucalyptus leucophloia. The sequence continues at coordinate 10,107,259 of CM029469.1, read as the reverse complement.
TTTCTTGTTCCAACATTACATTGAATTAGGCATATACAAATTAGCCGACTTCTGCAGCAGGCGTCCTCTCATATGCAGTCCTCAGTTATAGGGTCTACAGGACAATACAGTGCTGATTGTTTGATCATACAGGGAACTTTTACTACAAAAGCTGGGCAAATATAAATTAGTGATCTCAACATTTCCAATTGCCTGTTGATATTTTGCACCCCTCGCTGCACTTTAAGCCTAGCGAATTAAACAACATTCCAAATTCTAATCCATAGCAGAACTACATTCCGCTCTGCCGCTTGTGGAGTTATCTCTCCAACGCCAAACCCAAAACCTGACTGAAACTTGAACGAGGAGTGATGAGACTGACAGTCCAATTGCTTTTTCAAGACGACTTTTCATTCAATGAGTAATTTCCACAACTGCAAACTTCCTTGCCTAAGGTGGTTCTTCATCCCCTGCTTAAATGATGACCTTTAGAAATAAGAAAATATTCGGTGACTTGCAATCATCAGCTCTGAACCCAGCTGATGTGATGGTCAGTTTCTTTCTCACGATCAGCAAAAAATTGACAAGCGTGTATTGATATGGAATTAAATAGGAAACGTAAAAGTTGCCTAGAGTTCATTTATGAAAGTTCAACCATAGAAGTTACTTTGCTTCACTGCCGACGGAGTCCAGCACACGTCCTTCGCGTCCAAGCTGAGCAACCCCTACTCATGGCCACGAGCGACAGATCTCAGGATCGACAAAGCCATCCCCCTGTCGTCGCTCATCTAGATCTGAATTTGTATCTCGAGCTGGGGAGGCTTCTAATTTTTTGTTATTCCACATTAGCTGCGTGTCAATATAAAAGAAAACAATGACCACCACGTTCGCTTATGATGTACTGGCTGCAAACCGCTAACGTCACTTCCAATATTTTCCATAACTTAACCCGCTTCTGATAATGTCATGTCATCCATATACAACTAATCTAATTTTATCGACAGGAGACATTTCCCATGCAAACTGCAAAGGAACAAAAACAGATTACCTACACATAAAGTTGGCATTTAACTGGCTAGGTAGCTTGAATCAGGGCCATAAATCTCCTGATCCATGCAATAACATCGTGTGGTAACCTCTCAACTTCCAAATTTCCAAGACATGGAATTCCTAACAGAAATTTTAAAGACGTCCAAGAAGGAATAGTTCAAGCAACATTTTCAAGAACCGCATAGTAATTGTCAACTGACATTGGCCTCTGCTAGAACTTGAGAAGAACGAATCAGATCAAAAGTTGAGGATCATATGCCTGATTCATGGGACAGATAAAAGTTTATAATGAGATAAATAGTAAAAACCCCCCAACAAAGGTTCACTCATCATAAGCCAACTTCTCTCGACACCAAAATTTGAAAATGTAACTAGAAGATAAACATCTGAATGTCTTTGCCAGCAGATCTATGCCTCCGTAATTGGGTACTCAAACACAACTTCTTTCCCAGCAAGTTTCCTGTAGACAGCTGAAAATGTCTCCAGCTTGTACTCTGTGCTGTTCCGTTCTTTCGGGTCCAACAAAACCTGATAACAGAGGGAAGAAAAACATTGACTCAGTATCAAACCACAACACTTGGGTGCAAAGTCAAACAAAGCAAGTAATCACAATAGTGAGTAGCAAACTACATTCATCAGAGAGTGGCATAGGTACTCAGAATTGAGGATGATCACTTAAGATCTAATGTGAAATTCCCTTACCTTCATAACTTTGGAGCCATCAAGACGATACCTAACGCGCTTTCCAACAATCTCAGCAGGCAATACAATGTCCTCAAGCATGGCATCATGCACCGCTGTGAGTGTGCGGCTGCGAGGGCGTTGAGCTGCAGAACCTTTCTTTGGGGGTCTTGTAATCCTGCGGGTAGCAATCAAGATCACATCCTGCAAAACCAACCGCATGTCACATACAGAGGAACTTATAAGGTTAGGAATTGAGAATAAGCTATAACATTTTTCAACTAGAAACGAACACAACATCTAACAGGAAAAGAAAAAATAGGCGGCATGTCAAAGGAAAGAGAACTTGGAGAAAGGGAAGAAAACAAAATAAAAGTAACTGAATTTGGAACTTCATTGCTGCTATTCATGGGGAAAAGAAATATTTAAAACATTTAAGCTAAGATGATGAAAAAACATGAGTACTAATATAAAGAAAAAAAGAGAGAACACGCCTTTACATTACCTTCCCGCTAAGTTTCTTCTCAAGCTCTCGCACAAGCCTAACATGAATCTTGCGGAAAGCTTTTCTCAATCTATATGGAACATGAATAACAACAGCCTTTTTGCTCCCAGAAACATCAATTTCACTGCCAAAGGATAAAACAACCCTATAAGTAAGAATGCCTATAATGCAAAAGAAAGATCGACTTTCTTTCCTATCTATCAATTAGAACAAAAGCATTTCTATCTCAATGGTAATAATGAAGCTGGATATATGCACTCTTACACTGCTGAGTTTATGTAAAGGTCCTTCAAATCACTTTTCAGCTCCGAGTTGGTGTTTTCCAAGTCAAAGAAGGACTGCAATAGATTTTGACAAGAGATGAGCATCAGCCAAGAGAAAACACATTTACAACAGATAAATAGTTCAGCCAAACAAAAAATATGACACTAATATGAACTTGATAGCAATCAAACCTGCGCAACAGACTCCTCAAACTCAGTGGGTTCAACATCCTTGTCCTTGTGGATCTTCCTCCTCGACGTGTACATCTTGTCAAACCTGCTCATCACAACAGCCGATCAGCTCGATCCTGACCAAATAAACGAACTCGCGCAACCAAACAACAAGCAGGTACGCAAAGGGCCTTTCCCACACAACGGCATCACTTCCTCAAAAACCAACACCATCTAATCCGACACGCACGGGACATCACGCATGCTCTCCACCTCGTTACCGTTCATTTGAAACCCGGTTTTTCCCCTTCATTTTTATTCACTTATTTCCAACACGCATAAGTTAAATACATCCACCCCAGTTCGTAGACAATGTCGACGCTAAAACTAGACAACAAAACAAACATAACCCAATTGGGTCGATCGTTCTCGTTGCAAAACGAGCTCCAACACCTTCCAACCTCGCTCTTCCTAATCCAGAACATAAGGAACACTAAAAAAGACGCAAGCTTGCGCTCTCAACAGAACCACCCAGAACTCCGTCTCATCTTTCTCGACAAAACCCACTCCCAAAAAAGCATCTTTCCTCCTTCCCCGGCAAGAAAACATCAAATCTCCCACAACCCATCACGGACACAGATCCCCTCGACCTCTCCGAAACAGCAAAAAAGCAAAATCCACGCACACAAGCGCATCCCCACGCTTTCGCAGCGATGCCCCCGAGATCTAACGAGCGACGAAAGGATGATATTTCCGAAGAGAAGTTTACCTGGAGCTGGAGGAGAGAGAACCTGCGCCCACGGTCGAGTGAAAACCCTACGGCTCTTAGGCTCTCGGTGAAGCGTCTGGTTCTGTCTAGGGTTTGGGGAATGAGGAGGCCGCGGCGCTTATATCGCGAAGATTGACGGCTCGGATGAGAACCGACCTCCCCCGAGAAGACATCTAGGCCGTCGGTATGGGGACGAATCCTAGGGGCCCAAGAGGGCTGAATTGGGCCAGCTGTACGGGCCATGGCCTTTTCGGCCCGTATTCGCAGTGGGGCTAAATGCTGGGGCCCGTTAACCTCTTCAGCGGGCCGAATATGGCTATCCGAAAGGGCTTTACATGCCCGGCACGAAAAAATGCAACTCGAACAGCAAACTAAAACTCCGTTTATTTCGAAAAAAAAAGAACTTTCAGGAAAATATTTCTTAAATTTTACAGCATTTTTTTTACAAAAAATAAATTAGTTTAGAAAAATATTTTTTATCAATAGCAAAAGTTTTCAAAAATAGGAAAAAAATGTTATTCACTTTTCCAATTGTAGAAAGTATTTTCCTCACTCACTTTCTCTCTCATCTCACATGGGTAGCCTTGCTAGCCCCTCTTCTTTCTTTCTTTTCTTTTTTTCCTTCTTGCTTAGGCAACCGGCCATAAGCAAGCTCGAGCTAGCCACTCTGGCAAGTGGCTAGCTTGAGCTTGCACAAAATGACAAGGTTTGGTTTAACCCACAAGGTCGTACATGTTGGAATTATAATCGAACTTAAATTTTAAAAAAAAAAAAATCGGATTTTTTTCTTCTAAATCTAGTTTTAATTTTCTTATTTTTTCTTCAACTTCAATGTTTGGTTTGTATTAAGTAAGGAAGAAATAGGTTATATATGGATCCAATTCTTCTTGATTATCAGAGTGATCTATTTTTTTCAAGTAAAGTAATGGCTCAAACATGTACACTTTAATTCCGTTGTGCTTATCGATCTCAGTGTTGGGTTTATCAATCATTGCCCCTCTCTCTCTCTCTGGACTTCTTCATCCTCATAAGTCCAGCTCGAAAAATAGCCTAGCCTAGAAAATATTAGGTGAGTGATATACTGCAACAAACCATTCATATGTTGAAACGTGTTGTCCGAACCCACACGAAAATCATTCAAAATTGATGTAGACCTCTCTCTCTCTCTCCTATCTCCGGGCTCATGTTTGCAGCAAACCTGATGTCGTCTTCGCTTTCGAGCCCCGTCGTCACCTATTGAAGCCCCATTAGCGGCTTTGATACCCGAAAGTTAGGGATTTCTGCAAATTCCACTCCATATAGTTTAAGGGGATGTTAATGTGGTGTTAGCAACTATGCATTTTTTAACTATATCTCGACCTATCTCCCCTAATCTCGAGTCAGATGATGTTTCCACATCTCCAAAATCCATTTTCTTGAATAAGTCCCATGACTTTTTTGTAGATAAGCCACATAAATTATATTTAACTGACTTGGCATCTGTAGCCTCCACGATTGACAAAGAGCACATGGGTATGAGTATCTTGCTCCCCCTTGAACCGCCCATAGCAAAGGCCGGAGTTTCAACCATCTCATGCGATTCTCATTCCACAAGTCATCCAATCCATCTAGTACCTTACGAAGGAGCCACTGCAATTCTTCTGCACTTTTATTCTTAATGTCTTCCAAAGATCAGCTTTGGCAAAGTTCAGTATTTTTTTGACGATTAAATCCACATCAAAGATTTTAGGATCCCCATGGCACACCCACATCCTAAGCTCGAAACATTTTTTCATGTTTTCATCCTTGTATACCTGATCAGTAAGCGTGGTTTTTCCCATTCCTCCTATACCAAGGATGGAAACAACCGAGACACTCTCTCCGGAGGAGGAATCAACCAAACACGTGATGATCTCCTCCTCATCCTTTTCTCTACCAATTATATTTTCATCGTGCTCAAAAGTGGGAGTTCTCCTCTTAGTAGGAAGAGTTGCCTCACAATGATGGTTCTCTAAAGGGAAATTCCTTAATTTTTCAATCTAAACCAATTTCTTTCTAAGTTTCTGAATCTCATTACCCATTTGAGGCCGTGTGCAAGTTGATTTGATTTAGAGAGGAAAAGGCACACCTCTTTCAACATCTTGCTTGTCGGGAGTGACCTTCCGCCTCAAATCTTTGGTTGCGACGTGGTCAAGCAAATCTTGTACATCGTACAACACGTCCTTGACCTTCTTGAGCCAAAGCTTGACATGTTGGTAAGGAATAAGAAAAAAATGTGAATTTCTGCACAAAATATCATGTTGATGACAAGGTTTGGTTTAACCCGCAAGGTCGTCCATTTTAGAATTATAATCAAATTTAAATTTAAAAAAAAAATCGGATTTTTTTTGTAAATACATTTTTTTATTCTTATTTTTTCTTCAACTTCAATGTTTGGTTTGTATTGGCAAGAAAGAAAGCATTTTGCTTTTCGGCATGTTGGCAAGGAATAAGAACAAAATGTAAATTCATGCACAAAATCATCTTGTTGATTACGAGTTTCATTGCCGAGGGAAATAAGTAAACATTTTCATGGATAAGACGAAAGGGGTGCTTGCTCACTTTGGACTGCTTGCTCAACTTGATCAACAGATGGAACTCATGCTTCTCATGTCTTGGCATACCCGGCATATTTTTCTCACCACAATTTGGAAGATAAGAACAAAAACAAAATGTGAATTCCTACACAAAATCATCTCGTTGATGACAATGTTTAGTTTAACCCGCAAGGTTGTCCATGTTGAAATTATAATCAAATTTAAATTTTTATAAAAAAATCAAAATTTTTTTCTAAATCCATTTTTTATTTTCTTATTTCTTCTTCAACTTCAATGTATGGTTTGTATTGGCAAGGAAGAAAGTTTTTTGCTTTCGGCATGTTGACAAGGAATAAGAACAAAATGTGAATTCCTGCACAAAATCATCTTGTTGATAACAAGGTTCATCGCGGAGGGAAAAAAGCAAACATTTTCAAGGATAAGACGAAAGGGTGCTTGCTCACTCTTGCTTGCTCAACTTGCTTGACAGATGGAACTCATGCTTCTCATGTTTTGGCATACCCCGGTATATTTTTCTCACCACAATTCGGAAGATAAGAACAAGAACAAAATGTGAATTCCTACACAAAATTATCTTGTTGATGACAAGATTTGGTTTAACCAACAGGGTCGTCTATGTTGGAATTATAATTGAATTTGATTTTTTTTTTAAATCGGATTTTTTTTTTTTGTAAATCCATTTTTAATTTTCTTATTTTTTTCTTCAACTTCAATGTATGGTTTATACTGGCAAGGAAGAAAGCTTTTTGCTTTTTGCCATGTTGGCAAGGAATAATAACAAAGATGACAAGGTGGAGAGAAAAAAGCAAATATTTTCAAGGATAAGACGAAAGGGATGATTGCTCACTTTGGACTTGCTCAGCTTGCTCAACAGATGGAAAGTTTTGGCATACACCGGTATATTTTTCTAACCATAATTTGCAAGATAAGAAAAAGAACAAAATGTGAATTCCTCGACAAAATTATTTTGTTAATGACAAAGTTTGGTTAAACTGCTGGGTCATCGATATTAGAATTATAATCGAATTTAAATTTTAAAAAAATTGGAATTTTTTTTTCTAAATTGATTTTTTATTTTCTTATTTTTTCTTCAACTTCGATGTATGGTTTGTATTGGCAAGGAAGAAATTTTTTTGCTTTTCAACATGTTGAATTCCTGTACAAAATCATCTTGTTGATGACAAGGTTTATCGCGGAGGAAAATAAGCCAATATTTTCAAAGATAAGACGAAAGGGGTGCTTGCTTACTCTAGCTTGTTCAGCTTGCTCAATGGATGGAACTCATGCTTCTCATGTTTTGGTATACCTCAGTTTATTTTTCTGATCACAATCTGCAAGATAAGAATAAGAACAAAATGTGAATTCCTGCACAAAATCATCTTGTTGATGACAAGGTTTGGTTTAACCCACAGGGTCATCATGTTGGAATTATAATCGAATTTAAATTTTTAAAAAAATCGGATTTTTTTCTCCATCCATTTTTTATTTTCTTATTTTTTCTTCATGGTTTGAATTGGCAAGGAAGAAAGCTTTTTGCTTTTCAGCATGTTGGTGAGAAATAAGAACAAAATATGAATTCTTGCACAAAATCATCTTGTTGATGACAAGGTTCATCGTGTAGGGAAATAAGCCAATATTTTCAAGGATAAGATGAAAGAGGTGCTTGCTCACTCTAGACTGCTTGCTCAGCTTGCTCAACAAATGGAACTCATGCTTCTCAAGTTTTGGCATACCTTGGTCTATTTTTTTTTTACCATAATCTGGAAGATAAGAACAAGAACAAAATGTGAATTCCTGCACAAAATCATCTTGTTAACGAAAATGGTTGGTTTAACTCGTAGGGTCGTCCATGTTAGAATTATAATCGAATTTAATTTTTTTAAATTTTTTTTCTAAATCCACTTTTAATTTTCTTATTTTTTTTTTCTAAATCCATTTGTATTGGCAAGGAGGAAAGCTTTTTGCTTTTTGCCACGTTGGCAAGGAATAATAACAAAATGTGAATTTTTGTACGGAATCATCTTGTTGATGACAAGATTTGTCATGGAGGGAAATAAGCTAATATTTTCAATGATAAGACGAATGGGTGCTTCTGAGCTTGCTCAACAGATGGAACTCATGCTTCTCATGTTTGGGCATAATTGGGTATATTTTTCTAACCATAATCCGCATGATAAGAACAAGAACAAAATGTGAATTCCTGCACAATTGATGACAAGGTTTGGTTTAACCCGCATGGTCGTCCATGTTGGAATTATAATCGAATTTTATTTTATTTTTAAAAAAATTGAATTTTTTTTTTCTAAATCCATTTATAATTTTCTTATTTTTTCTTCAACTTTGATGTATGGTTTGTATTGGCAAGGAAGAAAGCTTTTTGCTTTTCAGCATGTTGGCAAGGAATAAGTACAAAATGTGAATTCCTGCACAAAATCATCTTGTTGATCACAAGTTTCATCGCGAAGGAAATAAGTCAATATTTTCAAAGATAAAAGGGTTAATACCCTGAAAAACCCCAAACTGGTATACTTGTAACAAATTTACCAAAAACTATTTTTTTGACCACCAAAAACCCTAAATTGGTATACCTTTGACAAATTTATCTCAAACCGGTATACTTGTGACAAATTTATCTTCTATTAGTTTTCGTTAAATTTTATTGTCAAATTATTAAGTTAAATTACACGTGACAATTAACTAGTATATCGATTTAGGATTTTATGCATCGTTTGTCACAATTTACAATTTTTGTGATTTTTTGTGGTATTAATCTAATTTAGCAGATGGTATATTTGTCACAAATTTAGCAGTTTGGGATTTTTTGTGCTAGAATAAATTAGTTTAGGGTAAAATTGTCACAAATGTACCAGTTTATGATTTTTTTTATAATCAGTCGGGGTAAATTTGTCACAAATATACCAGTTTAGGGTTTTTCATTGTCAAAAAAATATTTTGGGGGTAAATTTGTCACGAATGTACCAGTTTGGGATTTTTTAGGATATTAACCCAAGATAAAACGAAAAGGGTACTTGCTCACTCTGGACTGCTTGCTTAGGCCTTTACAAGGCCAGCGAGCTCAAGGCTCATTGGAATTTGCAAGCCTTGAGTTTGCTGGCTTGTGACCGATTGAAGAAGATGGAGGAGAAAAAAATAAAATAAATAAAAATTAGATTAAAAATAAATTAAAAAAACTATTAAAAGTAGTGCCCGGAAAAAAATAAAATCAAAATTTCCATATCAAATAGTAGATAATATTTTCTAATTCATTTTTAGATTTCAAATATTGAAAACTATTACCGTTTTCTAAAAAACGATTTTATGAAAAATATTTTCCAAAGACGTGTCAGTTCTAGCGAAACGAGCTGAGCTAAGACCATGAGCTTCCATTTCACTTAAGAGCGTGGAATGATGAAAGACGCGTTCAGGAAAGCGAGATGCTTTGGACTCCTCAATCGATGCCAAGTTCTCCGAGTCCGAATTCCGCTAGCATAGTTGTGAACCCCCGGCACCGCTCCACCTGCCTTACCAAGATGTCCCCATTTCGAGCGAAACCGTATGGTAATTGTGCCGGCATTGCGGACTCTGCAGGGATGCGATCACGGGCGCGAGCAGCCCCCGGAGACATAACCACGCCGATGCCGTCGCGGGCGATGATGCGAGATGAGCATCGTGTTCTCTGATGCGATCTCGGCATCCGAAAGCAGCATAGATGCAGGAGCTGCTCTTCTGGAGAGAAGCTTCCTCTCCATCTGCAACTCTTCCAAGTCCTCCTCTACCCTCGACCCGCAGAGTAATCAAACACAGAACCGCATATCAGCAAAAAAATGAAGCTGAAAACGAGAAGATGGAATGTTGCGTGTTAGGGCGTCGCGTGCTCCTCCGCCAGCCTTCGCCGTGATAGGGTGACGCAGTGAAGCGGGAGGCCGTCTTCTTCGAGCGACCACGGGCCCTTTCCTCAGCCGATTTCGAGGTCACCATCCGTCCTGCTTAGGCGCTCAGCCTTTTTTTTTCACTGCGTTTAGATGAGCAGCAGGCGTGCATCATGTACAACTTACAGACGAAATAGTTTGATATATAGTATTTATGAAGTTAGTATAAGCAAATCCCGGCACTGTGTTTGTCGCGATTTAAGTCCTATTGTATGGAGATCACGTAACAAAGACCTATAACTAGTACATACTTGATGAGCTTGACGCGGTGGTAACTTGAGAATGGTGCTAGCTAGCATTTACCGAAATACTTCTTTATGAGTAAAAACACATATTTTCAGATCGAACAAAATCGGGCATCATCTCCTAAGTCAGGACCAAATTGTCTTGTACCATGAATACACATGCCTATCCATTCTATACATATGCAAAATTAAAAAACGCTAAGGAAGGGTTGAGTTTGTACAATGGAAGGATGTCAAGAAAGCTTCATGATTAGGTTATATTCTCTTTTTGGATCTAAATTAGTAACCCTCAAGTTCTACATGCTCTGAAAACAATAATATGCAAAAAGAAATAAACGAATGATTTAGAATATATTTTTTTCGGAAATAATCACTTATATTGCTTGTAAAAATAAACGAATAATAAATATATTCTCCTGACAAAAATATTTTAATATAAAATTTTCATTAAATAATTATTTTAAGCGATTTGTTTTAAGAAAATATTTTCTAAATTATTCATTTTTCATGGAACAAATTTATCAAATTTCCTTGCGACCGAGCCATGACACTAACACTGAGGTGGTGATGCCGATGCTGATCATGATTGACAATGACGAAGGGTGATTAGTGCCAAAACCCTAGCCACTATCAATATCTTCGTATAATTCCTAAGCCACTAGTTTCATTTCATTGCAGACGGCTCCCATTTTAGTGGATCAGCTAGAGTTATCGATCGGTTTGATACGTGAAAGTTCACTCCGAAAGTATCGTGTCGTCGGAATTCTCCACAAAAGATTAAAAAAAAAAGAAGAAAAAAACAAGGAGAAAGGAGAAAGGAGAATGCCTTCCGCGCGAAGTAGATCAAACACTTCTTCGAGCTCTTTTTTACTTGGGCCGTATCTAATTTGCAGGCAGAAGGTTCTTGCCTGAGCAATTTCTCTATCTTGGCTTTTATCTTCATCGTCTGTTCGTGTAACATTAAAGTCCCTCAAATTTGTCATTTAGTGGACATCCAACAAAGCTATGCATGTCAAGGTAATAACATCACAATAATAACATTAATAGTAATAATCACAGGAAATTTTGTCACCGCCAGAAAAAAAAAAAAAAGTTAGTAAATTGAATAATTTAGGGATGTTAAAAAATATAGTCCCTGAACATTGATTTAATGTGTAATTTCATCTTTGAACTTCTTTTTTGTGTAATGTGGTCCCTAAAATTTAGCCCAATGTACAATATTATCTTAAGATTTTTACTCAATTCAATTTGGTTCATGAACTATTGACAAATTTTCAATGTGGCCGTTTCATTTATGTCATTCTCATGTACCCATTTACTAATAATTCATGGACCATAATAAATAAATTAAGAGTTTAAAAATAATATTACGTAGCAAATCAAAGTTCAAAAACTATTTGCGTCATAAAACGGATGCGTACCAATATGGGACCTGGTCTTAGTTGTCGATCTTTTTTAAATTTTTTTAACCCACATGTATCCAGCCCGGCCCTTGACCTATCCAGCAAGGAAGCCCAAGTTCATTAGGCCTCTCTCAAAACCAAGTTTCATGTCGGCTGATCCTGATTTTGTTCGTTCTCAAACCCCAAGATTGCCTCACATAAAAACAAATCGTCTCATATAATCACGCGTTTTATTTAGCCAAAAATAAATAATCTAAAAAATTTTTATTTTAAAAATTTACCACTTATATTATTTATAAAAATGAATCAACGAACAACATTTTCAAGATCAACAAAAAATATTTAGGCATATATTATAATTGAAAACGAAAATATTATGAGTCAACTAAGTTTTTAAACCTACACAAACATTCATTTTTTATGAAAAAAATTCAAATTATTAAATCCAGAATTTTCTGCTGGTGCTGGGAAAGCCGAGGGAGAAAAGACACAGGATCTAGAAAGCAGAATATTTGCTGTCGGAGAAAGATTCCGAGACTCCCCCGTCTTACGTTCAAAAGCTGTTTACAAAGGTTTGGAAAATCCATTATGTTATCAAGACTTTGATTATGCTGGTCGGAAGATCCATAGCCATCGATCCCAACATAATCTCTACAATATATTTTTGACTTTTTAGATCTCTCCTCAACTTTGTAATCTTTGGGGCAGCAAGTGGTTTGTTAGGGCACCTAATCTTTAGGTTCGCATTAATTTTTTTGTTGTATCATTTTCAATCTCAAAATTAATTGTCACCTAATTAGTTTTCTATCTTTATACCTGCTTGTCTCAATCGGTCAAATAAGCTACCGGCCAAAAACTTCATAACAGCCGACTAAAAACAAAATCAGAGGAGAAGGAGCCTTACCAGAAATGAGAGTTGTCCTCTTAGAGGAAAAAGAAGAAGAATTTTATATCTTTAAAAATCCTAATGCAGTACCTCATAACACGTCTACCTTAATCTAATTTTAGTCTAATGAAAAATTCCAAGTCAGTACCTCATGATACATGTATGTCAAATTAATTTTCATCTAACCAATACTCCTAAACTGATACTTCCAACTCAAACCTACCCTTTTTTAGTGTTTCATCATTATATAAATCAAAATGTATATGTATCAATACACATGGCATAAACTTCAAGACGAATCTGACAAGAAGAATAGAATAATAGATTCAACGTGAAAAAATTCATATATTGACTTGTATGCATTTTGACGGGATGTTTGATGGAATGTCAATAGAGTGTAGATTTGGTTTAGGGGTGTCGGTTTGAGATTTTTTGGGAAGTGAAAAAAGTTTTGCTTTAAATGTGTCGTGAATTATTGGTTTTAGATTTTTAATGGCATTAAAATAAATAAAGAAGTAGGAATCAAATTGGGAGACCGTCAATTTGGCAGCAAAAATTGAATGTAACCTTTTTAGATCAAGAAGTACAACTCTCCCATATAATTGTTTCCATGTATAGGCAGAAAAAGCTGCCATGGAACTTTTTGTTGGACTATCCACTCATTCACCTCCATAAAACCTTCATGGGTCAAAGTCAAACTCCTCCCAAATCAACAAGGAAATGGGATGTGGCCTTTTCAATTGTCTAGCTAAAAATAACTTGTACTACCATAAGCATGGGCAATTTGGCATCGATTAGGGTTTTTGTTTGCAGAGGAAATTTGTGGTGATTGGAAGAGGAGTAGAGAGATGGGAGTCAAATGTAGTTGAGATTTCCAAAGAAAAAAAGTGTGGATAAGATTGCACTATTGGACAATCAAAATCAACCGTGAGATCCACGGAAATGTGAGAGATGGTATCCTTATTAGATTGAGACAGAGCTGAATTGGTTGTCCACCTTTATTGGACGTGCTCATCTTAATATTAGATTCAAAGAAAATTTTAGGATTAAAAGTTCTATCGACATTGTCATTGCCACGTGTCAGAACCCTATTGTCCTCTGCATTAATCCTAGGTCAGCTTTCCTATGTTGGAAAATCCTCTACAAGTCGGTCGATCGAATGCAGTGTAGGTCATTCACACTATTAAGCTATTATCAAGTAATTAATTATCTAATTCAATTTTCAACCCCAAGGACAAATCTATATTAAAGTAAATTATGGGGAAGTTGAATGTTGACCGAAGGATAAATGCAACAACATTATAGTCAAATATATATGTTTAACATTGGTTGTTATGTCATTTGCAAAATGGAAGGACTGTCGTAATAACAAATATATCTTTAAGACATGTGAAGACTAAAAAAGTTGACACTGCTAAAAGAATTAATTAACATTTGTATCTAGACATAATTAGAACCTTAGCCACATGTTCAATTGCCACATATGTGACTACAATATAGGAATGATTGGAATTGAAATGATGTGGAGAACCTAATAACAATAGTTGATGGTCACTATAAGATATGATATTATGCCCCGATTTGTGTCTCACTTAATAATTTGATTTTCCAGAGATTTGTCTCATTTATATGATCAACATTGGTTCTTCAAAGTGATAATATGTAGAATGTGTGATAAATTTGGAAACTTTGATCGAGTCATTGACTGATTGATTTGGATGCAGCAAAATTCGTGTGGAAATTTTGTCTCTCATTCATAATGATTTTAAGTGTCACACCCAAAATCCCATGAGTAAGGGCTACATCTAGCAATTAGGATAAAGTCAGAATATGATAAGATTTGATATAAGAGGGATGGAGCCTAAATAAAAATATTTTATAGTGGAAGTGGGATAAAAATGGATGAGATTTGTCATAGGTATAAAACTATTTTTCTTAAATAACAAACGTCTTAAATTACTAAAATTAAAAAATATATGTAACTTTAAATAATATTTAAATTCTAATATAAAAATAAAATGGAAATCGTTTTTATTTATTCCTATTTTTATTTATATATTTATATAAATATATTTAGTATGTATATCTATTACATATTTTAGATATACTTTATAATTTATCATTTAATAAAAATTTTATTAAGGAACAATGGAAATGAATAAAAAAATTAAAAAGAGAGGGAAAATAATAAATAATTAAATAAATAAAAATGAAGTAGAATAACTCATATTTTAAATAAAAAATTCAAATTTTAAAATGATATTTATAATTAAAAAAAAAAGAGGGGCAATGAGATTTCTAGAAAAAAAAAAAAAAAACTTATCCTCTTCTCCTCTGCATCGCAAATTTATGAGGTTCATGACTTCTTTGCGAGTCTTTGGGTCAAAACTCCACCAAAATGGCTAGAGAGCCAAAGTTCTTTATTCTCTGTAACTCTCTAGTTCACGTCAATAGTTTACAAAAGTAACAAGAGAGTCGAAACTCCTTCTTTGCAGCTTTATGGTTCACATTAAAGTTTCATGAAAGTGGCGAGGGAGTCAAAATACTATACTTTTTGGAATCGCGAAGGTGAATGATTGTGTTTTCTCTCTTACTAGATTTGACATTCACTAGGTAATTAACCTCGTTGATATTGCCGGTGCTTGCTAAAATTTCTTGTCATAGTCATGTGTGTGGCCCTAGAATATGCAATGAGCTTCTTTGTTGTTTAAGATTTAGATTGTGCAATAATTATGGGGGATTGATAGATGCTATCTCCATTTGTGCATTTGTGGGTTTTTTAGTATTGGATCACGAGATACTTTTACCATCTCCGTTTGTACATTTTCAGGTTTATATACACCAATATGGTATTTCCACCGAATAATGGACATGATAGGATATATATATGTCTTCAGTTATATTACTATAATTCAACATTGCAAAATTTTTGAATTTCATATCTTATCCTGACTAAAAATCTATACAACCAAACACAATGTTATTAGATACATTTGGATAAGACAATTCACGAGCATTTATAGAGATTAATTGAGTCGAATGATTTAAATATATCGTATTATAGAAAATTAACTTTGAAAATTTTTGGAAAATTAGAAAGAATAAGGAACTTCATTTTTTTTTTACCTAAAAAACTAACTAATGTAACATATAAAAAAATTTGTAGCTAAGTTGTTCTTTTCATATCATTGAGTTGGCCCCAACAATTTCCATGGGGTAGAGCTTCTGGATATACATCTCCTTAACAAGCTAATATGGGGGCCTACAAGGGAACACAAAAGTGGAAAATGGGTGCCACGTGGGCTTTCCAAAATTCAAAGCTTTACTACTCTTTTCTTAGGGCATATTACATCCTCTTGAATACATAAAAAAAATATTTTTACTAATTGGTCATGTATTATGATACAAAAAAAGATGACTTATTTTCACAATCCTGATGTCTTTGGATTTTTGAATAAAATCATGGTGAAATACTAAAATGTATTCTAATTGAGTTATGAAGTTTCTCCATTTCAATTGCATAATCAGAAAGTATTGCATGCACTAAATTTTGCATGATCATATATAAATAACTATATTTTGTAAGCAAACAATTATGGCTTTTAAAATGATTGTACATCATTTAAATTTTCTTGACAAGGCGTTTATGTTGATTGTATCTTGCACGATATAAGTGATGAACAACTTGATACATTCTACAAATTTCAAATATATTTCTAAAAAAAAAAAAAAGGGATGTACCTAGTATGAATTCCACTCTAGCATTTGTGTTCAAATTCGAACCTTCTCCCATCTCAGACTCTGCTAAATTAATGTGATTTATCATATAATAAAATGAAAATAAATTTTCTAATAGTAGGTCCGGTCCCTCTCTTTACCCTATTAGGTACGATATCACGAAGAAAAAAAAAATTAGGCATTCCTTGACTATTTTTCTCTTATACTTCAAGAACTTTATTATTAAAATAAACTTATCATGTAAATTTGTCGTTAAGTAACTAACGTTACCATATAAGTACACAAACCTTTCGAAAGCATCTCCAAGAGCTCCAAATTCCCGTTCTCTGTTGGCTAATACAAGAAAGAACACAGAAACTCACCAAGCTCCATCAATGGCTGAATTCACAAGAGAACTGCAATGCTTTCAACCCTTCTCTTCTTTTCTCGACATCGACATGGTCGAACCCACGAACGACTTCACTGGACCAAACCCGAGTGCCATCAATTCTCATCCCTCCTCCAACTTTCATAGCTCTGCAATTCTCTCTAGTGACAATCCCTTGTTTTTGCAACCGGCGGTCCCTGATTTCCCCAGCAACTGGGCCAACGTTTTCCCCGGCATTTTCCATCCTTACGAGCAAAATCTTGCACCGCTCAGTGCCGGAGACGATTCGTATGAAGAAAGAAAGCGAAAGGTGTCTGGATTACCGGCTGAAAGCAGCTCAGGAATTGTTTCATCTCCACTTCAAAAGTCAGATACAGAGGTTAAGAGAAAAAACCATGTCTACATATATCATCACTTTACTTTTGCAGTAGCTGTACATGACAAACTTTTCTGGTGTTCTCAGAGTTTAGGAAAGGCAAAGAGAAGGAAACGTAGCGAGAAAGAAGAGAAGCCAAAGGAAGTGGTTCATGTTAGAGCTAGAAGAGGCCAGGCCACTGATAGCCACAGTTTAGCAGAAAGGGTAAGTAATTTTCTTTTTCTATGGCAGAAAACATTGATTAAGCCCTTCATGAATTACTGGTGTTGATTTTTTCTTGCTGTATTTACTCAGGTGAGAAGAGGGAAAATCAAAGAGAGACTGAGGTATCTGCAGGATCTTGTTCCAGGGTGCTATCAGGTAAAGCGATATTCTTCCTTTTTTGCCTAAATTTCATTGTTATGTCCAGATCTGATCAGATTGAACTTCAAAATTGCAGACCATGGGAATGGCAGTGATGTTGGATGAGATCATTAACTATGTCAAGTCATTGCAGAGTCAAGTTGAGGTGAGTGGTAATGCCCAAAAAAAAAAAAAAAAAAAAAAAAAACATTTTGGTCCTTCGTTTTTCTTTTACTTTCCATTTATATCCAAAAATAGTAAACTAATGTTCCATTTCCTTTTTGTTCTATCTAGTTTCTCTCCATGAAACTTGAAGCAGCAAGCTCATATTATGATTTCAATTCAGAGGCAGATGCAATAGAAACACTGCAGGTGGTGGTTGTTTTTGTATCTGAAATCAATATCTTTGATTCACTCCTCTAATATTCTTTTAAATTTCGAATTTCCTTGAAATTATTAAATGTTGGATGTTGTACATTGCAGAGGGAACAGATGTACGGGAATAGGGAGTTGGAGAGTTTGATGAGAATAGGACATGCCAACTTCCATCCAAGTTCTCACCCTTGATTTCTCACCTCTTCTGATGTTACCCAAAAGAAGCATGAAGAAGCTCAGTGGAATTTTCCATTTTAGAGCAAGTTTTTTCCAGACCCCTTTGGCTCATTAAAAAAAAAAATTGTATACTTGTAATATCCCTCATAGAAAATGAGGGATTATGATAGTTCTTCTCTTCTGAATCGGATAGATTCATATTTAAAAGAGGTTGACAATAAGTTATTTTAGAATTATTATCGATTATCTAGGGTTTATGGAGGCCACATATGACTTTTGATTGTGATTAGCTCTTGTATTACTCGTATATTGTGCTTCAAGATGAGGGTTTAATCCCGTTATTTGTGAAACATGCGCAACATGTAGCATTTAATATAATAATAATTTGATGTTCTAAATTCTAATTTGGCGTCTCTTTAATAAAAAAAAGGCTTTGTCGGACCTTTCATTCGTTCGTTGTCTCGAATTTCTGATGCTACGCTAGTATGCACTCATCTAGACATTTTGCAATCTGGTGGGCAATTCTCACTCTAATTTTCGATGGGCTTTTTATTAAAATTGGCTTGGAAGCATGTTCCCTAGCTAGACAACATGATATGAATATATCCAAAAGCATTTCTAAAGGGCACATTGATTAAAGATTGAACTTGAAAACGAAGCATTGCATGAGACTCCATAATCATGTAGTGATCGCGCATGACAACCATTCTCGTCGTTAAATAGTTTAGACGTAAAATGAAAAATCTATTTCTATTTCTGAAGAGTTTCTAAGCAAAAATAACCGTTTGATAACGATACAAAATTTCTACTCTAAAAATAGAAATTCGTTTGATAACGACACAAAATTTCTTCCTTCGACGGCGGCCAGGCGACGAATGACGACCTTTAATATAAAAAATAAAAATAAAAATGATTTAGTAACCAAAAAAAATGAATAAAATAAAATAAAATAAAATAAATCATAAAAAAATAAAATAAAAATATAATTTTATTTTAAAATTAAAATATAAAAATAAATTTATTTTATTTATTCTATTTTATTTTATTTTACGAATAAATTTATTTTAAAATGAATAAAAATAAAAAATAAAAATAATTTTATTTGGCAAAACACTCAAGGCAAATAAAAATAATTTATTTTTATTTATCATAAATAAATTATTTTAAATAAATATAATAAATTTATTTTATTTATTCTATTTTATTTTATTTTACGAATAAATTTATTTTAAAATGAATAAAAATAAAAATAAAAATTTATTTGGCAAAACACTCGAGGCAAATAAAAATTTATTATTTTTATCATATATAAATTATTTTAAATAAATTAAATAAATTTATTTTATTTGTTCTATTTTATTTTATTTTACAAATAAATTTATTTTAAAATGAATAAAAATAAAAAATAAAAATAATTTTATTTGGCAAAACACTCAAGGCAAATAAAAAATAATTTTACTTTTAATAAAAATATTTATTTATTTATCATAAATAAATTTAATAAATTTATTTTTAGTAAACTAAAAATAAAATGATAAATAAAAATAATTTATTTATTTTAATAAATTTATTTTTATTTTTAAATGAATATATTTATTTTTATTTTGGGCAGAGAGAAGAGGCGTACGAGGGAGAGAAGAGTGAAATTAGGGTTGGGAGAAATCGAAATTGATTTGAGAAATCGAAGTAGAAAATTTCTACTTCGATTTCTCCTCCATTTCTATTTCGGAATAGAAATCTATTCCGAGAAATAGAAAATTTGATAAGCGTTATCAAACAAGTTTACATTAAATTGATGCGAACGGAAAAATCATTTCGAAACAGAAATAATTTTTATCATGCACCCCCTATGTAGCGATCGCGAGATGACCCCATGAATATATTTTTTAAGAGATTCTCCAGGGCTTTTGACCTGGTTTGATTTGTCTAATTATGCGCACTGGCGTAGATTCCCTCCCACATTAGCCCACGAGCTTAATACCTTCCCCTGCTCTTTTGTTTTAAGAACATGGCATTAATGACCTCCTACTTCTATTCGAAATTTAAAATCATCCATCTAAAGTATTTTGGTTCAAACCCGTTCATATGTTTTTCTAAAAAGTTACACCTTTCGTCCTTCTTTTAGTCTGGTGATGAATTTTGTTGACGTGAACATAACAAAGTTAAAGAATATTGACTTGGATCTCTCTTGCACATACTTTTTTCTTCTTTTGTCCTGCAGTCTCCATGGCTATATAGCTCGAGATCAAATAGCTTTAGTCACCGTGAACACACGGCTTGAGCCCGCGGCCACGACACTTCTCTCCTCTTCTTTCTCTATGGTGCCGGATAATGGCATTGATGTCTTTTCACTCTTTCATTCTCTCTATCAATGTCTCTCTATATCTCTTCTCTTGCCACCTCAAGATTGCAGCCATAGCTACTTGAGTTTCAAGCTCATGGCCCGGGTCAACCGAGCTTTGAACTTCCCATCCATGGCCACTACGTCCAAAAACCCTGTCCATTGAGGAATGACCTTAAATCGAAAGAAACAACTCATTTACACCTTTTATTATGAATGTAACATGACAACTCACTTGTTCCAATAATGAGGTTTAGAACTTTCCTCCTAAGTAGCAAAAAGTATCAAATCAAATCAAATCTTAATTCCCTTTTTTTTTGGCGCTAGTATATATATGTGTCTCAATATATATCGAAGGTCCACAAAGAATTACAAATGGAGTGGACCCTGAGGCAAAGGAGCTTTTGTAGCTAGCCCATTCCACGTCGACCAGAAACCTAAAAAAATACTATATCCGCAAAATGGACGAAATGCTCTCATGGATGTGGCCAACTCAAAGGAGTGAATGATTGGATTTGAGAAGCCACACAAACCAAGATTTCGGGGGTTTTTGTTTCGTTCCTTTGGCTTGAATAATTGAAGAACAGAAAGCGAGATGCAATGTATATCCACGGGGGTCTCGTCGATAGTGAAAGGAGGACAGCTTGAATGGGGCCAGAACACGCTAGTAGTTGCAAGTGCAAGTACTAGTGCAAGCTTCACTCAAAAGAAAAAGACCATGAGTGCTCATTAAAATTCAACTTAGTACATAGACATATGAATACTGATTTCAAAACTATTCTATAATTGAATGAGTTGGAGAACCTTTTCATCGATAAAATATTTCAAGTGATACATACGATTATTTTTAATTTCAAGTAATTCATATTTCACGAAACAAATGGAGCCTAAATAGTATGGCAATCTCTTCCCGAACATTGAATGTGATCCACTTACACAAATGTCCACCTACTGTCCGTCTCGTTACTTAGCATGTCGACGTTGTGGATCTTGCTTTTTTCTACCTGATATTGCTTATTAATTTTAAAGATGCTTTTGTTTCCTTTTGCACACAATCGCTTTCTTTGACCCCTTTTGACCCCTCTACTAGGGTCTCTCTCTTTCCTGTTGGAGTGTGCATGAACAAGTGTGGTGGGAGAGGAATTCGAGGGTCCCAAGGGCAATTGAATAGGAAGTGTTATATTCCCAAATCTAGATTTGGGGTCAAGTCGAAAAGATGATGACTACCTGCTAAGATGGGCAAGTTCAAGGATCCAATCATGAGGTTACTCATCCTCCATCATGAAGTTATCTCCAATGGAGTCGTTGGTGCTTGTCGAGAGGTATGGAATAGTTTTGGGATCGATTCACTTGGGAAAAATGGACAAAAGAAATGAATAAATAAAAATCATTTCCTGTCCTGCAGTCCCGCCTATTGCACGCAAGTTGGAAAACAACATGGGAACTGCACACAAGAAATAGACTGAAGCAAAACCTAACTTTGATACTATGTTCAAAAGTCCTATCCAAAAATTTAATTGATAAGCAAAGGAAAATCATATGTATACGAACTTATAATGAAGCAGTGTGTGATATATGCATATTTGAAAATCAATAGTGGATGCTCTCTCATCCAAACATGTTAGAAAATCATATTCAAAAGTTTGATAATAAGTGAAGAGAGATCACGTGTATATAAAAATTATACAAAACCCGTGTGATATTTTAATATAGGAATAAAGATGCATATCTGAAGAAGATGTGTATCTGAAGATTGATAGTGATAGTAGACGCTCGCTTGTCCAAACATGTTCGAAAGTCCTATTCAAATATTCAGTCTGATAGGTGAAAAGAGATCATATATACATAAAAATTATAAAAAATCTCGTAAACAAGTGGTGTGTGATATTTTAACAACAAAGATAAATATACATATCTAGTAGATACTCCCTCATCCAAATTGCACCAAATGCCACTCTTAAAGGTGTGATTGGATAATATACTTGGATGAGACATTTTGTGGTGATGCGAAATTGACTAATGAGGTTATGATTAGTAATAGCGTTAACGGGAAGATAGTACTAAAGACAAAATTAAGGTCAAACTCCATCTTAATTATTCTTTTGATCGTCAAAGATAAGATTCAAGCAATTAATTCATTCGGGAAACATTCTCTTTTGATTCTTAATAATTTTTACACTTTGATTTTTAAATGGGCTCTGTATTTCCCATTTTCCAATGCGAGTCCTATAGGAATTAGGCCTAAAGTATCAAGCCCAAGAAGAAACAGATACCGGCTTAAATTAGATTGCAAGCCCAAGTCCATTGTAAAGTCTATGGTCTTCAACTTTGTGCTCATCATTGCCATGTTGGTGTGGCTTGATCGCAAAGATTGGTCATGAATAGACCTGATCAATGGTCGAGTCTCGATGAATAGTCTTGGCATCTTTGACTTGGCTGGCAGGCCCAAGCTAGGCTTGACCTAATATCGGGCCTAACAAGCTTCTCCCAAACCCATTCGTAACTCAAAACATGTTAGAACTTCTTTTTCCTTAGAAATAGATTGAGCGTGTTTGGATTGGATTGAACTTGTGAATGGAGCCATTTGCTTGGATTCATCCACCTCAAGAACCCAGATGAATTAGGAGTCTAGCCCTACATGGGTGGATGGATCAGAAGAGAGTTTGATTGACTCGATTGGGACTCGACTGACTGATAAGAAATTGACAGTAATAGAGTGGTACCTATAATAGTCATTTATGTTGTAAAATATCGCATTGCGAATATATAATAGAAAAGAGAGTAAAGAAGAGAAAGCAAGTGAACACTAGAGATAGTAGCAAGATGAGAGAGTTTTATTTCTGGTATCTCACTGTCGTGTTTCTGTGTGATTGTATATTATACATCAAAACTAAATTCCTATTTATAGGAGAACAAGAATGTACTTATCATTAATATCAATGTATCGAATGATACATGTACATGATAAGGGAGACGAACGTTCATTATATAGGGAGATGTACTTAGAACATTTGATACAAATGTACCATAATAAATACATTGGATAAGATGAATATAATGAATATTCATTCATGTATTCTATCCATTCATGTATTTCATAACACTCCCCCTTGAATATTCATCATATTCATTACGAATGTGCATCGAATGATACTGCCTCATTAAAAACCTTAAGCCGGAAAAACCCAATGGGATAAAAACCGAACAAAAGGGAAAAAGAGTGCAGAGCACACATGTTATGATCTCTCCCTTTTATGGATGCATTAATTGCCTCGTTAAAAACTTTAAGCCGGAAAAACTCTATGGGAAAAAACCGGACATAAAGAAAAAAAGAGTGCAATGTATATATAGCCACTCTTGGGGCTAATCATTATTACATCTTGTGAACTCACCTCATATCAATGTTGCAATGTATAGTTCATAATATCTCCCCCTTAATTGAGCCATATAGCCACTTCTGGGGCTAATCAATCTTGCATCTTGTGAACTCGCCGCATACCAATGCCATATACTAATTTCTCAAAAGTTGATGTTGGCAATGATTTGGTAAAAAGATCTGCAAGATTATTTATGGATCGAATCTGTTTAACATCAATTTATCGACTTTCTTGGAGTTCATGAGTATAGAAAAATTTCGGCGAGATATACTTGGTCCTATCACCTTTGATATATCCTCCCCTGACTTGTGCAACACAAGCAACATTATCTTCATAAATTATAGTGGGAGAATTTGTAACCGGTATTAAGCAACAAGAATTATGAATATGTGTTATAACGGATCTTAACCAAACACACTCTCTTCCAACTTCATATAAAGCAATAATCTCAGAGTGGTTAGAAGATGTAGCTACTAGTGATTGCTTCGTAGAACGCCAAGAAATAGCGGTGCCGTTATAACAAAATAAATACCCGGTTTGAGAGCGAGCCTTATGTGGATCGGATCTATATCCAGCATCAGCATATCCAACTAAATCAGAGTTAGTGGAATCCTTAGAATAATATAATCCCAAATCTATGGTTCCTCGGAGATAACGGAAAATATGTTTAACTCCATTCCAATGTCTCCGAGTTGGCTCAGAACTAAAACGTGCCAATAAATTTACCGCAAAAGCGATATCTAGTCTCGTACATTGTGCCAAGTACATCAAAGCCCCAATTGCATTGATATATGGTACTTCAGGACTAAGTATCTCTTCATCAGATTCTTTAGGACGAAATTGGTCCTTTTGGGGATCTAGAGACCTTACAACCATAGGAGTGCTCAATGGGCGAGCTTTGTCCATGTTGAAACGTTTAAGCAATCTTTCAACATATGCTGATTGATGGACGATTATTCCATTTGCTTTATGCTCAAGCTCTAGACCAAGACAAAGTTTGGTTTTACCCAAATCTTTAACTTCAAACTCCCTTTTCAAATATTCAGTAGTTTCGGCTAACTCTTCTGGAGTTCCAATTAAATTTATATCGTCGACATAAACTGCTATAATAGCAAATTCGGTTTTTGATTTCTTAATAAACACGCATGGGCATATAGGATCATTTTTATACCTTTCCTTAATTAGGTACTCACTTAGGCGTTGATACCACATGCGACCGGATTGCTTTAACCCGTACAAGGATCTTTGCAATTTTATTGAAAATAAATTGCGTGGAGTGCATGCTTCGGCATTTTGAATCCTTCGAATTTTCATATAAATATCGAGTCTAATGAGCCATATAGATATGCCGTCACAACGTCCATAAGACGCATTTCCAATCTTTCAAAGATTGCTAGGCTAATGAGAAAACGAAATGTAATCATATCCATCACGGTGAATATGTCTCATTATAATCAATCCCGTGTCTCTAGGAGAATCCTTGGGCAACGAGTCGGGCTTTATACCTAACAACCTCGTTTTTCTCATTTCGTTTTCGGATAAATACCCATTTATATCCAACGGGCTTTACATTATCGGGGATACGAGTTACGGGTCCAAAATCTCTCGTTTAGTTAGGGAAGCTAATTCAGCTTTAATTGCTTCCTCCCACTTATGCCAATCTTGCCTTTGACGATATTCAATAATAGATTGTGGTTCACAATCATCATCCATAATTTGATGAGCAACTGAGAATGCAAAAACATCATCAATGATGATTTCATTTCGATCTCAAATTTCATTACAATATGTAATGGAATTCTCAGTATTCCCGGGACTAGTGCTCCTTTCATGGGTTTGCGCCTCTTCAGGGGCAATAAGCTCTTTGGGGGCAAGCACAACGCCAGGCTCTTCTGGAGCGGATTCTTGATTCTTTCCCCTTCGTTTTCGAGGAGCGGTATCTTTTGATCCTATCGGTCCGCACGCTTCAAGTGCGGGGATTTTGATCCATTTTAACCTGTTCTTCGGGAACAGCTATCCTAGCTGGAGCATTTGTAGCTGGAATATAAGACTTCGTTACCTTAGTAGCATCATTAAATGCGTCAGGAAGTCTATTGGCCATAGCATGTAAATGGATTATTCGCTGCACCTCGTTTTCACATTCAGGAGTCATTGGGTCTAATTGAGATAAATTTTTCTCATTCCGGAAAAAACCTTAACTGGTTTTTGTTTTGCGAGTCATGGAAGTTGTAGGTATCCCAATTGATGGAAACCTAGTCTCATCGAAATGACAATCTGCAAACCCGCGCAAAAAAGATCACCGATAATTGGTTCCAAGAACCTAATGATAGATGGTGAATTAAACCCAATATAAATGCCCAAACGGCGTTGGGGACCCATTTTCGTTCTTTTTGGCGGTGCTACAGGCACTGTCTTTTGCCGCACAACCAAAGGTGCGTAGATGTGAAATATCTGGTCCATAACCAAGAACCATTTGAAGGGGAGATTGTAAAATACTAGCGATTAGGCGTAATCTTATTAGAGCCGCATGCAAAACCGCATGACCCCATGCTTTGTATCGTTGAGATTCGTTCTTAATAATAGAGTGCGGGCAATAATTTGGATATGTTTAATCAAGGATTCTGCTAATCCATTTTGAGTATGAACATATGCAACCGGGTGCTCAACCTCGATTTCGAGTGAAGCACACTATGTATCAAAACTCTTTGATGTAAATTCACCAGCATTATCCATCCTTATGCTCTTAATTGGATAATCAGGGAATTGTGTCCAGAGCTTTATAATCTGTGCAAGTAAACGTGCAAATGCAACATTGCGCGTAGATAGTAGGCAAACATGGGACCATCTACAGGATGCGTCTACTAATACCATAAAATATCTAAATGGTCCACTTGGTGGTTGTATTGGTCCACAAATATCACCCTGAATTCTTTGCAAGAATAAAGGAGATTCAAAATTAACCTTTGTTATAGAAGGTTTAATAATGAGCTTTCCTTGTGAGCAAGCCTCACAATTATAATCTTTGGACAACAATACCTTTTGTATTTTGAATTATCCTACGCATCATTGAAGCGCCAGGATGACCAAGGCGATCATGCCACAGTCCAAACTGATCAGGGCTTACCAATCTCCAGGATGTGGTAGCGTAGGTTTCAACAGCTTTAATCATGACACAATACAAACCTATAGAAGAAGCTTCTAGCTTCTCATGGATGGTTTTCAGGCCCATCTTATAAGAGGAAATGCCAATGTATTCCTTATCTTGCTCATAAATAGTCTCAATATGGTACCCATTACGGCGTACATCTTTGAAATCGAAAGCAGATTCATTTTTGATCGAATGCTTAGAAACGCATTCTCAATATGCGGGATTGTGCCATTTGGCAAAATAATTGCAGCATTCCCAAAACCATCAATAATCGGAACAGGACCTGATATTGTATGGATTTGTGCCTTTCGCAATGTCATACTCGAGAAAAAGTGTCTACTACAAAATATAATATGTGTTGTTACACTATCAAGTAAACAAACATCTTCCCTTTTCTCGGTATTTTTCATTTGCATTTATATTGACAACTTCAGGTGTCAAGTATCATAAAAGTTGCATATTAGTTATATAGTCGAATAAAATTTCAAAGATAAATATTATATAAGGTTCATAAGTATTTCATAAAGAACAATAAAAAAAAAAGTAATACATTTAAAGTGAAATAACATAAAATTCAAAGTTCAAATTATCATCCACCAATCTGATTCATCAAAGTAATCAGAGGTCCTCAAAGAAATCGAGACATCCAATGATGTATTTGCTACTTCGGGAGCAAGAGGAGTCCCACCAACGGAGATATTGTTGGCCTCAACAGGTGGTTATGGCAATAGGATTGATTTCAATGGCATGAGATTCACCACACTTGCCCATGTATGCTTTAAAGATGCCTGGTATAGGTCAACAAAATGTTTTGGCGTACGATAGGTACGTGACCGGTTACTTGATCATGCCACAACATGACAAATACTTTCATTAATCACATTCTTTTGCTTTTTTTCTTTGCCATGATTCAGGTCAAAGTTTGATTTCCTAGGACGGTTAAATTTATTCCCATCCCTTCTAGGATTATATTCTTGCCTGCGCTTATAGCCCTTAAAATGGCCAGTATTTTCTCAAAGTTAGCATGTGTTTCGAGCAATGCTTTTGAGCCAAAGGTCTAAGATCATGATTTTTGAGCAGCAATTCATTAGTTTGCTCGGCGGTAAGAAGAAGCACAGAAATTAATTCAGAATATGTGGCAAACGCGTTGTCGGTATTGCTTTGTTGCAATACAATATTCGAAGCATGAAAGGTGGAGAAAGTTTTCTCAAGCAATTCTGCATCAGTGAGTTTGATACCGCATAACTCAAGTCGAGAAACGATATCAAATAAAGCAGAATTATAGTCAGACACTGATTTAAAATCTTGTAGTCTGAGGTTTTGCCAATCATATTGTGCTTGAGGGAGGATAACGATTTTTGTATGATCATACATATCCTTCAACCTCGTCCACAAGATATGCGGGTCTCGAACGGATAAATATTGAGTCTGAGGCTCTCATGCAAATGACGACGAATAAAAATCAGCGCATTTGCTTTATCCTTTTCATTTGAGGTTCCATTCTACGTAATTGTATTAGCGAGACCTTGCCCTTGGAGGTGCATTTCCATGTCAAGGCGCCAGGATAGATAATTCTTTCCACTCACTTCCGGATGTGGAATTTGGGCTTTTCAATATTTGCCATAATCCTTGCAAAAATAAATCCTTAAATTAATTAAAAGGATTTCCAAATATCCACCGCTACTTCGGGAGCGAAGGATACTTTTAGATTTAAAAGTTTGGCTTCGGGCCAAGAAAAATAAAAATGAAGAATTGATAGAAGAAGATGAAGTATAAGTTGATCAATAATAACAATACCCACCTTGCTTTATTTACGGTATCTCACCATGTCGTGTTTCGTACATCAAAACTAAACTCCTATTTATAGGAGAACAAGAATGTACTTATCATTAATATCAATGTATCGAATGATACATGCACATGATAAGGGAGACGAACGTTCATTATATAGGGAGATGTACTTAGAACATTTGATACAAATGTACCATAATAAATACATTGGATAAGATGAATATAATGAATATTCATTCATGTATTCTATCCATTCATGTATTTCATAACAATTTATAGAATTATCTAGTTTTCATTTCAATTGACATTTTAGCCATACTAATTTATGATCTGATACAGTAGTCACTTCTCTCGAATTATCGTTTGATATGATCTTCACATACTTTCAAGATTGTCCAAGTTAATCTTTTATATTTTAATTTTTCTTGGTCAACTCTTTCCATAGTTTTTTTTTCCCTAACTCTTTCTATAGTTCACGTCTCCTTTCATGTTAAGTTTTGACTTTCAATATTGATAAAACGGTCCGTGCACGTCATTCCCTTTGGCAAAAATTGACAAGTAAATCAATTTGCTCCTTCCTCGTCCAGTTAAAAATAATAAGAACAAAATATAACATAAATACATCGGACCGATGTGGTCGAGTAAATCACCCGCAGAGATAAATTACACGCAATCTAGTCCTTACGCCACCCGAACACTAAAAAGAAAAGCAGCTTTCTTATTCTGTCGGCAAGGGAAAAGAGTATATTAATCATTTAAAGCCAAATCGATAATTTGATTTTTCTTAATTGAGCAAGAAAATTGATGAACAGTATAGAAGAAATGTAATTTCTTTTTTGGAGAAACTACACAAAAAACCCTTGAACTTTGTGGGTAATACATGCCTTTGAACTTTCTATTGTTACAGAAAACCTCATTGACTTTTTTTTTGGAATGATGACATGATGGTCTTGAACTTCGGTGCACAATATAATTAATTAGACTTTTAATTTTTCTAATATAATCTCTGAATTTTTAGTAAATGCTCAATTTGGTCATTTTATTTGCTCAAATGACAAATAAGACATTATTTGATGACTAGGATTTTTATATAATGAATTAAATTAAAAAAAAAAGGATGAGTCAATATGTCCATGTTTTTAATCATCTACCTTAGAAAAGGAAAAAAAGAACTTAAC
Organism: Eucalyptus leucophloia subsp. euroa; assembly: GCA_017140325.1. Taxonomy (NCBI): domain Eukaryota; kingdom Viridiplantae; phylum Streptophyta; class Magnoliopsida; order Myrtales; family Myrtaceae; genus Eucalyptus; species Eucalyptus leucophloia. The sequence goes on along the minus strand of CM029469.1, from coordinate 10,077,592 downwards.
ATGTGACATGAATTATTATATCCTAATTTGACATGAGTATTTTACGTGGATGATTCATTTGTAACTTTTTTTTAATCTATTGTTCAAACTTAACGGATTGAAAGTCAAACTAGCAAATTCCATTAAATTGAATTAATAAAAGGATGACATTCTAATATTTTTATATAGTTTAGAGACTAGATTGAATATCTAAAAATACTTTAGAATCCAAATTGAACAAATCAAAAGTTTAAGGACAACATTACATATTAAACCAAAGTTCATAAACTATTTATATCATTTTTCCTTAATTTTATTATAGCCATCGGCCCTTCGTCTATATCTTTTATTTACAAGTGCACATTAGACACGTGCATTTGGAAAAAAGAAAATAGAAGGAGGGAAAATGGTTGCAACAAAATGAAAATTTAGGAGAATTCGGCGTAACGGTTTAAAATTCAGGGGCAAACGTGAATCACCGAGAGTATGGTGGATTTGTGTAATTTCGATTTCTTTTGTGCTTTTGTCGAGGCGAAAATGCAATTTCTAAAGTTTAGGGGACTAAAACCTCGAAAAGGAAAAGTTCGTAGGACCGGACTGAAAAGGGAAAGCCCCCGTGACTGCGGTAGTTCCCGATTCTGGGGAGCCAGATCAGATGGCGACAGGACAAGTGGCATTCCTTCTGTTCTGTTCAGGGATCGAACCTCCGCAGATTCGCATCGTCAGAGGAACTGGTAACTGCGGCTGATCAGAGGCGAAAGTTCTGATTCTTGAAACGACCCAGAGAACACGACCATCCAATCCGCTCACTCGAAGAAGCAAACGTGTGTTAGTTGGGTCTTTCTGTCGAAACCCGTTGTTTCTTTTCGGGTCGGGATCGGGATCGGGAATGGGTGTGGGGTTGAAGGGAATGATGGGTTTGCAGCAGTGATGGAAATGATGATCTGGGTCGGGTCATTTTGAGGGAATCTTGGCGTTGATGGATTCCCTCGTGCTTGGTGGGGCAAGAATGGCGATGCTGGATTTGTCGTGGGAGGAATTTGGATGTTCTTTTTCTTTCTTAGCGAGCTTCTGGTAGATGGGTTCCAGCTGGGATTGCTGTTAAAGTGTTTTTCTGAAAAGGGTTTGGCTGCTATTGGCGCGGTGTCTCGTTTGGCCTTGATTGCGTGCTGCTGAATATTCAGAAGATGGCTGGGGCGAGCGAAGCGAGAAATTGGCTGGAGGGTCTGGTGGGGGACGGATCGCTTGGGCGGTGGATGGGAAGGCGGTCCCCCTTTGATGATGAATTCGTTGATGCGGGAACGTCTGCAGCTGCTGGGAAGAACTGGATGGTGGAGCTCTCTCCGATTGCAAACATTGTTGTTAGAAGATGCTCAAAGTAAGCTGTAAGCATTTTAGTGGCACCAGTTTATACTTTTCAAGCTTTAGTTCTTTAGATCAGTGGGCCTTGAGATGGTTATGTAGAATCTCGTGGCATGATTTGTTCTCTGTTTTATGTGCTCTGAATTTTTGGAGATGGTTAGAAGGGTATCCAGGTAAGCATGTTAATAATACCTCATGCTATTTTAACTTCTAAGAGCAAGTGCACCTGGAGACAGATACGTGGAATCTTGGATCTTTTTTCGGGCTTTTTTCAGGTTTTTCATAGCTAGTAGACTTTATTCTTGCTTTCAATGTTGTAGATATAACGTCTGCGATTTGTACTGCTTATGTAGACCATGTGTCTTGTACGTGCATCAGAGATTAGTGGATAGATAGACATTGTAACTGTGGCAACAATGGAACTAAATGATGCAGGGTGCTTGGCATTTCTATGAGTGAACTTCAACAAAGCTTCGATGAAGAGGCTCATGATAATGTGAAGCATCCACAACGTTATGCACGGAACTTTCTGGAGTTTTGCTGTTTCATGACACTTTCTCTTTCTGTGCGTGCTACTGCTCATCTGGCTGACAAGAAATTCCGTCGACTGACATATGACATGATGGTTGCCTGGGAGAGTCCTGCAGCATCCAATCTGCCTTCCCTTAACATGGTTATTGCTGTGACAACTGTATTATAGTATCGCCTTCATTTGATACTCAATTCAGCCCTTTTTTGTGCATTTTTATGTTACTTTTCATCTCATTGCCAATAGGTAGATGAAAATGTTTCAGTTGGAGCAGAGGCTTTCTCTCGTATAGCTCCTGCCATTCCTATTATTGCCAATGTGATTATTTGCAAAAATCTTTTTGAGGTGCTTAGCACTTCAACTGGTGGAAGGCTCAAATTTCCTGTCTATGACAAGTTCCTTTCTGCATTAGAAAGGTATATCCTCTCCGTTTGATATCTGATGTCCTTCCTCTGTTTACATTTCTGTCATCCTTGACAGTTGTCGTTGACAATTGGCTAATTATTCTTTTTGAAATACCTACGGCTATAAGAACCTTAATTGCTGCTTCCTGTAATGATGTTAAACACTGTAGTTTTAGCGGCATATCGTCCAGGGATGTGTCACTGATATGCTGATTTAAGTATCAATATTTTTAAATTAGAGGGTAGATAACTAAAGTATAGAGCATAATGGTAATTTTGTAACTGATTTTAGTCTGTTCAAGAGGCAATTTACTATGGATAAGGTTTGAACTTGTATTTTTTGGCTTGTAAGTAAGCTTCTAGGTAATATTTTAATAAATATGTATGCAGTATACTATCTACTCTTGATTGATAAACATGCAGCATTTATTACTATTAATGAGGAAATGTTCAGAGGCAAATGTGTATCAGTTTTTTGTTTGGTACCACCACACTATATAGTTTCTTGTAGGCATGTTATTGGCTACTAATCACTCATTAGGTTTGGCACTTGCATTTATCAATTCATAGAGCTCTGAGGAGATTGAAGAGCCAGACATCTTCATCCCGCCTTTCTGCTGTCAGATCCTTGAGAGGAGAGCAGGTCCTTGAAGTAGGTGGAAAAATCGCCAGTCAGCCGATTCTTGAACATGTTGGAAGATCCACATGGCCTGGTAAGTACCTCTATATGTTGTAATCAGTTTTCTAACCTATCTTACTGTGAGTAAATAAGCATAAGCTAAGATGACTACATATCACTGTTGCTACCTGGTCAAACTGGCTTGTGCATATTGAGGTGTGTAGCATGACACCATAAGAGCCACATACTTTGAAACATGGAAGTTCTATAGTGGAGAAGATTTCACATCTCCGTTTGCATTGGATGTCCACTTAGTTACCGTTATTGGTTGTGTAGGTCGGCTTACCCTGACAGATCATGCACTTTACTTTGAAGCTTTTCAAGTAGTATCCTATGACAAGGCAAAGAGATATGACTTGTCAGATGAACTAGAACAAGTTGTTCGAGCAGAGGTGACTGGTCCATTGGGTACTCGATTATTTGACAAGGCAATCTTGTACAATTCAGTATCCTTGTAAGGCATGACACTATGCTTGTCTCAGCTGATCTTTTTCTTTTTTTTTTTTTAAGGTGTTTAACTGTCTTTCTTTGTTGGCTCTGAATTTCTCCCTATTTTTAGGAGTTTGGATGTTGACTTGCTTGAGTTCTTGCAGATTAGAACCAGTCATTATCGAGTTTCCTGAGATTAAAGGTCATAAACGCCGGGATTATTGGCTGGCAATTGTCAGAGAGATTCTTTATGTGCATGGGTTCATAAACAAATTCCAGATAACTGGTATTGAAAGGGATGAGGCAATTTCCAAGGCTATTCTTGGAATCTTGCGTGTACAGGCCATTCAAAATATGAATACCTCTGGTCCTCTCTGCTATGAGGCTCTTTTGATGTTCAGTCTTTGTGATCAACTTCCAGGGGGGACTTAATAATGGAAGCACTAGCAAAGTTGTTATGCTTGAGGGAGTTGGACAAAAGTAATTCTAAGTTCAACAGAAGGATGTACTCAATGTCATCTGTCTCCATGATTTCCAACTTGGGCTTTTTATCTGGTAACAGTTCAAGTCATCTCAGTGAGGAAGGCCTTCCAATTGGTGAGATCTCTGTGGGGCAGTTGAGTTTTCTGGAAAGAGCAGTAAAGGAATCTGGGGACAACTACAAGGAAATGGTAGTGGCGCGAGAATCCTGTGATGGAGCTAAAGTCAACGGCATTGATACAAATTTAGCAGTAATGAAGGTATCACTAGATGGTTTTGTGTTTGTTTTCATTCTTAGGCTTCTTTTTATGATGCTGAAGTACTTATCTTCGTGTCTCCCCCTCCCATCCAGCATCTTTAAAACTGCAGATTACGTAGTAATTCGTCAACTATTTAACATTTGTAGGAGTTAATGTTCCCCATTAAGGCAGTTGGAAATTGGCTTCTTTCTCTGGCATACTGGGATGATCCTTTGAAATCTTCGATATTCTGTCTGAGTTTCACTTTCATCATTTGCAGGTAATATGGTTGTATAAGAGCGCTCTTCCTTTGTTAATGTTCCTTTTTCTGACTGTTTGAGAAAAGCCTTCTTGTCGTCGAGACATGCAATCTTCATAACTCTTGTTTTGTTGCACAATGTTTACTTTTCTTCTACATCGTTCAAGCCTAAAAGGGGAGCAGGAAGTTAGGGATGTCCTCTTGTTGTTTCTCTTCCCACCAAACGAATGTCACAAACTTAAAAATCATCGAGGGCAGATTTGGTTCTTCTAATCCAAGTTGGATCATTGAGCTTTTGAACAGGTTATGTAATAAGGCACAGATTTATATTTGTTGGATTGAGTTTGTTTTTGAAAATTCACTGCAGGGGGTGGCTTGGCTACTTCTCTGCACTGGTGCTCACTGGTATTGTGGCTTTCGTTACACTTGCACGGCTTCAAAACCGAGGGAGGCCCGCTCTTGAGATTAAGGTAACAGCACCTCCAGCGAAGAATGCAGTTGAGCAGCTTTTGGCTGTTCACAATGGAATCTCGCTAGCTGAAGGGCTTGTCCGGGATGGGAACATAATCCTTCTCAAGCTACGTGCATTGTTGTTTTCTTCGCTTCCTCAGGTGACAGTTCCCTCTTTCTCTCTCTCTCAAGCATGCGTTTTCTGCCGATAGTCAATTGACTCTTAGCAGTTTGGATTATTCCAGAACTAAGATAAATTTTTTATGCTCCTGTTCTCCAGGCTAGCGAGAAACTTGTCCTTGCTCTCGTTGTCTCGGCTTTGATAATCGCCTTTTTGCCTGGAAAGTACACGGCGCTACTCGTTTTCTTGGAAATTTTCACCAGATATTCTCCCTTCAGAAGAAAAGGCACGGAAAGATTGATGAGGAGACTGCGGGATTGGTGGTTCAGTGTCCCAGCGGCTCCAGTCATCGTGGAAAGAAAGGAAGAAGAGAAGAAGAAAAAGTAAATGCTGTAGTTACGTGCGTGCACAGTTTTTGTACATTACATTTTCTCCGATCTGTGTGTATGTCCTCAAAAATTGAATGGGGCAAAAAGAACATAGATAACTATAGGAGCTGTAATATTGAAAGGGAAAATGATGATTTATAACTTATTTGAAATAGGGATGAGCACCAAACCCTGTCCAACCCAGAAATTGGACTTAAATGGCAGGTTCTGGGTTGTTCCTGGTTTCTTGTGCGGAACCGAATCGATGGAATTACTAAGTATACTGATTCTTTCGAAGTGAGTAAGAGAATTTTGCTTAGATAAGAGTCCAATTTTTTGGACCGTTTATTTATGCTTGTGTTTCAGGGTTAATTTATCTTTACCTTTTCACCCATTTCGAAACGACCATCTGTTCTTGTCTCGCTTCTTTCTTTGTTTAAGCTTAGTGCATGATTGCTAAGTCGAATTAGTTCAAGATGGTGAGGGCCGTTCTTGTCCTTAGAAGGAGGCGAGGGTGTCAGCAAAACTGTCGACTTCACTCAAGAAGGAGATGGTAGTATCGTCATTTGGAAGATCTTCTCATTTCTGAGGCCAGAGTGATCGAGAAGCTTGGCAACATTAAGCACTCAGCCGATTCCTAGATTGACACCGGAACTGGCTTGGATCAATCGGTTCCGTTCCATGATTAACGGATCGATTCCCAGCTCCACAAACTGGGAACTGCCGGGAATTCATTCTGTTTGGGTGGTTCCTAGGCAGGAAACAATCATAGGATTGATCATGATAATTGTAATATTCTTTTATCCTGGGTTATGAAAATGGAAAGCAAAAGGTTCTGGGAAGTGGCAAGAAGCAGTACGTGCCTTTTGCAGTCTCATCTCATTCGACTACTATTGCATACACTCAATTGAACATGCAAAATGCAGAGTAGCATGTATACTACATTCATATCACGTACGTCCAGGACACCACATGGAATATCTCTACAAATATTGACAGTTAATGATCCTCGAATGCTCTTAAAGGTAATTTCGTCGCATCGATTTCAATGATTCCAAAACCAACATGTATGTGTACTAGTAAATCACAATCACCGCACATGATCAATCAAATATTGCAAAGAGTCCCAGTATCTAACGGAATTTCGCTCTATACCGGCACCATAATATTAGATTGGGGAGGAAGATTAGAATTAGAGATTGATTAAAAAGCAATGGATATGGGCTCGTAACTCTCACGAAAAACATCTATTCTAGTTCTCTCATCAATTATGGGTTCGAATTTAAGAGAAATTCTAAAGATAATTCGAGGGTGGCTTCAATCAAGTGATAAAGAACACCAAAAATTTCACAAGAAGAACATCTGAGTTTCATTCCTGCTCCGATACATAGAAAAATCTCTAACGGGAACCAAAAGAGAAAAAAAGGATGAAAAAAAAGAAGGTACTATGTACAAAAATGGAGTGAAGAAGGGGAAAAATAACATGCGAATAATTTCATCTTCTGTGAGAAGGTTCGTCTATATTATTCAGCAAAATATTTGAAATTTCTTATTGGCATTCAACGGATCCCCAGAAAACGCCCAATGAAAAAGAATTAATAAATTTCTCATCCGTATCGATGCTTAATTAAAAAGAAAGAAAAATCGAAAACCAGATTTCGAGACCCAAAAAAATATTTCTATTTTTTTTTCAAAATTCGCGAAAATTGTTCGTCCTTTCAAAACTGGAGTACGACATGTAGTTCGTCGTCCTCATGCCGTTCCCCGGAAAACCAAACGCCGTCGCCTCGTTGAAATCGTAGAAATTAGGCTGGTTCGAGCACAGAAAATCCGCCGCATTGTTCGGCAAGAACGGAAGATGATTACTCAGGTACGCGCCGCCGCCGTTCGCGGCCTCGAAGGTGGGCGGCGCCGCGGCGGCGGCGGCGGCGGCGAAGCAGGAGTTCACCTGGCTGCCGTCCCCGACGCTGCTGCTGCAGTTCTCCTCCGTGATCACCGACGAGCACTCGTTGTCCTCGCCGGGGCCCCCACCAGCGGCCGCGGCGGCCTTCGAGCTCTTCGCGTCGCCGTCGTCGCCGTCGCCGCTGTTGGCCGCGGCGGCGGCGGCGACTCGGTTGCCGGCGGCGGCTGCGTCGGCGTCGGCTTCGGCTCGTCGTCGGGGGAGGAGCGGGAGAGGCCGGTGAGCTTCTGGACGAGCGCCATGAAGTCGCGGGGCTGCGTGTGGATGATCTTCGGCGAGTGCGTGTAGATGATCACCGGGTGGCGCTGCTGCTGCTGCTGCTGTTGCGACGGCCTCAAGGCGGAGGCGGAGGCGGAGGCGGCGGCGGCGGCAGCCGTGGTCGAGGAGGAGGAGGAGGGCGGCGACGGCTTCTTGATGGAGCGGGAGTCCCGGTTCGTCTTCAGCGGCGGAGGGAAGGGAGGGGCATGGCGGTGGTGGTGGTCGTCGAGATGGGCGGGGCTCATGGTCTGCGCGATCGGGAATGGGAGATTCGAGAAGAAGGCGATGAAGAAGAAGCTCCTCTTTTTTTCCTTTTTCTTTTTTTTGGCAGCTTTTTCAGAACAGCTAAGAGAGAAAAATATATTTTCGGATATTTTCCTTTTTTTTTTTTTTTTGTCTGTTTCGTTGCTGTGGCCTTTCTTTTCTTCGATTGGAGAGAGAGGGATGGAATCTGGTGGTTGGTGATGATGGACACGAGGCGGTACGCGCGTTTTATAGGAGTCGCGGGCCCGAAAGATCGCCTGCGGACGGGCCCACCGGTGGGGACTCCCGCTATCGAATGAAGGACCTCCACGTGGCGGGGATGGAATATTTTGCACGTGGAGTTTGTTTTTGGGGTCAGTATCGTGTGGAGAGGGGAGATGACAAGTGGGAAGGAGGGAAGGAGGGACCGTTGGGTGATGACGTGGCCCACCCGAAGGTTGAGATTTTGCAGGGGGAGGCCGTTGGGGAGTCTGCCACGTGGCGGCGTCTGCGGGGGTTTCGGGTCGGCCGGTGGAGGCGGATTTGGCGGGAAAAAATATGGCTGGGGCCCCTGAGGGCGCATAGGTTTTCTCTCTGCTCTTTCCTCCTTATTTATTTATCTTTATTACTTTTTTTTTCCTGATTTTAGTGATAAAATTTTTAAATTTTAAGGATGGAAAAATGTGGAGTGTTTATCCAAAATCTTTTGAGAAAGATAAATGACTAAAATGATGGTCTTTGCCCTTCGTCGTTAGTGTCTTTTTCAAATGAAAAAAGTTGTAAAATCACACAAAATGGATTTGCGATTAATAGTTTTTTTGGCATTAAAAAATTGATTATAACCAAACGTTTTAAAGTCCCTCCCTTATTGCATGTTTTCTCTCCTCTTTCCTTTATTTTAATTTTTTAATTTTAATTTTTTTTCCTGAATTTAATGATGAGATTGCATGAGTTTGCATGAGGCTGAAAAGGGTTATGAGCGTAATCCAAAATCTTTTGAGAAAGGTAAATGGAAAGGCAAATGACCAAAACGGTGCCTTTTCTCTTCCTTGTTAGTGTCTTTTCAAAGGAAAAAAAAAGGTATAAAATCAAATAAAATAGATTATGATTAATAAGCTTTTTGTATAAAAAAATTGATTATAAATGTGCTAGTGATTGGAAATTACTATTTTTTTGCCGTTAACTTGGCATTTGAAAGTATAATTTTCACTCTATCTATTATTAGTAATTTCTAAAGATATAATGACAATAATCCTCATGTTGAGTAAGCTCTCCATAAAAAAGAAAAACAAAAGCCATATCTTGAATATTCGCCATATAAACATTTGTATTTCATTTTTACAATGAAATGGTATTTAAAGCTGACAAGTCTCAGATCTTCGATAAGATTATACTTCGTGATGGTGTCATGCTCTGCTAAGATTAATCTCACCCATCCATTACACTGGCAAACTCAAGGGGAGGGTTGTGGTGACGCCCCCACCTCTCGATTGAAAAGTTCCTCACCAGTTCTCATTTTGATTAATTCCTCGCTTCCTTTCCACCTTGAAATTATTATTATTATTATTATTATTATTATTATTATTATTATTATTTTTGCATCTGCTAAGTGATATATTAATGACGACTGAGACTCACCATTGTTCTCCTATTATATCCCACGTGTTACATTTAATTTGACAAGGTCCTTATAGATTATGAAGGCGATGTCCAGGTCATTCTTCCTGATGTTTGAAACCGTGTATCTTGCTTTTCACACGAGCGCACGAAACGCACGCCCAAAAAAGAAATGTTAAACAACAGCGAGGACTCTCCTTTTGGAGTCTCGCTGCCTTTGTTTTACGAGGATTTTTCACGCGTGAATGTTCCGACAAGACCATGAAAGAGTTTCGTTTGGACCGTAGTTTAAGTTCGTCATTCTATAATGTTCCGTCTAGCCCGCCGAGATCAATAGGGTGATGGAAGGGGAAGACGAGCATGATTAGGATGATACGTACGATGACGAACTAGTTTTGCAAGTGAGGTTAGAGGCTAGAAGTTCAAATAAAATAAATAGGAATGTGACTGTCTAATATACTTTGAATTTCCAATTCTTTAGTATTCTGTAATCGATGAACACATTACAATGGAGAAAAATTCATTAGTATCTGCTTCATTGATGGTAAGAAAGTAAGAGATATTTGTTGACGTCGAATTTTAAATTGGTGTTTGTCATTATATATTTTAGACATATAATGCTTATTATTATTATTATTATTTTAATCTCATTCAGATGGATAGAGTTTAACTGCGTTGTTATTTAAAAAAGCGTCCCTTAACAAATTTCGTGAGTGTCGAGCCGTACTGTTCCATTGAATTTTGCGACCATCATTAATATTTTCAAAAGTTTCTTCCTTAAGCTGCTGCCTAGCTTCCTGAGAAGTTAAAGACCGCATATGTCGGCTGATGAAATTTGTCTATATATAAAGTCCATTCGTGATCGAGCATCTTTTCCTTTCACAAGACATTAACACCGTTTCCCACAAGCCGTCAGCTTAGCGCAAACGATATTGAGCAGTTTATGCTGTGGAAGTCCTCGGTAAGGGTTTCTTTTCACAGTATTTTCAATAAATTTCTCTGACTTTCGTACGATCTTATAGTGACATGGTTGCAATTATGTTTGGAAGCAATTCGGGAAGGTGAAAACGACCTTATGTCGAGAAGACCTGCATTTCGTGCGGGTTAAGTTAAAAATGAACTTTTTATTTTAAGAGGAACAATTTCTTTTCAGAAATAGTTTTTTCCTATTTCTACTATGGGAACAATTTCTGAATAAAATAAAGTGTTTGATAATTATATAAAATTTATATTCTTAAAATACGAAAAAGAATATAAATACGTTTTAAAAATTTATAAACTTTTGTATTTATTTGTTTTTTCTAATTACTAAAAATAAGAACGCTTTTATTTTTGGTCGAAAAAATAAGAACGCTTTGGAGAATAAAAGAATAATGCAGTTTCTTGAAAAAGATTGCCAAGTTTTTACCAATTTATTTTGGTATTTTCATTATTCATGCAAAATGGAGAAATTTTTACGCTTGCATGAACTAACACTTTGCATAAATGTCATTTTCGCTGTAAAACATCTTTCAACCCGATACCTATGTTGAATTCCACGTCAATGGAAAGTCGAAGAAGGGAATGATTAGCTCTCATTTGAATGCTGAGAAAAAACTCGATCCATCGCATCATGACTTTCACATGCTCGCATGGACAGCATAGCAACTCCTAAGCAGGAACGTTTTACTCGTGAAGGATATCTAATTCGGAGCAGACTCAAATCATGGCGTGAAGTGTTTCGTTACTAATACAACAATCACAAGATTTCTAGATTAGTAATCATTTCGTTTTTACCCATCATAAGAAACGGCCAATAGATAGGGTCTTTGTTTCTTTCGAGGAGAATATATATACATATATATTTTTTAAAACTTTTTTTTCTTGATTTTAGTGGTAAAATTGTATGAATTTGCATGAGGATGGAAAAATATTGAGTGTTTATCCAGAATCTTTTGAGAAAGATAAATTACCAAAAGGATGGTCTTTGCTCTTCTTCGTTAGTGTCTTTTTCAAATGAAAAAAGATGTAAAATCACACAAAATGGATTTGAGATTAATTCTTTTGGCATTAAAAAATTGATTATAAATGCGTAAGTAATTAGGAAATCACTGTATTTTTGTTGTCAACTTGGCATTAGAAAGTATGATTTTCACTCTATTTATTATTATTAACTTCTAAAATTATAATGAAAGTAATCCTCGCGCTAAGTTTAAGAAAGTCAAGTTCTCCCAAATAAAAAGAAGAAGAAGAAGAAGAAAAACAAAAGATGATAAGATATATTCCACAATGTCACACTCCACCACTCTAACTCACTCAACCATTATGAATTTATGATAGAACACTGGCAAACTCGAGGGGGCGGCGGTGGTGGCTGCTCCCGCCTCTCAACCAAAAAGTTACTCATTGATTCGTCACGTGATTTACTCCCCGCTTCATTTCCACCTTGAAATTAAAAAAAAAAAAAAAAAATTCGCATCCACTAAGTGATATATTAATGACAAATGAGATTCACCATTATTTTTCTTTTTATATTCCACGTGTTACATTTAATTTTAAAAGGTTCTTATAGATTATGAAGGTGATGTCCAGGTTATTCTTCCCGATGTTTGAAACCGTGTATCTGCTTTTCACCCGAGCGCATGAAACGCGCGCCAAAAGGAATTGTTAAACGACCGCGAGGACTCCTTTTGGAAGTCTCGCTGCCTTTCTTTTTACGATGGTTTTTCACGTGTGAATGATTTGACAAGACCACGAAAGATTTTCGATTTGGACGTGAGGCTTGATCCATACCGTTAGTTCGTTGACAAGATAACTTGAACAAGTGAAAGTGTGATGTGCGCACATTAAGATAATTCATCGCCAAAGTAGTGTGTTCAGGACATGAGCAGGTCCTTAAACTGCTCATGAGAAAACAGAGGGAGATCCTTTTTGGGGGGAATGACCCCTTAGGCTCTCCTAGGCCGGGATCCGGGCCTAGACAAAGATTCCGGCCCATTGGCTGACCTGGCCATTCTTTTAAAGGAGGGGGCAGCCACTAGTGATCCTCGCGATGCCTTCTCCCAAGGGAACTTGGGGCGTGGTACAAGGAAATGATCTAGCCAGTGGAAACACTGGATGGCCGGCTGGCCAATCTTTGAAATGGTGGACTGCTCTTTAAATCAGAGCTTTTTGATTTCCTTTTTCGAGGGCCACTTCGCAAGAAAACGTGTAATGGAAGGTTAAATATCATGAAAATAAGATGTCTTATTCTCATATCATATGTGAATTTATGAAACTATTACTAATTATTTTATAAATTTAAGTCGTTAAATAAATACATGATTTATTATTTAAATATTATAACAAAAAATATATTATGAAGGGAAAATTTTGTAATAAGGGTTTTGAGTATGGTTGTTTCCTTAAAAGAAGGTTAAAAGTAGAATTTATCTCAAATAAATGTGTGAAGTGGTTTTATTTAATCTCAAGTAAGAGTTTGAACTCATTGGCCGATCCACTCTTTATTGACTTGCTTATGCCGATGGCTAGAGAGGGGGCAATTTTGTCATTCATAAGTTGAAGCTTTTGACTCTCTCTCTCTCTCTCTCTCTTGCTCTCTCTCTTTCCATTCGGGTATTTTCTATTATTTATAAAGGTTTAATTTTCTTTTATTTATAAATGAAATTCATAATTGCGATCCCTAAAATAGCGGTAGTGTATAGTGAATGCCTTTTGAAAATCTGAGAGTGTATGAGTTTATGCTAAGTTTTGTGGTCAGTAAAAGTTAGGATATAATAATTTCTATCTTATCCTCTATTTGGTTCCTACCTATGACATGATAAGATTGGATATAAGAGAGATATAACCAAAATAAAAATTTCTCATGAGAGAGATAAGATAAAGATGGAAAAGATTTCATATATCTATAGTATGAAAACTATCTTCTCATATAACTTATTAAATTATTAAAGAATAATAAATAAATATAAATAATATTTGAATTCTAAAATAAAAAAGAAAATTCACAATAAAAAAAAGAGTAACAACGATTATTTATATATACATTAAAATTCCTATTGTCACCCTTAAATATGAGTACTTTCCTAATTCTAATGAGTGCACTTTGGGAATTTGAGAGTGATTATGAGCCTAATTTCACTTCTTAGTATGCACATTTGGAGTGGTGTGGTGTGGTGTCATATTATCTGTCCTCGTGTGTCTCTGTGTTGTATTTGTAAGTGATAACTTGGGGAAAGTTCATCATGATTGTCAATTCTATAGAACTAATCTTTGTAGTAGACTATCCAACTTAATCTGTTAAATTTATTAGACAAGACTTGGTGATGCTTTACTCCTTCTCGAAAAAAGTATCAAAAAAGTAATAAATTTATTGTATTTGTGTCAATTCAATCCTAAACTTTTCTGTTGAACTAATATAGTTTTCAACTTTTTTACGTCGATACCAATTCAGTCTATATCGTGCTTGGACGGCCAACACTCTCCCTCAGCCTAGTGAGGGCAACCTCACCCAAATGAGGTCAGCCCTCGCTAGTCATGGTTGTGACCGATGGTTGGGCACCAACAAAAAAAAAAAAGGCAAGAAAAGAGAAAAAATAATAATAAATTATTAAAAACATCTATATTAGTGTCAATCAACGTCCATGTCAACAATTTCTACCCCCAATTGGCGGAGTGAATTGAATTGGTGCCAATGTGAAAATGTGTAAAACTAAATTGGTCTAATTGAAAGACTTATGATTGAATTGCTATCAATCTAATAAATTTACTTTTTTGTTATTTTTCCCTTCTCAAATTTTTTGGTCTGAAAAACTACTTTTATTTGTCATCACGAGTTCTTAGACAAAAAGCTCAAAGATGGGACATCGAAATAAAGCAAATTCCATAAAAGTTGGGGCGCTTGAGTTAACCAAGCAGATGGAAGTATCTTTGGGCTTTGGCTAACCAATCTGCTATCTAATTCTCCATTCTTCCACCATGGGCCAAGGATATTTTTTTGAAATGGATCAGTTGGGCTTGGGCCTCCAAAATGAGTGCTTCGACCTGCCACGGCATGTGGTCGGCTTCCGACAGAAAACTAATGATTGCCAAGTTATCAGACTTGAAGTACAGTTCCGCTTCACTTCTTCTCTTTATTTATTTATTTATTTTTGTATTTTTCCTCTTTGCCAATTCATAGGATTGGAAATGGTTAAATAATGGTGGTTTTGTCCAATCTGTAGTTCAGTCGTTGTCCTACCGCATTATAAAAGAGAAATAAAGTTGGAAACTTTGTTCTTCTTCAGGCCAATAAAATGGATGAACATGCTTTGCTTTGTTAAAATGGATGAATATTTGCTTTAAAAAAACAGAATTTTTTTCCGAACCGAATTGAATGAGACCTGAACAGAATATGAACCGAATTGAAATTTCGGTTCGGTTTTTGGTTTTTGGTTTTCATTTTTGTTTTCGTTTTTTTTTTCTTTCTGTTTAACTCAAAATAATCTAAATTCAATATGTTACCGCACTTCAAGTTTAGAGGATTTTGCAATTTAGATCATATACTTCATTCCCTTTTTTAAGCATTGCCAAATAATGATATCCAATTTAAACAATTGCTTAACATAATCTCTCTTGATTCTCTAATAGACAATTCTATTGTTCAATTGAAAAACAGAAATAATTTTTTCTGTACTGATAAATTACTAAAAAAATTTATAAGTGTCAAAAAAACTATTGGCAAAAAGTATTTTATCTGATTCTTGAATAATATATTGGTAAGTGCTAAAACAAATCTTAGAATTTCTAGTTTTTAGTCCATTCTAGACTAAAAAGTTTTGGTTTTGTCAACTGAAGACTTGTTTAAGAAGTCCCAATCAAATCGTGTGCTCACCACCAGTAAAATTGAAGCGCAGGAAATCCGACGTGGCTTCCATGTGGAATATTTGGCTACTTGCCACGTGCCATTTCCAATCGTGTAATTCCATCAAAAGATCGAGAGACCTCTTTAGCTATCGCTAATGCTTCTTTGTCCCACCAAGTCCCGGCGAGAGAAATCCCACCTCCTCCACCTCCACCTCCATCCCCAGCCTTTCATACAGTGTCAGGGAAAAGATTAGGTCCATCAAGCAACTTATCAAATTTTTGTCCAAAAAAATTAGAACACGGGCTCTGTTAAAAGAGCACTTCTCACATAGACTTCACCATCGTCTTCCAGATACTCATCTTCGAAAGTCCCATCCTCATACTCATCCTCCAATGCATCTGCACATGAAACTAAGACGTCATCAAGTTTAAATGAAAAGCGCACCTTACCGTCCATTGAGGTCGTTTCAGAATATTTCACAACAATTCCCCTGTTCTTCATCACTCACTATGAACAATCCACAATCTGCAAAACTGGGAAAGGCAAAAATAGGGGAGTAAAGGATGAGAAATCGAGCAAACAATCACTTCACTCACCATCATCAAAACCGTCAAAGATGACCGCGTCCTCCTCTCCGTCAACACTTGCTGACACTTCTTCAGCGATGGTCGGCTTCAGGACTGGCTCGGGCTGCGAGTCCCGCTTCCTGGCGAGCGACGCGAATGCCCTGTTCGGAGATGGGCACGCGCGGAAAGAGGATGAGCAATCGTGGGTATGGCGAGAAGGTGGGCGGAAGGCGGTCGCTTCGAGGCCGGAGGGAACAGGAGCGAGCGGGGGCGTCGGTCTCAGTGTCGGTCTCAGCTTCCATGGCATCACCAAGTTCATCTCTTTTTCCTTGGGTGGTGTAGTGTAGCCGAAACGGGAGAGGACAGATTTTATAGGTTTATGGTTTGGTTAAGTTTGGTTAACTGATAAAAACCGAACTAATAAAAAAATATTGGTTCAATGAGAATCGAACCGAAAATCGAACCAAACCGAAAAAACCGAATTTTTCGGTTGGGTTTTACTTTTTACAGTTTGCACACTCCTAAATGTACATGCTTTATTTTGTTACCTCAAGTACTTATTCGAAACGAGAATTAGTTCGAATAATCTTTTGAAAAAAATGATTTCACTTCAAGTTATTATCCATACTTTTGCTGACAATATAATTTGAAAAACGAAAGTGCACTGTGCATGTGCTAAAACAATTCATTACCAAAATAGCTTGCACAATTTATGAAATATTGGATCACCCTCTAGATTGGAGCATTTCAATTCCCCTTTTCCGAGGTCCCACTTCACAATAACACACATGTGAGAACGTGATGTTATATAATAGAAAAATAAGGAAAATGGCAAATTAGTTAATTTTGAAATGCATATTCTTGATGGTGGACTCTTTTAGGAACTAGAGCATGCATGTTCTCATAACATAGGAGAAAGGGGCGCGACCATAGCAGAGAGAGGTCGAATAGGTGGGCGGAGCAAGAGACAGAATGTATTTAATTTCTTGGATGGCCGTTCATAAAACTTGACGATCGAATATCGAAACAAAAGCCGTCGCCATTGTTTATCATAGGAGAGCGTAGACATAAGGTTAATGAAAAATAATTATGGTTGCGAAAATTGCTTCAAATAAAAATTTAGTGAAAATCAATCTCATTTGTAGAATCCTTTGGATGGTTGGGCAATGCGAATGGCCCAATGACTCAGGCCCACACGTACGATGGCCCAACCCGGCCCACTTCATTTCTCAGGCCCGATCCATCTCGACACCTGAAAAAGAGATTTAAATAAAATAATAAAATTATCCCCAAAGAAATCAAACATCTTCGTCGTCGTCGTCGTCGTCGTCGTCGTCTTCTTCAACCTTTCGTTTTAGAAATATTCGGACCATGGGAGACGCCCTGGCAGACACCTCGCTTCGCTAGTAAGCTCCAACACCGGGGAGAAAATAGCCGCCGTGACCGTGAAAATCACCGGACTGCCACCGTGAGATGCTCTCCCTCACACCTTCTCATCCGGCAAGAGCTCTCTTCACCTCCTCTTCGCTTCTCCGACACCGCTGCAGCCTTGCGGTGCGGATCAAATATTGCACATGTTAATGAAGCATCGACGCTTCTTTTTTTTTTTTATTATCTTGCGCCGAGTGGAATGTCCATTGATACGTTGTCTTCTCTTTTCAGTGAAGAAGTGGGAAGAAAGTGCTGAATTCTCTAGCGTGCAGTGCACCAGCAAGAGCAACCATCTCTAGGGTTTCTGATGAACTTGCATGATTTCCCTGAATTCATACGAAGCATCGTAAGTTCACCAGCTAGTTCCTTTTGATAACGCAACGGATTCAGCGCTGCTTAAAAGAACGAGAAAGGATTCTTTTTTAGGCTCGATCCTCAACCTTCAAACAAGAAAAGTTCAGGTTATTTTATTTCCTTACTTTCTAATGACTTCTTGCGAGCAATTCAACGACGCACGACTCGCACAAATTTTTTGGATCAAACACGAACCCACTATAATCTCAAAAGCCACGTATCTATCTTGCTATTAGGAACAAACAATTTGATCAATACTGTTTTGGATTACTTCAAGCCGTTGACATAAAACCGTTTTCAGAGGGAAAAGTGCCAAAAAAGTCCTAGACCTTTTGTTTTTGTGTCGATTTAGTCCTAAACATTTTTACGTTGTGCCAATTTAGTTATTTCCGGCTAATTTTAACCGGATTTTGCTGACTGGACGCCGACTGATTGACGTGGTCTGATCGGTGTTAACGTGAACAAATTTTAATAATAATTTAATATTTTAGAGTTTTTTTCTTTTTTTCTCATTTTTTATTATTTATTTATTTATTTATTTATTTTTCTTTCCCTCTTCTTCCTCTAGCTGGTCGCCGGACCTCGGTGACAGGCCATAGGCGACGGCTGGTGAGGTCGAGCCCCGCCAACTCGGCGCGAGGCCAGCTCTCCCCACTTCGTTCCCCGATCCCAATCTTGCCCTAGAAATTTCCTCCCTCCACTCATCGTCGTCGTCTCTAGGATTTTACAGGAGCTCCAGTGTCCTTAGTCGCGCGGCTCCGGCCCCGGATTTTCACCTGGTTTCTCCAAAGGGCGGTGATCCGTCGAGCGAGGCTCGACTCTCGCCGATCCCGCGAGGCCGAGCCTCGCCGCCCAGGCCTTGAGGGCATCCTCGTGCCGAGCGGGCGAGGCTCGCCTCACCAGACTTGGCAAGGTCGAGCCTCGCCGTCCATGGGCGAGGCTTGACCCTCACCACTTAGCGCGAGGCCGCCATCATGGCCACTAGCGAGGTGGCTGGCAAGGTCGACCTCGACCTCACCAGCCGTCGCCTCTGGCCGGTCGTCGAGGTCCGACGACCAGCTTGAGGAAGAAAAAAAAAAGAAAAAAAAGAAAAAAATGAAAAAAATGAAAATATTATTAAAAGTTGTTCACGTTAGCGCCAATCAGGCCACGTCAGCCGGCCGACATTCAGTCAACAAAATCCGGCCAAAATTGGCCGAAAAAGACTGAATTGGCACAACATAAAAATGTTTATGACTAAATTGACACCAAAAAAAGGTTTACGACTAAATCGGCACAAAGAAAAAATGTTTAGGACTTTTTTGGCACTTTTCCCGTTTTCGGACAACCCGTCTACCCCGCTGAGATCAATAGGGTGATGGAAGAGGAAGACGAGCATGATCAGGATGATGCGTACAATGAGGAACTAATTTTGCAAGCAAGGCTAGAGATTTCATTTGTCTTGCTTGCACTGATGCATGAAGGTGATATGGAAGTGTGAATCGCCTCCATAATCAGTCACCATGTCAAAATGCCCCACGGTTTGATTTGGCCGTAACATCCACGACGGTCGTTCGTGAAATTTTATGATCAGATCTTCAGAGCAAAAGCAGTCGCCGCTAGGGCTTTTGTGACGGTAAGAACCGTCTAACGTCAACCACATCTTTTATGGAGGAAATAGGGAGTTGGCTCCTGCGATTTTTTCTTTTTCCTTTTTGACTTCCCATGGCTTCCTATTTTCTTGGCTTTATTTAGGATTAGATTGGGGTAATTGAAAAGGAAAATTATTAGCTAAAAGCTAACAGTACCAAATCACAAGTGGAAAAATTCTAGTAAGTGGAACATTTTGAATATGAAGAATGGAAAAGCAATTTAAGTACCGTAATACAGATAATCATAGGAGAAAAAAACATTATCACTAATTTAAAAGAAATCATTAGTATCATTTATTAAATTTTAAAGATGAAAAATTATTTAAAATGTTAGCTGTACAACTAATAATGAAATCACTCTGCAATGAAATGACTCTTCCTTGCGCTCAAATCAAATTGTAGTAAAAGGACTCTTCAAACATTCATAATCAAGAACCATTTATATCGATTACGCATATAAATAAATGAATTTTGAAAAAATGTTTAGATTAAGAATAATAATTAGTAGATGAAAAAATTATCTCATCACTACAAATCTAGTGGATGAAGATATGCAATACAAACTCCATCCATCTGAGTGAGATTAGGAAAAAAAAATTAACCGTTATCTGTCTAAATATATAATGACAAACACCAATTAAAATTTAATAGTCAAAAATATCTTTTACTTTCCTATGATCAATGAAGCAGATACTAATGAATTTTTCTCCATTGTAATGTGTTCATCGATTACAAAATACTAAAGAATCAGAAGTTCAAAGTATATCAGATGGTCACATTCCAATTTATTTTATTTGGGGACAGCAGTCCCTAAAAATTTTCTTTGGTGGAGAATGACATTCACTCCTTTAAAGTTTCAATTTAAAATTTTTGAGTTTACTTAAAAACTTTTCTTTGATTGGAAAAATATCCACTTACGGGGATTTTTCTATTTGTGATTTGGGTACTGCTACCTTTCCTTTTTAAATTCTCTAATCTAATTCTAAATTAAGCCAAGATAATAGGATGTCATGGGAAGTAAAAAAAAAAGAAAGTGGTACAACCGGTCTCCCTGTTTCCTCAACCTCTGTAGAAAAAGCGTGGCTGATTTTGCAAAATGATGGTACTGTTAGCTAATCATTAATGTTTTCCATTAAGGAGACATAATCGTGTTAGAATTCTAGAGAAAACGAAGTCGCTTGTAATTGGTTCCCTCTAGCATGACGGTACGTTTAGGTTGCGCATGACAACACTTTTGTTCCGAGGAAGATTTTTTTTTTTTTTAGAAATAGTTATTTTCTATTTCTATTTCGGGAATAATTTCTGAGTAAAAGAACCCGTTTGGTAATTACACAAATTTTCTACTCTTGGAATAGAAAAATAATAGAAATGCATTTGGTAACGCAACAATTTCTTTTTTGTATTTATTTATTTTTTATTTTTGCTCACAGGTCACCGCCTTCGCCGATCGCCGTCGCCGGCCGATGGCGGCCCGATGGGCTTGCGGTTGGCGGTGACGTTCGGTGGCTGGCGGTCATGCAGCGCAGCGGCTTGCCAAAAGAGCTTGCGGCGACGGCGGCGCGGTGGCGGCGGTGGCGGCGGCGGTGGCCAGCGGTGGGCGGTGGCTCTAGGCTATTTATGGTGGCCGCGGCAAGAAACAAAAATAAAAGAAAAAAATAAAATTAGCTTATTTCTAGAAATTGTTTCCTGGAACAAGAAGCAACTTTTTTTTGCTTCTCGTTTCTGCTCCAAATTTATTCTCAGGCTAACTTTCTATTCCCGAGAATAAAAAACAACTTGGCGTTACCAAATGGGTTTCTGTTCTTTTTTTGTTCCGGGGAACAAAAGAATAGAAATCATGAGAAACAGAAACGTTCTCATGCGCTACCTTAGGCCTTGCATGGTAAAAAGTGTATTTTGTTCCCTGGAACAAAAAAGGAACATAAACGCGTTTGTGTGCGTTTTTGTTCCAAATCTATTTTTTTGTTCCCAGAAATACATCTGGAACAGAAACAAGAAGCAAAAAATTTTGTTTCTTGTTTCTGGAACAAAATTTAGGAACACTTTTTCTCTCTCTTCCATTTTCTTCTCTCTTTTTTCTTCTTCTTTTTTCTTTGGCCGGTCATCGGCCTCAGCCATGGCCGGCGACCGACCATCGAGGGTCGACGACCTCGCCGGAGCATCATCGGCCCCCAGCGAGGCCGACCTTGCGCCAGGCTGGGCAAGCTTGAGCTCGCCCGCCAAGGCGAGGCCGAGCCTCGCCCGGCCTACGACGAGGCTCGGCCTCGCGAGGGCCGGCGAGCCTCGTCGTGGGCTGGGCGAGGCCGCCGGCCCTCGTCGACCGGTCGCCGGCCATGGCCGAGGCCGGCGACCGGCCAAAAGAAGAAAAAAAGGAAAAAGGAAAAAGAAAAAAAGAAAAAAAATGAAAAATAAACAAGAAAAATAAGAAAGAAAATAGAAAAATTAAAATAAAAATATTAAAAAATTAAAATAAATAAAAAAATTATACAAATTTACCAAACGTGTTTATATTCTTTTTATATTTCTGGAACAGATTTACGAAACGTGTTTTTTTGTTCAAAAATTGTTTCCTTAAGTAGAAATACTTTTTTTTTTTATTTCTGTTCCCAGAAACAATTTTTAAACAGAAATGTGACCAAACGCACCCGTAGCTAACGGTGGAGGGACCCAGCACAAAGTTTTCTTGCTCCAGCAGATGTGGTGGAGGGTTCGCAATGTGTTTCCTAAGCTAATGGTACGGTTAAGCTAATTATTTTCCCTTATAATTAATTGTTTGAATTTCCCGGTATTTTCCTTTTTTCTTTTTCATTTCATTTCCTCTTTCTTTTACTCTTCATCATGAACTCGCAACTTCTTTGAGCAATCTAAAACGGGTTACTCACCAGAGTGTCCTAAGGCCCTGGCAACTCATCCTCCTTCAATTCTGCCCTTCCGTGCCAAGCCCGAGTTCAACCTTTGTCACACCCTGATTCACAAGAAGAAGGGACATGACACGGCCGTCCTTTTTCCAAAGGACGCAGCCTCAATATAACAAAAATTTCAACCCAATATCAACATATATACATCTATATATATATATATATATATTTGACAAAAAGAGGTAATTGGTTACAATATTAGAGTACATCTATAATCCACAAAAATCAAAACATGAACCTTCTACAAAGACTAACTTATAAACCCATTAACTATGCACAAGTCATACCAAAAGTTTCCACCACAAAAGTCCTCTCCAAGCAAACGCTCACGCCTACTCTTGACTCGTTGAAGAACCTGAAAAATAAGTATAAGAGAGGAGTGAGTTACCACGGCTTAGTGAGTAACAAATTTTTTCTAAACGGATCGAGAAATCACTATGCACATTTAAAATATAACTCAAAAACATAATCATAACTCAAATACCGAAGATACCAATAATCCAGTCCATTAGTCAATTTCATAAAACATGCATCAATAGTCTATTCCATTGATTAATCTCATCAAATCATATTGATGGTCCACTTCATCGACCAAACTCAAATCACACATCAATGGTCCACTTCATTGACCAATTTATGCTCAAATGTCTAACCATGGTCACACATAATGCCCGTGACAAAACGATCAAGATTCCCCCCTTGGCAAGGTCTCCACCTATTACTAACCGGTGGCTCGGCTCACAAGGATATCCTAGAATAGTATGCGCATACTCACACCCCTTAGGGTTCACAGAGACATTGAGCACCAACCACTAATCACAATATTCAGTAATCTAACATCAAAAAGGAAGTCATGTCACAACTTAAAATTCTATATATAAATATCAAAGCATTCTCCAAAACATTTCAAGATTCTTTCACAAAGAATTTCCAAAAATCAATTTTCAAATCATTCAAATCGAAGTCAGAATATAACTCCTTTTAAACAACAAAAATGGCAGTAATAGCTCGATCCTATTTTATGCAACAAAATATACTTTTTATCAACTCATGTAATATAATCCATCACGTTTCTCAAAACATGAGTTTAAAATATAAAGAAGAAATAGTGTCACTCACCTGAGAAAAGCCAAAAATCAACTACGACGCTCATACGAACCGACGCATTCGGATTCCTATCAATTAACGGAAAAATAATATTAAAAGGACGAGTAAAAATGATATTCTTATAATGACTCGCCTATACTAGACTTATTAGTCGATAAAACGACACTACGCGCCCCAAAAGCTCACAATTTAGCGGAAACCCATCATTTTCAGCTAGGCGCGGCACATGCGCCAACTTCATCTGCCATAACTTCCTCTACAAAATTCCGTTTCAAGTCGTCTTATAGTTTTAGAAAGCTCTCTTGACGTATAACAATAACCCCAACTCAGCCGCCCCAAAACAGTACCGAAAACAACAAAAAAAGAGACTCTAAGCCACTATTCGCTATAATACCAGATTGCACCCCCAACTTCAAAATTCCGTCCGAACAAATTGCAAGCTCAAATCACGATCCGTAAGATGCTATAGCTTCTCAACATCCCAAAGTATCATTTCGAAAAAATATATAACTTAACGACTCAAAAATTGCACTTCGCCATACAAATATCCAAGAAATCCGAATTTCGAGCCCTAATTGCGACGATTGCTTCAAGTAAGTGATTAAAGGCTTTAATTTCTTACCAGCCTTGCCAAAACACACTTGAGTCGGCTTGATGAGGCATCCGGATCACGAGCGTGCCAAAATTTTTTTTCCTTTTCCCTTTTTTCTTCTTCTCTTCTTCTCCCTTGCTTCTTCGTTCCCCTGTTTTTCGTTTCTGCCCGTGCTCTTCTCTCTCTCCTTCTCTGTCCTTTTAAAACACAGCCGAAGGTTCCACAATTCTTCATCAGCCTCCCTTTTTGACTTTTCAACCCTTTCTTTTCTTTTTTCTTTCTTTCTTTCTTTCTTTTTTTTATTAAAGAGCCCATATATTACAGCCTTCACGCTGATCGCTTAGCTCCATGCGCAAGCAGCAGTTGCCCACTTCAAGAGACCAGGTGTCCATGGCTTCAAGATCAGACTTTCTGAAGTTATCGAGCAACAAAAAAAAAAACATTGCGCTGCACTACCTCTTCAACGGAGCTCCAAAGTCGGAATAGGCCTGGCACGACGCCGCCTTGGGACTCTCCGAGATCCCGATCCTCTTCCTCCCCAGACCATCGCGTGCACTTCAAGCGCCGAAACCCTAATCCCTCCTCCCTATTGCTCAACTCACTCTGTCCACATCCCTTCACCGCATAAAGTCATTTTTCTTGATCTCTGAATCAGAAAAAGGTCCCTATACAAAAATCATATCGGAGTCAATTACAGGGTTCTAAGGTCGACTGAGGAACTAGCCTAATACGTTTCTTGATTTCATTTCATCACTGGATGCTATGATCTCTTGAATGGGAAAAACCCTATCCTCATACGATCACTTTATTCATCACAGGATTCAGTATCGGGGTAGTGGTGTAGACGTGGTGGGCTGGTTCATCATCTACGACCCAAAAGCTTGGCCAAACTGGAAAAAACCCAGAATTCATTGTTCAACAGCAAATGTGAGCAAAGGATGGCCATCTATATGCCCTAGCCAAAGAAGAGGACCCTATGAATTCGAAACTACCCTAATTAGAGGTAGTTTAAAGAGGAGAAAAAACAGATGTGGAGGCCCTTTTGTGGGCCAAACAAATGTTTTAAAATACTTAGAAAGTATTTTGCAAACAAATCCGTTAAAGCCTGCAAAAAACAGTGACCGCGGTTCTGGCACAGAAAGATGAATTACTTTTTTTTTTTTTTGGTAAAGAAGATGAATCACTTTTTAATCTCCAATGACTTCAAAAAAGTAAAAAGAACAAGAAGCAACAGCCCATGCAATTTCCAGGTTAAAAAAGAAAAACAACAGGATCCTCCATTAAAAAATAAAAATAAAAAACACAGCAACAACAACAACAACAATATCACAGATCATCAATGTTGATCCACAAATTAAACAACCGCAAATCCTCCAAAAAAAAAAAAAAAAAAAAAAAAAAAAACAACAACAACAACACCGCCACCACCACCACCGACAACAACATCACAGACAATCCAAGTTGATCCACAAACTAAATGACGACAATCTACTTCCAAACTTGATCCAGAAATTCATGAAACAGAATAATTATTACTCCTGATTACCCATATTTTCCACTGCAGCTGGGGTGCTTCAACGTTCACGAGGCAGAAACAAAGGTCCCCATTCGCTCTAAACGACCAAAGCTGGACGAGGCCACCCTTTCTGAGTCTGTTCCGCGCAATCGGGTGCGTGACAGCGGTCCACTCCTTGGTCAATACATAAGAAAAACGATTCCTCACGTTATTCCATTTCTGGAGCTGCAACCCATGGCGTACTTGTAAACAAGGCTCGATTATGGAAATTGTAATGTCCTCCCTGTTGTCTAGGGCTTGGATCTCTCCACTGGTCAAGAAATTCGCTCGTATCTGCCCCCTGGGTATGGAGAGCCAACCATTGCGTTGCTTCAAGTCGGTGGCACACAATCTCTTCTCTAGCACGAGCATCACTCCCTGGCCATGCATCTCCAGTATTTTGTTCCAGAAGATTTCCGGCAATTCGGTTGGTCGGGTTTGAGCCGTGGGATAGAGACTTAGCAGTCCCTCGTGAACTAAGTGAGATGTTTTCGCCAAGACATGGAAAGATGACCAATCGACTTCCATCTCTCTCTCCCCCATCAGACTGTGACGGCTTGGGCTGCACTCGCACGAGGATATGTCAATTTCACAATATAATACTGACATATAAAAAGCCTCAAAATAGAAGTGCTTCTACGATATTATTTGTTAAATGAGATGCTAAAACAATGAGTTAAACACCCGTATGAGGATTTGCTTAGGAGGGTACAATCTTTGTCAACTTCACAAAGTGAGGATTTGCTTAGCAAAAGATCAAG
This sequence comes from Eucalyptus leucophloia subsp. euroa, assembly GCA_017140325.1. Classification (NCBI taxonomy): domain Eukaryota; kingdom Viridiplantae; phylum Streptophyta; class Magnoliopsida; order Myrtales; family Myrtaceae; genus Eucalyptus; species Eucalyptus leucophloia. The sequence goes on along the minus strand of CM029469.1, from coordinate 10,051,476 downwards.
TTCATGTCCATGACGAGTTGCACCATGAACCAAAGAGAAGATGAACCCTTGTAAAGGGCACTTAGCAGATATTTGAAATCAAGTGAGTTAAAGAAACCTTCAGTTTTTTTTTCTCCCTTCGGATCATGTTTTTTCCTTAAGTGAAACAAATGAAGCCTACATATCTCTGTCAACTTCACCAAGTGAGGATTTGCTTAGCAAAAGATCAAGTTCACATTTATGACGAGTGGCGCCATAAACCAAAGAGAAGATGATCAAGGTCACTCAGCAGATATTTGAAATCGAGTGGTTTAAATAAAGCCCTTTTCTTTTTTAGATAACTTTTCCCCTTAAGCAAAAAACAATCCTGAACCAAAAAGCAACAACAAGCCACACTAAAATGAACAGATCTTGACGAGTGATGAACTTAAGAGAGAATGATATGGTAAATAGGATATTCAGATACCAACGTCCACAAGTTTGTGCCCTTCAATTGAATATGTCCAAGTTTTGAAAGCTTACCATCGACGAAGGCACAATCTACTGGCAGGTGGTGCAGAGTAGCACCGCCGTGGCCACTAAAACCCCCATCTGATCACCAAACGTTTCTAGCTGTTTCAAGGGAGGAGGAAGGAAAATATTGAAAAAAAAAAAAAAAAAAAAAAAAAGAGGAGGAAGGAGGAAGAAGCGCAATGTTAAACGGAACAGGGGGCCTGAGAATTCTTGGGAGTTGGCTTTGCTCCGCCTTCATATATTTATAGTAATGTAACTGCGGGAGAGCCCTCTAACATTGAAGAAATTCCCTTCATTTTACACCGGGTTTGCCTGATTTATGCTTTTGACCCTCTAATCGTGTTTCATTATTATCTTTTAGCACGTGACCATCGCTTGACCCGTGGTCCCGCATTTTTGCAATCATGACAGAACTCTATAGTGCGCCATAGGACAATTCTCAACATGCACATTAATTAACATTATGTCAATATCAGACCGCATCAGTCAACAAAACTGCACAGACATTACACTTCATCCCTTTTTCGGTGTTGATTATTTGAAACACACGGAACTTAATGGGGGTTTAGCCCAGCCCACACACGCCCGCGTGCAATAAAACATTAAGCAAAGACTTGGTGTGAAGTGGTTGTTGCGTGAACGCGTCTCATTTTCAAGGCACAAATCGATTGCTATGGCTCGAAAAATCTTAATTCCTTCTTTTTTTGATGCGAGAAGTCAAGCTGCATTGCGGATATTGACGAAGCCAAGACAAGGGAAATGGTGGTGCAAACGCTATGTGACAGTGGATTGGACATTTAAATAAAAGGAATCGCCCATTGTCTTCCCGTACTGAAAAAATGGCGCATCTTTAGCTTGGCATTTCACGTTGCAAGGTATGATAATTGCGTGAAAAAACATGAAGATTCAATTACAAAATGAGACTATTGTAGGGTCGAACTGTCAACAATTAGGGCCGTTTTGCTTGATCTTGCATTTGCTTCTTATCGGTGATTAAAAAGGTACAATTTAATCATAGAGCTCTTATCTCAGGGTGAGAAACGGACAAAAGTGAAAGTCGATCGGACCATTAGGTGCCGAGAGATGAATACTCATATGAAAATATTGCTTCCCAAGAAATGTCTAATGCCTGCATAGTTACAGCTAAGTTCTAAGGAGTCCTATCAACCATTCATTACAATATCTCCCGTCTCTTCGTGATTTCAGACTCTTCCGTTAACCCTATGAGCCCCATGTCGGTTCAGACAAATTGCTTTCTTGTTTAGAATTCCGTCTCCATGGTTCGCCGTTCAATCACCCACCCTTGTTTTTGTCATTTTAATCGTTTCTTGGAGCTAAAACTCCCTTTATTTCGCAAAAATATGACATTTCTGCAAAATATTTTTTGGGAAATTTCCCAGGAAAATGACAAAAGAAGAAGAAGAAAAGAAAAGGATGCGAACAAATTGTAAGTAACGGTATAACTAGAATATGCACTAGAGTATCTCTAGGGCATAGGCTTGTAATGTTAATTTGTGATAGGAAATGACATTCCCAATACGATCATTAGAATCCAAAGTAATGAATCTTTTCATGCAAGTTAGGCATCCTATTTGAACCAATGAAAATCGTAGTGAATGTTACTTCTTTCAAACTCCTGGGCACCACGGGGTCACTAGCAGGACGTATTTTAGACGACAGTTCACTCATATCATCTTGTTGTTTTGTTGTAGAGGTAAATTTGCTCTTCCTCGATTTCCTTTTAGGTGTTGGAATTTCTGTTCACAAATGTTGTTCGGCCCGATGGAGATAATAGTAGGGGTCGGGACTTCCGACGCACTTTATCTCTTCATATTGTTTTCACCATTTACTTTTGTGTCTTGCTGGTACATTTCTTTCAAAAGATTGATTGATGTTGTTGGGGAAATCATTTATGATGTTTTGAGGATGACAAAATAAATCAAAGACTATTAACGTGTTTAATTGTTGAGTAACATACTATGTAAATGATAGAATATGTAAATGATATTATCAAAGTCTATATTTGGAAGAACTAGAATACAGACTCTATGCTGAAGCTGAACTTATTCAGACTGTGTCCAGACCTTAAAGCTAAATCTATTCAGACGTAGAATATGTTCAGACTTACGTCCAGATTGTAAAGTCTATTGCACTCAGACTCTACTTTAGACGAAAGACACTCAGACTCTACTTTAGACGAAAAACAACCATACTCTACTTCCAACAGAATACTCTCAGACTTTACATACAGAATGAGACATAAGTCCAGAACATGATAAGGTTTCGAACGAGACACAAGTTCAGAATGAAGCATGTTCAGAACAAAGTAACTTGACAAAATGTAATACAAGCCCAAATGTATAATGGTTAGTAATCTGGTTTGGATTCTACATCAAGATAGATTTAATTGACTCAATCTAATTGATTGACAATTGGATTTTGAATACAAGAACTTTCTATACGAATAAGCTCTACTTATGGAAACCAAGATTCTGTTTGTATGGGTGATCGGAATCAATTTGGGATTCTACTTTTGTCACTCAACGGCTACTAAATCTTCTAGATACAGATCTGTCCAATGGGTAGATTGGAAGATGATCCTCTAGATATTGTCCAACGGCTAGTTTGGAAGTGGAGGAGTATTTAAGGAGATCAATGACAGATCAGAAAGTAAGAGACGGAGCGTAAAATTTATAATTCCAAAGTCTAAGCCAACTTTGATCATACACTTATCTCTTGTGAACTTAAACGTTTGTGATCGTGAGATAAATACCAAAAGAGTGACTTAGTGAGATAGTGCGATTTACCACTAAGTATTTGCAAGTGCGATTTATCACTAAGTGTTTGCACTCAAAGTTGTAATCTCTTATTGATTGCATAGTGAAATCCGGCTAAAAGGCTGTTAGCGTGGGAGAGTGGACGTAGACTTGATCTAAGTCAAATCATTATAAATTCTATGTTCTTATTATCTTCCTTGAACTCCTTTATTTTGTTTATAGTTCTATTTAATTGCTAAAGTCTGAACTCAGTCAAAGTCTGTTGCTTTTCAGACTCAGTTTCAAAAGCAAAATAGTTTACTATGTTTCGCGAAAATTTTCTTCCACCTATTCACTCCCATCTAGGTGTTCCTACTAGCATTTTCAATTGGTATCAGAGCCAAGTGCTCATTTTATTAAAGTGTTTATATTTTTGAGTTAAAAGATCTTCTATAGTTAGTATCTTGGCACCAGGACTTATGGAAGGGCAAAGCAACACCAAGCCACCCTATTTTGATGGAAAGGAATACAATGTTTGGAAAAACAAAATGAAGGCATTCCTAAGATTCAAAGATCCCTTGCAATGGGATGTTGTGGAAAAAGGAATCAATCCCACTGCTACGTCTACATCAAATAAGAATGGTTAAGATAAAGAAACCAAACTCCCTGCTCCTATGTCTCAAACAGAAATGTCCAAAAGAGAAGCTCTTGATGCAAAAAGCCATTTATTCTTTATATTGTGCTTTGTCTCCTGCTGAATATAACCGAATTTCTTCATGTGAAACAGTTAAGGAAGTCTGGGATAGACTTCACGTCACTTATGAGGGAATTGATCGTGTAAAAAAGACAAAAATAAACTTCCTGCTTGGCCAATATGAATCTTTCAAGATGAAACCAGGAGAGTCAATTAGAGATATGTTTAGTCATTTTACAGAAATTGTAAACAGTTTGGCATATCAAGATCGTTGACACCTAAATTTTGGTGACTCGTTTAATCATTTATCGCATTAAAAAATTAAGGATTGATTTTAACCCCTAAAAAAAATTAATTAATTGCATAGCATGTAGTTTTAGGTACATTTATTTTTAATTTGCATTTACAGTGGGTCGGTGACAAATGGGTTCAAATTGGTGGTTCATAACTTTAATTTAAGAAGTTGAGCTAAACCTACGAAGGGAGTAAATCAGCCCAAGCCCTTATCCTCGTAGAGATTTTACGGATTTAATTTTGTGAGATTTCAATTCAAAAAAAAAATATTGCGTTCGGAAAAGTAAATATTGCGTTCAGAAAAGAAAATATTCCATGTGAAAAAGAATTTTTCACGGATGTTGATTTGAAAGGGAAATTGAAACCCTAATTCTTGGCTTATAAAAAACGTTGTTCGCGTAGGGTTTTGAAGAGGCCACACAATAGAAATACACATCTACATTGAGAGGTTTTTTAAGTTTTCACGTCGAGGGGAGCTTTTCTCGTTTTCTCTTGAGTTAAAGGAAAATTGAAAAAAAAGAAGGGAGGAAGTCGTTTCCGTGGTGTTTTCCTTTGAAGAGAAGCACAAGAAAAGAAAAAGCCTAAGGAAAAAGTCAAAAAAAAAAAAGAAGGAAAATAGAGGGGAACGTGAATAGGGGGAAAGCAGAAGTGGTAGAGGTGAGGGGATGTTTACTGTTCATCATCTCCCTTACGCTCGCCGCTCACTTCTGCCCTCCCTCTACTGGCTCCGCTCCTGCTTCGCCCCCTACGAAGACCGGTTCGCCGCCCCCCCCTGCGACCCCGGTTTTTTTGTTCACTACTTGCTGCCCCCGAAGATGGTAGGTCCCGATCGAACGCCGGTTCACTGCTTTGCCCGAGCCTTTTGCCCGAGACGCTGCAATGCTCCACCAGCCATCGTCGCGCCGACCTTCGAGCGGCACCAGAGCTCCGCCTCACCACGCGATCACCGCCGTCCACTGCACCCGCATAGTTGCTTGTCCTTCTTGCGACGTCGCCGCTACCCTCCGATCTGCTCCGCCGTGCCTCTGCCTGCAGCCCGCGCTCGCGCCACTGTTGCCGTTCCGCCAATCATCCAAAGCTCCGACCCGCTGGTTCTGCCCGTGAAGTCGCTGACCCCCGCCGCGCTCACACCCGACCACAGACGCCGCCTCCGTTCGATCTCGCCATTCCACCTGCTACTGCTGCCTCGCCGACGCCTCTGCCCGAGCCCGAGTCGAGCTACTCCGCTCTCTCGTCGAGCCCGAGCAAGGTTGCCCACTGCTGCTCCTCGCGACGCCACAGCTCCTCGTCGATCTGCCCGTTCCGATCTTCGCCGGAGTTCCGAACGCCGGTGACCCAACTCCCAATGAACCCCCACGAAGCTGCCAAGCTGTGAGAAGGAGAGAAAAGGAAAAAAAAAAAAAGCTAAATTAATTTAGGTAGTTTTCCTTTTATTTATTCACCTTATTTTATTCTTTATTTTATTTTATTTGTCTTTTTAGTATAATTATCCTTTGATATAAGATTGAGATTGCCCGACATGAAATTGCCCGTGAAATTTGGGGTTGACAGTCCGATTTTTGTGCCCGAAATTCGACTTGTAATCTCTTAAAAATTGCTAATCTGATCTCACGCTCGAGATTCGATTCGCGATTTTATTTAAAATTGGCCAACTCGATCTCATACGCGAGATATGGTTCGTCAATTTTTTGGATATCAATCTTGTCTTGCTCGATCTGCTGCCATGTCGTTTGAATTAATTTTGTTTTCGTAAAAAAGATCCAAAAAATGTGAGTTAGATTAGGTTTATTTCTTGTTTTAGGGTTTGCATATTTAGAATAGGAATTTTATTTCGAATTTCAAAAATATTTTTTTAAAAAAAATTTAAAAATAAAAAAAATCAAATCAATCAATTTAGGTTGCTAGTTTTTAACCTATGTTGCATGTTTAATTATGTGGCAATTTTAGATTTCGAATTTTATAAAAAAAAAATAATAAAAAAATTATCATGCATATGTCATGTAGAATTAGGGCATTCTTCGCACGTCATTACATGTTAGGATTGCATATTATAGGTTTAGATAATTTCTCCTTGATAGATCGCATGTTTTTGTTAGGAAAAATCATGCGCACGTCATATAGAATTAGGTTTATGAAATGCATGTCATTTAGTGATTGTTGCTAGGTTCATTTAATTAGAAATTATCCGTCATTATAATTAAGTCATTAGTTTAATTTAGATTGCACATTTAATTATTGCATTTCTTTAGAAATTATTTTACTCATGTCATATAGCTTAGGTTATATTGCCATGCCATATCATCTTAGATTATTAGTATGCATTGCATGATTCTCATTAAATAAGTGAAAACAAAAAATGAAATTGTGTGTTAATTAGATTTCATATCTAGGATTGTTGTTGTGAATTCTGATCTAACAACGCAGATGCTTTCGTTGTTACGAGGTAAGTCCTTGCATTTTATTTATTTATTTGCTTTCCTTGGGTGTTAAATTGGTGGATTGCGCACCCGCATGGTCACCTCACATGTTAGGGAAATAGATTTAAAATCAGTTCAAAGTTGCTAGCAAACATTTTTTTCAAAATAAAAGAAATTATACGAAAAGGGTATTAGAGAAGTCTAATGTAACCAAGTCCCCATATTCGAAGTCTCTAGTTCGTAGGAGTAAAATAATCCTCCCATTATTTTAGTCAGGTGTCTAATCGATCTATCATAAACTGATTAGTGGCGACTCCTTGATAAAAACTATTTGCATGTTAAGAAATTTGAACTTAAGTCGAGAATTGGTATGAGCTTGGGAGAGCCCAAGCTAAGTTTAGGTTTAGTAATCCATCAGCCAAACCCTAGGTGGTTCACCCCCGAAAATTTGGTCGCGACAAAGATTATCCAATTTCTTCCTCAATGAAGGTCAACGAACTTCTGTGAGGTCCCTCAAAAGATTGGAATCATGTCAAGATATCAATTCGAGAGACTCAAAGGATTATGCCACTCTCCGTTAATGAGGAAATTGAGGTAAGTTATTCAGCTATTCCTATCAAAGTTTTTAAGTATATAAATGAGCTTTACTTAAATCTCAAATCTTCTCTTAAAAGGATCTTCGAACTAAGAAATGAGAATTTATGGTTTAGGCAACATGATCTTTCTCAAAAGAAAAATTTGAAATTTTGCAAAAAGATTCTCTATAAATAAAAGAAAGTTGAGATTTACTTGTAAAAGAAAATGATTCTTTAAAGAAAGAATTTTCAAATATTTCGACAAAATTTTCAAAGGGTTCAAAAACATTAGAGCATATCATTTCCATACAAGTACCTTACTATAATAAGTCGAGACTTGGTTTTAATAAGGAAAGTGATTCTTTAATAGATTTTCCTAAAGGCAAGGAGAGACTGAGATGAAGACCTCTTAGACTTGTGTACAAGAAGCATTTTTAAATGAGATGAAGACCTCTTAGACTTGTGTACAAGAAGCATTTTTAAAGAATCTTTACAAAACCTGTTGGTTGAAATGTCCTCAAGTGCTCAAATTGTGGAGACTCAGAACACTTTGAAAAAGAATATCCTAAAGTCTAGAGATCTGTTAAGAAAGATTGGGTAAAAGCAACATACTCTACTAACTCTCATGGACCCAAGAAAAAATGGGTACCAAAGAAAAGATAAATCATTTTTGTAGGAAATAAAAGAAAAGAAGAAAGAGAATTAGGTAAGGAATGTATCTTTTTTTTTTTTTAATTTGATTTGGGCACATAATTCTCAATATACTTGATATTCGATATATTATCTTTGTGACTTGATTGATTTAGATTTTATTATGACCGTATTCTATGATTTGTTTTATTGAAAGAAGAAACGTGTGATCATTTTTGTGATTCGTGAGTTCAGATTTGATTTAATACGTGTGATTATTTGAGATAATTTAGATTATTTTTCTAATTTTATGCTATCTAATTTTGTCATATTTTGCAAAGTGAAAATCTGTTTTATGTGATATTAATTTATTGTACAAAGACCCATCCGTGGGTAGTGCAATTGGTTGAGAGTTCTTCCTTCATCACTAAGGTTGAGAGTTCGAAACCCTGCGTTGATAGCGATTTAAGTGGGAGGCCATGGCGATGGGTTGCTGTGCTAGTCTTTCCGAGGTATAGGGGCTTGGTTCTCAGGAGCCATTCGGGCACGGAGGGCATGTGGCGGAGTCCTCGGTCACAAAAAAAAAAAAAAATTATTGTACAAAGATATTCTTTGCCTAAATACTTTGTTATGATGAGTTTAGAAAGAATATTTGCTTATCTATGGAGATTTTATATTTTGTTCTCATAAAATGGACGGATCCAAATTGATGAATATCAAAAAGGAAATGAGTTGATTGTAGAAAATTTTTTAAGGGAAGAATGATCGCAAATCTACGCAAATCATGGTGCAATCAGAAAAGTATCTCATGCGAAGATTGCAAGTTTGATCCGCAAAATCAGAGGAAGGAGGCTAAAAAATTCTCTTCCTTGTGCAAAGTTTTGCAAATTATTGAGGAAATCCCTTATGTGTCGTATGAAAGGAGAAGAAAGTGAATCAAAAAAGAAAGAAAAAGAATCGTGATCATCTCAAAAAAGCAACAAATTGAGGGGGAGCATTGATCAATTATGAAAAAATCTTTTTGAATCGATTGTGATCTTGATTATTATGGAATGAAGGAAAATGTAAATATGTAAGAATTTAAGTTTTAAAAAAATCTGGTTAGTGCATCTTTTATTACCTTTTGTCATTAACAAATCTCTTATTTGTATTATCATTTTATTATGACAAAAAGGGAAAGTGAATTTTATAATCTATCTGTGATTTTTATATGATCGAAGTGATTACATATCTTTGATATTCCATTTACTTTGCAAAAGCTAATTTTTTTAGAAATTGTGTTTCATGCAAGATATATTTGTTATCTTTTTATATTCTCTATGTGATACTTTTTCCATTGTTATCATTTTTTGATTATGACTAAAAGAGGAAGAGAATATAAATATGCACATGTGTTAATATTAGTTATTGAGCTGCGATTATTTTTTTTTTATATATAATTATGTTCAATCTATTTGCTATCTTCTGCTATCTAATGATTCGAATCACACTTTTTGAAAATCTAAAATTTGACGATTGATTTATCAATATTTTAGAATGTGTGATTACACATCTGCATATTCAAATATTGTTTTGTCATCATCAAAAAGGGAGAGATTGTTAGGGAAATCTTTTATGATGTTTTGAAGATGACAAAATAAATCAAATGCTACTAACATATTTAATTGTTGAGTAACAGACTATGCAGATGATAAAACATGTAAATGATATTATCAAAGTCTATACTTGGAAGAACCAGAAAACAGACTCTATGCTAAAATTGAACTTATTCAGACTATATCTAGACATTAAAGCTAAATCTATTCAAAAGCAGAATATGTTTAGACTTACATCCAGATTGTAAAGTCTATTATACTCAAACTCTACTTTAGACGGAAGACACTTAGACTCTACTTCAGACGGAAGACAATCAGACTCTACTTTCGACATAACACTCTCAGACTTTATATACAGAATGAGACACAAGTCCAGAATGTGACAATATCTCGAACGAGATGCAAGTTCAGAACGTAGCAGATTTAGAATGAAGCATGTTCAGAACAAAATAACTTGAACGAACATAATACAAGCCCAAATGTATAACGACTAGTAATCTGGTTTGGATTCTACATCTAGATAGATTTGATTGACTCAATTTAATTGATTGACAATTGGATCTTGAAAACAAGAACTTTCTATGCGTAGAAGCTCTACTTATGAAAACCAATATTCTATTTGTATGGAGGATTAGAATCAATTTGAGATTCTACTTTTGTCACTCAACGGCTACCAAATCTTCTAGATACAGATCTGTCCAATGGGTAGATCTATATACTGTCCAATGGTTAGTTTGGAAATGGAGGAGTATTTAAGGAGATCAAGGATTGATGAGCAAGTAAGAGACCGAGTGGTTAGTTTGGAAATGGAGGAGTATTTAATGAGCTCAAGGATTGATTAGCAAGTAAGAGACGGAGCGTAGAATTTATAATTTCAAAGTTTAAGCTAACTTCGATCATACACTTATCTCTTGTGAACTTAAACGTTTGTGATCGTGAAAGAAATACCAAAAGAGTGACTTAGTGAGATAGTGCAATCTAGCACTAAGTGTTTACACTCAAAGTTGTAATCTTTTGTTGATTGCATAGTGGAATCCAACTAGAAGGCTATTAGCGTGGGAGAGTGGATGTAGGTTTGATCTAAGCCGAACTACTATAAATTTTGTGTTCTTATTCTCTTTCTTGAACTCCTTTATTTTGTTCATAGTTCTATTTAATTGTTAAAGTCTGAACTCGGTCAAAGTCCGTTGCTTTTTAGATTCAGTTTCAAAAGCAAAATATTTTACTATGTTTCGCAAAAATTTTCTTCCACCGATTCACCCACCCTTCTTTTGTTCCTACTAGCACTTTCAGATGTCCCCTTTGTTCCGATCTTAGCCATGGACAGCTACCCATTTCTAAATAAATGGCTTGAAGTCTTCCCTAAATTCAATTACGAGGGAAAAAAAAACATAGAAACATTATCAAAATCTAAGATTTTAGCAAAAAAGTTAAATGAATGTCCAATATTTGTTATCAAAATGAATGACGTGTGAGACCCATCCGCGCTTTCACCTTGCGAAAAAAAGAACCTATTATTAAGAGGAACAAAACGAATTTGAATAGTCAAAAGATCAGCATGAATTGGCAAGAAAGTAATGTATCCCCTTGAGTTTGTTCAAAAGCATCTTATGATTTTGAATTTATTTTAAAAAGTCGTATATCTTAATACTATTATCACTAAACCTGAAGTTGCCTCACATAAAAACAAAAATAAGAATACTTTGGAGAGTAAAAGAATAATGCGGTTTCTTGACAAGTATTTTTACCAACGTATTTTTGCCAATGTATCTTGGTATTTTGAATATTCATACAAATTGGAGAAACTTTTATGCTTGCGTGAACAAATAAAATTTTCGAGATGGGTTGCGTAAAATATCATTTTCGCTGTAAAACATCTTTTGACTTGATATCTTTGTTGAATTTGACATCAATGGAACGTCGACGAAGGGAATGATAGTCTAATTTTAATAATGGGAAAACCCCCGATTCATCATCACATCGGGGACTTATGACCTGATCGAAATAGCAACCCCTAAATAGAGCAAGAAAAAAAGGGCACGCGATAGAGGCAAAAAATCTATGATTAAAAAAGCAGGATCGACGTTTGTTCAAAAGCATCTAACTCATGTAGAAGACCCAAATAATGTTGGGTTGTGTTCACACAGTGCGACAATCCCAAGATCCTTGATTGGCAATCATTTCAGTTTACCCACTATGGAGCCAACAGGTGTAGGGTCTTCATCTCCCCGAGGAACCCAGATTGCTAGTGTATCTCTCAGATATTCTCTTTCCATGCTTAGGAAAAGGTCCCTCGTGTTACGATTGCCTTGGAGTTGACTAGCAACAATGTCATCTTACAATCATTTCTCTGAATCTTGTCACATGTGATCTGACTATATTAAGGGTTTCAAGGAGATTTCACTGATCTAACATCATCGACAATCACATTGATTTGCTTCGTAAAAAATAGAACATCAAGGATTTGTTAAACAGACAATTAGCATTGCTCCTATAGCTGAAATTGGAGGGAAGTGTGTACACTTGCAATGTGGGCAGTCAAATTGACGTGCGCACCTCCAAATTCTCGACCACATCCAAAAATTCCACAGTTTTGTCTCCCCATGACAGTAGTCGACCAACTGTCCCTCGACACGCTTAGAGACCGAAAGTGGTGCTGATTGCTGGGTGCACTTGCTTTTCGATACCCCTAGATAGACATGATAAGTACTCTTTTTTATTATAGAATATTCTAATTTATTTTTTTATTTGAAATTGAAATAGCGATTTCCTTCCTTCATCTTGTGTCAAATTCACCTCGAAAAAAGAGAAATATTTGTTATCTTTTATTAATAACTTTTTTCGTAAAATCTCGTTTATTCCAACACAGAACAAAAAGGACAATATAAAGTTGTCGCACTCTTTTTTCTCTCTTTTTGACATTAAGGACGTCATGATCAATTATCGCCATCATAAGTGCAATTGCAAATTCTAAATCATTCATCTCCAATTGCGATGGACCATAGGTGCCCATCGCGGTGTAGAGGTCAAGCTTGCTTGATAGCTTTTGCCTAGAGAGGTGGGCCTCGACAATGACCAGTAAGGAAGAAGATGGAAAAAGAAAAAGAAAACAAAAGATAAAAAAAGAATTAAAAAAAAGATTTCTTTTTTACTTGAGATATAGTCATGATATTGAATCACTTTTCTAAATATGATCAAAACACCAAAATAAAATTTTCGATCACAGACCACTAAGCAAAAGAAAATTAATCATTTTCCTTAAAAAAAAAATTTCCCCAAAAGCATTTTATTTTTTATGAAGTTTTCTTCCAAACAAACACATCCCAAGATACATATATTCAGTTAGGATTTTACTTGCGTCAGTTTCCATCGGCTCATTTAACTCGGAAATTGAGACGAGAACAAATCGTGAGCCATCTAGGACCTACATATTGTGAACACAACTTTAAACCACAAGTATTTTCATAGCGTCCGAAAGTGATGAGCAACGAGGCTTCATGACTATCTGTTGAATGCAGTAGCCAATCTGATCATTTAATAGCCACAGATGTAAGCTTTGATCTTGCTCGCTAATCCCCAAACAATTCCTTACAAACGATGAGTATGAAGTCACGGTCACTCATATGTACGATGTTAAAAGACGAAATACACAAAGTCGTAACCTACAAGACTAGAATTACTCCCAGCACCAGTGAAGTGCCGAAGAGAATTCAATCTCCGAGAACTAAGCAAATGATTTTAGCAAAGCCATAAGAGTGGAATTTCATATTACCAGGACTTGAAGGCGGCGAAGGAAAGGCTTAAAATTAATCAGATCCTTTCGTGGCAACGAGGCCCCATCCTGGACTTTCAACTCTGGATCAACCTTTGGCGAAAGCAATCCAATCAATAAGTTCAAGATAGTGATTCCGATTTTATATGAGATAGTATAAAACTATTGAATATAATAGATCCTCAACACGTAATCTGTTGAATTAATATCTCGAGTTTGAGGTCTTATAGATCTGATCTGTAAGGAAGCTTTTGATTCGTTCGAAATCTGTCATTCCCCATCTCAATCAGATTTGTTTCATTCATTCTTGGGCGTTGGTCGCCGATTAGTGCGGTCTTTCATGAGAGAGAGACAAGCCGCGGAGAAAAGATGCCGCACGGTGAAGACTCCTTGAGAACCCGCACAAAAGGACGAGCGCACAAGTGTGCTTGTAAGTTCAGGCGTGCGGTCGTGAAGAGTTCACGAATGCATAATAATTTTGTGATGAGAGTTTATATCTTTATTTGTAGATATTTTAAATTTAAACTTAAATTTAGGTATAGAAAAATACTTAAATACGTGGGCGATTGTAATTTTGATTATCCAATTATAGTAAATTATAAGTTCCGCTACTTAGATTGGACCACGTAAATATATTATATTCTATTATTTATTATTTATTTCTCTGATATTTTTTTGTTGACTTAATTTACAAGATCTTATCGTTTTTACATTAATATTTCAATATAATCGATGCAAAGTACACTCAACTAGAGGTCCATCTATGCACACTTTCTATAAGTGACGTGTCATATGTGGGTAATAGACCAACATACAAAAAAATATTCAATTCACTATTTTCTTTTCGTCAGATACTAAAAGAGCCCTGGACGGAGGACACCCTGTAACGTGAAAAGATTGTTAACTTGTCTTTTCTAGTGAGAAGGAATATAATTATATCTTTCATCAAAAAAAGGTGATTAATCCAATAAAGTAACCAAAACTCATATGCAATCAACTTTTCTAAATACTATAATGTCACGATCTCGATAAAAACCTTTGAATTCGCAAGGTATATCGGCGGTAAAGTGGAAATTAACATGAATAAACATAATTTAGCTAGTTCCGAAGGAGACGATAGGAGTTGCTATTGCGACCGCAAGATGTGATATCCTAAACATGATATACAAATAATTAAATACTCCCTCGTATGTTTTGACTAGACCTGCTTATTGGGCGGGCCATCTTGGGCCCGAACTTGTAGAGATCCCGCCCAAGCTAGTCCAGGCCCGAACTTGTGGGCTAGGGCAAGTGCCCAGGCCCCCCCAGGGAAAAGCATAGGCGGGCCTGCCCGCCCATTTGCCACCTTTCTTTTTATTATCTTGTTTCCGTTACTTTCAATAGAAGACCCTGATTTTTTTTCTTGACTAGAACCAAATGTATTTCGAACTGCCAAAACAGAAACTTACCATTCTCTTTTTAAGTAAGACATCAAGCATCAATCAGTCAAAAGCAAATGTATTAGATCTTGTCATGATATTTGTCAATTTGCTTCTCTTATCCACAAAAATATTTCTGATGGTAAAGAAAAACTCGAGAAATTATTAGTCGGTTATCAAAAATACTTTATCCATTCGTGCCTATGTACAGTGGTGCATATGGCTATATGATAAGGCGAACACAATCTATTTAACTTCAAGGTCAAAGAACAAACACATAAAGGACTAGTGACCATCGACTCCTTGATATGTGAAATATGTTGAATGTCAAACTTCCGAAATTGATCCAAAGAAAGAGGAATTCTTTCCGAAAATCAAAATACAACGTGGGGAAAATGAGGAAAATAAACTTGTTATGACGTAGATAGTTGTTAAAGCATTGTAACTGCCCTATTATTTATTTATCTAGAATTCCCAAAAGCCGACAGTCAGCAGCTTATTGGAATATACCTAAACATAAAAAGCCAAATAAAATCACCTTCAAACCGTCAAGGCACGGAAGGCAAATTGAAAAATTGAGAAGGGGGGCTTTGTCCATGACAATCCACAACGCTCCTAACCCCAGCGCTTACATCGGGCCAGCTTTGCCCTAGCCTTTTGATAAATACAGGCAAACACTGCAATACTGGTGTCACCACTTGCACTTCTCAATTGCAACTGGAAGAGATGATGGACGGCTCTAAAACCGATTGATATGGACCTTAGGAGAATTACACGACAAAAGCTACCTCTTCATTCAGCTAAAGCCAAGGACTTTTTCTCTGCAATCCACATGCAACACGCTCCTTCAAGGAACACCTAGACTCATGGGGCGCTGGTGGCCGCCGACGCCGCTGCCACCAACACCTCGGCCATCACCAACACACCCCCAAATGCTCTATATGTGGAACAAGGTTGATGAGCTTATATTTGAGATCAACGACCTTGATCTAAAGGTCCATATAGGTCGACCACCTTGGATTTGCGACTTGAACTACAGAGAGAGATAGAGGTAGATGTACTCGTGCTTGGGGCGATAGTTGATGGAGCTGGAGGCAAGCTACTATTATAAATAATTACGATATTTCTCCATGCTATAAATAATTAGAATATTTTCCTTGATTCTCCATATCTCTCAGTATTATATACGTATTTTTATTGATTGCGCATATCCCTAATCGTTTATAATTTGACCTACTTTTCTTTTTGGTCTCATGGGTGTATGGGGTGTCTGTTTAGGAGGGGAGAGCTTGAAGCACCCTAGCTTCAATTGGGGCTTCTACAAATTGTTCTCGAAGCAGGATTTTTTTTTTTTTTTTGTATAGAATTGCCCTCACTTTAGCCATCGGAATGACCGCACAGGCAAAGACTTGATAGGTCGTCGAGCTCGGGCCCTCATTTGAGATTAAGTTGTCACTTGAAGTACTTATTTAAAATATCATACACTCCAAACCCTCTTTCCCACTTTAAGCCGATTATTCATGCTTTCGTTGACAATATAATTTGAATAAGTGAAAGTGCAGTGTGCATATGGTAAAATAATTCGGGTCCATTTGGTAAGACTTATGTTATGGGAATAATTTCTTTTAAAAAATAAGTTTTTTCTATTTTCTAAAACAATTTCTAAGTAAAAGAGCGCGTTTGGTAACAATACAAAAATTTCATTCTTAGAATGGAAAAAGATTAGGAATGTGTTCGATCGATCCACAAATTTTTTTGTAAAATATAATTTTTTAATTTTTTAATAATTTTTAAAGAATTTTTTTCTTTTGTTATTCTTCCTTGTCACGGCCAACGGTGGCTAGCGGCAACGGCGATTAGTGGTCGGTAGCGGCGGTTGGCAATGGCGGCTAGCAGCAACCGGACAGTAGCATGTGGCGATGGAGGCCAAGGAGGAAGAAAAGAAGAAAGGAAAAAAAAAAACTTATTTTTAGAAATTGTTTTCGAAAATAAGAAGTTACTTTTTTCTACTTTTTGTTTTCGTTCCAAATCTATTCCTCGGCCAAATTTCTATTTCGAGAAATAAAAAAATTAGTTGACATTACTAAATGGATTTTATGTTCTTTCTTTGTTCTGGAAAACAAAAGAACAGAAATTGAGAGAAATATAAGTGTTACCAAATAGATCCTTCATTGCCAAAATGGTGTGCACAATTTACGAAATAGTGGACCGCCCTTTACATTTGAGCCTTTGGATTCCCTTTTTTCAAGGTCTCACTTCGCAATAAACACATGCGCGAACATTACATAATAATAAAATTTAGAGATGTGTCAAATCAGTTCATACATGTTCTTATTAGAGTTTAGGGAAGACTCTTTCAGGAATTAAAGCATACATGTACTCATTAGCACGGGGAGAAAAGGGAGCGAGTAGATTAGAGAGGGGTTGAACGGGTGGGCGGAGCAAGGGGCGGAATGTTCGTAATTTCGTTAATGACATGAAAATCACCTCATCTGTAGAATGACCCATCAAGGCAATGCGAATGGCCCAATGACGTATTAGGCCCACACGTGCGACAGCCCAACCAGGCCCACTTCATTTCTCAGGCCCGATCCTTCTCAACACCTGAAATAAAAAGGAAGAATGAAATCAAATTATCCGGGAAAAAGATTAAATATCTTCTTCAACCTCTCGTTGTGCAATGTCCGGGCTATGGGAGACGCGGTAGCAGACACCTCGCTTCGCTAATGAGCTCCGACCCGGGGAAAAAATGGCCTTTGCGTCCGCGAAAATCACCGAACTGCCACTGCGCAACACTCTCCATCGGACTGCCGCACCTCCTCCAGCTCCAGCAAGAGCTCTCTCCACCTCCTCTTTGCCTCTCCGAAGCTGCCGCGGCCTCGCGGTTTGGGTCAAATATCGCACATGTTAATGAAGCATCGATGCTATTTTTATCTTGCGCCGAGTGGGATGTCCATTGCTGCGTTATCTTCTCTTTTCAGTAAAGAAGAAGTGGGAAGAAGGTGCCGAATTCTCTAACGTGCAGTGCACCAGCAACCATTTCTGGGGTTTCTGATGAACTTGCAGTCCTTTTGATAACGCAAAGGATTCAGTGCTGCTTAAAAGCACGAGAAGGGATTCTTTTTTAGGCTCGATTCTCAGCCTTCAAACCAGAAAAGTTCAGGTCATTTTGTTCCCTTCTTTTCTAATGACTTCTTGCGAGCAATTCAAGGACGCACGACCTGCACAAATTTTTTGGATCAAACACGA
The DNA here is from genome assembly GCA_017140325.1 of Eucalyptus leucophloia subsp. euroa. NCBI lineage: Eukaryota > Viridiplantae > Streptophyta > Magnoliopsida > Myrtales > Myrtaceae > Eucalyptus > Eucalyptus leucophloia. Next base: position 10,033,584 of record CM029469.1, on the reverse strand, counting down.
ACCCAACAATAAACTCAAAAACCACGTATTTATCTTGCTATTAGGACCAGACAATTTGATAAAACCGTTTTCCGACAACCTGTCTAGGCAGCCGAGATCAGTAGGGTGAGCGAAGGGAAGACGAGCACGATCAGGATGATACGTACCAATGAGGAACTAGTTTTGCAAGCGAGGCTAGAGGTTTCACTTATCTTGCTTGTACTGATGCATGGAGGTGATATGGAAGCGTGAATTGCCTCCGTCATCGGTCACCATGTCAATTATAAAATACTAAAGAATCGGAAGTCCAAAGTATATTAGATAGTCAAATTCCTATTTATTTTATTTGAGTTACTAAATTTATTTTATTTGGGGACTAGTCCCCAAATTTTTCAGTTTACTTAAACTTTTCTTTGATCGGAAAAAATCCACTTACTGGGATTTTTTAATTTTTGATTTCAATACTGTTACCCAATCATTTTCTTTTTTAAATTCTCTGATCTAATGCTAAATTAAGTCAACAAAATAGGAAGTCTTGGGAAGTCAAAAATAATAATAAAAAAAAAAAGAAACTGGCAGAACCATTCTCCCTGTTTCCTCAGTAGAAGAAGCGTGGCTGATGTTGTACCGTGCATTTTGCAAAACAACGGTACCGTTAGCTAATCATTTCCCATTAAGGAAACATAATTGTGTTGGAATTCTAGATGAGACGAAGTTGCTTATAATTGGGTCCCTCTAGCATGACGGCATGTTTAACTAACAGTGGGGGGACCCAGCACAAAAGTTTTCTTCCTCCAGCAGAACCATGTATAAACTTGCCAACCGAAGCACAAGCATGAGGAAATGTGTGGGGGAGGGTTTACAGTTTGTTTGATAAGCTAACCGTACAGTTAGCTAATCATTTCCCCTTACAATTAATCGTTTGAATTTCCAGGTGTTTTCCTTTTTTCTTTTTCCTTTCATTTCCTTTTTCTTTTACTGTTCGTCAGGAACTTGCAGATTCTCCGAGCAATCTTATCTAGCACAGATTACTAACCAGAATGTCCTAAGGCCCTGACAACTCATCCTCCTTCGATTCTGCCCTTCTATGCCAAGCCCGAGTTCAGCCTACAAGCCGCTCACCGAGCTCCACGTGCAAGCGACCGTCGCCCGCTTGAAGAGACTTGGGCTGCGTTTGTTTGTGTTCTTTTTTTTTTTTTTTTAAACACTTTTTCTGTTTTTTGTTCTGAGAACAAAAAAACAACGCAGCGTTTGGGTGCGTTTGTTCCTTTTTGTTCTTTTGTTCCCCAGAACAAAAAAAAAAAACGCGAAACAAAAAACACAAATTTTGTGTTTCTTGTTTCCTAACACAAATGAAAACACCTTTTTTCTTTTTCTTTTTCTCTTATTTTCTTGTTCTTTTTTCTTTTGGCCGGTGCCGACCTCGGCTTATGGTCGGGCGACCGGCCGACGAGGGCCGCGGCCTCGCCCGGCCACGGCGAGGCTCGCCGGCCCCGGCGAGGCCAAGGCTCGCCGTCCCCGGCGAGGCCGAGGCTCGCCGTAGGCTGGGCGAGGGTCGGCCTCACCATGGCCGGGCGAGCTCAAGCTCGCCCGGCCATGGCGAGGCCGAGCTCGCGCCCGCCGGGCGAGCTCGATCTCGCCCGGATCCGGCGAGGCCGAGCTCGCCTGGGGCCGGCCGAGCCTCGACCTCTCCCCGCGGTGGCCGGGCGAGGCTCGGGCGAGCCGCGCCTCGCCCGCCCGGCTTGGAGCTTGGCCTCGCCGGATCAAGGCGAGCCGACCCTTGCGGCTGGTCGCGGCCAAGGCCTTGGCCGGCGACCGGCCAAAAGAAGAAAAAAAAAAATGAAAAAGAAAAAAAGGAAAAATAAGAAAAAATAGAAAAAATAAAAGAAATAAAAAAATTATTCAAATTTACCAAACATGTTTCGTTTATTTTTTATTCCCCGGAACAAGTTTAAACGCGTGTTTTTTGTTCAAAAATTGTTTCCGGAACAGAAATACTTTTTTTTTTTAATTTAAATTTCTGGAACAATTTTTAAACAAAACACAAACAAACGCGCTCTTGGCGTCCAGGGTTTCGGGATCAGACTTTCTGAAGTGAATCGAACAGCAACTTCGCGCTGCACTGCGTCTTCAATGGAGCTCTGAAGTTGGAATAGGCCTGCCACGCCGCCACCTCGAGACTCTCCGAGACCCTGATCCTCTTCCTCCCCAGACCCTCGCGTGCACTTCACGCCCCGAAACCCTAATCCCTCCTCACTATTGCTCACCTCGCTCTCTCCACATCGCTTCAAGTTCAACATCACTTCACCGCATAAAGTCATTTTTCTTGATCTGCGAATCAGAAAAAGAGTCCCAATGCAGAAATCAAATCGGAGTCAATTACAGCATTAAAACAGAATTTTCCGGCCATTCTGAAGTTGTGGGGCTCCGGATACCACGCCCATCGCTGCCCAGATGATGGCTGGCAAGTGAGTCAAGGTCGGCAGGAACAATCAGGGTTTGGCAGCGAAAGCTCTATATTAGTATTTGATCCGCTTTCTAATTGTTTTAAATTATTTCATCTAAAGTTGAAAATAAAGGGGAAAGTAGGCAATAATTCAAAAGGCACGTTCGCTTCCGGAGTTTCCAAATAAAACTCTGACATCTATCCTGTTAAAAAGTCCGTTGAAGTCTGCAAAAATCAGTAACTGCGATTCTAGCACAGAGATGAATTACTTTTTAATCTCCGATGACTTCAAATACTATTGTTTTGTTCTAGCCCTCTCCACTTATATGTACAGGGATAGAGTCAAGTGTCATGTCAACCAAAGTGCAACTCGTGGGCAAAAAGGGTTAAAGAAGAAGAAGAAGAAACAACAGCACATGCAATTTAAAGGTTAAAAACGAAAACTGATAAAAATATTTGGATGTGTGTGTTGCGTGCGGAAGCATGATTTTAAAATTAATTATAATTTTTGATTTGTGATGTGTGCAAGTATATAATATATTTTATGGAGAATGGACAAGAGACAAGATAAGATTATTGAAGAATAAATAATATGGATATAGGGGAAAATAGTTTCATTAATTGATGAAATAATTTGATGGAGATAGTTATGGTGGAGGATTTTCCCACACAAGGTGGACCTCTCACACTCTCGGTGGAGGGTTTCCCCTCTCACACACAAATGATCAACATTCAAGCCTATTTATAGGCGAGTCACCGCCTTAATCTACCGACTTGAGTACAATAAAATATTATAAAATTTCAACTTGCGTTCCTTAGCTTCGGCTTGTTGCGGCTACTTTTCTTCTAGTCAAAGTCCAAGTTGGACTTTGCTTTTCTTTTCTTCTTTCTGCCGAGCTTCTCGTTCCTTCTCCATTTTTCTCTAATTTTCTATTCTTGCTGCCCACGTACTCTAGATCATTCTTTCTTCATGGTGAAGCAGCCATTGTTGACTTTCTTCAAAATTTCCCATGCACGTAGAGACTACAATATTATTTTATTGTGTGCCCCTTCATTCCTTCAGCTTGTGGCTTGTTCAAGGATTTTCTTCTTCGGCGGTTTACGTCCAGACTTCATGCATAATGGACTTTCATTTACTTTTCTTTTGCATGAAGCAAATTGTTGCTGCCGACTTGGACCTTCTCCAACGTACGAGAGTCTTCAACTTTATTCTCCATTAAGCTAGAAGCTTCTAGATTTTGTTGAAAATGGATCACCAATTTCCAACAAAAACGACAGAATCCTCCATATGATAATTTAAAAATAAAAATAAAAACAGCAATAACAACATCATCACAGACGATTAATGTTGATCCACGAACTAAACGACCATGATTTATATCCAAACTTGGTTCAGAAATTCCTTGAATTTCGTCACAAAACTGAATTATTATCACTCGTGATTAGCCATATTTTCGATTGCAGACGGGGGTGCTTCAACGTTCACGAGGCAGAAACAAAGGTCCCCATTCGCTCTAAACGACCAAAGCCGGACAAGGCCACCCTTTCTGAGTCTGTTCCCCGCACTCGGGGGTGTGACAGCGGTCCACTCCTTGGTCAACACATAAGAAAAATGATTGCTCTTGTTATTCCATTTCTTGAGCTGCAGCCCATGGCGTACTTCTAGACAAGGCTCGATTAGGGAAACTGTAATGTCCTCCCTGTTGTCTAGGGCTTGGATCTCTCCACTGGTCAAGAAATTTGCTCGTATCTGCCCCCTGGGTATGGAGAGCCAACCATTGCGTCGCTTCAAGTCGGTGGCACACAATCTCTTCTCTAGCACCAACATCACTCCCAGGCCATGCATCTCCAGTATTTTGTTCCAGAAGATTTGCAGCAATTCGGTCGGTCGGGTTTGAGCCCTGGGAGAGAGACTTAGCAGTCCCTCGTGAACTAAGTGAGAAGTTTTCGCCAAGACATGGAAAGATGACCAATCGATTTCCATCTCTCTCTCTCCCATGAGACTGTGACGGCTTGGGCTGCACTCGCACGAGGATTTGTCAATTTCACAATATAATACTGACATATCAAAAGCCTCAAAATAGAAGTGCTTCTACGATATTATTTGTTAAATGAGATGCTTAAACGAGTTAAACACCCGTATGAGGATTTGTTTAGGAGGTTACAATCTTTGTCAACTTCACAAAGTGAGGATTTGCTTAGCAAAAGATCAAGTTCACGTCCATGACGAGTTGCACCATGAACCAAAGAGAAGATGAACCCTTGTAAAGGGCACTTAGCAGATATTTGAAATCAAGTGAGCTAAAGAAAGCTTCAGTTTTTTTTTTTTTTTCCTTCGGATCATGTTTTTTCCTTAAGCGAAACAAATGAACCCTACATATCTCTGTCAACTTCACAAAGTGAGGATTTGCTTAGCAAAAGATCAAGTTCACATTCATGACGAATGGCGCCATGAACCAAAGAGAAGATGATCAAGGACACTCAGCAGATATTTGAAATCGAGTGATTTAAATAAAGCCCTTTTCTTTTCGGGATAACTTTTTTCCCTTAAGCAAAAAGCAATCCTGAACCAAAAAGCAACAAAAGCCACACTAAAATGAACAGATCTTGACGAGTGATGAACTTAAGAGAGAATGAAAGGGTAAATAAAATATTCAGATATCAACGTTCACAAGTTTGTGCCCTTCAAATTAATATGTCCGAGTTTCGAAAGCTTACCCGAAGGTGCAATCTACTCGTAGGTAGTGCAGAGTAGCACCGCCGCGGCCACTAAAACTGACCCATCTGATCACCAAACGTTTCTAGCTGTTTCAAGGGAGGAGGAAGGAAAATAAAAATATAAAAAATAAAAATAAAAGGGAGGAGGAAGGAGGAAGAAGCGTAATATTAAACGGAAAGGGGGGCTGAACTCTTGGGAGTTGGCTTTGCTCCATCTTCATAAATTTTTAGTAATGTAACTACGGGAGGACCTCTAACATTGAAGATATTCCTTCATTTTACACCGGGTTTGCCTGATTTACGCTATTAACCCTCTAATTGTGTTTCATTATTATTTTCCAACCTAAGTTTTTTATCATGTGACCATCGCTTTACACGTGGCCCCGCATTCTTGCAATCTTGTCAGAACACTACGTTACGACAATTCTCAACATGCACATTAATTAACGTTATCGTGCCAGGCCGGATTCTGGTTATCAAAAGCAGAAAGCATCAGTCAACAAATGGGAGATTATTCTTCATCCCTTTTTGGCGTATCAATTGTTTGAAACACACGTAACTTAATGGGGCTTTATTCCACCAACACGCGCCGCGAGCAAGAAATCATTAAACAAAGACTTGGTGTGAAGTGATTGTCGTGTGAATCAAGGCACAAATCGATTGCTATGCTCGAAAAATCTTACTTCCTTCTTTTTTGATACGAGAAGTCAAGCTGCATTGCGGATATTGATGAAGCCAAGACGAGGGAAATGGTGGTGCAAAGGCTATGTGACAGTGGATTGGGTATTTGATAAAAGGAATTGGCCATTGTCTTCCCGTATTGAAAATCATAAAGATTTAATTACAAAATGAGACTACTGTAGGGTCGAACTATGAACAATTAGGACCGTTTTGCTTGATCTTGCATTTGCTTCTTATCTATGATTAAAAAGCTATAATTTCATCATAGAGATCTTATCTTGGGGTGAGAAACGGACGAAAGTGAAAGTCGATCGGACCATTAGGTGCCGAGAGATCAATACTCATACGCAAAACATTGCTTCCCAAGAAAAGTGTAACACCTACATAGTTACTGCTAAGATCTAACGAGTCCTATCCACCATTCATTACAATATCTCCCATCCCTTCTTTTTTTCAGCCTCTTCCGTTGACCCTATGAACCCCATGTCGGTTTAAACAAATCGCTTTCTCGTTTAGAATTCCGTCTCCATAGTTCGCCGTTTAATCACCTGACCCTCTCTTTGTCATTTTAATCATTTCTCGGAGCTAAAGCTCCATTTATTTCATGAAAAATATGACATTTCTAATCATAAGTAATGGTATAACTAGAATATATACTAGAGTATCTCTAGGGGATAGGCTCGTAATGTTAATTTGTGATATGAAATGACATTCTCAATACAATCTTTAGAAGCCAAAGTAATGAATCTTTTCATGAAAGTTAGGCATCCTATTTGAACCAACGAAAATTGTAGTGAATGTTACTTCTTTCAAACTTTTGGATACCACGGCATCACTAGAGGTCGTATTTTAGACGACAGCTCACTCGTATCATCTTGTTGTTTCGTCGCAGAGGTAAATTTACTCTTCCTCGATTCCCCTTTGGTGTTGGAATTTCTATTCGCAAGTGTTGTTCGCCCGATGGAGATAATAGCATGGGTCGGGACTTCTGACTCGCTTTTATCTTGTCATATTGTTTTCGCCGTTTACTTTTTTATCTTTCTGGTACATTTCTTTCAAAAGATTGATTGATGTCCCCTTTGTTCCGATCTTAGCCATGGACAGCTACGCATTTCTAAATAAATGGATTGAAGTCTTCCCGAAATTCAATTACGAGGAAGAAAAACACAGAAACATTATCAAAATTTAAGTTTGTAGCAAAAAAGTTCCATGAATGTCCAATACTTGCTATCAAGATGAATGATGTGTGAGACCCATCTGCGCTTTCACCTCACGGAAAAAAGAAAGAAAGAAAAAAAGCCTAGATTAAGAGGAACAAAACGAATTTGAATAGTGAAAAGATCAACATGAATTGGCAATAAAGTAATGCATCCTCTTGAGTATTTTCTCATGACTTTGAATTTATTTTCAAAACTCCTATATCTTACTGCTATTATCGCTAAACCTGAAGTTACCTTACATAAAAACAAAAATGAAAAAACTCAGGAGAATAAAAGAATAATGCGGTTTCTTCACAAGTTTTTACCATTTTATTTTGGTATTTTCATTATTCACACATAGTGGAGAAATTTTTACGCTTGCATGAATTAACGACACTTTCGACATGGGTTGCTTAAAATATCACTTTCGCTGTAAAACATCTTTCTACTCGATATCGATGTGGAATATGACATCAACGGAAAGTCAAGAAGGGAATGCTTAGCTCTTATTCTAATGGTGAACATCCGAGCCATCGCATCGTGACCTCCATATGCTCGCATGGACGGATTACTGACTCCTATGGAGACAGCAACCGCCTAAATAAAGCAAAACAAAACAAAGGGCGGCACGCATTAGTGGGCAAAACCTACGGACTTTAAAAGCAGGATCGATGTCGACAAAAGCATCTAACTTTCCAGGTAATGATGGGGAAGAATCATCTTGATTGGAATTATTTCCGTTTACCCACTATGGAAGACAACAGTGGAACGCTTCTCGACCTGCGATCTATATTCTCTTTCCATGATGATACCTTTTCATCATTCACATCTCCCACCACTTAGACATAACAGATATGATCAGACGATAAAAACTTTCTAAAGGGGCATTAACATTGGAAAGACAAAAGTGGCTTTGAGAATCTTGGATACCGAGGAAAAGGTTGCTCATATTGTGATTGCTTTGGGAGTTAAGTAACAATAATGTCATATTACAGCCATTTCTCTGGATCTTATTACATGTAATCCGACTATATTAAGGAGTTTGTGATGATCTCGCTTATCTAGCATCATCGACAATCACGTTTATTTGCTTCGTAAAAAACAGAATGTCACAGATTTGTTGAACGGACAATTAGCATTCGTTCTCCTAAAGCCGAAATTGGAGGGCAAGTGTATGAACTCGCAAAGGGGGCAATCAAATTGATGTGCGCACCTAAAATTCTCGACCGGACGTCAACAAATTCCACGGTTTTCTCCCCCCTTTATTCGGGAACGATTACTTTACAGTTCGCGTAGCCGGCCAACTGCCCCTGGGACCCACTTAAAGTGAACCAAAGTGAGTTATGAGCACGGTAGCTTCGCCGTAGCGTTTTCTGCCCACTGAGGCCCCAAAGATGTGCACTCTTTTCTCTGTCTCTATTTTTGACGTTTAAGTATGTCATGGTCAATGACCACAATTATCAGGAGATGTAATTGCCCGAACAATTACATATTCTATATTATTCATTTTTTTATGAAACAAACGAAATTTAATGGTGTATTTATTTGAGAAAAAAATTATATTTTAGGATTAATTTCCCAAAATTTCACAAAAAATGATTAATTAATTGAAAATACTTTCAATCAAATAAAATATTCATGCATAAAATTATGAAAGTGAATTCTTTAATCTAAGAAGACAAAAACATTTTCTAAAATTGCTCTCGATTGGCCACAAGGCAATAAGGTCGAGCTCGCTTGATACCTCTCGCCAAAATAGGTCGGCCTCGACGATGGCTAGCGAGGAGGAAGAAGTAAAAAGAAAAATAAAATTAAACAAAATGTTTAAAAAATGATTTCTCTTTTGCCTGAGATATAGTCATGATATTGAAATCATTTTCCAAATGTGATCAAAACACCAAAAATTATTTTCGGTCACATACCATCAAATAAAGAAAAATGAATCATTTTCTTAAATGATTTTCCAAAAGGTATCTTCCTTTTTATGAAGTTTTCTTCCAAACAACACGCCTTAAGGTGCGTTTGTCCATTTAGAATTTTTCTTGCATTAGTCTCCATCGCTCATTTTGATCGGGTAGTTGAGATAAGAACAAATTGCTAGACATCTAGGACCTACATGTCGTGAACACGACTTCAAAATATCAGTCTCTTCGTTTTTTTCTGACAGTGATGAGCAATGTGGCTTTATAACAATCTGCCAGATGCAGTAGCCAATCTGATTACCTAAAAGTCGCAGATGCAAGCTTTGATATTGCTCCTTAATCCCCAAACAATCCCTTGCGAAGGATGAGTATAAAATCACAGTCATTAGTATGTAGGATGATAAAAAGACGAAAAGGCAGTACATACACAAAGCCATAACCTACAATACTAGTATTGCTCCCAGCACCAGTGAAGTGCAGAAGAGAATTCAATCAATGTAGTCCATAGACTTTTGGTTCATGTTCAAATTATTTCTTAAGTTATATGAAAATGTTCGATGTTATCATTTTATTAATTTAAATTTAAAGATATTACTGAATATTTTTACATAATTTGGGGAATACATTCAATTGACTTTGGCACTTAGATAAGGGGCTCGTTTTGTTATCGATCCATTTTATATTCTGTACCCAGGTTTTGGGGTGTTATCTGTCGGAGTTCCAGGAATCTTTTAATCTCGGTCATCATTTCACACTTAGAAAACATGTTGCGTCGGAGTCTGATGCCCCCTACGATCGCTATCCAGTTGAGTCAAGCTACTGCGAGACACATTTCTCGGCCCCACAAAAAGGCATTCGGTTCGTGGGACGTCCATATAGATGAAATCAAGTCTAAAGGAATGGAGGTGCAGTTTGTCCTAAAGCAGTCCCGATCAATTAGCAGTGGTTGGGTTAGTGAATATTTTGGTCGTTTTATCAACTCTCTGAATAATATTGCACAGATCTACCATGCCCGTCCATACGTAATTTAGATAATAGTTTAAACATTAATGGACGATCTCACAAGATTGCCCTTTCATCTTTTGATTAGGGTCCATCAATTGGACAATTTACGTAACCATTTGCCATAAGAAATTGAAAGACAACATGTATATGCCCTTATCTTCCTGATGAATCCTTGAGTTTTAATCGACAGTCTTGTTTTTTTATCATTTCTTTTTCCTCTGCTAAAGAGTGCCAAAGTTCAAGAATTGTTTGCACCTAACTAAGTTGATGAATCACCTTTTTATCTCGAGAGTTTCTGTTATTAGATTAACTTAGTTCGAAGAGACGAGTTTAACAATTTTACTACATCCCAAGTACATCTGATTTATATGTTATTATCTGTTTCCTATGGTGGAGTTTGACTCTAGAACAATCACCCACGAACATGATGGATCGGAAATGTCAATTAACGATAAAAAGTAATAGTTGCAATCCTTTTCATGGTTGGATTTTCCTCAGATCAACCGCTTGTAGCTTAAGCTAAAAGGAAAGCCATTAAACAAATGCAACTTTAGTACCTACTTTTTGGGGGAAAGGGAGATGCACGACAATTTGCTGTCGCTACGGATTAGGGCGTCTTCCCATCCCATCGAGTTATAATCAAACCATGTTCAGAGTCGAGTACATGTGGCTAACGTGTTGTCTGACAATGAATGGTGGTAAATGGTAAGCCATGAGACTTTACAATTATCTGCTGAATGCAATAGCCAATCTGATTACATAACTGTCACAGATATAAGTTTTGATCTTGCTCCTTAATCCCCAGAACACCCCCACACAAAGGATGAATACGAAATCACGGTCGCTCATATGTACGATGATGATGAAAGACAAAAAGACAATCCATACACAAAGTCATAACCTACAAAACTAGTATCGCTCTCAGCACCAGCGAAGTGCAGAAAAGAATTTAATCTCTCAAGAACTAAGCAAATGATTTTCGTAAGCCATCACAGCGGAATTTCAGACTACTGGGACTTGAATTCAGGAAGGTGGCGAATGAAAGGCTTAAAATCAACCTGATCCTTTCGTCACAACAAAGCCTCGTCCTGGATTGTGAACCTCAGATCAACCTTTAGCAAAAGCAACCTAATCAACGAGTTCGAATTAGATTTCGAGTCCATACGAGGCTGTGTAAAACCCTTGAACATAGTAGACGCTCAACACGTAAATCGACACAAAGTACACTTGATTAGAGGTCTACTTTAGATAATAATGTTTTATATGTGGGTAATTAACTAACATATATATATATATATATATATATATATATATATATTCAATTTACAATTTTGTCTTCTTTGGATGCTAAAGATGCATTTGGTAACGATTATATTCTCGGAAGCAATTTTTTATTAGAAATGGTTTTTTCTGATTCTATTCTTGAGAACAATTTTTAAGTAAAAGAATGTGCTTAGTAACTATCTAAAATTTCTATTGGATTTGGTAGGATTATTAATTTTTTTTTGTTTCTTTTAATTTTTAGTACTTTTATGATATTTTTCTTATTTTTGCTTTTTTATTTTTTTTCTCTTCTTCTTCCTCCTTCTTTGTATCCGGTTGTTGACTACAGCGATGGTTGGCGACCTACTGGGCAAGGTCCGACAAGCCCGCTGGAGGCTCGCCGGTGGCCAGGCTAGCCTCATTAGGCCACCGACGAGACTTGACCTCACCTAGATGACATGAGGTTAGCCTTGCCTTGGCCTAGCAAGATCGAGCCTTGCTGTGGTTGTGCAAGGCTTGGCCTCACCTTGGTTGGGTGATGTTGACCTCGCCTAGATCTGGCGAGGCCGAGCTCACCTAGTAGCGAGGTCGACCTCGCCCAACCACGATGAGACTTAGGCCAGCCTCGACCATGCCTAGCGACTAGCCAAAAGGAAGAAGAAGAAAAAGAAAGAAAGAAGAGAAAATAAAAGAAAAAAATTAAAATTGATTCTAGGAATTGTTCTTAGGAACAAAAAATAACTTTTTTTTACTTCTTGATTCTGTTTTAAATCCATTTTCGGAAACAAAAAAAAAAACTAATTTTTATTCTCGATAACAAAATACTTACAAAATGAATTTCTGTTCTTTTTATTCCGGGGACGAAATAACAGAATCAGTTTTTTCCCGGAGTGTTACCAAATAGGCCCTAAAAGAGCCCCCAGATGATCTATGATGTTAAAAGATTGCTAACTAGTCTTTCTAGTGAGAAGAAATATAATTATATCTTTCATAGAAATGGTAATTGATCCAACACAGTGACCAAAACTCATCCACAAATCAATTTTTCTGAATACTTTAATGTCATGATCTCGATAAAACCTTCGAATTTGCATGGTGCATGGGATTGATCCACATGGCCGAGACCCTCGACCATGATCAGTCCCACTCGACTGGGATTGATCCGCGAATGATCAGCACGATGTATGGATCGATCCGCGATGGATCCGAAAAGTGCATGGATTGATCCACATGGCCGAGGCCCTCAATCACGATTGATCCCGCTTCCCACGATCAATCTGCAAGGTGCATTGATCAATCCATTATCGAGCTGCATTGTGCAAGGATCAATCTGCATGGTGCATGGGATCGATCCACACGACTGAGGCCCTTGACCACGATCGATCCTTGCTTGATTGGGATTGATTCGCATGGTGCATGGATCGATATGCATTGTGCACGGGATCGATTTGCACGATCAAGGCCCTCGACCACGATCGATCTCGCTCAACCAAGATCGATCCATTCCGAAAGTTTTTAATGGCCTTTAGCTTAATACAAGGTTGTAGGTGCTTTTGATTTTTAGTATTTCCAAAATGCTACTGCATTTTTTTTTTATCCTTTCTACTTTGTCATCGCTAAAATTTCAAAATTGTGAAAATGCCCTCGTCACTTAACATCGCCGGCAAGACCTAACTAGCCATTAGCAAGGCTAGACTAATTGTCGGCAAGCTCGGTTTGGCGTTGGTGAGGCCAAACCTAGCGGTTGGTGACCTTAGGCAAGGCCTAGTCGCATGACCTCATTTAGAATTGTATTGGTTGATATTCCTGTTATTTTAATTTCCTAATTTACAATTTGAACTAATTTTAATTAAGAAAAAATGAAATACGAAAATTTGAAAATAGTATCTATCTCAAAATTTAGGAACAAGATTTAGATTACTATAAGTACAAGAAATCTATAAAGAAATTAATATCTTATTAAATATTCTTACAAAAAAATTATTCTTAAAATAAAATGAATTTGAAAATTTACTAAACGAGGTTATAGATTTTATGCTAAAATGTACTTAATGGAACTCTAGTAATATTTATAAAGACTAAAGAGGTAAAAAGCTAATAAAAATAGAGCATTTTTTTTTTTTGTTGATTTAGGAAATGGATTGTAATGAAAAGAAATTCTAACTATGGACAATAATGTAATTATGAAAACTAGTAAATAATACTGAATGACTGATTTGATCTTGTCATTAAAAGTCTAAATATAATACTATACATTGAATAAAAGTTTAGAAATTATTTATATCACATTTCCACGTGGAATCTTAAGATGGTTATCTTGCACACACGCAATCAAGGTCACGCAAATGGGCCAACGATTGATTAGGCTCACGAGCGTGGTGGCCCACGATACGGCCCACATTATTTCTCAGGGCCGATCCATCTCACCACCTCCGAACGATAATAAAAATAAAAATATCCCTAAAAAAAGAAAAACCAAATATCTTCTTCCTCATCGTCTCCTTCATCCTCTGGTTTTTCTCTCTCTCTCTGTAATATCCAAACGATGAAGCACGCTCCGTCCCCCACCTCGCTTCACTGAAGCTCCCAGCACCCCGGGAAAGAAAATGGCCTTCGCGACCGCCAAAATCACGGAACTGCCGCTGCGCAACGCCCTCCCCCGCGCCTCCTCCGGCTCCGGCCAGAGCTCCCTCCACCTCCTCTTCGCCTCTCCGGCGCCCCCGCGGCGGCGGCCTCGCATGCTCGAACGGCGCTGCTTCTACCAGTCCCTCCGCACGACCAATCCTCGAGACGCCAGCTCCTCCCACGGAAGGAGTGGCGGCAAGCTGCACTCCGCCCTGAGGCTCAACAAGTGGCCGCCGCCGCCGCTGCCGCCGCCGAACCACGAGATCGACGAGGAGTCGCCCGGCGAGGTCGCCGGCTCCGATTCCCGCGGCGAGGCTGAGTGTCGGTACTCTGGTAACGACAGAGGCCAGAATGCGATCGAGAGGATCGTGCTTAGGTTGCGCAATTTGGGATTGGGGTCGGACGGTGAAGAGGAAGGGGACGAAGAGGAGGAGGAGGGCGAATTCGGAGCCGCGCCGCCGACCGGAGAGGAGAGGCTAGGTGACTTGTTGCGTAGGGAGTGGATTAGGCCCGATAGTTTCCTAGATCAGTTGGGGTTGGGCCTCCAAAATGAGTGCTTCCGCCTTCCATGCCACGTGGTCCACTTGCAGCGGGGAACCAATGATTCCTCTAAGTATGGCTCCGCTTCGCTTCTAGATATCCCTTGCGCTGGTTGAGGCCTTCAAGTTCATCCCTTCTCCTTGTCTCGTATATTTTTTGGTATTTTCCGTCTTTGCCAATTCATAGAATTAAAATTGGTTAAAATGGTGGTGGTTTTGTCCAATCTTCACTTGTTATCCGACCGCATCTCAAAGAGAAATAAAGTTGGGAACTTTCTTCTTCTTCGGAGCAATATAGTGGATGAATATATTGTACTTCGTTACTATGCAGCTCGTGAAATGAATAGCTCTTTAGCCTAATGATGAACGTATTGTATTTTATGAGATGGTGGGTCTCCCTTTAGATTGGACCATTTTAATTCCCCTTTTTCTCATTCCCATTTCGCCATAAAACACGTGAAAACGTAAGATAATACAAGAAATAAGAGTAATGTCAAATTTGTTAATTTTGAAAAGCATATTCTTTATGGAGGACTCTTTCAAGAATTAGATTATGCATGTTCTCATTAGTATATGGAGAAAAAGGAAGTGACTATAGCATAGAAAGGCCGAACAGGTGGGCAAAGCAAAAGATACGTAATTTCTTAAAAGTTGTTCGTGAAACTTGACATTAAATCTCGAGAACAAAAGCTTTTGCCGGTGTCTATCATAGGAGAGTGTAGACATAAGGTTAATGAAAAATAATTATAGTTGTGGAAATTGTTAAATAACTTTTTTTTTGTTGGATAATAACTTAAAAATTAGTGGAAATCATCTCACTTGTAGAATCCTTAGGATGGTTGGGCAATGCGAATGGCCTAATGACTGATTAGGCCCACGCGTGCGATGGCTTAACTCGGCCCACTTCATTTCTCAGGCCCGATCCGCTCAACACCTGAAAAAGAAAGAGAGAATAAAATAAAATTATCCCATTTATATCCGTCTCGGCCCATCTCGATGGGTCCGTGCTCTTGAAGTTTTTTATTTCCAAAGCCATTTAGGCTTTGGAAATAAATATATGTATATATTGCCTAGTTCAATTTATCTCTTGAGATCGTTCGTGCTCTCAATGACATCTTGTGCGAGATAAAAGTATCCAATTACATGATAAAGTTAGATTATTAGATTGCAAAATTAACACGGAGAAGTGAGGGATTGCTTTTGATTTAACAAAAATTGTACACTATGATAGAGGAAACTCCATGATGGCCCTCCTACGTATTAAAATAATTCAATAAGTTTTGACTTAATTATGATCAAAAGAGGAAAAAGAATCGAATAATCATTATATGATGTGACAGATTTATGAGATGGGCTTAAGGCCCGTCCGCCCATGCTGGGCCCAAAAAGGCCCGGCCCGGGAATCGGGCCCGTGGATGGGGGAAGGTATAAAAGGGAGGAGAGAGAGAGAGAGAGAGAGAGAGAGAGAGAGAGAGAGAGAGAGAGAGAGAGAGAGATGGCACCGGTTGGAAAAACAAATGAACGTACGCTTTTCTCCCGCGCTCTCTCTCTCTCTCCAAAAAGACAAAAAGAACAGTAAGGCAAACGGCACTTTCTTCTTCCCTTCAAGGCGTCATCGGATCGAACAGGGCCAATTTCTCTTCCTTTATCGGCGTTGGTGTCTAATCTGTGGCTAACAAGGTACGCTCGAATCCGTGGTGTGCTTTATGATCGATGATACGTGTTATTCCCGGGTTTCGTTTTCCGCATTGATTTAGGGGTTCGATTTAGTGTCGAATACGGTTTTCGGGGATCCGTTATTCCCAACATGATGAAAATAGAATAAACACCCATTTTGTGTTGGCTGTCTTGATTCGCTGCAAATGTCGTCCAGTCAAGAAAAAATGAATTATTGGATGACCAAATAGGAATGAAAGAACTCTTTACTAGGGTCCTTCCTTCATATGATCAAATTAATTTCGATGTCTTAATGAAGAAATTTGCTAGAGGGGAAAATGATATAACCCATGGAATATGCAATTGTCACGGCCCAAAAAAGCAATGCGATCGAGAGTTTTTCTGAACAAAAGACTGACAAATCTAGCAACGAGCCACCTTCAAATATCCCCCGAATCTAGAATACTCTTGGAGTGGCGATACTATAATTGTACACTCTTGTAATCAATGCGGGTGATTAGGTAAATGGAGAGATGCAAACACTATCGTTAGATTGAGTAAAGATGTACGGCTCCAATTGAGCCTGTACTTGTATATATAGGGACGTCCTCCCTCGTTTATATCCGTCTCACAAGTAATACAATAGTCAGAGCTTTTCTTTCTAGAATTACTCTCTCTACAATCTCTGTGGGTATGAGTAAGTAAGGTTAACTTGAGAAGAAATTTCTAAGATCGCAACCTATGTAATAAATCCTAAGATTGCAACCTATGTAATAAATCCCTGTGGGTATCAGTAAGTAAGGTTAACTTGAGAAGAAATTCCTAAGACTGCAACCCATATATAATATGATTAAGTAAGGTCAACTTGAGAAGAAATTCCTAAGTCCGCAACCTATGTAAAGGACACTTAGCAGACCATCTGAGATTGTATGGGTTAAAGAAAGCGTTTTTTCTCTTAATTAAGCGAATAAACAAACCCTATAATTGTTGTCAACTTTACTAAGTGATGATTTGCTTAGCAAAAGATTGAATTCTCATCTATGACAAAGAAAGTTGTTTTTTTTTTTTTGGTTTCCTAAAGCGAAACAAACGAACCCTATAATTTTTGTCAACTTTACTAAGTGAGGATTTGCTCAGCGAAAGATCTGAGTTCACGTCTATGACAAATTGCACTATGAACCAAATAGGAGATGAACCCATGTAAAGGACACTTAGTAGACCATCTGACATTGAGTGGGTTAAAGATATTTTCTATTTTTTATTAATCATTTTTTCCTTAAGAAAAAAGATAGTTCTAACCAGAAATAAATCAGAAGCCACACTAATATAAACAGTAGTTGACGCGTCATGAACCTATGATAGAATAGGATGCACAGAATATTTAGATATCAATGTTGACAAGTTTATGCACTTCAATTGAGTACGTCCAAGCTTTGAAAGTTTACTGTTGATTAAGGTGCAGCCAACAGCAAGTGGCATAGAGCAGCGGTGCAACCGCTGCCGCCACCCAAACCGACCCATCTGATCGCCAAACATTCCGTTTCAAGGGAGGAGGAGAGTAACGGGAACCGGACAAATCTTACTTCGTGATGGTGTCATGCTCTGCTATTCCTAATCTCACCCACCCATTACACTGGCAAACTCAAGGGGAGGGTTGTGGTGACGGGGTCGGCAGCCCCCACCTCTCGATTGAAAAGTTCCTCACCGGTTCTCATTCTGATTAACTCCCTGCTTCCTTTCCACCTCGAAATTAATTTCTTTTTTTGCATCTGCTAAGTGATATATTAATGACGAATGAGACTCACCATTGTTTTCCTATTATATCTCACATGTTACATTTAATTTGACAAGGTCCTTATAAATTATGAAGGTGATGTCCGGGTCATTCTTCCTGATGTTTGAAACCGTGTTTCTGCTTTTCACACGAGCGCATGAAACGCACGCCCAAAAAAGAAATGTTAAACAGCAGCGAGGACTCTCTTTTTGGACTCCGAAAATAATTTCTGAGTAAAATAATGTATTTGATAATTATACAAAATTTATATTATTGGAATAGAAAAAAAAATAGAAATGCGTTTGGTAAAAACTTATAAATTTTTGTATTTATTTATTTTTTCTAATTTCTCACGGACCACCGACAGCCATCCGCCGCCGCCGCAAGACGATCGTGGCACGATCATTAGCCTTTGTTGCACGATCGCCGGTCGTTCATTACGCCCTCTTGTCCGTCACAGGATTGCCGCCCACTGCCCTGCCCCATCCTATGGTCATGGGCCGTGGGAGGCAATCTTGCGGCGCGGTTGGCATTGACGATTGGCGATTGTGTGGCATCGTACGATAGTCGTGCCGCGATCGTGTGCGGTCATGCGGCGGCGGGCGATGGTCGGGATCCGCGAGTAATTAGAAAAAAATAAATAAATACAAAAATTTAGCTAAAAAAAGTTTCATAAATGTCCGATATTCGCTATCAAAATGAACGACATGTGAGACCCATCAGCGGTTTCACTTAACAAAAAATGAACCTATTGTTAAGAGGAACAAATCGAATTTGAATAGTGAAGAGATCAACATGAATTGGTAATAAAGTAATGTATCCTCTTGAGTATTTTCTCCTGATTTTAATTTATTCTCAAAAGATGTGTGTATTAATACTATTATTGCCAAACCTGAAGTTACTTTATGTAAAATTAAAAATAAGAACGCTTATATTTTTGGTTGAAAAAATAAGAACGCTTTGGAGAATAAAAGAATAATGCAGTTTCTCGACAAGTTTTTACCAATTTATTTTGGTATTTTCATTATTCATGCAAAATGGAGAAATTTTTACGCTTGCATGAACTAACACTTTCAAGATGGGTTGCATAAATGTCATTTTCGCTGTAAAACATCTTTCAACCCCATACCTATGTTGAATTCCACGTCAATGGAAAGTCGAAGAAGGGAATGATTAGCTCTCATTTGAATGCTGAGAAAAAACTCGATCCATCGCATCATGACTTTCACATGCTCGCATGGACAGCATAGCAACTCCTAAGCAGGAACGTTTTACTCGTGAAGGATATCTAATTCTGAGCAGACTCAAATCATGGCGTGAAGTGTCTTGTTACTAAAACAACAATTACAAGATTTCTAGATTAGTAATCATTTCGTTTTTACCCATCATAAGAAACGGCCGGTATGTAGGGTCTTTATTTCTTTCGAGGAGAATATATATACATATATTTTTTTTTAAATTTTTTTTCTTGATTTTAGTGGTAAAATTGTATGAATTTGCATGAGGATGGAAAAATATTGAGTGTTTATCCAGAATCTTTTGAGAAAGATAAATTACCAAAAGGATGGTCTTTGCTCTTCGTCGTTAGTGTCTTTTTCAAATGAAAAAAGGTGTAAAATCACACAAAATGGATTTGAGATTAATTTTTTTGGCATTAAAAATTTGATTATAAATGCGTAAGTAATTAGGAAATCACTGTATTTTTGTCATCAACTTGGCATTAGAAAGTATGATTTTCACTCTAATTATTATTATTAACTTCTAAAATTATAATGAAAGTAATCCTCGCGCTAAGTTTAATAAAGGCGAGTTCTCCCAAAAAAAAAAAAGAAAAGAAAAACAAAAGGTGATAAGATATATTCCACAATGTCACACTCCACCACTCTAATCTCACTCAACCATTATGATAAAACACTAGCAAACTCGAGGGGGCGGCGGCACTGGCGGCTCCCACCTCTTAACCAAATAGTTACTTATTGATTCACCATGTGATTTACTCCCCATTTCATTTTCACCTTGAAATTGAAAAAAAAAATTGCATCCGCTAAGTGATAGGTTAATGACGAATGAGATTCACCATTATTTTTCTTTTTATATTCCACTCGTTAAATTTAATTTTAGAAGGTTCTTATAGATTATGAAGGTTATGTCCAGGTCATTCTTCCCGATGTTTGAAACCGTGTTATCTGCTTTTCACACGAGCGCATGAAACGCGCGCCAAAAGGAATTGTTAAACGACCGCGAGGACTCCTTTTGGAAGTCTGGCTGCCTTTCTTTTTACGATGGTTTTTCACGTGTGAATGATTTGACAAGACCATGAAAGATTTTCGATTTGGATGCGTGGCTTTGATCCATACCATTAGCTCGTTGACAAGATAACTTGAACAAGTGAAAGCGTGATGCGCGCGCATTAAGATAATCCATCGCGAAAGTAGTGTGTCCAATCTTTGAAATGGTGGACCGCTCTTTAAATCGGAGCCTTTTGATTCCCTTTTTCGGGGGTGGGAAGGTTAAATATCATGAAAATAAGACGTCTTATTATGATATTATAGGAGAATTTATGAAATTATTACTAATTATTTTATAAATTTAAGTAGTTAAATAAATGTGTGATTTATTATTTAAATATTATAATAAAAAATATATTATGAAGGGAAAATTTTGTAATAAGGGTTTTGAGTATGGTTGTTTCCTTAAAAGAAGGTTAAAAGTAGAATTTATCTCAAATAAAAGTGTAAAGTGGTTTTATTTAATCTCAAATAAGAGTTTGAACTCATCGGTCGATCAACTCTTTATCGGCTTACTTATTCCAATGGCTAGAGAGGGGGCAATTTTGTCATTCAGAAATTGAAGCTTTTGACTCTCTCTCTCCTCTCTCTCCATTCAGGTATTTTCTATTATTTATAAAGGTTTAATTTTCTTTTATTTATAAATGAAATTCATAATCGCGATCCCTAAAATAGCGGAGAGTCCAATGAATGCCTTTTGAAAATCCGAGAGTGTATGAGTTTATGCTAAGTTTTGTAGTCGTAGAAAAGTTAGGATATAATAATTTCTATCTTATCCTGTATTTGGTTCCTACCTATGACATGATAAGATTGGATATAAGAGAGATATAACCAAAATAAAAATATCTCATGAGAGAGATAAGATAAAGATAGAAAAGATTTCATATATCCATAGTATGAAAACTATCTTCTCACATAACTTATTAAATTATTAAAGAATAATAAATAAATATAAATAATATTTGAATTCTAAAATAAAAAAGAAAATTCACAATAAAAAAAAGAGTAACGACAATTATTTATTTATACATTAAAATTCCTATTGTCACCCTTAAATATGAGTACTCTCCTAATTCTAACGAGTGCACTTTGGGAATTTGAGAGTGAGTATGAGCCTAATTTCACTTCTTAGTATGCACATTTGGAGTGGTGTGGTGTCGTGTCGTATTATCTGTCCTTGTGTGTCTCTGTGCCGTATCACCTTGTAGTGATAACTCGAGGAAAGTTCATCATGGTCGTCAATTCTGTAGAACTCATCTTTGTAGCAGATTATCCAACAGTTAATCTGTTAGATTTATAAGATGGGACTTAGTGATGCTTTCCTCCTTCTCGAAAAAAGTATCGAAAAAGTAATGAACCTATTGTGTTTGTGTCAATTTAATCCTAAACTTTTCAATTGAACTAATATGATTCTCAACCTTTTTACGCCGATACCAATTCAATCTATATCGTGCTTGGACGGCCGACACTCCCCCTCAGCCTAGTGAGAGGCAACCTCACCCAAATGAGGCCAGCGGTTGTGACCGATGGTTGGCCACCGGAAAAAAAAAAAAGGGGGCAAGAAAAGAGAAAAAATAATAAAAAATAATAAAAAAATATTATTAAAAATATCTATATTAGTGTCAACCAACGTCCACATCAAAAATTTCTACCCCCAATTGGCGGAGTGAATTGAATTGGTGCCAATGTGAAAATGTATAAAACTAAATTGGTCTAATTGAAAGACTTATGATTGAATTGCTATCAATATAATAAATTTACTTTTTTGGTACTTTTCCCTTCTCAATTTTTTTTTTTGTCTGAAAAACTACTTTTATTTGTCATCACGAGTTCTTAGACAAAAAGCTCAAAGATGGGACATCAAACTAAAGCAAATTCCATAAAAGTTGGGGCGCTTGAGTTAACCAAGCTGATGGAAGAGTATCTTTGGTTTGGCTAACCAATCTGCTATCTAATTCTCCGTTCTTACACGATGGGCCAAGGATATTTACTTGAAATGGATCTGTTGGGCTTGGGCCTCCAAAATGCGTGCTTCGACCTGCCACGGCATGTGGTCGGCTTCCGACAGAAAACTAATGATTACCAAGTTATCAGACTTGAAGTACAGTTCCGCTTCACTTCTTCTCTTTATTTATTTATTTTTGTATTTTCCCTCATTGCCAATTCATAGGATTGGAATTGGTTAAAATGATGGTGGTTTTGTCCAATCTGTAGTTCACTCGTTGTCCGACCACATTATAAAAGAGAAATAAAGTTGGGAACTTTGTTCTTCTTCAGGGCAATAAAATGGATGAACATGCTTTACTTTGTTACAATGCAACTCCTAAAATGTGCATGCTTTATTTTGTTACCTCAAGCACTTATTTGAAACGAGAATTAATTCGAATAATCTTTTGAAAAAAATGGTTTCACTTCAAGTTATTATCCATACTTTTGCTGACGATATAATTTGAAAAAACGAAAGTGCATTGTGCATGTGCTAAAACAATTAATTACCAAAATAGCTTGCACAATTTATGAAATACTGGATCACCCTTTAGATTGGAGCATTTCAATTCCCCTTTTCCGAGGTCCCACTTCACAATAACACACATGTGAGAACGTGATGTTATATAATAGAAAAATAAGGAAAATGGCAAATTAGTTAATTTTGAAATGCATATTCTTGATGGTGGACTCTTTTAACTAGACCATGCATGTTCTCATAACATAGGAGAAAAGGGGCGCGACCATAGCAGAGAGAGGTCGAATAGGTGGGCGGAGCAAGAGACAGAATGTATGTAATTTCTTGGATGGCCGTTCATAAAACTTGACGATCGAATATCGAGAACAAAAGCCGTCGCCATTGTTTATCATAGGAGAGCGTAGACATAAGGTTGAAGAAAAATAATTATGGTTGCGAAAAGTGCTTCAAATAACTTCAAATTTAGTGAAAATCATCTCATTTGTAGAATCCTTTGGATGGTTGGGCAATGCGAGTGGCCCAATGACTCAGGCCCACACGTACGATGGCCCAACCCGGCCCACTTCATTTCTCAGGCCCGATCCATCTCGACACCTGAAAAAGAGATTTAAATAAAATAATAAAATTATCCCCAAAGAAATCAAACATCTTCGTCGTCGTCGTCGTCATCTTCTTCAACCTTTCGTTTTAGAAATATTCGGACCGCGGGAGACGCCCTGGCAGACACCTCGCTTCGCTAGTAAGCTCCAACACCGGGGAGAAAATAGCCGCCGTGACCGTGAAAATCACCGGACTGCCACCGTGAGATGCTCTCCCTCACACCTTCTCATCCGGCAAGAGCTCTCTTCACCTCCTCTTCGCTTCTCCGACACCGCTGCGGCCTTGCGGTGTGGATCAAATATTGCACGTGTTAATGAAGCATCGACGCTTTTTTTTTTTTTTATCTTGCGCCGAGTGGAATGTCCATTGATACGTTGTCTTCTCTTTTCAGTAAAGAAGTGGGAAGAAGGTGCTGAATCCTCTAACGTGCAGTGCACCAGCAAGAGCAACCATTTCTAGGGTTTCTGATGAACTCGCATGATCTCCCTGAATTCATACGAAGCATCGTAAGTTCACCAGCTAGTTCCTTTCGATAACGCAACGGATTCAGCGCTGCTTAAAAGAACGAGAAAGGATTCTTTTTTAGGCTCGATCCTCAGCCTTCAAACAAGAAAAGTTCAGGTTATTTTATTTCCTTATTTTCTAATGACTTCTTACGAGCAATTCAACGACGCACGACTCGCACAAATTTTTTGGATCAAACACGAACCCTACTATAATCTCAAAAGCCACGTATGTATCTTGCTATTAGGTACAAACAATTTGATCGATGCTGTTTTGGATTACTTCAAGCCGTTGACATAGAACCGTTTTTGGAGGGAAAAGTGTCAAAAAAGTCCTAAACCTTTTGTCTTTGTGCTGATTTAGTCTTAAACCTTTTTTTGTTGCCTATTTAGTCTTAAACCTTGTGCCAATTTAGTCCCTTCCAGTCAATTTTAACTGGATTTTGCTAACTGGACACCGATCGGTTGACGTGGCGATCGGCGTTGATGTGAACAACTTTTAATAATAATTTAATAATTTTGAATTTTTTGAATTTTTTTCTCCTTTTTTTGAATTTTGAATTTTGAATTTTTCTTTTTTTCTTCCCTCTTCTTCCTCCAGCCGGTCGCCGGACCTCGCACCGGCGGGCGATAATTTGGCGAGGTCGAGCCCCGCCGGCTTCGGCGCGAGGCGGCTTCTCCCCACTTCGTTCCCGATCCCAATCTCGCCCTAGAAATTTCCTCCCTCCGCTCGTCGTTGTTGTCTCTAGGGTTTTACAAGAGCTTAGGGTGTCCTCGGTCGCGCGGCTCGGGGGCCCGATTTTTGCTTGGTTTCCCCCGTGGCGACGATTCGTCGAGCGAGGCTTGACCCTCGCCGCATCCGGCGAGGGCGAGCCCTGCGACCCGGCCTCGAGGGTGGCCTCGCGCCGAGTGGGCGAGGCTTGCCCTCGTCGGATTTGGCGAGGCTACCCTCGCGGCCACCGGTGAGGTGGCTAGTCGCTGAGGTTCGACGACTGGCTGGAGGAAGAAGAGGGAAGAAAAAAAAATTCAAAAAAATTAAAATATTATTAAAAATTGTCCACATCAATTTTAATCGAGCCATGTTAAGCCGCCGGCGTCCAGTCGGCAAAATCCGATCAAAATTGGCCAAAAAGGATTGAATTGGCACAACGTAAAAAATATTTATGACTAAATCGGCACTAAAAAAATGTTTAGGACTAAATCGGCACAAAAACAAAAGGTTTAAGACTTTTTTGGCACTTTTCCAATTTTCGGACAACCCGTCTACCCCGCTGAGATCAATAGGGTGACGGAAGAGGAAGACGAGCATGATCAGGATGATGCGTACAATGAGGAACTAATTTTGCAAGCAGGGCTAGATATTTCATTTGTCTTGCTTGCACTGATGCATTAAGGTGATATGGAAGTGTGAATTGCCTCCATAATTAGTCACCATGTCAAAATGCCCCACGGTTTGATTCGGCCGTAACATCCACGACGGTCGTTCGTGAAATTTTATGATCAGATCTTCAGAGCAAAAGCAGTCGCCGGTAGGGCTTGTGTGACGGTAAGAACCGTCTAACATCAACCACACCTTTTATGGAGGAAATAGGGAGATTGGCTCCAGTGATTTTTTCTTTTTCCTTTTTGACTTCCCATGGCTTCCTATTTTCTTGGCGAAATTTAGGATTAGATTGGAGAAATTGAAAAGGAAAATTATTAGCTAAAAGCTAACAGTACCAAATCACAAGTGGAAAAATTCTAGTAAGTGGAACATTTTGAATATGAAGAATGGAAAAGCAATTTAAGTACCGTAATACAGATAATCATAGGTGAAAATAATATTATCACTAATTTAAAAGAAATCATTAGTATCATTTATTAAATTTTAAAGATGAAAAATTATTTAAAATGTTAGCTGTACAACTAATAATGACATCACTCTGCAATGAAATGACTCTTCCTTCCTTGTGCTCAAATCAAATTGTAGTAAAAGGACTCTTCGATCATTCATAATCAAGAATCATTTATATTGATTATGCATATAAATAGATGAATTTTAAAAAATTTTAAGATAAGAATAACAATTAGTAGATGAAAAAATTACCTGATCAATACAAATCTAGTATATGAAGATAAGCAACACAAACTGCGTCCATCTAAATGAGATTAGGACAAAACAAATTAAACATTATCTGTCTAAATATATAATGACAAACCCCAATTAAAATTTAATAGTCAAAAAATATCTTTTACTTTCTTACGATCAATGAAGCAGATACTAATGAACTTTTCTCCATCGTAACGTGTTCATCGATTACAAAATACTAAAGAATCATAAGTTCAAAGTATATTAGATGGTCACATTCCAATTTATTTTATTGGAGTTACTAAGTTTTTTTTTTTTTTTTTTTTTTTTTTTTTTTTTTTTTTTTTTTTTTTTTTTTTTTTTTTCGGGGACAGCAGTCCCTAGCAATTTTCTTTGGTGGAGAATGACATTCACTTCTTTAAAGTTTCAATTTAAAATTTTTGAGTTTACTTAAAAACTTTTCTTTGATTTGAAAAATATCCACTTACGGGGATTTTTCTTGGGTACTGCTACCTAATCATTTTCCTTTTTTAAATTCTCTAATCTAATTCTAAATTAAGCCAAGATAATAGGATGTCGTGGGAAGTCAAAAAAGAAAGGAAAAGAAAGTGGTACCGCCGGTCTCCCTGTCTCATCAACCTCTGTAGAAAAAGCGTGGCTGATTTTGCAAAATGACGGTACCGTTAGCTAATCATTTTCCATTAAGGAAACATAATCGTGTTGCAATTCTAGAGACAACGAAGTCACTTGTAATAGGGTCCCTCTAGCATGACGGTACGTTTAACTAACGGTGGAGGGACCCAGCACAAAGTTTTCTTCCTCCAGTCGTGGAAACTTGCTGACCGTCTCGCAACCATGAAAAAATGTGTGGTGGAGGGTTCGCAGTGTGTTTCATAAGCTAACGATACAGTCAGCTAATCATTTCCCATTACAATTACTTTTTTGAAATTTCCAGGTATTTTCCTTTTTTCTTTTTCATTTCATTTCCTCTTTCTTTTACTCTTCATCATGAACTCGCAGCTTCTCCGAGCAAGCTAACACAGGTTACTCACCAGAATGTCGTAAGTCCCTGGCAACTCATCCTCCTTCAATTCTGCCCTTCCGTGCCAAGCCCGAGTTCAGCCTTGACGCTGCTCGCTGAGCTCCATGCGCGAGCAGCAGTTGCCCACTTGAAGAGACTAGACGTCCATGGCTTCAAGATCAGACTTTCTGAAGTAATCAAAGCAACAACATTGCACTGCACTAAGTAGAGACTCTTTCTCTAACTTGTCCGAGAGGGTGGCTCAATCCAGAAATGCTCTTAGACTAGCTCAAGTGGATTTTCAACATGACCAGACCAATGTCCTATTGGCGGAGTTAGAAAAAAGTTATCGTAGGACTTTCATTGAGTTGAGGAGTTAGGAGGTTTTTCTTCAGACAAAAATCCAGAATTCATTGGCTTGAGATGGGTGATCAAAACACTAAGTATTTTCATCACTCCGTGACTTCAAGGCAGCTGAGGAATATGATTATATTGGTTCTTGATAGGAATGGTGACCTTGTCTCCGAGCCGAGCCTTGTTCAGGATATGTTTGTCGCTCACTTTAAGGAGTTGTTTGCATTACGATCTCCTCCTATGGGATCGGCTTTCGGAGACCTTCAGCAAGCTATTCGACGTTCGCTCTCAGAAGATCATATTGCTTTTATTAGCTGTCCCTTTTCGGAGACGGAAATTAAGGACACTATATTTTCTCTAGTGAGTGGAAAGGCCCCAGGGTCGGATGTGTTTGGTGTCGAATTCTTCAAGAGTAACTGGGATCTTGTTGGGCCTTTGACGGTTGAAGCAATTAAAGATTTTTTTGTTATGGGGAGACTGTTAAGGGAGATTAATTCCACCATCCTGGTGTTGATCCCTAAGATTCCTAATGCTACCTCGGTAAATGATTACAGGCCCATTGCTTGCTGCAATACGATCTACAAATGTATTACCGAGGTATTGGCCAACCGCATCGCTTCAGTGCTTCAGGACACCATAAGCCCTTCTCCAAATGCGTTC
This sequence comes from Eucalyptus leucophloia subsp. euroa, assembly GCA_017140325.1. Lineage (NCBI taxonomy): Eukaryota > Viridiplantae > Streptophyta > Magnoliopsida > Myrtales > Myrtaceae > Eucalyptus > Eucalyptus leucophloia. The sequence goes on along the minus strand of CM029469.1, from coordinate 10,005,819 downwards.
GTTAAGGGTCGGCAGATTAGGGATAATATTCTCCTGGCCCAGGAGTTATTCGCCGGCTTTCACCTGCAGCCTTATCTCCCCAAATGTGTGGTGAAGGTAGACTTTCAGAAAGCATACGATACGGTGGATTGGGATTTCCTTGAATTGGTTCTTAAAGCCTTTCGGTTCCCAGACCACTTCATTCGTCTTATCATGATATGCGTTCGTACTCCTATGTTTTCTATCTCCTTGAATGGGGATCTCCATGGATTCTTCTCTAGTAGCCACGGCCTTCGACAGGTGACCCCATATCTCCCTATCTTTTCACCTTGGTCATGGAAGTTTTCTCAGGGATCCTTATTTTTCGTGCGGAGCAGCCGGGCTTTAAGTTCTTTTGGAGGTGCAAGGCCACTCGGTTATCTCATCTTTTCTTTGTAGATGATGTCTTCCTTTTTTGCCGTGCGGATATGGCCTCCATCCTGTTGCTGAACGATGGGTTGGATATCTTCTCGGAATGGAGTGGACTTAAGCCAAACAACAGCAAAAGTGAGATATTTCTTGCAGGGGGATTGGATGACTTGAGAAGTCAGATAAAGGATACCCTCGGTTTTGTGGAAGGAAAATTACCGGTACGTTATCTAGGAGCGCCTATTATATCCTCAAGACTCGGCAAGGCAGATTGTGTAGCTCTAGTTGATAGCATAATGACTTGGGTGCAATCTTGGACCCATCGATTTCTCTCATTTGCAGGGAGAGTTCAGCTCATAAGATCAGTGCTCCATGCAATCCAAGTCTATTGGGCTAGTGTATTCATTATCCTCGTAGCAGTTCTGGATCGTATCAAGCAGATTCTTAGACAGTTCTTATGGAAGGGGCCCAGCCTTGGCAGGGGAGGAGCTAAGGTTTTCTAGGAGGATGTTTGTCTCCCAAGGGAAGAAGGGGGTCTTGGGATTCGGAGCTTGCGAGAATACAATAAGGCGGCGATGCTCAAGCACATTTGGATCCTCTTCACGGATAAGGAGTCTCTTTGGTGCAAATGGATTCACTCTACCTTTCTAAGAAAGACGAACTTCTGGGTGGCTAAGACATCGAGCTGCTACTTGTGGGCTTGGAAGAGAATCCTCCACCTGAGATTCGAATTTCGCCTCAACTTCCACTGGAAGATTGGTGATGGCCAGGGGACATCCCTTTGGTTTGACCATTGGCATTAGAGAAGTCCGCTGGATCTTATTTGCTCAGAGCAGATTATCTCTGATTCGGGGTTGCCTTGGTATGCAGTTGTTGCAGACCTTTTTTCCTCAGCGGGTTAGGAGTTCAGGTCATTGATGGATTCCTAGAACCAGCCCCTTCCGGTTCTCACAGGGGTTTCGGATAGATTTGTTTGGAGGGATAATCCTTTCGGTGTCTTCTTGGTCGCCTTAGCTTGGCATATACTCAGAAGAAGGAAAGACAAGGTTGGATGGTCATCCTTTATTTGGAATAAGGCCATCACTCCGAGATACCAATTCAACCTCTGGTTGATCACTAAGAATCGGCTTCCTACCCAAGCTTTTCTTATGTCTTATGGGAGAATTTGGAGTGAAGTATGTGCCTTTTGCAAGTTGACATCGGATTCTATTGACCACCTCTTCTTTGATTGCTGCATCACGGCTAGTATGGCGTACTTTTGGGCGGCCAGGTGCAACCTTCCATGGAGAAATGGGACTAGGACAGAAAATGTTTAGTGGGCGATGAGATTCCTCTTAGGTAAGGATTTCTATCACGCCATTGGTCGTTTCTCTTTTGGAGCTTTGTGCCATCTCATTTGGAAGTATAGAAACAACATCCTCTTTAGAGAGCATCCGATTGTGGTTGCGGCTATCAAGAAGCATCTTATTAAAGTTATGATGGATAAAGCCTTAACCTTCAAAAGCATGGAAGATTGCCCGAGAAATAGGAGGTTACAAAGAAACTGGGGCTTTAACTCGTCTATCTTCAGCTCTCCTATGTCGACCGCCTAGGTTGCCTTACTCCACCTTTGCGGGCTGTTTCTTCTTGGCCCTGCGTGGCCTTTTGGTTAGTCTGTCTTTTTAGTTTGTTGCCTCGGCCCTGCGTGGCTTTTTTCTTAGGCCTCCTTTTCGACCCTTGCTTGTCTTGACCGCTTTGCGGTGTTTTGTGTCCGGCGCCCTTTCACTCGAGAAGACGTTTGTGTCTTGTTGAGTGCAAGTTTTGTGGTGCCGGATCTTGTATATGTGGTGGTTAAAGCTCAATATATTATTACCCTTTACCAAAAAAAAAAAAAAAAAAATTGCACCGCACTACCTCTTCAACGGAGCTCCAAAGTCGGAATAGGCCTGGCACGACGCTGCCTCGAGACTCTCCGAGATCCCGATCCTCTTCCTCCCCGGACCATCGCGTGCACCTCAAGCGTTGAAACCTTAATCCCTCCTCCCCATTGCTCACCTCACTCTTTCCACATCCCTTCACCGCATAAAGTCATTTTTCTTGATCTTTGGATAAGAAAAAGGTCCCTATGCAGAAATCATATCGGAGTCTATTACAGGGTTCCAAGGTCGACTCAGGAACTAGCCTAATACGTTTCTTGATTTCATTTCATCACCGGATGCTACGACCTCTTGAATGGGAAAAATCCTATCCTCATACGATCACTTCATTCATCACAGGATTCAGTATCGGGATAATGGTGTAGACGTGGTGGGCTGGTTCATCATCTACGGCCCAAAAGCTTGGCCGAACTGGAAAAAACCCAGAATTCATTGTTCAACAGCAAATGTGAGCGAAGGATGGCCATCTTTATGCCCTAGCCAAAGAAGAGGACCCTATGAATCCGAAATTACTCTAATTTGAGGCAGTTTAAAGAGGAGAAAAAACAGATGTGGAGGCCCTTTTGTGGGCCAAACAAATGTTTTAAAGTACTTAAAAAGTATTTTGCGAAAAAGTCCGTTGAAGTCTGCAAAAATCAGTGACCGCGATTCTAGCACAGAGGGATGAAGTACTTATTTTAATCTCCAATCACTTCAAAAAAATAAAAAGAACAAGAAACAACAGCCCATGCAATTTCCAGGTTAAAAACGAAAAACAACAGGATCCTCCATACAAAATAATAATAATAACCAATGTTGATCCACGAACTAAACAAACCACAAATCGTCCATAAAAGCAAAAAACAACAACAACACCACCACCACCACCACCACCACCACCGCACCACCAACAACAACAATATCACAGACGATCCAAGTTGATCCACAAACTAAATGACCACAATCTACTTCCAAACTTGGTCCAGAAATTCATGAAACAGAATAATTATCACTCATGATTAGCCATATATTCCACTGCAGCTGGGGGGTGCTTTAGTGTTCACGAGGCAGAAACAAAGGTCCCCATTCGCCCTAAACGACCAAAGCTGGATGAGGTAATCCTTTCTGAGTCTGTTCTGCTCAATTGATGCGACAGCGGTCCACTCCTTGGTCAGTACATAAGAAAAATGATCCCTGTCGTTATTCCATTTCTTGAGTTGCAACCCATGGCGTACTTGTAGACAAGGCTCGATTAGGGAAACTGTAATGCCCTCCTTGCTGTCTAGGGTTCGGATCTCTTCGTTGGTTAAGAATTCTGCTTGTATCTGCCTCAGGGGTATGGAGAGCCTACCTTGGCGTGGGTTCACGTCGGAGGCACGCAGTCTCTTCTCCAGCATGAGCTTCACATCCTGGCCACGCATCTCCAGTACTTTGTCCCAGAAGTTCCTGGGCAATTCCCCCGGGAGACTTAGCTCTCCCTCGAGGACTGACACAGCAGTGCCCGCCAAGAGATGGAGATATGAGAAATCGACTTCCATCTTTCTCTCTTCCATGAGACTGCGACAGCTTGGATTGCATCATGAGGTTTTGTCAAACTTCACAAAATATTACTGACGTATAACAAAACCTCAAAATAGAAGTGCTTTTACGATAATAATTGTTAAATGAGATGCTAAAACAACGAGTTAAACACTCGTAGCTTCGTCAACTTCACAGTGAGGATTTGCTTAGCGTAAGAATCTGACTTCACATCAGTTGTGCCATGAACCAAAGAGAAGCTGAACCCATGTAAAGGGCACTTCGCAGAAATTTGAAATCGAGTGGGTTAAAGAAAGCTTCTGTTTTCTTTTTTCGGATCATTTTTTTCCTTAAGCCAAAAACACTCCTAACCAAAAAGCAACAAGAAGCCATACTCATATAAATAGCAGTTGACGAGTGATAAACTTATCAGAGAATGAAAGGGTTAACTGGATTTTCAGATATCAATGCCAACAAGTTTGTGCACTTCAATTGAATATGTCCAACCTTCAAAAGCGTACCGTCGATGAAGGCACAACCAACGGCAGATGGTGGAGAGTAGCGCCGCCACTTAAGGGAGGAGGAAGGAGGAGGAAGAGTAACATTAAACCGAACTGGAATAGCAGCACACTGGGTGGCATTTATAGGCTGCAGCACCGCCATTGGGTAAGGTTCAATATTCGGTAGGTGCTTTTAAATTCGCCTATCTTCATGCTTGAATTTTTTTTGGTCGGTTGATGCGTGAATCACTAACCCCATTTTTTACCTTTCTTGTTTCCGAAGGCACTGTATAATTAATACTGTTAGGTACCTAATGTAGAAACAAAAGTAAGAAAACTTGGGAGGATAAAAGAATAACTGATTCATGCAAATTGGAGAAATTTTTGCGCTTGCGTGAACTAGCAACATTTTCGAGATGGGTTAGTGGGACTCGTTACTCTCGTTCTTAGTTGGATGTTCAGTTTGAATTGTCACATTGCGAACTTATCGACAGTCACATTGATTTGCTTTGTAAAAACTTAAAACATCACGGATTTGTTAAACAGACAGTCAGCATTGCTTCCAAAGCCGAAATTGGAGGGAAGTGTGATGTCGGTAGTCAAATTGACGTGCGCACCTCCAAATTCTACAAATTCCACGGTTTGACGGTGGCCAACCAATTGCCCCTGGACCCACTCAGAGACCCAAAATGGGTGTTGAGTGCTGAGTGCGTTTGCTTTTCGATAATCCTAGGTAGACAATATGGGTACTAATTAATTTTCCGGAATCTTTTCCTCTCTTTTTGGCGTTAAGTGTGTCGTGTCAATCATCACGACCATAAGGGAGATCCGATTGCACGTGCAATTGCATACGACCTCCTTGCTGATACTTTTTGCCCAACAAAGATTCCTTTTTTACTTGAGATAAAGTCATGATATTGAATTGCTTTTCTAAATATGATCAAAACACCAAAATAACTTTTTTTTTTTTATCACACACCACTAAACAACGGAAAATTTTTCATTTTCCTTAAAAAAATAAGTTCCCAAAAAGCATTTTCTTTTTTATGAAATTTTCTTCCAAACAAACACATCCTAAGATACATATATTAAGTTATGAATTTACTTGCATCAGTTTCCATGGCTAATTCGGAAATTGAGATGAGAACAACTTGTGAGCCATCTAAGACCTACATATTATGAACACAGCTTTAAACCACAAGTATTTTCGTAGTGTCTGACAGCGATGAGCAATGATGCTTCATACTTATCTGTTGAATGAAGTAGCCGATCTGATTATTTAATAATCACAGATGTAATCTTTGATCTTGCTCCTTAATCCCCTAACAATCCCTCACAAAGGATGAGTACAAAGTCACGATCACTCAGATGTACGATGTTAAAAGACAAAAAAAAACAATGTATACATAACGTCATAAACTACAAAACTAGTACTGCTCCCAAAACCAGTGAAGTGCAGAAGAGAATCTAATCTCTGAGAACTAAGCAAATGATTAAGTAAAGCCATAACAGTGGATATTCAGATTACCAGGACTTGAATTCAGGAAGGCCGCCAATAAAAGGCTTAAAATCAATCTTATCCTTTTGCCGCAACGAAGCCCCGTCTGGGACTTTCAACCATGAATCAACCATAGGCGAAAGGAACCAAATCAACAAGTTCAAGATTTGGATTCCAAGTCCATATGAGACAGCGTAAAACCCTCGAACATAGTAGACCCTCAACCCCTCAATCGACGTGGCAGCAAGAGCTCCCAGCCGCGACTACAGGCCCGCGGGGGGAGGGAGTCTATCGATCTGGATAGTAATGAAATGCCCAGAACAAATTCGCAACCAAATTCATAGCGATTCATGTGGATGGTTTAATTCTTGGAAGCCTCTGCTGTTGATGGATGAATTTGGCTAATATTCAATTATGGATAATAATGCAAATAATCTATGGACTTTGTTTAAACATATAATGTGATCCTTAAATTTTTAATTTGTTCAATATAGCTCTTAAACTTTTAATTTGTTCAATATAGTCCATAAACTTCTGGTTCATGTTCAAGTTATTTCCTAAATTATATAAAAAAGTTCAATGTCATCATTTTATTAATTAAAATTTAAAGATAATATTAAATTTTTTTCATATAATTTGAGGAGTACATTCAATTGACATTGGTATCTTGATAAGGGGTTGTCTGCGATTAATTTTATAATCTATACCCAGGTTTTGGGAAGTTATGTGATGGAGGTCCAGGAATCTTTTAATCTCGGTCATCATTTCGCGCTTAGAAAACGTGTTGCGTCGATGCCCCTACGATCGCTATCCAGTTGAGTCAAGCTACAGCGAGGCACATGTCTCGGCCCCCAAAAAAGGCATTCCGTCGGTGGGACCTTCATATAGATGAAATCAAGTCTAAAGGAACGAAGGTGCAGTTTGTCCTAAAGCAGTCCCAATCAATTAGCAGTGGTTGGGTTAGTGATTATTTTGGTCGTTTTATCAACTCTCAGAACATTGCACAGATCTACGATGCTCGTCCATATGTAATTTAGATGATAGTTTACACATTAATTGACGATCTCACGAGTATCGCCCTATCTACTTTTGATTAGGGTCCATCAATTGGACAATTTACGTAACCATTTGCCATAAGAAATTGAAAGACAATATGTATATGACCTTATCTTTCTGATGAATCCTTGGGTTTTAATCAATAGTCTCGTTTTTTATTATTTCTTTTTCCTTTGCTAACGAGTGCCAAAGTTCAAGAATTGTTTGCACCTAACTAAGTTGATGAATCACTTTTTTTATCTCAAGAATTTTTGTTATTAGATTAACTTAGTTTGAAGAGACGCGTTTAACAATTTTACTACATCCCTAGTACATATGATTTATATGTTATTATCTGTTTCTTATGGTGGAGTTTGACTCTAGAACAATCACCCACTAACGTGATGGATCGGAAATGTCAATGAACGATAAACAGTAATAATTGCAATCCTTTTCACGGTTGAAATTTCCTCAGATCAACCGCTTGTAGCTTAAGCTAGAAGGAAAGCCATTAAACAAATGCAAGTTTAGTACCTACTTTTTGGGGAAAGGGAGATGCTCGACAATTTGCTGTCGCTAACGGATTAGGGCGCCTTCCCATCCCATCGAGTTATAATCAAACCATATTCACAGTCAAGTACATGTAGCTAACGTGTTGTCTGATGAATAGTGATAAATGGTAAGCAATGAGACTTTACAATTATCTGCTGAATGCAATAGCCAATCTGATTACCTAAGTGTCACAGATATAAGTTTTGATCTTGCTCCTTAGTCCCCAGAACAATCTCTTACAAAAGATGAATACGAAATCACGGTCGCTCATATGTTCGATGATGATGAAAGACAAGAAGACAATCTGTACACAAAGTCATAAGCTACAAAACTAGTATCACTCCCGGCAGCAGTGAAGTGCAGAAAAGAATTTAATCTCTCGAGAACTAAGCAAATGATTTTGGAAGCCATAACAGCGGAATTTCAGACTACTGGGACTTGAATTCAGGAAGGTGGCGAATGAAAGGCTTAAAATCGACCTGGTCCTTTCATCACAACAAAGCCCTGTCCTTGACTTTGAACCTCAGATCAACTTTTAGCGAAAGCAACCCAATCAACGAGTTCAAGAATTAGATTCCGAATCCATACAAGACAGTTTAAAACGCTTCACTATAGTAGACCCTCAACACATAAATCGATGCAAAGTACACTTGATTAGAGGTCTACTTTAGATAATAATGTTTTATATGTGGGTAATAGACTAACATAAAAAAAAAAAAATTTCAATTTAAAATTTTGTCTTCGTTAGATGCTAAGAGTATGTTTGGTAACGATTATGTTTTCGAGAACAATTCTTGATTATAAATGACTTTGTCTGATTCTATTTTTGAGAATAATTTCTAAGTAAAAAAACACGCTTGGTGACTATCTAAAATTTCTATTACATTTGGTAGGATTCTTAATTTTTTTTTGTTTCTTTTAATTTTTAATACTTTTATCATATTTTTCTTTTTCTCTTCTTTTTCCTCCTTCTTTGTAGCTTGGTTGCCAGCAACAATGGTGATTGGCAACCAACTAGGGGAGGTTTGGCGAGCTTAGGCGAAGGCTAGAGGAGCCTCGTCGAGGCCATTGCAAGACTCAACCTCAACTAGATGGCACAATTTTGACCTTGCCTTGGCTTGGTGAGGCTGAGCCTCGCCGTGGTTGTGCAAGGCTCAGCCTCACCTTAGCAGGGCAATGTCAATCTTGCCTAGATTTGACGAGGCTGAGGTCACCTAGTGGTGAAGTTGACCTCGCCTATCCATGGCGAGGCTCGAGCCAGTAACACTCCGACAAGGTCATCGGCCCTTGTCTTGTTGGTCACTAGCCATGGCTAGGTTGGCGACCGGCCAAAAGGAAGAAGAAGAAAGGAAAGAGAAGAAGAGAAAAGAAAAGAAAAGAAAAGAAAAGAAAAGAAAATTAAAATTGATTTTAGAAATTGTTTTCGGGGATAAGAAGTAACTTTTTTTCTTTTTGATTCTGTTTCAAATCTATTCCCGAGAACAAAAAAAATTAAATTTTGTTCCCCAGAACAAAATATTTTTCAAATGGATGTTTGTTCTTTTTAACTTTCGGGAACACAAGAACATAATCGGTTGTTCCCAAGAATGTTACCAAATAGGCCCTAAAAGAGCCCTCAGACGCCCTATGATGTTAAAAGATTGCTAACTAGTCTTTCTAGTGAGAAGAAATATAATTATATCTTTCATAGAAAAGGTAATTGATCCAATAAAGTGACCAAAACTCACCACAAATCAAATTTTTTTGAATACTTTAATGTCATGATCTCAATAAAACCTTTGAATGTGCACGGCCGAGGCCCTCTGCCACGATCAATCTCGCTTGACCAAGATCCATCCATGATCGATTTGCATGATGCATGGATTGATCCATAATCGATCAGCATGGTGCATGGATTGATTCATATGGTCAAGACCCTCGAGCACGATCGATCCTGCTTGATCGAGATGGATCCGCAATTGATTCGAACAGTACATGGATTGATCCATGATTGATTAGCACTATGCAGAGATCAATCCCCGCTCGATCAAGATCAATCCGCACGGTGCATGGATCAATCCATGATGGATTCACACAGTGCATGGGATCAATCCACATGGCTTAGGCCCTTGACCACAATCGATTCCACTCAACTAGGATCAATCCATTTTGAAAGTTTTTAATGGCCTTTAGCTTAATACAAGGTTGTAGGTGCTTTGAAGTTTTAGTATTTCCAAAATGCTAATGCATTTTTTTTTATCCCTTCCACTTTGTCATCACTAAAATTTCAAAATTGTGGAAATGCCCTCATCACTTAACATCATTGACAAGGCCTAATTAGCTGTCGGTGAGGCTAGACTAATCGTTGGCAAGCAGGATTTGGCGTCGGTGAGGCCAAACCTAGCAGTTGGTGACCTTAGGCAAGGCCTAGTCGTATGATCTTAGTTGGTGAAAATTGATCGAAATGATTATATTACAATTTTCAAAAAACATTATGACTAAATTGGCAACATTAAAATTTTTTTCATTAAATTAACATCCATACAATATGTTTATGATTGATTAGATAATTATTTTGCAATTTGAGCATATTTTTGCTTATGATCTTATAATAGTAAAAGTTGAACCTCAATTACAATTGTATTGGTCGATATTCCTGTTATTTTAATTTCCTAACTTACAATTTGAAATTAATTTTAATTAAGAAAAGAATGAAATATGAAAATTTGAAAATTGTATCTATCTCAAAATTTAGGAACAAGATTAGGTTACTATAAGTACAAGAAATCTATAAATAAATTAATATTTTATTAAATATTCTTACAAAAAAATTATTCTTAAAATAAAATGGATTTGAAATTTTATGTAATGAGGTTATATTTTTACTATTATAGAGATCGTATGCTAAAATGTACTTAATGGAAATCTAGTAATAGTTATAAAAACTAAAAAGGTAAAAAGTTAATAAAAATAAAGCATACATTTTTTTGGCCGATTTAGGAAATGGATGCAATGAAAAGAAATTCTAACTATGGACAATAATGTAATTATGAAAACTTGTAAATAGTATCGAATGACGGATTTGACTTTGTCATTAAAAGTTAATGAGCTATAGAACAATTTCAAAGTTTAAGGATTTGATTAAATATTTAGAAAGAATATTAGGGCTATATTGAAAAAAATTAAAAGTCTAAATATAATACTGTACATTGAATTAAATTTTAGAAATTATTTGTGTCATATTTTCACAAAGAATCTTAGCGTGGTTACCTTGCACGTACGCAATCAAGTTCATGCAAGTGGGCCAACGACTGATTAGGCTTCACGAGCGTGGTGGCCCACGATACGGCCCACATTATTTCTCAGGCCCGATCCATCTCACCACCTCCGAACGATAATCAAAATAAAAATATCCCCAAAAACAATCAAGTATCTTCTTCCTCGTCGTTTGATTCATCCTGTGGTTTTTCTCTTTCTCTGTAATATCCGAACAATGAAGCACGCTCCCTCGCCCACCTCGCTTCACTGAAGCTCCCGGCACCCCAGGGAAGAAAATGGCCTTCGCGACTGCCAAAATCACGGAACTGCCGCTGCGCAACGCCCTCCCCCGCGTCTCCTCCGGCTCCGGCCAGAGCTCCGTCCACCTCCTCTTAACCTCTCCGGCGCCGCGGCGGCGGCGACCTAGCGCGCTCGAACGGCGCTGCTTCTGCCAGTCCCTCCGCACGACCAATCCTCGAGACGCCAGCTCCTCCCACGGAAGGAGCGGCGGCAAGCCGCACTCCGCCCCGTGGCTCAACAAGTGGCCGCCGCCGCGGCCCCCGCCTCCTCCGAGCCGCGAGATCGATGAGGAGTCGCCCGGCGAGGTCGCTGGCTCCAATTCCCACGGCGAGGCTGAGCGTAGGTACTCTGGTAACGACAGAGGCCAGAATGCGATCGAGGGGATCGTGCTCACGTTGCGGAATTTGGGATTGGGGTCAGAGGATGAAGAGGCAGGCGATGAGGAGGGCGGGGAGGGCGAATTCGGAGCCCCGCGGCCGACGGGAGAGGAGAGGCTAGGTGACCTGTTGCGTAGGGAGTGGACTAAGCCGGATAGCTTCCTCGAGGAGGATGAGCGCGAGGAGGACGATGCGGGGTTGTTGCCGTGGGAGAAGGAAGGCAAGGGAGAGGTCAAGGTCGAGGAGAAGGCCATCGGGGGGATGAAGAGATCGGTGAAGGCGCCGACGTTGGCGGAACTCACGATCGAGGACGAGGAGCTTTGGATGTTGAGGAGGATGGGGATGTATCTTAGGGAGAGGATTAGTGTCGCGAAAGCAGGGATCACGCAGGCAGTTTTGGAGAAGATACATGATAAGTGGAGGGAGGAGGAGCTTTTGAGGCTTAAGTTTCATGAGGTGCTCGCGCACGACATAACAATGTTGTGATGAATATGATGTGTGGTGGGGCACACGAGTGCTTCCGGTTGATGCGGATCTACTTCCTCAAAAGAAACTGACAAGCTGTATCACAACATGTTAAATATTACTTGATTCTCCATATCTCTCAGTATTATACAGGTATTTTTATTGATTACGCATATCCCTAATTGTTTATAATTTGACCTACTTTTCTTTTTGGTCTCGCGGTTGTATTGGTTGTCTGTTTAGGAGGTGAGAGCTTGAAGCACCCTAGCTTCAATTGGGGCTTCTACAAATTGTTCTCGAAGCAGAATTTTTTGTATAGTATTGCCCTCACTTTAGCCATCGGAATAACCACATAGGCGAAGACTTGGTTGGTCGTCAAGCTCGAGCCCTCATTTGAGATTAAGTTGCCACTTTAAGTGCTTATTTAAAACATCATACACTCTGAGCGCTCTTTTGCACTTTAAGCACTTTATTCATGCTTTCGCTGACAATATAATTTGAATAAGTGAAAATGCGTTGTGCGTATGCTAAAATAATTCGAGTTCATTTGGTAAGGCTTCTTGTGACATCCTGATTTTCGAGTTTGATTTTGATGAGATGAAATGGGCTTTTCATCAACGTGTCCATAGCCTTTTTCTCTGAATTAGCCACTCACAAGTTAACTAGCCTATTGGGTGAAGCCGTTAATGAATCTAAATGCAATAGACATGAGAATTCGACTAGGAATCGACTACTCGACCGTGCTAATCTGCAAAGGTCATTATGGCATCGACAAAATTGATTAGAGACCGAAGATAGGTCGATTCAATAGAGGTGTGTGATTAGTGCGTGGGTAATTTTACATAATTGCAAAATTTCTGTTGAACGGCACTAGACCGATTTTTTGTCATTTTCATATCTTGTGTTCGTATTTGAAACATCGAGATTTTCACAACAACCGAGAGTCGCCAATGTGTCGAAGATATACATTGTGGCTCGAAAATAATCGATTATGGGTCAATTGCATTAAAAATTCCTAAAAGCTACCTGGTAGATTGGGACGCGCTAAAATCACGTCAGATTGAAATTAACCGCGAAATTGAGCTCAATTTCAGAAGTTGAAAGTTCTATCGTGTTACGATTCATTTTAGGAACTTCGACTCATCTTCTGAAGATTTTTCGGAGATTCCAAGATTTTTACGAAAAATCAATTTGGAAAATGAACGGAAATTCGGTTTAGCTCATTTGAAGGAGATTTCAACTTCTAATCCGAGCTACCGGGTGATGGGAATTTGTGGACGTGTGTGGAACTTTTTCTTCTTCAAAATAGGACTTCGAATTGGAGAAATTAAGGAAGAAAGTGAAGCTAAACTTAGTGAAATTCGGACCTATGGTTTTTTTTTGGGTCGAAAGATAGTACTTCCATTACTAATCCACTAAAGGGGTATCATTTGTTGGAGAGTCTAAACATAAAATTAAACATAAGGAGCGAGGAGGATTAGCAATCCAGTTGCGAGGAAGTAAATTAACTCGATGGGCTTTGGCAACCCAATCCGCAGGTTTGTTTGTGTCTCGGGCCTCGTAGATGATTGATACTCCAGTAACTCGGGCCAAGATTTCCTTGCAATTTGCTACTATGGGTTGAGCCGGCCAAGGTGGTTCCTTCAAGCCTAATAGGCTGTTCACAAGTGATAAGTTATTAGAAGAAAGGAGCACGTGCAGATTAGTCTCTTTTAGTTCCAAATCTTCTCTCATTCGTGCAAGTCTTCAGTCGAGAACCCACTGTGCTGCCTCTCTCTAAGCTAGGGCCTCAGCAACCCACGCGGATGGAGCTGCAATCGACTTCGCGAAGCCATGGAGGAGGACGCTGACTTCGTTCCTGCAGATTCCAACAATCGATCCCGTCATGGATGATTCACACTATGAGCAGTCAATGTTCATTTTCAGCTCATTTGCTTTGGGTCGGTTCCATTTCGTCTCTGTATGTGGGTGTTCGACTGATTCTCGTTCTCTTTTGTTCCCCTATAGGTGCCATTTCATGAATAGGGCTGCTGTGAGGTGCGCTTCTTCTTCAGTTGCAAGTGGGTCGAGCTTTCGCCCTTGAAAAACTAGAGTGTTCCTACATTTCTAGATTTGCCATAGAGCTGCAACAAAGAGGGCGTGAGGTTAGATTTTTGAAAACCCACTTATCTATTTGGGTAATCCTCTTTAGAGATGTGTCGGCATGAAAGTGAGGGCTTTGTCACGCCCCGATCCTCAGGCACGCGCACATCCCTTACTTTTGGTCGATTTTAAAACACGATATCCCAGGACTATGTATCGCCGACCCTTTCATTTATATAAGTACATGTAGAAGCAGTTATAAATCCCTAGACAATAAAACAATGGAATAGAAAAGTAGGCCATATATTTTTCATACTGAAAATTCACAACCACACCTTTTTACACGCATCTCATAGTATTCTACAATACTATATATACGTAAGTTTGATCTACATCTATTCACATGTAGACAATGTCTGACAAGACAGGACGGGATCTCAGTTCTCATCCGGGTCGTACTCGGGGTCATTCTCGGGTTCCACCACGTACCCCTCTTCAGGTTCTTTCTCCTTAGGTTCCTCATCAGGATTCTCCTCGTTAGATTCCTCCTCCTTAGGCTCCTCATTCGGGTCTTGAAATGGTTATTCAATAACCACTGAGACAACGTCTTAGCAAGTTCTATTCCTTAAGATTCGATTAGTAAACCAATACACTATCCAGGTTACCTATACACAACACGAGTTAGAGGACTTACCTTGGCCTCAGATTCCACATATATATTAGCACAGATCAAATAGGCATCCAAGCAATCACATCACTGATTGAAGCATCGATCAAATCGACCTAGTCGATTACACACCAACAAGACCACTCACGGTCATTTTCATTCAATCAATTAATTCACAACATCATATCAAAATATTGATCAAATCGACCTAGTCGATTTCATGCCAGTCGGACTAACTCTAGATCATTCCCAAACATCTATCATATGTACTCTCTCGGGCATCTTTTCGCCAACTGCCATACCATCACTAATCACGTACATTCTTTAAGGCGCCGTTTTCGCCAGTGATATCCCAATCATCGAATCACGTATCATTTTTGTGGCGCCATTTTTGCCAATAACATATTGATCACTGACACCGTGCGTTCTTTAAGGCGCCGTTTTCACCAGTGATATCCTCGATCACTGAACCACGTGTTCTTTCTAGGGCGCTGTTTTCGCCAAGGTGACATCGTGGTTCTTTAAGGTGTCGTTTTCACCAGTAACATTTCCTTAATCACCGAACCACGTTTTGTCTATAAGTCATTCACGTGCGTTCTTTAAGGCACCGTTTTCGCCAGTGATACTTCCAATCACCAAACCACGTATGTCCAAAAATATCGTACTTGATTGGTCTCAGCCAATAATTTTCTCAGTTAGCTCTCACCATTCTCCCTCTATATAGCCCATCTGCGTATAACTGGCGCTATATACTCATACTCAACCATCTACCAATCAATCATTCAATTCCACTCAATTTCAATTAATTAAAGAATAATTCCTCAAATTGCACAATCAATTCAATTCAGCACAATGTGGAGCTCAAATAAATAAATAGACTGCACCATGACAATCAGCACGAAATTCCGGTTACCGACCATCCCGGCTGAATTTCCGGAAAATAAATAATTAAATAATTAATTTTAAAAATTAAATAAATAAACACAATAATTCCAATTTAGCACAATATGAAGCTCAATTAAATAAATAGACTGCGCCACGATCATCAGCATAAAATCCCGGTCACTGGCCATCTCAGTTGAATTTCCGGAAAATAAATAATTAAATAATTAATTTCAAAAATTAATATTTAATTCCTAAAAATTCCATTTAGGCCCAAATTGCCTAATTAACACTTGATAAGGGTCGGGAAAAATTCTGTGAAGCATCCAATAAATACTATAGGCAATTCTCTATCTAAGTACACTAACCAAACAACTAATATACAATGCAATTAACTAATAATTGCTAATCAATTCTAATCTAACTATCTAATTACACTTAACTAACACTAATCAACCTTTAAGTATAATTAGCAAACTAAGAAGGCATTAGTGATTAAAACTCACTTGATAAAGCGAAGATCAAAAATCGCGACGGCGGCCGAACTTGGGCCGACTAACTTCGCGGGCTAAGCTACTGAAACTTCTTGGGCTTTAAGATGGGTTGAACTGAGCAAATAACAACTTGCTGGGCTGAGAAAAGTTGCTGGCTTGTCTTCAGATGGGCCGAATGTGCAGGCTTCATTAGGCTTCACTAGCTTCTTGGGTTGAAGGAGATGGGCTGCTCTTTCTCTTGGGCTTGAGCTAACTTGTGGTTGGGCTTGACTCGAAATTCATTAGGCTTCTAGTTTGAAAATGGCTAAGCACTTTGCTGGATTTGCTGGGCCGTGATGCTACTAGAATTGTTGGCCCAAACTGTGGGCTGCTCCTTGGCTTATTGACACGAGCAAGAGAGACAGTAAGTCCATGAGCTGAAGAAGAGCTGCTGGAGAAGAAGACGCTTGGAGATGGGTGCACAAATGGCTGCTGCACAGGTGGCTTCACGGTCAACAACACCAGCAATCGGCTTTGGTGGAAGGAGACCAGCTTGGGTCTTCATTGGTGACAAATGACCGAGCATGCGATGGGAGGAGAGAGATCACGGGGCTGTGGTATTCAGTGGAGCTGTAGTTGACCAAGGACGTGACAGCTCGTGGATGCTGCTTTGTGGCTTGACTCGGCTGACTCGGTGGCTGACAAACTCGGTGGAGAAGGGGCACAAACGGTTGTTGGGTTGATGGGTAGTAGACGCATGGCAGCTGGAGGCGTTTGACTTCGGCAGCCGTGAAGAAAAGAAGTGGATGTGGCTATGGAGAGGAGAGCAGCTTTTGGCATCGATGAAGCTGTTAGGTGCTTGACTGAAATTTCGGTGGTCGCTGGCGGCGGAAAGACACGTGGCACAGAGTCCATGAAGAGCTGAAGTTGACCAGATGTGCTGGCGCGACTCCTTCGATGCTGGCTTAGTGCAGGGGAACGTAATGGTGCACGAAGCAGAGTTAAGGAGGGGTAGTCTTCAGTGAACTGTTCGGTTTCTCTTCAGCTGTGGCATCGCAAAAAATGGGGAGGATCGAGGAGAAACAATTCAGGGTAACTAGAGAGAGAGGATGAGGGAGAGGTAGATAGATAGAGATGAAAGGTGAGGGGGCTCCACTTGGCTTGATATTCCATAACAAATATCTCTTGCTCTTATCCCTCTACATAGCTGTTATCCACCGGCCCATTTTCATCCCAAATTGCCCCTTTTAGAGAGTTGAGTTGGTCCAAAAGCCATCACTTGAGGGGGCATACGAATTCCTTAGCAAATAGACTGCAATTACTCTTCAATTTCTTCTTGATCCACTCTCATTTGGCCTCTAGAATTTCAATTTATACTTTAATGCCTCAATTGTTATTTTTCTTCATCCATGCATCCAACATGCATCTCAATTTCGCCAACAAAAGAAGTCTTTAGCATTTTCTGCTCAAAACAACATGGCGACGACTTTTTCCCAAAAAGTCTTAGTTGTCAGAAAAATCTTCTGAGACTGAGTCGACATTCCTAAAATTTATTATGACATGACAAAATCTTCAATTTCTTAAATCAGATTTAGATTGGCGGTTAATTTCACTCGGACGCATTTTTAGCGTAACCTAATCTACCGGGTAGTTTTCAGAACTTTTTAGGATAAATGACTCGTGGTCGATTTTTTTTTAGCCATGATGAACCCACTCGATACATTGGCGATTCTCGATTGTCATGAAAATCTCTAGAATTTAAATACGGACACAGGGTACTAAAACGATAGTAAGATCAAGTTAGTGCCGGTCGATGAGAATTTTTCAATTTAGTAGAGTCACCCACGATCGGCCATTCATCTCAGTCAAACCGAGCTATCTCTGATCTTAATTCAATTTTTAACTGTGCCATAATAATCTCTAAAGATGAGCACGGTCGATAAGTCGATTCATGATTGAATTCTTAGTCTATCTGCCTTAAAGTCCTTAATAGCCTACCCAGCTAGTCTAGTTATCTCGTAAGTGGCCAACTCAGAGAAAAACACTGTAATCGCGTTGATGAAATACCCAATTTAACCAATCGAAATTAGAGTCTGAAAATCAGGATGTCACAGGCTTAACCATAGGTTTTTTGTCCAATCGCAGAGGATGAAGAGGTGTTCTGCTGATTCCGGGGCTTGTCCACATATCTAATAGGTAGGATCATCAAGTATTCTCCTTTTATGCAAGTTGTCCTTTGAGGGGATCAAATTGCTGCAAATACTCCATAAGAAGTGTCGGATTTTTGGGAAGGTTCTACTGTTCTAGATCTTATTCCAAAGTGACTTAGGAGTTTGGTAGGATGAGGGCGGGGTGTTTGTGGCAGGAGAATCAGCTTTGTTGTGTAGTTGGTTGTAGTCGCTTTTCACAGTATATGAGCCTGATTTGTTTGCTGTTCACACTAGTCTATCAGGATGGGGCGTTAAACTTATGGGGATTGCTAAAATCTTTTTGACTACCTCTTGCTCAAACATCTCGTGTACTCATTGGGTATCCTATGCATGTGACGCATGATCAATTAACTCAGCCACCAATTGTGGTTCATCCTTATTTATCGGGCCAAAGAGCTTCCTTGTCAATAGCCAAGTGTCTTGTCTGATTCTGATTTTCTATCCATCCCCTATAGCCCACCTAGATGTAGGTTCAATTGTTTCTCTCCCCATTAATAGGCTTTGCCATCCCCATGAAGGTCGAAACCCTTTGTTTGCTATCCAAAACTCCCCTCTTGGAAAATAAATGCTTTTTGGAACTTTACACCATAGTGCTTCTGGCGTTTGAATAAATCTCCAAGCTTGTTTTCCTAGCATTGCTTTGTTAAAATCCACTAAATCTTTGAAACCATGGCCACCACAATCTTTTTTGTTTTTCAAATCTTCCCACTTTTTCCAGTGTATACCTCTTCTAGTTGTGTTTTGTTTCCACCAAAAGCAAGCTACTTGTTGCTCGATAGTACGGCATATGGATAGTGGGATTTTGAAGATAGTCATTGCATATTGAGGGAGTGTTGATTAGAACTTCCTTTCCTGCCTTTGAAATCAGCCTCTCTTTCCATCATTCAAGTTTCCATTCAACTCTAGTAAGAAGCCACGCAAACATTTCCTTTTTGGTTTGGCCCCAATCAGATGAAATCCCCAGGTATTTACCTGTTTTTTTCAATAATAGGAACTCTCGGTTCAGCAGCTAGATTCTGTTTAAGGCTTTGTAGGCGGTCTCTCCCGTGAAGAGCCATGATTTATTGAGATTTATGGCTTGTCCCGACGCATAGCAATACTGGTTCAGTACATTAGCCACATTCTGAGCTTCTTTTATCGTTCCATTTAAGAAAAAGATTACATCATCGGCAAAGAAAAGATGTGAGAGAGTGGGGCATGTGGAGTTTAGGCGGATACCTCTAATACTTCCATTCGTTACTACTTTGCCCATAAGGGTAGATAGGACGTTAGCCATTAGTATAAATAGGTAAAGGGAGAGTGGATCACCCTGTCGAAGCCCTCGGGTTGGCCTAAAGACACCTGAGGGTTCTCCATTGACTAGGATACTAAAAGATATCGATGAGATGCAATACTTTATCCATTTCACCCACTTCTCAATAAAGCCCACTCGCAGCATATAAGCGCATAGGAAATCCCATTCGACCCTGTCATAAGCCTTCTTCATGTCTAGTTTTAGAATGGCCTGAAAATGATGCCTTCTCCTTTTCACCCTGAGTTGATGAATCACCTCTTGGACAATAAAGATGTTGTCTTGTATCTGGCGGTCTTTAACAAAAGCACTTTGCTCCTCAGAGATAAGTTTTAGGAGCCATGGTTTCAGTCTATTTGCCAACTTTCATTATGATCTTATAATTGAAGTTGCATAGACTGATAGGTCGAAATTGGGTGATATCTTCAGGATTTGTTACTTTAGGGATGAGAGTGATGTGCATTTTATTTAGCTCGGGATCAAAGGTACCTTGGCTTAAGAAAGATTGAACCATGTTGAAAATGTCTTCGTGTATAATAGTCTAGTGACTTTGATAGAATACTCCATTTAGCCCATCTAGGCCTAGTGCTTTTGTTGCCCCTAGCTGAAAAACAACATGTTTAACTTCCTCTCTTGTGACTGGTTTGATCAAATCAGCATTCATCTCTTCATTCACCATTACCGGACATTGATCTAATATTGGTTGATAATTCCTTTCTCCCACCGAGCTAAATATGGATTGATAGAAGCTGTAAATATGTTGGTTAATGGTGGAGGGGTCCCGGCGCCAAGTCTGGTCATCAAGCCTTAGCATAGTTATTTTGTTGCGTTGGTGCTGTTGGACTTTTGTAGTATGAAAGAACTTTGTATTTTGATCTCCTCATTTCAACCATCGAATTCTTGACCTCATACACCAGTACATCTCTTCTTGTCGCCATAAATCTTCAATTTTCCTTGCAATATTGTGGGCTTCCTCTCTGTTTTGCTCCTCATCAATGCTGTTTATCAATTCTTGGAGCCTTTGTTTGAGTGGAATGAGCTGTTGTTTGGCATTTTTAAAGTTTCTCCTGCTCCATCTAGTTAAATCAGTAGCTGCTTTCTTTGTTTTACCTACCATAGTAGGTTGATCTGCTCTATTTACATGCCAAGCTTTCTTTACCACCTCTTCACACTCCGGATGTTCTAGCCAATATGTCTTAAATCTAAACATTTTCTTTCTTCTTAGCTCTGTGGGGGTTTAAGGATAGCAAAATTGGGTTGTGGAATTTTGGGCAATAAATTGAGCAAATATGGATATTCAAAGCAAGAAAGTAATAGGGGGAACATTGGATAGGGGAACATTGGATATTTATGCAAGCCAAAGGGGGGACCAAGCTTTAATTACTCAAGATATTTCTTTGGACTTTGGCTTCTCTCTCCACCAAACTTCTCGAGCACGTTCCCGCAATCCATCCTTTTCACGTCTCCTCCTTCTTGCTCTCTCTCTGCTCTGCTTTCAACTTTCATCTCTTTCATTTCTCTCCATTGAGACTCCCTCACCCACTCACACGATTCCACCTTCACCAATTTCCCCTCAATGCCACATGTTTCTTAGTCAAACCGGTGAAGTCTCTATGTTTGTTGTCTGTGAAACCCCCACGCTCGCCGTTCCCTTCCACCGAAGCATCACTAGATCTTCTCTTCACACGGCTGAAGACAACTTGCTTTGCTTGTTGATCGCATCTCTCCAGCTCGCCGTCTCCACGAAGCCAAGCTTTGTTGCTGCGTCCATCGCAAGTTCAACCGAGGAAAATCCAGCTCCTTCAATCTTGAACCGTAGGCTTTGTTGGCTGATTTTAGCTGGTCCAAGCTCCCGTCGGCCTTGCTGTGAGCTTAAGTCTTGGCCGCCGTCGCCGTGAGCCGATTTTTGTGCTTAATCGGTGAGTTGCGTTCTAATCCTTAATTAGTGGGCTAATGACACTTAGAGGTGTGTTAGTTAGCTAATTAGTGGATTAATTAGGTTAGTTAGGCTTAAGATGGCTTAGTTAGATTAAGTATATAGTTAGTACTTAGTTAGTTTAATAAGTTTAGTTAGGTGGATTAGTTAGGAATTAGTTAGTTTATTTAGTTAGTGTACTTAGATTAAATTAAATAGGATGGTTAGATTTAATTGTTAGTTAGATTATTTAGTTTAGTTAGTTTAGGTTAATTTAATTAAATTCTTTAAATTTGTTTATTTTGTAATTTATTTAATTTTTGGTAATTTATTTAATTATTAATTATTTTCTGAAAATTAGACCGGATAGCCGATGATCGAATTTTGTGATGATTGCAAAGGTGTGTTCAATTTCTGCAATTGAGTGTAAATTTGTGCAAATTGAATATTGATTGGAAATTTGAGTATTTAATTCCAAAAATTATAAATTTCGATATTTATTCGAAAAAATCTCGGGTGTCGGATTTTAACATCGAAAATTTTTTTATATACTATATAGAATAGTGGTATTTTAAATTGAAGGTTATGAATTTTCTGGGTCCAAATTGACCGTGTACCCACACACGACTAATTTATCGTGTATTTTTAATACGAAGAAAATAGACCATGATCACCATTTTAATGGAGGCATTTGAATGCAGTGCACGATGTTTTGGGCTGATATTGATTGGTCATGTGTTGGTTGAGAGAAACCGTCTTGTGCAATTACACCGGACATTACTAAATCCATTTTCAGGTTACCCATGTATTACGGTATCGGGTTGCAGTAGATTCTGGACCTATGCGCCTTCAGGAAAGCCATCAATGAGACATAACCATGCTCTATGGGGAAAAGACGATGCCTGGCTATGCTAATAGACTGCCAAACATGGAATTCGGCAGTGCCTTGAGTGGCTTAATTAACAATTAGAATGCATGATGGTTTGAGTTTGATGCACCTGATTATGAGACAAAAGTATGTGGCATGAACATGACCCTGGTGATTAATTGAATTAATGAGGTGTTCCAGTTGTTATCTGCATTGATTATATGCATTGCGATATGAACTATATTAACGTATAGGAAAGAAATTGAGGCGAGGTAAGTTCTCTATGTCAATTGAGTGGTTCTGTGGTTAGGACACTTCTAGGTGTATTTCCCTTCTAATCAGGGCTTAGACCGTGAACTCGTTGAAAATTATATCTCACCCCGTCGTGGGCTTAAAATTTTCAGAGCCATAGAGGGAGGACCTAGAGCTGAGCTGAAGTGACCTGAAGTGCAGGTCTGATAGGACAGTTTCTTTTTGAGAACAAATCTTTTGGGTATAGACGTTTGCAAATGACTCGTATGTTTATCAAAGTGTAGTTTGTTTGTGAATTTGATGTTAAGCTTTTTTTTTTTTTTTTTTTTTTATCCTGAGATAGTTACAGTCGGGGGATTTGTTGTTTGCTTCCACATGTGCAATAAAATAAAGGGGTCGGCAACTCGTCTTGGGAAGTCGCAAAAATTTTTTATCGACTAGAGAGGGATAGGCATGTGCTCGAGGATCGGGGCATGACACTTATGCTCCAAGGAATAATTTCTTTTAAAAAATAAGTTTTTTCTATTTCTATTCCCCAAAACAATTTTTGAGTAAAACAATGCGTTTTGTAACAATAAAAAATTTCCATTTTTGAAATGGAAAAAAATTAGGAATGTGTTTGATACGATCCACAAATTTTTTTGTATTGTAAAATTTTTAATTTTTTTCTTTTGTTAGTCTTCCTTGTCGCGGCCGCCGACCTTGTGGCGGCGGCGGCGGTTGGCCGATGGTGGCTGGCGCGACAATGATTAGCGATTGGTAGTGGCAGCTAGAAGCGGGGTAGTGGTGATTGGCAGCGATCGGACAGTAATGGGCGATGATGGGGCCTAAGGAGGAAGAAAAGAAAAAAGAAAAAAAGGAAAAAATAAAAATAAATTACTTCTAGAAATTGTTTCTAAGAACAAAAAGCTACTTTTTTCTACTTTTTGTTTCCATTCCAAATCTATTCCCCGACCATTTTTCTATTTCAAGAAATAAAAAAATTAGTTGACACTAACAAATAGATTTATGTTCTTTTTTTGTTCCAATAAACAAAATAACATAAATTGGGAGAAATGGAAATTTTACCAAATAGACCCTTCATTGCCAAAATAGTCTGCACAATTTATGAAATGGTGGACTGCCCTTAACACTGGAGCCTTTGAATTCCCTTTTTTCAAGGTCTCACTTCGCAATAAAACACATGCGGGAATGTTACATAATAAAAAAAAATTAGAGATGTGCCAAATTTGTTCATACATGTTCTCATTAGAGCATGGGAAAGACTCTTTTAGGAATTAAAGCATACATGTACTCATTAGCACGGGGAGAAAAGGGAGCGAGCAGAGTTGAGAGAAGTTGAACGGGTGGGCGGAGAAAGGGGCAGAATGTTCGTAATTTCTTGAATGATATGAAAATCATCTCATCTGTAGAATGGCCCATCAAGGCAATGCGAATGGCCCAATGACGTATTAGGCCCACAGGTGCGACAGCCCAACCCGGCCCACTTCATTTCTCATGCTCGATCCTTCTCAACACCTGAAATAAAAAGGAAGAATGAAATCAAATTATCCGGGAAAAAAATTAAATATCTTCTTCAACCTCTCGTTGTGTAATATCCGGGATAAAGGAGGCGCTAGCAGACACCTCGCTTCTTTAATAAGCTCCGACCCGGGGGAAAAATGGCCTTTGCGTCTGCGAAAATCTCCGAACTGCCACAGCGCAATGCTTTCCCTCGAACCTTCGCACCTCCTCCAGCTCTGGGAAGAGCTCTCTCCACCTCCTCCTTGCCTCTCTGAAGCTGCCGCGGCCTCGCGGCGTGGATCAAATATCGCACATGTTAATGAAGCATCGACGCTTTTTTGATCTTGCGCCGAGTGGGATGTCCATTGCTACGTTATCTTCTCTTTTCAGTAAAGAAGAAGTGGGAAGAAGGTGCCGAATTCTCTAACGTGCAGTGCACCAGCAACCATTTCTAGGGTTTCTGATGAACTTGCAATTCTTTTGATAACGCAAAGGATTCAGTGCTGCTTAAAAGCACGAGAAGGGATTCTTTTTTTAGGCTCGATCCTCAGCCTTCAAACAAGAAAAGTTCAGGTTATTTTATTTCCTTATTTTCTAATGACTTCTTGCGAGCAATTCAACGACGCACGACTCGCACAAATTTTTTGGATCAAACACGAACCCAACTATAAACTCAAAAGCCACGTATGTATCTTGCTATTAGGAACAAACGATTTGATCGATGCTGTTTTGGATTACTTCAAGCCGTCGGACAACCCGTCTACCCCGCTGAGATCAATAGGGTGACGGAAGAGGAAGACGAGCATGATCAGGATGATATGTACAATGAAGAACTAATTTTGCAAGCAAGGCTAGAGATTTCATTTGTCTTGCTTCCACTGATGCATGAAGGCGATATGGAAGTGTGAATTGCCTCCATAATGAGTCACCATGTCAAAATGCCCCACGGTTTGATTCAGCCGTAACATCCACGACGGTCGTTTGTGAAATTTTATGATCAGATCTTCAGAGCAAAAGCAGTCGCCGGTAGGGCTTTTGTGACGGTAAGAACCGTCTAACGTCAACCCCACCTTTTATGGAGGAAATAGGGAGATTGGCTCCAGTGATTTTTTCTTTTTTCCTTTTTGACTTCCCATCGCTTCCTATTTTCTTGGCTTTATTTAGGATTAGATTGGAGTAATTGAGAAGGAAAATTATTAGCTAAAAGTCAACAGTACCAAATCACAAGTGGAAAAATTCTAGTAAGTGGAACATTTTGAATATGAAGAATGGAAAAGCAATTTAAGAACTGTAATACAAATGATCATAGGTGAAAAAAACATTATCACTAATTTAAAAGAAATCATTAGTATCATTTATTAATTTTTAAAGATGAACAATTATTTAAAATGTTAGCTGTACAATTAATAATGAAATCACTCTGCAAATTGATAAGTCGTGTCTATTTTTGGATTAGAAAGATAGGAGAATACTTATTTTCCTTTTATTATTTCATTCTCTGTAATTAAATAAATAGCTTTGTACAAGGAATTACAATCAATAGAGAGAGAGACACAAAATTCCACACTTCGTCTTCTCTCAACACCTTTTATTTTTCACTTTGTTACATTAAGCTAATCGATTCCCCTTATAATTAATTGTTTGAATTTCCCGGTGTTTTCCTTTTTCCTTTTTCATTTCATTTCCTCTTTCTTTTACTCTTCATCATGAACTTGCAGCTTCTCCGAGCAATCTAACACTGGTTACTCACCAGAGTGTCCTAAGGCCCTGGCAACTCATCCTCCTTTAATTCTGCCCTTCCGTGCCAAGCCCGAGTTCAGCCTTCACGCTGCTCGCTGAGCTCCATGCGCGAGCAGCAGTTGCCCACTTGAAGAGACTAGGCGTCCATGGCTTCAAGATCAGACTTTCTGAAGTTATCGAGCAACAACATTGCGCTGCACTACCTCTTCAACGGAGCTCCAGGGTCGGAATAGGCCTGGCACGACGCCACCTTGGGACTCTCCAAGATCCCGATCCTCTTCCTTCCCAGACCATCGCGTTCTCTTCAAGCGCCGAAACCCTAATCCCTCCTCCCTATTGCTCAACTCACTCTTTCCACATTCCTTCACCGCATAAAGTCATTTTTATTGATCTCTGAATCAGAACAAGGGCCCTATGCAAAAATCATATCGGAGTCAATTATGGCGTTCAAAGAGAATTTTCCCGCTATTTTAAAGTTGTGGGGTCTTTGTGCTCAGGGTCCGCACACGCTGACCTAGAGATGAATAGTACCGGGGAAAGAAGGAAGAGGAAAATGACCCCCAGCTAAAGGAAAAAAAAAGAAGAAAAAAAAGAAGAAATCACTGCTTAGTGTTTCTTGATTTTAGAACTTTGCTTACTCGAAAGTTAAATTTCGTGTTTGAAGTATTTAATAGGGAAAATAAAAATGAAGAATACGATATGAGAGTAAGCAAGCGACTACCTGTAGTTTTTCTCGGCGTTGAACGGGGGCATCGGACATATGGACATCTTTTGTGGCAAGGGGAGAAACAGGAACAATTAGGGTTTGGCAGGAAACACCCTATATTAGTATTCGATCCCCTTTCTAATGGTTTTAAATTATTACATCGCAAGCTGAAAATAAAGGGGAAAAGGGGCAATAATAAAAAGACACAACTTTTCAGTTCTGGATTGAGCAATTTCTAGCTAAAAATCTGAAATCTATTCTATTAGAGTCAGTTTATATTTTTTGGAACTTTGGCACTAATGCGATTGACCCTAGAACCAGCCTACCAATGTGTCTGGTTTCAAAGTTGACTAGGAACTAGCCTAATATGTCTCTTTTTTTCTTTTTCATCACCGGATGCTACGACCTCTGGAATGGGAAGAACCCCAACCCCAGAAAATTGTGTAAATGTGGTGAGCCATTTCATAATCGACAACCCAGAAGCTCGGCCGAACCGGAAAAAAACCCAGAATTCATTGTGTTGACGCCTTAATTTTGTTTAGGTCTGTTTTATTTTATTTATTTTAATTATTAAGTTATTATTTTCTTTATTGGATAATAAATAAACAAAAAAATCAAAAAATGAAAAGAAAAAGCGAAAAAAAACAAAAACAGAAGCAAAGAAGCAGCCCCCCCCCCCGCATGGGCCTTTGGCCCATCGTCGCCTCAAGCTCGGCCCCTCCGCGTCATCTTCTTCCTCGCGCCACTGAAGAGCACGCGCGGGTAGGCGCGACGCCGAAGAAGCATGAGTAGACGGCGATTGCGTGCGAAGCAAAGGGAGCGGTAGCGCGTCGACGTGACGTGACCGGAGGAGGTGATGATGGCGGATGGGACGGCGGTCCAACCGGTGGGTCGAAGCCTCGCCGACCGGCCGCTCCCGCGCCTATAAATAGAGGGGGGCCACCGTCGACGAAGAGGAGGAGACCAAAAATAGAGACACACACAGAGAGGAGAGAGAGAGGTCGGCCGAAGCTCGAGGTCCCCTGAGAGACTTCGGGGAGTTCGAGTGTAGGGTCGGCCGTGGCGTAGTGAGCTCGAAGGGGTCCCCGAGAGACTTTGGGGAGTTCACCGGGCGAGCCCGAGGGAGAGGGAGGATAATCCGGCGCGGGTCCGGCCAGATTTGATCGTCCAGGAGCCAACGTTGCCATCGTCGTTCGCCGTGGTTGTTGCCGTCAGTTCGTCCCTGCCTTTGTTGCCATTGCTCGTCTTCGCCGTTGCCACCTTCAACCGATCTAGCATCATTGCCGTCGCTGTCCTGTCATTACCGCCATAGGCCACCGCAGGTAAAAAGGGGTCGCCGTCGTCACCGCTGCCTCTGTCGCTGTTGCCATTACCATCGCCTCTTCCTGTAGTCCAAGCGTTGTCGCTGCCTTTGTCGCTGCCATCGTCGCCGACGCCGCCGCCGCCGCAGCACCTCAACCTTGCCCTCTCCGGCGCCGCGAATCGAGAACCCTAGGGTTCTAGATTTTTCGGGCCGCAGCCTCGGGTCGTCAGATCGGACCCGGGCTGCAAGCTGGGTAGGGTTTCAAGGGGGGCGGCCGCGAGTCGGGTCGAAGCCGGGTCGGATCCGGGTAGGGGTTTCGCGGGGAAGCGGGTCGCGACTCGGGTCGTGGAGTGAGTGGTGGATCCGGCCGTCGGGTCGGGCCCGCCACGGCGTCGTTTTCGAAATAAAAAAAAAAGAGGAAAAAAATATGAGTCGGGCCCGCAACGCGGCCCATCCTTGTTCGGATCGTTGGCCCGGAGTCGGACCCGACCCATGGATCCGACCCAGTCGATTTTTTTAATAGTTTAAAATAAATAAATAAATAAATAATTTATTTGAAAAAATCAAAAATAATTTATTTTCAAAAAATTTAAAAATGTTTTAATTTCCAGAAAATCGAAAAATATTAATAAAATGTTGAAAAATGTTTTATTTTCTAAAAAATGGAGAAAAATCAAAAAATAATTTATTTTCCGAAAAATAAAAAAATCAAAAAATTCCATATTTTCCAAAAATGCCAAAAATCCAAAAAAAAGGCTAAAAATTCAAGAAAAAACCAAAAAGACTTATATTTTCCCAAAAAAAAAAATACCAAAAAACCCAAAAATCCCTTTTGTATCCAAAAATTAGAAAATGACTCAAAAAATGTTTTTTCCTCCCAAAAATGCATGGAAAATCCCTCGAACATCCAAAAACCTTATGGTTTAAACAAGATTAGGTACCGAAAGGGCCTTAGTGATTAACTAGTGTAATCAAGTCCCCGATCCTAATTTCTCTGGTTGCGCAAGAGTGAGTATTTCTCCCGATACTTTACTTGGGTTTCTAATCAACCCACCCCAAATCGATTAGTGGCGACTCCATTTTAAAAATTGATTTACAAGTTAAAAACTTGAACCATTAAGTCGTGAATTGGTGGACTTGGGAGAGTCCGGGCATAACTAAATTCAGCCGAGCCATTAGCCTCCTTAGTCGCCCGTACCCGATTGCGGGCGCCGAAAAAAAAGAGAGGTCGCGACACATTGTCTACGGCAAATGTGAACAAAGGATGACCATCTTTGCACGCTATCCAAAGAAGCGGATCCTATGAATTCGAAACTGCACTAATCAGACTTTTGAGGCAGTTTAAATACGAGAAAAAACAGATGCGGTGGCCCTTTTCTAGCACATGGAGGTAAATACTATCAATTTGTTTTAGCCGTCTCCACATATATATACCATCGTTAAAGTTTTTCTTTGGTCGAAAAAGTAGCACATTTCATTAGAAACCAAAGCAAGGTTTGCGCAACATCTGAACACAATAAATCTAAACAAGCCTGCGGAGGGTTCGTTCCAACTACAAGGAAGAATCTTCTTACAATACCATCGTTAAAGTCGAGGGAGAGATAAGAAGAAACAACATCACATGATTTAAAGGTTGAAACGAAACACAACAGAATCGTCTATTGAAAACAACAACATCACAAACGATCGATGTTAGTCCATGAACTAAACGACCGCAATCAACTTCCAAGCTCGATCCCGAAATTCCTTGAAATTCATCATGAAACCAAGTGACGATCACTCACGAGTAGCCATATTTTCCTCTGCCGACGGGGTGCTTCAACGTTCACAAGGCAGAAAGAAAGGTCCCCATTCGCTCTAAACGACCAAAGCTGGACAAGGCCACCCTTTTTGAGTCCGTTCCGCGCAATCGGGTGCACGACAGCAGTCCACTCCTTGGTCAATACATAAGAAAAATGATTCCTCACGTTATTCCATTTCTGAAGCTGCAACCCATGGCGAACTTGTAGACAAGGCTCGATTAGGGAAACTGCAATAGCCTCCTTGTTGTCTAGGGCTCGGATCTCTCCACTGGTCAAGAAATTTACTCGTATCTGGCCCCGGGGTATGGAGAGCCAACCATTGCGTCGCTTCAAGTCGGTGGCACACAATCTCTTCTCTAGCACGAGCATCACTCCCTGGCCATGCATCTCCAGTATTTTGTTCCAGAAGATTTGCGGCAATTCGGTCGGTTGGGTTTGAGCCGTGGGAGAGAGACTTAGCAGTCCCTCGTGAACTAATTGAGAAGTTTTCGCCAAGACATGCAAAGATGACCAATCGACTTCCATCTCTCTCTCCCCCGTGAGACTGTGACGGCTTGGGCTGCACTCGAACGAGGATTTGTCAATTTCACAATATAATACTGACATATAAAAAGCCTCAAAATAGAAGTGCTTCTACGATATTATTTGTTAAATGAGATGCTAAAACAACGAGTTAAACACCCGTATGAGATTTGCTTAGCAAAAGATCAAGTTCATGTCCATGACGAGTTGCACCATGAACCAAAGAGAAGATGAACCCTTGTAAAGGGCACTTAGCAGATATTTGAAATCAAGTGGGTTAAACGGAACAGGGGGCTGAGAACTCTTGGGAGTTGGCTTTGCTCCATTTTCGCATATTTATAGGAATGTAACTGTGGGAAAGCCCTCTAACATTGAAGAAATTCCCTTCATTTTACACTGGGTTTGACTGATTTACGCTAGGATAAGTATACTAGAAGTGTCAAAAGTTGTGTACGACGCTCACTTTAGTATCAAAAGTTTTCGCCGACTCACTTAAGTGCTAAATCGGAGGAAAAACAATCACTTTAGTGTTAATGGCAAGAAATTCCGGCCAAACCAATACGTGTCATTTATAATTAAAATTTTAATATGAGTTGGCAAAATTTTTAAAATATTAGGTCCACCCACGTGGCATGCTTGGCACTGAAGTGATTGTTTTTTTAACAACAACTGGTGTTAAAGTGATCACTTTAAATAAAATTTGGTACTCAAATGATCACTTTTAATAAAATTTGGCACTTAAATTATCACTATTTATAACTTTTGGACGATGTTGTTTAAGGGTTATATGCTGACTAGGCACACCGGTAAGCCATGTAGGATTGAGAAATTAATAAAATATAGCCACGTCGGATTTCCGGCAATCCGGACTAGAGTTGACACTTAAATGATCGTTTTTTAAAAAAAAAGTAGCACTTAAGTGATTCGGAAAAAACTTTTGGCACTAAAATGAGTACTGTATACAACTTTTGTCATTTTTAGTGTACTTACCCCGATTTACACTTTTGACCCTCTAATTGTGTTTCATTATTATTTTCTAACCTAAGTTTTTTATCATTTGACCGTCGCTTTACACGTGGCCCCGCATTTTTGCAATCATGACAGAACTCTAGAGTGCATCATAGGACGATTCTCAATATGCCCAT
Source organism: Eucalyptus leucophloia subsp. euroa (assembly GCA_017140325.1). Lineage (NCBI taxonomy): Eukaryota > Viridiplantae > Streptophyta > Magnoliopsida > Myrtales > Myrtaceae > Eucalyptus > Eucalyptus leucophloia. The sequence goes on along the minus strand of CM029469.1, from coordinate 9,974,694 downwards.
TAGTTAACGTTATGTCAATATTAGACCGCACCAGTCAACAAACGGGAAATTATACTTCATCCCTTTTTTCGTTTCAATTATTTGAAACACACGTAACTCAATGGGGGTTTAGCCCAGCCCACACACGCGCCCGCGAGCTAGAAAACAATAAACGGAGATTTGGTGTGAAGTGGTTGTCGCGTGAACGCGTCTCATTTTCAAGGCACAAATCGATTGCTATGGCTCGAAAAATCTTACTTCCTTCCTTTTTGATACGAGAAGTCAAGCTGCATTGCGGATATTGATGAAGCCAAGACAATGGAAATGGTGGTGCAAACGCTATGCGACAGTGGATTGGGCATTTGACAAAAGGAATTGCCCATTGTCTTCTCGTATTGAAAAACATAAAGATTAAATTACAAAATGAGATTACTGTAGGGTCGAACTATGAACAATTAGGACCGTTTTGCTTGATCTTGCATTTGCTTCTTATCTATGATTAAAAATCTATAATTTCATCATAGAGATCTTATCTTGGGGTGAGAAACGGACGAAAGTGAAAGTCAATCGGACCATTAGGTGCCGAGAGATGCATACTCATATCCAAAACATTGCTTCCCAAGAAAAGTGTAACACCTGCATAATTACTGCTAAGTTCTAACGAGTCCTATCAACCATTCATTACAATATCTACCGTCCCTTCTTGCATCTTCCGTTGACCCTGTGAGCCCATGTCGATTCAAACAAATCGCTTTCTCATTTAGAATTCCATCTCTTGGCTTGCCGTTTTATAACCCGCCCCTATTTTTGTAATTCTAATCATTTCTCGGAGCTGAAGCTCCGTTTAATTTGCAAAAAATATGACATTTCTGCAAAATATTTTCTGAGAAGTTATTTTTTTTTTCAGGAAAATGACCCCACCCCCCAAAAAAAAAGAAGAGAAAAGAAAAGGATGCGAGCTAATTGTAAGTTATGCAATAACCGGAATATATACTAGAGTATCTCCGGGGCATAGGCTTTAGAATCCAAAGTAACGTAATGTTAATTTGTGACATGCAATGACACTCCCAATATGGTCTTTAGAATCCAAAGTAATGAATCTTTTCATGCAAGTTAGGCATCCTATTTGAACCAATGAAAATTATAGTAAGTGTTACTTCTTTCAAACTCTTGGACACCACGGCGTCACTAGGAGGTTGTATTTTAGATGACAGTTCACTTATATCATCTTGTTGTTTCGTCGCAGAGGTAAATTTGCTCTTCCTCGATTCCCCTTTCGGTGTTGGAATTTCTGTTCGCAAGTGTCGTTCGGCCTGATGGAGATAATAGCACGGGTCGGGACTTCTAACTCACTTTTATCTCTTCATATTGTTTTCACTGTTTACTTTTGTGTCTTGCTGGTACATTTCTTTCAAAAGATTGATTGATGTCCCCTTTGTTCCGATCTTAGCCACGGACAGCTACGCATTTCTAAATAAACGGCTTGAAATCTTCATGAAATTCAATTACGAGAGAAAAAAAAAAACACAGGAACATTATCAAAATTTAAGTTTTAGCAAAAAAGTTCCATGAATGTCCAATACTTGCTATTAAGATGAATGATGTGTGAGACCCAGCCGCGCTTTCACCTCATGAAAAAAAAAAAAAAAGCCTATTATTAAGAGGAACAAAACGAATTTGAATAGTGAAAAGATCAACATGAATTGGCAATAAAGTAATTTATCCTCTTGAGTAGTTTCTCATGATTTTGAATTTATTTTCAAAACTCGTATATCTTAATATTATTATCGCTAAACCTGAAGTTACCTTACATAAAAACAAAAATGAGAACACTCTGGAGAATAAAAGAATAATGTGGTTTCTTGACAAGTTTTTACCATTTTATTTTGGAATTTTCGTTATTCATACATAGTGGACAAATTTTATGCTTGCATGAATTAACAACATTTTCGAGATGGGTTGCTTAAAATATCATTTTCGCTGTAAAACATCTTTCTACTCGATATCGATGTGGAATATGACATCAATGGCAAGTTAAGAAGGGGGCGATTAGCTCTTATTCTAATGGAGAACATCCGATACATCGCATCGTGACCTCCATATGCTCTCATGGACTGATTAGTGACTCCTTTATGGAGCCAGCAACCGCCTAAATAAAGCAAAACAAAACAAGGGGCACGCAATAGTGGCAAAAATCGGGAGAAGTATAGCTCAAGTGCCAAAACTTGGCACGGTGGGATACTTAAGTGCCAAAAGTTAGGAAAGTGATACTTAAGTACCAAAATCAGAACAAAATGGATCACTTAAGTGCCAATTCAGCAAAAATGCTGACATTGCGATTTTCCGGTGAAATAAGTGCAAAACAACGTCGTTTTGCATGCTAACGTGGCTAGACAATACAAAAATGATATCGTTTTGTGTTGACATAGTAAAAAGTTAATATAAATTCATAAAATTAAATTAAAAATAAATTTGTTTAAAACATTTAAAATGAAAAAAACAAATATTAAAAAAAAAAAAAGAGGGGGAAGGGAGCGGCCGAGGGCTGAGCCCTCGCCGTTGCCGCTCCCTACCACCGCCAGATGAGCCGGTGAACGAATGCAGTGTAGGTCATTCACACTATTCAACTATTATCAAGTAATTAATTGTCTAATTCAATTTTCAACCCCAAGGACAAATCTATATTAAAGTAAATTATTGGGAAGTTGAATGTTGACCGAAGAATAAATGCAACAACATTATAGTCAAATATATATGTTTAAGATTGGTTATTATGTCATTTGCAAAATAGAAGGACTGTCGTAATAACAAATATATCTTTAAGATCAGTGAAGACTAAAAAAGTTGACATTGCTAAAAGAATTAATTAACATTTGTATTTAGACATAATTAGAACCTTCGCCACATGTTCAAATGCCACATATGTGACAACAATATGGGAATGATTGGAATTGAAATGATGTGGAGAACCTAATAACCATAGTTGATACTTATTTTAGATGGTCACTATAAGATATGATATTATGCCCCGATTTGTGCCTCACTTAATAATTTGATTTTCAAGAGATTTGTCACATTTATATGATCAACATTAGTTCTTCAAAGTGATAACATGCATAATGTGTGATAAATTTGGAAACTTTGATCGAGTTATTGACCGATTGATTTGGATGCAGCAAAATTCGTGTGGAAATCATGTCTCTCATTTATAATGATTTTAAGTGTCACACCCAAAATCCCGTGAGTAAAGGCTACATCTAGTAATTAGGATAAAGTCAGGATATGATAAGATTGGACTTAAGAGGAATGAAGCCTAAATAAAAATATTTTACAGGGGAGGTGGGATTAAGATGGATGAGATTTGTGATAGGTATAAAACTATTTTTCTTATATAACAAATGTCTTAGATTAATAATATTAAAATATATTTGTAAAAAATTAAATAATATTTAAATTCTAATATAAAAATAAAATGGAAAATTGTTTTTATTTATTCCTATTTTTATTTATATATTTCTGTAAATATATTTAGTATTTATATCTATTACATATTTTAGATATACTTTATAATTTATCATTTAATAAAATTTTTGTTAAGGAACAATGGAAAGGAATAAAAAAGAAATTAAGAAGAGAGGGAAACTAATAAATAATTAAATAAATATAGAAGAACTCATATTTTAAATAAAAAAATTCAAATTTTAAAAGGATATTTATAATTTTTAAAAAAGGAGGGGCAATGAAATTTCTAGAAAAAAAACCTTCTCCTCTTCTCCTTTGTATCGCTAGTTCATGAGGTTCATGACTCTTTGCAAGTCTTTGGTTCATGTCAAAACTCCACGAAAATGGCTAGAGAGCCAAAGTTCTTTCTTCTCCATAACTCTTCGGTTCATGTCAACAACTTACAAAAGTAAAAAGAGAGTTTCTTTGTAGCTTTATGGTTCATATTAAAGTTTCATGAAAGTGGCGAGGCAGTCAAAATACTATACTTTTTGGAATTGCGAAGGTGAATGATTGTGTTTTCTCTCTTACTAGATTTAACATTCACTAGTTAATTAACCTTGTTGATATTGCCGGTGCTTGCTAAAATTTCTTGTCATAGTCATGTGTCACGGGCCGAAAGAAGGACGACCCGAGAGGTTCCCCAAATCGATCATGACTTGTCCGTGGAAGACCTCCTGCTTTCACTCGGATTCCCATCAAGGCTTCTCTCCAAAGTTTCTAAGGGCGGGCGACACTGTCATTGCGCCTGATTCTAGAAGCCTCCTTTCATTAATGTTGGTAGATGATAGTTGAATATTTATGTCGAGTAGTTGAGGCAATGCGATCTCGTCCGCCGATAGAAGTCTAGATCAATGGATATAATCTGAGGCCCTCAACTATAAAATGGGCGTCTTCTTTCATTTGTAAACATCCACTACTTCCGCAATACAAAGCTTCTATCTTTCCAGAGCTCTTCTCTCTAGATTCTTTCTCTCTCTACGATTCGGGTAAGGCGAGCGAGTGAAGGCTCGATTGTGCAAGGCTTGGCTTAGGTGCTTTGGCGATCCAATTCGATCCTAAAGTGCCCGAGTTGCCGCGCGGTCACGATCCCAATCGATCGGCCCGTGACAAGTGGTATCAGAGCCAAAGAGAGATCCGTTTCCAAGAGATAGAAGAGCGCCAACTGTTTGAAAGAATGTCAAGCCATGGAGCGGCTATAGTTGGAGAGGCTGTGCCAGTCAAGGACACGCGCAGCAAAACAAAGAAAAGAGATACCTTGGTGGATCTTGCGGCCACATTCGATGAGAAGATCGGGAAGTTCTGGAGTGCCGTGCTCGAACTCATGGAAGGTCTTGACGACGTGTGAGACCGGATCATGGAGGTTGAGGGCTCGCTCCGTGAAGACTTCACGACCGGCATCAACCAAGCCACGGCTCCATTGTTCGACAAGGACGAAGCTCTCGAAGCATTGATCAATGGTTTGAATGAGCACGTCCAAATAATCGAAGAGGTAAGCCCGTGTAGGGACGAGGTTGAAGCCATGAAGGCGGAGATCCAAGAGCTCAAGATTGAGCTCGCCCTATGCAAACTTAGCATCACGAACGGTGTGGTGCCTACTCAAACGGTGACCAAGATCGAGGTGCCGAAGCCAAAGGAGTTCAAAGGCAACCAGTCCGCCCAAGAGATGGACGACTTTGTGTGGAGCATGGAATAGTACTTCAGCGCCGTCAACATACACGACGAGTCGATCAAGGTACGAATCGCTTCCATATTCCTATTTGATACGGCAATGCTGTGGTGGCGTAATAGGTGTGATGAGAGTAGACGCGGCGCTGATCCTGTGAACACATGGGACGACTTCGTGAGGGAATTCCACGACTACTTCTTCCCCGAGTTCGCTTAACAAGAAGCTCGAAGCATGCTCCATCGCCTCGAGCAAAAAGGCGCGATCCAAGAGTACGTGAAGGAGTTCATAGAGCTCAAACTCCAAATTCGCAACTTAAGCGAAGAGGAGGCTTTCGGAGCGTTTATGGATGGACTGAAGCCATGGGCACAACTTGAGTTGAAGCGGCGGGACGTGAGTAGTCTTGCGCGTCCGCTGAGTACGGCCGAGTCTCTCATCGACCTCACCAAGGTTGAGTCGAGGAACAACCGAGCAAGAGACTGGAGGTCGGATCAACTCGAAGACGACACGTGAAGCACACCCTGAGGCACGCATGATCAAGGCAGCCGAGCCAAAACATGGGGAGAAGGGACTTCCAAGCCGTCCTTCCAAAGAGGTCGACCACCGATGGACTACGCGAGTAAGTTCGATCAACCTCCGCCCTCTCCTTGCTTTATTTACAAAGGTCCGCACTAGACCCAAAAATGCCCAAACAGGGGACGAATCAACGCTCTCCTGGCCATCGATGAGGTGGAGGAGGAGCCCAAAGAAGAGCGGCGATAAACCCGACTCGGAGGTGTGAAGACAATCAACTCCGTCCGAGCTTGATCACCGCCCAAAGGAATCACACCGAACACTGACATGTTCTTCGTCGAAGTCGAAGTGTCTGGCCGAATGCTTTATGCTTTGGTCGACATTGGCGCGTCAAACATGTTCATGTCGACCGAGGTTGCAAAGACCTTGGAGCTTCGTGTGGAGCCAACTGGGAACATCTTCAAGCCGGTTAACTCGGAAGGCGTCCATGGCGTAGGGTCGACTTCGGATGTAGCTGTCAAGATTGGCGCATGGAAGGGCAAGATGGATTTCGAGGTAATCCCACTCGATGATTATGATCTCATCTTTGGTATTCAATTCTTCCATAGTGTGAGATCTATGATCGACATGAGGACCAAGTGTCTCGTGATCCTCGACTCGCAATACCCGACGACGATCCCCATGATCAAAGGGCTGGTCGACATCAAGACCATCGCCACGATCCGCCGCCTCGACAAAGACTTGAAGTCCGTGAAGAGACTCAACAAGTTGTCCGAGGTGAAGCCGAAGGTAGAGTTGGATCCTACTCCAACACAAGCCATACCCATCCAAGTGCTCTTCCCCGAGGTTGAGTGCGCGTCGCATGCTCCGTCCAAGCCGAAGATGGAGCCGCGTGACAAGTCTGATTTCATTATCGAAGGGTGTGGTCTGTCATACGTGAGCGTCCGCACCAAATGAGGTCGAAACAACAAAGCTCGTGCCAAAGCCCGTGCTCGTGCCAAGAAGGCTGACCACGAAGCTGTGAGCGATGAGGATGTCGCTCGATTGAGTGGGGGAGAATGTCACGGGCCGAAAGAAGGACGACCCGAGAGGTTCCCAAAGTCGACCATGACTCGTCCATGGAAGACCTCCTGCTCTCACTTGGATTCCCATCAAGGCTTCTCCCGAAGTTTCAAAGGGCGAGCGACACCATCATTGCGCCCGATTCTAGAAGCCTCCTTTCATTAATATCGGTAGATGGTAGTTGAATATTTATGTCGTGTTGACACCTAAATTTTGGCGATCCATTTAGACATTTATTGTATAAAAAAATTAGGGGTTAATTTTATCCCTAAAAAATAATAAAATCACATGGCATATAGTTTAGGAACATTTTTGAACCGACGGCAAGTGCAAAATTTTTCACATATTCCGGCAATATACACCGAGTGATGTATTTTTGATGGAAAGGAAATTCTCGAATGAAATATTGGAAAAAAACACAAAAAATATTGCGCGTGGTGGGATGATATATTCAATAATCTTTTGCACGAGCAAAGTTGGCAATGAAATATACCACGGAGATACAATTTTTCGGTGTATAAAAGGAGTTGTGTACGGACAAAAAAGGGGAGGCCACACAATAGAAACACCCGGCCACAGTTTATGAGAGGGGATCTTCATTCGTTCTTTGAAAAAAATCAACACAAAAACAAAAGAAAAAAAAGCTTTTGAGGGAAAGAGTCAAAGTCAAGTGGCAGAGAGCAGTGCAGAGTGACGTGAGAGAGAGGATAGGTCAAAAAAAAAAAAAACGAAAGGAAAAAAGGGGGCGACAGTGTTGTCTTCTTCGTGGACTCCCTGTCCACGTCGGCCCCGCGTCCACCTCGCCGGCACCACCTTCGCCAGCCACCACTACGATTCCGCCACCGCCGCTTCGCCGTCCTCCCCGCGAAGCTCGCCGCGACAAACCGACACCGGCAGATCTGAGCTGAGTTCGCCTCTGCTCGCGACTCAGCTACCGACGTCCCCTGATCTAGCCGCGATTGATGCCAGCCGAGCCCCACTCGCTATCTCTGAGTCGCTCCCTTCTCTGACGCCAGCCCCCCGCGAGCAGCGCCGCCGCCCTGTCAATCTGTTGCCGGAGCTGCAACCCGAAGCTCACGCCGCCTCGACACTGCCTCCGCTCGCCGCCTGCAAATCTGAGATCCCCACAGCAGCCGATCCAGATCCGACGCCCTTCCTCCTCCAGATCCAAAATCGTGCCGCCACCGCGACGCTCCCTGCCCACCGGACGCCGCTCGGGGCCGAAGCCCATCGCGACCGCCGTCCACTACTCCGCCACTCCGCTTTTTCCTACTCCGCCCGAGCTTGAGTCGACGCCGAGCCGCCCCGGCCGAGCCGTTCCATCCTCGCGCAGCGCGCCTCCGGCTCCCTCGCTGCGACCCGGGCGCCGACGACCGCCGTGCACGACTTCCTCCCGTGACGCCGCCGACCCCGAAACCCGCGGCCACCACCGCGCCTCCCCGAGTTCCCCGACGCCGCTCGGAGCCGAACCCTCTGCACGGCACTTGCTGTTCGCAATCGGCAGTGACCCGCGAGTCCCCCACGCCGGTCTCCGTTGTTCCTCTTGTTGCCGGAGCTCTTCCACCACCGGTTTGCCCTCGCCGGAACCCTAGCCGACGAGCTCTCCCTCGCCGGAGTCCCAAACCGGTGGTCAAGATTTTCTTTTATTAAAAAAGGAAAAAAATCGAATTAGGTAGATTTGCTTTATTTTTTTAGGCTGAATTATTTCATCTTATCTTATTTTATATATTGGTTTCTTTGTTTGAAATATTTCTCTATGCATAGTTTGAAATATTTCTCTATGCATAATTGGAAATCTCAATATGTCACTTGATTCGCAACCACACCGTAATTTTTTATTTCATCTATAAGGCTTTAGATGAAATAATTAATCGAGTGGGATTAAAATTGATATTTTGATCTTTAAGGCTTAAGATCAATTTATCGATTTTATTAGTGAAAAATTATCCCTTGATCTAAACGATGTGTGATATTTTGATGATTTTGAATAAGTTGTCTTGTCTTAATTGCTTTCTTTATCTTGAGATATGTTTGAGTTATAATATTGCATATTTTAGGGTTTGCATATTTAGAATAGGGATTTTAATTTCGAATTTCATAAAAATAAAAAAAAATCAAAAAAATCAATTTAGGTTGCTAGATTTTGATTTAGGTTGCATGCTTAATTACTTGGTAATTATTAATTTCGAAAATTTAAAAAAAAAAGAAAGAAAACAAAAACACAATAAAAAATCATCATACACTTGTCATGTAGAATTAGGGCATATTTTGCATGTCATTGCATATTAGGGTTAAATGGCACTTAGTTTAATTTAGATCGTTTTTTAATTTATTATAAGCTTGGCATTTTTAGATATATTGCATTTTAGGATTATTTAGGTTAAGATAATATTTTAGTTTAAATTAGGATATGGCTCAACCTAATTCCTAATATAAATTAAATAGGGTCTTAACTAATTAGGTAATTTTCACATTTCACCAAATTTCGAATTTCATGAAAAATACAAAAAATGTCATAGGTTAAATTAGTTTTATTATTTAGGATAAAATGCATTCTTTTAGGAAAAGGAAAAAATGTCATGTGCACGTCATTAGGGTTAGATTCATTGAAATGCATGTCATTTAGTATTTTTGCTAGGCCCATTTAATTAGAAATTACATGTCATTAGTATTAGGTCATTTAGTTAATATCGCATTGCATATTGCATGATTTTCATTAATTAAGTGAAAACAAAAAAAAGAAATTGTGTGTTAATTAGAAACCATATCCAGGATTGTTGATGTGGATTTTAATTTAACATTGCGATGCTTTCGTTGCTTGGAGGTAAGTTTTTACAATTTATTTATTGTTTATCTGAGTGTTAAATTGGTGGTTTGTGCACGCGTACGATAACCTCGTATGTTAGGGAAATAAATTTAAAATAAACCCAAGCTGCTTGCAAAAAACATTTTTTCAAAATAAAAGAAATGGTACCGAAAGGGCGTTAGAGAAATTTAGCGTAACCAAGTCCCCGTACCCAAATCTCGGTTCGTAGGAATAAAGTAAATCTCCCGTTACTTTATTTGGGTTTCTAATCGACCCACCGAAAAAATAGATTAGTGGCGACTCCTAATTGAAAATCATTTGCATGTTAAGAACTTGAACCTAAAGTCACGAATTGGTATGGGCTTGGGAGAGCCCGAGTTAAGTTTAGGCTTAACAATCCATTAGCCAAACCCTAGGTGGTTTAAACCCCGAAAAAAATTGGTCGCGACAGCTTGGCGACTCCGCTGGGGACTTGAGTTGAAACTCTTAGTGGACTTAGGCCAATTTTATTTTTTGGAAAAATGTTTTTGTTTGGCAGCGAGGATCCCAGGTATGTCCCTAACATTTAAGGTGTTAAATGTTTTTGCAGATGAGGAGATATAAGGGGAGTAGTCTTTGCTAATCCTTGTCTTGCAGGTTGGAATTGGGGATGAATGTTTTAAATTCAAGCTATTGAAGTGTTGTTTGTTTGAATTGTTGTGCGTGCCCTGCATTTAGCACTACACTTTTGCACACACAACTTTGCCGCCGGACTGGGCCGCACTAGGACATTTAGGATGGTATTGAGTTGGATACGACTTCGACCGCGAGGCCGCGTAGTAGAGGTTGCCCAACTCAATCCCGAAAGTTTTTCTTGGTGTTAAGAATGTTTACCTCTGCCCGCGAGGCTGCGTCGCATTGGGGTATCATTCTTGACCGAGCCGAAGTTAGGAGGACTTGACTTAGTATGCAAGGCTGCAACTAGTCATCCCACCCTGCTAACTTCACTTTGCTAAGCCTGTCTAGAGTAGAAATTGAACCCCACATTTCATGTGCTTGTCTATGTGATTGCCATTGATTCTCCTTGGTGAAGTAAGTGTTCTTTCCCTATAGCATGCAATTTATTTTCTTGGGTCGGTCCATGACAATCTAGGTCAATAATTGATTTGATTCATTTGTCAATTGGAAATAAAATGAAAATTGCTAGGGGATGGTGCATTTGAAAAAAAAGAAGCGAAAAAAAAAAGTTTTGGAGAATTTCTTTTTACGCCATGTCTAGAAAATTTGGTTTTACTAGGATATCCATTTTTTTAGGAAATTCCCTTCTTGCATAGACTTTTCATGAATAAATAAAAAAATGAAAAAAATAATAAAAAATCAATTAGATCATTGTCATGGATCGACTCTCCATTTACAACTCATGCTTACACGTTCCTGTTTATTTCCTTTAGGTGATTATGGAGCGATCTCGCTCACCCATCCGTACACGGCCGAGGGCTAAAATGGCGGATCAAAATGAGGTGCTGGACCATATCATTGACAATATGAACAAGCGAATTGCACACCACCAAAGTCAAGTCGATGAATTGTCTGCTACTATGGCTTTTCTCATCAAGCAAAAGGGCTGTGATGACATAGGTACTCTATCTTCAGTGAGAAACTGCAACTCAAAGAAGAGAGCCAAAAGAACTTTTGAATTGTCTCATTTTCCTTAGGTAGCTGAATTTGATGCCACCATGAAGAGACTAGTGACTTATCTAGAAGGAAGAATCTCTAACCTGGAGGGTTCGCATCACAAGATCAAGGAGGGTGAAGAACTCAAGCGCACATAATTCATGGTCTTAAGTAGATCGCTTTCCTTATTTAATTAGGGGCATGTTCAGTTGCACATTCCCCCCACGAGGGAATTTTTATTGCATTTTAGGAATTGTTTTTGCTTTCGAGAAATTGTTTTTGACTTCTTCTCTTTTTAGGGGTTAGGAATCATAATTTCCATTCCAATAATGTAATTCATTTGATTCTATTCAATGAAATTGCAATTTTATTTCCAATTTTTGAGGGCATGACGGGGTACTCCAAACTAGCCCGGTGACGATATCCAACAATGAAAAGAAAACATCGTCCATGGAGAATTCTGAGGACTGGGCTTCTTCATGCTTCCTAAAAAAAAATCCAAAAAAAGGAAAAATCATTTTTGAAGCCATTTCCAAAAGCATGCATTAGGTTACCCTTGTTTGTTTTTCTAACTCATTTACTTCATGTCTCAGAGCATAACAGAGAGGCATTTGAAAATAATGCGTCAATTTCCAATGATAGCGGGCCCATTGATTTGGGAACATACATCTGAAGGAAAAATAGACATGGGGGCAAAGGATCATTTCCTAACTGATCTTGATGACATCTCCCAAGAGTAAAGAATACATTAAGCACTACTTATCATCTTACTTGTCCCGAGCAATTTCCTTGCACATCAATAAGAAACCGAGGGCAAGTCAAAAGAAGATCATGTAGATTCCAAAGTGTGGTGTCTCATTACAATTTGTGTGAGATGTCATTCTCGAAAGCCAAATGAAGTTTCTCATTTCCATGAGAAAATGATTAAACAAGTCAAAAGAGGATCATCCATCTTTGGTGAAAGAGGTACATCTCGTTTTTGAACATAAACAATTTTGGGAGATGACGCTTTGTTCTTTTCCTTGCAGATGACGAATTGGGGCACTACAGATTCTAGTAGTGACATGACTGAGACAAAATCTCGATCCAAGTCAAAATGGTTATGCAATTTGAATTTACTTTGAGTTGCATAGTATCCTATTCATGAACGTTCTCTTGTGCAGGGGCAAAAGCAAGAACGGAGTATTCATCAAATCAAAAAGCGGATTTTCACTTTTGATTGATAGAGACAATCCAAGGACATCCATTGCTAAGACAATCCTTTCGTGGGACAATTCCTTGAATGAATGCTTAAAACCATGTTTTGAGTACAATAAATTGTTTGTTTTGAAGTCACAAACACTTTTCATGCTTAAAGTTGCTGGACTCTTTTGAAAAGAGAATTTTCATATTGATTTAGCTCACCAATTTCATGTAAGAGATTTGTTAAGATAGACAATTTAATGGAGTGACATCAATGCTTAAGAATGCTGAATGAGATGTGTCAGGATGATGAAAGGCAAGCCTTATCCTATACACGAGTCCCCTACTTATACACTTGTGAGATGAGTGTAGAAAGTTCCATATCTACAAGGTAAAGAGTTCTCTCGCAAAGGTACGATAACCGAAATGATGAGGGGCAATTCATTTCTATATCCCAAACACAACAGGTGTTCCATTGCTTAACCACTTTGAGCTTCATACACTTATGAAAATTCCTTTCAAATTACCCTGTCAAGAACCACCCCACATTGGGGCAAATCGAGGGTAAGACAACACCATAAGGTCAAGAAAATGGATTGAAATTTTCTTGCTCTCACTTGCATCAATCTTCTAATCATGATATTACATTGAATTCATGTGGTAATTTAAGTGCCATAGGATGACGAAGAGCATTCTTTTCTCTATCCTAAACACTCATATCCTTTGCGTAGCCCACTTGAGCCTGCAATTTCATTTCTTCAAACCTAGTTGGTGATCATCCCCCACACTGGGACAAGGCAAGAGACAGATGAAGACCCTTGAAAGTTTGAGTGTCATTCAAAGTGCAAATGCTTGACGCATGAATTGTGCGCAAGAATTGAATTCAAAATAGAACTAAGGGGCATGAAAAAGCAGTGTGCCTAGTAAAAGCAAGGCTAATGCCCATGAAAAAATGTAAAAAAAAATGCATGAGACCTAGGGGGCATGAAAAGCGGTGTGCCTGGTAAAAGCAAGGCCAATGCCCATAGATGAAAAAGAGAGTCAAGAGAAGGTGACTCTCAATTGCAAGAATTGAATCCCAATGGGGCAATACTCAAAGAACTCAAATGCTGAGTTTTTACAATCAATGGGGCATTTCATGAAGACAATCCCCGATGATGAAAAAGAAAATTGGTGACAATGCCAAGATGATCACCAACCCTCACCATTCACACACATTTTGAGCCTAATGATCTTTTCGTTTCTCAACCCATGAACCCAGCCTATGTTACGTCCCTTACGAAGTCTCTTCTGATTATGGCACTTGAATTAACATAGGGGTTCACATGTTTTAAGCATCGCTCGAAAGAGTGCGAGCAAGACTATTTCTTTTTCTAATTTTGGTTCTTGACTTGTAAACCCGAAGATGATTGCGAAGCTATTCTTTCAATAGCCTTGACTCAATGAGTCCCTTTGTTAAGCCATTAACCAAGCCTACATTACGGTCCCTATTAAAGACCTCTCAAATTGGTAAGGTCGTACCGCTTGTGAGAATACTTGGACCCTTGTTGGTATGATGATAGTGAGATGGAAGTGATTCTCATAAAATAGCCTCTAAATGAGAGGGAGTGAAAGTCCTTTCTAACTGAAAGTCTCTCATTTAGTATTCTTATAAAATCTATGTCATGAAAGTTGTCTTGAATGATAAATCTCTCCAATGGAAATTTGGGTGATGCAAAGATCATTATGCATAAATCCCGATTGAGTTGATAAAAACCTCACTGAATTTTGAAATGTGCATTCTAGAGTAGCTTAGATTCTCTATCTCTTTGATGAATGCATATTAGTTTTTGCTCTAAACCATGTCTGACAGGTAATTCAAGTTCCTTTCAGAATGTTTCATGATATTAGGAGATGAGAAACCTCCACCATGAGGTGAAAGACCTCCACAGGATATCTAAATTCCAAAAGACATTTTTCTCCAAGAATCAGAGATATCACCAGGTAATTATATCTCTACCATACTCTAAAATACTTGTCATTGTGCGGAGTATTCTCTCTCAAGTGCATCGACACTTGACTTGGTCAAGCTGTCCAGTTATATCGATCTGGCGTGCTTTTGTAGCCCAGAGTCCATTTTATCGAACCGGCGTGCTTCCGTAGCCCGGATTTCTCTTATCGACCTGGCGTCCTTTCGTAGCCCAAAGTCCATTTTATCGAACCGGCGTGCTTCCGTAGCCCGGATTTCTTTTATCGACCTGGCGTGCTTTCGTAGCCCAGAGTCCTTTACACCGACACTCAATGGAGTTGTCCCCCAAAGATTTTTCCTCCGATTCAATCGATTAAGGCGACCGAAGAATGGTTCGGGTCCTGGTCGGATGATTTCTGTTGCAAGGTTGGGCGACCGAAGAATGGTTCGGGTCCTAGCCAAGCAAAACCTCAGTTTAGGCGACCGTAGAATGGTACGGGTCCTAGACAACATTTATTGCTCTAACAGGCGACCGTAGAATGGTACGGGTCCTAGAAAAGCAATTCCCTCATTCAGAGCGACGTAGAATGGTACGGGTCTGAAAAATAATTTTCTTCGTCGAGGCGACCGTAGAATGGTACGGGTCCTTGACAACACCTATTCCTTATTCGGGACCGTAGAATGGTACGGGTCCTGAAAAATGAATCCCCGTTTAGGCGACCGTAGAATGGTACGGGTCCTAGACAAAACCTTTACGCACGTCTTGGGCGGCCGTAGAATGGTACGGGTCTTAGGGAAAGCAGTTCCTTACAAAACATTTCTGCCGTATTGGGCGACCGTAGAATGGTACGGGTCTGAGAAAGCAGCTCCTTTCGCCATGCGGGCGACCATAGAATGGTACGGGTCTTGGGAAAGCAGCATCTTCACAAAGTCATGTTACTATTCTAGGCGGCCGTAGAATGGTACGGGTCCTAGACAAGTAACACCCACTCCCTCGAATTACTCTATCCTCCCCGAAGGTAAGTTATTTCCCGGTAGGTTCATCTATCATTTACATGCATCATATAATTTGCATTAAAAAATGGAATTCATTTTCCAACAAAAAATCATTCATTGCATGTGCATGACCAAAATTTAGGTCTCAATTTGTCTTTGAAGGCAACCTCTTCGAGCTCACCTTCAAAGAGGGGCAGCTGTTGACACCTAAATTTTGGCGATCCATTTAGACATTTATTGTATAAAAAAATTAGGGGTTAATTTTATCCCTAAAAAATAATAAAATCACATGGCATATAGTTTAGGAACATTTTTGAACCGACGGCAAGTGCAAAATTTTTCACATATTCCAGCAATATACACCGAGTGATGTATTTTTGATGGAAAGGAAATTCTCGAATGAAATATTGGAAAAAAACACAAAAAATATTGCGCGTGGTGGGATGATATATTCAATAATCTTTTGCACGAGCAAAGTTGGCAATGAAATATACCACGGAGATACAATTTTTCGGTGTATAAAAGGAGTTGTGTACGGACAAAAAAGGGGAGGCCACACAATAGAAACACCCGGCCACGGTTTATGAGAGGGGATCTTCATTCGTTCTTTGAAAAAATCAACACAAAAACAAAAGAAAAAAAGCTTTTGAGGGAAAGAGTCAAAGTCAAGTGGCAAAAAGGAGAGAAAAAAGGTGCGAGTGACGTGAGAGAGAGGATAGGTCAAAAAAAAAAAAAAACGAAAAGGAAAAAAGGGGGCAACGGTGTTGTCTTCTTCGTGGACTCCCTGTCCACGTCGGCCCCGCGTCCACCTCGCCGCACCACCTTCGCCAGCCACCACTACGATTCCGCCACCGCCGCTCGCCGTCCTCCCTTGGCTTCGCGCCGCCGCCGACACCGCAGATCGGCCTGAGTTCGCCTCGCCGCGACTCGCCTACCGACGTCCCGATCCATTGATGCCACCGAGCCCCACTCGCTATCTCGTCGCTCCCCTTCTCCGCCCCCCCAGCGAGCACCGCCGCCTGTCAATCTGCAAAACCCGAGCGCTCGCGCCGCCTCGACACCGCCCGCGCCCCGCAAATCCGAGATCCCCACGCGCCCGCGATCCGGCCCTTCCTCCTCCAGGATCAAAAATCGTACCGCCACCGCGGCTCCCCCGGACGCCCTCGGGGCGAAGCCCATCGCGACCGCCGTCCACCCTCCGCCACTCCGCCTTTTCCTACTCCGCCCGAGCTTGAGTCGACGCCGCCCCGCCCTGCCGAGCCGTTCCATCCTCTCGCGGCGCCTCCGGCTCCCCTCGCTGCGACCCGACCGACGACCGCCGTGCACGACTTCCTCCCGTGACGCCGGCGACCCCGAAACCTGCCGGCCACCACCGCGCCTCCCTTCCCCGACGCCGCTCGGAGCGAACCCTGCCGCACGGCACTTGCTGTTCGCACGCGGTGACCCGCGAGTCCCCCACGCCGGTCTCCGTTGTTCCTCTTGTTGCCGGAGCTCTTCCACCACCGGTTTGCCCTCGCCGGAACCCTAGCCGACGCGCTCTCCTCGCCGGAGTCCCAAACCGGTGGTCAAGATTTTCTTTTTTTAAAAAAGGAAAAAAATCGAATTAGGTAGATTTGCTTTATTTTTTTTAGGCTGAATTATTTCATCTTATCTTATTTTATATATTGGTTTCTTTGTTTGAAATATTTCTCTATGCATAGTTTGAAATATTTCTCTATGCATAATTGGAAATCTCAATATGTCACTTGATTCGCAACCACACCGTAATTTTTTTATTTCATCTATAAGGCTTTAGATGAAATAATTAATTGAGTGGGATTAAAATTGATATTTTGATCTTTAAGGCTTAAGATCAATTTATCGATTTTATTAGTGAAAAATTATCCCTTGATCTAAACGATGTGTGATATTTTGATGGTTTTGAATAAGTTGTCTTGTCTTAATTGCTTTCTTTATCTTGAGATATGTTTGAGTTATAATATCGCATATTTTAGGGTTTGCATATTTAGAATAGGGATTTTAATTTCGAATTTCATAAAAATAAAAAAAATCAAAAAAATCAATTTAGGTTGCTAGATTTTGATTTAGGTTGCATGCTTAATTACTTGGTAATTATTAATTTCGAAAATTTAAAAAAGAAAGAAAGAAAACAAAAACACAATAAAAAATCATCATACACTTGTCATGTAGAATTAGGGCATATTTTGCATGTCATTGCATATTAGGGTTAAATGGCACTTAGTTTAATTTAGATCGTTTTTTAATTTATTATAAGCTTGGCATTTTTAGATATATTGCATTTTAGGATTATTTAGGTTAAGATAATATTTTAGTTTAAATTAGGATATGGCTCAACCTAATTCCTAATATAAATTAAATAGGGTCTTAATCTAATTAGGTAATTTTCACATTTCACCAAATTTCGAATTTCATGAAAAATACAAAAAATGTCATAGGTTAAATTAGTTTTATTATTTAGGATAAAATGCATTCTTTTAGGAAAAGGAAAAAATGTCATGTGCACGTCATTAGGGTTAGATTCATTGAAATGCATGTCATTTAGTATTTTTGCTAGGCCCATTTAATTAGAAATTACATGTCATTAGTATTAGGTCATTTAGTTAATATCGCATTGCATATTGCATGATTTTCATTAATTAAGTGAAAACAAAAAAAAGAAATTGTGTGTTAATTAGAAACCATATCCAGGATTGTTGATGTGGATTTTAATTTAACATTGCAGATGCTTTCGTTGCTTGGAGGTAAGTTTTTACAATTTATTTATTGTTTATCTGAGTGTTAAATTGGTGGTTTGTGCACGCGTACGATAACCTCGTATGTTAGGGAAATAAATTTAAAATAAACCCAAGCTGCTTGCAAAAAACATTTTTTCAAAATAAAAGAAATGGTACCGAAAGGGCGTTAGAGAAATTTAGCGTAACCAAGTCCCCGTACCCAAATCTCTGATTCGTAGGAATAAAGTAAATCTCCCGTTACTTTATTTGGGTTTCTAATCGACCCACCAAAAAAATAGATTAGTGGCGACTCCTAATTGAAAATCATTTGCATGTTAAGAACTTGAACCTAAAGTCACGAATTGGTATGGGCTTGGGAGAGCCCGAGTTAAGTTTAGGCTTAACAATCCATTAGCCAAACCCTAGGTGGTTTAAACCCCGAAAAAAATTGGTCGCGACATGTCGGTAGTTGAGGCGGTGCGATCTCGTCCACCGATAGAATTCTAGATCAATGGATGTAATCCGAGGCCCTCAACTATAAAAGGGCGTCCTCCTTCATTTGTAAACATCCACTACTTCCGCAATACAAAGCCTCTATCTTTCCAGAGCTCTTCTCTCTAGATTCTTTCTCTCTCTACGATCCAGGTAAGGCGAGTGAGTGAACGTTCAATTGTGCAAGGCTTGGCTTAGGTGCTTCGACGATCCAATCCGATCCTAAAGTGCCTGAGTCGCCGTGCGGTCACGATCCCAATCGATCGGCCCGTGACACATGCGTGTGGCCCTAGAATATGCAGGGAGCTCCTTTGTTGTTTAAGATGTAGATTGTGCAATAATTATGGGGGATTGATAGATGCTATCTCCATTTGTGCATTTGTGGTTTTTTTAGTATTGGATCATGAGATACTTTTACCATCTTTGTTTGTACATTTTCAGGTTTATATACACCAATATGGTATTTCCACCAAATAATGGACATGATAGGATATATATGTATTCAGTTTAATTACTATAATTCAACATCACAAAATTCTTGAATTTCATATCTTATCCTAACTAAAAATCTATACAACCAAACATGATGTTATTAGATACATTTGGATAAGACAATTCATGAGCGTTCATAGAGATTAATTGAGTTGAATGATTTAAATGTATCGTATTATATAAAATTAACTTTGAAAATTTTTAAAAATTAGAAAGAAAAAGGAACTTCATTTTTTTTACCTGAAAAACTAACTAATGTAACATATAAAGAAATTTGTAGCTAAGCTGTTCTTTTCATAACATTGAGTTGGCCCCCAACAATTGTCATGGGGTAGAGCTTTTGGATATACATCTCCTTAACAAGCTAGAATGGGGGCCTACAAGAAAACACAACAGTGGAAAATGGATGCCACGTGGGCTTTCCAAATTTCAAAGCTTTACTACTCTTTTCTTAGGGCACATTACATCCTCTTGAATACATAAAAAGTTATTTTTACTAATTTGTCACGTATTATGATAAAAAAAAGATGACTTATTTTCACAATACTAAATGTCTTTGGATTTTTGAATAAAATCATGGTGAAATACTGAAATGTATTCTAATTAAGTTATGGAGTTTCTCCATTTCAATTGCGTAATCAGAAAGTATCACGTGTACTAAATTTCGCATGATTCATGTATAAATAACTATATTTTGTAAGTAAACAATTATGGCTTTTAAAACAACTGTACATCATTTAAATTTTCTTGACAAGGCGTTTATGTCGATTGTATCTTGCACGATATAAGTGATGAACAACTTGATACATTCTACAAATTTCAAATATATTTCCAAAGATCTGTCCAAATTTATGAGTATCGCAATTAGAAATATTATAGGTTAGTGAAATATGTACTTTTTACTCTTACAAAAAAAAAAGAAAAAAAGAAAAAGGATGTACCTATTACAACATGTTCTTGTAAATGATTATCTTCCTTCTAATTTCAATTAATGTAATTTATTCTTTTTTTTTCTAGGTAAAACATTACGAATTCCGCTCTAGCATCTGTGTTCAAATTCGAACCTTCTGCCATCTTAGACTCTGCTAAATTAATGTGATTTATCATATGATAAATTGAAAATAAATTTTCTGATAGTAGGTGCCTCTCTTTACCTTATAAGGTACGATATCATGAAGAAAAAAAAGGATGCATTTGAAGGAAAAAAATTAGGTATTCCTTGACTATTTTTTTCTTATACTTCAAGAACTTTATAATTAAAATAAACTTATCATGTAAATTGTCGTTAAGTAACTAACGTTACCATATAAGTACACAAACCTTTCGAAAGCATCTCCAACAGCTCCAAATTCACGTTCTCTGTTGGCTAATACAAGAAAGAACACAGAAACTCACCAAGCTCCATCAATGGCTGAATTCGCAAGAGAACTGCAATGCTTTCAACCCTTCTCTTCTTTGCTCGACATCGACATGGTCGAACCCATGAAAGACTTCACTGGACCAAACCCGAGTGCCATCAATTCTTATCCCTCCTCCAATTTTCATAGCTCTGCAATTCTCTCTAGTGACAATCCCTTGTTTTTGCAACCGGTGGTCCCTGATTTCCCCAGCAACTGGGCCAACGTTTTCCCGGGCATTTTCCATCCTTGCGAGCATAATCTTGCACCGCTTAGTGCCGGAGACGATTTGTATGAAGAAAGAAAGAGAAAGGTGTCCGGATTACCTACTGAAAGCAGCTCAGGAATTGTTTCATCTCCACTTCAAAAGTCAGATACAGAGGTTAAGAGAAAAAACCATGTCTACATCTATCACATCACTTTACTTGAGCAGTAGCTGTACATGACAAACTTTCTGGTGTTCTCAGAGTTTAGGAAAGGCAAAGAGAAGGAAACGTAGCGAGAAAGAAGAGAAGCCAAAGGAAGTGGTTCATGTTAGAGCTAGAAGAGGCCAGGTTACTGATAGCCACAGTTTAGCAGAAAGGGTAAGTAATTTTCTCTCTTTCCATGGCAGAAAACATTGATTAAGCTCTTCATGAATTACTGGTGTTGATTTTTCCTAGCTGTATTTACTCAGGTGAGAAGAGGGAAAATCAAAGAGAGACTGAGGTATCTGCAGGATCTTGTTCCAGGGTGCTATCAGGTAAAGCAATATTCTTCCTTTCTTGCCTAAATTTCATTGTTATGTCCTGATCTGATCAGATTAAACTTCAAAATTGCAGACCATGGGAATGGCAGTGATGTTGGATGGGATCATTAACAATGTCAAGTCATTGCAGAGTCAAGTTGAGGTGAGTGGTGATACCCAACCAAAAACAAATTCATTTTGGTCCTTCATTTTTCTTTTACTTTCCATTTATATCCAAAAACAGTAAAATAATGTTCCATTTCCTTTTTGTTCTATTTAGTTTCTCTCCATGAAACTTGAAGCAGCAAGCTCATATTATGATTTCAATTCAGAGGCAGATGCAATAGAAACACTGCAGGTGGTGGTTGTTTTTGTATCTGAAATCAATATCTTTGATTCACTCCTCTAATATTCTTTTAAATTTCGAATTTTCCTTGAAATTATTAAATGTTGGATGTTGTACATTGCAGAGGAACAGATGTACGGGAATAGGGAGTTGGAGAGTTTGATGAGAATAGGACATGCCAACTTCCATCCAAGTTCACACCCTTGATTTCTCACCTCTTCTGATGTTACACAAAAGAAGCATGAAGAAGTTCAGTGGAATTTTCCATTTTAGAGCAAGTTTTTTCCATACCCCCTTCGGCTCATTAAAAAAAAAAAAAAATGGTATACTTGTAATATCCCTCATGGAAAACGGGGGGTTAAGATAGTTCCTCTCTTCTGAATCAAATAGATTCATGTCTAAAAGAAGTTGACATTAAGTTATTTTAGAATTATTATCGATTACCTAGGGTTTATGGATACCCCGTATGACTTTTGATTGTGATTAGCTCTTGTATTACTCATATATTGTGCTTCAAGATGAGGGTTTAATCCCATTATCTGTGAAACGTGCGCAACATATAGTGTTTAATATAATAATAATTTGATGTTCTAACTTCTAATTTGGCGTCTCTTTAATAAAAGAAAGACTTTGTCGGACATTTCATTCGTTCGTTGTCTCGAATTTCTGATGGTACGCTAGTAGAAGTGACATAGATTAACATTTTTTTGTGAAGAAACCTAAGCCTATACCTCAATGTATACAGAGCAGTAATTTGCTGTCTTTACCCCTAAATTCTGCAGCAACTTCCAGATTAAGTTCATACTGATGAAGGATCATTTCATTACTCAAATCTCAACCGTTTGTTCTCAAATTTTGATATGTTGTTCCTAAAGATATTTTCTACAACTTTCATGAAGGATTTAAGGTCCAATTCCATTTAGAAAATTTCAGAAAATTCGCAGAACTACCTAAGGTTCTACTGTTTTCTGTAGGTCAGCTTACTGTTCAAAGGGAGAATGTTCTCACCAACACGTTTTTGCAAGAATCTCACTACAACTAGTGGTCAAAGCCTAAAATAGTTAGTACACTCTTAAGAAAACTAGTTCTTTCCTTTAACTACACCTTTAAAACCCCAAGCAACGCATAAACTAGTAAGTTTTCCATCTCTGTCTTTCCCAACCAGAACATCCCGAACCACCATCCCCATCTACAGCTCAACTAGACTATTTAGCTCATCTACAACCTCTTTTAGTACCCCGACACCTCTCCAACAGCACCTAAAGTGACCTCAGCAGCTCTTTGCCTACACACGGCAACCCACAGCTCAATTTAAGACTAGAATTCGCATCTCGACTCCTCGACAGCAACCTGCAACGCCTATCGATCACTTAGCAGTCGTCTTCCCACCAACTTGACCAAACTTAGCTCCCTTCACTCGATTCTTTAACCATTTGAAGCCCTATCATGACATGCAAAGATTCACAGCTTTGTTTGAGTGCTCATTTAGCCTATTTCAACTCAAAACAGAATCATCAAACCTAATCCTTCACCATACAGCATGCTCCGTAAGTTCCCTTGACAAACAGTGGATAATTTCTAGTTCAGGAACTCATAATTTCCTTACTGGTTGCTTGACTTCTCTAGTGGCTCGATGCTTTCCAAGAATCTACTTTCGAACTCACACAAGAAGAAGACAAAGTCGCTGGAGCTACTAGGCTTCGCTTCTGCTCGAGCCACGGAAGGAAGTAGAAAAGAGAGAGAATTTTTGGATCTGTTTTGGGATGAAGAGAGGCGTGAATTATGAGGAAGATGGCTGTGAGTGCGTGCAGAATTTTTATTTTAATTCCCAAAGAAAGAATTAATCATTAGAAAGATTAATCAATATGTCTCCTCTGAAGCTTCGGGTTGGGGGGGAAACCAAAGGGAAGAAATGGGTGTCATGGCTTCCATGCATGTCTTATTTTTCATGGTCGACACCTGGCGTTCAAGAATAGTTAACTTCTAATCTGTGTCGTTAGTTAGTCTATTAGTTTCGAATGTCTTCTACTTAGTTTCGTTTTGAATCCAAAAAATTTCGATCCTCTTGTAACTATACGAATCTATGAGTTCACACGAATCAAATTGATGCGTTAACATCTCGGCACAAATCTATGAACAAGAATTTATCACGAGAAATTACTAACGAAAATTAAAGCGCTTGGGCCCAATTACCC
The DNA here is from genome assembly GCA_017140325.1 of Eucalyptus leucophloia subsp. euroa. Lineage (NCBI taxonomy): Eukaryota > Viridiplantae > Streptophyta > Magnoliopsida > Myrtales > Myrtaceae > Eucalyptus > Eucalyptus leucophloia. Next base: position 9,951,004 of record CM029469.1, on the reverse strand, counting down.
ATCTCTGGTCCACTAGGCTCATCCCACGACATTTCACGGCCCACTAGACTTAATTCACAATTTTAATGAATCCGACTCTTGGTCCGCTCCAAGCCAAGCCCAAGTCCATATCTTATCCTTTGGCGGATTGAGCCCATACTCGATATCTTTGTGCGGCCCTTTGACTACTTAAGCCCATACTTTCCTCACGACCCTTCGGGCTTGTCATCTGGCCCACTTTAACAATAATCCAAGCACTTAATAGTCCGATTACACTTACAAGGTCAGTAGAATTTAAGATGTGACAGTTTAAATTTAGGTGTCATTTATCTTTGAAGGAAACCTTTGCAAGCTCCCTTCAAAGAGGGGCAGCCGTTGACACTTAAATTTTGAATTCACATTTAGTCATTTATTGCATAAGAAAATTAGGGATCCAAAATGATCTCTAAAAATATAAAAATTAACTTTTACTTTGCATGTTTAGGTCTTGTAAAGCATGCCCACATCCAATAAATTTCATATGAGCTAGCATTATTATGCTTGAACTCAAGAAGCAATGAACATGCTCTGAGTTGGCACATGGATTAACAAATCCTCAGAACATGCTCGATTATCAATTGCACACATGAGAATCTGAAACTTGGGGGTCGCAATTTCCGCAAAGATGAGGGAAGCCAATCAATTAGAGAAGTCTTAACGTCAGTAAATCTTCCCTCTAGTAAATTTTGGCCAGATAAGAGGAGGAACTCATGGGATCTCCTTCCAAGAGTACCGGAATGCATAAGAGGAAACAAATATGTTGGTAGCAAAATCACGGGCAATTTTGTCAGACCGTAAGTTGAGGGAAAAAGGAAAAGAAAGACAGAATTTTTCATGGAGTATTCTCCACGGCTTTTGCCAAGATATCCCGTGTCCCAAATAAGAGGAGTCGATCTTGGCAAATCATCAGAAAAGCAATCTCACGTTTTCAGCTACTGATCATGGAAAGATCGGGAGCTTGGAGTGACAAGGACAGATTGAATCCTCATTCCTTCGTAGACACCTCCGGATTGTTTGGGATTCTTTCGGAAAAATTGAAATTATGGGGAGAATCAATTGGATTTGTCCAGCAATATGGAAACAATGGACTCTCACTCAAATATTGGGCATTGAAGCACAAGGTATATGAAAAGATTGAGCGGAGAGGAAATTAAAGGAAAGAATAAGAAAATAATTATTGCTGTGAAATCGTAAATGATAGTGAATCTGGACACGTTCGCGGCAATGTCAGTGAATCAAAAAAGGAAAAGATTTTGAAAAAAAGGTGAGGGACGCATACTTGAGAGATTTACGGTGACAAATCAGGGCTAAGATTTGGCAATCCCCACGATCAAAGGAGCACGGGTTCTGACTTTTCAATGTTATATGGAAGTCTTATGCTATAAAAAGGGACGTGTCGAGTCATTAAAAAAGAAAGGAGACACACCCTCAGGGATCTCGGACGATGGTGCAGTCCTCTTGATGACGTCCCGCAATCATCATGCTTCGTGGATATTGATGACAAGAATTTTTAGTTTGATTGTGTGAAATTTCATTTCGCTATTTAAAATATTTATATATTTATTTATTTTTGTGTCTTATTTCTTATCCAAATTAGGCGCTGAGAAGAGGATCTCATGAAGATTCACATCTCCGTCTCATTCAGCAAGCACTCTCGTGATATCTTTACTTGACAATGTTCAACATATTCACAAGAGGTCATCGCAAGATGGAGTGCCGTCGATGCAACCATCGACGCCATAGCGCCAAGCAAGCCTGAGCTGCACTAGACTTTGTCGAGCACACTTCCTCGACCTCTAGAGTCTCTACTCGCAGTCCCAACATTCTAGATCACTCATGCTCAAACCCATCGCAATCGTCAAGATTCCCTAGCTAGCCTTGCCACACCAGTGGAATTTCTAGCAAATTTTGATTTTACTAGTAACTCGACGAGTTTTCCAATAGTTCCGTAAACTCACGCTGAGTATCCGTTTGTTCTTGCAGGCTTTTGAGCGAAATCTTCACTGAGGAAGTGTGGCTGCTCGCCAATGAATCCCCCGATCAGCTGTCCTCGCCTCGCTTGTGGTATACTTTGACTGACCTTAATTGGTTTGTGTAGGTATATGGGTTGTTGTTAAACCTTCCATAATGAATCGGCTCCATTACATTTTTTATACACAATTAAGCCTCAAGCCGATTTGGTCCTATTCAATTATTTCCTATATTGACCAAGGCATATTGGCTTTTGGACCTTTAGACATTAAGATTGAATCCCGGTATCACTTTGTGTGGCTTGCTATAGTTGATCTGATATAGCTTATTATTAATGATGTGGTTATAACGTGTATTTCAATGCATCGTTATCGCATGTCATTGTCTCACACATGTCTAGAGTTTAAAGCGTATCCATGATTTGAAGTTTTTTTTTTAGGCGAACACATGTTAATTAGAGTACATATGAATTTAGAATAATCCATAATCTTCATTAAAAAAAATCGAATTAAATTTCGTTAGAATTATGCAGATTGCATGTAGGTTTAAAGTTGTTTACTCTCATAGCATGCATATGATTCTTGCCTGTCATTTAGTGACTAGTAAGTATAAGTCAATTTCCTTTTAAAATAAGACTCTAGGACTTATCCTTGTTTTTGTTAAATTAGGCATGATAATAAAAAATGAAAATAAACAGTATAGACGGCATGTTAATTAGTTAGAATTTCATGCGAAATCAGGCATAACATGCATGCATTCTGTTTGCATTGTTTTTTTTTTTTTTAATCACAAAGGTAGTAACTTGCCCCTACTCATGGTTTTGATTATCGAATGGTATCTCATTGTTTGAATATTCATGTGGTCATATGTTACATATTAGTGGTATAGTATAAAAAGTGGCAAAGATCACATGCAAAACATTTTCAAAATAAAGAGAAAAGGTACCAAGTCTCCGTACCCATGAATTTTTGGTTAATGGAAGTAAAATGTACTTCTCTCGCATTTTACTTGGTGTCTAATGGACCCAAAATTGATTAGTGGTGGTTCCAATAGGTAAGATAATTCGAGTACCAAGTTGCGATTGGAAGGACTTTGGAGAGTCTGTGCTAAGCATTGCGCTTAGTAATCCATTAACTTCCTCCGGGGAGGTCGCAACAGTGACAAAGAGTAGCACAATTGCCACCACTAAAACTAACCCCTTTGATCGCCATGTGTTCTTGTTGTTTTAAGGGAGGCGGAAGGAGGAGGGAGAGCAAAGTTGTAAGGTTGGCATGTATGAAAATGCAAATACTCTAAATCCAATAGGAAGCAGAAAGCCATAGTAATATGAGTGACGGCTAATGAACTCATGAGCAAGCAAAGTGTTCAGATATCAATGGTGACAAGTTTGTGCCCTTCAAATGAACATGTCCAAGTTTCAAAAGCTTATTGTTGACGAAGGCACAATCTCACGGTAGGAGACAGAGAGCAGCACCACCGCCGCCACTAAAATTGACCCGTCTAATCGCCAAGTGTTGTTGCTGTGTTAAGGGATGTGGAAGGAGGAGGGAGAGCAAAGTTGTAAAGTTGGCATGTGGAAAAATACAAACACTCTTAATCAAGTAAGAAGCAAAAAGCCATAGTAATATGAGGAATAATGGACGGCTAATGAACTCATGAGCAAGCAAAGTTGTAAGGTTGGCTTTTTGCTTCTTATTGGATTAGGTGGATTTGCATTTTTCCACATGCAATCCTTAAAACTTTGCTCTCCCTCCTCCTTCCGCCTCCCTTAAAACTGCAAGAACACTTGGTGATCAAAGGGGTCAGTTTTAGTGGCAGCGGTGGTGCTACTCCCCGTCACCTCTTTGTGAGATTGCGTGTTCTTGGACTATATGCTTTTGAAACTTGGACATGTTCATTTGAAGGGCACAAACTTGTTGCCATTGATATCTGAACACTTTGCTTCCTCATGAGATCATCAGCCGTCAACTATTGCTCATATTACTTTGGCTTTTTGCTTCCTAATGGATTAGGAGTATTTGCATTTTTCCACATGCCAACGTTACAACTATGCTCTCCCTCCTCCTTCCGCCTCCCTTAAAATAGCAAGAACACATGGCGATTAAAGGGGTCAGTTTTAGTGGTGGCGGTGGTGCTACTCTCTGTCATCTACTGTGAAATTGCGCCTTCGTCGACAGTAAGCGTTTGAAACTTGGACATGTTCATTTGAAGGGCACAAACTTTTTGCCATTGATATCTTAACACTTTACTTGCTCATGAATTCATCAACTGTCAACTATTGCTCATATTATTATGGCTTTTTGCTTCTTATACTACATTATTGCACACACAACTTGCCGCCGGACCTGGGCTGCAATAGGATTTTAGGATGGTGTTGAGAATAACACTTCCTCGAAAGCGAGACCACTATGTAGAGGTTGACCTTCTCTTCCCTGAAAGTTTTTCTTGGTGTCAACTGTGTTTGTCCATATCCACGAGACCGTGTGACTAGAAGGCATTCCATTCGGCTGAGCTAGAGTTAAGAGGACCTGACATGTTAAACATGAGACTGCAAAGGTCAGATCATCCTCTTAGTTCCACTTCGTTAAGTCAGCTAGATAAAAATTGAACCTCACTCTTCATGCGTGTGTTTATGTGATTGTCATCCCTTCTCGGTGAAAGTAAGTTGTTTGCATTCTCACTTTGCAATTTACTTACTTTATTGCAATTTTGTCGGTCCATGACAAAAGGTTTTGTAGTCAAGTCTCGTTTGATATGCGATGGGGAAAACCGTCATATAGTTCATTTCCACTCTTAAGGTTTCAGATGCTACCATATGGTCTTGGAAGAAGGGGTCAAGGCATTCGGAACCCTATATAAGCCCCTCAGAGGTCCCATTATGCTAGATTATGGAACCATGGAAGAGATGGGGAAAATTCTAGAAGGCAGAGACAAGAAAGGCAAAACTTGCCACCTGAGCAAAGGCGAGGGAGGCAAAACTTGTTACCTCCCAATATTCGTGAAGCGTTTCCTAGCCCTCCTAGAATGATGTAGGATGGAGTAGAAGTGATGGACACCCTGGGTCAACCAAGTGGCAAATTCGACTATTATGTGAAGTATTCGACTCCTCCCAGCTTCTTCATTGACCCTCCGGATATTGTCCTAGATGGATGGGGTGGCATGGAAGGAATCACGAGTCTGTTTGATGACCTCCTTATAGGCGCCATTGAAAAAGGACCATATGAAGAATTGGGCACATGCCCCTAAGAGTAACTCATTTATTGCTCTTGCACATTCCCCTGCGTGGGAATCTTTATTGCTTTCTAGGAAATGTTTTCAATTTCTTCCTTTTTGCTTTCCTTTTAGAGTTTGCATATTGCATTTTCCATTCAATAAATGTAATTCGTTTGATAAGTATCAAGAAAATTTCAAGTTTTGTTTTGAGGACATAATGGGGTATACCAAATCAGTCTAGTGACGATATCCAACAATGAAAATAAAATACCATATACTGGAGAAATTCTGAGGATCGAGTTTCTTCATGCTTCCTCATCCAAAATTCTTCCGAAAAAAAAGAATAAAAAAATCATTTTTCAATCCATTTCCAAAAGCATGCATTAGGTTAGCCCTGTTTAATTTTCTAACTCATCTACTCCATGTTTCAGAGCATTACTGTCTGTCTTGATGAGAAAGCATCTGAAAAAGGCACATCGGATTGCAATGATAGATCAATTGGCTCAACAGTTACTCAACAAGTTTGAGAACACATTTATAAAGAGTTAATAAAATGGGGTAAAAGAAAGAGGACCATCCATCTTTGGTGAAAGAGATGACGAATTGGGGGCACTATAGATTCTAGTAGTGACATGACTAAGACAAAATCTCCATCCGAGCCAAAATGAATGTGCAATTTGAATTTACTTTGATGTTGCACAGTATCATATTCATGCATATTCTCTTGTGCAGGGGCAAAAACAGATTTTCAATCGTGATTGATAAGGATAATCCAAGGACCTCCATTGCTGAGGCAATCCCTTTGTGGAGCAACCCCATGAATGAATGCTTAAAACCATTTTTGTTAACAATTTCTCTTATGCTTAAAGCTATTGAGCTCTTTTAAAAATGATTTTGATGGTGACTCTTATATCTTTAGTCCACCAATTCCACTAAAGAACATCAAGATGGACTAATTTAATAAATGTTGTGGAATGGATTGAGAATACTAAATGAGAAGAGTCGGGATGATGAAAGGCGAACCCTATCCTATACATAGTCCCCTACTCATACACTTGTGAGATGAGTGTAAGAAGGTTCATATCCATAAGGTAAAAGATTCCCTCGCAAAAGGTACGACAACCGAAATGATGAGGGGCGGTTTATTTCTTTATCCCAAAAACTGCAGGTTTCACCCCTCGAATCTCGAGCGTACGCACATTTCTCGGTGGTCGATAGAATTTTGCGACATTCTCAGGACTCGTCACTGACCCTTCATTTTTATTGCACATGCGGAAGCAAATTACTAATCCCCTGACCTCAACAAACGTGTGATAGAAAAGCGGGACAACAATTTCCAAATCAAAATATACATTCATAAACACCTCAAGCTTATACAAAAGGTCTGTCTCATAAAGAACTACTGAGTCACCTATGCTCCTAACCTTTCCGCTTCAAGCTCCGGGTTCTTCACACTAGGGACTTGAAAATAGTTATTCAATAACCAGTGAGATATAAATCTCAGCGAGTCCTCCCCTAAGCCCTCGGTAAAAATACCAACTCAACTCGGGGTATCTCTCCAGAATCACCCCACTACAAGCCATAATCGATTCGCATACAACCTCATCTGGTATGCCATACCCTGCAAGTTATAATTCAGCACGATACATGTAATGCACATGGCCATTAGATGATACATTTCATCAATCACATACCAGTCGCTTCACAAGCGATCTCACCTGGCCATTGCCACACCCTGCATGTTATCGATTCGTGCGTGCATGTCATAAATAATGTGCTTAACTCATGTATGACCGAAATGATAGATGCCATGATTCTCATGATTCCTTGCACATTGGCACAGTTCAAAAACATAATGCATATACTCAATGCATACAACAATTGAAACGCCAACACTTTCACATAACCAAGAACCACAGGGGTTTTGATTATAATACCAAATTGTTATGACACGTCCCATTCCATGCTACACAATTTCGTCCCATAATTCGGCGCATCAATAACACTCAGCATGCGTTCTAATTGTTAATTAAGCCACTTAAGACACTGCCGACTCCCTTGTTCGGTAGTCTACTCGCGTAGCCAATCATCATCTCTTCCCCATTGTGCACGGCTTCATCACATTGACGACTTTCCTGAAGGAGCATAGGTCCAGAATCTACTGCGATCCGCTACCCTAATGCATGGGTAACCCGAAAGTGGAATTTAGCAACGTCTAGCTTAAACGCTAGGATGTGTTCTCTTTAACCAACACATGACCAATTAATCTTGGCCTAGGACACCGTGCATTGCACACAAATTCCTTAATTAAAACAGTGATCTCGACCTCTTTTCTTCATATTAAAACATCCGAGAAAGTAGTCGTGCGTGGGTACATGTCAATTTGAACCAGAAAACCAATACTCTCCTTTTTTTTTTCAAACCCCACCGTTTGATATAATACATAAAATCCATTTTCGGTGTCCAATCCCGACACCCAAGATTTTCTTAATAAAATCCATACTTTTCACAATCACCAAACAATTGCACAAATCATCACTCAATTCATATGGATGCTCATGCATTTTCACATTCATTTATTTCATAAAATCAACACACATGAATTTTAGACATTTTTCGCATTCTGGATGAACAATGCACGTGAATAGTGCACGCGAACATTAATTTGTGAATACTGTTGCGTGAACAGTAAATTTCCAAAATTCAATAAATAATAAATTATATTTAGAAATCATTAAAAAATGATTAATTTAAGGAAAGCAATCAATTAAGATAAACATACTTAATTAACCACATAAGCATCATTAAGCTAATAAAGTAAAATTAAGCTAAACTAATCTTAGACATTAATCTAACCACCTATCTTAGGGCTAATACAACTTAATTAAATCACCTAAACTAGAATAAATAATAATTAAACTAACCCTAAGAAAGTTTAGGCTCTAATAAAAGGATTAGGAGCTAAACTCACCTTTTAAGCGGGCCGGAGGCACCGACACGGCGGTGTCGATGGTGGCTACACACCCAGACCTCTACAACAATGATCCAAGATAGTCCCAAGCTCAACACAGCAACCACAGCTCGGACTCCCACTGAAAACACTGAAAAATAGCACTGCTGGAGGAGAAACTAAGTTGGACGGCTTGACCAGAGCTCTGGTGAAGGGGGTGGCTGGAAACCAGCGGCACATGGGGGTCTTGCGGGTCTTGCTGGAGGTTTGGATGGGTAGAGGAAGGACCGGAATGGGAGAAAAATGGCCGAAAACGCGAAACGGTGCGGGTTGCGGACGACGGGCCAGACGGATCAGCAATCAACAGCTTGCAACTTCTGTACAAGATGGCCGGCAACTCCGTTTGGGGCGAGGCTAGGCTCGTTGGCTGATTCATTCGAAAGACCACTTTTGACTCGATTCTTCACCGAAGGATTAGCTGGAGCAAAAACTGGAGGAAGAAGAAAATGGAGGAGAGAGAAGCTGTGACCGTTAGGGGCTGAAGAGGGGAAGAGAGAGTGATGGGAGAGCTACTGTTAAGGCCTCATCAAGGCCATTGAAGGCTTGCTTCAATTCCCCATGCATGATGACATCATCTTCTCTCTCTTCTCTAGCCTTTTTCTCCCTACAACTAGGGACAATTTGGTCATTTCACCTTGCAGAATTACCATTCTGTCCTTGGGCTGAAATTGGTGGATGGGCCTAAAGATTGGGCTTGGCTATGAATAGGAGTGGGCTTGGGAATTGGTTGGGCTTGAAATGGATTAGAATTGGCCCATGGGCTTAGAAGATGAATAGTTGATTTGGCCCAATGGGCTCATTTGATTTCCTTAGGCCAACCATGGTGGCTATCCCACCTTGGGCCTAAGGCCCACACTGACTTGGCCCGGCCCACGTCCTCACGGGCTCACTTCCTCGTTCCGAAAATCCCTTTTCCAATTGCTTGGCTTAACTGGCTCTGTCGACTGTTTGATGTAGCTTCATCCAAAGTCCGTCCCAGACATTTCTGATAATTCGAGGCCCAATCCTAAGTTCTCTTGCCATGTCAATCTAGCCAAATGCCATTTCGGGTACAACTTAGACTGACGGACGGCTATAAGGATTCACGCGTAACCTACTCGCGGCAAATCACGTTCAAGACATCTCGACACATGGACGTCCTTGACTATAAGAAATTACGGAGAATATATTCTTATTTCAAAGTCCACGGTCATTGAGGATCGACATAGGGTCATTCGCGGTTTCGATAACGCTAAACGGAATCACCCATCGTTCCATTATATTTTGTCCGCAAATCGACTTCTAGTTGTCCTTAGAAACGAACTGCCTATCTACAGGATCGTCCTCACATAAATCTCATGGTCAAGTCATTTTCCCAAGTTGAGTCTTTTAGTCGTACGAGTTCTGCTCTCATGAGCCTTTCACCACAAGGTCAGTATCTCATGAGTGATCAATTTCGAGTGAGATCAACCAATAATGCATTGACAAAGTTCACCTTCACTCATCCCTTAGAGGCCTCAAATTTCAAGATGTCACAGTAGGTGATCCGTTGCTTAACCCCTTTGAGCCTTATACACTTGTGGAGATTTCTTTCAAATTACCCTAGTCAAAAACCACCCCACATCGGGGCAACTGGAAGGTAAGATGGCATCATGAGATGATGACAGTGAAAAGAAATTTTCTTGCTCTCACTTACATTAATCTTCAAGTCTTGCTATAAGATTGAATTCATGTGGTAATTTAAGTGTCTTAGGATGACGAAAAACATTTCTTTCTCTATCCTGCATATAGTTATATCATTGCATAGCCCACTTGAGCTTGCAATTTCATTTCTCCAAACTCAGTTGATGATCATCCCCCACATTGGGGCAAGGGAAAAGGTAGATGAAGACCCTTGAAAGTTCGAGTGTCATTCAAAGTGTAATTGTTGATGTATGCATTGTGCATAAGAATCAAAATCAAAATAGAACTAAGGGGCATGAAAAAACAGTGCGCTTGGTAAAAGCAAGGCCAATGCCCATGAAAAAGAAGTAAAGAAAAAATGCATGAAAATTAGGGGCATGAAAAAGCAATGTGCCCGATAGAAGCAAGGTCAATGCTCATAGATGAATATGAAAAAAGAAAGAGTCAAGATAGGTGACTATTAGTTACAAAAGGTTGTATCCCAATGGAAAAGTACTCAAAGAGTCAAGATCAATGGTGCATTTATAATGACAATCCCTGATGAAAGAGAAGACCAGCAACAATGCCTAGATGATAATCAACTTTGACCCTTATACACATCTTTGAGCCTAATAATGTTTCGTTTCTCAACCCATAAAGCCAGTCTACGTTACGTCACTTGCAAAGCCTCTTTTGATTAGGGCACTTCAATTAATGTAGGGGTTCACATGTCTTAAGCATTGCTCGAAGAAGTGCGGGCAAGATTATTTCTTTCGCATTTTGCAAGGTTCTTGACTTGTAAACCCGGAGATGATTGCGAAGTTGTTCTTTCAATACCCTTGACATAAACAGGCCATTTGTTGTGCCATTGACCAAGCCGACATTACAGTCCCTATTAAAGACCTCTTAGATTGGTAAGGTCATACCATTTGCAAAAATACTCGAACCCCTATTGATATGGTGAGATGGAGTGATTATCATAAAATAGCCATTCTAAATGGGAGTAAGTGAAAGTCTTTTATAACTGAAAGTCTCTCATTTAGTATTCTTAAAAAATCCATGTCATGAGTGAAAATTGTCTTGAACGATAATTCTCTCCAGTGGAAATTTGGGTGATGCAAAAGTCATTAAGCATAAACCTTGATTGAATTGATAAAAACTTCATTGGATTTTGAAGAGTGCATTCCAGAATAGCCTTAATTGCTTATTTCTTTGGTGAATGCAGTTTTACTCTAATCATGTCTGACAGGTAATTTTTTTTTCTCAAAAGCTCCTGACATTCAGGTTCCAGGAGATATATCCACATGAATCAGAGATATCGCAAGGTAAGTATATTTCTACACGTACTCTAAATACTTGTCATTGTATAGGTATTCTTTGAAGTGCATCGACACTCGGCTTGGTTGACCTATCCCCAAAGATTTTTCTCTAGATTCAGTCTGATTAAGGCGATTGAAGAAAGGTTCGGGTCCTGGTCAAATGATCTATGTTATATTGCTAGGCAATCGAAGAAAGGTTCATGTCCTAGCCAAGGAAAACCTCATTTTAGGCGACTGTACAAAGGTCCGTGTCTTGGAAAAGCAATTTCCCATTCAGGCTACTGTGGAAAGGTACCAGTCCCGGAAAAGCTGTTTCACATTCAAGCGACCGTAGAAAGGTACGGGTCCTGGAAAAGTGATTTCCCATTTAGGCAGCCGTAGAATGGTACGGGTCCTAGACAATGTTTGTTGTTCTAATAGGCGATCGCATAAAGGTACAGGTCCTCTAAAAACAGTTTCTCATTCAGGCAACCGTAGAAAGGTATGGGTCCTGGAAATGCTATTTTTCATTTAGGCGATCGTAGAAAGATACGGGTCCCAGACAACACTTAGTGCTCTAAAAGGCGACCGTAGAAAGGTACGAGTCTTGAAAGAAGCATTTTTTCCGTCAAGGCGATCGAACAAAGGTTCGTGTCCTATACAACAAAATACTACCATACTGGGTGACTGTAGATATGTACGACTCATAGGAAGGTAGCCTTCTCTTACAAAGCCTTGTTACTATTCTGGGCGACCGTAGAAAGGTATGGGTCCTGGACATGTAACACAAACCATTTTGAATTACTCTACCATCCTCAAAGGTAAGTCATTCCAGGGATGTTCCCTTATCATTTGCATTAGCATTTCCATGCATCATATAAATTGTATTTCAAAATGGGATTCATTTTCCAAAAAAAGTAAGAAAGAAAAAGAAAGAGAGTGTTACATTGCACATGCATGGTTTATGTGACGACTGGAACTAGAGCTGTGACGTCCCAACAGCATCACATACTAAGCGCAAGTGGAAATTCTACAGATTATCATTTATAACAGGACCTATTGGTTTCAATTATCGCACGATAGCATCCAAAACTAATTAATTAGTGTGTATAACATGAATATTTTATGATCTAAGGCTTTATAACACATGATCACCTTGTAATAGTCTTGTCAGCTAGTATTAGACAATCTAACTAAGAACATAAAATAAGGTTCATGAGAAGCTTCATCAACTTTCCTTTTTTAAACCATTCGGGCTTACATATGTCAACCCGGATCACTTACAAGTTCTCCACCAATGTACAACACATATTTACATGTTTTTAACAAAAGTGAAAGTAATTAGCCAGGGAAAAGGGTGAGAGGGGTTCCTAACTTCACTACCCCCACACTAGCCCACGTCCATCCAAAAAACAAAAAACTTCTTCTTCGGCTTCATCATAATCTGGGTGCCTAAGCACCTCTTGCCCAGCTCCAAGTCCTCTAGCACCAAATGAAGAGGGCCAAACAGCTCCCCTTCGTGGTTTATAAACCAAGAAACAAACCTTATAGGAATCCAGTCTACCCTGCCATCGTTCATCTAAAGCGTAGCCTCATATCTCACGTAGGTTAGCTCGATATCAGGGCCATATACATCGTGGAAAGAAACATCAATATACGCTATCACCCCATAATGAGCAATCGGTGGTACATCCATACTAACGATCTTAAAATAGAAAGGAATGAGCAATGCCCAGTAAAGAAATAATAAGACCCTAAGCTAGACAATCCACAGTTGCCAAAGAAAGCAAGAGAACACAACCAAATACCTCAACATGCTAAGGCAGGATTGTCACGTGTATAACTAAATGAATAGTAAAAGTCACATGAATGATCACTCCATAACAAACATGCTAAAAGCACATGTATACCTCATGCTTCTAATCTTAACCAAGATGAAATGCAGCAGCAGCAGACAAACTCACACACTAAGTGAAATTTACATTATAGTGTGCATATCAAAGTCCGCCCTCGATCAGTTTACCCATCGGATCACAAGCCGGCCCGATCGAGTCACTTTCGGATTCCCACATCCGGACTTCCATAATATTGCTATCATGGGCATCTCACTCCGAAGCATCCCAGTATCACTCAGTATGGGGCATCTCACTCCGAGGCATCACACTATCTCATTCAACCGAGGCATCCAAGATGACACAGCATGGGCATCCCACTCCCGAGGGCATCACCGGCATCTCAGTACCAATGGAAATCTCTTATTTAATTCACACATTTCACACATCAAACCTCTAAATTATATCACCTCACAGCATGCATAAGACCTCAAGAGTACACACGATCACTTTCAGCAGGACTCATGCTCTCACAACATTTCATTCATGTCGCCTCATTACACACACGTGCCACAATTGGTAACAATACAATGACCACACTTCGAATTACAAAAGAGGCATGCTCATGCACAAACTAAACACTATCACAAGACCACTAGAATCCCTAGATGTCATGAAAATCAGCTATAAGAGGCACATCATCTATTGTATTGTCTCGGATCAAAGCAGGATACAAGCTGACACGGGCAGTTTCAATCACAAAACTAGAAAGTGCACCAAATCTCATCACAATGCTACGAAATTTTAGTATGTTATAGAAGAGACATACATTAACATTTTTCATGCAGAAAACTAAGCCTATATCTCAATGTATAAACAGCAGTAATTTTTTGTCTTTACCCCTAAATTCTTCAGCAACTTCCAGATTAAGTTCCTACTGAAGAAAGATCATTTCTTCACTCAAATCTCGACCCTTTGTTCTCAAATTTTGATATGTTGTTCATAAAGATGTTTTCTACAACTTTCATGAAGGGTTTAAGGTCCAATTCCATCTAGAAAATTTTAGAAAATTCATAGAACTACCTAAGGTTCTGCTGTTTTCTACAGGTCAGCTTGCTATTCTAAGGTAGAATGTTATGGCCAACACGTTTTCGCGAGAATCTCATTACAACTAGTGGTCAAAGCCTAAAATAGTTAGTACACTCTTAAGAAAACTAGTTCTTTCCTATAACTACACCTTTAAAACCCCAAGGAACGCACAAACTAGTAAGTTTTCCATCTTTGTCTTTCCTAACCAGAACATCCCAAACCACTATCCCCATCTACAACTCAACTAGACTATTTAGCTCATCTACAACCTCTTTTAGTACCCCAGCACCTCTCCAACCGCACCCGAAAGTGACCTCAGTAGCTCTTCGCCTACACACAACAACCCACAGCTCAATTCAAGACTAGTATTCGCATCTCGACTCCTCAACAGCAACATGCAACGCCTATTCATCACTCAGCAGTTGTCTTCCCACCAACTTGACCAAACTCAGCTCCCTCGCTCTCGATTCTTTAACCATCGAATCCCTATCATGATAGGCAAAGACTCACAGCTTCGTTTGAGTGCTCATTTAGCCTATTTCCACTCAAAATAGAATCATCAAACTTAATCATTCACCATTCAGCATGCTCCGTAAGTTCCCTCGACAAACAACGGATAATTTCTAGTTTAGGAACTCATTATTTCCTTACCAGTTGATTGGCTTCGCTGGTGGCTTGATGCTCTCTAAGAATATGCTTTCGAACTCACACAAGAAGAAGAAAAAGTCACCGGAGCTGCTAGGCTTCGCTTTTGCTCGAGCCGCAGAAGGAAGGAGAAGAGAGAGAGAGAGAGAGAATTTTTTGATCTATTTTGGGGTGAAGAGAAGCATGAATTATGAGGAAAATGGCTGTGAGTGTGTGCAGAACTTTTATTTTAATTCCCAAAGAAAGAATTAATCATTAGAAAGACTAACCATTATGTCTCCTCTGAAGCTTTGGGTTGGGGGGAAATTGAAGGGAAGAAATGGGTGTCGTGGCTTCCATGCATGTCTTATTTTTCATGGTCGACACCTAACGTTCAAGAATAGTTAACTTCTAATCCATGTCGTTAGTTAGTCTATTAGTTTCTACTGTCTTCTACTTAGTTTAGTTTCGAATCCACAAAATTTTCGATCCTCTAGTAACTATACAAATCTATGAGTTTGCACGAATCGAATTGACGTGTTAACATCTCGGCACTAATCTACAAACAAGAATTTATCACGAAAAATTACTAACGAAAATTAAAGCACTTGGGCCTAATTACATGTCTCTGGTCCACCAAGCTCATCCCACCACATTTCACAGCCCGCTAGACTTAATTCACAATTTTAATGAACCAGACTCTTGGCCCGCTCCAAGCCAAGCCCAAGTCCATATCTTATCCTTTGGCGGATCGAGCCCATACTCGATATCTTTGTGCGGCCCTTTAACTACTTAAGCCCATACTTTCCTCACGACCCTTCAGGCTTGCCATCTGGCCCACTTTAACAATAATCCACGCAGTTAACAGTCCGATTACACTTACAATGTCAGTAGAATTTAAGATGTGACAGTTTAAATTTAGGTGTCATTTATCTTTGAAGGAAACCTTTGCGAGCTCCCTTCAAAGAGGGCAGCGTTGACACTTAAATTTTGACTTCACATTTAGTCATTTATTGCATAAGAAAATTAGGGATCCAAACTGATCTCTAAAAATATAAAAATCAACTTTTACTTTGCATGTTTAGTTCTTGTAAAGCATGCCCACATCCAATAAATTTCATATGAGCTAGCGTTATTATGCTTGAACTCAAGAAGCAATGAACATGCTCCGAGTTGGCACATGGATTAACAAATCCTCATAACATGCTCGATTATCAATTGCGCACATGAGAATCTGAAACTTGGGGGTCGCAATTTCCGCAAAGATGAGGGAAGCCAATCAATTAGAGAAATTTTCTCGTCAGTAAATCTTCCCTCTAGTAAATTTTGGCCAGATAAGTGGAGGAACTCGTGGGATCTCCTTCCAAAAGTACCGGAATGCATAAGAGGAAACAAATATGTTGGTAGCAAAATCACGGGCAATTTTGTCAGACCGTAAGTGAGGGAAAAAGGAAAAGAAAGACAGAATTTTCATGGAATATTCTCCACGGCTTTTGCCAAGATATCCCGTGTCCCAAAGCTCAACCCCATCAGGTCTCACGAATCATGTTTCGCATTAATAAGAGGAGTCGATCTTGGCAAATCATCAGAAAAGCAATCTCACGTTTTCAGCTACTGATCATGGAAAGATCGGGAGCTTGGAGTGACGAGGATAGACTAAATCCTCATTCCTTTGTAGAGACCTCCGGATTGTTTGGGATTCTTTCGGAAAAATTGAAATTATGGGGAGAATCAATTGGATTTGTCCAGCAATATGGAAACAATGGACTCTCACTCAAATATTGGGCATTGAAGCGCAAGGTATATGAAAAGATTGAGCGGTGAGGAAATTAAAGGAAAGAATAAGAAAATAATTCTTGATGTGAAATCGTAAATGATAGTGAATCTGGACACGTTCGCGGCAATGTCGAAATCAAAAAAGGAAAAGATTTTGAAAAAAAGGTGAGGGACGCATACTTGAGAGATTTACGGTGACAAATCAGGGCTAAGATTTGGCAATCCCCACGATCAAAGGAGCATGGGTTCTGACTTTTCAATGTTATATGGAAGTCTTGTACTATAAAAAGGGACGTGTCGAGTCATTAAAAAAGAAAGGAGACACACACCCTCAGGGATCTCGGACGATGGTGCAATCCTCTTGACGACGTCCCGCAATCATCATGCTTCGTGGATATTGACGACAAGAATTTTTAGTTTGATTGTGTGAAATTCCATTTCGCTATTTAATATATTTATTTATTTATTTATTTATTTTCGTGTCTTATTTCTTATCCAAAATAGGCACTGAGAAGAGGATCTCATGAAGATTCACATCTCCGTCTCATTCAGCAAGCACTCTCGCGATATCTTTACTTGACAATGTTCAACATATTCACAAGAGGTCATCGCAAGATGGAGCGCCGTCGATGCAACCATCGACACCATAGCGCCAAGCAAGCCCGAGCTGCACTAGACTTTGTCGAGCACACTTCCTCGACCTCTAGAGTCTCTACTGGCAGTCCCAACATTCTAGATCACTCATGCTCAAACCCATCGCAATCATCAAGATTCCCTAGCTAGCCTTGCGACACCAATGGAATTTCTAACAAATTCTGATATTACTAGTAAATCGACGAGTTTTCCAATAGTTCCGTAAACTCATGCCGAGTATCCGTTTGTTCTTGCAGGCTTTTGAGCGAAATCTTCACTGAGGAAGTGTGGCTCCTCACCAATGAATCCCCCGATCAGCTGTCCTCGCCTCGCTTGTGGTATACTTTGACTGACCTTAATTGGTTTGTGTAGGTACATGGGTTTTTGTTAAACCTTCCATAATGAATTGGCTCCATTACATTTTTTATGCACGATTAAGCCTCAAGCCGATTTGGTCCTATTCAATTATTTCCTATATTGACCAAGGCATATTGGCTTTTGGACCTTTAGACATTAAGATTGAATCCTGGTATCGCTTTGTGTGGCTTGCTATAGTTGATCTGATATAGCTTGTTATTAATGATGTGGTTATAACGTGTATTTCAATGCATCATTATCACATGTCATTGTCTCACACATGTCTAGAGTTTAGAGCGTATCCATGATTTAAAGTTTTTTTTTTTTTAGGTGAACGCATGTTAATTAGAGTACATATGAATTTAGAATAATCCATAATCTTCATTAAAAAAAATCGAATTAAATGTCATTAGAATTATGCAGATTGCATGTAGGTTTAAAGTTGTTTAGTCTCATAGCATGCGTATCCTTCTTGCCTATCATTTAGTGACTAGTGAGTATAAGTCAATTTCCTTTTAAAATAAGACTCTAGGACTTATCCTTGTTTTTGTTAAATTAGGCATGATAATAAAAAATGAAAATAAACAGTATAGACGGCATGTTAATTAGTTAGAATTTTAATGCGAAATCAGGCATAACATGCATGCATTCTGTCTGCATTGTTTTTTTTTTTTTTAATCACAAATGTAGTAACTTGCCCCTACTCATGGTTTTGATTATCGAATGTTATCTCATTTTTTGAATACTCGCGTGGTCATATGTTACATATTAGTGTTATAGTATAAAAAGTGGCAAAGATCACATGCAAAACATTTTCAAAATAAAGAGAAAAGGTACCAAGTCTCCGTACCCATGAATTTTTGGTTCATGGAAGTAAAATGTACTCCTCTCGCATTTTACTTAGGTGTCTAATCGACCCAAAATCGATTAGTGGTGGCGCCAATAGGTAAGATAATTCAAGTACCAAGTTGCGATTGGAAGGACTTTAGAGAGTCCATGCTAAGCATTGCGCTTAGTAATCCATTAACTTTCTTCGGGGAGGTTGCGACAGTGACAAAGAGTAGCACAATCGCCACCACTAAAACTAACCCCTTTGATCGCCATGTGTTCTTGCTGTTTTAAGGGAGGTAGAAGGAGGAGGGAGAGCAAAGTTGTAAGGTTGGCATGTATAAAAATGGAAATACTCTGAATCCAATTGGAAGCAAAAAGCCATAGTAATATGAGCAATGCTAATGAACTCATGAGCAAGCAAAGTGTTCAAATATCAATGGCGACAAGTTTGTGCCCTTCAAATGAACATGTCCAAGTTTCAAGAGCTTACCGTCGACGAAGGCACAATCTCACAGTACGAGACAGAAAGCAGCACCACCGCCGCCACTAAAACTGACACGTCTAATCGCCAAGTGTTGTTGCTGTGTTAAGGGATGTGGAAGGAGGAGGGAGAGCAAAGTTGTAAAGTTGGCATGTGGAAAAAGGCAAACAATCCTAATCCAGTAAGAAGCAAAAAGCCATAGTAATATGACGAACAATGGACGGCTGATGAACTCATGAACAAGCAAAGTTGTAAGGTTGGCTTTTTGCTTCTTATTGGATTAGGTGGATTTGCATTTTTCCACGTGCAACCCTTACAACTTTGCTCTCCCTCCTCCTTTCACCTCCCTTAAAACTGCAAGAACACTTGGTGATCAAAGGGGTCAGTTTTAGTGGCAGCGGTGGTGCTACTCCCTGTCACCTACCGTGAGATTGTGTGTTCGTCGATTATATGCTTTTGAAACTTGGACATGTTCATTTGAAGGGCACAAACTTGTCGCCATTGATATCTGAACACTTTGCTTCCTCATGAGATCATCAGCCATCAACTATTGCTCATATTACTGTGGCTTTTTGCTTCTTAATGGATTAGGAGTATTTGCATTTTTCCACATGCCAACCTTACAACTATGCTATCCCTCCTCCTTTCACCTCCCTTAAAACAGCAAGAACACATGGCGATTAAAGGGGTCAGTATTAGTGGTGGCGATGGTGCTACTCTCTGTCATCTACCGTGAGATTGTGCCTTCATTGACGGTAAGCATTTGAAACTTGGACATGTTCATTTGAAGGGCACAAACTTTTTGCCATTGATATCTAAACACTTTGCTTGCTCATGAGTTCATTAGCCGTCAACTATTGCTCATATTATTGTGGCTTTTTGCTTCTTACACTACACTATTGCACACACAATCTACTGCCGGACCTGGGCTGCAATAGGATTTTAGGATGGTGTGGAGAATGATACTTCCTCGAAAGTGAGACCGCTATGTAGAGGTTGACCTTCTCTTCCCCGAAAGTTTTCTTGGTGTCAATTGTGTTTGTCCATATCCGTGAGACCGCGTGACTAGAAGGCATTCCATTTGGCTGAGCCAGAGTTAAGAGGACCTGACATGTTAAACGTGAGACTGCAATGGTCAGATCATCCTCTTAGCTCCACTTCGTTAAGCCGACTAGATAGAAATCGAACCTCACTCTTCATGCGTGTGTTTATGTGATTGTCATCCCTTCCCGGTGAAAGTAAGTTGTCTAAATTCTCACTTTGCAATTTACTTACTTTATTGCAATTTTGTCGGTCCATGACAAAAGGTTTTGTAGTCAAGTCTCGTTTTATATGCAATGGGGAAAACCGCCATACAATTTATTTCCACTCTTAAGGTTTCAAATGTTACCAAATGGTTTTGGAAGAAGGGGTCAAGGCATTCAGAACCCTATATAAGCCCCTCGGAGGTCCCGTTATGCTAGATTATGGAACCATGGAAGAGATGGAGAAAATTCTAGAAGGCAGAGACAAGAAAGGTAGAACTTGCCACCTAAGCAAAGGCGAGGGAGGCAAAACTTGTTACCTCCCAATATGCGTGAAGCGTTTCCTAGCCCTCCTAGAATGATGTAGGATGAAGTAGAAGTGATAGACACCCTGGGTCAACCAAGTGGCAAATTCGACTATTATGTGAAGTATTCGACTCCTCCCGGCTTCTTCATTGACCCTCCGGATATTGTCCTAGATGGATGGGGTGGCATGGAAGGAATCACGAGTCCTGTTCGATGACCTCCTTATAGGCGCCATTGACAAAGGACCATATGAAGAATTGGGCACATGCCCCTAAGAGTAACTCATTTATTGTTCTTGCACATTCCCCTGCGTGGGAATCTTTATTGCTTTCTAGGAAATGTTTTCAATTTCTTCCTTTTTGCTTTCCTTTTAGAGTTTGCATATTGCATTTTCCATTCAATAAATGTAATTCGCTTGATAAGTATCAATAAAATTTCAAGTTTTGTTTTGAGGACATAATGGGGTATACCAAATCAGTCTAGTGACGATATCCAACAATGAAAATAAAATACCATATACTGGAGAAATTCTGAGGACCGAGTTTCTTCATGCTTCCTCATCCAAAATTCTTCCCAAAAAAAGAATAAAAAAATCATTTTTCAATCCATTTCCAAAAGCATGCATTAGGTTAGCCCTGTTTAATTTTCTAACTCATCTACTCCATGTTTCAGAGCATTACTGTCCTGTCTTGATGAGAAAGCATCTGAAAAAGGCACATCGGATTGCAATGATAGATCAATTGGCTCAACAGTTACTCAACAAGTTTGAGAACACATTTATAAAGAGTTAATAAAATGGGGTAAAAGAAAGAGGACCATCCATCTTTGGTGAAAGAGATGACGAATTGGGGGCACTATAGATTCTAGTAGTGACATGACTAAGCCAAAATCTCCATCCGAGCCAAAATGAATGTGCAATTTGAATTTACTTTGATGTTGCACAGTATCATATTCATGCATATTCTCTTGTGCAGGGGCAAAAATAGATTTTCAATCGTGATTGATAAGGATAATCCAAGGACCTCCATTGCCGAGGCAATCCCTTTGTGGAGCAACCCCATGAATGAATGCTTAAAACCATTTTTGTTAACAATTTCTTATGCTTAAAGCTGTTGAGCTCTTTTAAAAATGATTTTGATGGTGACTCTTATATCTTTAGTCCACCAATTCCACTAAAGAACATCAAGATGGACTAATTTAATAAATGTTGTGGAATGGATTGAGAATACTAAATGAGAAGAGTCGGGATGATGAAAGGCGAACCCTATCCTATACATAGTCCCCTACTCATACACTTGTGAGATGCGTATAGGAAGGTTCATATCCGTAAGGTAAAAGAATCTCTCGCAAAAGGTACGACGACCGAAATGATGAAGGGCGGTTTATTTCTTTATCCCAAAAACTGCAAGTTTCACGCCCCGAATCTCGAGCGTGCGCACATTTCTTGGTGGTCAATAGAATTTTGCGACGTTCCCAGGACTCGTCGCTAACCCTTCATTTTTATTGCACATGCGGAAGTGAATTACTAATCTGCTGAGCTCAACAAACATGTGATAGAATAGCAGGATAACAATTTCCAAATCAAAATACACATTCATAAACACCTCAAGCTCATACAAAAGGTCTGTCTTATAAAGAACTACTGAGCCACCTATGCTCCTAACCCTTCCGCTTCAAGCTCCGGGTTCTTCACACTAGGGACCTGAAAATGGTTATTCAATAACCAATGAGACATAAATCTCAGCGAGTCCTCCGTTAACCCCCCGATAAGAACACCAATTCAACTCAGAGTATCTCTCTAGAACCACTCCACTAGAAGCAATAATTGATTCGCATACAACCTTACCTGATATGCCATACCCTACAAGTTATAATTCAGCACGATACACGTAATGCACATGGCCATTAGATGATACATTTCATCAATCACATACAAGTCGCTTGACAAGCGATCTCACTTGGCCATTGCCACAATCTGCATGTTATCGATTTGTGCGTGCGTGTCATAAACAATGTGCTTAACTCATGCATGACCGAAATTACAAATGCCATGATTCTCATGATTTCTTGCACATTGGCACAGTTTGAAAACACAATGTGTATACTCAATGCATACAACAATTGAAACGCCAACACTTTCACATAACCAACAACCACAGGGGTCTTGATTATAAGACCAAATTATTATGACACGTCACATTCCATGCCACACAATTTCTTCCCATAATTCGGTGCATTAATAACACTCAGCATGCGTTCTAATTGTTAATTAAGCCACTCAAGGCATTGCCGACTCCCATGTTCGGCAATCTACTAGCGTAGCCAATCATCATCTCTTCCCTATTGAGCATGGCTTCGTCACATTGACGACTTTCCTAAAGGAGCATAGGTCTAGAATCTACTACAATCCGCTACCCTAATGCATGGGTAACGCGAAAGCGGGATTTAGCAATGTCTAGCTTAAACGATAGGATGGGTTTTCTTTAACTAACACACAACCAATTAATCTCGGCCCAGGACATCGTGCATTGCACACAAATGCTTCAATTAAAACAGTGATCCCGACCTATTTTCTTCATATTAAAACATCCGAAAAAGTAGTCATGCGTGGGTACATGTCAATTTGAACCAGAAAACCGATACTCTCCTTTTTTTTTTTCAAACCCCACCGTTTGATATAATACATAAAATCCATTTTCGGTGTCCAAACCCGACACCCAGGATTTTCTTAATAAAATCCATACTTTTCACAATCATCAAACAATTGCACAAATCATCACTCAATTCATATGGATGCTCATGCATTTTCACATCCATTTATTTCATAAAATCAACATACATGAATTTTAGACATTTTTTGTATTCTGGATGAACAGTGCCATGAACAGTGCATGCAGACATTATTTGTAAATAGTGTCGCATGAATAGTAAATTTTCAGAATTCAATAAATAATAAATTATATTTAAAAATCATTAAAACAATGATTAAATTAAGGAAAGCAATCAATTAAGATAAATACTTAATTAACCACATAAGCATCATTAAGCTAATAAAGTAAAATTAAGCTAAACTAATCTTAGCCATTAATCTAACCACCTATCTTAGGACTAATACAACTTAATTAAATCACCTAAACTAGAATTAACAATAATTAAACTAGCTCCAAGCAAGTTTAGGCTCTAATCAAAGGATTATGAGCTAAACTCGGACTTTAATCGGACTGGAGGCACCGACGCAGCGGTGTCGACGATGGCTACACACCCAAACCTCTACAACAATGAGCCAAGATAGTCCCAAGCTCAACACAGCAACTACAGCTTGGACTCCCACTAAAAACACTAAAAAACAACACTGCCGAAGGAGAAATTAAGTTGGACGGCTTGGCCAGAGCTCCGGCGAAGGGGGTGGCTAGAAACCGACGGCACCTGGGGGTCTTCCAAGTCTTGCTGGAGGTTTGGATGGGTAGAGGAAGGACCAAAATGGGAGAAAAATTGCCAAAAATGCAAAATAGTGCAGGCTGCAAACGGACCGACAGATCGACAACCGGCAGCTTACGACTTCCGTACAAGATGGCCGGTAGCTCTATTTAGGGCGAGGCCAGGCTCGTTGTAACAGCCTGTCTCTCCCGATCATAGTGATGGGTGGCTCGTTGGCTAATTCATTCGAAAGACCACCTTTGACTCGATTCTTCACCAAAGGGTCAGTTGGAGCAAAAACTGGAGGAATAAGAAAATGGAGGAGAGAGAAGCTATGACCGTTTGGGGCTAAAGAGGGGAAGAGAGAGTGATGGGAGAGCTACTATCAAGGCCTCATCAAGGCCATTGGAGGCTTGCTTCAATTCCCCATGCATGATGACATCATCTTCTCTCTCTTCTCTAGCCTTTTTCTCCCTATAACTAGGGGCAATTTGGTCATTTCACCTTGCACAATTACCATTTTGTCCTCGGGCTGAAATTGATGGATGGGCTTAAGAATTGGGCTTGGCCATGAATAGGAGTGGGCTTGGGAATTGGTTGGGCTTGAAATGGATTAGAATTGGCCTATGGGCTTGGAAGATGAATAGTTGATTTTGCCTAATGGGCTCATTTGATTGCCTTAGGCCAACCATGGTGGCTGTCCCACCTTAGGCCTAAGGCCCACACTGACTTGGCCCAGCCCACGTCCTCACAGGCTCACTTCCTCATTCCGAAATTCCCTTTTCCAATTGCTCGGCTTAACTGGCTCTATCGACTGTTTGATGTAGCTTCATCCAAAGTCCATCCCGGACATTCTTGATAATTTGAGGCCCAATCCTAAGTTCTCTTGCCATGTCAATCTCCCCAAATGCCATTTTGGGTACAACTCGACTGACGGAAGGCTATGAGGATTCACGCGTAACCGACTCGCGACAAATCACGTTCAAGACATCTCGACACATGGACGTCCTTGACTATATGAAATTACGGAGGATAGATTCTTATTTCAAAGTCCACGATCATTGAGGATCGACATAGGGTCGTTCGCGGTTTCGGGTAACGGTAAACGGAATCACCCGTCATTCCATTATGTTTTGTCCGCAAATCGACTTCTAGTCGTCCTTAGAAACGAACTGCCTATCTACAGGATCATCCTCACGTAAGTCTCATGGTCAATTCGTTTTCTCAAGTCGAGTTCTTTAGTCGTACGAGTTCTATCTTCATTAGCCTTTCCCCTCAAGGTCAATATCTCAGAAGTTAACAATTCTGAGTAAGATCAACCAACAATGCATTGATAAAGTTCACCTTGACTCATCTCTTAGAGGGCTCGAATTTCAGGATGTCACAGTAGGTGATCCGTTGCTTAACCCCTTTGAGCCTTATACACTTGTGGAGATATCTTTCAAATTACCCCTGTCAAAAACCGCCCCACATCGGGGCAACTAGAAGGTAAGATGGCATCATGAGATGATAAAAATGAAAAGAAATTTTCTTGCTCTCACTTGCATCAATTTTCAAGGTCTTGCTATTACATTGAATTCATGTCATAATTTAAGTGCCTTAGGATGACGAAGAACATTTCTTTGTCTATCTTACATACAATTATATCATTTGCATAGCCCACTTGAGCTTGCAATTTCATTTCTTCAAACCCAGTTGAAGATCATCCCCCACATTAGGGCAAGGTCAAAGGTAGATGAAGACCCTTGAAAGTTTGAGTGTTACTTAAAGTGTAATCGTTTGATGTATGCATTGTGCATAAGAATCAAAATCAAAATAGAATTAAGGGGCATGAAAAAGTAGTGCGTCTGGTAAAAGTAAGGCCAATGTCCATGAAAAAGAATTAAATTAAAAGTGCATGAAAAACTAGTGGCATGAAAAAGCGATGTGCCTGGTAGAAACAAGGCCAATGCTCATAGATGAATATGAAAAAAGAAAGAGTCAAGATAGGTGACTATCAGTTGCAAAAGGTTGTATCCCAATGGAAAAGTACTCAAAGAGTCAAGATCAATGGTGCATTTATAATGACAATCCTTGATGAAAGAGAAGACCAGCAACAATGCCTAGATGATAATCAACTTTGACCCTTATACACATCTTTGAGCCTAATAATGTTTCGTTTCTCAACCCATAAACCCAGCCTATGTTACATCACTTGCAAAGCCTCTTTTGATTAGGGCACTTCAATTAATGTAGGGGTTCACATATCTTAAGCATTGCTCGAAGAAGTGCGGGCAAGATTATTTCTTTCGCATTTTGCAAGGTTCTTGACTTGTAAACCCGGAGATGATTGTGAAGTTGTTCTTTCAATACCCTTGACACAAACAGCCCATTTGTTGTGCCATTGACCAAGTCGACATTACAGTCCTTGTTAAAGACCTCTCAAATTGGTAAGGTCATACCACTTGCAAGAATACTCGAACGCCTATTGATATGGTGAGATGGAGTGATTATCATAAAATAGCCATTCTAAATGAGAGTAAGTGAAAGTCTTTTATAATTGAAAGTCTCTTATTTAGTATTCTTAAAAAATCCATGTCATGAGTGAAAATTGTCTTGAACAATAATTCTCTCAAGTGAAAATTTGGGTGATGCAAAAGTCATTATGCATAAACCTTGATTGAATTGATAAATGCTTTAGTGGATTTTGAAGTTTGCATACTAGAATAGTCTTAATTGTTTATTTCTTTGGTGAATGCATTTTTACTCTAATCATGTGCGATAGGAAAATGTTTTTTCTCAAAAGCTCCTGACATTTAGGTTCTAGAATATATATCCCCATGAATTAGAGATATCACAAGGTAAGTATATTTCTACACGTACTCTAAATACTTATCATTGTACGGGTATTCTCTGAAGTGCATCGACACTCGGCTTGGTCGAGCTATCTCCAAAGAGTTTTCTCTAGATTTAGTTTGATTAAGGCGACCGAAGAAAGGTTCAGGTCCAGGTCAAATGATCTATGCTACAATGCTAGGCAATCGAAGAAAGGTTCATGTCCTAGCCAAGCAAAATCTCATTTTCCCATTTAGGCTACCGTAAAAAGGTACTAATCTTGGAAAAAACGTTTCGCATTCAGGAGACCATAGAAAGATACGGGTCCTGGAAAAGTGATTTCCCGTTTAGGCACTCATAGAATGGTACGGGTTCTAGACAATGTTTGTTGTTCTAACAGGCGATCGTAGAAAGGTATGGGTCCTGGAACAATAGTTTCTCATTCAGGCGAGCGTAGAAATGTACGAGTCCTAGAAAAGCTATTTCTTATTTAGGCAATTATAGAATAGTACGAGTCCTAGACAATACTTAGTGCTTCAAAAGGTGACCGTAAAAGGTATGAGTCTTGAAAGAAGCATTTTTTTTGTCAAGGCAATCAAAGAAATGCTCATGTCCTAGACAACCAAATACTACCATACTAGATGACCGTAAATATGTACAAGTCCTAGGAAAGCAGCTTTCTCTTCCAAAGCCTTGTTACAATTCTAGGCGACCGTAGAAAGGTACCGGTCCTGGACATGTAACACCGACTATTTTGAATTACTCTACCATCCTTAAAGGTAAGTCATTCCAGATATGTTCCCTTATCATTTGTATTAGCATTTTCGTGCATCATATAAATTGTATTTCAAAATGGGATTCATTTTCCAAAAAAAAGAAAGAAAGAAAACGAAAGAGAGTGTTGCATTGCACACGCATGGTTTATGTTATGACCAAAACCAGAGCTACGACGTCCCAGCTGCGTCACATACGAAGTGCAAGTGGAAATTCTACCAATTATCATTTATAACAGGACCTGTTGGTTTCAATTATCACACTATAGCATCCAAAACTAATTGGTTAGCATGTATAACATTAATATTTTATGATCTAAGGCTTTAGAACACATTATCACCTTGTAATAGTCTTGTCACCTAGTATTAGACAATCCGACTAAGAACATATAATAAGGATCATGAGAAGCTTCATCAACTTTCCTTTTAAAAACCATTCGGGCTTACATACGTCAACCTGGATCAATTACAAGTTCTTCACCTATGTACAACACATATTTACATGTTCTTAACAAAAGTGAAAGTAATCAGCCAGGGAAAAGGGTGAGACAAGTTCCTAACTTCACTACCCCCACACTAGCCCACGTCCATCCAAAAAACAAAAGACGTCTTCTCTAACTTCATCATGATCTAGGTGCCTAAGCACCTCTTGCCCCGACTCTAGGTCCTTTAGCACCAAACTAAAGAGGGCTAAACAGCTATCCTTTGTGGTTTATAAACCAAGCAATGAACCTAATAGGAATCCAGTCTACCCTGCCATCGTCCATCCAAAGCATAGACTCATATCTCGTATAGGTTAGCTCGATATCGAGGTCATATACATCATGGAAAGAAACATCAATATACGCTATCACCCCATAATGAGAAATCAGTAGTACGTCCATACTAATGATCTTAAAAATAGAAAGGAATGAGCAATGCCCAGTAAAGAAATAATAAGACGCTAAGCTAGATAATCCATAGTTGCCAAAGAAAGCAAGAGAGCACAACCAAATAGCTCAACATACTAAGGTAGGATTGTCACGGGTATAACTAAATAAATACTAAAAGTCACATGAATGATCACTCCATAGCAAACATGCTAAAAGCATATGTATACCTCATGCTCCTAATGTTAACCATGATGAAATGCAATAGCAGCAGGCGAACTCACATGCTACGTAGAATTTACATTGTAGTGTGTATATCAAAGTCCATGCTCGATCAGTTTATCCGCCGGAACACAAGCCGCCCGATCAAGTCACTTCCGAATTCCCACATCCAGACTTCCACAATATTGCTATCATGGGCATCTCACTCCGAGGCATCCCAGCATTACTCAGCATGGGGCATCTCACTCCAAGGCATCCTGGTATTTCACAACCGAGGCATCCCTAATCACACATAGGAGCATCTCAACTCCGAGGCATCCCGATATCTCACTCAACCGAGGCATCCAAGATCACACAGCATGGGCATCCCACTCCCCAGGGCTTCACCGGCATCTCAATACCAATGGAAATCTCTTACTCATTTAATTCATACATTTCACACATCAAACCTCTGAATTATATCACCTCACATAATGCATAAGACCTCAAGAGTACACACGATCACTTCTAGCAGAACTCATGCTCTCACAACATTTCATTTATGTCGCACTCATTGCACACACATGCCACAATTGGTAACTATACAATGACCGCGGTTCAAATAACAGAAGAGGCATGCTCATGCACAAACTAACCACTATCACAAGACCACTAGACTCCCTACATGTCATGAAAATCAGCTATAAGAGGCACAACATCTATTGCACTATCTCGGATCAAAGCAGGATACAAGCCGACACGGGCTGTTTCAATCACAGAAGCAGAAAGTGCATCAAATCTCATCACAATGCTACGAAATATTAGTATGTTATAGAAGAGACATAGATTAACATTTTTCATGTAAAAGCTAAGCCTATATCTCAATCTATAAACATCAATAATTTTTTTTGTCTTTAACCCTAAATTCTTTAGCAACTTTCAGATTAAGTTCCTATTGAAGAATGATCATTTCATTATTCAAATCTTGACCCCTTGTTCTCAAATTTTGATATGTTGTTCCTAAATATGTTTTCTACAACTTTCATGTAGGGTTTAAGGTCCAATTCTATCTAGAAAGTTTCAGAAAATTCGTAGAACTATCTAAGGTTCTACTGTTTTCTACAAGTCAACTTACTATTCTAAGGTAGAATGTTCTCGCCAACACGTTTTCGCAACAATCTCACTACAACTAGTGGTCAAAGCCTAAAATAGTTAGTACACTCTTAAGAAAACTAGTTCTTTTTTTCCTATAACTACACCTTTAAAACCCCAGGCAAGGCATAAAATAGTAAGTTTTCCATCTCTGTTTTTTCCAACCAGAACATCTCGAACCACTATCCCCATCTACAAATCAACTAGACTATTTAGCTCATCTACAACCTCTTTTAGTACCCCGACACCTCTCCAACAGCACCCAAAAGTGACCTTAGCAGCTCGTCGCCTACACACAGCAACCCACTGCTCAATTCAAGACTAGTATTCGCATCTCGACTCCTTGACAGCAACATGAAGCACCTATCCATCACTCAGCAGTTGTCTTCCCACCAACTCAACCAAACTCAGCTCCCTTGCTCTCGATTCATTAGCCATTCAAATCCCTATCATGATAGGCAAAGACTCACAGCTTTGTTTGAGTGCTTATTTAGCCTATTTCAACTCAAAACAGAATCATCAAACCTAATCCTTCACCGTTCAACATACTCCCTAAGTTCCCTCAACAAATAGCAGATAATTTCTAGTTTAGAAACTCATCATTTCCTTACCGATTGCTTGGCTTCGCTGGTGGCTCGATGCTCTCCAAGAATATGCTTTCGAACTCACACAAGAAGAAGAAAAAGTTGCTAGAGCTGCTCGGCTTTGCTTCTGCTTGAGCTGCGGAAGGAAGGAGAAGAGAGAGAGTATTTTTTTTTATCTGTTTTGGGGAGAAGAGAGGCGTGAATTATAAGTAAGATGGCTGTGAGTGTGTGCAGAATTTTTATTTTAATTCCCAAAGAAAGAATTAATCATTAGAAAGATTAATCATTACATCTCCTCTGAAGCTTCGGGTTGGGGGGGAATCGAAGGGAAGAAATGGTCGTTGTGGCTTCCATGCATGTCTTATTATTCATGGTCGACACCTAGAGTTCGAGAATAGTTAACTTCTAATCCGTGTTGTTAGTTAGTCTATTAGTTTCTAATGTCTTCTACTTAGTTTCGTATAAAATTTTCGATCTTCTCGTAACTATACGAATCTATGAGTTTGCACAAATCGAATTGATGTGTTAACATCTCGGCACTAATCTACAAACAAGAATTTATCACGAGAAATTACTAATGAAAATTAAAGCATTGGGGCCTAATTTCCCATCTCTGGCCCACTGGGCTCATCCCACGACATTTCACAACCCACTAGACTTAATTCACAATTTTAATGAACCCAACTCTTGGCCCACTCCAAGCCAAGCCCAAGTCCATATCTTATCCTTTGGCGGATCGAGCCCATACTCGATATCTTTGTGTAGCCCTTTAACTACTTAAGCCCATACTTTCCTCACGACCCATCAAGGCTTGTCATCTGGCTTGCTTTAACAATAATTCAAGCCCTTAACAGTCTGATTACATTTACAAGGTCAGAAGAATTTAGGATGTGACAGTTTAAATTTAGGTGTCATTTATCTTTGAAGGAAACCTCTGTGAGCTTTCCTTCAAAGAGGGGCAACTATTGACACCTCAATTTTGACTTCACATTTAATCATTTATTGCATAAGAAAATTAGGGATCCAAACTGATCTTTGAAAATATAAATATCAATTTTTACTTTGCATGTTTAGTTCTTGTAAAGCATGCCCACATCCGATAAATTTCATATGAGCTAATGTTATTATGCTTGAACTCAAGAAGCCATGAACATGCTCTGAGTTGGCACACGGATTAACAAATCCTCAGAAACTGCTCGATTATCAATTGCGCACATGAGAATCTGAAACTTGGGGGTCACAATTTCCGCAAAGATGAAGGAAGCCAATCAATTAAAGAAATCTTCCCTCTAGTATATTTTGGCCAGATAAGTGGAGGAACTCGTGGGATCTCCTTCCAAGAATACCGGAATGCACAAGAGGAAACAAATATGTTGGATGCGAAATCACGGGCAATTTTGTCAGACCATAAGTTGAGGGAAAAAGGAAAAGAAAGACAGAATTTTCATGGAATATTCTCCACGGCTTTTGCCAAGATATCCCACGTCCCAAAGCTCAACCCCATCGGGTCTCACGAATCATGTTTCACATTAATAAGAGGAGTCGATCTTGGCAAATCATCAGAAAAGCAATCTCACGTTTTCAAATACTAATCATGGAAAGATCAGGAGCTTGGAGTGACGAGGACAGACTAAATCCTCATTCCTTCTTAGACACCTCCAGATTGTTTGGGATTCTTTCGGAAAAAATGAAATTATGAGGAGAATCAATTGGATTTATCCAGCAATATGGAAACAATGGACTCTCACTCAAATATCGGGCATTGAAGCGCAAGGTATATGAAAAGATTGAGCGAAGAGGAAATTAAAGGAAAGAATAAGAAAATAATTCTTGCTATGAAATCGTAAATGATAGTGAGTGAATCTGGCCACGTTCGCGGCAATGTCAGTTAATCAGATTAGGAAAAGATTGTGAAAGAAGGTGAGGGACGCATACTTGAGAGATTTCCGATGACAAATCAGGGCTAAGATTTGGCAATCCCCACGATCAAAGGAGCACGGGTTCTGACTTTTCAATGTTAAACGGAAGTCTTATGCTATAAAAAGGGACGTGTCAAGTCATTAAAAAAGAAAGCAGACACACACCCTCAAGGATCTCTGACGATGGTGCAGTCCTCTCGACGACGTCCGGCATTCATCATGCTTCGTGGATATTGGTGACAAGCATAAAGCTAAGTCAAGATTTTTTAGTTTGATTGTGTGAAATTCCATTTCGCTATTTAAAATATTTATTTATTTATTTATTTATTTATTTATTTTCGTTTCTTCATTTCTTATCCAGATTAGGTGCTGAGAAGAGGATCTCATGAAGAATAACATCTCCGTCTCATTCAGCAAGCACTCTTGCGATATCTTCACTTGACAATGTTCAACATATTCACAAGAGGTCATCGCAAGATGGAGCGCCGTCGATGCAACCATTGATGCCATAGCGCCAAGCAAGCCCAAGCCACACCAGACTTTGTCGAGCACACTTCCTTGAACTCTGGAGTCTTTACCAGCAGTCCATTCTAGATCAGTCATGCTCAAACCCATCACAATCGTCAAGATTCCCTAGCTAGCCTTGTGACACTAGTGGAATTTCTAGCAAATTCTGATATTACTAGTGACTCATACGAGTTTTCCAATAGTTTTGTCAACTCACGCCAAGTATCTGTTTGTTCTTACAGGCTTTTCAGCGAAATCTTCACTGAGGAAGTGTGGCTGCTCACCAATGAATCCCCCGATCAGCTGTCCTCACCTCGCTTGTGGTATACTTTGGCTGACCTTAATCGGTTTGTGTAGGTATATGGGTTGTTTAACCTTCCATAATGAATTGGCTCCATTACATTTTTTATACACAATTAAGCCTCAAGTCGATTTGGTCCTATTCAATTATTTCCTATATTGGCCAAGGCATATTGGCTTTTGGACCTTTAGACATGAAGATTGAATCCTGGTAATGCTTTGTGCGGCTTGCTATAGTTGATCTGATATAGCTTGTTATTAATGATGTGGTTGTGTATTTCAATGCATCGTTATCGGATGTCAATGTCTCACACATGTCTAGAGTTTGGAGCGCATCCATGATTTAATGTTTTTTTTTTTTGTTAGGCCAACACATGTTAATTAGATTACATATGAATTTTGAATAATCCATAATTTTCATTAAAAAAATTGAATTAAATGTCATTAGAATTATGCAGATTGCACGTAGGTTTAAATTTGTTTAGTCTCATATCATGCATATCATTCTTGCCTATCATTTAGTGACTAGTGCGTATAAGTCAATTTCCTTTTAAAATAAGACTCTAGGACTTATCCTTGTTTTTGTTAAATTAGGCATGATAATAAAAAAATGAAAATAAACAGTATAGACCGCATGTTAATAAGTTAGAATTTCATGCAAAATCAGGCATAACATGCATGCATTCTGTCTACTTTTTTTTTTTTTTAATCACAAATGTAGTAACTTGCCCCCACTTATGGTTTTGATTATAAAATGTTATCTCATTGTTTGCATACTCACGTGGTCATATGTTACATATTAGTGGTATAGTATAAAAAGTGGCAAAGATCACATGCAAAACATTTTCAAAATAAAGAGAAAAGGTATCAAGTCTCCATACTCATGAATTTTTGGTTCATGGAAGTAAAATGTACTCCTCCCGCATTTTACTTGGGTGTCAAATCGATCCAAAATCGATTAGTGGTGGCTCCTATAGGTAAGATAATTCGAGTACCACGTTGCGATTGGAAGGACTTTGCAGAGTCCGTGCTAAGCATTGCGCTTAGTAATCCATTAACTTCCTCTGGGGAGGTCGTAACAGTGATAGAGAGTAGCACAATCACCATCACTAAAACTAACCCCTTTGATCGCCATGTGTCCTTGCTATTTTAAGAGAGGCGGAAGGAGGAGGGAGAGCAAAGTTGTAAGGTTGGCATGCGAAAAAATGCAAATACTCCGAATCCAATATGAAGCAAAAAGCTATAGTAATATGAACAATAGTAGACGGCTAATGATGTCATGAGCAAGCAAAGTGTTCAGATATCAATGGCAACAAGTTTGTGCCCATCAAATGAACATGTCCAAGTTTCAAAAGCTTATCGTCAACAATGGCGCAATCTCATGGTATGAGACAGAGAGCAGCACCACCACTACCACTAAAACCGACCCCTTTGATCGCCAAGTGTTGTTGTTGTTTTAAGGGAGGCGGAAGGCGGAGGGAGAGCAAAGTTGTGAGGTTGGCATGTGGAAAAATTCAAATACTCCTAATCCAATAAGAAGAAAAAAGCCAACCTTACAACTTTGCTTGCTCATGAGTTCATCAGCCATCAACTATTGCTCATATTAATGTGGTTTTTTGCTTCATATTGGATTAGAAGGATTTGCATTTTTCCACATGTAACCCTTACAAGTTTACTCTCCCTCCTCCTTCCGCCTCCCTTAAAACTGTGATAAGAGGGGTCAGTTTTAGTGGCGACAGTGGTGCTACTCCCTGTCACCTACCGTGAGATTGCGAGTTCGTCAACTATATGCTTTGGACATGTTCATTTGAAGGGCACAAACTTGTCGCCATTGATATCTGAACACTTCGCTTGCTCATGAGATCATCAGCTGTCAACTAGCTCATATTACTATGGCTTTTTGCTTCTTAATGGATTAAGAGTATTTGCATTTTTCTACATGCCAACCTTACAACTTTGCTCTCCCTCCTCCTTTCGCCTCCCTTAAAACAGCAAGAACACATGGCGATCAAAGGGGTCAGTTTTAGTGGCGACGATTGTGCTACTCTTTATCAACTACCGTGAGATTGCGCCTTTTTCGACGCTAAGCTTTTTGAAACTTGGACATGTTCATTTGAAGGGCACAAACTTGTCGCCATTGATATCTGAACACTTTGCTTGCTCATGAATTCATCAACCATCAACTATTGCTCATATTATTGTGGCTTTTTGTTTCTTACACTACATTATTGCACACACAACCTACTGCCAAACCTGGGCTATGATAGGATTTTAGGACGGTGTTGAGAATGATACTTCCTTGAAAGCGAGACCCCTATGTAGATGTTGACCTTCTCTTCCCCGAAAGTTTTTCATGGTGTCGACTGTGTTTGTCCATATCCGCAAGACTGCGTGACTATAAGGCAATCCATTCGACTAAGCTAGAGTTAAGAGGACCTGACATGTTAAACACAAGACTACAACGGTCGATCATCCTCTTAGCTCCACTTCGTTAAGTCGGCTAGATAGAAATCAAACCTCACTCTTCATGCATGTATTTGTGTGATTGTCATCCCTTCCCGGTGAAAGTAAGTTGTTCGAATTCTCACTTTGCAATTTACTTACTTTATTGCAATTTTGTCGATCCATGACAAAAGATTTTATGGTCAAGTCTCGTTTTATATGCGTTGGAAAAAAATTGTCGTATAGTTCATTTCCACTCTTGAGGTTTCAGATGCTACCATATGGTCTTAGAAGAAGGGGTCAAGGCATTTGGAACCCTATTGAAGCCTCTCGGAGGTCCCGTTCTACCAGACTAAGGTACCATGAAAGAGATAGAGAAAATTCTGGAAGGCAGAGACAAGAAAGGCAAAACTTGCCACCTGAGCAATGGCAAGAGAGGCAATACTCGTTACCTCCCAACATTCGGCGAAGCGTTTCCTAGCCCTCCTAGAATGATGTAGGATGGAGTAGAAGTGATGGACACCCTGGGGCAGCCAAATGGCAAATTCAACTATTATGTGAAGTATTCACCTCCTCTAGCTTCTACATTGACCCTCGGGATATTGTCACAAATGGATGGGGTGGCATGGACGATCCGGCACCTCCAAAGATGGAGAACCCTGATGATGCACTAGAAGGAATCATGAGTCTATTTGATGACCTCCTTATAGGCATCATTGACAAAGGACCATATGAAGAATTGGGCACATGCCCCTAAGAGTAATCATTTATTGTTCTTGCACATTCCCCTACGTGGGAATCTTTATTGCTTTCTCGGAAATGTTTTCAATTTCTTCCTTTTTGCTTTTCTTTTAGAGATTGAACATGGCATTTTCCATTCAATAAATGTAATTCAATTGATAATTATCAATAAAATTACAAGTTTTGTTTTGAGGATATGATGGGGTACACCAAATCAATCCAGTGATGATATCCAACAATGAAAATAAAATATCATCTATGGAGAAATTCTAAGGACTGGGCTTCTTCATGCTTCCTCATCCAAAATTCTTCCAAAAAAAAAAAGAATAAAAAAATCATTTTTGAAGCCATTTCCAAAAGCATGCATTAGGTTAGCATTGTTTAATTTTCTAACTCATCTACTTCTTGTTTCAGAGTATTACTTTTCTGTCATGATGAGAAAGCATCTGGAAAAGGCACATCAGATTGTAATGACAGATCAATCGGCTCAGTAGTTACTCAACAACTTTGAGAACACACTTATAAAGAGTTCATAAAATGAGGTGAAAGAGAGAGGACCATCCATCTTTGCTGAAAGAGATGACGAATTGGGGGCATTACAGATTCTAGTAGTGACATGACTAAGACAAAATCTCGATCCGAACCAAAATGGATGTGCAATTTGAATTTACTTTGATGTTGCATAGTATCTTATTCATGCACGTTCTCTTGTGCAAAGGAAAAACATGGATCTTCAGTCATGATTGATAAGGACAATCCAAGGACATCCATTGCTGAGGCAATCCCTTTATGGAGCAACCCCTTGAATGAATGCTTAAAACCATTTTTGTTGAAAATTTTTCATGCTTAAAGCTGTTGAGCTCTTTTAAAAAGGATTTTGATGCTGGCTCTTACATGTTTAGTCCACCAATTCCACTAAAGAACATCAAGATGAACTAATTTAATGAATGATGTGGAATGAATTGAGCATACTAGATGAGACGAGTCGAGATGATGAAAAGCGAACCCTATCCTATACATAGTCTCCTACTCATACACTTGTGAGATGAGTGTAGGAAAGTTCATATCCATAATGTAAAAAGTTCTCTCGCAAAAGGTACAACAACCAAAATGATGAGGGTCAGTTTACTTCTCTATCCCAAACACTACAAGTGATCTATTGCTTAACCCCTTTAAGCCTTATACACTTGTGGAGATTTCTTTCAAATTACCCCTGTCGAAAACCACCTCTCATCGGGGCAACTGGAAGGTAAGATGGCATCATGAGATGATGAAAGTGAAAAGAAATTTTCTTGCTCACTTGCATCAATTTTCAAGTCTTGCTATTACATTGAATTCATGTCATAATTTAAGTGCCTTAGGATGATGAAGAGCATTTCTTTCTCTATCCTACATACAATTATATCATTCGCATAGCCCACTTGAGCTTGCAATTTCATTTCTTCAAACCTAGTTGATGATCATCCCCCACATTGGGGCAAGGCAAAAGGTAGATGAAGACATTTGAAAGTTCGAGTGTCATTCAAAGTGTAATCGTTTGATTTATGCATTGTGCATAAGAATCAAAATCAAAATAGAACTAAGGGACATGAAATAGTAGTGTGCCTTAAATTGTATTTCAAAATGGGATTCATTTTCCAAAAAAAAAAAGAAAGAAAGAAAGAAAGAAAGAAAGAGAAAGAAAGAGAGTGTTGCATTGCACATGCATGGTTTATGTGACGACTAGAACCAAAGCTGTGACGTCCCCACAGCGTCACATACTAAGTGCAAGCAGAAATTATTTGGATTATCATTTATAACAAGACCTATTGGTTTCAATTATCGCACGATAACATCCAAAACTAATTGGTTAACATGTATAACATGAATATTTTATGATCCAAGGCTTTATCACACATGATCACCCTATAATATTCTTGTCACCTAGTATTAGACAATCCAACTAAGAACATATGATAAGGATCATGAGAAACTTCATCAACTTTCCTTCTAAAAACCATTCGGGCTTACAAATGTCAACCTGGATCAGTTACAAGTTCTTCACCTATGTACAACACATATTTACATGTTCTTAACAAAAGTGAAAGTAATTAGCTAGGAAAAAGGGTGAGAAAGGTTCCTAACTTCACTACCCCCACACTAGCCCACGTCCATCCGAAAAACAAAAGATGTCTTCTTCATCTTCATCATGATCTAGGTGCCTAAGCACCTCCTGCCCCGGCTCCAGGTCCTCCACCACCAAACTGAGGAGGGCCAAACAACTCCCCTTCATGGTTTATAAACCAAGCAACAAACCTTATAGGAATCCAATCTACCCTGCCATCGTCCATACAAAGCGTAGCCTCATATCTCGTGTAGGTCAACTCAACATTGGGGTCATATACGTCATGGAAAGAAACATCAATATACACTAGCACCCCATAATGAGCAATCGGTGGTACGTCCATACTAACAATCTTAAAAATAAAAAGGAATGAGCAATGCCTAGTAAAGAAATAATAAGACCCTAAGCTAGACAATCCACAGTTGCCAAAGAAAGCAAGAGAACACAATCAAATAAGGCAGGATTGTCACAAGTATAACTAAATGAATACTAAAAGTCACATGAATGATCACTCCATAACAAACATGCTAAAAGCGCATGTATACCTCACGCTCCTAATCTTAACCGAGATGAAATGCAACAGCAGCAGGTGAACTCACACGCTAAGTGGAATTTACATTATAATGTGTATATCAAAGTCCACCCTCGATCAGTTTACCCACTGGAACACAAACTGGCCCAATCGAGTCACTTCTAGAATCCCACATCTGGACTTCCATAATATTACTATCATGGGCATCTCACTCCGAGGCATCTCGGTATCTCACAACTAAGGCAACCCCGATCACACACAGGGGTATCTCAACTCCGAGGCATCCCGGTATCTCACTCAACCGAGGCATCCAAAATCACACAGCATGGGCATCCCACTCCCCAGGGCTTCACCGGCATCTCAGTACCAATGGAAATCACTTACTCATTTAATTCACACATTTCACACATCAAACCTCTTAAGTATATCACCTCACAGCATGCATAAGGCCTCAAGAGTACACATGATCACTTCCAGTAGGACTCATGCTCTCATAACATTTCATTCATGTGGCACTCATTGCACACACATGCCACAATTGGTAACTATACAATGACCACATTTCAAATTACGGAAGAGGCATGCTCATGCACAAACTAATCACTATCACAAGACCACTAGAATCCCTACATGTCATGAAAATCAGTTATAAGAGGCACAACATCTATTACGCTGTCTCGGATCAAAGCAGGATACAAGCTGATACGGGTAGTTTCAATCACAAAAGTAGAAAGTGCATCACTATGAAATATTAGTATGTTATAGAAGAGACATAGATTAACATTTTTCATGTGAAAACTAAGCCTATATCTCAATGTATAAAGAGCAGTAGTTTGCTGTCTTTACCCCTAAATTCTGCAGCAACTTCCAAATTAAGTTCTGACTGAAGAAGGATCATTTCATTACTCGAATCTCGGCCATTTGTTCTCAAATTTTCATATGTTGTTACTAAAGATGTTTCCTACAACTTTCATGTAGGCTTTAAGGTCCAATTCCATCCAGAAAATTTTAGAAAATTCATATAACTACCTAAGGTTCTACAGTTTTCTGTAGGTCAGCTTAATGTTCTAAGGTAGAATGTTCTCACCAACACGTTTTCACAACAATCTCACTACAACTAGTGGTCGAAGCCTAAAATAGTTAGTACACTCTTAAGAAAACTAGTTATTTCCTTTAACTACACCTTTAAAACCCCAAGCAACGCATAAACTAGTAAGTTTTCCATCTTTGTCTTCCCAACCAGAACATCCTGAACTGCTATCCCCATCTACAACTCAACTAGATTATTTGGCTCATCTATAACCTCTTTTAGTACCCCCGACACCTCTCCAACAACACCCAAAAGTGACCTCAGTAGCTTTTTGCCTACACATAGCAACCCATAACTCAATTCAAGACTAGTATTTGCATCTCGACTCCTCGATAGCAACATGCAATGCCTATCCATCACTCAGCAGTTGTCTTCCCACCAACTCGACCAAACTTAGCTCCCTCGTTCTCGATTCTTTAACCATTCGAATCCCTATCATGACATGCAAAGACTCATAACTTCGTTTGAGTGCTCATTTAGCCTATTTCAATTCAAAACAGAATCATCAAACCTAATCCTTCACCATTCAGCATGCTCCATAAATTTCCTCAACAAACAGCGGATAATTTCTAGTTTAGAAACTCATCATTTCCTTACCAGTTGCTTGGCTTCGCTAGTGGCTCGATGCTCTTTAAGAATATGCTTTCGAACTCACTCAAGAAGAAGAAAAAGTCATTGGACCTGCTAGGCTTCGCTTCTACTCGAGTCGCGAAAGGAAGGAGAAGTGAGAGAGAATTTTTTGATCTGTTTTAGGGTGAAGAAAGGCGTGAATTATGAGGAAGATGGATGTGTGTGCAAAATTTTTATTTTAATTCCCAAAGAAAGAATTAATCATTAGAAAGATTAATCATTATGTCTCCTCTGAAGCTTCGGGTTGGGGGGAAATCGAAGGGAAGAAATGGGTGTTATGGCTTCCATGCACGTCTTATTTTTCATGGTCGACACCTAGCGTTCGAGAATAATTAACTTCTAATCCGTGTCGTTAGTTAGTCTATTAGTTTCGAATGTCTTCTACTTATTTATCTAAATAGGTTCGAAAATTTTCCCGACCCGTTTAGACGGTTAATTAAGCATTTTCAGCCTAAGTTGGTACTTTTGGTAATTAATAGTATTTATTTAATTATTTTTTGTATTTATTTAATTATTTTTTGTATTTATTTAATTATTTTTTGTATTTATTTATTTATTTATTTATTTTCCGAAAATCATACCAAGATAGCCGATAACTAGAATTTCGTGTTGATTGCAATGGTGTGTTTAGTTTTTGCAATTGAATGCTATATTGAGCAAAATTTATTCGTCAGCTTGTGCGAGCATTATTGTATGTCAACTTGTGAGAGAAATAATCGTCAGCGTGTGTGAGCATTGATATGTCAGCTTGTGAGAGTAATATTCTATATATCAGCTTGCGCGAGCTGCCATCTATATATCAGCTTGTGATAGCAATATTCTATATATCAACTTGTACGAGCTACCATCTATATATCAACTTGTGAGAACAACTGAAGAAAGGTTCATATCCTTTCATATCCTAGCCAAGTAAAACCTCATTTTAGGCGATTGTAGAAAGGTACGGGTCCTAAACAATCTTTGTGGCTCTAACAAGCGACCGTAGAAAGGTATGGGTCTTGAAAAAGCTATTTCCTATTCAGGTGACTGTAGAAAGATACGGGTCCTGGAAAAAGCCGTTTCTTATTCAGGCGACCGTAGAAAGGTACAAGTCCTGGAAAAACTATTTCTCATTCAAGCAACCATAGAAAGGTATAGGTCTTGGAAAAGCTGTTTCTCATTCAGGCAAATGTAGAAAGGTACAGGTCCTGTAAAACTAATTTCCCATTTAGGCGACCATAGAATGGCGCGGGTCTTAGACAATACTTAGTGCTCCAAAAGGCGACCATAGAAAGATACGAGTCCTAAAAGAAGCATTTTTTCCGTTAAGGCAACCAAAGAAAGTTTCGGGTCCTAGAAAACCAAATATTGCCATACTAGGTGACCGTAGATATGTACAAGTCGTAGGAAGGCAGCCTTCTCTTACAAAGCCTTGTTACTATTCTAGGAGATTGTAAAAAGGTATGGGTCTTTGACATGTAACACCAACCATTTTGAATTACTCTACCATTCTTAAAGGTAAGTCACTCTAGGTATGTTCCCTTTGAAAGGGCTAGTGAGAGCACCTAGAGGGGGGGTGAATAGGTGATCAAAGAAATTTTTGTGAAACTTAACATAATGAAACAATTTATGAGAGTGCTAGACTGAAGGTATGAATGACTATAAGCAGTTATATAAAGTCACAAATTAACGTAAAGAGATAAGGGAAAGAGAATCAAAATACAAGGTTTATAGTGGTTCGTCTTAGATCAAGCCTACGTCCACTCTCCCGCACTAACAACCCACTGGCTGGATTTCACTAAGAACCAAAAGAGATTTTACAGCCTCACGTCCTTGATTCCACAATGTAGAAGCTTAGCTACACTTCCTTAAGGTCTCACAAGAATTTGGTCTCTCTTTTGAGTACAATTTGAGCTCAACAATTGAAACAGCGAAGAACTAAGAGCCTCATACTTTGGAATTTTTCTTTCACACACTCATGCACACTCTTGAATAACTTTGAGCATCTTCCTTATATACTCCTCCATGCCTTCATAACCGATGGCACATTCCAAAAGAGTCTTCCAATCTACTAGTTGGATAGAATCAATTAGGAAGATCTCGAGTTATTTAAGGAATGTGATGATAGCCCACCAATCATGTTCACCCATACAATCAGGATCTCGATTTCCATAAGTAGAACTTCCAAGTAAACTTCACTAATCAATGGATCTAATTATTCGAATTGATTTCAATAGGGATAATTGATCATGAGATGTTATTTCCAGTTGTGAGATCTTCTTTAACCGAACGAACCAAATCCTTAAAAATACGCTCGCATCTGGATCAGTCGAATAAAACTTTTCTTCGTCGGTTTGGAAACTGTCAGTGAGGGCAGACTTTAAATCTTGAGCCTGGAGGTCTTCAGACTTTGACAATAGAGTCTGCAAGTCTTCAGACTAGACTGATGGAAATGTTTTGTCAACTTCAAAACAAATAAGGAAGTTTTCTCCAACAATCTCCCCATTTTTTATGGTGACAAAACTTTCTCGTAGATTTGGATACTTTTGACTTGCAAAACAATACTTAAGCAAACCAAGATATCTCATAAAAGATAAGTAGATTAGGATAAGGATAATAGCAATTCTACAACCACAGAAGGCGTGTTAGTGCTATCAAAATAACTATCTTTACCATAATCATTAACATAGCTTAAGTTTTTGCAGGCATCAAAAGATCAAAATCAATTAGTCCAAACCCAAAGATAACTCAGGATAAGTCTAAAATATCCAGAAATAAGCCAAAAAGATAAAAGTCAAATCTCAAATCTGCAATAACTTCTCCCCATTTTTCTCATCAGCAAAAAGTGGAGAACAACAAAAGAGGTGTTTGAAAAAAAAAAAAAAGGTCAGAATCATGGCTATTTTGGAAGGCGAACAAGCTCAAATTCTCCCATTGAGTGAACTGTCTTCTTAAGCCCTGCAAAACTTTGCTTCAGTGATTGAAAATCTTCACCCTTTACAGTAGATTGCACTTGATTCTTCAAGGTGTTTAGCTGATCATGCAAAGACACTGAGGTAGCCATGAAAGTGTTCTTAAGATCCTGCAACTCATATCCTGTAGCATATTGCTGCTTCCTCACATCTAATAAAATCTCTAGCAGTTTTGAAAAGTCTGCTGTTTGAGCTATCTCAACACTAGGACCAGCTGAGTCAAGTTCAGGGTTTTGAGTGTGGATGGAACATCATCAGATTGTCCTCCATGACTATGAGTGGATGCTTCGTGATGATGAGAGGTATACACTTCTTCCGAATTCGCTACAGAACGACTTACATCACTATTAAGGAAAGGTGAAGAAACACCTTGTTGTTCAATAGGCCCCCCCATTTTGTTGCCTTCAGGTTGAGTAGGTATGATTTTTTTTTTGATCAACTTCAGCTTCAGAGTGATGTATGTCAGCAGTTCCAGTTCCTGCCATCTCAGAATTACTAGACAATGCGACAACCAAAGTTGGCTCAAAAGAGTCTTCTTGACCCTCTTCTTCTCCTTCTTATCCTCTT
Source organism: Eucalyptus leucophloia subsp. euroa (assembly GCA_017140325.1). NCBI lineage: Eukaryota > Viridiplantae > Streptophyta > Magnoliopsida > Myrtales > Myrtaceae > Eucalyptus > Eucalyptus leucophloia. Next base: position 9,907,087 of record CM029469.1, on the reverse strand, counting down.
TCTACTTCTTCTTCCTCTCCTCTTCTTTCCTCTTCTTCCTCTCTTCTTTCTTCCTCTGTTCTCCTCTATCTTTCTTCTTCCACCTCTGTCTCTTCTCTCTATTTTGCTCCTTCTTCTGGCTCTACTCAAGTCTCTTGGAAACTAAACTTCTCAAATTCCTTAAGGCAAAGAGATTCATTTCATCCTTATCTTCTTCTTCATCCTCCAAGATAAGTGCTCTTCTTTTCTTGGATGATGCTGAGATTGGCTCTTTGCCTTTCCTTTTTGCAGCCGCAATGTCTTATCGGGCCTTCACTAGTGTCTTCACCTTAATCTTTCCAACGCCTTGCTTAACTCCTTTAGGCACATCTTGGAAACCATCTTCAATCCCACAACCATTTGATCAATGGTTCAAACACATAGAACTCTAGGGGGTTGAATGTTAAGGTGTCTGAACAAACGAGTGATGAGAGCATAATAAGGAAGCTATCCCTTAGGATAGTGTGGGGCAAAGAGAACTTGTATCGAGTGTTAATGGCGTACATCAGCTTTGCTTCAAAAATTGAGACATCAGTTTTTGATGTGGACTTGGGTCTGAGACAATTAATGACGATCTTGTGGAGCAAGATGTTGGAGGCTTTCGTCTTGGAGTAAAAGATTCTTCCTTCAGCAACCCTATCTCAAACAAGCTTTAGAGTGGTATGAGCAATAGACACATTGATTGGTCGGAAACTCCCTCTTTCCACCCCAATCACATCCACCAGAGTGTCCATGTCAACCACATAATTCTTGTCTCTGACACTAAATGAGAATCTATTCGCATCTAAGAATGACAAATTGAAATAGAAATAAGCAGTAAGTCCCGAATGAGCAACAGTTATCTCAAAGCAAAATCGCTCAAGTTGAAGCAGTGAAAACTTCTCCCGCAAATTCACATTTATCGAATCAAGAAAGTCAAAATCGACACTTCTTGGGTTCATTACTCCTCACTTCAACAAATTAGTATATACTTTCTCGTGCTCTTTGGAGCGAAAGAGATCCATTCTGTCACAAGTCAGATTCGCCACAATGCCCATCCTCGACTTAAAATGATTAAACATCTTCTCATCATCATCATTTCCCTCAGGCTAATTAAACTCTCCAAGATGCGAGTCAATAGGAAAATTTGCGAAGGCTTTTTCAGCCGATCCTTTTCTGCAATACCTAATTTCTCCATGTCGCACAGAAATAAAGTCTCATTCTCATCTCTCGCAAGTATTCATCAATCAAAGACATAACAGTTCCCCATCTTTTCAAATTAGAGTAAAGCTTGTAAGCAACTTGAGGAGTTAAAGTTCTTTACAAGTTCCACTTCTTCCAACACTTCTTCTTCTTAATGAGTCGGTGGATGAGTTTGACGCTGCTGAGAAGGTTGTTGCTTACTTGGTCGCTGTAGAGTAGAATCTTCTTCTTTGATCAAGTAGAAATGCATAGGCCCCTCAAGCATGTGCCGTGGTCCCCTACTTGCAATCATTGATGACTTTCTCGAAGACATTGTCTCTTCAGGGGAGAAATTTACAGTCTTACTCGAAAGGTGAAAACTTTTAGGATTAAACAATAGGGAAAGTGAGAGCAAGTGGGAGTTTGGAATTTTTAGGGTTTCAGTGTAAAAACGAAGAAGACGAAACTCGGCTGTATATAAAGCAAGTGAAGCGAGGTAATCGAAATGATATAAAAAGAAAAGAAAAAAAATGCCTTTTCGAAAAACAATAACTTGCCTTTTTGGAAAATAGATAACTGCCTTCTCAAAAATGAATAAATGTCATAAAGGAAACTTGGAAGAATAATTTCAATCAATTAGCGATTAATGAGTAACCGTACCTTTTCAAGTTTTTAATCAAAAATTAAATTACCATTACTGAAATTTCTTACAGATGTAACTTTTGGTTTTCTGAGTCTGAACACCTTTAGAATTTTTCTTTGAGTCTGAGCTTCTTTAGAATTTTTCTTTGAGTCTGAGCTTCTTTAGGCTTTAAAAGATATGATGTTCAATCTGGTGCGAATAGACTCAAATAAGTTTTTCTCCAGTAGCTTTGTAAATATGTCCACCAGTTGATTCTTTGAATCAATGAATTGGATCATAACTTCTCCATTTTGAACATGATCTCTAATAAAGTGATGCCGAATCTTTATATGCTTTGCTCTTGAATGAAAAATTGGATTATCTGTGAGATTAATTGCATTGGTGTTATCATATTTGATCTCGATGCATGAGTCTTCGACTCCAAAATCTCTCAGTTGTTGCTTTATCCATAAGATTTGAGAACAGCAACTTCCAAGAGCCACATATTCTACTTCTGCTGTTGAAAGAGCCATAGTGCTTTGCTTCCTTGAGAACCATGATATTGTCATGTTACCCAGTAATTGACAAGTACCAGAAGCACTCTTTCTATCAACTCCGCAACCTGCTAGAGCTACATCTGAATATCAAAGGAGTGTAAAGTCACCTTCTTTGGGATACCACAGACCTAACTTTGAGGTTGTTGCAACGTATTTGATGATATGTTTTGCAACACTTAGATGAAATTCTTTGGGATCAGATTGAAATCTACCACAAATGCAAACACTAAACAAAATTTCAAGTCTAGAAGCAGTAAGATAAAGAAGTAAACCAATAATACTCCTGTAGAGCTTCTGGTCAACTTTCTTTCCTCCTTTGTCTTTGTCCAGCTTTAAATAACTTAACATTGGTATCTCAATCTTCTTGCAATTTTTCAATCCAAATTTTTTAACAAGTTCTTTTACATATTTTTCTTGGCGAATGAAAATTCCTTCCTTCAATTGTTTCACTTGTAATCCGAGAAAGAAAGATAATTCACCCATCGTGCTCATCTCAAATTTATCCTACATAGACTTAGAAAACTTCTTGCATAGCTTCTCGTTAGGTGATCCAAATACAATGTCATCAATATAGATTTGAACAAGTAGAAAGTTTTTACCTTTTCTTTTAATAAATAAAGTAGTATCAACTTTTCCCTTGACAAAACCATTTTGAATTAGGAACTTACTTAACTTGTTATACCATGCTCGAGGTGCTTGCTTTAATCCATATAGAGCCTTCTTCAGTATGAATACTAAGTTTGGTCTCTTTGGGTTTTCAAATCTGAGAGGTTGTTCCACATGGACTTCTTTTTGGATGAATCCATTTAGAAATGCGCTTTTGATATCCATTTGGAATAACTTGAAATTTTTATAACAAGCAAAAGCAAGCAATAATCTAATTGCTTCTAACCTTGCTACGGGTGTGTAGATCTTATCATAGTGTATCTCTTCTTCTTGTGTATATCCTTTTGCCACGAGCCTTGCTTTGTTCTTGACCACTTTTCCTTTTTCATCCATTTTGTTTTTGAAAACCCATTTAACTCGAATAATAGATTTACCTTTTGGTTTAGGAGTTAATTCCCAAACATCATTAATGCTAAATTGTCTGAACTCTTCTTGCATAGCTTCGACCCAGCTTTTGTCAGTTAAAACTTCTTCTATGCTTTTTGGTTCTATTTCAAAGATAAGTACCACAACACTAGACTCTTCTTGTTTTTTGGATCTAGTACGAATCCCTTCATCAATATTACCAATGATGAGTTCTTTGGGATGACTAAACTTGTGCTTCCAGTTGTTGGTCGATCTGACAAATTGTTGATCTTATGCTTCAGTTGATTCTTCAACATTCAATCGTTGTTGTTCTTCTATAATCTAAGCTGCTTTAGGGGAGGTAGACTTTGTAGAGTCTGGAGTAGGTTCGGATTCTTCAAGTTGAGTTTGAATCAATTGATTTTGCAAAAAATTTGACATTCATAAATTCTTCCATAGACTGAGTCTTCTTATTGAATACTCTGTAGGTTTTCCTGGAAGTTGAATATCCAAGAAAGATTCCTTCCTTTGATTTTTCCTCAAACTTACCAGTTCGATTATTTGCATTTTTCAAAACAAAACATTTGCAACAAAACACATGAAAATAAGAAATAATTGGCTTCTTTCCTTTGAATAACTCGTAAGGAGTTTTCTCTAAAATAGACTTTAAAAATACTCTATTAATAATATAACATGTTGTATAAACTGCTTCAGCCCAAAAACGAAAATAAATGTTACTTTTAATTAAAAGAGTTATTGCCATTTCTTGCAATGATCTATTCTTTCTTTCCACGACTCCATTCTGTTCTAGAATATATGGAAAGGAGAAAACATGCTGAAAATCAGATTCATCACAGAATTTTGCAAAGTCTTAATTTTCAAACTCACCTCCATGATATGTCCGTATGTTTGAAATAGCATATCCTTTCTCATTCTGTACTTTCTTGGCAAACTTTGAAAAATAAAAAAGAGTTTCAAACTTACTTACCAAAAAAAAAAAACCTAAGTAAATCGTGAATAATCATCCACTATTACTAGGCAATATCTCTTTCCACCAATACTTTGTGTTCTGGTTTGTCCAAAGAGATCCATATGCAAAAGCTACAACACACGATTAGTGGAAACTTGATTTATTGGTTTAAAAGAACTTCTAACATGTTTCCCCAACACACATGGTGTGCATAAGTCAAATTTTTGATATTTTATGTTGGGTCGTCCACAAACAAGCTTCTTAGAAGAGATCTTAGCAATTTGCTTCAAATTAACATGACCAAGCTTTCGATACAAAGGTTCGCTTCATCTTGAAGTGATATTAGACATTGAGACCTTCTTGGTTTTATATCCAGAAGGTAAATGTTCCAATGTCTTCGTCTAGTAAAAGATTGAAAAAGATCTTTACTAGTTCCTGAACATATTTCTTTTTGAAAATTGATCTTGAATCCAGTATCGCATAGTTGACTGATGCTAAGTAAGTTATAATTTAGTCATTCCACCAAGGAGACATTGTTGATTGTCAAACCCCCAATCTTTACTGTTCCGTATGCAACAATTCTTCTTTTGTTATTTCCACTAAAAGAAACTTTTCCACCATTTGCTTGAACAAGTTTTATAAAATAACTTGAATCTCCTGTCATGTGTCTTGAACAGCCACTATCCAAATACCATTTAACATTTTTCTTGATAGTGACCTACAATTGAAAAAGAGACTCAAACTTTCTTGGTACCCACATTTTTTTGGATCCAGTGGAGTTAGTGCAATACACAATTTTTGTCCAATCCTTCTTAACAGGTCTCCAAACCATAAGACATTCTTTCTCAAAGTGTTCTGAGCTGTTACACTTAAAACATTTGAGGGCACTTCGGCCAACAGGTTTTACAAATACATTTTGAAAATGATTTCTATAAAAGGTTTTGTAGGCCTTTGTTTAATTATTTTCTTTACTTTTGGAAAATTAATTAGAGGAATGGTTTCTGAAGTCATTCCCAAACCTGGTTTGTTAAAATAAAGTCTTTGTACAGAAAGAATTTTTTCCAACTTCTCAAATCCAATTGAAAACCTTTTTGAAATATTTGAAATGTCATTTTTCAAAAATACATTTTCTTTTGAAAGAGAGTCTGCATTTTTAAAAAAAAAAAAACTGCAAAACTTTTGTTTAAATTTTCAAACTTTTCTTTCCAAGAAGTTTCACTGCTACTTTAGTGTAGAATTCTCCCTTTTTAGCTCGAAATCCTCTTAAGAGAAGTTTTGAGACTAAGACGAAGTTCATTAATATATTTTGAGACTTTAGTATGAATTTTTAAATTACTTACCTTGATTTCGCTGTCTAAGTCTGAGTCTGTATCTGTTTCAGAGTTTGAGTATGATTCTAATTTTGCCATTAAATAAATATTAGCATAATCATCATTACTTTCTTCGCATTCAGTATCACTTCATGTTTCTGCTTTGAGAGCCTTCCTGTATTTCTCAGCTTTTCCCTTCTTTTTCTTCAACAAAGGATAGTTGGATCTAATGTGTCCCTTTTTCTTGCATTCAAAACAAATAAGGTCTTTATTGGATTCATCATCCTCGGTTGATTTGTTTTGAAACTTTTGAGTGCTTTGTTTTTTCCAATTGAATCTTCTTCCCTTTTTATTTAGTTTCCTGAACCTTCTTATCATAAGTGCTAGCTCTTCATCGTCCATATCTTCTTCAGAGTCTGCAACACCAGAATCATCGTTAGATTTTAATACAATAGACTTCTTACCTTTAGGATCTTCTTCCTCGTTGATTTGCTCCACTTCATAGGATTGAAGTGTGCCAATCAAATCGTCTATGGAGAGTGGCATGATCCTTTGTGTTTTCCTTATTGAAATCTTTATGTGATCCCAATCTTTGGAGAGTCCACGTAGCAATTTGTTAACCTTCATGGGTCCTGAAATTGGTTGTCCCTGATACTTTAGACCGTTTACTATTTCAGTAAAACGACTAGACATATCAATGATAGATTCTCCTGGCTTCATCTTGAAGACTTCATACTGTCCGAGTAGAATATTGATCCTTGTTTCTTTCACTCGATCAATTCCTTCACAGGTAATATGTAGCCTATCCCAGACTTCTTTGGTTGTTTCACAAGAAGATATTCTGTTATACTCAGTAGAAGATAACGCACAATATAAGGAGTAAATTGCTTTAGCATCAAAAACTTGTCTCTTGGTTATTTCTTCTTGAGTTATCTCGCTAGCATCTGCAACTTATTTTTCTCTTTCTAAGACTAATGCAGCTTTAGGAATAATTCACTTTTCTACCACATCCCATTCCAGAGGGTCTTTTGATCTTAGGAATGCCTTCATCTTATTTTTCCATATGTTGTAATCATTTCCATCGAAGTAGGGTGGTCTGGTGTTACTTTAGCCTTCAACCAAACCTAGAGCCAACATACTAGCCATAGATATTTAACTCAGAAGTAAAAACACTTCAATTAAATGAGTACACAAGCTCTGATACCAATTGAAAGGGCTAGTGAGAGCACCTAGAGGGGGTGAATAGGTAATCAAAGAAATTTTTGCGAAACTTAGCAGAATGAAACAATTTCTGAGAGTGGTAGACTAAAGGTATGAATGACTATAAGCAGTTATATAAAGTCACAAATTAACGTAAAGAGATAAGGGAAAGAGAATCAAAACACAAGATTTATAGTGGTTCGGCTTAGATCAAGCCTACGTCCACTCTCCCACACTGATAGCCCACTGGCTGGATTTCACGAAGAACCAAAAGAGATTTTACAGCCTCACGTCCTTGATTCCACAGTGTAGAATCTTAGTTACACTTCCTCAAGGTCTCACAAGAATTTGGTATGTCTTTTGAGTACAATTTGAGCTCAACAATTGAAACAGCAAAGAACTAAGAGCCTCAGACTTTTGAATTTTTCTTTCACGCACACTCTCGAATAACTTTGAGCATCTTCCTTTTATACTCCTCCATGCCTTCATAACCGTTGGCACTTTCCAAAGAAACTCTTCCTATCTACCCGTTAAACAAAATCAATTAGGAAAATCTCGAGTTATTTAAGGAATGTAATGATAACCCACCAATCATGTTCATCCATACAATCAAAAACTAGGTTTCCATAAATAAAACCTTTCAAGTAAGCTTCGCTAATCAATGGATCTAATTATTCGAATTGATTTCAATAGGGATAATTGATCACGAGATGTTATTTCCAGCCGTGAAATCTTATTTAACCAAACGAACCAAATCCTTAAAAATATGCTTGCATCTGGATCAATCAAGTAAAACTTTTCTTCGTCAGTCTAGAAACTATCAGTGAGGGCAGACTTTAAATCTTGAGTCTGGAGGTCTTCAAACTTTGACAATAGAGTCTGCAAGTCTTCAGACTAAACTGATGGAAACGTTTTGTTAACTTCAAAACAAATAAGGAAATTTTCTCCAACACCCTTATCATTTGCATTATCATTTCCATGCATCATATAAATTGTATTTCAAAATAAGATTCATTTTACCAGAAAGAAAAAAAGAAAAAGAAAGAGAGTGTTGCATTGCACATGCACATACATGCAGGAAGGAACTAAGGCGAGATAAGTCCTCTAACTGGTGTGCATAGACTACCTCTAGGCATATTTCCTTTCTAGTCGGAGTTTAGCGGGTGAACTTGCTGAGACATTGTCTTACCCCATTGTGGGCTCAAACTTTTTCAAGTCCTTAGATGATGGTTCCTCCGGAACGTTTTAGGCAGCCCAGGAGGATTTTCGAGCTGGTTACTCATTTCGCTGTACCTGGAGACCTCGGGGTCTAGGTTTATGAACTTGTGATGACCACCATCTAGGTTGATGAGGGTTTACCTCAAAGGGTACCCCATCAATTTAAGGTGTGGTATCGCCATGGGCTCAATAGACATAGAGAGAGTCCCCTATAGGATTATGATGTCCCAGCTGCGGTAGTAGACGTCACTATTGGCGAGGGTACAACTGACCCTCCTGCTGGTCTAGTGGTGGACCCAAGTCCCTAGGAGACCTCGAAGTTTTCAATTGGGGATTCGAGTGCCTAGAGAACTTGTAGGCTTTTCTGTTTGAGCAGACTCTTAACTTTAGTCTATTATTGTATATAAACCAGGGTGTTTATAAAAGTATGTTTTGGTTGTGATTTGTTTCCTGCTATTCTATCCTAAGCTGTTTGTTGTCAAGGGTATTTGTTCGCTTCTGCATGCGTATTAAAATGAATGGATAGGCAACGCATCCTGGGACATCGCAATTTTATTGACCACCAAGGGATGGGCACACGCTCAAGGATTGGGACGTGACATCCCCGCCTGAAGTAGTATTAGAGCTAGTCAATTGTTGGAGTGATAACGTGCGATAGGTCTTTGGGATAGTTAGTAGGAAAGGCTTATAATTATGTTGATGCATGTGATTGATAACTGATTGGTAAATTATTTTGTGGTGATCCCTCAGCTTCTAATTCTATGTGGAATTAGAAGGCAAGTTTCTGTAGAGAACTTGCATAATGAGTGATGAGGAACAAAGGACTCCTAGGAAAAGAACCACTTGACCTACGATTCGGGGTAGGACGCTAACAAGAGTCAGTACCTAAGGGGGTTGTGGTAGCTCGCAAGCTCAGGCTTAGGCTAGCACTAGTGGAGTAGTACTGCCTCCTATTAGTGCTAGGATAGTAGCCACTGGTAATCCCAGGATCGAAGGGATCATGCAGATACTTGAGACGCTTGGAGCTCTGATCGGGCAGTAGACCTAGAATCAAGCCGCCGCCACTATTGTCGCCGCTACTGCTTCCGTTGCCGCCGCAGATACAACTGCTACCACACTTGCCGAAGTTCCAATTGGGAACGTGATTGTGGAGACAGAGAGAGACCGATGCATAAGCTTGTGGAGTAGTTCTTGAAGCTAAACCCGCCGAGGTTTGCGGGTGCAAGAGATCTCGAGGCTGCATCGCTTTGGATCCAAGACCTAGAGAAAGCTTTTGCACTTCTGATGTGCACGGAAGAGGAAAAGGTTGTCCTGGCAATATACCAGTTGTAGGGTAACACAAGTACATGGTGGAGAGCCACCAGAGGCATGATTTTCCCTAAAGGTGTAGTTCTGGTGTGGGATGCCTTTCTCAGAGCCTTTAATGGCAAGTATTTTTCGAGTAGTGCTCGAGAGCAAAAAACGGAGGAATTTCAGCGCCTCCATCAAGGGATGCTCACCGTAGATCAGTATAAAGCAAAGTTTGTTGAGCTGTCTCAATACACTCCTAGATTGGTGGAAGATCCGGAAGACAAAGCTAGGAAATTCAGGAACGGCCTCCAACCAGAGCTGAGGAATCCATAGGTGCCATTCAACCTGAAGGATTACAAATGGTTGGGCTCAGCTGATAGAGAGGAATCTAAGTAAGCAAGCCACCTCGTCTAGATTGAGGTTCAACTCAAATAGAGACGCGAACTGGTTTGGGAAGAAGCCCATAACCAGAGGAAGGTTTCATGATAAGGAGAACACAATCTATTTAACTTCAAGGTCAAAGAACACATAAACGATGTGTGACCCTCGACTCCTTGATATGTGAAATATGTTGAATGTCAAACTTCCGAAATTGATCCATAGAAAGAGGAATTCTTTCCGAAAATCAAAATATGACGTGGAAAAGATTAGGAAAATAAACTTGTTATGACGTAGATAGTTTTTAAAGCAATCAGTAACTGCCCCAATTTTTTATTTATCTAGAATTCTCAAAAGGCTACCATCAACAGCTTATTGGAATATATATAAACATAAAAAGCCAAATAAAAATCACCTTCAAACTGTCAAAGCACAAAAGGAAACTTGAAAGATTGAGAAAGGGAGCTTTGTCCATGATAGTCCACAATGCTCCTAAACCCAGCGCCTACATCGGGCTAGCTTTGCCCTGACCTTTTCTTAAGTACAAGCAAACACTGCAATACTGGTGTCACCACCTGCACTTCTCAATTGCAATTGGAAGAGGTGATGGACGGCTCTAATACCATATGATATGGACCTTAGGAGAATTACACCATAAAAGCTAGCTCTTCATTTAGCAAAAGCATAGGACTTTTCCTCTGCAATCCACATGCAACGCGCTACTTGAAGGAACACCTAGAGTCATGTGGCACCAATGGCTGCGCCGCCAACACCTTGGCCATCACTAACACACCCCCAAATGCTCCATATGTGGAACGAGGTTGATGAGCTCATATTTGAGATCAACGACCTTGATCTGAAGGTCAATAGAAGTCGACCATCTAAGATTTGCAACTTACACTCAAACTATAAAAAGATATAGAGGCGGATGTGCTCATGCTTGGGGTGATAACGATGGAGGTGGAGATGGAAACATAGTAAGCTACTGTTATAGATAATTACGATATTTCACCATACTATGAATAATTAGAATATTTTCCTTGATTCTCCATATCTCTTAGAATTATACATGTATTTTTATTAATTGCGCATATCCCTAATTGATTATAATTGATGTCCTAATTATGTTATTACCTTGGATTGTCATTTAATAGACTTTAAGCAATAGACTCCTGTACTATCCATTATATTTAACAAAAAAAATAAAAAATCTATATGATTTTATTTTCCACATAATTCTTAGGGAAAATTATAAATAAAGGCCTGAAGTGCATTTATTTTCTCAAATAAGGACTTGAAGTATCTTCATTTTTTTTCAAATAAAGGCTTCAAGTTCCTTCATTTTCTTAAATAAGGATATGAAAAGAATGTTCTTTCAAATAAGGGTATAAAGTGACTATCTTTGTTTTAAATAAGGACTTGACTCTCCAGCTGATCAAGGGCATTTTTGTCATTTACCTTCTTCTTTTTTTCCTTTTTCCTTTTTCCTTTTTATGATTTTTCTTCCTTCTTCGTTGATGGCCAACCAACCATTGGCAATGCTCAAAGAGGGCTAGATGAGGGTCACCCCCACCTGATTTGGTGAGGGCCACCCTCGTCGACCACAAGTAAGGGACGACTTCGCCTACACGAGGTGACACTCGCCTTGGGGGCAGCTTGCCCTTGTTGCCATCAAAAAGGTTGGCCCTCGCCAAATCTGGGCGAGGGTTGCCTTGCTGGCCTTGGGTGAGGGCAACCCTTGCTTGGGTGAAACGACCCTCGCAAGAACTAGCGAGGGCTGCCGAGCCCTTACTAGCAACTATCGGCCCTCACTAGAAAAGAAAAAAAAAATAGAAAAGAGAAAAGATAAAAGAAAAGAATTAAAAAAATAAAATTAAAATTTTATTTGGAAAAAAAGTCCTTTGATCAATCGAAATATTTAGCCGACCAACGACCGGTGAAGTCGGGCCTTTATTTGAAACAATCATTGCCATTTCAAGCTCGTATTTGAAATAACCATAGCCACTTCATGCCTTTATTTGACATAAGGTCCACTTCATAACTTTATTTAAGAAAATATGGGCACTTCAGGGCCAATTTTGGAATTTTCCCTTACTCTTATCTTGATATGAGGCAAGTGAATTGCGATGCCCTATAACGTAATGCGTTACACGTCTCCTTTTTTATTTTGTATTTTTTTTATTAATAGCAAGCGAAAGCACCACAAATACCCATACAACATACAAGAAGATAATCACACAAGTTAAATATTACATATATATATATATATATATATATAAATATGTCATTATGTTAACTTTATATTTCCAACGTATAACAGTATCCCAAACAAAATACAAAATACAGAATACTTGTGAAGGTTAGGATCATCTAATTTCAATATTATCCTTCTACAACTTCAATACTATCCTCCGACACCCAAAGGCCCGCATGTACGTCATCAAAACTAATACCTCAGGATAGATAATCTCCTCCATCGATAGCTCATCGGCAATGTAGCTAAGGGGACCATCAAATCCTCTAAATGGTCCCAACCAGTTGCCGTCAAAGATCGCGTACCAAGCTATGTATCGATGCTGAACCCACTCAACAAGTCCCACGCCGACCCAATCTATTGTTGTACACTTAACATACATAAGAACCATAAAAGACAATACAACTTCTTCATAACTGTACTCAATGTGAGTTTGAGCTCCAACAAGCAACAATCGCGGAAGAGCCATCCTAAAAGTTTTAAAAAATAAAGGGATGAGCCATTGCCCAAAAAATAAAATTATTAAGTTTAAGATAGGATATTCACCTATCACTCGACCTAGTATCAATAACAACTATGAATTCAAGGTAGTACAAAACAATCATGCATGACATGTGCAAGGATAAATATATTATATTTCTTATCATGACATGTCAATGAGACAACCATAACATTATATAAGATCGATCACTCATGTGCAAGCAAATATCATGTTATATATCGTGAGTGTTAGGGAAATCCCTTATGATGTTTTGAATATGACAAAATAAATCAAAGGCTACTAATGTGTTTAATGGTTAAATAATAGACTATGCAGATGATGGAACATGTAAAAGATATTGTCAAAGTCTAAAGACTACCAAAAGACTGAACGTAACATATGTCCAAAGTCTATTATGAAGATTTCCAGACTTCTGTGCCAAAGTCCGAAGACTACTAGACTTTAGTATCAAAGTCTGTTCTACATCAGAAGTTTGCGCACTTTGACAAATTCTAGACTGAACGTGAATGAAGAACCAGAAGACAGACTCTATGCTAAAGCTAAACTTATTCAGACTATATCAAGACCTTAAAGCTAAATCTGTTCAGAAGCAGAATATGTTCAGACTGACTTCCAGATTGTAAAGTCTATTGTACTTAGACTCAGATTGTAAAGTCTATTGCTCTTAGACTTTACATCCAGAACAAGATAGATCGTAACACAAGCTCCAATCAAATAACGACTAGTGATTTGGTTTGGACTCTACATCAAGATTGATTTGATTGACTCAATCTAATTGATTGACGATTGGATCTTGAAGACAAGAACTTTCTATACGAAGAAGCTTTACTTATGAAAACCAAGATTCTGTTTGTATGGGTAATCGGTATCAATTTGGGATTCTACTTTTGTCACTCAACGGCTACCAAATCTTCTTGATACAAATTTATCCAATAGGTAAATTGAAAGACAATCCTCGAGATACTATCCAACAGCTAATTTGGAAGTAGAAGAGTATTTAAGGAGATCAAGGACCGATGAGCAAGTAAGAGACGGAGCATAGAATTTATAATTCAAAAGTCTAAGCAATCTTCGAGCATACACTTGTCTTTGGTGAGCTTAAATGTTTGTGATCGTGAGAGAAATACCAAAAGAGCGACTTAGTGAGATAGTGTGATTTACTACTAAGTGTTTGCACTCAAAGTTGTAACTCTTATTGATTGCATAGTGCAATCCAACCAAGAGGCTATTAGCGTGGGAGAGTGAACGTAAGCTTGATCTAAGCCGAACCACTATCAAATTTATGTTCTTATTCTCTTCCCTAAGCTCATTTATTTTGTTCATAACTGCTAAAGTCTAAATTCTTTCAAAGTCCGTTATTCTTCAGACACAGTTTCAAAAGTCTGTTATTCGTCAGACACAGTTTCAAAAGAAAAATATTTCTGCTGTTCTTTTGCAAAAAATTTTCTTCACACTTATTCAACCCCCTCTAGGTGTATACTAGCACTTTCAATTGGTATCAAAGCCAAGTGCTCGGTTTATAAAAGTGTTTTTACTTTTGAGCTAAAGATCTTCTATGGCTAGTATCTTGGCACTAGGACTCATGGAAGGGCAAAGCAACACGAGGCCACCATATTTTGATGGAAATGAATACAACATGTGGAAGAACAAAATGAAAGCATTCCTAAGATCTAGAGATCCCTTATAATGGGATGTTGTGGAAAAAGGAATCAATTCCGCTGCTGCGTCTACATCAAATAAGATTGGCAAAGACAAAGAAACCAAACCCCCCACTCCTATGTCTCAGACAGAGATGTCCAAAAGAGAAGCATTTGATGCGAAAGTAAATTATTCTTTATATTACACTTTGTCTCCTGCTGAATATAACAAAATCTCTTCATGTGAAACAACAAAAGAAGTTTGGGATAAACTTCATGTTACATATAAAAGGACTGATCGTATAAAAGAGACAAAAATAAACTTCATGCTCAGCAAATATGAATCCTTCAAGATGAAGCAAGAAGAGTCAATTGGAGATATGTTCAGTCGTTTTACAGAAATTATAAATGGTTTAGCATATCAAGGTCAGCCAATTTCTGTCCCAATGAAGGTCAACAAACTTTTGCGAGGTCTCTCAAAAGATTAGAACCATGTCAATACCTCAATCCAAGAGACTCAAAGGATTATGCCACTTTCCGTTGATGAATTAATTAGCACTCTTCAATCCTACGAAGTGGAATAAATCTATGACGAAGATTTCGAAGGTAAGAAGTCCATCGCTTTAATATCTAACGCTGATTCTGATGATACATACTCAGAAAATGACATGGACGACAAAGAACTTGCTTTTATGATCAAGAAATTCAAAAAGCTGAGTAGAAAATAAAGGAAATTTAGTGAAAGAAGAAAATACAAGCAGAATAGCAAGAAAAGAACAAAAGAAGATGATGAGCAAGGAAATACATGCTTGATGGCACATTCAGAATCTGAGTGGGACTTAGACACAGACTCAGAATTAGAGTCTAACTCAAACACAAACTCAGAATCCGATGAGGAAATCGAGGTAAGTCATTCAAAAATTCCTCTCAAAGTTTCAAAGTATATAAATGAGCTTTGCTTAAATCTCAAATCTTCTCTTAAAAAGATCTCCGAACTTAAAAAGGAGAATTCTTGGCTTAGGCAACAAGATCTTTCTCAAAAAGAAAATTTTGAAATTTTGCAAAAAAAAATTCTACAAACAAAAGAAAGTCGAGATTTACTTGTCAAAGAAAATGATTCTTTGAAGAAAGAATTTTCAAATATTTTGACAAGATTTTCAAATGGTTCAAAAATATTAGAGCATATTCTTTCCATACAAATACCGTACTATAATAAGCCTGGACTCGGTTTCAATAAGGAAAGTGATTATCTAATAGATTTTCCTAAAGTTAAGGAGAGACTTAGACAAAGACCTCCTAGACTTGTGTACAAGAAGCATTTTCAAAAGATCTTTATAAAACATGTTGGTCGAAATGCCCTCAAGTGTTCAAATTGTGAAGACTTGGAACACTTTGAGAAAGATTGTCCTAAAGTCTAGAGACTTGTTAAGAAAGATTGGATAAAAACAGCATACTCTACTAACTCTCATGGACCCAAGAAGGTATGAGTACCAAAGAAAGGATGAGCTGTTTTTGCTGGAAATAGAAGAAAAGGTGAAAGAAAATTTGAAAGAATCGTGCGATTTATTTTTGTGATTCATGAGTTGAGATTTGATATAATACATGTGATTATTTTTTGATATTTTGCTTAGAGACAAATGAATTTATTTGGTTTGATTTTATGCTCTCAGATTTTATTATATTTTGCATATTAAAAATCTGTTCTACGTGATAGTAACTTATTATGCAAAATATTCTTTCTAAATATTCAAGGATTTTATTCTCCCTGATTTTATTGTGCTTTGACTAAGTGAGAATTTCTTTTTCAAGATATTATTATGCACAATATTCTTTCCTTAAATAATATGTTGTGATGAGTTTAGAAAGAATATTTGATTATGGAGATTTCATATTTTACTTTAACGAAATGGAATGATCCAAATTGATGGATACCAAAAAGGAAATGGGTGCATTGCAGGAAATTCTATAAAGGAAGAATGATTGCAAGTTTACATTGGTTTAATAAGAAAAGAATCTCAGGCGAAGATTGGTAATGATTTTTTTTATGGTATATTTCAAACATATACCATGGGTAAGAGAATATTTTTTAATCATTTGGCCTTGCAAATCTCTACGTGCATTTATCCTGATTTTGGACAATTGCTAATCATTTATACTGCAAATATTTCTTCTCATAAATATAAGGCATTGCAATATTTTCTATTTGATTTGGCAGGTGATAGCAATATCATTTTTTTGTGAAATGCATCTATAATATATTTCTGAGATTTATGCTCAAGGAAATCCCTTTGATCTCGAAATATATTATTGCATATATATGGATACTCTTACTATATTCTTAGAAGATGTCTTATATCTAACAAGTTTGATCCGCAAATCAAAGGAAGACATTATGTGATATTTTTGCAAGGATTGTTATCTATTATACAAGAATTTGCAGGTGATAAAAGAATCTTCCATATGGATTTTGAAAAGCTTGATTTGAAAATGATGGAGATTCTATACTATCTTCCGGAGGTTCAAAAATTATATTCCTCATGCAAAATTTTTGCTTATTGAGAAAATCCCTTATGCGTCGTATGAAAGGTTGAGTAGTTCTAAATTTTAATTTTATATATGCTATTCAATTTATTTATTTGAAGAAAGGGCTATCACGCCCCAAATTTCGAGCACACGAAGATCCCACTCTAGTCGATGGAAATGCGACTTTCCAGGACACGTCGCCAACCCATTCTTTTTTTATTGCACATGCGAAAGCGAAACAAATCCCCTGATAACATTTAACTTGGGATAGAAAAGTAGGCAATCAATTACAATCAAACAAGCTTTCTTATAAACACATAGTTTTATATACAACACTGGATTGTCTACAAAATAGATAGGCTCAACAAAAAGGGAACTGTCTTATGACCAACTAGTCAGACACGTTCGCCGATTCTTCAGTCTCCACCTCCACAAATGTCCATGGCTTTGAGTCCTCCATGACCGCCATCTAAGAACTTGGAAATATTATCCCACAACGGGGTGAGACAATGTCTCAGCGAGTCCTACCCTCTAAGACCCTATTAGGAAGAAAATACGCCTCAAGGTACTCTAACCACACAAAGAGGACAAAGAGGACTTACCTTACCTCAGTCCTTTTATGCACGTCAGTACAATTCAATTCTCAATCACACAATTGATCTAACGATTCAATTCAGTCATACTATCTATCATTCAATACTGTCTATCAATCCAGTCATTAATACGATATATGCTCTCCAAAGCTGTAGTAGATAGATAGCTCACCAAAGCTATAGCTGATATAATAGCTCTCAAAAGCTGTAGCTGCTATATAATAGCTCTCCCAAGCTATAGCATAAATATAATAGCTCACCAAGCTATAGCTATAATATATATAATAGCTCACTAAAGCTGTAGCTATAGAATATATAATTAAATATTTACTTGCCAAAATTGCATAATCAATAATAAACCAGAGAACCGGATAAACAATTCATTCAGATCCACAATACAAACTGGTCATACAAACCAATTACGGTGCCAAAAGCCAATACCGAGTATTTTCAAGTTAAATATCACAACTTCATCAATTTCACACAATTCCACACTTTGGAATAATTAACCATAATCGTCAATCACTCAATTCCTCAAATTAAACAAACAATTAGCACAAACTGATCGCACGTCAACGATCATCGCTAAATTCTAACGATTTCCATCCCTAAGCAAAATTTTCAAAATTATTAAATAATTAAATTTAATTTCGAAAATTAAATAATTAAATATCATATTATAATAATATAATTTAATAAAATAATATTTAAAAATTCGAAATAATTAATTAATTAAAAATAATTAATTATGGCTTAAACTAGATTACACTAATTTAAACATACAATTAGCCCTAATTAAACAACCACTAAACTAATCATACAACTAATCTAATTTACATTAAAATAATCTAATTTAACCACATAAACCTAATTAGATTAATCTAAACAACCCTTAAGCATATTAACTCACTAAGCAAGGATTAAAGGATAAACTCACCTGATTAACGAGCCAAATGGCTCAAAACGACAGGGACGACACGAGGGTCGATAGTCTCCAAAGCCCTAGCTTCCGAGGTCAGGAAGCCGGCCAAAATGGGCCAAAATCAAGCTAAAATACCAATTTTCCAACTCTCTCGTTCGTTGCTAGTTGAGGCCAAGAAAAGGTAGATCCGGGCTTGGATGAGTCGGAGAAGGACCGCGGAAGATTGAGGAGCAGAATCGGACCTAGGCGGGGCCTGAACGGTGGCTGGAGGTGGCTAAATGGCTCCGACATGAGTTGTGGCAACAGCTGTGACGCAAAGGCAGGCGAGAGGGAGACGATGCCGTGCGAAGCAGTAGTGAGCAATGACGACTGAGCACAGGGACAAGCGGCGATGGGTGGTGGCGGAGGCTCCTCCGACAACGTGCAACTTCGGATGGGCTTCTCTGGTTTGCTACTAGGTTCTTCGCACAACAACTAGAGAAGAAGAAGAAGGAATTGACGCTAGCAGGAGAGAGAGAGGAAGACGAAGGTGCACGGGCTAAGGCGTAGCTGTGACAATGTGCAATGGCGGCAAATCTAGCTCCGATGGTGGCTACGATAGTTGCTGGCTTCTCTGGTCTTCAGCTTGCAGGGCGTCACACAGCAAAGAGAGAGATGGAGGAGAAGCTCGACGGAAGAGAGGGGGGAAAGAACCGGTCTCTCTCTCTCTCTCTCTCTCTCTCTCTCTCTCTCTCTCTGGCCCCACAAACATGGCCCACCATGACCTCACTTGATGATGTCACACTCCACTATCTCCCACAACCTTATTCCAATGGTTGCAATTTCATTTTCCGTCGTGGCATGAAATCTTGTACACTTAATTCAATCAATTCTCAATCAATTCATCCAATTGAAGCTCAATTAAATTAACCCATGTGTCCTCAACCTTCTTATGACTTTTCCCCATCAAATGATCCAACTTGCATTCCAAAGATTCGATCAAAAACGACCCTCTAACAATCCCGAACAAAAACAGCCTCACTTTGCTTTTCTGCCAAAAATCTCTGTTTATAGAAAAATCTTCTAAGGATAAGTCAACGTTCCTAAAATGAATTGTGACTTGGCAGAACTTTCAATTTCTGTAATCGGGTTCAATTTCACGTTTAATTTCAATTTGGCGTGACTTTAGCGCATCCTAATCTATCGGGTAGCTTTTAGGAATTTTCAGTGCAATTGACATGTAGTTGATTATTTTCAAGCCATAAAGTGCATCTTCAACACATTGGCGACTCTTGGTTGTCATGGAAATTTCGAGATTTCAAATACAGACACAGGGTACCAAAATGACAGAGAAATCGGTCTTGTGTCGATCGATCAGAATTTTGCAATTAAGTGGAATCACCCACATTTAATCACATGATTCTCTCGAATCGATCTATTTCTGGTCTCTAATCGATCTGTGCCATAATGACCCTTGCAGATTAGCATGGTCAAGCAGTCGATTCTTGGTCAAATTCTCGAGTCAATTGTGTTAAGATTCCTTAACGGCTTCACCTGATAAACTAGTTATCTCATGAGTGGCCAACTCAGAGAAGAGAGCTATAGGCGCAAAGATTAAATGCCCGACTTATTCAATTGAAACCAGAATTGGAAAACCAGGATGTCACAAGGGCATTATATATTATGTAGATATTATTACAGCTTATTTGTACAAAAAGTTTGTTAAGTTTATGCATGTTGAATTCGAGAAGAGCTTGATTGAAAAAAATAAATTTTTGCCTTGAATTTCAAAATGCAAATGATCGTTGTGGATATTGTTGCTACGAAGGAAATAAAGGAAAAATATTTTGCTCAACGTGCACAAGCCACAGTTAGTACTATTCACAAATATTGTCACGATGACATAAGGAGAACGTAAATCCAAGAGAAAGGAAAGAATCGTGATCATCTCAAAAAGGCAACAAATTGAGGGGGAGCCTTGATCAATTATAGAAAAATCTTTTTGAATCAATCATGATCATGATCTTGATTATTATGGAAGGAAGGAAAAGGTAAATGTGTTAAAACTTACCAAGTTCTACAAAATCCAGTTAGTGCATCTTTTATTATCTTTTGTCATCATTAAATCTCTTATTGATATTATCATTTTATTATGACAAAATTTTATAATGCATTCGTGATTTTCATTTGCTGATGTATATGATCAAAGTGAGTTATATTGCATATCTTTAATATTCGACTTACTTTGTAAATGCTGATTTTTAAAATTATGTAAGATATTTGTTAGCATTTTATATTCTCTACGTGATATTTTTTTCATTATTATCGCTTTTTGATTATGACAAAAAGGGGGAGAGAATATAAATATGCATATGTGTTGATTGGTTGATATTATTTATTGCATAATATCGAGCTACGATTATTTTTCTACATATTGTTATGCTCAATCTATTTGCTGTCTTTTGATTCAAATCACATTTTTTGAAAATCTAAAATTTGATGATTGATTTATCATTTTTTTTAGAAATTGTGATTACATATCTGCATATTCAGAGATTATTTTGTCATCATAAAAAATGAGGAGATTATTAGGGAAATCCCTTATGATGTTTTGAAGATGACAAAATAAATCAAAGGCTACTAACGTATTTAATGATAAAGTAATAGACTACGTAGATAATAGAACATGTAAAGGATATTGTCAAAATCGGAAGACTGCCAAAAGACTAAATGTAACACATGTCCAAAGTCTATTACGAAGATTTCTAGACTTCTGTGTCAAAGTCCGAAAACTACCAGACTTTAGTGTCAAACACTGTTCTACATTAGAAGTCTGCCCACTTTGACAAATTCCAAACTAAACATGAATGAAGAACCAGAAGACAGACTCTATGCTGAAACTGAACTTATTCAGACTATATCAAGACCTTAAAGTTAAATCTATTTAGAAGCAGAATATGTTTAGACTAACATCCATATTGTAAAGTCTATTATACTCAAACTCAAATTGTAAAGTCTATTGCTATCAGACTTTACATCCAGAACAAGACAGATCATAACATAAGCCTCAATCAAATAACGGCTAATGATTTGGTTTGGATTTTACATCAAGATTGATTTGATTGATTCAATCTAATTGATTGACAATTGGATCTTGAAGACAAGAACTTTCTATACAAAGAAGCTCTACTTATGGAAACCAAGATTCTATTTGTATAGGCGATCGAAATCAATTTGGGATTCTACTTTTGTCACTCAACGGCTATCAAATCTTCTAGATACAGATCTGTCCACTAGGTAGATTGGAAGACGATCCTCGAGATACTGTCCAACGGTTAGTTTGGAAGTGGAGGAGTATTTAAGGAGATCAAGGACCGATGAGCAAGTAAAAGATGGAGTGTAGAATTTATAATTCCAAAGTCTGAGCGATCTTCGAGCATACACTTGTCTTTGGTGAGCTTAAATGCTTGTGATCATGAAAGAAATACCAAAATAGTGATTTAGTGAGATAGTGTAATCTACTACTAAGTGTTTGCACTCAAAGTTGTAATCTCTTATTGATTGCATAGTGCAATCCAGCCAAGAGACTATTAACGTGGGAGAGTGGACGTAGGCTTGAGCTAAGCCAAACCACTATAAACCTTGTATTCTTATTCTCTTCCCTAAACTCTTTTATTTCGTTTGTAATTGCTAAAGTCTGAATTCGCTCAAAGTCTATTATTCTTCAGACATAGTTTTAAAAATCTGTTGTTCATCAGACTCAGTTTCTAAAGAAAAATATTTATGCTGTTCTTTTGTGAAAACTTTTCTTCACACCTATTCACCCCCCTCTAGGTGTTCATACTAGCACTTTCAACAAGTACTGCAACATCTCATTAATTTACACATATGAACTCATATTCGTCACTAGTTAGGACCATCTCTATTCACAAGACATCTCGACTAACGAGACATCATCAATGCCAACTTATGGGGACAGAAACATACATACCCATTTGCCACACCTCGGCTTATCAATCACGGGTGTCCTCCACATTAATGAGGATAAATACACCACTATAGATTTGTATGATGATGGCTACTATTTAACCTCATCCATTGCTATATAAGTCATGTCATACAAAGACTACATGAGTTATGTCATCATAAAAAATCATATCATCTCAACCTTATAGAGAATCATCTCATATAGTAGAATATCTGGATAACTCCAACGTCTCATACATACCCATATAATGGAATTTGCTCGATGGCGAATAGGTCATGGCAAAGGTTTTAATCACATAGCATCGAAGGCATATAGAATTAATCACACACAACACAATAAGGGCTGCATACTTTTCAATGCCTGCAATTACAAAAGGTAACATATTAATTTCTTGGCATTCTCATATAACCATGATAATCAGTTAATTACGTACGTTATAGAACATAACCTTCTCTTTTCTTTCTATCAAGACAACCTCATTGGGAGAGAACTTTTACAAGTTCATTAATTATTGCCATCCATTTAGCGATAGACTCTACTACTCCAATAATTAAAGAAACTCATAATTTTACATTTAATTATAACACCACCCTTGATTAAGCTCATTTTTCACCATAAAGATTAAGGAGTATTTTCTATAATTCCAAATTCTTATTTCCCTTGTCAAAATTTTCATTTCATAAATTTACCCAAAACGTTCGATTTTCTATCCAACCAAGCCATATTATCTAAGACATACTAACATTTTGTTTACATTATAGACACACCATATCTTTTGCAAAACTATTAAAACTACCCACTTTTAATTTATTAAAACAACTAGTTCCAATTTTTGCATAATTGACTCAACATCTAAATTAAGCAATTAACTCTAAAAATAACTTTACCATCTATCATAATAAGGTTCCACAAGCTGTGAACATTCCCAAAACTTTTAGTTTTTGCCCCTAAAGCTTCTAAACTCATTTTTTGAACCGGTTGGATTTTCCTTAATAATTCTAACTTAACAACCCACTAATTAACACTAAAAATCATAAGATAACCCTGTTAACAGTCCCATCTCAGTTCTAGAAATTTCGAAATCACCCCTAATCTTGCCAAGAATTTACAAAACACCCCTTTTTATGCCCAATTTTACCATTTTCACATTTTTCGTGTTCAAGTTGCAACAAAACCTTCTTTTTTTGTATTCTCTCAAAGACATTCTAAGCATGAAGAAAGTTTTTTTTTTAACTCAAGCCCAACAATTGCCATAACTTAACATGCAACCATTGCAACTTACTCACACATGAAGTAAAATCTATAATAAATAAATAAACAAACAAGCAACCAACCAAGCTCAAGAGTACTAAGTAGATCGTTCTAGTTTAGTCCTTAGGGTTTTCACTTACCTTGAGTGAAATCTTGAACAAATAAAGCTTTTACTCACCTTGAAATCAAAATAATTACGAAAATTAACAAGTCTTATTCTTTAGAAAACAACTAATTTGATAAAAATAAAAGGAAGATCCATGAATATACCTTGTAAGACACTAGATTGAAAGTGAGGGTTTGGACTTTAATTGTCTTGAAAGAAAGAGTGAAATAAAAAATTGAACTTGAAGAGGTGAGGAAAATGAGGTTGTACGTTCAAGAGGTAGAGAAAAAAGCATTTAAGCTCTTGTCTACCACGCTTATTTTATAGTTAAGAGCAGCGTGAAGTTATATTTATTGGCTTTGGTTAAAAGTAATAATGCCAATTAACTAGAGTTAAAGGTAGATAAAAAGTGACTAGGGTTAAAATAATGTCGTGCATGATGTCATAAGGGATAGGTTCAATGGATTTAATTAAGGCATATGGGCAAAAATAAGGTGGGAAAGAAGATAATTTTCCAAGCTTAAATAGTGATGAACGATACGGTTTAATAAAAAGAATGGAGATATTAAATTAGTTTGGACATATACTTTCTATTATAGTAAATAATT
The DNA here is from genome assembly GCA_017140325.1 of Eucalyptus leucophloia subsp. euroa. Lineage (NCBI taxonomy): Eukaryota > Viridiplantae > Streptophyta > Magnoliopsida > Myrtales > Myrtaceae > Eucalyptus > Eucalyptus leucophloia. The sequence continues at coordinate 9,882,989 of CM029469.1, read as the reverse complement.
AGGGAAATCAATATTCGTTTGAAATACTAGTAAATCAAAAAATTAGTTTGAAACTATTAAAATTGTTAGCACAAGATATAGAACGATAAGGAAACATTAACTCGGTAAAAATTTAATGTTTGCAAAATTTTCGATACGTATTCAAGAGTGTATCGATCTCCATTGACAATTACTATACTAATTATATATTCGAAATATCATTAACTATAAAGAAATTTTAGATGTCACATGAAAATTGCAACACATGTCATTATCATTTTCGATTACTACTAATATCACTCTCCCAAATTGATTCATCATGTCCACAACTACATCAACCTGTTATGTTGTCACATAGCTTGTATCGATAGTCTCTTGTTACAACGACGGTCTCTTGCCATGTAGCTTGTACAATAGCCACGACAACCTCTTGTCATGAGACAACTTCTAGCCAAGAAGCCTACTCAGCAGCCATGGCGGCTTTATGTCGTGATGACAGCCTTTTGCCACATAGTCTGCACAACAGTAATGACAACACATAATAACCACTTCAATGTCATCTAGTTCTCTTTTCAGCACATAGAATTACTTCGATTTGGAGCTTTAAAGTACCTCAGGCAAATGCAAGTATCGTTTGACAATTTTTTCAGAGAGTTTTGAAAAGATGCAATTGCATTCGCAAATACCTTTAGCCTAAGGTAGGTTAATTCAAGTTTTAAGTATTTCTGGGATGTTAATAGATTTCTTTTTCCTTCTAACTTTGTCGTCACTAAAATTTTAAAATTTTAGAAATGCCCTCATCACACAACCTTACCAGCAAGGTTGTCTAGCAACTAGTGAGGCTTGACTACTCACTACCAAGGCTAGATTGATCATCAACAAGCCACATCTAGAATTGGCTTGCTGACGATGATGCCAAATGTAGTGGTTGGTGAAAATTGATGGAATGACTATATTGTAATTTCACATAAGATTTTAGAATTAAATTGGTTAAATTGAAAAGTGTAGGATTTAATTAGCATCTGTATAATAAATTTAAGATTGATCAAATAATTTTCCCCGCCATTTGAGTATATCTTACTTATGATCTTTATGTAAAGTTACAACTTCATTTATAGTTGTATTGGGTTGATATTCCTACTATTTAATTTCCTAATTTAAAAATTAAAGTAAATTTAATTAAGAAAACATGAAATACGAAAATTTGAAAATTTTATCTATCTCAAAAATTAGGAACAAGATTTATATTAAAATAAGTACAAGAAATCTATAAATAAATTAATATCTTATTAAAGGGTTCATATAAAAAATTATTCTTAAAATAAAATGGAATGTGAATCCCATATAATTCTAAATGAGGTTATATTTTTACTATTAGAAAGATCCCATGTTAAAACATATTTAAATGGAACTCTAGTAATATTTATAAGTACCAAAAAGGTAAAAAGTAAAAAGATAGCATTCTTTTTTTGTTGACTTATGAAGTGGATTAAAATGAAAAGATATTAAAAATTTTGGGTAATACTGTAATTATAAAAACTTGTCAATATTACTGAATGTCTGATTTGACTTTGTTATCGAAATTGAGATAATGGATTGACAAATTGAAAGTTTAGAAATTTGATTAGACATTTAGGGATAGTATTAGGGCTATATTGAACAAATTAACCTTTTTGATTGGATGGAAATGAATGAATTCAAGTATAATACTGCACAAGGAGCAAAAGTTTAGAGAATATTTATGTTATTTTCTCAAGTAGAATCTTAAGATGGTTATCTAGCCCACCCGCCATCGAGGTCATGCAAATGGGCCAACTACTGATTAGGCTCACGCTTGCGATGGCCCAACACGGCCCACATTATTTCTCAGGCCCGATCCATCTCACCACCTCCGACAATAATAAAAATTAAAAATATCCCCAAAAAAAAAGAAAAAATCAAATATCTTCTTCCTCGTCTCCTTCATCCTCTGGTTTTTCTTTTCTCTGTAATATCCAAACAATGAAGCACGCTCCGTCCCCCACCTCGCTTCACTGAAGCTCCCGGCACCCCGGGGAAGAAAATGGCCTTCGCGACCGCCAAAATCACGGAACTGCCACTGCGCAACGCCCTCCCCCGCGCCTCCTCCGGCTCCGGCAAGAGCTCCCTCCACCTCCTCTTCGCCTCTCCGGCGCCGCCGCGGCAGCGGCCTCGCGCGCTCGGACGGCGCTGCTTCTGCCAGTCCCTCCGCACGACCAGTCCTCGAGACGCCGGCTCCTCCCACGGAAGGAGCGGCGGCAAGCCGCACTCCGCCCCGTGGCTCAACAAGTGGCCGCCGCCGCCGCCATCGCCGCAGCCGACCGGCGAGATCGACGAGGAGTCGCCCGGCGAGGTCGCCGGCTCCGACTCTCGCGGCGAGGCTGAGCGTCGGTACTCCGGTAACGACAGAGGCCAGAATGCGATCGAGAGGATCGTGCTCAGGTTGCGGAATTTAGGATTGGGGTCGGAGGATGAAGAGGAAGGGGACGAGGAGGACGGGGAGGGCGAATTCGGAGCCGCGCGGCCGACCGGAGAGGAGAGGCTAGGTGACCTGTTGCGTAGGGAGTGGATTAGGCCGGATAGTTTCCTCGAGGAGGATGAGCGCGAGGAGGACGATGCGGGGTTGTTGCCGTGGGAGAAGGAAGGCAAGGGAGAGGTCAAGGTCGAGGAGAAGGTCGTCGGGGGGATGAAGAGGTCGGTGAAGGCGCCGTCGTTGGCGGAACTCACGATCGAGGACGAGGAGCTTAGGAGGTTGAGGAGGATGGGGATGTACCTTAGGGAGAGGATTAGCGTCGCGAAGGCGGGGATCACGCAGGCGGTTTTGGAGAAGATACATGATAAGTGGAGGAAGGAGGAGCTTGTGAGGCTTAAGTTTCACGAGGTGCTCGCGCACGATATGAAGACCGCGCACGAGGTCGTCGAGGTTGGTGTTCAATGATAACTTATTGTAGATGAATTTGCCGCAATTTTGTTATAGCACATGTTGATGAAGCATCAATGCTCAAGTGTTTTCTTGCTTTTTGAACTTTGTGCTTGCTTGATAGTTGTGTTTCCTGTTTGCTTAAAAATTATGACGAATATGACATAACCAATGTTTAAAAGTGAAAAGCAAAGTAATGAATATGATTCGAGAGTATGTAAGTGACTGCTTGTAGTTTTTCTCAGCGTCGAACTGGGGGATTGGTCATATGGAGGTCTGGCAGCGTTATGGTGGTGTACCGTGGGAAGAACTATGAAGGCCCTGCTTCAAGATCCCAACCGATTGTGAGGGAAGGTGATGCTCTTTTTGTACCTGATGTTTCTTCAGCCAACAGAGCAGTTGCAGAAAGTGGCGATGATGTGAAGCTGGAACGTGAGAAGAGTGAAGTGTCAGTGAGGAGCCCAGTGCTAAAGGAGAGCTTGACAGAAGAGGAAATTGAATATAACAACTTGTTAGATGGCTTAGGCCCTCGTTTCGAAGAGTGGTGGGGCACAGGAGTGCTTCCGGTTGATGCGGATCTACTTCCTCAAAAGATTCCGGGTTATAAAACACCTTTTAGGCTTCTTCCCACCGGAATGCGTTCGCGACTGACCAATGCTGAGATGACCAACTTACGGAAGCTGGCAAAGTCACTTCCTTGTCATTTTGCCCTTGGTAATATTCTCCATGTTGTGATACAGCTTGTCAGCTTCTTCCCTATGCAAATAAGTTGTTGACATAATTTGTTTCCTTAAATCATGAAGGGAGAAACAGGAACCATCAGGGCCTGGCAGCTGCTATAATTAAGCTTTGGGAGAAGAGCTTAGTTGCAAAGATTGCTGTTAAAAGAGGAATCCAGAATACGAATAACAAACTCATGGCTGATGAGCTGAAGGTCTGTCTTTTGCACATCCTGATCCAAAACACCAGTTTCCTGGTGATATAATTATTTTATTACCCTTCAGTACTCTAAAGTCTGTTCCTTATGTCTCTTTGCTTCTTCTACGGATGTTTATTGAAACTGATCACATTTCCTTTTGTTCTACAGGATTTAACTGGGGGGGTCTTACTACTTCGAAATAAGTATTACATCGTCTTCTATCGCGGAAAGGATTTTCTTCCTCCTACTGTAGCTACTGCTTTGTCAGAAAGACAGGAATTGGCAAAACAGATACAAGATGTTGAAGAAAAACTTCGGACTAGAACAGTTCCTCCTACTGTAGCTACTGCTTTGTCAGAAAGACAGGAATTGGCAAAACAGATACAGGATGTTGAAGAAAAACTTCAGACTGGAACAGTTGATGCTGCTCCATCTAAGGAAGCTGGCTATGCGCAAGCAGGTACTTTAGCTGAGTTCTATGAGGCTCAAGCCCGATGGGGAAGAGATATATCTAATGAGGAACGTGAAAAGATGATTGAAGAAGCTTCCAAGTCCAAGAGTGTTAGACTTGTCAAAAGAATTGAGCATAAGCTAGATCTTGTGAGTGCTTTTCTTCAGTATAACGTACATTTCTTGTCTACTTCCTTTGCTATATTTGATGGAATCACGTCTACTAGGTGGTATACTAAGATATATTTGCTTGATGAGATGAACCAGATGCAGATGCAAAATAGGCTACACAGAGCATAGTGTTAAGACAGCAGAAGTAATTAGTGATGGTTTAGTAAATAACCTCCAACTACCAACACAGCAGAACTTTACCTTTGTCTAGATATAGAAAATGTCTAGACAGGAAAATAAAATATTTATGAGAGATTCTTTCTCCTGTTAGAAGAATATGGGATTATGTTATCAAGGAAAATGTATTACTTTTAAATGCAAATGAACTCTAGAGCAGTGTTCTTGTTCTTAAATTTTATTTCTTATTACCAGTTGAAACTTCATGTGAAGCTTTTACAAAGCCTTCTTCCTTCTCTGGGTGCATGCAGCTTGTTTTTTTGGCTGATTCTTAGATCACTCAATCAGTTTGGATGATGAGAAGAGACATATGTTTTATCCTCAAGTGATCCATGTCATTTGTGTAATATTTATCTGCAATGCAAGCATCCTTTTTTCTATTCTTTTGGTTGTTCTTATGATTGGCCTCTCAGATCATCTTGTCATCATTTTTACTAAATGGTGGTTCTCTGTCATGTGATGAACAGGCACAAGCAAAGAAACTAAGGGCTGACAGACTCTTATCTAAAATAGAAGCATCTATGGTTCCTGCCAGTCCTGATGATGACCAGGAAACTATCACCGACGAGGAACGGACTATGTTTCGCAAAGTTGGTTTAAGAATGAAGCCTTACCTGCCTCTTGGTACTTATATATTTCTTCATTTATTAAAGGAATAATTTTAACATCAAACTGAGGGCATTAATGTTTTCATTATTTGCCAGGTATTCGTGGTGTTTTCGATGGTGTCATTGAGAATATGCATTTGCATTGGAAGCATAGAGAATTGGTAAAGCTTATAACAAAACAAAAAACTCTTGCTTTTGTGGAAGACACAGCAAGGCTATTGGAGTTCGAGAGCGGTGGAATATTAGTGTCGATAGAAAGTGTGCCGAAAGGCTATGCTCTTATATATTATCGTGGAAAGAATTACCGGCGGCCCATCAGCCTGAGGCCTAGGAACCTTCTCACGAAGGCAAAAGCATTGAAACGTTCTGTTGCCATGCAACGGCATGAGGTGACTTCACATGTCCCATCTGCCTATACGTGCAAAATTGACATTGATGTTTCTGAATTTTCCACTTGTTTACTGTATCTTTACTTGTCATGGGCAGGCTCTAAGTCAACACATATCTGAGCTGGAGCACACAATTGAGCAGATGAAGAAGGAAATAGTAAGTGCTGCTTATTCTGGAGAGCTTTCATAAATCTTTTCATGAGTAGGCTCCTTATCGCATTCCCTTCACGTTTTCCGCAGGGTGACTCTTGTGAGATAGAGAGTGAAGATCCCTGGAGTTCCAAAGGAAATGACCAGTTTGATGAAGTATCACAATTGACACTGGTATATTACTTTGCACTGCTTGCCAATTGGACAAATGCTTTCTTTTGGCCACGCACAATTTTTAGGTGTTTAAATTTCTGGTTTGTGTTCTAGATGTGATGCGAAAATCTTTGATTCTCTTATTTGGGAGAAAATTGGATCTGTAATGCAGTGCAGAGTCATTGCTACTGGTGGTGCTAATTTTGATTTGATTTTTCATTCCAGAGTGAAGATGATGGTCCAATGTCTGATCCTGATGATGTTAAAGGCAATGATTGGGAAGATGATGAAGAATCTGACCAAGATGATGAAGAATCTGACCTTACTTTAGATATGTGATGATCCTTTGAAAAGAACTTCATATTTGTGCTGAAGGAAACTCGAGAGGCATTTGGGGCATTGCCTCTGTACCATCGGTGAGTTCAGTTCAATGCTTACATACAGTAACACAGACACACACAATGCTTCCTCTTGAATTGCCCTTGTTTTCTTCAATAGGTTCAAATCTTTTATGTTTGAGCTTGTTCCTGTTCAAGAGAAATCTCACGAGATGTACTCTTTTTACTTTCGACGATTCAGCATGTGCCTGTACTTCTGTAATAGAAGGAAATATGCGGTAACATGAAAAGATGTCCAGCGTTGGTGGCTCGCTAGATTTTTTTAGCTTGCTTTTAATCTTTGTTCTTTTTCTTGAGCAATAATTTTGCTGTTGAGGTTTGAAACGAAGTTATGCATCTGACTTGCTCTCTCTTTCTGCATTCCATGTATGCCTTTCGCAGCTCTGTGTTCGTGTGGAACTTTTTCCTGTCGGAACCGAACCATTCAAGTTCGTTTGGTTAGCTTCTGAACAATTTCTCGTGCCTCATCACAATCATTCATTCAGAATCGTTTGCCTGTGAAGGATTTGCATTGAGTATGAACTAATTACCTTGATGAGTTCCTCAGACAAGCCAGAAGCTCCGTGAAGCACCAAGGAGACACTGACGGATAAGATGAAGCGAGGACAGAATCCATATTGGTTGATGCTAATCAGTACTTGGTGTAACCCTCTTCGACAATTGTGGAGAAAGTTACATATATTTTGCCAGTAAAAGATGAATCTCTTACTACGCAATTGGTGGATGCTAATCAGTACTTTTCACAGTAAAAGAGATGGTTGTTTTGGAGCGAGCTCAGCTTTGCAATGATGCAATTCTATTGGAGAGTTCGATACTGTTCTTTGAGGGGCTGAATAGTCGCTCAGGGATTGAAAACTAGTGTATGCTTGAATGAATTCTCAAGGCAAACATGTAAAAAGCTTCTCCAGTAGTCAAGCAAAACAAACTCAAACCGGATCAGCCTATTCATCATTTGTTATCAGCCCATGCGAGTTGACAAATACAGGAACAAATGAGGAAACTTCATATCTACCGAGATTTAGTGTATGATTCCTGTCATCTCTAATAGCTCAACCTTCTAGAGAGACGGCCAAATTAAATTTCTCATGCCCTCCTTCACCCATTTATGGGTTCTCTTCTTTGTATCTCTTGGGTTTCTACAAATTCTTCTGCAATCTCTCTCCCTCTGCCTATATGGTTTACTAGGACTTTCTATGTGCCTAAACATTTCACCGGTTTTTCTTCAGAACTTGCGTACTAAAATTTCTTCATAATGTGCATAAAAATTTGTGCATAAGTTTTTCTACAGTAATACCTTAACATTAGAAGTGTCTCAACAATCAATGCCTTACGGTTGCATGATTAAGGATTTTAATGAGGGCCAGAGCAGAATATTCCAGACCTTCAGCAAATCAAGTCTCAAATTTGGACTGCCAGGAGGATATTTTCCAAGAACATTTCCAATACACAACCTGCGAAAGCATCTATACCAGTGTGATCAATAAATTCTTCCGCCTGATAATTAAAGAGGCTAGTTCTGGAGAAGATTATGGTTTGACCACCAATACAAGGCTTGCATACACTAATGAATATATTGACCTGATCAACATCAGTTAGCGTTGCTTCATATATTCGGCAGTCAGGTCATCCTCTGTCCCTGATTGTCTCCCTTATTCAGCCTCAACGAGCAGGCCTTTTGACTGGGCCGAAGAAGAAATGATATTTGCGTGGGAGATACTATTTTCGAAGGAGAGACGTGAACCAACTGCCATTACTGAATAAAATCCCTGGAAAAATTCAAATGACAAACAACGTGAACAGATAATTAATTGACCTATCTTTCCTTTAAGCGAGTAGGCTGCAGCTTGCGACACCAAACTGCATCATCCCCTATGCTAGCCAATATAGGAAATGAATGAGGGTGGAGAGACATATACCAAATTAATGGCTTCCGTGAGATCTTCCTTCGGAATTCCATGATCAAAATGAACTGTGACTGGAACGTGCCATAAAAGCATGTGCATCACCCTATTTAACTTATTTGCTCTGTCTGCATTGACTGAAGTAGAGCAATCATTGACTCAACTGGACATATAAATGCAAACTCGTGTCTTATACCCCAAAACTTAAAAAACCAATGATAGAAAGTGAACCGATATAACGTTCCATTCTCCATATTCCATGTGTTATTTCAAAACAGATACTTTCGGTATAAGCTCGGGTTGAACGGTATGATATCCACAAGATCCGCATATCAGAACAAATAGCTTTGCAGAAAAGAAAGCCAGATGAGGCTTCCACGAGTTGTTGGGCTGCAGTTGACTGGATAAGTATCTCTATAAACCAACAATGCAGAAGGTCCCATCGATTGTATATCATTTGTCCAGAGAACTTGGATCTTACCACAGAGCATAATCCAAATAATTTTGTCTGGACAAAGCATGTAGCAAAATTTCTAGCTGCAGATAAGTGCAGTATTCGTGTTCTTCTCCCATTCAATCAGATATGAAAAGCGCTTACATTAGCCTGTTCAGCAGCAAGATACAACAGGCAACTAGGGTAATCCCTCCTTGCTTACAGGCAGCAGGATGGATCTGCAAGGAAAATGAGCTCAACCCTGGACAGGCGGTGGAAACTACCAAGCTGGAATATGGTAGGGGCAGAGGGAATTTCCAGTGGAGCAGTGAAATGAGTAGAGATTGGAGTCCATGCCCCACTTTGAACTCTAGTGGGAATGTTAAAAGACAGAAACGGAAAGTAATCTTTTCATGAAGGAGCAGTGCCAAAAAATTAGTCAAAATCCCTTCTTTGAACTTTAATCTTGTAGAGTGAAATTTAATAAGCAGAGAGGATGTTTGAGATATTTTGGTCAGCTTTAGCAGATAAAAGTACTACAGAATGTGCAACAGCCTAAGACACTCCAGCATTATGATCCTTCCACACGGCGAGCCTTTCAGGTATCCGATAATTAGCCAAACTTAAAAGCTGAAAAAAATCAAGTTTCAAGTACATTTGTCCAACCTGTGATGTAGCAGGACTCTTGTCTTCCTCTGCTGCAGCAATGACTATTTCAACTCCTTCCAAGTTATAAACATTGAGTGCACTGGCAGAATAACCTCCTTCTTCTGCATTCTATTAATAACATGAAACACTTGAACTATTATATAAGTTTGATCCTATTACAAACACTAATCTCGATGATCCTGAACTGGAGATGCTCTTTTATTGAGGAAAGTCTGACTGGAGGAGCCCAATATTTTACGAGTTCAGCCAGCGCTGTACTGCTTACAACATTACCAAAGAAAGGAAAGAAGGAATCCTGGTATGATGTTCCTATGTTAGATGTGTGGATGTGCAAGATGTAAAAACAAATAAGATATGCACCAGCTGCTGTCATATGGAAAGCTTTGCTGTCATATGCCTCAGAACAAAAATGAGCAGGGTCTCCAAAGGAAGTGCCTAACCATATGCATGTAGACAGAGATATAGAAGCAAAAGCAGTCACCTTCCTAAGTATATGTTGCAAGACAATGCCTCACACAATTCATACTGCTTTCAGCCCAATTCTATTGTATATATGATGTCGGGGGTTAAATAATTAATCTGGGATTAACCAATTGCCACAGCCACTGGCATACCTCATTAACTTAGTCTATGTTCTCAACCATGGTAAGAATTATGTGCCAACTGGTTTGAGGGCATGACCAAAGTTAGTGCAAAAAACAATTTTCAGCTTTATGGGATTGAATATTCTGTCAGCTGCCAGCAATATTGGCTAAAGCCTCCTTTTGGTTGATAAAAAAGCACCATTTTCAGCTTAGCAGGTAAATCTTCAGATGGTGCAACAGTAGACTGTTATATTGGTCCCCCCAAACACCAAATGGGGGAGAATCATGCGCTGCAGCAATCACAACAGCGAGGCATATTGTGGATCAAAATGGTTGCTGACACTTTGTCATTTAGCTTGAATCTCGGCGGATGATGCCATTTTCATTCTCAGCATTCAGCTTGAATCTTGGCAACAGCAGCAGCTTGATTCTCAGTGCCATTGGCAGCTTGAATCTCGGCCACATTTCCAGCAGACACGGCTATACAAGGGCCTTTGTAGCATGATCTGATGAAGTGGTTCCACCTGTGCTCAAAGATAACATATGCACCAACTGCTATCATATAGAGAGGTTTGCTGTCAAATGTCCCAAAACAAAAATGCCCGCACAACAAACATGAGCAGGGTCTCTAAACGAAGTGCATAAGCATTTGCACATAGAGAAGTAGAAGCAAAAGCAGCCATCCTCCTAAGCACATGTTACACAACAATGCCTCGCATAATTTGTAGTGCTTCAAGTTTGACCCAGATATTCTGATGTATATATAGTGTTGGGGTTAAATTATTTACACGAGATTAACCAACTGCCTCAGCCACTGACATAACTCATTAACTTAGTCTATGTTCTGAACCATGGTACGAAATATTTGCCGACTGATTTGAGGGCATCATCAAAGTTAACCCAACAAAAAAATTTCAGCTTTGCATGGCATTGAGTAGTATATGAGCTGCCGCCAATGTAGGCTAAAGCCTCCCTTTGCTTTTTTGAACAGCGCCGTTTTCAGCTCAACTATGAAGTAGGCAAAACTTCATAATTTTCTCGCACGTATGGAGAAAGTTTGATCTTGCCCGACAACATGCCAAATGGGGGAGAGTCACGTGCTGCAGCAATCACTACAGTTATGCATATTTTAGCTTGATTGCATTTATAGAGAGCAAGCAGCACAAGCAAAGGACACCAGACCTCTAAAGGACATCGGTACTCTCATGTCCAGAAACCAGAATGTCATTTTAGGTTATACTTTAGCGGTCAATCCCAGCGCCATAAATAATTTTGAGTGCCTTATTATTCATTTGTCATGTACCCTTGTTTTCAACATTCATAAACCTCCAGACTACGGCCAAGCACAATCAGTTCTTGAGGTCTAAAGGCTCGCCGATACACACTGCAGATGACAGCGGAAACTGAAACGATACCATGTAAATGTAATTGGCAAGGCAGCATATTACTATAAATTCACATTCAGTCACCTAATCATCTAACAAAAATAAAAATCAAGTCCGTGTTACAATATATTTCCATTTACTGTCTACTTGCAGTGTCTTGTAAATCGATCTTTGCACCGCTACCTTATTCAAGGTCTAAATATCCTCAAATGTGAAGGGCCCATTTTTGCTTACAGGAGCAAGAACAAAGAAAGTTCAGCTGATCACAGTCAAACAGCTGCGGCATTCATGATTCCGCGATGACAGATACTGCAATGCTCCTGGTTTTTTTGGCTAATCATCGTGCTTCCAGCGAGTTCTCGACAATCTAAAACCATCTCTCGTGCGACATACCTGAGCACCTAACGAACGAGCTCCAATTCATTCACTCCATTTCAATTTCAGCAGAAGAAAACGTACGCAACCATTGTCGATGCAGAAACAGAGTCGCCATCCAACCAGCTGCTAACTAAAGGCCTCCGACGGTTCATCCAGACACATCAATCGAAATTCTAGATCACATAAGCAAGGCCATGTTCGAACGCCATGAGAAACGAAATCAACCTCGAACAAGCGGCGGTCGATGCCCGAGTTGGACTTCCCCGAAGACATCTCTCTCGTCTCAACAGAGTATAACGGCAGAGCTGACGTGGACGGGCCAAATCTAGCTGGATGTAATAACTTAATAATGTTTTATTTACAACACCGGTATGTTGAAAAGTATGGCTAATTAATTGTTATTGAATATCGAATATGACTCGCTTATTCAATGGTCACTAATTACTCATCGCGTCACTAGCGCTATTATTATATTTTATGTAAGAATTTTGGCATATCGAGCATTGCTCTAGTCAATAATTTAATTAACTTGTTGAATTCGCGAGTAGAAGGACCGTGTAAATACAGGAGAAATAAACTTTACAAGTCTAATTTAAGGAAAAAAGGCAAAAAAGTAAAAAGTAAATGAATTAATTGTGGATAGATGATATGATACAACAAAGAGCTAGTCGTTACTGTGCAAAGAAGACTGGATGAAAATTCGCGCTTTCCGACAAAATCCAGTACGAATCATATCATAATCTCGTGTTCGCTCAATTCAGACTAATAAATTGAGACCGGTAAACATCTTGTCCTTGGTCGGTGCAAGCGGAAAATTTCCACATCAAATTCGCTCTTGGCGACAATCTTTATTGAATCCGAATCACGTGATCGAACTTTATTGAACGCCAATGCGTTGCCGTATTGACGAGATGCGGGTTGATTTTTTTTTTTATTTTTTTATCTTTTATTTCTTTGTCCGTAGCTGCGAGTTGATTGGCATTGAATGATTAGGTGCGGTGGTTAACCGTTGCTGCAGCTGCAATCTGGGCCGGTCGTTGGCAGTTGAGAAAGGCTTCACCATACCATCTACCCCTACTCTACACGTATCTTTTGATTTACCTGTCTGACTTCTTTTTGGCCTGAATAAACCATTACTTGTCACGGTATTAATGAATTGCTCCGTCTAATGCGCATCGAGTCAAACTCCACCGACAGAAATAGGGCATGTCAAAGTCCCATCTTGAGAAAATTGAGGGTTTTGCCGACATTTTAAATTAAACTAAACATGATTAGGCACCGATTAGCACAGATGAATGAAGCAAATTTTTCTACGTGCGCATGCCATAAAAGTCGTTTTTTCTTTGGAGAATTTTCACGCGTTGAGTTCTGGTACTCTATGCCTTTTCAAGTCAAGTCAATACATTTTTATTTCTCCTAATGAAACCCTTCGACTTCTTAAAAATTACCTAATCCAGTCTTTTCCCCATTAAATCTGGCTAAGTCAAGCTGTGAAGGCTGTTGTTAGATGATGTTGAAGGCGATAAGTTTCAAAGTCAAAACCCACATGCATGTTGAAAAAGAGGGATCGTGAGAGGAAGAAGATAATTTTGTTTTTTTCTATCTTTTGGCTTCTTATATTCTTCACGGTAGCGTTCGCAACAACATAATGTCGTCCAAGTTGCGCTTGAGCGTTGGCGAGGCCACTTCGATTGATTTTGGTAGGGCACATTGCCGGAGGGATTAATTAGACTATCTGTGCAATTAGAATGAATTGATTAACAAAAATTAAAAGTGCAACGTCTTGAGTAGAAATTGCGTGAAAGCATAGGACGAAAAGTAGAAAATTTTTCTTTAGCTTCATCACGCCCAAGTTGCATGATGATGTGTATTACGCGTTTCCAAAATTTAAAATCAACACAATTTTCTTAAGATAATTGTTCAAAATTCCTAAATCTATTGTATGGTGGCCAATTCAATCATAAACTTTTTATCATGTCAATTTAGTATTAAATCTTTTGATGATTTTCCAATTTAATCTTAAACCTTTCAATCATACCAATCTACTTCTAAACTATTATTTGAATATTTGGCTGGAATGACTACGTTGGCAAATTATCAAAATGTTTATGATTAAATTGGCAAAGTATCAAAAATTTTAGAACTAATTTGGCATAATTGAAATGTTTAAAAATAAATTAGCAAATCGTCAAAGATTCAAGACTTAATTTGCATAATTGAAAGATTTATGACTATATTGGCCCCCATATAATAAATTTAGAGTTTTTTGAACAACTTTCTCAATTTTCCTTATGCATAAGTGAGAAGATAAGTTTATGCAAAATGTAATACAAATAATTTTGAGTAACTTTTTACCAAAAAAAAAAATAATAATAATTTCGAGTAACTTTGTAAGGTAGTATGAAAAATTAGTAATTTCCAAACTATAAAAAATTAGTAATATCATAAATATGTTGATAAGTTTTTTTTTTTTTTGGTAAAAAAATATGTTGATAAGTTGTCAACAAGTTACGTGGAAAAAAGTCACTGGCTATTTTTTTAACTAATAGTTTTTTTTACACTTATCGACAATTATTAAAATTTACTAGCATGGTAAAAAAAATGTTTTCTTTTGCATGAAGCAATAGAAATTATGTTTTTTATACAACTATTAAAGAGAAAGTTCACGAATTACACAAGATGCAAGATATATGTGTGTATATATATTTATATTGTGAATTGCCAAATAGAATATGACGAGCCAAATCTCCTCGACTTTTGCTTCATCTGATAGTTTAAGATTGCCTGAGCCATTCACAGTTAATTACTGGACAGATATGCATATTTTATATTGAGAGAGAAAGAAAGAGAGAGAGTTTACATTGGACAGATGAAGTGCAGGGAGATCTGAAGACTATGTGATAGAACTTTACATGCATATTAACCTAAGATAGCGATGATCAACGTTGAACAAACAAAAGATGGTCTAAGCTTTTCTAGCTATTACACAGTTGAGAACATTCGACACGACTGTAATATCTTTGAAAAGAAGTTAGCTATTGTCGCAGGTTTTCAAATCCCTTCCCTTAATGGAGTCCAACTGAATGGTTGCTCCGGCTGTTGGTGATCCGGCACGGACGATTCCAAATCCTTCGAGCTCGAAGACACATTGAAGCTCGTCGAAGATGTTAAGTCGTTCATCCCGAACAGATTATGATGATGATGAGAAGCTCCTTGTGCTTGTTGCTGTGGCTGAAGATGATTAGAGTAGTCATAAGTGCCTAACAACGCTGCTGCTTGATCTCTTGGCTGGTGACTGTAGTTGCCGTTGTTCCTCGACTGAAGTGCCTTGAGGAGGAGCGCATTCACAGCAAAATTCGAGCTCAGCAAGTTTGAAGGCCATGGGAGAGATGGTAGGCCGGCAATCGTTTCTCTCGCCGATGAGGGCCAGTTGTTCATCATGTTCATGTGGGGATTGCTTTGCATGTTATAGGCAGTACTATCACTATGATTACTGTAGTTTTGAGCTAAATTAATGTCGGCGAAACCGCTCGATGCATTATTAGGCATGCCGGTTAAACTATTTGACAATTCGATGTCTCCGTACTGGTCATGAAGTGCTGAGTTTGTGTCGCCGGGAGAGTCTGGAGATTGCTCGGAGGACAGTGCCGGCTGTGGCTTCTTCACGGCCGTCTTCTGGAACACCCTACATACCACCCATTCTTCCTGTTCACAAAGAAGCTGTTTAGGGTTTACCATTGCAATCAAGAATTAATGTTCTGAAACTTTTTCAGACTACCAAAGGTTTAAATATGATAGTCTATTGTCAACACCTAAATTTTGGGTCCGAAGAGGTCGCGACATTTACATGTCATGGACTTTCAGATTAACTAATCTTGCACAAAAAACTTTACTCAACATATGCCTATAGATACACATTTATTACCCTTCATTTCTTTGTTAATGTTTGACTCTGAGTTCTTCATATACTTTGAAGTACTTCACACAAACATTTTATAGTTTTAGAAAGGTTAAATTAAGAAATGCAGATATGTACACCTCTCATAATGAAATACTATACTTTGTATAATCATGAGGAGCTAAAATGCAAAGTAAAGAATTAAGATGAGTTTATAGACTGAGACAAGATATATCAGATATCTAGTCACCATTTAATGTAAGTTTGATTCGAGTAAGTTCCATCTTTCAAATTTACTAATCTCAAGGTGATTGAATAAGATTCAAGTCATTTCAAGAGTTTGAAAGGAAATTTGAGATTTGATGGTCGTAAATATATAGAAGAGAGTAAAATGTACCTTGGTGGATTTAAAAGGATGCTTATTCTCTAGCCTATATTCGTGCATGACCCAGTTGCTCTTCTCACCCCTTGGAGCTCTTCCCTTGTAAAAGACTAGGGTTTTCTTCATCCCTACCAAGATACCTCCACGGAATATCTCCTTGTCCTTCCCGGTGGTTTTCCAATACCCCGCCTCCGTCGCTCGGTTCGTCCGGAGTCCGGTCGGGTATTTCCGATCCCTCAAGCTGAAGAAATACCATTCTTTCTCCCCCATCGATGCCTTGCCTGCAACCCACAATCGCTTCTTTTAATTAAGTTGCTTGATGAAATAGGATTCTAAATTCTACCATAACGAACTGGCCAAAACAAATTCTTACTTGATGAAATTTCATCAAATGTTTCTAATTAATCTTGGTCGGTAATCGCAAATACTATGATAAATCATTTGCAAAGAAGATATCAATAGCCTCAAAAAGCTAGGTGAAAACTTTAACTCCAATTTTGACCAATTCTATTTAGTCGTCATCTTGAAGATTATTAACTGTGCTTAAAAATATTAACAAATTTCTATGTAGAGCATGCTACTCTTTTGAAATATATTTTTGTTAAATTATCAAGCTGTATTAATATGCGCCTCTTCTATCTCTTGGTGGTCTTAACAATAGCACCTGTTGACAAGGCACGTCTTTATTTTGCTTTGAGCACTCACAAAACACCAATAATATCACTTGTTGTCCTAATGTCTCTAAGAGTATGTTTGTGTCATGGAAAATGAATAATTTGAAAAAACTTTCCCAAAAATGAGCATCAATATTCCTTACAAAAACGAATTAACACAATTTTTTTGGTCATCTATAAAACTATTTAGACATAACTTACTATTGGCAATGAAAACATTTTTCATTAATCAATTATTTCAAATGATACAAGCAATTATTATTAGAAAAAATAATTTTTAAATAATTTATATTTCATGAAACAAATGGATTCTAAGTATACCTTACGTCGCGCTTTAACCTAGAACAAATATGACTAGTCCTAATGCCTGTCAGAAAAATGGAATTGCCTTGTTTCAAGTTGAGAAGTCTTGAAAGAGTATACAATGTGGAAGAGACAACCATCAATTAAAGACCGAAATTGCAGATGATGACATCATCTGTTCTCAAATTATAAGATAAGGACATATTTTGTTTTGAATATCATTGTAATATGAAATTGTTTGTTGAGAAATTCGTTTAGTCTTCCTCACGTATTGCAAATGAGGTAATATGGCCCTCCTACGAGAAGAATAAAAACCCAAAATTTTTATAGTCAATCAAAAACTGTCGAATTTTTGGTTCCCAAACCAAATATGTCAAGAAGCAAAAACTTACCTTCTTATACGTATAAAATAAATAAATAAATAAAGCACTAAAATCTCCAAAATCTTGATGATTTCTTACATTAACTCTTCCCTTCTTCCTCCCCATTTCCGTTTCAAAAGGTTAAAAAAAAAAGGAAAAAATAAAAGGCAAAGAACAAGTACCCAAAAGGAACCTAGATAACCTAATTATGGCAGTAGACAGCAGTTATATTAGCTTTGATTAAGTTCAAGATCATCAGCTCATGATTTGAGAATACAAAAAACATAGAAACAAGAGTCATCTTTTTATCTTCTTAAGGAAATTGTAAAGCATGGAATAAGGCTGAAGAGTGATCAAATCAAAAAGGAGAGAGAGAGCATGCAGGGATAGTTCATGCATGCACAACATGATCAGGAAGTTACCAGCAAACAAGCATAAAGAGGCAGTATACCAGGGATATACATATATGTGTTTACCTGGAAGATCCCAAGGTTCGCACTTGTTGAGATCGACGTCAGCGATGGCTTTTGATGTAAAGCCGATGTCGGAGACCTTGCAAGAGAGATAACAAGTGATGAGCTCCTCATCGGTCGGGTGGAATCTGAATCCAGGTGGAAGGTTCCCCTCCATTTTTCTGTCGATTCAGATTCAGATGGCGAGGCGACCCGACACTTTTCTCTTTCTCTTCCACACCCCAAGACAAGCAATCCAGGACTCAAGTACGGTTCACATCTATAAATAATAAAGCCTCGTCCTCACGCTATATGTTCTCAGGAAGCCTATGAGGTATGAATAAAACCGGGATCCTCCGTCAAGAAGAAGCTTTCAGAGAGACTCCCCCATATCTCTGCAATAGTCTTATTCTATTGTGCAAATTACAGCTAACATGTTGACAATGATGGTCCATGAAGGTGACGAAAGTGCCCGGTCCCTGAGTTTCGCGATAATGCCCCGCGGGATTTGACTGGCGATACGCTCTGTATGGAAGAGAGAGTAAAGAGGGGGGGAAGAAGGGCTGTTTAGATAATACGCAAGCGAAATTCGCATGCCACAGAACACGTGTAGCGGATATTAGTGACAAAATTCAAAGAAGTAGAGTTGAATTTCGGTGATGTTATACTTTATGGTCAGCTTTTTCTTTCTTGTTTCCTTGGTAATGAACGAGGGTTAATCATTTGTTGCACGGGGACCGGGGTTGAGTCTCGGTTACACCAAAGATCTGGGCCTAAATATAGATGATATTGGTATGATATTGATAGATTGATAGTTGTTGTTTATTTTTTTAGGACGTGATCTTAGATGCCCAACCACCTTCAACCATTTCTACCCACCCATCCCCAAGAAAACCTCGAGCTTGTCCAATGGGAACATGTCTTTCCGACTATTCCCCGCATTATTCTATGTGCACTTGTCTATGCATTCGTCATAACCAATCTCTCTCGCTCTCGATATATACATATTTATGAAATATACTATCAAATGCTGTTGCGCCTTAAGCAAATGATGTGATGAATTGAAACAATCACGGTATAAAAAAAAAAAAACATATATGCATAAAGAAATTTAATTTTTCGTAAATTCTAGTACGAATCTTATTATTTTTTTATGCATGATTGGCTCTTACTTTAGGGGATTAACTTGAGCAATCATTTCTTTTAATGGTCTCTTGTATTGGGTGCGCTGCTACAAGTTGTGTCCCTTAGTTTTTTTTTTTTAAAAGGATGCTGTCTCTTTAGCATGTGTACTTGCACAAGCAGATAATTTATATTGATTTGAGAAGAGGGTGATCATTTAAAATGCTATATGTTACTGTGTTGTCTGAATCTATGTAAAGTTTTAGGCTGCTTTAGACAAGAATAAAACACGACACAACAAAAGCATGAACACGCAAACTTACCTTGATCTTCTCCAGAAGATGAAGAAAGGTATATATTTACCAAGTTATATTGACGAGTTAATCTAGAGCAAAGAAAAATATGGATTCCAACTTAAATCTCATGAAAAAGGGGCATTATATTTTGGAATTTTCTGGGTCCGAGCGACGGTTTACTAAATTATGGAAACAATCTTGCTTCATAAAGAGCTGTTTTTTCCTCAAGAATTTTTTACGCCAGATGATTTATGCTATGGCATATATGGGATGTACATGTATCGTCCGTGATCCATGAACAAGATGCAAACATACCCATTAATTACTTTAAGTTGGGTCTAGACAAGCATTTGTCGACACATATAGACGAATCTTATCTCGAAATCACCAGGACAAATGATTGGAAATTATGGGAGACGAACAGCTAGGAGCTATATATAAATATAGATGTCCAATGCTCCAATATGTTTCTATTTTGTGCCTGCTTCTCAAAGACATAACCAGAATAGAATAAGTACGAGAAAGAGAGGGGGGTTATGATAAAGGGCAAATGGAAGTTCTGAATGAGTGGTTAATGTGGTTACCAAACCAGAAGACTGCGTCTAGAACCGAAGCTTCCTCGTTGGGATCTCCTTTTTTCTGTCCATGCAATGTGCTTGCGAGTACATCACTCCTTTTCGTCTTCCAAACCCTCCTCAAAGTTTCAAGCCTAACATGGATTTTCTTATGTAATAAGCTTCACGTTTACCCGTTCCAACGTGGGCCTTCTAGAAGTGTCCTCCTCTCTCTCTCTCTCTCTCTCTCTCTCTCTCTCTCTCTCTCTCTCTCTCTCTCTCTCTCTCTCTCTCTCTCTCTCTCTCTCTCTCTCTCATACACACTCGAATAGATGTCATCACAGTCATTAGAAGGGGAAAATTACCAAAAACATTCATAAACATTTTACAATTGTACTAATTCAGTTCTAAACCTTTTGCAATTGTATCAATTCAGTCCATCTGGCCAATTTTGGCTAGTTGGCATTGATATGGACACCAGGCGATGCTAACGTGAATAATTTTTAATAATATTTTTTAAAAAATTTCTATTAATTTTTTATTTTCTTTTTCCTCTTCTTCCTTCTTTTGCTTTTTCTCCCCCACAATGGCCGATGAGGACCGCGAAGCCCTCACTTGGCCTCACTTAAATCTAGGCAAAGCCAACCTCATTTGTGATTGGTAAGGCCATGGCTGCTTCACTAGGGAGACCATGGTCTCACTAGTCATATCTGAGGTCACCTTCGCTCGCGGCCGACAAGGCCTAAATGAGGTTGGTCTCGCCCAATGGCCAATAAGCCTTGGTGGCCATTGTTGGGGGAAAAGAAGCAAAAGAAAGAAAAAGAGGAAAAAGAATAAGAAAAAGGAAAGAAGAAAATTAATAAAAAAAATCAAATCAAATAATATATTACTAAAAATTGTCCGTCGGCCTTGGCTAGTCAAAATTGGCCGGATAGATTAAATTAGTATGATTGCAAAAGATTTAGAATTGAATTGATAAAAAAAAATGTTTATCGTAGAATTGATACATTTGTAATAGATTTAGATTTTTTTTTTTTTTGGGTAATTCTCCCTCGTTAGAAGATATTCGGACATGTGAGACCAAATATTACCTTAGATTGGAACGACACAATCAATATTGATTCTGATGGATCAAGGGTGCATAAAAAAAGTCACGGAAAATGATGATAATCTTTGATTTACCATATGGAAAGAAAGGGGTTTGTAGACACTCTTTCGTGTTCGGATATATACAAAAGAATTTACTTAATTCATGAATAGTGCTAGGCGATATTCATATTCCATACTATATTCATGCTAGCAAGTTTGTGATTTTGTGTAAAGTTCTAATTGCACTAGGATGAATTTGGTCCTCACTAGAATTACTTTGATCAAACTATTTAGGTTGGGGAAAAGTACCATAAAAGTCATAAATTTTTTGCATTTGTGCACATTCAATCATAAACCTTTTAATTATATCAATTAAAACTTAAATTTTTTGATGATTTGCTAGTAAAGTCCCTCCAACTAATTTTGGTAAGAAATCGCTAACATAAATGTTGGTCATCCTACATGGCATGGCCACTACTGATGTAGATAATTTTTAAATTTGTTTCTAAATTTTTTAATTTTTTTACTTTTTTTCTTTTCCTTTCTTTTTTTTTTTCTCGACTACAAGTCAACGAGATTGCTGGTCGAGCCTTGCTAATCACAAGCAAGGTTTGGGCGATGACCTCCATGCCTCATTGGCCACAAGCGATGGCATTAAATCCTTGCCTAGATCTAGGAGAGGGCAATGACCCTGCTTGTTGGCCAACAAGGGCCACAAGGCCCTCACGTTTTCTTGGTGAGGACCACAATGCCCTTGTTGACCATGGGCAAGGGTCATGGGCCCCTCACCTAGATTTGGGTGAGGGCCCAATGCTCTCACTTGGATCTTGGCAACGGCACAAAGGCCCTCATCTATGGCTAACGAGGGTTAGTTTACAACCTCGCCAGCTCAAAGTTGTAAATATATAAAAGTGCAGAAAAATATTTAAAATTATAAAAAAATGTTCGTGTTAATATTAGTCATGCTGTATAAAATGATCGACGTCCATATCAACGATTTCCTACCAATAGGTGCGAGTTGTGATCCTCTCCTAGATCTAGGCATGGGCATATCCCTTCCTCTTTTGGGGGAACTCTCAATCTTAGGCCGGGCCAGAAGTATCTCCATCTTGCAATGTATTTTGACCCAGTGGGCTCAAACTTAGGTTAAATTTATGTATTGTCTTCATATCCCCATCTTTCATGTATCCACGGCCGCGACCACCAATACATTCCAGAGGGAAGAAACGGAAAACATCATCTGTGTCGTCTTGTCCCACGTCGGAGTCCCACTCCTCTTTGTGCAGCTCACAACATAGCATAATCCTAGGATTAGTCGAAATCCATGGTAAAAATCTTGTCCAACATTGTCTGTTAATAGATTATATGGTCGGAAAAAACGGGGAAAAGTATTTGAAAAGTCTTAAACATTTTGTATTTGTGCCAATTTAATCCTCAATATTTTTTTAGTGCCAATTTAATCTTAAACATTTTTACTTCGTGTTGATTCAGTCCTTTCCGACCAATTTTGGCTAGATTTTGTTAACTGGACACCAGTCAGTTGATGTGACTTGATTGGTGCTAACGTTGATAACTTTTAATATTATTTAATATTTTCGAATTTTTTTTTCCTTCCCATCCTTCAGCCAGTCACCGAACCTCGGTGACCGGCCAGAGGCAATGGCCAGCGAGGTCACCTCACCGGCCACCTTGCTTGTGGCCACGAGGGCGGCCTCGCGTTGGGCAGTGAGGCTCGCCCTCACCGGCCACCTCGCCGGTGGCCGTGAGGGCAACCTCGTGTTGGGTAGCGAGGGCAAGCCTCACGGCCATGGGCGAGGCTTGCTCTCATAGCCCAGTGCAAGGTCGCCCTCGCAGCCACTGGCGAGGTTCGGCAAGGTCGACCACGTTAGCTGTCGCCTCTGGCTAGTTGTCGAACCTTAGCAACTAGCCAAAGGAGGGGAAGGAAAAAAGAAAAAAGGAAAAAAAAGAAAATATATTAAAATATATTAAAATATTATTATTAAAATTTGTCTACATCAACACTGATCAGACCACGTCGGTCGACCAGCCTCCAGTCAGCAAAATCCGACCAAAATTGACTGGAAATGACTAAATCAGCACTAAGTAAAAATGTTTAGGAATTTTTTAACACATTTCCCGAAAAAAAAACGCGTGCGATGTGAATATCACTATTCTTATTTCTTTCTTTCATGCACCTACTCATTATTTCTTGTTATTTTAGTTCACGTTTAAGGGTGTCGGTGGAAAACGAGACCAGCATCGATTAAATATATAAGAGATGTGGAGTTGCTCAAAATCAATAAGATAAGCTTCTACCCCAGCTCAATAAACTGTAATAGATTAAACCCGATTATTCTAGTTTCAACACATGAACGAGTACATATATCGTTCTGTGTAGTGTTTACCTTACTTTTGGCTGGAAAAGAATTCAAAGTATGCTTATAACTTAACATCATTGCAAAAGAAAACTTCCCATGTTCTCTTTTTTCTTCTTTTTGATGACGAGGACTTTCCATATGATACACGCAGGAAAGATAGTGACAAGCCAATATTGACAACTTGATTAACCTCTAGATCACATGATCTTATCCATACACATCATGAAATAGACTAAGCCTCCTTTTTCCTGTCAATTGCGCTATCTAACCCACAATTTCGCGCTTTTCCTAAGTCGTATATTGTATTTCCGAAAAGAAGATGAAAGGGGTGCTGCTTTTGTAACGTGAAATTTGATTAGGCGTCCCCGAGTTCGGCATGGAAAAAGAGAGAAAAGAAAAGGTGCGTCTACACTAATCGAAAGAAAGCAGCCGCCTAGAAACCTTAATAAACAAGTTAATTAAGAGGGAGAAGAAAGGGCTGAATTGAAAGAGAAATCAAAATCAGATTGTATGCACCACAACGTATCCAACTTTTCCAAAAGGCCTCTATGCATTTTGGAGGCAAAGAATACTCTGAAGCCTCTCGACCAAGCCGATAAGAGAACAGGCCCAATACGTTCTCTCAACTCCATCTAGATTCTTTATTAAATTCGAATTTTAAAATCTTTTTTTGGGAATATTTAAATATTTAGTGATCATTCTTTTGCAAAAGTTGAAGCAAACGCTTTGGATGCGTGTAACAAGGTTTTGGTCTCTTCTTTTAACTTTTGTTTTTACATGCATTTCTCAAAAGATGGAAAAGAAACACAAGGGTTTTTCGTCACTTCCTTTTGTTATTTTAAGTGAAGAGTTTTCCACACTTTAATGTAAAGAGCACTACGCGGAATCTTCTTCTCAGTTCATCAAAGTTGACCAGGAAGACTATTTGGGTGGTATCTCACTACACCAATCGGCATGTCTTTTCCACTTTCATTTTGCAGCCAGACATGTATTAATTCATGTTCTCTCTCTCTCTCTCTCTCTCTCTCTCTCTCTTCTCTTTAATGGCAAAGAAAAACATTTATTTATTTTTTCTTGGGTCCATTCTAAATATACACCTAAAACCTTGCGGACTTATTAGATGGTTCTCTATAACAATTCCATGATTTATCTAAATGGCCAATTTCCTTAAAAAAAAAATTCAAACTTTAGGTTCAATCTTAACTCTATCCTAAATATTTTTTCTCAAAAAAAAAAAAACGAATTTTCAGTATAATCTCAAATCTACCTTGTATCCAAATATCATCTCTAGTGTCTTTAAAATTATCAAAATTAGAAGACTTCTATTATTTAATAGGAAAGTGATAGTATTGATGAATACATAGGTTCTAATAATGGACCTATAACTAGTACTAATGTTGATAATTTTGAAAAAAAACTAGTGGCAATTTTTGGAGTTTTAGATTATAAAATAAAGTTTGAGGTAAAATTGGAATTAGACTTTAAAGTTGAGGGATTTTTAGGGAACTAAGGCTCATCTAAAACTACCAAACTTCTATAAAGCACTAAGGCATAATATATGTTGTACTTATACTTTGGGATTAACAAGAAATTATCTCTTTTTCTTTTCATGAACTATTCACTAAAGATATGGATCAGATAAGGCGAGAGCCGGAACCCATATTTGTTCTTCAAAGACAAAACTATTTGGGTGTAATAGACCTTTTCGGTGACGAAAATCGCCGTTGCCATACAAATGAAATCACTGCCACATGACATGGGAAAAGAAAGAGGGGTAAATTAGGCACGCGAAAAAGAATTTCATGGACCGTGAGCAAAGCAAAGCAAACCAAAGTTAGTACTTTTCCTTTTTCTTTATTTCTCATCTAGGAGTGCTTTGTGTCTTTTTATGTTGGATGAGACTCGCACTCATTGGAGAGATTAAGAGATCGTCAAGAAAGAAAATGCCATGTTCCAAAGAAGAAGCCCTTCAGAGACTCTTCTATAACATCTCCAGCTCCTTCCAGCTCCTCTTCATCTTCTACTTTGTCTCTTCAACTTTGCTCTCCAAGCTTTCCGACTTGTTTGCAAACATACCCTTGTTTAAAAGGTATCGTGCATAAATATCTACCTCGATGTTCTTGATTAAGTCGAAACTTCATGATGTTTGCTAATGCTCTTTGCTTAATTCTATGTTTTGCAGGAATCAAGCTGAGCATGAGGATTGCTTCTCTGAGGAGGATGTTGAAGAAGAAGAAGATGAAGAAGAAGAAGAGATTCAAGAACACTATAGGCAGAGCAGGTATTACCAAGTGGGCACCAGGGAAAATGACTTGGTGGCTGACATTATTCATGGCGGAGAGTCCCTGCTATTCTACCATAATAATGTTGATAGCCCAAAAAGACATCAGACTCCTCTCATGGAAGGAGGAGGAGGAGGAGGAGGAGGCGGAGGAGAAGAAGAAGAGATTGACCACGAGGAGCAATTAGTTCATGAAGATGATAGCAATACCACCAACGAGCTGGACTCTGCTCAAGACTTATCCTTTGGCCATCGTGATTCAGAAAGTGAAGTGGAAGAAGATGGTGTTGAAGAGGAGGTTCCGAGCTCCGATTATCTTCCGGATTCCGGTACAACTGATGAGGATGGACTGATGTTACGAACAGACGCGGATCGACGCAAGAATGACCTGGCACAAGATGTTGGAAAACAGAAAGGTACAATCTTCATGTCTTTTGTATCTCGATATTCATAATGATTCTGTGCTAGTCCTGATTATTTAGCTTCATTGATGTTGTGCACAAGGTTGCTACGACCAAGTACACTGGAAGAAGGAAGAGAGGACTGATCATTTCTCGGGAAATAATGGGAGCCTGAGTGCTTTTGTGCAACCCCAGTTGGAATTGGAGAACAGATCTCAAGTCATTATCGAGAAGGACGAGAATGAGATCTTTGGCGACTCGTACACCATCGGGTCTACTTCGAAGAGCTCCTCTGAATGGAGGAGCTCCATAAACTGCAGAGATTCGGGGACCGAAGACCCATTCTCTTCCTCGTCGCGGCGAAGTTGTCCGAAATGGGAATCCTATACCGTCTTTCAGAAATACGATGAAGAGATGATGTTCCTAGACAGAATCACCGCGCAAAAGCTACATGAAACTGGTAATCTCAAATTATTTAGTACTTAAAATAATATACCTTGTACAATAAGATGATCACCTCTTAAAAAAGCTTAGTCAATTTTTCTTTTTTTTTCCAGAGTCATTGAGATCAATCAAAGCGTGTCCTAGATCAATATCAGAGAGGATTGTCCATAAAATCGCAACCATAAACAAGAAGCCGCCGGACGTCCGTCACAACCCATATCGAGAACTGGAGGCAGCATATGTGGCTCAGATTTGCTTGACATGGGAAGCTCTAAATTGGAACTACAAGAACTTCCAGAGCAAGCGGGTCGCTCGCCGTGACTTCGATCCTGGATGTCCTGCTCATATCGCACAACAATTTCAGCAATTCCAAGTTCTCTTGCAACGGTACGTAGAGAACGAGCCTTACGAGCAGGGCAGACGACCCGAAGTCTATGCTCGGATGAGGCTTTTGGCACCAAAACTTCTTCAAGTGCCAGAATACCGAGGTAAATAGTTCAAAACAGAAGAAAAAAAGAACACGCTACTTCATTATTTTTCATATTTGTACAGTGAAGTCCTCGTATATTCAGTGAAGCATGAAAGACCATCATATATGTGTTGCTATGTTTTAGAGAAAAATTAAGCATCTCTTTTTGTTTCTTCTTGGCTTATGTTATAAAAGATTCTGAAGACGATCAAATTAAGGAGGAGGGTTTCCGGTCGAGGATTTCTTCGGCAGCGTTCCTCATGATAATGGAAGACTGTATCCAAACCTTCATGAATTTTCTCAAGGCCGACAGGGCAAGACCATGCCAGGTATTAGCAGCCTTCTTCAAGAGGCACAAAAGAAGTTCTGTTGATCCTGCACTTCTTACTCTCATGAAGAAAGTCAATAACAAAGTAAGTCTCTAGTCTAGGTCTTTCATTGGTGATTTGGCACTAACACATATTAATAATGTTATCTTTTTCTCTTTCATATTCATATATAATTCATGATCAAGGGTCATCCATTCAACCTTTTCTCTTTTTGCTTCTTGACCTAATGTAATGAATTGAGCAGAAGAAGATGAAGCTCAAAGATGCTCGCCGGACACGGAAATGCATAAGGAAGAGGAAGCTCAACGTGGATGAGGAGATGGAGATACTGATGGGCCTGATAGACCTGAAGGTGGTGTCTAGGGTTTTGAGGATGAGTGACTTGAGTGAAGAGCAGCTTCATTGGTGTGAAGAGAAGATGAGCAAAGTTAGGGTTTCGCAAGGGAAGCTACAAAGAGATTCTTCACCACTTTTCTTCCCATCACATTGACCCCACCATCCATTTTTCTAGCACATATTGCTTTGATGACTGGGAGGTGAGGATGCATGAGTGTGCATGGAAATGAATATCCCCAGACACCCTTTTGTAAATACTTGCGAAGGAAGGAAATAAAATAGAAAAAAAGTAGACCAAAATTGTCGTGGGACCTGCAAATCAAAGTTACTACACGTGGGTGACATGGAATTCTGGAGTATTGGAATCTACGAAGGGAAGTGTGATTAAAGCTGGTTTGATGGTGGGATCTTATGAATATTGAAAGTGAAAGATCAAAGGCAAAGCAAGGAACGTGAAGATAGAGACGAGAATGGCTTTAGCTTTTCAAATTAGGGTGTTATCAACATGGGATTTTATCTTTGGAGGATGACTTATAAAGCAAGGAGATGTCCAAGCAAGGCTGCAAGATTTGGAGTGGGAATTAAATAAGAAGTAGGGGTTCATCACATGGGAACGTTCAAAAAGGAGATACATCAAAGCTGTGCGGACTTCAAGAAGATCCCACTTGATTTGGGGAAGTGGAAAATAAAAGGCAAATGAATAAAAAATAAAGATGGCTATAGATAGGATGACATGTCATGATTCATGGAAAAAGTGGAAAAGAAGAAAAAGAAAATCTTGGAGCTGGGTCATCATGACATGTCTTTTTTTTTTTTTTTTTGGTCGCTCATCATGACATGTCTCACTAGCTAGGATTCAATGACTAATAAAAAGAAGAGTCATTTAGTAGGTGCTGGAGCAGTCTTACTTTATGTCAAAGATGGTAGCTACGTAATTCGACGACATCTTGTATACTCGAAAAATTTAGTAGAAGTCTTACCAATTACCATTGATTTCAATATTTTCTTTGCCTCTCAACATCGTCCGTGCTTGCTGGGCTAGTTTGCACAAGAGCTGAGATGGACATATCATTGAAATTCATTTCCCCATGACCCTTCCAATAAGTAGTTTTCTTCATTGGGTAAAGATAATACATCTCGCAGCATCAAGACTACACAAATGATCGTGACACAATGAACAAGACCATTTTCACCATCATAAGTCATATCCAATGTGCAATTCACTCATAAAAAAAAATACACCTTTTCACTCTCAAATATTCATATACCAAAAGTTAAAAAAATACTAACAAAAAAATTCGCCAGATATATGTCAAAAGCCATATCAATAACATGAATGATCGAGATGGTGCCTAATTTACAATTGGTATTTGGTAGCCGCATCGTCAAGCGAGCAACAAAACTGACTTTTACAATCTCTCAATAGCCAAAAAAAGAAAAGGAAAAAAGTTAGAAAAATTAGAAAGGTAGAGCCTCTAACGCCTATTTACATGATATTATCCATCTGAACTCGAACTGGAAGGAGCAGAAAAGGAAAATACGAATGAATGCATTAACAGAGAAACTGTGGCCGAGAAAAGCGATCGGGCTATATATTCACAAACCAGGAGATCAGGTCCAGAAAACAGCGGCGTTCGAACTGACTTCTTGTTTTACTGCCACCGTCGGGGCGGTTTGAGTAAAGTAGAAGAGCCGGTCGGGGTGGTCACAGTTTTCCGGGCACCTGATGTAAGGGAAAGACACATTCAGTTAAATGTTCGGTTTCAAAGGGAGCACAACACGTCTAAGCAATGGGAGTTTTACTTGCCGAAGCCTTCAATGAATCCCGAGAGGCCGACTTTCTCAAGGGCGGAGGAACTTTAAGTCTTGACCTTGGCCTGATAAAGTGAGGGCAAGTTAGTGGAACGACATAACGATTCAAACTGAAGCCAGAATGCTTCTACATGGAACTACTGGAATAAAAAAATTTCTGATGATGACAAAGTTAAGATTATTGCGACATTACATTTTATGGTTTTTTTTTTTTTTTTTTTTCCTTGTGTAAGGGAAAGCAAGGGGGAGAGAGAGAGAGAGTTACTTCTCTAAGTTATCTGGCCGATCAGTCGCTTCAGATGACAAACTATTTTCAGCAGAGCAATCAGAAACATCACTTGTTCTCTCCTCATAGTCTTGTTCCCCGTACCTATCGTCCCCAGGGACAGTCGAATCAGATTCGTAGTGTTGATCGCTGTGCGCCGAAGAATTCTCAGGATCATGAGGTCCTGCACCTTTGGAAGGAATTTGGCTTGGAGCGGAAGGATCATACGGCGAGGCCACGCCACGCTTATCTACCGCAGGATACACACTTTTGAGATCCTTAAGCAACTGCAACCGCTCAATCTCCTCGTCTTTTCTGCCAATAGTGTCTCGTAGAGATGCCACCTTCACACGAAGCACATAATTAAGTACAAGACCACAAAATTTACATTGTTTGCGCCTTGTTTGAAGGTTGTAATCAAAGTTTTTTGCAGACATGGAGAAGTGTGTCCATGGATTATCGCTAAGGAATTGCAATGTGAGAGAGAAATTACCTGCTGCATCAGATCCCGAACATCCCTGCCATCTTTATTACTCCTCGCTGCCCCGAGCTCAACCCCAGAGACTCTCTCAGCGAATTTTAAGGTACTCATACTTTCCGAATATGATACCACTTCGGAATTGAGCTGCACGAACATCAATGTTTTTGCTTGACCACCTGCATCGAGAATCGGAAATCACATGTTCGAGGTTCGTGTCAATTTTCCACTCTCAAGTACTTGGACTATTCTACAATCTTATAGAGACAAGATAAGCAAATTCAAGGCATTATAAAGAGGATTACCCAAAGAACTCTGTAGCACTTGAGTGAGCTTGCTATTACGGTAAGGCACATGAGGACTCTTCTGCGAAAGAGCAAAAATGACGTCTCCAAGGGCAGAGAGTGACTTGTTTATATGCTGTGCCTCTTTCAGTCTGTCACCAGTTGCTTCTGAGCGGTCGACTCTTTCGCTTCCCGCAAGATCTACCAAGTGAAGATTACCATGTGATGCGCTTCCAGTCTTCACATCTGTCCCACGAACATGTACAGTGACGATACTGTCGCCACAAAATTTCAAATAAAATTACAGCTCGGAACCACAGAAATGCATTAGGATCTAGAACATCAATTGAAAACAGAACATTGGATCAAGAACCTGTGCGAGCGGCTACTTCTTTCATTCAATGCAGTGGCACCAACGGCTCTATTCTTAAGTCCTATGTCCATTAGTTCCATAACATCCGAGCTTGCTCTCACAGGATGCATGCTAGCATCTGGAACAGCTAGACCACTTGCATGAGAGATTGATGAAATCCCTAGTGTAAGCATGTTAACGAAAACCAAGTACTTCTTCCTATTTAAGTTTGGAACTTCCATAATGAGAACAAACGAATCTTATTTAATTCAACTTAAAAGTAACTATAATGCTGCAAAAGGATATTTCTTCTGAGAGCCGTCACTGGAGAGTAGATCTCGCACTTGTTCATTGTAGATCTCAACCATTTGAACCCAGATTTCATACACAATGGCTCTACTTCTGATCTCAGACATATTGAAAAGGTCATTAAGAGCTCGATAGTTGACACCCCAGCTCTCCTCAGTCGCTGCACCAGGACCACTCTGGCATGGCCATCGCATAACATTGAGTAAGTTTGTAAGGAAAAAACATTTATTGAGGAAATTTCAAATGTAGAGAGGACTTGTACCATCGTGTAGGTTTTTCCCGAACCAGTTTGGCCGTAAGCAAATATGCACACATTATATCCATCAAGAACAGAACGAATGAAGGGTTGGATGTCAGAATATACCATCTCTGCCAACAATCAGGCCAGAAGCAAGACATTCTTAATTGGAGGATTTAAAAATCAGAAACTGAGATAAAATCAGCATAAAAGAAAAAAAAATCTACAAGACATAGATGACTAATTGTTACACGTAAATCCCCGGAGACTATTTTAAAAGAACATGATTAACATAGAGAGAGAGAGAGAGAGAGAGAGAAACCTTGAGAAGCAGCCGGACCATACACCTTGTTGAACTTGAACATGCGATGGCCATCTTTGCCTTGTTTGGAGGGATTAGCGACAACCAACTGTCCATCATCACCAATACGTTCGATGATCGACTGTTTTCCACTCTGTCCAGGAAGCAGGGGCCTAATCCTACAATACACTCTGATATTACCTGTGCATCACACAAGCTACAAAAATCAAAAGCTGCGACCCTCACGAATGCCACGTGTATTGGAAGTGCAAGTAGAAGTTCATGCACCTTTTAGATCTTGAACCTCATTAAATAGCCTCCTATTTTCTGCAAGAACTTGGTGATAGTTCTCTGCTGCGTCAGCTAATGCTTCAACCTGTAATCCTGCAGAAAAAGATTGAGTGGATTTTTTAAATTGTTCCATAAATTAAAAGATTTGCATTGATGGACAGAAAAATTCTAGTAAACCAACCAACGCTGTTGAATTCCTCTGAATAGTTTCTTTGGGTGACCAGAAGTTCATGCTTGATAGACTTGAAAGAGACCCTTAGTTCCTGGAAGTTTTAGTCATTTAGAGGCACGTGTGTATCCATAACAGCATAAAATTAATTCCAGATACAGAGAAGATGCAGCTTACACGTAGAGCCCCAAATTGAAAATCCATAAAGCTATGGAAACTGTGCTCTTTCTTGTTCCACTTCTGGTTTTTGGATTCCGAACATGCCTCAAGTTGTTTCACCTTATTTCTTGAGCCTGCCAAGTCCTGCTCGAGTTTTCTTATCCTCTCTTCAAGCATCATTTTAGCCGCATTAGCTTCTGTTTCAATTTGCACGTGACGGAGCTGGTACGTCTTGTTAGCCGCTTCCAGCTCCTGAACCTTGTTTCTGTATCCTGCCAAGTCCTGCTCCAGTTTTCTTGTCCCCTCTTCAAGTGCCAATTTAGCTGCCTTAGCTTCTGTTTCCATTTGCAGGTGACAGAGCTCATATGTCTTCTTTGCCACTTCCAGCTCTTGCTTCAGTGCTGAAATTTCTAAGTTATGGCTTTCCTTCTCTTTAGTCAATCTAGCTACGTCTTCCTCTTCAAGCTTCCTCTTCTCTTCAATCTTCTCTTCCATCTTGATCTTCTCAGCCTGCATGATGAGAGCATCACAAGTGTCCTCAAGATGTCCTCATGGATTCATAATTCTGTCAGAAAATATGCCTCATGATAAAAAGTTGGCACTTCACCTGGAATCGCTGAAGCTGATCCACAGAAATCTGTGCATAATGAAAAGTACCCTATGAATTCTGTATCTGACGTAATTATAAACCTAAACATGACCTTCCATTTGCACCAAGTTGATCATTTCACTGACCTCTGTCTCCTCGCAAGGTCCAGTTGCCAGGGCTTCAAGTACCTTAATCCTAGATTGATACTTCTCCTCACGAGACTTGAAGAGATTATTTTGCTGAATGAATGGCACATTTATTAACCAATCATCTAATAGAATCAATAGAGTGCTGAGAATATTTAGATGCATCTTACAGTTCTTAAATGTTCTGCCTGAGTTGATATGCGCCGCTCTATCTCCTGCACAACTTTTCTCAAGAGGCACGCGACACGCTGAGCAAGAATAGCACTAAAAATCATAAGTAACATTTCACTGGAACTATAAAACAAGTGTAGAACATGTCCACTTTGATTGCGAATTGTTCAGCATACATGAGGTATTTCGCCATTTTGCCTTTCAATGCTTTCATCGAGAATTCCATTAACCACACTTAAAAGTGATTGGGTGGGGGCATTCTGCAGGAAGGATCAATGGCAAATTAGGTTAATAATTTTCAGAGCAAATTAAGATAAGCTAATGAAATATCTGCATAAATCAAAATGCAAAAGCTTACGTCTAAACTATTCGACTTCATCATCTCTGAGATCTTTGCTGCCGAAAGGTCTGCATATCGACCTTGCTTTAGTTGAAATACCTCATGGAACTTAAGCCCAACATGATGCATTAGTGTAGCTGATGGCTCTGTAATGAAAGTAAAATAATATATCTCATGCTTCAGCGAGAGGTGTTCAAATGAAAGGCATAACTTCCTGTGGGACTCTCAGAGAGAGACAGAGACAGACCTGACATGACAGGACTTCGCAAAGCCCGTTGGAATTTTGAATCTGTTGAAATTTTGCACCTCTCTTGTCATAACACGCGAGAAGATCATCATGTCAAATTAGCTAGGAGAATATCAACCATTTCGAAGATACAGATTAAGCCGAACAAATTTGCGGAAAGTACCTGCATTACCATATGGCATGAGCTGAGCTTTAATCGACAAAAGGCACTCTATTACGGGCTTCATAGATCCCTTCATTATTAGAACATTCAAAATGAGAACTTTATACTGGAAAAAATAAATAAACGAAGAAGCTTGTGAAAGCATCAAAGAAGGGTGTCTGAAGATTTGACTAGTAGGCATTTGGCAGGAATTTTCTTCAAATGGCATTTATAAATCTGTATACCCCTATAAACTACTTGCATGACAAGGCCATTCGTATCTGTATTAAAAGGATCAGTCCCCTCTTTTATAAATCGACTAGCTAGATATTTCTCCTTTTTATTTGCCCTTTTGTAGACTATACAATTGAAAAAATAGAAAGAAAATTCTTATACTTGGATAAAGTATGGAAATTCATACAAAAGACAATACCTTCTCTAGGTCTGCAATGTCAAACTTGGGAATCCCCATCTCATCCATTGCTGCTAGGAACCTTTTGATCCGGTCTCTATGAGGGGCTGAAGAGTGTTCGAAATAACCTCCCTATAAATCTAAGCGTGTTTAAAAAAAAAAAAAGAAAAACTACACCCTCCAACTGTAGTATCTTCAAAATAAACAAAAGACGTCTCATTTACCTCGTTGATGTTACTAGGTCGCAACCTTTTCAAGATCCGACACAGGGCAGACCCATCAATCAAGCTTGATCTCAACTCCTCGTCTGATGCTTGTAAAGGTAAGGCTAAATCAGGACACATGCTACTCAACCATTCAATGAGGAGCACTCTTTGTTTTGCTGGAGGGAGATAACATTACCGGCAAGTGAGAAAAGGAGATGACAGTAGACATGGATAGAGCAATTAGACTGTATTACCTTCAACCTCACCATTGTTATTCTCGGTGGGAACATTGTGATTGTTCACAGTCTGATAGGATCTGGTGGGTTTCCCATTCTCTTTCATGGACTTTGCTGCTAAAGGTTCCATTAATAAATCATCAAATTTTGTGTCTGACTGCTAATTCCTGTCGCCAATATGGAGAAGAAGTCAAATTTAACAGAAAAATCAAGGTAACCGCAAGGCAGTTCTCGCTGCCTAAACTAAGAGAAAAGTCAATGTCAACCATTGCTTAATATGATCAGATGCAATGAAAGGTACTCTGGAACATGCAATTCACTAGAGTGTAGTTCTACAGGGTGAAAAAGAAGGTAGGGCCAATTTGGTGCGAACTGCAATATGTACTCAAAGGACCTCGTAAAAGCATTCACAAAGAAGAGCTTGATTTCCATCCGAAAGATCTAAGCACACTCCAATCACCATTTGAGACAGGAAGCTCTAAGATCACCAACCAAGAAAGACTACTCCCTCTTCTCACCCTTTCACCTCTCACTGCATCCTAATGGACATTCCCTATATCATCCTTCACTGTCTTTGTAATGCTTTACAAGGCAAAATGATTGCTTGAGTGAAATTGAAAGAAAGGAACAGAAGCAGAATAGTTTGGTAATTGATACAGACAAATCATCCATGTTAGTTTCATATGGTAAATAACAAACAGATCAGCAAGCCATGGCATCGTAGCTAATGCAGGCAATGCTTTAGATTAGTTGCATCAGGAAGCAAGCCAGCAAAAATGGCTCACCTATCTGTCTTAAGAAATTATGGTTAAATAGCTCCAAGAACAGGAAGGTGACATGAAACAGCATGACTAAGGTAACTTGACAAAGAAGCAACAACGAACTGGGTGAATAACAATCATCATCGAGCATCCCGTGAACCCTTAACTAAAAAATCGTAGCGACAGGACTGCTGACATATTTTGCTATTCCATATGATGCTGATACACTGAAAATCATATACACACAATTCACGAAACAAAAACCTCAGCAAGAATATGCTTCTTGCATAGACTTCAGGATCTCTACCTGAATATCCAATCTATTTAACTATCCGCTCTGGTCCGATGTTTTTCCTCCATCGACAAAAGGCAAACTCATCAAAACGATACCATTCTTCCTTACTTAGTTCCTCATTACCTATTTTGTACCTCAGGAGGCCCAATTCGACCCAACCAAATAGTGCAATCTATAAATACTGGAAACCTACCATATGAAGAACCATATGAAAGAAACCTGACCTGCAGGAGACAGATGCGACAGATGCTTGAATATCCCCAGTGGATGCTCAACCTCCAAGAGAAAATGTTACACTATATGGAGCCTGCTCCACGAAGCCCGATTCCGAAAGACTTCAAATCCGGCCGTTCAAGAAACTGCAAGAACGATCACAAGAACACGTTTTTCGCAGTCGTATCAACAGTGAACCTGGCAAGAAGATAGAAACATCCAAAGGTCTCATCGCCGCGGCTAACAAAAAAAACTAAACAGAACGACAGACCCTGATGGTGGAATTGGTAATGCGGTTCCACGAAGTAGATTTTTATATTTTCCACCACGAATTGATCCGAAAGGGAAAATTATAATTACCCAGATACTGTTCAAATCTACCCTTTTATGATCAACATGGAAAAAGCACACCAGTGCAGATTGCAAAACGGGGCAGGATGACTAAAGGGACGACGTTGACAATGTGAACTCGACCAGGAGAAAGAAAGAAAATTCAAGAATGTGAACAGCACCAACCGGGGAAAACGTGAAGCTGGGAGCACGTCGAATTCAAGTTGCATGCGAGAGGCCGACCCAAGAAGACAGATTTGGAAAATTCTCTCGCTTTTTTTTTGTTAAAGATCGAAATTTTTCATTTTTCAATATATATGATCTCGAAGTGAGGCGGTGCTTGATCGGGTCGTTCCGTGTACTCTGCATCATCGCTCAAAGCCACCTGCTGAACAGGGGAAGGCGAGAGGGAGCGCCCGCCAGCGTGGCCGTCGGGCCTTGAAAGTCGGAGTTTTTCTGCACGCACTCTCTCTCTCTATCAAAGTCGTGGGTGGTCGCCACGTGTCCGGACCATTCAATGGCGACGCCCCGTCTTCTGCGCTGACCTTCGTCCGTCGCTGAAAGGGTGGGAATTTTTGTGGACCTAAATACCGTGAAAAACGTCCTAATTGAACTTTTGTCCCAATTTTTCCTTTTGTTTCATAAAAAAAAAAACATTCTATTTTAAATCGAGTCCCAATTTTACCATAATTTTTTTCAACTTTAGGTTATATTCCAATTCAACCATGATTTTTTTCATGTCCCATCAAAAACCCCAACTTTAGATTATGTCTCAATTTCACCCTAAAATTTTTACAAAATTTTTACTTATAAATCTGCCAACATTTCAAAATGTCTCATTAACAATAGAAAGATGAAAAACTCCTAAGCAGGGGCTGCTCAAGCATCTTAAGTGTGAGCTCTCTAATTGCAAGAAATAGAACATTCTCGCATGAGATATTGAAGAGTGTAAAATCACTAAGAATAATTTTGGTGAAGGTTTAATAGAGAGCAGATTTGGGACTCAAGTAAAAATTGATGATATTTTATAAAACAAAAAGAATTAAAGTGAAATTGAAACTAAATCTAAAGTTGGGAATTTTTACGAGACAAAAGATTTTTAGAGTGGAATTGGCAATGGACTGGTGTAAAAAGCAGTTTAGGATATAATCAGAACAAGATCCAAAGTTATGGGTTTTTTTTTTTATGAAAATTACAGGTTTTTAGGGTATTAAGCCGAAAATTGTGTGAGTGCAATGATCTATTGTCACTATGTTAAAATTGGAATTATTATAACTTTTAAATATCCTTATGAAAATGCAATCCATGAAGATAAAGATCCGATTACAAGATAATGATTAATTCTCGCTTCTTGTTTCCTCTTTTTGTCGTTTGATGAGTGCGAGAAAATTTTTGAGAAGCTAACTTTAGATTTGGAAAAATCTTTTAAAGTGATATCCAAGGAAATAGCTTTTTTCCGAAAAAGAGAAATTGTAAAATCAAATCAAAATATTCACGTACCTTCAATTAATTTTTTTCAATCCAAGGGTTTCGATTGTTTATAGTTGTTCTTCAAAAAAATTTCGAACGCCTTAGAATATTATGGCATGTTTGTTTGGATTTAACAGAAAGCAAAAGACGGCATGTTTCCTTTTCCATTGAGAATTAAACTATTATTCAAATCTAAAAAAATTATGAAAGGATTATATGTGGATTCATTAGTCAAAATTTATATGTGGTGAAAGTTTGAGGTGTTTCGGGTTTTAAAAAATCATAATATGTGTGCCACGAGATTCACATTAAGTGAAAAGTAAAAATCAATCCAAATGCGTCCCCACCTATCAGACAGATCGTACAAATTAAAGCTGATTTGAGGTGATCAATATAACACGCAAACGAAAACAACTCCAAGTGGTGAACGAGTCTGAAAATTTTAGCCTCTCTTATGTCATGATCCACCTGATGCGAACTCGGGGGAGTTTAATTGATTGCCAAGTGAGCACAAATTGTCCCTAACAAGTGGAGCTTGCGTTTAACATGAACTCTCCCGAACCCTAGCAATGGCAATATAGTTTCAAGATATAATTATTTTTATAATATTAAACTTACGAGTCGTCATTAACATATTACAGGTTAGTTAGGGGCCTAGTAAGAAAAAATAATCAATGTTACCCTTTCAAAGCAAAGACTCATCGGTATGGGACTTGATTCCGTTAGATTTATTCAAGGAAAATGACATAAATAGTTTCTAAATTTTAGCTTAATGCAATGTGGTCTCTAAACTTTTAATTTATTCAATGTGGTCCGTTAAATTTTATTTTGTTCAATAGAGTCCCTAAATTTTTTGTACTTGTTCAATTTTGTCCCTAAACTATATGAATATTCAATATTATCAATGATCTTGAATTAATGAAATGACTAAATTAATTATATATCAAAATTTTGTGGACCACAATAAATAAATTAAAAGTTTATGGACCATATTGAACGTTAAGCTAAAGTTCATGGACCACATGAAATAAATTAAAAGTCCAAAAACCACATTATACATTAAGCCAAAATTCAGAGATTATTTGTGTCATTATCCCATTTATCTAATGCCATTTATTGGTTAACTTTTCTTTTATATAAAACATTTTGCATGCAATTTATTATTTAAATTATTTTGTCAAAAAGTTTGGAACCATTAGAAAAGCAAAAAGAAACTATAAGCACCATAAACAACCCTCCATATTGCAATATCCCAAAGCATTAGTACTAGGAGTGAGGTTTCAAATTCTGTATAAGTTCTACATA
Source organism: Eucalyptus leucophloia subsp. euroa (assembly GCA_017140325.1). Classification (NCBI taxonomy): domain Eukaryota; kingdom Viridiplantae; phylum Streptophyta; class Magnoliopsida; order Myrtales; family Myrtaceae; genus Eucalyptus; species Eucalyptus leucophloia. The sequence goes on along the minus strand of CM029469.1, from coordinate 9,844,016 downwards.
GAACCTATAACTTATTTGTTGGTGTAGGTTTCTTACTTTTTGGAACCTGGAACCTCCCTTGCATACCCTAGAACTTAGAATTTACATAATCATAGGATATAGGATACACCCAAGTTCCATCTATATTATTATTTGAATGATTACAATTAACTAACCATAACTTATATTTAGACAAACGAAAATATGAACATTAATAAAGTAAAAATTTTAGCCATAAAATGGAAATTCGGAGTAGTACTTCTAGATTGTACATTTATCATCGAACATTATGGAATATCAGAGGATTGCATGTAGACATAGACTAAGAAAAACATTAATACTTATTTTAGATTCTAGGTTCCTCCAACTAAAATTCTAGAACTTACCTGTTGAAACAGGTTTTTCATTTTTTGGAACCTTAAATCTACCTTGCATATCTTGGAACCTAAAATCCATATGTTCCCACCAATTCAATTATCAAGTTTCAGATTCTATCTTGAAATCATGCTTACCCTTAATTAGTACCAACTTCATAAAGGAAACAACCACATCTAAAAGTCGCTCATCAACCACTACCAGATGATACTTTGTCACAATTTTTTTTTTTGTTGGACTTTTTCATTAAAATAAACAACATAAAAATCCAAGGTATCATAAATGGATATTTAAACAACGAATAGTCAAGCCAAGCAATAATAAAGAAAATAATTTATGAGAAAAAGAATAACACGAGCCTTTATTCAACACCACGTTATTAAGGCTTGGGACAGAACTCGATGAGCTAAGCATAAAAAGTAAAGGTACACTAAATTAACAAATATAAATTCCTCAAACTAAGTGACAAGAAATTAATTCTAATATGACAAGATTAAAATAATAAAACTAAAGAGTTTATACTATGAAAAACCTCAAAATGATATATTTGTGATAAAATTACTCTAAACTAATTTTTTTACTATGAAAAACCCAAAACTAGTATATTTGTGACAAATTTACTTAAAATTAATTATTTGACAATGAAAACCCAAAGTAGCATACCCGTAATAAATTTACCAAAATATAATTTTTTGACTACGAAAAATCCCAACCGGTACTCATGTGATTTACCACAAACTAATTTTTTGATCACGTAAAATCTCAAACTAGTAAAATTTACCCCAAACTCCCCAAACTAGATACACTTATGACAAATTTACTCTATGTTAACTTCCGTCAAATTTTATTATTAAATTTGCTTACCTAGATGACACACGGTAATGTAGCGAGTCCACATGGATATCCATAGAGTAAATATCATTAAAAAAAAAACTAAAACTAGTGTACCTGTGATAAATTTAACGGTACTTTTATGATAAATTTAATGGAACTCTCGTGACAAATTTAGGATTTTTTGTGACATTAACACTATGGATTTCCATATGGACTTATCACATCACTATAACACATCACAATGTGTCATTCACGTCAACAAATTTGACGATAAAATTTAACGAAAGTTAATGGAAAGTAAATTTATTAAGTTTTAGGTAAATTTATTATGGATATATCGGTTCAAGGTTAATTTAGGATAAATTTATTATAGATGTATTTGAGATGTTTCGTAATATTGAATTCCTCTTCATATAATGCAAGATACACCTAACTACAATCTAAATGTTTTCCTTTTTCATCTTTTTTATTATTATCTTTTATTATCCGCTCAATAAAACATTCTAAACATCTAAGGATATTCAACTTGCGCTTGGGCTCAGACGGTCCCGAAGCAAGCCCAGACCTTCCTAGTGCAACCACAATTGTCACAGCCTTCCATTACCATGGGAGTTTAGAGGTAATTGCCTAAAGGTGGGCTAACGGCTCTTGATTAAGCGTGGGTTTCTCTCAAGTTTTTATCTCACACGATATTTGATTCATTTTAATTTCAAAATTATTCTAAAGAATTCTACATGAGACAAGCCGTAACTAACCTTTCGGAATCAATTAGAAACGTTGCTTCCTACATAACTAGAGATTACTAAGACTGGGAACTTGATTATGTTGATAGTCTTTTTTTTAACCGTGATTATGTTAATAGTCTAATTTGACTTGGTTCGTATGTTCATCTAGGTGATCAGGCAATTTTTTTGTTGCCGACTAGTAGATCCACGCAATTTTTTTTTTTTTTTGAATAGACAAACAAAATAGTATTACTAGATCCTAGTCTTAGCAAATACAACATTAGCATCAACACACAATAAATCCAACGGAGCAAACGGGGGTGCTATACCCAATTTCTAGGGAGACAACCCATTCGATGGGCTTTTGCTAGCTAATCGGCCTCCTTGTTCGTACTTCGACTACAGTGGGTTAAAGTGAGTCCCGAAACCTCTTTTAGCTTGCATTTGGCTTAGTCCACTAGAGGCTGCAACTCCCAACTGAGGGTATCGGAAGTGAGGACCTCATTCACCAGCGTACTACAATCCGAGTGAACATGTATTTCTTTTTCAGATCTAAGCGGGGGAGCTTCGAGGAAATAAACTCTAGGGACAAGAATTACAGATTTTTTCCCCTTGAGAACACGACGAACGCAGGACTCCTCCGTTTGCTTTTGCTTTCTTTTTATACGGCCACGCCAGCTTTGCTTCAGCCCTCTTTAGATTTTTGGCTTTTTCCTCTTTTTGATTCCTCTTGTTCAGTTCAGTCCCCCATTAGATTTGTATCTTTCCCTTTCGAGGATATGTGAATTTATGGTTGAAATGTTTATTCAAAAGATGAAATTATTTTTGAAATTATTTTTATTTTTATTTGTCCCCAGTTTTTTATTTTTATTTTTTTCCAGCCTATTTGGTCAAGTCCACATTTCCTATCTAGTACTGGCTAAATATTTCCATCTTGGGTTTTAATTCAACAAGAATCGCAAATGAAATCATTCCCCCAAGCGAGATAAGAAGTGGGCGTGGCCGATACTGACATATAGGCCGGGCTCACGTGGGCTCGATCTTAAAAATTCAAATGAATTTGAAGCCCCTTTCGTCTGAATTCAAGCTCGTTTTGCACTTTGGAACGATTTGGATGAAATTTACGTCCAGATCTGTGTTTCATTCTATGAGGACATGCCATTCCTTTAAAAAAAAAAAAAAAAAAAAAGCTTATAGTATCTAGATGCAATACGAATGCAAAATTACACGATAGCGATATTCATATTTAGGAGTCAGATTCTATTGTTCTCCTAATTTTTGTAAAATGCACGAGAGACCTTAGAAAAAGTTTTAAGTGTCTGTACTTTAAAATTCCTTTTTTTTTTAATTTTATTTGTCATGCGATATCAAAGTAATATTCCTTTTGAGAAAATATAGTATTAAACAATGATCAAATGAATTTTATTGATTGATCCTACGATATTCCGTGGATAAAAGGAATCAATTGCCTTTCTCGAGATGGAAGAGAAGGAAACAAATCCCCCGCCATTTGCAAAGTGCAGTTCCCAACCTTTCAATACCAAAATTTCGAGGAGCTCTACAACTCGTTGGATCCTAAGATTTTGAATCTTGGATTTACAAGGAAATTTCAATCCCAAACATGATCCAAAACAAGAAACCCTAGCTCTACTGAACTTGCTGATGAGGTGACTATGATCCATCACCAAAACCCAAGTTTGCATTGAATCATTGTCGCAAGGCTTCATGATCTTAGAAGAAACCCACTTGGAGATCTTTCTCATTAGGTCCTGCTTCTTTCAGTTCATCACTGCAGTCCTGAAATGTCCGCGTGCACCGAGCTTTGCTTGTGTTATGCGCCTCTTCACCATCTCCACACTGGTTGAGTTTGCACTCCGAAGCAGGTCACCGGTTTTCGCTTTCATGGGTCATCGACTGCGAGAAGCAATCTCGCTGCTGCTTCTGCGCTGCAACAGGTACTGTGCCAAAGAACAAAGGCTTGGCTGGCGTAACAAACCAACCATAATAATATCATCAGAAAAGGTATAAGAGAAAGGGAAAACATTATGCTACGGCCTCATGGAAGAGGCTGAAATCGCTCTCACTTAGGCAGGCTTGGATGATGAAGATCAAGTGTCATCTACATCGCTGTGTGCATGGTTCGGCTTGATTTGATGGCGGCCCTCACATATATTATCGGCTCCCGTTCAATATTTAAGGTGGTGGAACCTGTCATTGGGCAGCAAATCTCGTTTCCCCAGCATCGAAACGCTTCCTCTTCTCTTCGGACTTGTTTCTTGACCAATAAATCTGATAAAAAAGAAGAGATTAGTCAAACAGGCAACTTATAGGAACAGCACTATTAATATGCATATGCAAGCCAAGAACATGATAATTATATGCTGAAGCCAAAATGAGAAGTGCTATAGGAGCTCCCTTCAGTCCAATCAATGAGCGGAGCACAACGGAAGAAGTTGCTCCCACACCATGCACCTAGCTAGACTCAACCTTTGATTGATTGGTTAACCAAGCCGATTGATCCCCCCAACTAGTGGCCGAAACGATTGAGCATAGCCTGGTGCATGAGATGGCAGCTCGGTCCGCGTCTCGGCCCTCTGTATTGGACTGAAAGGAGCTCCCTACCCTTTGTATGGCCTTCCGCACACCAGAGAAACTGATTAAATTTAGTAGATAGCATTAAAATTTCTTGGAGAGGAGAGGATGAGATGATATCACAGAGATGTGCTGTTTCGCCTTCCGCCGCTGCTTCCTTTAAATACTAGCTCGTCACCACCTTGCGAAGGAGCTGGGGTAAGATGACATGACAGGTCAGAGGAAAGCATCAGCAGCAGGAAAAGACACCACGATTCATTCATGGGAATCTTCCAAATGGGTTCATAAGATATACGGCTGAGCTGTTGGTGGTTTTTGTCCTCATTCTCATGGGAGGGTACCAATCAATGGGCATCTTATGGACTGTTGAGGCACGCCCCGTGATTGCTTTTGCTTGCACCAGCTATCCAAGACACTACTGATCTGTCACCTTTTTTGATGGAGTTTACTGTCGATATATGCTTTATGATTAATCTTTCTTTTCATCGGTTTTCCGTTTGAAATGACATAGTTTTGATTCATTCTTCTCGTGATGCGCAACTTGATTTACAATCAAGAAAAGCTTGTCAATCTGTTTCACAAGGCATGTAGCTTAGTGTGAGATTTGAGCATTAGCAACATGGTGCATACTCTTTCGATTGGTGAAAATGGTGCCTGAAGGACGGGCTATGACGACCTTGTGTCATAAAAGTCTCATACTCAACGTGGAATCAACCATTTTCACCCATATAATCCTTGATGGCAAACTCCATCTTGTTGCCGTCTCAATAATGTGTAATCCTCTTCACGTGAGATAGAGACCACGGTGCTCAAGACTCAACCCAAGCAGGCCAGAGATCCGTTAAATTATGACTCAAACTTCTGACATCTAAAAGACAGCAAACGCGAGATCACTGAGCCAACCATACTCGACGGCATAAACCATCTAATCGAATTGAATGGCTTCTATGCTGTTGAGTACATCACTGTTATCTGAAGATCAAAACATGGGGTTTTGCTTCTAATTGCACAGGGAGGCTCCTGTCCACCAAATCTATGGGAGAAGATTCAGCCGTACAAATATTCCCATAATCAAAACGTTCGTCCAAGGTTTTCGGTCAAGAGGACAGCCACAGGAAACCGACAAGGTGCACGAAGCTCCGAACCCTAGTCGTCCGATGTCGTTCCAGAACAAGGTACGAGCGGACGGACGGCCATGATCCCCAGGCCCGAGAGGGACTCTCTTCTTTTGTCCCCATCTCCCCTGCGATTTCTCCGCGAGCCAGGCACGTCTTGAATGACCCTTTTGGAAGCTTGGGGAGAGACATCTGTCGTGGCTTTGGAGGTTTGCAGAAATCCCCGTCTTTCCCCTTCGCTGTTGCAGACGTTTGCCATCGGCTGTTTTGAGGGCACATGGCTCGTTCAGTTGGAGTGTCGGGTACGATCGTGTTTTGCGATCTTGAGCTGGATATCGATTCTCATCTTTGACGAGACGTTGCATGTTGCAATCTGAGAGCGCTCTGCTTTGTCCAAAATACTTTTAACATCTTTTGAAAATGCAAGATAGTACTATGAAGATTATATGGATTGCGAGTAATAACCCCTAAGTGAGCTTTGAACAAAGTAGAGATATAATAAACTAGTGGACAAATCCTAGTAATACTTGTGGTGGTTTCTTCGAACAGCATCGGACCATCACTTTGAATTCAATCCACAAATACGAACGGCGGAAAATTTGAAAAAAGCAAGAAACCGAAGACAAGGAGAAGAGAATAACAGAATTTGTGAAGGAAAACTTTTGTACTTTTCTATTACGTATTGTTTCAATGTACATGCTCCATATTATTGTACAAAGTTTATACAAGAAAAGGTAATGATGTATTTTACAAATCAGATCCGATATTAAATTGGTCTTGATTGATTTAGTATATTGATCTCGATCCAAATGATATCAAAAAATCCACGTATATCTTCCAACAATCCCCTTTAAGCCGGCGGTTTGTAAATGTCCGAGACACCTAACTTGCTCAATAAATATGCATGTTGTCTCTAATATAGAGGTTTGGTGAAGATGTCCGTGCAGGCTTTCTCTGGTCCTAATCCCTCTTGTCTCAATTACTTTCTCTTGAATTTTTCTAGAGTGAAATGGCAATCCACCTCTATATGCTTCATTCTCTCGTGCACTATGGGTTAGATGCAAGTTCGAGGGCTGCGTCATTGTCAGAAAATAATTTGGTAGGTCCCTTAATTTGTACCCTAAGATCTTGAAGCAAGCCTCATAACCACACTATTTCATAAATGGTTTTTGTCATAGCTCAATATTCTGCTTCTGCTAAAGATAATGAAATAATTGGTTGTTTCTTTGTCTTCCACAAGAGTAGAGATTCTCTCAATTTAATATACAAACCTGTGATGGATCTTTTGCTCATTGGACAGGTCCCATAATTTGTGTCGCAATAAGTGGTCATTTCCATACCACACTTCTTGGAAAGAATAATCCCAAGTCTTGGGCATTTCTTAAAGCATTCACGATCTTCAGGGTAGCATTCATATAAGATTGCTTTGTTTTATGCATAAACTGACTAAGCATTTGCACTACATAACATATATCCAACTTGGTCATGGTCAAATATATAAGTTTCCCAATGAGTTTTTGATAACTTGATGGATCCTGAGGTTTCGTTCATTTCGCGGAAAATAATTTCCAGAAAAATGTTTTCGGAATATTCCAGCGTTCGTTTTACGGAAAATGAATTCCTTGGAGAAAATATTTTCCATGAAAGAAAAAAAGTCTTCAAAATTAAGGGAAAATGATTTCCACTTTTGAAAAGTGGAAAACATTTTTCTCACTTGATCTATATTATCTCACACCTCTACAAATCCTCAATTCCTCCTCTCCTTTCTTTTTCTTCTTTTCTTTTTTTGTTCGAATTATTTTTTAATTTTATTTTATTTTTAATTCGAATTATTTTTAATTTCCTTTTCTTTTCTATTTCTTTTCTCTTTTTTTTTTCTCTTTTTTTTCTTTTCTATTTCTTTTCTCTTTTTTTTTTTCTTTTCTTTGTTTCCCATCTTCTTCTTTCTTGGCTAGTCGTTGGCCGTTGCCAAACGAACCTCAAGCTTGTCGATCTCAAGCTTGCGCTCTGCATTCTTGCTTATCATTTTCTTTATTTATTTTACCCTGCAATTATACATTGCTCAAGTAAAGAGCTCTACATGCTTTACTTTTTTTTCTTTTATTTATTAGAACATAAAAGACGCAGGGGGAGAATAGGCCACTCAATTGGAAGATTCTCATGAGGGCTATACATGCTTTGCATCTTTTCTCTTTTGCTTTTTTTTTTTTAAAAAAAATTCATATGAACATTGTTTAGAGTAAATAAGCGTTTGACGACAATGAGGGAATAAAAATATGAAGTTTTGTATGGATTTAAAGGCAAGTTCATATTTGATGGATTTATAGGTTGGTAAGTGATGCATGCCTAAGTGATGAAGTCTTAGAATATATTTTCCTTACCAAATACCGGAAAATATTTTCCGAAAAATTTTCAGGTTTTAGCCAAATACCAAAAAATATTGTTATTTTCCTGGAAAATAACTTCTAGGAAAATATTTTCCAGAAATGGTCCATTTTCCATGAAACAAATGGACCCTGAGTGCAAGATCATCTTCCTGAGATATGCCTGCATCATAACCCGCCATATTAACTTCATATTTTGCTCGATTGGAACAACAATTGCTTGCATCTTGATAGTCTTGTTTCCAATATGATTTCTAGTACAAATTTTATCTCACTGAGAGAAATCCCTTAGTCTGATCATGCAATTTCAATTCTCGAGAAATATTTGGGTGATCCTAGGTCCTTTATCTGAAATGTAGAGTGCAAGTATTCCTTGAGGCTCTTAATGGCACCTCATTATTACCCATAATGAGTATATCCTCAACATATATCATCAAGTAGATTGATGAAATACCTTTTGTCCATGTGAAAAGAGCATAATCATATATGGATGTTTGAATTCGACAACTATCAAGGCCTTAACAAATTTGCCGTACCACAACCTGGAGGCTTGTTTGAGGCAATAGAGGGATTTGCAGAGACAACAAACTTTATCCTCCCCCTGTCTCCGTAAACCCTGAGAAACTTCCATGTAAATTTCTTCATCTAAGTCTCCATGAAGGAAGGCATTGTGGACATCCAATTGGTGTAATGGCCAATCTTGAAAAGCTGTAGCTAAAAGAAATGAGCGGACTGTAACATCATTGCCCATGAGAGATAAGATTTCATGATAATCGAATCCTTTTCGCTGATCCTTGTATCGTTCAATGGAGCCATCTGCTCGATATTTAATTTTGTACACCTATTTGCATCCAATTGGCTTGTGGTGAGGAGGCAATGTCACATGCTCCCATGTTTGATTATCTACTAGGGCTTGTAGTTTTGCTTCCATAGCTTTCTGCCATTGTGAATCAAAGTATGCTTCATCATAGCTAGATGGTTCCTGCTCTTCGAATATGTGATTGATAGAACATCTATGTTTTGGAGATAGTTGATCAAAGGAAACATAGGAAGAGATGGGGCAATGAATACCTTATGATTTTTGTGCAGCACAAACGTAGTCTTTGGTCCAAGTTAGAGGGTGTGTGACATGTCCAAAGCGTTGTGGTGAATCTTGCTTTGGTGGTGATAGTGAATTATCCTTTGGTATTGGTTCCGTCATGGGACTAGATGTTTCCTCAATAGCCACTTCATTAGAAGTCAGGTCCAACATTGCCATCGAAGAAATTATTTTCGCAATTAGATTGGACGCCAAAGGATTGCTTGGATTCTTTGGGGATGCAATCAGAACATATTCTAGATCATTGAAGGCTTCCTCAATAGGAGAAATGCGAGAAGTCCCCATGTCTTCTATTGGTAATTCTTGTTCGTTGAATGGAAGGATATCTTCATAGAACATGGCATCCCTGCTATCGAAGAATTCTCTTGTGGATGGTTCAAATACACAGTATCCCTTTTGTAGATTTGGATGTCCCATAATTATAAAATATCAGGCATGAGGACCCATACTGTCCCAAGGGTCTACTATAGTGGCATAACATAAGCACCCAAAAATTTTAAGATAATCTAGCTTCTGCTCCTTTCCAAAAAGTAGCTCGAAAGGAGTCCATCCATTAAGTACTTTCATTGGCATGTGATTAATCTAGTAAATTGCAGTCATCACACAATCCCCCAAAAATTATTCGAAATAGAGGCTTGAAATTTCAAAGCCCATGCAACTTCCAACAGATAACGATGTTTCTATTCTACTACTCCATTATGTTGCAAAGTGCATATGCATGAACTCTCGTGTAATATCCCTTGAGATAAGAAAAGAGCAGCACACTCATGGCTGAAAAGTTTTCTTCCATTATCTGCCCCGTATGCGTTGCATAGATTTTCCAAGGTGGGTCTTCGATGGAGAAAAGGAAGTCTTCAAATTTGAGAAAATTTGACCCTTAAATTGCATAAGGAAAATCCATGTGGCTCTAGAGTAGTTGTCTACAATAGTGAGAAAAAACCGAGACCCATCATGATTCGGTATGATGGGATCCCTAGACATCAATATGAACTAATAAAAGAACACTATTTGCACGATTTTTGCTTAGTGGAAAATGTGCACGTGACTATTTTGCAAGCGGATGGATATGACAATTGAAGATAAGGAAATAGAGAACTAAGGCCCATTTTGGAATGCAAAAGGAAATTTTTATCATTGATAGTCGCATTACATAATTGATTATTTATTGAAGGAAATACGAGATAAATCAAGATTTATTGGAAAATTGATCCAAAAAAATAATCATTTAGAAAGATTACATAAGCCCATTAGTTTGCTAGTCGAAATGGCATGAAAGAAACAAGTATCAACATTGAAAAGGACTCGGCAGGAATTTTTCTTGCAAGCTCTAGAGAAAGAAATGAGATTAAATTGGAAATCCGAGACATAAATGATATTTTCGAGAGTAATTTGGAGACTAAGATTTATTGTTCCTTTGTAGTGACACAAGTAATATTTCCATTGGGTAATTGCACAGAAATAAGAATATTTAACTCTTCATGAACAATGGCAAATGATGATATGATCACTAGCTTCTAAATCAATGATCTAAGCATTTTTTAAAATGGAATTTATCAGGTGTTGACACCTAAATTTTGATTAGATTTTTAATTATGCCTTAATTTCCTGTATTTTCGGATAATAAACAAAAAAATAAAAACAACAAAAAACATACAAAAACAAGAAAACAAAAAAGAAGCAGCCAAAGGAGGGCTGGACCTACAAGCCCAGCCCCTCCTTTCTTTCTCGCGTGGGCCGCAAGCCTGGCCCGCGCGACCCCAGCCCCTTCTCCTTCTTCCCTTTGTCTTCTTCCTCTGCAAACCTGCAGCACCTATGACTGAGGGGGATAGGCCGACGTCGGCCAGAAGAGACAGGTCTCGGACGCCATCAATGCCAAGCACGAGGGAGCTCGAATGGAATGCCGGTTCATCCGAGGGGAACCGATCGGCAGGCCGAAGGCTGGCAGCCGAGATTGTGCATCGACCAAATCTCCCTCGCCTATAAATAGGCACTTGAAGCTCCGTCGGAAGAGGAGGGGGCCGACACCGAGGAAGCTCAAAGGTACGCAAGCTCCGATAGCTTCCCACCGAGAGACTTCGGGGGAGGATCGAGAGTGAGTGAGCCCAGATCTGATCGAAGGTCGGCCGAAGAGGAGGAGATTTGGGGCTGAGCAAGGTTGGCCGGAGAAGGAGGTCGTCCTAGTGCAGATTTGAGAGAAGCCATCCCTTAACCTTGCCGTGCCGTTGTCACCTCCGCTCTAACAGCCAATGAGCCTGCTCGACTCCACCGCCGCTGCCATCGCCATCGACCTCTGGTAAGAGGGTTCTGTTTTGCCTTGCTCCGATAGCCTGTGCCGGAGCTCATGACCGTAGGGCTCGCACAAGCTCCGGCTTGGTTGTTCTCCTCGATTTCTCACCACCGCCTGTTCAATGCCTCCCCCACCAATGATCTGTCAGCACCACCATCCCCGTGCCAGGCCGTCACCGCTCGTCGTCGCCGTCTCCGTCGGACGATGCAAGAGTAGGGCAAAGCAAGCTGCGGCCATGAACCAGGTTGAAAGCGGGTCGGTATCCGGGTAAGGTTTCCGTTGAGTCGGGCCGGGTCACGCGTGGACTAAATTCACACGGGCCTCAGAGAAGTAGGCCTATTTTTGGGCCAGGCTTGTTTTTCTTTAAAAAAAAAAAAAGAAAGGAAAAGGAATCAAAAAAATCCGAGTCAGGCCCGCATGGATCTCGAGTGAGCAACTAGGTCGAACCCAACCCAGGATCGGACCTGGTTCACATTTTAATATTATATTATGATATAATATTTTTAATAAAAAGTAAAAAATTAATTTATTTTCCAAAAAAATCAAAAAAATAGAAAAAATCCATATTTTCCCAAAAAAGCCAAAAAAAAGTCAGAAAAAGCCAAAAAAATAATTTCTATTTTCATAAAAAGACCAAAAATCCAAAAAAAATGCTTTTTATGTCCAAAAAATATTTTTCCTCCTCAAATGTATGGAAAACCCCTCAAAAATCCAAAAAGCCTTAGGGTTTAAACAAGTTTAGGTACCGAAAGGGCATTAATGATTAACTAGTATAATCAAGTCCCCGATCCTAATTTCTCTAGTTATGCAGGAGCGAGTATTTCTCCCGATACTTCACTTGGGTTTCTAATCGACCCACCACAAATCAATTAGTGGCGACTCCATTTTAAAATCAACTTACAAGTTAAAAACATCAAACCATTAAGTCGTGAATTGGTGAACTTGGGAGAGTCCAGACTATGCTTAATAAACATAGCCGAACCATTAGCCTCCATAGGTGCCCGCCTCGATTGGGCATCGAAAAAAAGAGGTCGCGACATCAGGCAATAATAAATATCTAAGAAGCTACTTCCTTTGTTGGAAGTGTTCAATTTCTATAATGCCTGCATTAGTTGTTGATATTGCGTATGTGTGATGGGCTGATTTAAATTTGGACCTGCCAACCCAGTAAGTTGATAGGTCGCCACTGAAATTTCCTTCCCCTTTCTTTCCTTTTCTCTGGGCTTACCATATAACTTCTAGCAATTATTGATTTTATGATGGGGCCACTTGCAATATTCACAAAATAATTTTCCTTTGTTTTTTGAATTGAGACCATAATTTCTAGAAAACTAGCTGCCATTGGATCCCTTAAGCCCATACACCTGTCAATTGTCCATATCTAATGGGGAATCGCTGCCTTTGGAACCGTTGGATTGCTGCGCTCGATCTAGGCCATCGACTCCAGATTTTTTAAAGGCTTGCTATTCTCCCCAAACCCTAGCCCTTCTCGCCGCTCCTTCTCTCGGTCTAGGGTTTTATGGACTTTCTTGCCCCTCTTTCTGCAAGCTACGAGTGCGAGACTCTTGGCTCCTTTCACGTACTCTTGTGAGGTGAGGTGCTTGCTCTCTTCCTACAATATCAGTTGAAAGATGCAACTAAGCGAAGGCATAGGTTCCATAGCCAAGATCTGGGACTCGAAAGTCAAGAATCTTTTAAAATCAAGAGGAAAGCATGTAGCTTTCTCCCTGTTTTTCATCGCCTTATTCTCTTCTCATTATACTAAAGATAAGGAGAAGAGAATAAGAGAATTTGTAGGAGAAATTTTATGTACTTCTCTATTACGTATTGTCTCAATGTACATGCTCCATATTATAGTATAAAGTGTATACAAGGAAACACAATAATGTATTCAACAAATCAGATCCGATATTAAATTGATTTCGATTGATTCAATGTATCGATCTCAATCCAAATGATATCAGAAGATTCACACATATCTTCCAACAAAATTGAGAAAAAGAAAATTCTTGGTTGTTGATTTTGCACCAAAATAAATAGCGAAAGAATGTCCAAAAAACCCAAAACCTATTCTTACCAAAAAAAAAAAAAAAAAAACCCAAAACCTATTACTTCAATTTTGAAATTTTCTATTTTACAAAATGAATTTTAAATATTTTCATATTTTGCCAATTGATTCCTTTTAACTAACTTTGGTTGGAGATTATTGACGTGGATAATCGATCATTATAGGTGGCATGGTCGATGTTGACATTGAAAGGGCGTGAAGTCCCTTTCCTATGGTTGGCAGCCTCATTGGTCTAGGGTTAGAAAAAAAAAATCGAAAATATTAAAGTATTTTTAAATTTATCCCCGTTAGAACCGATTGGGTCACATAGAATGGCTAGTATTCACGTCAGTGATTTCCAGCTAAAATTGGACAGATAGACTCAATTGACAATAGTAAGTCTTTAAGTGTTTCTTATTTTATCTCTTCGCGCAATCTTGTGGTATTCTATGGTATTCGATTATGAGCATGCAATTTAGAACCACTAGCATGAACTTCCATTTCTAGTCATATCCATGACGAAGATTTTTACTTTGTTAATATTTTATATTTTTTATGTGTCTAAACATGAGTTGTGATCAATGGACTGTAACGGCAAATGGTGATCGTTAGATGTGGTGATTCACTACAATCGTTCAACTAAGAATACAATTGGAGCCTGGATAGACTTTAAAGCTAATGACAATGTAGGTTCTAAGCTCCAAAATATATAGAGTGGGTTTCAAGTTTTCAATTCCAAAAATTTGGAACTAGTTCCGACCAGTAAGTTTTAAGTTTCAGGACCAAACCTAGAACCGCGCACCTTACTTTATTTGATGCGGCATCGGTGTACAGGGTTCTTGCTCTAAACAAGAGTCACGTTTAAAATTTCTTCTTCTGGGCTCAGGCCCAATTTGTAAGTGGACCAGATAATGTTGGCAGTGTTGAGACTTGGAAGTTGAGACCATAGGCCGGGTCAAACCTTTTCAGGCCCCTCACGAGCTCCATCGATACACAGCATCGACGGCTGACCGGTGGCCCCGATCGTGTTGCCTCGACTAGAATCTTGGATCGAGTCGCAATACGCCCGGTTCCTGCGTTGCGGGCGCCTCACACCTATGTCAGATGCCCGGGAGACTGACTCTTTTTTTTTCTTCTTTGGGACTGATGCTCATGGCATCCGCTCAGAGGCATTGTTGTATCAAAGCACAGGAAAAGCTCGACTCGCATATCGTCGATTCAGCTTGATTTAGACAATTAAGTTACCGCCCATGAGCTATACTGTAATAATTTCCGTCTCAAAAAATCTGATCTAGTCGCTTTTGACCATGATGCGTATATATTTCAAATAATCTCGTCCATTGAAATTTTTCTTACGATGAAAATATAAACAGACAGGTTATGCCACTTCCCGGCCACTATTTAATCATTTATTCAATGTTTGGTCACCAATACTTGCTTCTGACCCAACGCACACGATCTCATCATATAAACCCAAACCTAGTCCACCTTTCTCTCTCCCTCCTCCTTTATCGCCCCGGATTGCGCCGACACCCCACTGGAATCGTTGGCACTGCTTGACCATCATCGACCACCACCATCGCAGTGATCGTCACCACCGCGCCACAACCACCACAATCGAGCTCCTCAGCCCTTTGCTCCCTAGCTCATCATAAGCTGTCCTGCAATAAAATTCGTTGTTGCAGATACCTTCTTCTCGGTTCCTTGCTCTCCTTCTTCCATAGCCCGGGTCGGGCTGACCTTCCCTGTCTCTCTTGTTTCTTACGAATGGTTCATACATGTCCGGCAGTGACATGACCTTCTCCAAAGAGAAACCTCCACAAAAGCATAGAAGGATGACCAGCTCAATTGTAATAGGGGGCTCCAATCTTCCATCGATGAATGACAAGTGCGTCAGGTCTTGTGGTCGAAAACAATGACTTAAGAGAATCTCACAGAATCTAATTCCATTTCAGCCATTTCTGTGGCATGACTCCTATCAAGTAGGGGTGAGCATTGGTTTAGAGTCATCCCTGAACAGACCCTAAACCGGCCTAACCCCGCCAGTCCCGGTATGGTTTCCAAGAAGACTGGGTCGGTCCTTTGGTCTTGGGATTTTTAAACCAGTACAGTATGGGTTGGTTCTTGGTCCCGAGAGTTTAAGGTCGATCCAACCCGACCAACTCTGATTATATATTAAATATATCTAATATATTATTTATAATTTTTTTATATAGAGAAAACATTAAAATACACGACGTCAAAAAATTAAATAGTTATTTAGTGAGGAGTTTAAATAATTTTATATTGTTCTTTAATAACTTAGATTTTTAATGTCTTTTACAGCATCAATAATCATAATTTACAAATGAGGAAAATGTTTTTATGAGAAGTCCTCACAGCATCCAAAAGGACATGAACAACTCCTCACGACATCCTCCTCTAGTACTTATTCTCTTTATTTTATTTGTCCTCTTAGTCTTCAATTTGCTAAAATCGAAAGAAACAACTTCTCCGTTCACCACTCGACACTTGCGTCGCTTGCTTTGGCTCAATTGTGCTGCTTGTCGATCAATGCTCGCCTAGCTTTTTGTTCCTTGCTTGACGCTCGACGCTCGATGCTCACTTTGCTTGACACTCGATGCTCACCCCACTCAACGCTCACTTTTCTTAGCTAACCTCGCTCGTCACCAAACCTATTGAGTCGATCCAATCCTTGGTCACCTTTTAAGGGAGTACAAAAAATGAAATAAAAAATTATTAGTTGGTCCTGAGTTAACCATGGAACTGAATCGAACCCATTGAATCGGTCTAGTCCTCGGTCACTTTTTTAGTGGGTACAAAAAAATAAAATAAAAAAGTTATTAGTTAGTTCTGGGTTGACCCTAGAACCGAACCAAACCCATTGAGTCGATCTGGTCCTTGGTCCCAAGCTCAATAAGATCAATCCTCGGTCTTAAAAATTGAGGACTAATACTGTGCGGGTTGGTCCTAAGGTTAGCGGATGAACCGGCGCAACCCGGACCATGCTCACCCCTACTATCAAGTCACTCATTATTGATTAAGTGCTTCTTTTTCTTTTTCTTTTTCTTTTTTTCCAATTATAATGGTATGAATAATTTGTGTTTCTTTTTTGGCAAAAAGAGAACCATAAAATATCTAGAAAATGACGGCACATATAGCAGAGACAGATCATCCTTGGCAAGTTTCTCAGCGATATTGTTAAGGTTTCTATCGACCTTAACAAATCGACACAGCTTTTGACAGAACTAATTGTTGAATATCTTGGCCGTCGTTGCATAACAACTCGACACAGCTTTTGATAGAGCTAATTGTTGAATATCTTGGCCGTCGTTGCATAACAACTCGACACAGCTTTTGACAGAACTAATTGTTGAATATCTTGGCCGTCCTTGCATAGGAGTCATGGCTTTTGATGCTAACCTCTTAGCGTGTGCATCCATTATTCTGTGAAAGAACTCGGCTATGGACTTTACCCGCATCTAACTAGATGATGCATGTGAATCGACAATGATTACAGGATCGGGAGACAAAAATCAACAAGAGATCTGTGAAGAACTACATGCATAGCCGATCATGTGGTATTCTAGGCTGCTGATTTTTGTACACTGGACTCGGTTTACATTACAGGTATGGTCAAAGACATGTCACGTATGTTGAAACTAATGAATTCAAAAGGAACTACTTCCTCATAACCCAACTTTAATTGGTTGCATTAGATATAGCAATCGAACTTAGGACCTCACGCTTCTTGAGGCACAAAATCTTGATCATCACTCGCCTTAAAGAACTTCGATCAATGCTAAGAACTAAGCTTTTCTATCCAAACATTCAATTTCTCCAACTTTTTCTATCATACTGTTCATTGCCATTGCATAAAGCAAGTCATGTCAACAACCAAGAAACCCTAACGACAGGTCGAGTCACGGACTTTCACGAGAGGGTTTGTGGTCTCCCCTCCTGTTAATGAGAATGAAAGATTTTCAGCCTCAACAGGGGATGACCATGGCCAATTCGAGATTGTGGTAACAAGCAAGCACCGGACTTTGGACCTCGACCAGCCAAAACAGGAAAGAAACGACACGTTGAATCCTCGGAATTTCTTTTGCTCCTCAATATGTATGCTCATGTACGTGGCCCAGATTCATCGGCGAGCCAACGAAATTAACGACCTCTAAAGCTGAACTCTCTCCCCTCTGAACATGAGGCCATGATCGACGATCCTTCAACGCACAGCCTTGCATCCGATGGACCCAAATGCATCTCGCAGAGAGAGAGAGAGAGACAGAGATAGAGAGACAGAAAGAGAGGGGGGGTTGAGAGCAACCTTTTGGACTTAGGAACAAGGGTAATAAAGATATAACAGGAATAATTGATAAGTAGAGACAAAAACAACAATAGGGTCGTGGCTAGCTACAGAGACAGAGAGAGAGACGTGGGGTCGTCATTTTGCATGGGAACGAGAAACCGAAAGAAAATCCAAGGCGCTGGGCCCCCACAAGGAATCCTCCTCGGCGACATCCAGCCAATAGGAAGGCGGGGATTCGGATGAACTTCAAACCTCCAGCCAATCACCACTGAGATAAGACCTGCGAGTGGGCCCCCGAGAGCGCCTCCCACAAGCACCATGAAAATAACAGGGACAGACACTGCGCAAGAAACCGCCAAAAAGCGCATGGGGCGAAGGTGCGCTGACGCGCTAATACCAGATCGACCCCTGGCAAAGGAGCAAAAACATTTCTCTCTGTAGGGGTAGATTTTCTCTTTCAGAAGTGCCATGAGAAAATCCATACATAATCTCTCTTCCATATTCAAAAAAAAATCTGAATAAAGGTATAAAGAGAATCAATAATTGCACCCGTTGGGGCCTGCACATAAATACTTGAAACCGACTTGATATTCTCTCTGCTCTCTCTTCTGAACTCTAGCACTCTAGCACTCTCACTCCCTCTCTGCTCACCCTCTCTCTCTCTCTCTCTCTCTCTCTCTCTCTCTCTCTCTTCAGTTTCTTGAAACCCTTTGGCGCTCACCACGATTCCAATTCTTTTCCCAGCTGTGTAGATATATACTGTGAAAGATATTCGGTGCTGTGCCGGTCGGCTTCGTGGCGATCTGTCATGATTACTGAAAGGAAGGCCGCCAAGGCCTTCGGGGCGAAGACGGCTCGTGCCTGCGACAGCTGCTTGCGGCGGCGAGCCCGATGGTACTGCACCGCAGACGATGCCTTCCTCTGCCAGGGCTGCGACTCCTCCGTGCACTCTGCGAACCAGCTGGCACGGCGGCACGAGAGGGTCCGCCTTGGGACGGCCTCGTCATTGTCTTCCAGGATCGGCTGTGGCGGCGGTGCCAAGTTGCTGTCGTCAGCCCCACCCCAATTTGTCGACAATTCAGCAGCACCGGCGTGGCACGGCGGGTTCACCCGCAAGGCCCGGACGCCCCGGATCAGCAAGAAGTTGCTGCTCCGGTCGCAGGCGAGGAATAACCATTGTGAGGACGACAAGGTCTCGAAACTGAACCTCACTCGTGACGACAATGTCATCGATCACAACCTAGTTCCCGAGATCGGCAACGACTTAGGAGGGTCGCCAAACGAGAATTACAATGAAGAAGACGAAGAACAGTTCCTTTATCGGGTGCCAGTTTTCAACCCTCTTGCGTCTGAAATGATTGGGGATGAGATGGCAGATTTGGTGCGCGTGGGCGATGATGTTCTCGGAGACGGGTCGTTCGACCTACCCTCGGACATGGACCTTGCAGAGTTTGCGGCCGACGTGGAGAACTTGTTGAGCAACGACAACGAAGGAGGGACCGAGGAAGATTTCACATGTGATGTGAAAGACCTGGGAGTGTTGTTGGAGTGCAAAGAGGAAGGACATCATGAAGAAGGTGTGATTGGGGTTTGCTTTGACAGGAGAGATCAAGGAGTGGTTAAAGTGGAGGGATTGGTGGGAGGAGGAGCCCTGGACTGCCACATGGAGATAGGGTTCGATGCGACGGGCGCCGGTGATGATGTGGACTGGGACTTTGATTTCTATAACGACAACCACGTTCAGTCACTGGGGATTGAAGAAAAGGAAGACGAAGAAAAGAAGATGAGGATGGTGATAAGTGGTGATGCAGAAGAACAGGCGACGATGAAGAAGAAGAGGAAGATGTTGTTGAGGCTGAATTATGAGGGTGTGATGGCCGCTTGGGCCAGTCAAGGCTCTCCGTGGACAACTGGAGATCGACCCGATTTTGAACTTGACGAGGGATGGCCTAACTCCAATATGGTATTGCTCTCTCTCTCTCTCTCTCTCTCTCTCTATATATATATATTTATTTACACACACAATCTTTCCAGAATTGAAATAAGGAGCAGATCTTATATCCTATCTCTTTGGTAATAATTCCTCAATATGGGAGTCATACACAGGTATATGAAATCAGACAAAGTTTGAGCAGCCAATTGTAGTTGGAGTGATGAAAAGTGAAAACGGTAACTGAAAACTCGACAAGAATTGGAAGCGTCTTAAAGTTCTAGCTTCTTCTTGTTCGATTACATGGGAAAATTCAATAAGTCTTCCTGTTAGATCTCTTCAGTATAATGGTTTAATGAATGAATTGGCGATGCCTTGGATCGTCAGGACTTGCTGATTTTATCTTATGATTGTTTGCTTACATAAGATCATAGTCCACACATTGAGTATAATGGTGTACGCATGCCCGTCTTCAGTCATGCTCTTATAGATCACCATCAGATTTTCATAGTACCCACTTCCTGATTTTTTGGAAATGGCTTAACGACGACATTTTCGGTGTTGCTTTTGGATTTAGGGTACTGCGAGCCATTCCTTGAAGTATCATCTTCCCTTCGCAGAAGCGATGGGGCTTAGGGCACATGTCGGGGCAGAAGATGGAGGGAGAGAAGCAAGAGTGTCGAGGTATAGAGAGAAGAGAAGGACCCGGATGTTCTCCAAGAAAATAAGGTACCAAGTGAGGAAGCTCAATGCCGAGAAGAGACCTCGGATGAAAGGCCGCTTCGTCAAGCGGATGTCCTTCATCTAACTGGGAATGAATAAATAACATCGCCGTAGAGAATTCCTTCGAATTCCTGCACGTAGATGGCGCAATGGGAATGACTGGAAGGGAAAATATGCGACCTAGGAAATGTAAGCTGCCAAGTTCGATTTTTTGCTTGGTTTAGGCAAAATAATCGGCGAGCAGCGTTCTTCAGGCTTTGTACTATGGCCTATGGTGTCACATCAACGGAATAAAAGCACTTAGGTTTGCATAGCTCAGTGGCCTCTTGCTCCTCTCGCTCTGCTTGCCGCTCGAGTCGAGCTTAACATGCACTAATTATTAGGGTTGCTGCAATAAGGAAAACCTAGCTGAGTTTGTCGATTTGTACATGCCCGAAGACTACTGGGTATGTATTCTAATCACTTGGTCTGATTACTCTAATCCCTTCATTCTCTTTCTCATGTGAAATATGAAGGCAATCCTGTACGTGCTCAGTGCGGCTTTCTACACCAAACCGGAGAGTATTCTGGTCTTTTTTAATCAGGTTCTCAAATCAATCAGGGAACTTCCAAAGACCAATCCATGTCCGTGGATGAGCACTTTAGTGAGAGCCACACATCTAGACTAAGCTTTTAGAGCAATTCCCTGGTGAGTAGAGCTCTCGTAATACAGTCGGTGGCCTTTTCTTGCTGGGCTTGAAAGAATCGGTCAACCAGTAGTGGAGTTCCCTCACGAAAGGGGAATTGCCTGGTGGGGCGCAACTCTCTTTTTCAAGAGTATCGCCACGTGGATTAGGGATCCTTCCTCGAATGAACTCGTCTTGGGCTACTTTAGGAACGAGCAAGACTGGGTTATAACAGCACAAAAGAGATTAAACAGCTCTTACCGGCTAATTAGTATACCGATCACGAGTCTTTGTGAACAGTATCTCAAACTTGGAGTTAACTTGCATGTGAATCTTAGTATTTCTTGTATTATTCTAGATTAAACAAATGCACATTGGGAATAAATCTACCTCCTTCGAATTCCTACATTTTGGAGAGTTCAAGACGGTATAAACACCTGTGGTTATGTTTGATTGTCTGAATTTGTAGTCAAGATAAGACTGGATAAAATTGGACATGAAATTTAGGAATTTTACTAAATCATATTCACTGTTGGGTGAATCACTTTAAAAAATTCAGATATTTTCATATTTTATTTTATTCATTGTTTAGTATGAACAACTTATCAATACATATGAATTTGACAATGTACAAAAGGACATCGTAAGAGTCTCTCATGATTCACTATTAAAGAAACTACAAGTGAATAATGGAGGTAACCTCCATCTATCAACTTATGACTATTGTAATATCTAGATGTTAAATAGCAAAAGAGCTTATTGAAACATTCTAGAGCGACAAGTTTGACTATGACAAGCAATGTACGTGGGTTACAACAATATCAACAAGTTATATTAGCCAACAAATACCAAATTTAGTAAGAGAGAGAAAACTTGATTTTTTTTTTTTTCATGATTATTCATCCTTACAATTTTGAAAAATGTAGTTCTTCGACTCTCTCCCCACTTTCGTGAAACTTCAACATGAACCGCAGAATTGTAGAGGAAGTTTCGACTTTCTTACTACTTTCGTTGAAAGTCAACGGGAAATAGAGAGTTACAAAGGAGAATGAGCTTCGACTCTCTTCCCTCTTTCGTGAAGCTTTGATGTGAATAAAGGAAAGGTGGAGGAGTCATGAATATTCAACATAAACCAAACATACAGAGAAGAAGCAAACAAAGAGGATAGGTTTCTTTTTTTCCGAAAGCCTATCACCTCTCATTTTTCGAGATTTAGAAAGATGGTTTAAAAGTTTGAATTTGTTCATTTAAAATTTGAATTCTTCTACTTAATTAATAGTTATTTTGTTATTATTTGTCCATTTTCTTTCTTTTTTATTCCCTTCCATCATATTCCTAAATAAAAATTTTATTAAATAATAAACTATACTAATATACATAAAAAATAATAAATATAATATATATATATATATATATATATATATATATATATACATATATATGTACAAAATATTTATTATACAATAGAAAGAAATTCAAATATTTAAATAAAAATAGGAATAATTATAAATGAAAATTATATTTTAATTTTTGATCTTATATTAGAATTCAAATATTATTTGTATATAATTATTATTTTAGTTATACTAATTGAGAAATTTGTTATTCGAGAAAAATAACTTTTATACCATGAATATAAGAAATCTTATCTACATATCCTACGTACTCTATAAGATAATTTTATTTAGGTTATATACCTCTTATATTCAATTTTATCCTCTTTCAGATAGAAATCAAATACAGAATATGATAAAATGATCTTATTATGACTTTTGTCCCGACTACCAACCGTGAGTCTATGAGTTTAGTTCCTTCCGTGCATTTGCTTTCGATTCCCCGTAGTTGGTGCTAAAGTTGTCTCTACTCAAATCCCCTCCCTCGAATCTCAAGATCTTCCTGTTAAGTTCCACTCTGACTAGATGGGTCGAGAGGTCCAGTGACAAGGGGGATCAGGATAGTACTATGAACAAAATCAGGTTTAATCTAAAAACAATAAAAGATCGAACTGAACAAAAGGAAGATCCACTCTTTTATCGGAGTGAAGCTTGCCCTGATTAATCCACAAGGATCCGACTCTCGCAAGGACAAGATATGCCAAACTCGGACCGCATCACGGCGAGGATCCTTAAGTTGATTAACAAGAAGTCTATAAACAAGTTGAATCACTAGATGATCTGCAAAGAAGTTGCACTCATGCCCTTGCTCATTTATTACTCTTTGCTCGGATGTCGAGTTTTTTATTCCTATTGATGTTAAGTTCCTGTCTCGCTGAAATTGAATTGATGATGAAATACCATTTGATATATCCAAAAAGATATTTCACAGAAATTGAATTCATGATGAAATATCTTTCAAATATATATGGATTGATGTATGAAATGAAAAAGGTTATAAAGGGTCCTTTGATGATATTGACACCTAAATTTTAACGACCCAATTAGTTATTATTGCATAGAAAAAACAAAAATCAACTCCAACCCCTAAACAAAAAAAATTATTAAATCGCATATAGATATTAGTAGTTTTTTTTTTTATAGTAATAGACTCATATAGTTGCATTTAAATTGGACCGACAAGGGTTGGACTGAACTTAATTTATCTAATTAGACTAGGCCCACATTGAAAAGAAATTCGGCCAAGCTCATGAGAATTACGGTGCGTTTGATAACATTTTTAATTCCACGAACAATTTCAGTTCATAAATAGGTTTTTCCATTTCCATTCTCAGAAAGAAAGAAATATTTTTTTGCACTTTTTATTTATGTTCCAAATTTATTTTTTGACAACTTTTCTACTTCAGGAAATATAAAAATTCACTGACGTTACCAAACAAATTTTTGTTCTTTTCTATTATAGAAAAAAAAAAAAGCAGAAAAATAGAATAATTACCAAATAGGCCCTCAATAGCTGAAAGTTGCAAATGCCAAGTTGGAAACTGTTGAGGGAGAGAACGATTAATTTGGATATTATCATAAATAGATTCGATATCATCCCAGACTATATAAGATATAGAATATCGTTTTTGAATCAAAATAGGAAAGAAGGGTTTTTGGGGATTCTTGCAAGACAATCCTAAACCCAACATTACAAAAGGGTCTCTCCCCCTTTGGGGCCTCGCTCTCGGCCGATCTCACTACAGGGGAAGTACAAACTCAGATGGCTATAATAAAGAGAGAGAGGTACCTTTGGGAGAGCTCCACAATAGACAAAACTACAGAGGAGAGAGGGAGCACATAAAAAGAGGATGCACGCCTCCAACCATGAACGTGAAATTTGGAGGTACCTGGCGAGAGCCATCCAGAAAAGACACAACAGGAAGGTTGTCCCCTCTTCTTCGTCGCGATACAATTTTCCAACGAGCACATGTCGTCGCTCTAGTTGTTCCCTATCTCCAGTATTGCTGCAATTCCGTCCACAAGCGCTCCACTAGTTCCTGGCGACATTGGGACGTCCTGCCTGTTGCAGTCCAATAACGTCACCATCTCTTTCAGCAACAGCGGCGCTCCGCCTGCGTTAACTCTGTCCCTCACCACCGTCTTCGTTGCCGTGCGGCGAGCCTCTTTGTCAACCGCCACCAATCCGTGAATGTCTTCAATTGTGATCAACAACTTGAGAGATCGACGTCCTTCACCACTCAGTCGCACTTCTTGGAACACGACCAATCCAAGTCGAGAAGCCAGCACCGGCGTCCTTAGCTAAGACCAGCACTGAGCCACCACCATCCACAAGCCGAGTACACACAGCCAGTCGAGGTCCCACGGCCACCCGCCAGCTGTCGGTCCAAGTTTGGAAACTCAAAAATTTGAATAGGTAGTTATCCTTCCAATATTTGAATATTCGATTTTGTTATCTATTTTGAATTATTGTGATCTAACTTTGCATCTTTTGAGATTATACTCATATCCTAATTTGAATGGATTGAATTATTCTACATCTGTCTTTTGCGATCAAATGTTTATCTCTTGCTATTGATGGTTACTTTGTTTGATTTATTTCCTATTTTAAAATACCCAAAAGATGGTATGGTAGTTTATGATAGATTTTATAGATAACTTACATAATTAGATAGCGTGGAATGTTATGATAGGATTTCAAATAAGTTTGAGTTTATCTCAGATAAGATAAGGATTTATTCTCGATAGCATTTCATATTACCATAGATTCTAGAATAAGTTAGAATAGATTTAAATAAGATTTCCTTTTTAAAGTAGGGTAGTTTTGGGTCGAGTGCATCTTTAGATAGATTCTAGAATATTAGGCTAAGTTTTCTATTTTATTTAGGATTTTACTTAATTTATTTTCTAATTTGAATTAGATAATATCTTAATCTTGATTATTGATCTTTTGTGATTTTTTATTACGGATTTAATTAAAAAGAAATACCAGGAGCCTCATCATATAATAGATTAGATTCCTCTCCTAGGTAAAATTGTGTGTCTAAATATTGGCATTTATTCATTCCGAATTTTCAAAAAAATACAAAAATGCGATATTCATGTCATGTAGTTTACATGTTCATTTACTTAGCTTGCATAACATATAGCTTAGTTTTCATATAGAAAAAAGAAAACAAAAATAATTGATTGAAATTGCGTGATTATTAGATTTCATGTTTAGATTAAATATATGATTTTTATTAACTATTATGCTTCGAAGGAAGTAAATTATTTTCATATCCTTCTAATTTATTTATTGCTTTGATTATTGAGTATTATATTAATGGTTGCGCAGCCACGTATACATCTGAGATGTTAGTTGTAACATCCCGGGTCCCACTCACCACGTATACATCTGAGATGTTAGTGGCAAAGTTAAAATTGATTCAAGTTATATGCAAAACATTTTTTTCATAAAAGAAAAAAAAACAATTGGAGAATGTTAGAGTAATTTAGCATAATCACGTATCAGATAATCTCTTGTTCGAAGTAAGTAAATTCTTTTCCTATCCCTCTAATTATTTATTGCTTTGATTATTGAGTGTTACATTAATGATTGCGCACTAGCGTGTACATCTTACATGTTAGTGGTAAAGTTAAAATTGATTCTAGCTGTATGCAAAACATTATTTCATAAAAGGAAAAAAAAAGCAATTGGAAGAATATTAAGTAATTTAGCGTAATCAAGTATTGGATAATCTCTAATTTGTAAAAATAAAGTGAATATTCAACACTTGGTTTTCTTAACCACCCACAAAAAATAGATTAGTGATAACTCATAAGTGAAAAATAAATTGAACCAAGTTCCGACTTGGATTGGAATGTACTTACTTACCATTCTAACTGCAAAATATATGGCAAGTCTTATACACATCATGGCATGCATTAGCACGTTTCATTTGTTCCTACTTTTGTAGAATCTTATGACACAATCTATGGCTTAGTCATTCACCTTTGGCAATAGGAATATCTATGGATTTATAGCCTTGCATATGTAATCGTTCAAGTATTTTGTTTATATACATCTCTTGCAAAAGATATACAAAAAAGCCGAGATGAAATGCTGGATAAGAGTATGGTAAAGGTGATGGAGGCATCATCAAAAGGCAATAAAAATAGTGGACGTTTGCATATAAGATATGTAATATGTTTATCTTTAGAAGCGTCAAGCTTTAAATTTGCCTTATCTCACGTCAAGATTTAAATTTGATTTTGTTTACCGATTTTAGAGTTATTCGATTCATTATTGTTCTTTATCCCCAAACTCCTATAAATATAGGACATTAGAAGCTCTGCCTCTCCGTCAACCTCCCTGGTTGGAGAATCCGCGGATGATTACTCTTCTCTTTTCTCTCGTTTGAAACTAAGAGCTATTTGTCTGTCTTTCTCGCTGATTTTCTCTCGAACGATGCAACTACAATCTTTCTTCGGATTCTTTGCTTTTCGTGAGGGGCAAAGATTTGTAACATCTCAGCTTTCTAAATTTATCAGATTAGGTAAATTCCCCGGCCAGGGAGGTTGATGGAGAGGCAAAGCTTCTAATGTCCCATATTTATAGGAGTTTGGGATAATGAACAATAACAAATCAAATAACTCTAAAAATCAGTAAACAAAATCAAATTTAAATTTTGACGTGAGATAAGGCAAATTTAAAACTTGATGCTTCTGGAGATAAATATATTACAGATCTGATATGCAAACGTCCACTCCTTTTATTACCTCCTGATGATGCCTCTATCTCAATCTTCCGTTGAGAGTGATTTACAATACTCTTATCCAGCACTTCATCTCAACTTATTCGTATCTCTTTTACAAGAGATGTATATAAAAAAAATACTTGAATGATTTCATATGTAATGCTGTAAATCCATAAATAATCCTATTGCAAAAGGTGAATAACTAAGCCATAAACTATTATAAGATTTTACAAAAATTGAAACAAATGAAACGTGCTCCTTATTATAAATGTTGTTAGAAGCATAATGTATGTCATGATGTGTATAAAACTTGACATATATTTTGCAGTTGAAATGGTAAGTAAGTACATATTCAATCCAAGTCAAGCACATTGGATAGCATCAGAAGACTCTTGAGGTATATGAAGGGTACTGCTGATTATACGTTGAGTTATCAAAGAAGGGATTTGCAGCTTGAAGGCTTTTTGAATGCTAATTGAGGAGAAGATTTATATGAAAGGAAATCTATTTCTAAATTTGTATTATTACTGAATAATGTTGTCATATATTGGAGCAGTAAGAAACAAATATGTATAGTCTTATCCACGATGAAAGCCAAATTCGTGGCATTATCAATAGCGGTACAATATGGTGTTTGGCTTAAGATATTTTTGGATCATTTAGGTGTTGCTAAGAATGCTGTAAACTCATTGTTGCTTAATTGTGATGGGGAACCTCCGCTGCTTCTCCTATGTCCATAGCACACCTATCCCATCACACATCACTTGATTATGTTAAAACATTAGAATATCAATTGAGAAACCCTAATCATCTTGCTCTTCAAGATTCATTAAAGTCTGAAGGTGGGAGGGAAAACCTATCCAAAAACTTTGCAAGTTTACCTGATCTAATAAATCTATAGAGCTAAGATGTTACAAATCTTTGCCTTCCACAAAAAGAAAAGAATCCAAAGAAGATTGCAGTTGCATCATTCGAGACAAGATCAGCGAGAGAGACAGATAGACAACTCTTAGTTTCAAACAATAGAGAAGAGAAGAGTAATCATCTGCGGATTCTCTGGCCAGGGAGGTTGATGGAGAGGCAGAGCTTCTAATATCCTATATATATAGGAGTTTGGGGATAACAAATCAAATAACTCTAAAAATCAGTAAACAAAACCAAATTTAAATCTTGACGTGAGATAAGGCAAATTTAAAGATTGATGCTTCTAGAGATAAACATATTATAGATCTTATATGCAAACATCCACTATTTTATTGCCTAATGATGACGCCTTTATCTCAACCTTCCGTCGAGAGTGAAGTCCTTTACCATACTTTTATCCAGCACTTCATCTCAGCTTCTTCATATCTCTTTTGCAAGAGATGTATATAAACAAAATACTTGAACGATTCCATATGTAAGGTTGTAAATCCATAGATATTCCTATTGCAAAAAGTGAATGATTGAGCCATATATTGTGTCCTAAGAGTCTACAAGAGTAGGGATTGTAGAACAAATGAAATGTGCTCCTTATGCTAATGTTGTTAAAAGCTTAATATACGCCAAGATGTGTACAAGACTTGACATATATTTTGTAGTTGGAATGGTAAGTGAGTACATCATGGCTAATCTAGAACTACTAATGTAGCTATCTTTTTTGTTTCGCTTTTCTTAAGCATGTGAAAGCGTAAGAAATTAAAGTAATCTCAGGGTGCAAGCAGACTTTGTAAACAGGGTAACTTTGTTTCTTATTTATTTATATATACATCAGGCAACAAGTGGGGTGCACTGGGGAATTCAAAAGATTAATGCTACTGACTACATCAGATTGTACTTCAGTCAACCCATCCCCACCTAGCTATACACGTGATTGCCTAACCGTGGTCTTTGACTCCACCAAAATCTTCCCAGCTCCAATAATCCAACTTTCCGTCTATGTGGTAGGGCTACCTCCATCTCCTAGCACATCAGCAAACAATGTAAAGTAGACCCACCATGTGCCTATTGATGAAAGCGTCATTTCGACGAACCCAAGCATGAGATGCCCTATCAAAGGTCGTATATTGACAACCATGCGAGACTTAATCCAAATAAACAGCATATCCGGGAAACCTGGGTCTATGAATTCGTCCTCTTCCCACATGAAGTCGACCAATACTCCATAACAGACCATAATGGAGGCAGGTAGGATCGACTACCTATTGATCTAAAAACATAAAGTCGATGATCAATGAGTCTAAATCCAGCAAGTAAAAGGCCCATCAATCTACATTACATGAATCGATCATCGTACTTATAAAGAAAGTCTCAATATAAAGTATAGCAATATCAACTTACTTGAGAACCTTTTCAAATTACATAACAAATCAATAAAGGTAATAACTTTTGCTAATACATAATTAGTAGCTCAATTCAAAAGTGCTAAAGTTATATTTAATATAAATTCATGTTGTCATCATCATCCAAGGAACACTGTTATCCCCGAGCATCCCGCACCCATCCAACTTCACAATGGCATAGGAGGAAATCACATTACACCCTCTAGGCATATGGAGGAAGCCAATTCCCCTTCAGCCATCCCTACCACAACCTAAGGCATCGTCGACTCAATGACCAACGGTATTCTCGATCACACATTCACATCATAATGTAGCAATTCCATAATTCAATTTAAAAACACGTTAATGTTATTATTATCCAGGGACTCAAGCATGAATCTAATAAATCCTCAATCACTTTTATCCCCTAGGCGAATATACACTTGTGGCGATATTAGGTGAATCGTAAAAGGAATCCAATATTCTTGGTCCTAAATTAGCCTTATAGGGCATTTAGTGCACCTTTAGAAACAGCAGCTATTGTCCAAGAAAATGGGTTTTCAAAAATTATGATACTTTAACATAAGGTAGACAAGATCTACATGGATAGTATTTTACAAAGAACTCAAAATCCGATTCAGCTCATACAGTTATGAATAATTTTTGTATGCCAGGCCCAAAATAGTAAAATGTTCCAAAACAAAATCAAACAGAAAAATACATATTTCATAGGCTAAATGAAATTGAAAAATTGTGAAAATTTAATATATGGTAGCATAGGATGTACTCCACAAATTTCAGAATTCTGGACCAAAAAATCTGTGGAAAATGGAAAGCATGAAGAGGTCAACGAACCTAAAAATAGATTTCAAATTTCATAGTTTTTCAATTATATTTTTGTCGTATGAAATCGAAAAATTATAGAATTAAAGTATGTCATAGAGCAGCCAACAAGGGATGGCTTTTGTGGAGAACATCCCATGAAATTTGCTTCACATAAGTTGGTATAAAATCATCAAAATTTTGGATAAGGCTAGAACCGAGTCTGCCCTTAACCCAATCACAACTATCACTCAAGGTGTCAGCCATTCCAGTTCTCACACATGCTAAATATCAACCTCCACGCTCCTACAACCTAATCATAAGTTCAACTATTTCAAACTCGATAATGTACCTAGGTAACATAGTTGAAATTTCCGACTATGCGAAAATCTAAACAACATTCATAAATTTTTAGGAAACTATCCTCATCAAACAACAATCAATCAACATAGGATAGAACGGAGGATATCTACTTGCTTCGAGTCTTAGAGTACTGCAATTGCAGCTTGGCGGAATAGTGGCGTGGCTGACGACGGCAATACGAGTAGCTGTGTGTGCTCAACGACTGACTTGGACGGCTAAGCACCCTCTTTGGCAACTGAGGGTCGTGTGTCAAAAGCTTGCACAGAGCTACAAGCTTGAGGAGAGTGTGGCAGTGAGCTAAGGGGAAAGTTGAGCAATGGGTGAACTTGAAAGATGGCGATGGATTGAAATGAGAAGGGGAACTAAGGTGTAACGACAATGTTGTTAGTTCCATGTATAGCAAGGGATGAGAAGGAGAGAAGAACTAAGACAGTGGAAGACTAGCGGTGGAGACAAGGGCGAGCGGCTTCTCTCTCTCTCTCTCCTCGCGTTTGGTCTTCACCAATCCACCACAGTTGCTAAGATATCATCTACCGTTGGTTTATTGAGGAAGGTGTGGCACGTAGCTATCAATTAGCTGACCTTATAGGTGGATGTGGTGGCAAACTGAGGGGCGAGCAGATGGTGAGGCTAGTAGAAGATGGTGCGATGTGAAGGCGGGAAATGAGGAAGAAAGGCATTAATTATGTGTTTGTGTCCACTATCGTATATTGTCATTGTTGTTGGTCTTCATCTGGGGCAATAATTTACTAACTCATCTATCCCACCTGCTCTGTTGTCGCCCACTTGAAGCAGGTGGCGTTGATTTGGGCGACGCCATGACGCGACAATAAGGTGTTGCTTTTTTTCCTTTCCACCTCCTGAACCTATCCAGTGCTTGTGCTTGGAGCTCGAAGCTCCATGTGAGCTAGGACTAGCAAAGTAGATGTTTGTTTCTAATTTAGCCACTTACAGGTAGTCCTCTTCTAGCTCAAGATAGCGCGTGGCATCCTCAGAGGTTTTTATATTCTCATTATGGATTAAGTGTACCTTCATGTTCTCCCAACTTTTAAACAAGAAGTGGGGCAGAAGTAAGCCCAAGTAAATTTAACACAAAATGACACTTAAATGCCAAAAGTCAGGAAAGTGACACTTAAGTGTCATCTCTAGCGAACCCCACTGGAAATCCTACGTGGCAATTTTTTATTATTTTTTTCGTTCACGTGACTCGCCAGAATGTTGATTCAACAAAAAGAAAATGCAAAAACATCATTTTTGAGCAAATTCGAATGTTAATATAAAAATTAATTAAATTAAATTATAAAAATAAATAATAATTATTTTTTTAAATTTAAAAAAAAAAAAAAAAAAAAAAAAGTGGGGGAGAGGAGGCAGCGGTTGAGGGCTGAGCCCTCGCCACCGTTGCCAACCCTTCTAGGCGGCAGCGAGGGCCCATGAGCTCAGCCAACCCTCCCTCCTCTATCGCCGCCCCTTCTTGGCGACGGCACGAGGCAACGAGGGCTCGCAGGCCCTCACCACTGGTTGGTCGAGGGTCGACAACCTTGACCAACCCTACCCCCTCTGTCACCGCCCCTTCCCAGCAACAATGGGGAGGCGGCAGTGGCGAGGCTCACCCTCAGCCGTCTCCCACCCCCCCTTTTCTTCAAAAATATTTGTATTTTTATTTTTAAATAAATTTAGTTTTAAATTAACTTTAATTAATTTTTATATTAATTTTTTACCATGTTGGAGACAAAACAATATCGTTTTTGCATTTCTAGCCACATTAGCAAACAAAACAATGTCGTTTTGTACTTACCTTGTCAGAAAATTGTTACGTTAGCAATTTGGCTAAATTTTGACTGGATTAGCACTTCCATTTTGCTCCAATTATGACATTTAAATATGACTTTCCTAAATGTGACGGGAAAATTGTAGCGGAGAAATGGGAGTTTCCATATGGAAGGAAGGACTTAGTATGTGCGAAAGATGGACGAGAATGAAGAGAAAGTCATGGAACACAAAGTCGCCGATTAACTAAATAGACCAATCGATCATGAGAGCAAGGTCGAGGCCGCGAGAGGACGGGTTAAAGGCCAGGCAAGACGAAGTTGAAGGCATGGAGTAAGAAAGGGTTGGAGGCAAGGCACAACAGAAGATTGGGGTTTGTTCTTTCTCCCTTTTCTTTCTTCTTTTTTTTTTTTTGATAGATTTGCATTTTGACCCATAATTTATTGAAAATGTTTAAAATTATCCTCATGCATGTCAGAATGGCTTGTCAGGATGCCGGACTCGCATGTTGCTAGGGTGTCCAAAGCATTGACCACATGTTCGATGTCTGACACTTATTGACCACGTGTCAAATGCCAACACGTGTCTGACATCAACATAGAGGTCCCCAAAGAGTGTCCGTACTTCCTAGAAGGCTGTTCACCTACTCAAGGAGACCATGAGACAAGGTATATAAAGATACAAACACTGGAGGCAAAAATGGCCAGCCATTTAAGTTGCGAAAAAAGTAAAAATAAAAATAAATTTTCAAAGAATGTGGAGTTTTGTAATTAATTTGGGGTTACAGAGAGTATGGTGTGGCTATTTAAAACCTACAATTGACAAATATAAATGGTTGTTGAATTTAAAAAGATACCTTCACATTCTTATCTTCAAAAAAATATATTTTTTTAATCCTATCCACGGTTACATAAAGTTACAACAACATTTATCCGGACAAAGTACACCCCAAGTGTCAAAACTTGGCATGAGGAAATACTTAAGTGCAAAAAGTTTGGAAAGTGACATTTAAATGCCAAAATCGGAGCAAAATTGATCACTTAAGTGCTAATCCGACCAAATGCCAAAGTGGCAATTTTTCGGCGAAGGAAGTACAAAATAATGCCGTTTTGGTACTAACGTGATATAAAAATTAATTAAATTAAATTTGAAACTAAATTTATTTAAAACATTTATCAAAAAAAAAAAGAGTGGGGGCGGTGGCCGAGGGCCGAGCCCTCGTCGCCGCCGCCTCCCCGCCGTTGTTGGAAAGGCCAGCGGCGAGGGGGAGGATCGGCCGAGTCGCCGAGCCCTAGCCAAGGGCTGGCGACCTCGGCCGACCAGCGACGAGGGCCCGCGAGCCCTCGCCTAGATCTAGGCAAGGGTTGGCGGCCCTCGCCCGGCCAAGCCACGGGCCGCCACCTGTTACGGGACCCCTTAGAGGGCGGCAGCCCTTGGCCTATCGTGGCCCTCGTCCGGCTTGGGCGGGGGTCGGCGGCCTTCGCGAGGCCGAGCCAAGGGCCACCACCCGCTAGGGACCCCCGGAGGGCGGCAGCCCTTTGCCCCGTCGAGCGAGGGTCAATGGCCGATCTGGCAAGGGCTCGCAAGCCCTTGCCACGGGCGACCCTAGCCAACCCTCCCCCCTCCGCCATGCCCTTCTGGCGACGGCGAGGGCTTAGCTGCATACCCCATTTTTTTTTAATTTTAATTTTTTTAATGTTTTTTATTTTAAATTTTTTATAAAATTTTTATATTAATTTTTTTACCACATCGCACCAAAACAGCGTCATTTTTTATTGTCTAGCCACACCAGTGTGCAAAACGGTGTTGTTTTGCACTTGCTTCGCCAAAAAATCGCCACGTCAGCATTTTAACCGAATTTTGATCGGATTGACACTTAAGTGATCCATTTTGCTCCGATTTTAGCACTTAAGTGTCCATCCGTGCCAAGTTTTGGCACTCCAAGTGTCTGTACCTCACATTTATCCATAAGAGTTACAACAATCCTAAAATAAAAGCACCAAAACATAATTACCTAGCAGTAATCTATTACCTAGTAATACTTATAAAAAAAAATTACATCTCCAATAATATCGCTACTCAGCGGTTGCACAAGAAGGTTCTTATCACTAATTGATATTTCCTGTCAATAAATTTTTTACCAAGGTATCAATACCATCAAGTTGTTGACTATTCTTTTTATTATTGACTTCTATTATTCGTCAAACTTTACAATTATTGATTTAGTCTGTGATTGGTCAATTAGAATAAAAAATTAGTCATTTTTTGGACTTAGCGGTTTCCTCATAGATGAATCTTTTAAGTCTCACATGGGATCTTCTCTTTTTAACCTTCGTATCTAATTTTACCGATTGACCTGTGTTGTTTGCCCAAGGGACTTGTGCTAGTTTTAAGAGAGCACAAACGATAATAGTATTATTTTTTTATCACATATCGACTACTGTGGAAGATAACCACCGTGATGATTGGTCAAGCGGTCCGGGACTTGATTTGTAAGTCTAAGGTCACAAATTCAATTCCTCAATCTATTATCGGTCCGAAGAAGTTTTAGTTAATTCCTAAGAAGACGATCGAGGGGGAGATGAGCTCGCGCAGTGAGCAGCAATTTGCAGATAAAACCTGCAATCTCAAATTGAACATTCTTCTGCGAATGATCAATAATCTGTCTAAAGTGGACACCTATTAGTTTAATTTTTTTGTGCATTGGGAACAAAAGGAGCTCCGTCAAATTGTCTCAGTTTGGATAATTGAGACGAAATTAACACCTATTTAATTTCTTTCGTGTGTTTACTTTGGATTAATAAAAACCGGTGCTAAAGTTTTGTCTTTGCTCGAATCCCCATTCCGTTCCCTCCCTCGAAACTTGGGGCAATGGATTGAAGGTCCGTCAAGGAGGGGGGGATCGAGACTGTGGTGTTGAGCAAAATCAAGAATAAGTTTGTGTCGTGTGTAGATAAAATCTGCGATCTTAAAATAAGCATTCTCCCGCAAAAGATTTGTAATTTGCCTCCACAATTTTCATTCCAACAAAAAAAAAAATCAATTTAAAGGATAGTTTGAGGAAATAAAAGATAAAAAGAAAACTCTGGTCCCCATGGATCTCAAGGCCGTATATAAGATCCGTATAATCTAGCCGTGCATGTAAACAGGGTCACATACATTGGAATCACCAAATATTTGCTCAAATGCAAAAGCCATGCTAAGCTATTGACCATGGCCCACATTGCATTCAAATGGGCTTGCCTACAAAACCTTAACGAGACCAAAGATGAGAATCTTGGGGACTTTCCCAAGTGGTCGATTTGAGGAAAGCCCTATGTCATGAATTCGTTAAATCCTATTTGGTTTTATTTGTTGGTACTTGGTGCAATGGGTCAGGCAATGTCTGGCCAGCTCACGCTCTCGACTGTTTCGCCTTCCGAGCGATTTTAAAGGCGCACTCCCCACATTATTGTTGACCTTGATTAAAAACTACACCTTCTTCAATCTTTTCTTGATCAAGGTCGATCTAAATCAGGCGAAACTTGATTACAAGAATTGAAAAATATAATCTGTTGATAAAGGTACAACTTTGAATTTTACAATTCTGATTTCCCTTCAATTATCATAGATTTTGAGTTTCCTTTTTCCAATTAGTTTTCAATTCAAGTTCTCCGTACAATAATCAGCAAATACCATGTGTTGAAATCACCTTCCATTTCATGAAAAATTAAACGACACAATTTTTTATACAGCTAAATATTACCTCCAACAAAAGCACGTTATATCTATTTTAAAGCTTTCTGACCCAATCTTTCAAATTGAACTCAGTGTTGGAGCCATCACTTCCACATGTTTAGTCCTATGAAGTGCATCCTGTAGGAATACAATCCGAGTCTTAACACATCCCTTTTATAAAGACTTAAGGTCTCAATCGGTCATACCAATTTCGAGAACCTGAGTTGATCAAATTTGATCGGCAACTAAGTTTGAGATAAAATATCTAATCACGTGCTTGCTAATTGTAATAGTCTTGAATTTTAGGTTCATGAGAGTTTGTCGATATCCCTCCTATCCAAAATTACTACAAACCAAAATCAACGATGAGCATTACGTTGTCCCATATAGAAAAATATCTATGATTAGGTCAATTAGCACCCTCTGGAAAAGATGAAAATAAGATCAATAATTTGAGTGGTGCAAGTACTATTCTTAACAATAATTTTGCCCCTTGAAGTATGAAACTAGATGAAATAGATTCCAGCGACAATCTTCCTAGGATACACTATAAACCTTCTTTACTTTGCAATGAATAATATAGGGAACAAGAACAACAAATTTGTACGTAAGGCTCACTAGAGAAAGGAAAGAAAATTAAGGAGAAAAAAGAACTTTCTTGTTTTGATATATATTTTTTGGATAATGTTTGGAGTAATAATTTTTAGGTAACTGAAAGAGAGAGCCATTTTCATCATCAATTCTTGCACCAAATTGAAAACCATTACAATTGATGGTTGTCAAAATAGTTATACAAAAAAAAAATTAAGTTAGAAAATAATGAGTTTCATGATTGTCATAACTTCTATCTAACTCCTAACAAGATTGTTGTATTATTTAACAATCCCCAAACTCTGATGAACGTAATGTATTGGAACTAGTGCATTTTGGACTATGCACAAGACCTAAAAAGAACAAAATATAATTTACAAAATCATTGGTAAAGTTTGAAACTTCAATGTACCCAAAATTTCTTCTTTTGAGTTATTATTATTATTATAAATCACATTACAGCCCAACAAAATTTGTTGTTTAACACAGTTTTATGCTAATTGGCCATGCATGTGCCTAGTTTATTCTTAAGTCCTCCATAGATTTTGCCAAATTTTTTGTAGGAGCAACTCCACTCCATACTTATATAGATGATTCTATTAAGTGTATGCTACAATTTAATATACTGCCAATAATGGTTATGGAAATCAATTAGGGTTTAACCCAAGCTCTCTTTTATTGCAATCTTGCACTATTCTCATCTTATGAGGAACAATAATTTTAATAGTGCAACACTAGGTAATATGAATTTAATTCATAAGATTATTGTCACATAGGTTAGGCTACCACCATCATTGATTTTTTTCTCAACCCCTTTAGGTCTCAACCCGCTTGTATAGTTAGAGAATTGGTCAAATTCACTCCTAACCTCACATAATCAAGTGATGATTGTTCTATTTTTAAGTGGTTGTTTTTCTATCATCACGTCTCAATTGGATGTGTCTATTTTTAATATGAAAATTTTTATCCTTTACGATGGCTATTGCTACTTGGCAATCACAATGACAATATATAGATGCCAAAAGTATCGGAAAAAAAATACCTACTAAGAACTTTTTTAATCCACTTCGGCTCATTGCTAGTCAATTCCAAAGTTACATTATTCAAACCAAAAGTCTTGCCACATGTGAGTTTGGGAGTAACTTTCCCTTTCCCAAGAACTTGAGCAATTCTTAAATCACCATCCCTAGTAGAGCATAGAAGGAAAAGGAATTTTGTTTGCACATATATGCCAAATAGCACTTGAGTCTAGCACCCAATCTTTCACATTGGCCACGATATTAGCATGGAAATGAGAGCAACTATTATTCCATCAAAGTCATTTGCTTCAACCAAATTGACTTTTGGTTCTGCGAAATTGTCATTTCCCCACAATTTGTGGAAAAAGTACGAAAAAAGTCTCAAACCTATTACATTAGTATCAATTCAGTCATAAACCTTTTAATTGAACTAATTTAGTCCTAAATATTTTCATATTTATACAAATTCAGTCCATCTAGCCAATTTAGATCGGAAGTCAGTGACGTAGATGTCGGTGATCCTATGTGACTAACATAGCCAGTGTTGACGTGGACATTTAAAAATGAATTTTTACTAATTTTTCTAATTTTTATTTTTTTTATTTTTTTTCCTTTTTTTTCCTTTTTTTTCCTTTCTTTGGATCGTGGCCAACACTTACCATGGCTGGCAACTGGCCACAACTGAGGGTACTGGTGAGGGCATCATGGCCTTGCCAGCCACAGGCGAAGGTTGCCCTTGCCAAATCTGGCAAAGGCAAGACCCTCGTGGCCTGAGTGAGGGCGGCCCTCACCAAGTCTAGCAAGGGCTTGACCCTCACGCACTTGTCGAGTCTAGTGAGGGCCGCCCTCACCCAAGCCACAAGGGTCTCACCATCGTCAAATCTGGTGAGGGTCAAGCCTTTGCCAAATCTAATGAGGGCCACAACACCCTCACAAGCAATAAGAAAAAATGGAAAAAAAAATCTAAAATCTAAAATCTAAAATTTAGTAAAAAAAATCATTTTAGAATGTTTACATCAGCACCGGCAATACCACATAGGATTGTTGGTATCCACATCATTGATTTCCGGCCTAAATTATGAATTGGTATTAATATGAAATGGTTTTGAATTAAATTGGTCAAATTAAAAGGTTTATGACTGAATTGGTACCAATACAATATGTTTATGAATTTTTTGGTACTTTTCCCCATAATTTTGTTTATCTAATTTCCAAGTTACCGCACCTTTACCAAGGATAAACACATATCAACTAATAGAATAGATTTTATCTTATTTGAATCTGAGATCTAGTTGGTATTATTGTATCCTTCTAATATAGTTGGGAATTCACTATAAAACGCTAGAACAACGCAATAGGAGCCATAGTACTTAAAAAAGCTCCCCCCCCTTTCATCATGTAAATCTTTTTCACTTGGATATGTGAAAACCAATGAGAATAAATGTGCCACGAGTTCATAAACAGAAGTAATTCATAGTGCTTATGTTATCACTACATCTAGATACCATCCAAAGCCGATGATTAGGAATTGCTTAGATGAAAGAAAATTTATTATTCAATTCGCCTTGCACAACAATCCGAAGACATCAAGATTTTTCTGTAATTGTCCCCGAAGATTATTTTTCTTCAATCACATAGAAAATCATAGAGATCTCTCTCTTTTTCACTCTTATTAGAAGCATGCGAAAATAAATTCCGGATGCAACAAAACGATTGCAATGCTTCAGTTCTAATAAATAGAACTCTAAAATTAATCACCTCAGTTATAGCATTATGCTATTCTTAATTCATAGAAGAAAAAAAATCACCAAAATCAAATAACATCATCAGAGGGGGAAAATAAGCAAAAAGGAAAAAATTGTTAGGATCGGTGGCCATAGCGCAACTCAGTCTACCCGCTAAAGACCACGAGCAAGGACCGACTAGTGAAAATCGAAAGAATGAAATGTTGCAGTTAGCTTATTCGTCTAAGGCAAAATCCTCTAAAACGAGATGGACGCATTCCTGCAATCCTCATTGAGCATCATCGAATTCCACGAGACAACATCACTCGTTCTTTTCTCAGACAAATCATCGAACATCTTCCGTGCAGTATCAATAACCCTAATGTTTCGACTTTATCCCTTTATTTACCCAAAAAAAAAAAAAAAACCCTAATGCTACGTAGAGAATTGAAGGGGGCACCTGGAACTCAGCCTCACCTCCACCTCACACAGATGCACACGCAGGCTCGCCGCATCACTTCTTGAGTTGCAACGTCACGGAATCATGTCGGGGTTGTAACGACGCTAGAAAATTATCCTTAAGTTGTCGGAAATCCTGTTGGAGGAGATAAAAATAGGATCAATTGTCTAAGACATGCATGTGTGGTCATTAAGGATAATTTCACCCTTCGGCGCATGAAACTTGGTGCAACGGACTCTAGCAACTAATTTTATCAGAAATAACAAATTTGTATGTAAAGCTTAACAGAAAATGGAAAGAAAACGGAAGGAGAGAAAAGAATTTTCTTGTTTTGGTATATATTATTGAATTATGTTGGGCGTAACAATATGGAGATAAGTGTAAGAAAGCTGTTTTTTTCCCTTTCATCAATTCTCGCGTCAGATTGAAATCCGTTAAAAAAACTGTCCCATTTTGATGGCAATCATAACCATTACAAATATCGTTACAGTTTGACAGCGACTGATTGAAACTGTTACAAAAATCATTACGAAATAGCAATTCTCCTGATGTCATTTTATCAAACCCATGCACCGGGTCTCCATCTTTCCTTTTCGAACGATCTATGGTAATGGACATAGATAATTTCCATCCAGAAGAAACGACATCGATGATGCCTCATGTAAAGATATTTTCTAGTTTCGACAAGCCTTCGACCTCGACTAAGTTTGACTCCTGCGAAATGGACATCAGCTCCATTGAGTCTTCCCTTTTTATTAAATTGAGATGGCTACTTTCAGTAATTAATCGGTACCTTTGATCCTCTCGTTCCCTCCATAAGTGGCACCTCAAGTTGGCCACTTTCGTATTAACCATTGCATTAAATATTGGCCTTGTGATGAGTGACATCGATTAGATAGAAATTGGCAAAAGGGAAGAAGATATCGAAAAGGCAAAAGGGAGATCCCACCAACCCAACCCCAGTCCCGCATGCGTTTAAATGAAAACCCTTTAATTGGTTTTTTTTTTCTATAAACGACGGGAGACAGATGGGGGGCATTAGATTCCTTTTTATCATGACAAAAACTTAAATAAATATCTACCATTTGCAAGGACAAAAATGGAAAAAGAAAAAAAGAGCCAATGCAATGTCCAAGCAGAAGAGATCAAAATTTAAGATTGAGCAACCAAACCTAACCAGTCCAAGCCACTTCAGATGAGGACCGGTTGAGTACCCAAGTAAAAAAGTTTAGTAACTGGCCTTGACCAATTCAGTTTCTTGTTCTGAGCATTGAAACAATTTTAAACGGACCTTCAATTGGTCTCTTAATCGAAAACTTTTGCAAAAATCAATAAAATTGAGCATTTTTTACTGTGTCCTCGTGAAGAATGTTTGTGAAAAAAAAAATAATCGAAGTCAATGCTGAGCCGATTGGCTCGATTTCAAATTTCAAAAATTAGGAACAAATTCTGAATATAACGGTTCAAAGTTCCCTATCTAAAACCAATCGGAACTGATATCTCTGTAGTCAGAAATGGTCATATCGCCGGCATGGAGTAAACCATAGACAAGGGACTGGGCGGACAGCTGGCCCTGCTTTTGTGCATGCTTGGCTTAATTGACCAATCGCCCTTTAAAAAGTGAAAAAGAAAAGACAAGGAAAATTTCGTGCATTTTTCAACCAGGTGGAACTGGAACTGAAAGGGAAACGCACGCTCGCAATTACTCCTGGTCTCGCCCTCGTTTTTTTTTGCCTTGGGGAAGTGGCAAGAAACAGAGTCTTTCTTGCGCGAGGACCCAGTTCCAGTCCAGAGGAGGAGAGGCCAGAGGGGAGCAGAGCATCGCGGGGGGAACGCTCGGGAGCTCGAGTCTTGGCTTTTCGAATCGCGGGTTACGGCAATTGGGGAAGCTTCGAGGGGTTCTTCTTTTTCGAGTAAGGAGCGAAAGCTTTCTCTTTTTTCCCATTTTCGGCGCGACCATTCTCGTCGATTCCGATATAAATAAGATCCGCTCCCCTGGCGTCTGTTGGTCTCTGTTGTGCCGTGGAAAATGAATCTTGGGAGAGGAAAATTTGAGTCTTGTGGGGTAGAGGGTCGGGTTTGCGTTTCTTGATTCGCGAGCGGGCGTGGTTTTTTTGATCGTGTTCCCGGTATGTTTTCGCCTCGCAAGGTGTCGGATTTCTCGAGCCGAGGGAGGAAGGAGCCGAGCCGAGATCAAGAAACGTGGGATTTATGTCGTCTGGGTTTGATCTGGTTGCTGGAGCTCTGAGGCAGCTCTGTTTCTGTACTCTGCTTTTCCGGTCGGTCACGTGCTCCGCCCGGTGCATGCAACATCGGTCGTTTGATCGGAGCGGCCGACCGTGTAATCTCGCCTCGTTCCATGTGATTGAAGTCGAAAAGGTTGGTGGGCTCTCTGTTTCTCCCGTCTTTATCGGTTAAATTCGGCGTTTTTGTCTTCTGATTTTCAGCGGGGTTTTAAATGGGTTTTAGGTTTTCTTGATAGAAGAACTGTTCTTTCACAGAATGAGTAGTTACATGATTCTGTCTGCTCATTTCTTTCTTGTTGGTTCCACTTTTTGTTTGCCTTGTGAACTGTACTGAGGTTCTTGATGGGTTTTAAGTTTTCTTGGCAGATGAACTGGTTTTGCACAGAATGATTAGTTCCATGATTCTGTCTGCTTATTTCTTTCTTGTTGGTTCCACTTTTTGTTTGCCTTGTGATCTGTACTGAGGTTCTTGATGGGTTTTAGGTTTTCTTGATTATTTGTTGTTTCTACTACATAATTTGTGCAGGCTTGCCTTGGATCAGTGTTCTGGGGCTCATTATCAAACTCTGGGTTTGGAGTTGAAACTTAGGATAGCCCAAGGAACTCAAGAATTCATTTATTTCTGATC
Source organism: Eucalyptus leucophloia subsp. euroa (assembly GCA_017140325.1). Lineage (NCBI taxonomy): Eukaryota > Viridiplantae > Streptophyta > Magnoliopsida > Myrtales > Myrtaceae > Eucalyptus > Eucalyptus leucophloia. The sequence goes on along the minus strand of CM029469.1, from coordinate 9,801,179 downwards.
TTCTTTTTTGTACTCTAGGGTAAACTTGATTCATAGCCCAAGGAATCTTTCAGGCAAGTGAAGATGCCTCGTATTGATAGGAGATTGTGGCACCCGATCACGAGTTGCAAGAAAGTTAAGGGGAAGCGACCGGGTGATGAGAAAAATCTCAGACATGTGAGGAGAATCCGTGTAATGTATAACGACCCTGATGCAACTGATTCTTCCAGCAGCGATGATGAGGGCATGTACATTGCTGAGGGGGGTGTGTTTAAGCAGAATAAGCAGGTCATCAAGGAGATAGTCATTCCTGTCAACTCACATAAATCATCGGGTGAGGGATGTTCCCGCGCAAATGACGGTGGCCAGAAGTATATTAGCATAAGCAAGAAGTTTGGTTGCGCTGCTTCTGCATGTCAAGAAAAGAAACACGTGCCACCACCTCCTTCCGAATATAAAGGAGTGAGGCGGAGGCCGTGGGGGAAATATGCGGCTGAGATTCGAGACCCTATCAGGAAAGTCCGCGTGTGGCTTGGGACTTTTAATACTGCGGAAGAGGCTGCGCTAGCTTACCAAAGAAAGAAGCGTGAATTCGACGCCCTCTCTATACCAGGGAAGAACAACACTACTTGCCAAGACTTGACTGGTCCTGCTTTCTTGGTTCCATCCCCTTCATCCGTGCTCGATGTTCCTAGTTCTTCTTCATCAGGTAATCGCCATGAAGTATCAGCCCTAGAACAACGTGGCAAAGACAAGGTGCAGATATTTGGCAATGTGAGATCAGAGCCGCACTTAGATGATGATTCACGCATCCAGGAGTTGTTACTAGAACCGGTACCATCAATGTCAATACTAGAACCGGTACCCTCATTGTCAATCACTGAGGAGTTTTATTGTGGCGGCTTGGACGAGAATTTGCTGCTCCAGGATGAATCTGACGATGGTCTTCAGGATGGAATTGCAGGAACCGACGAGAATCTTGGCCAGGGTGAGTTTGGCGAGGGCGAGTTTGGCGAGGACAAGATGCTTGATCTTGCGAACATCGAGATCAATCTAGACATGGAGGAGATCAATCTAGACAAGGAGGAGCTTGCTTGGATTGACGAGGCTCTGAATTCCCCATCCTTGTAAGTTGTTGCAGATCAGAACCTCTGCTTTCCGTTATGGCGGTTTTGTAGAGCATATACCAAAGGAGATCTCGAGTCGGGGCAAGCTGTCGAACCCGAATCACCAATTCTACAAGACTTTCAGGTAGTGAAAATTTTGACAATCTAACTATAGATGGTATGTTATTTTTAAATGCCTATGGATCTGGGAGAATAAATTTTCTGGAGTTACTGGTTTTGCCTGTTCTTGTTGCTGTGCCCTTAGGCATATTCATTTGCTAGTGCAATAAGCTTCTTGTGACGACAATTTCACAAGACAATATCTAAGTTAAATACATTTCTTTTATCATTGCATTGTATGAAATTTACTTCTAGCCATCAAATGCATTGTGAAAAATGCACCGTTAGGTCAATCGACAAATACTTGTCGAATCGGAGATTCATTACGAAGGAGCGGTTACATTCATTTGCCATTTAGGAGATTAGTGATTCATAGTAATTGGCACGTGTTGCTAAGGTTCGAGTCGAATCGAATCGTACAATGCAATGACTATGATTTTGTGACTCTGTTTGCTTACGGCGGAGATGACCGCTGGGCTGGGCTTCATCGGGCTGGGCTAAGGTCGGGCCGAACTTGTTGTGGAGCCTCAAGCCGAGCTTGATTTGGATCCGGACCAAGCCAAGCGAGGCTTCAGAATCAATGATTCAGTCACAAGCCCACAATTAGTTTCAGGCCCATTGGGCTTGGACGGAATGGTAAGCCCATAATCAGATCTTTGTCTCCGGATGGTGGTGATTAACCCATACTACCTTGCAAAACTCATATATTTTGTCAAGGCCGTTTGAGTCGACTGCCCCTTTAAACTTCGTTTATTTCACAAATAATTGATTTGGAAGCTATTTTTCTTAAGAACCGTTGCTTTATCGCTCACTAAATTGAACGAGCGATCAATGTTTTCATCGTCCACAAAAAATTTTAGATATAAACTATTGTCAATAATAAAAATTAATAAAAATAATTTTTTATTGAGTAATTATGTCAAATAGTATAATTGATCTTTATTAAGAAAATATTTTAGTGGAGCCAACTTCTTAGCTTTCCATTCTCTTTGAAACCGACTTCTACTTTTGACGAATTCTCTATTTTGCGCTTTCATACTCGGACTTTTATTCTACAGGAAACTCACGAAACCTAATTGATAGGTACAATCATATGCATTTTTTCCCTGGTCTTCATAATTTAAGGTCGATGTGAAAAATATTTTCTTAAAAATGATTATTTTTATCGGCTAACAAAAATAAATGAACAAAAAGTACTTTCATCATTCATGAAATTATTTAGATAAATAATTGTTGTCATTAACGTGAACACTCTTCATTGACTAACATATCAAATGATTACGTTAACAAAATCATATTAAATGACATAAACGATTATTTTTAGGAAAATATTTTCTAAATTGTTTTTCTTTTCTAAATGAACGCAGTGTAAAATCACTTTTATTTTTATATTTTAAAAAGATAGCAGGCCATTGCAGGACCTATACCAAACCCTGAACATTACGTCGAACGATGAACGAATATGAACGGGCAGAGCCGCAAATGATAACTTCTTCACTGTTTTTTTCCTTAATTTGGTATTTTATATTTTTAAATATTATCGGGAGGAAAATGGTAGGCATTGGGCCTTCAAATCTCGTACATCTCGTCAAGTCTATTTGAGTTTACTTCTACTTTTATACTCCAATTATTTAGTGAAACGTAATCAATTCAACAAATCTTTAAATATAAACTATTATCGATGATAACAATAATTTTGTATTAATTTATTATTTCAAACGGCATCATTAATCTTTATCAAGAAAATATTTTACTGGAGCCAACTTCTTAGCTTTTCGTTTGATAATGACTTCTACTTTTGACCGATTACCAATTTTGTGCTTTCATACTTGGACTTCTATCCTACAATAAAGTCATGAAACCTAATCGATATTAGGGGTGAGCGGTTCCAGATTCCGGTTCGGTTCCGTTTAGAACTTGGAACCTACCCTCGGGTACAGGTTCCTCAAAATGAGGAACCTGAAACCTACCCGTGGGAACTGAGAACCTGGAACTTACCCTGTCACAGGTTCCAAGGTCGGTTCCCGGTTCCAACATGTTCCTTTTTTTTTTTTTGTTATTTTCAGATTTAAATTATAACATATGCGCACGTTACCCAAAAAAACTATAACGTACGCGCACGTTACCAAAACAAAAAAAACTATAACATATGCGCACGTTACCAAAAAAAATATAACGTATGCGCACGTTACCAAAAAAAAACCTATAACGTGCACGCACGTTACTAAAAAAAAATATAGCGTATGCGCACATTACCAAAAAAAACTATAATGTACGTGTATACTACACGGTAACTTTCCATTGACATGTTATCTTGATAAATTAACTTCGCACTGCACAACAATAATAGAATATAATTAGAAATTTCAAAACAAATAGCAAACTAGAAAGTAGAAATAAAACACCACTAGAACAAGAATGTCTAGAGGTACAAGTTTTGAAAACAATTTCGATTAAACCCTTAAATGAACTCAGAAAATTATGAAATTTGGACACGTTGTATTTAAGACCTAGAGGTACAAGTTTCTTTAAGAAATCGTAGTCCAATTCGTTCTGGATTAAAAGATAAAATCGATTTACTTTTCCTATTCTCTACTTGCACAGTTTTTGAAAATTTTTTGGTTAAATAGGCAAATGAACTACAAAAATTACGAAATTTAAATATGTTGTAGGGAAGACATGAAGAGAGCTATTTCATTCAGAACAAATTTCCAAAAGAACCTCATACAAAATGATATAGTCCACACATTGCAACTTACAAGATCCGAACACATCAGATTGCACAGTTTTAGAAACATTTCCGATTAAATACCCAAATGACCTTCAAAAATTATGAAATTCGAATTTGTGATAGCCAAGACCATAAGATAGATACTTCATGAAAACATAGAAGTCAAATTCGTCCTAGATAATTAAATATGGACGGTTAAAATCCCTGTTCGTAGTACCATAATTCCAGATCTAACCATCTCCAAAGGACCACGATTTCACCTACCTATTCTTGTTTTTTTTCTCTAAATTTTTGATATGTGGTACCTCAGGATGTCCTTTACAACTTTTGTTAAGAAACCAAAGTGAAATTTCGACAAAAAGGTTGCCTTACAGTCCATGCATTCATCAAAGGTGGGTACCAAAATCTCCAGATCCAGTCTTTCCAAAGAATAACGGTGTCACCAACTTATACTTCTTTTTTTGTCCCAAATTTGAGTATGTTATGCTCCACGAATTCCTTAACAACTTTCATTTAGTGGTCAAAGCCAAAATCCAACTTGAGCATCACATGCAAGTCACTAGAACATCCAAGGTCGAGCTTTTTCTGCCCTAAGTAACCGGTTCCGGTTCCAGTTCCGAAATAGGTTCCGGTTCTGAAACAGGTTCCGGTTCCGAAACCGGTTCCGGTTCCGGTTCCGGTTCGGGTTCCGGTTCCGCTTGGAACCGGAACCGGAATTGGAACCAGTCCCCCTTGGAACCGGGAACCGAACCGGACCCTCCTCTGGTTCGGTTCCGGTTCCCGAGTAACCAGGGAACCGCGCTCAGCCCTAATCGATATGTCCAATCACATACATTTTTTCCCTTAGTCTTCATAATTTAAGGGTGAATTTATTTCATGAAAAATAAATAATTTCAAAAATATTTTTCTAAAAATGATCATTTGTATCATTTAACAAAAATGAATGAATGAAAAGTATATTCATTCGAATATGTTTAGATATAAATCATTTTCTATAATGATAACATTTTCTATTAACTAATAATGTCAGGCAACATAAGTGATTATTTTCAAAAAATTATTAATTAAATTATTCATTTTTTTTTAACGAATGGAGTGTGAAAACGCTTTTATTTTTAAATTCTAGAAAGAGAATCATGAGCTAGAGTAGGCCATTGCAGCACTCGCTAGGGGTGTGCAAAAGAACGGAAACCTGCCCAAACCGTCTGGAATCAAACAAAAATCGCCCGGAACTGGTGGTTCTTGAAAGCACCGGTCTGGTTCCTGGTTCCATGAGTGGATCCGCCCAACCAGACCGAATTGATTATATTATAATAATATATTAATTTTTAATATTAAAATAAATTTCGAAATTACTAATTAGCAAATCTAAATTTTAGGACTCCATCTCCTCGCATGATTTCCATGTTAAAGTGTGTAAACTACCTTTCAACAACTCAACAAATGGCTCCTTCAAATAATACTTTCAGGACTCATATATAACACTATGTTCAAAAATATGTAGAGTACCGGTGGAATTTTTTTAAAAAAAATCAATAAAGTAAATGTTGTAAGAGATTAAGCATTGTTAGAGGATAAAGGAAAAGATGATCTACATATGATGATCATCTAGAATTTTGAACTTAAAGATTATTTTAGATTTCAACCAAAATGATTCAAAAATAAGAAAAAAAAACTATTTCTCTTCTTTGGTAGTGTTTTCCAATAAAATAAAGAAAAATAATACCCTTAATTAAGCCAATTTGATTTAAAGAAAAATATTACTCAATATGAAAAGTACTCATGATGGGATTTGAAAAATAATATGAATATTGGTGAGACCGGTTGCATCGATCTACTAGGGAACCGAACCGGACCGGTGGTTGGGTTCTCGGGTGGATCCATGCAACAACAGTTGGTTCCCGGTTTCAATTTTTTTGAATCAATCCTTAACAGGCAGTTCTCAGTTCTAGACCGGGAACTGCCCACTTGGACCATGTACACCCCTAGCACCTGCATGTCGATTCCTTGTCCTAAACCCGAAACATCCCCTCGGACGATGAGCAAATATGAACGGTCGGAACTGCTCATGATGACTTCTTCACCGATTTTTTTATTTAATTTTATGATATTTTGTATTTTTTAATATTTTTTTGTGGAAAATGGTAGGCAACGGCCTTCACACTTGACAGGAGGCATTTAGCAAGGGCCGCGAAAGTCAAACTTTGCTTTATCATGGTGGGCCCACGTGGGCCCGAAATCTGACACGGTGGGTTTCGAGTGGGCCCACGAAAACCGCGTCCTGGGCTCAATGATTACGAGCCCACCACGGCTCCAATCATGGGGCTAAGCGATGCCTTTTTTCTTCTTTTTTTTTCGATTGCCAAAAAAAAGGAGAGGGCCGACCGGAAAAAAATTTCCTCCACATCATCGTGTTCCGCCGCCCCAAGGCCCACGGTCAGCAAGCCGCCGGCCCATCGTCTCAGCCTCGTGAGGATGTAGACAGTAGGGGATATTTCTCTCCATGAAGTATGCCACATGACCCTCGAAGCATTCGGAGTCTCAATCATGATGTAACTTGAAAACTTTCCGAAAAGCCCCAAAGCTATAGCACTTTTGTCGATTCGAACTTAAATTTTCTAATTTTGCTAATCAATTTCTAAACCTTGTTGCGTATTATCAATTAAGTCTATCCAATCAATTTTTTGTTGAAATCGTTGATGTGACGTCAACCGCCGTGTTGGCATAGATAATTTTGAAATAATAAATTAATTTTTTTTTCATTTTTTTAATTTTCTTTATTTTCTCTAATTATATTTTTCCTTCTTTATTTTTGTTTTTGTTTTTTCCTTTTATAATTAAGGGCACCAGCCGACGCCTGACGATCCTTGTTGGCCATTGGGCGAGGGCCTCGAAGCCTGTGCCGACTTGAATCCATGATATCATGAAAGATGAGCGACTCCTTTCATTGCAGACCACTTCATATGGGGATCGGAAGGAATAATATCCCCATGGTGGGGAGATCCGATCTCGTCCAATGCGTAGATCACCACTCATTTTGTCAGGCGCCACTTGACTTCCACTTTTAAACGTCGTTTATTTCACAAATAATTGATTTGGAAGCTATTTTTCTTAAGAACGGTCACTTTATTACCTATATAAAGACCGACACGGATCGCGACACGCGACAAAGACACGACACGATACGCCGACACGTTATTTCTTAAAAATAGAGAATTTCGACACGTTCCAACACGTTATATATTAAATATATTTATATATAAATTCACAAAATAAATAATAATAAAAATAGCCTAGAATTAATTTATACGAAAAATATTAAATAACATCATTCATTATTTTAATTTGTTACAATAATACACAAAACTTATAGGAAAAAAATATTGTTTAAAGAAAAATGCTGAAATGATATTTTTAAATTTATTTATTTATCATATATAGCATTTTCTTATTACTTCTTTCATAGTAAAAGACTTTTAAAAAAATAAAACAATTCTAAAAAAACAAAACTGAAAAAAAGAAATTGACCCCATGCGTGTATATTTATATCAATTTTATTACTTCTTTTGTGTATATTTATATTTTGACCTCTCAAGTATTAGAAATTTTTAAAATTGATCCCGTGCGTGTTGGAATCGCGTGCCGAATTCTGACTCGCGTGTAGGAGGGTGTCGGAGAGAGTTGACCATGTGTCGAATTTTTTGACACTCGTTAGACCATGTGTCGGAGCGTGTCGAGACGTGTCGAAGCGTGTAGGACACATGTCGGAGTGTCGGACATGACACGAAGGTTTCCGGAGAGTGTCCGTGCTACATAGTTTATCACTCACTAAATTGAACAAGCGATAAATGTTTTTGATGTAAACTATTGTCACTAATAAAAATAATTTTTTATTGACTAATTATGTCAAATAGTATAATTAATCTTTATTAAGAAAACATTTTAGTGGAGCCAACTTCTTAGCTTTCCATTATGTTTGAAACCGACTTCTACTTTTGACAAATTATCTATTTTGCGCTTTCATACTAGGACTTTTATTCTACAAGAAACTAACGAAACCTAACCGATAGGTACAATCATATGTATTTTTCCCCGATCTTCATAATTGAAGGGCTAGTTTGAAATAATCTGGAAAATATTTTCTTAAAAGGGAAAAAACCACTAAAAATTCCAAACTTTGCCTAAAGTGACAAATTTATCCCAAATTTCTTTTGTAACATGAAAAATCCCGAAATTTGATAACCGTAACATATTTACCCCAAACTGTTTTTTGTGATACAAAAATCTTGAACTTTTATTCGCGTGACACATTTACCTTAAATCATAGGAGTATTTTGGTCTTTTTACTTTAAAAAAAATCTTTTTTTCTTTTTTTCTTCTTCTTCCTTCCCTTCCTCTGCCATGGCAGAGTCAGCAAAGGGAAGCCGGCATCCGGCGAGAGCTGCCCTTGCCCTCACTAGACGCCGGCTTTCCTCCATTGGAGGGAAGAGAGAAGAAGAAATTTAAAGAATTTAAAAAAAATAGAAAGAATAAGACGAAAATTCCCTTAATAGGGTAATTGTGTCACAATTTTCAAAGTTTAAAGTTTTTCATATCACAAAAAAAAAATTATGGTAAATTTGTCACTTTGGACAAAATTTAAGGTTTTTGTGGTCTTTTCCTTCTTAAAAATGATTGTTTTTATCGACTAACAAAAATAAATGAACAAAAAGTACTTTCATTATTTATGAAAATACTTAGATAAATAATTGTTGTACATTCTTCATTTACTAATCATATCAAATGATATAAAAAAATTATTTTTAGAAAAATATTATCCAAATTATTCTTCTTTTCTAAAAGGACAAGTGTAAAATCACTTTTATTTTTATATTTTGAGAAAGATAGCAGGCCATTGCAGGACCCGCACATCAATTCCGTATGCCAAACCCTGAACACCGCGTCGAACAGTGAACGAATGTGAACGGTCAGAGCCGCAAATGACGACTTCTTCACTGATTTTTTCTTTAATTTGGCATTTTATATTTTTAAATATTCTCGGGAGGAAAATGGTAGGCATTGGGCCTTCAAACCTCGTACATCGCGTCTAGTCTATTTGAGTTGATTTCTACTTTTAAACTCCAATTATTTCGTGAAACGTAATCAATTCAAAAAATCTTTAGATATAAAGTATTAAAAAATATTTTATATTAATTAATTATTTCAAACGACATCATTAATCTTTATCAGGAAAATATTTTACTGGAGCCAACTTCTTAGCTTTCCGTTCGATACCGACTTCTACTTTTGACTGATTACCAATTTTGTGCTTTCATACTTGGACTTCTATCCTACAATAAAGTCATGAAACCTAATCGATATGTCCAATCACATGCATTTTTTCCCTTAGTCTTCATAATTTAAGGATGAATTTATTTCATGTAAAATAAATTGTTTTAATTTTTTTTAAATGATCGTTTGTATCATTTAATGAAAACGAATGAATGAAAAGTGTTTTCATCACCACCTTACAAGTGGTGACTACTTTGGATAAGAACATTGATCATTCCCTAAAGGTGAGGGGTTTGAAACCCAGTTAAGGTATTTGGTGTCTTAAGTGGGATATCGGGATGGTGGATTCTCCGCTAGCGTTTTTCCGAAACTTTACCTCACCTACCGCCATGCGGGATTTTAATTACCCTACTCATAAAAAAAAAAAAAGTGTTTTCATCGTTTATGAATATATTTAGATATAAATCGTTTTTTATAATGAAAATATTTTCTATTAACTAATCATGCCAAAGCAACATAAGTGATTATTTAAAAAAAATAATAATTAAATTATTATTATTATTATTATTATTATTATTATTATTATTTTAAAATTCAAGAAAGAGAATCATGAGCTAGAGCAGGCCATTGCGGCACCCGCACGTCGATTCCTTGTCCTAAACCCGAAACATCCCCCCGGACGATGAGCAAGTATGAACGGTCGGAACCGCTCATGATGACTTCTTCACCGATTTTTTTTATTTAATTTTATGATATCTTCTATTTTTTTTAATATTTTTTAGTGGAAAATGGTAGGCAACGGCCTTCACACTTGACACGTGGCATTAACAAGGGCCGCGAAAGTCAAACTTGGCTTTATCATGTGGGCCCACGTGGGCCCGAAATCTGATACGGTGGGTTTCGAGTGGGCCCACGAAAACCGCGTCCTGGGCTCAATGGCTACGAGCCCACCACCCCTCCAATCAAGGGGCTAAGCGACGCCCCTTTTTTTTTTTTTTTTTTTTTCCGATTGCCAAAAAAAACGGGGAGAGGGCCGACCAGAAAAAATTTACTCTGCGTCATCACGTTCCGCCGCCCCAAGGCCCATGGTCAGCAAGTCGCCGGCCCATCGTCTCAGCCTCGTGACGATGTTGACAATAGGAGATATCTCTCTCCACGAAGTATGCCACGCGACTTTCGAACCATTCGGAATCTCAATCATGACGTGACTTGAACTGATGACTTTGTGAAGGGGAAAACTTTCCGAAAAGCCCTAAAGCTATAGCACTTTTGTCGATTCGGTCTTAATTTTTTTAATTTTGCTAATCAATTTCTAAATATTTTTACGTGTTGTTAATTGAGTCTATCCAGTCAATTTTTTGTCAAAATCATTGATGTTGACGTTAGCTATTTTACGTGACATGGTCGATACTAACATTGTTCGAGACTCAATGACGATCCTGGTTGGCTACTGGCCGAGGGCCTCGAAGCCCGTGCCGACTTGAATCCAGGACATCATGAAAGATGAGCGGTTCCTTTCACCGTCGAGCGGACCATCTCGTATGGGGATCAGAATAATATCGCTATCGTGAAGGAATTCGATCTCGTCGGATGCGTGGATCGTGCGCCACTCGTTTCGCCGGGCGCCGCTCGATTCCTCCTACAATCCTACTCCTATAGCAAGATTCTCCCACGGCTTTAATGTCCCTCGTCGCCTACCAAACCGAAAAGAACGACACGACAATGGGATATGGACTTGATGTATATCCCCGCTTGCCTAAAAGCAAAATAGTATATTTAATAATAAATGCATTTAATTGTTATATTCTAATTAATAAAAAAAGCAGTGTATTTACAAGTGGGGTCATTTAAAGAAAATAATTGACCGCATCTGCAGCATTGTCAAGGAAAAGGAATACAACGTACAAATAGAGAGACGCGTTTGTTTCACGAAAAGCGAATCATTTGCAAAGCATTCTTTTCTAAAAAATGATCACTTTATTTTCTAACAAAAAATGAAGAAAAAAATTCATATTTTTCATTGAATAGATTTTAAAGTAATATGGATAATTTTTTTAAGAAAATATTTTTTAAATAATTTATTTTCCATAAAATAAAGGTTTCGCTAGCATTGATATCACAAAAAGTTTTCAATTTGATACATAAGTGTCACATATACCTCAAATTAATTTTCGTGTCATGGAAAATCTCAAACTATTATTCCACATTTATTTCAAACTAATTTTCTTGTCACAAAAAAATCCCCAATCGATATTATGTTATATTTACCCCCAAATTAATTTGGGTCACAAAAAAATTTTAAATGGGCACACTCATGACAAATTTACCATAATGTAAAATTAGTAGGGTTCTCAGCTCAATTTCCTTCATATCTGGCTTCCCCAAAATGACTTCGTTTATGCACCCCATTCATGTTGAATTTTCATGTCACGCACTAATTATTTGTCTTATCTACCACGTGTATTTTCATGTTAGCAAAACTAGTATATTAGGCAGAAGCTAATGGATGATAGATATGTCGTAAGTGTTTCGGTTTTAAATTCTTTTCATTGCACAAAAATTGGTTTGGAGAGGCGCAGATGCACCGCCTTGGAATTTGCCTCGGTACAAAAATTAATTTAAAGTAAATGTAGTACGAACTCACTAAATTGGAGAATTTTTCGCAGCACTAACCCAATATACCGAATCCCTCGAGGCTGAAGTCACTGGCACCCACCCATTTAACTCCGATCACAAACCGCCAAAAAAACAAAAACAAAAAAAGCATTGTGAAAATATCAACGAAAGGTTCCATGCTTCCATAATTTCAGGAAATGGACCAAGAAGACCAAACCAAAAAGGCATCAACTAAAGTCAATTTCGCTTTCGATTTCCACGGTCCAATAGGAGCAAAAGTGCCATAATGTATGCGTAAATGAGTGTGTTCACGCAAGCGCACTAGGGTAATGCGCGAACGAAATGGATTGCCGGTGACGTGTTGTCTCTTTCGGAACCATCGCAGCGCTCGTCTTTCCCCGCAAGATCGCAATGGATTTCGGAGTAAACAACGCGAAGGAATCGGATCTGTTCTTTTAGTTTAAACCTTGCGGGGTTGTCCTTGGTAATCTGCTGTCGTGAGACGCACTTTGCAACGTATTTAACTCTTTTCTTTTTATATAATTGATCCTCGGTCTTTGTTTTTTTTTTCCTTGCGCCCCCCGTCTTTTCTTTCTGGTTAGGTGAAAACCATAAGAAAAAAAAAAAAAAACTCAAATTGTACGTACTGTGACGTACCCAAGCTTTTTTTGTTTTGTTTTGTATTACCAAAAACTCTATTCTTGAAGTGATGATAACTTATATCTAGATGCACGAAAAATATATAATATTAACAAAGTAAAGTTTGAGTTATAAAATGGAAGTTTAGACTAGTAATTCTAAATTATAAATTCATCATCGAATGCTATGAAATATTGTGGAATTATGTGACAATACAGATATAGAAAAGCACAAAAACTTATTCCAAATTCTATGTTACAGGTTCTAAATTTCACTAAATTAGAATTTGAAACTTACTTATTAAAATAGATTTTCTAATTCTTTGAACTTGGATCAAGACAGGTCCATCCCTTATTTGTGTTATGATGTGCATTTCAAAGATTTTTAGTGGTACAAAAAAAGTTAGGAATATATGTATTATAATATAAATTGAAGTTTTTCGTGATATTAACAATTTGGTTAATACTAACAAAAATACTAAAACTATACCAACTGTGATAGTGTGACTCAAATCTTCTATTGTCTCAAAAAAATCATAAATTATATCCATTATAATATCAAAACCTTTTTTTTTTTGTAGAAATAACATTTAGGATTTTTTGGTAGATAGATTGTATTTTCACCACGGCAAATATAAATTTGGAGGTTTCCGCAAAAAAATTTTCTTTTTGAGATATCAGTGTTTTAATGGAATAGTTTAAAATCTTTTTGTAATATCTTTCTTTTTTGGAAAAAGAAAAGGAAAAAAAAAGAGGAGTTTATTTCCTTTTCGCGTGTCGTACTCTTTATTCTTGTTCCCCAAAAAGGAGATCCTCCCTCTCTTTTCAATTTTTATTTTTTCCTTTTTTTTCTTACTTTTGGTGAATTGATTATGTTGACCCACCACCGAGTCTATGTCACTGTGGGTCTTTGTCATTTCTTAAATTCAAAGGAAACCTCTAGAGTCGCCTCAGTCACCATGCACAACAGCGACCCGCACGCGCTGTTGAGTCCATTTTCATACGTAGCCCTTGAAGATGAGGTTTGAAATAAAAAGACAATTTGATTAGCTTGAGGTTAGCTTGTCTCACAAAAAAAAAAAAATGAATAATCTTAAAACCTTTAGAAAAAATGATTACTTGCATGGTTTCAATAGCTAATTAATAAAATTAATTTTCATTTATCTATGTTTTTAGTATTCATTTTTTGATAAATGGTTTTCAAAAATTCGTTTGTTGTAAAATAAATGAGTCTTAAATTGTAGTGATACCCCTGATAGGTTGGCTTTGATTATAATAGCATTTTCTCTTCCTTTCATGGTCCTAGGATCAAGCATGTCTAAGAGTCCTTCATCAATGAAATCTTGAATACACCATGTTAACATAAGGGAGCACGGCCTTGAGTCACCTAAGAAGATGGATCAATCTAGTTATATTTAAACTGACTCAGACACCGCTAAATTCCTATTAAAAAAAATACACAAAGTATATTTACACAAAAGTAGTTTGACATACGACACACACATACATTAGAGTTGTGTACGCAAAAGGATTTCACGTGTAATTAATAAATGTAAAAATAAAGGACACATAAGGTACATTAGAGTTATGTGTCACGGGCTGACATTCCCTTACCCGTGCGGTCTTAAGATTTTTTCCAAGTCAGCCTTTCTTACTCAAGGATCTTTAGAGAGAAAAACGCTCTAAATTGTATTACTTGTGAATGAGATGATACAATGAGAGAGGAGACCTTTATTTATATAAAGACAAAGTAAACCATATCCGTAGATCTCTTCTTGATATAATAGTTGAAATTATATTTCTCCAACTACCCGCATTTATTATATATAAATACAATTACCGTATCGCCTACCTCAGGAGTATTCTAAAAGAATCAAAAAAATCTAAGGTCTTGGGATACAAGCCGATAGTCGCTTAATCCATGGATGTGTCACGCCCATCCCTTAAAATCTTCTTAGATTGGCTTTATTTCGGGCCGTGACATATGCATACAAGAGATATATTTTCATAGTATTAATATTATGAAAAATAAATTTACATTATATTATTTTTCATTAGACTTTATTGTCAAATGTACTTATGAAAATTAATAGAGAATAAATTCTTGATAAATATATTAATTTTGAATTTTTTATTTAAAGTAAATTTATTTGGGCTATCATATTGAGGTTTTTCGTTATATTAATTGAAAATATATTTAATAAAAAAAGAAGTCAATGAAAATATGCTGTTACCTGTTAATGCCAATTATGATTATTTTTTTATTTTTTTTTTTTTTTTGGCCGACCTCGGTCTCCCCAACAGGCGGCGATAAACCCTGGGACACGTGAGGACCCCACCACCCACGCCGTGCCCCAGGTAAGGCCATTGGAATTTAATCCGGACGACGCAGAGTTCGAACTCGACACCCTTCGTGAGGGGCACCTCATCCCAACCACTACGCCACCACCGTGGTGGGTATGATTATTTTTTTTATCCATCTTATTCTACTCTAAAAAGGTGAGGATTCAAACTCCACTTTCCCCTTCCACGTTGGATTGACGTTCGAGACAACACTTCAGTCAAATGGCCGAGGCGCGTGGACCTACTCGCTAATTCCTTTGCGTGGGAGCTCCTTCCCCAATTCACCGTCAATCACCACCTACCGGATGTCGCCAGGAGCATGCCGTCACTTTGCCCCTATAAACCGTGACGTCATCTGCCCTCGGATTCCACATCCGACGGCTGAGATTGACTTCGCTCGCAAGAAAAGAAAGAAGAAAGCTTTCGGCGTAGCAGATGCCATGGCCACAGAACTTCTCCGAAACTCCCCTCCTCCTCTCTCTCTCTCTTCTTTCTCTCTCTTCTGCACATTATGATATGACCGTGCGTTTTGCAGTAAACTAATGGGCGCAACTTGATTTTTTATCTCCATTAAAGTAAGACCTCGGAAGACCGACAGCTTTATATGAGGCGGCCGAGGGAGGCGCTGTCTTCTTCGTAATCCCTCGTCCTCGTCCTCCCCATCGCGGTTTACGAGATCGGCTTCGAGATGGAGGCGGAGAACAAGGTCAGGAAGACGGACGATCCGGGCCGGGGCGGCAAGAAGAGGAAGCTGGCGGCGGTGATGGAGGTGGCGCCGGCGCCGGCGGAGGGCTCGGCGCCGAGCGAGGCGGAGGTGGAGGAGTTCTTCGCGATCGTGCGCCGGATGCACGTGGCGGTGAAGTACTTCGAGAGGGCCGCGGCCGCCGGGGGAAGAGGCGCGGGCGCGGCGGGGGACGAGAGGGGCAAGGGGTGGAGGTCGGCGCTGGAGAGCGGCGCGGGGTTAGCGGCGGCGGCCGAGGAGATCGATGGCGACGGCGACGGCGCTGGCGACGGCGAGGCCGAGGACGGGGTGAAGAAGGAGGGGCCCGAGGGCGCGGCGGCGGCGAGGGCGGGCGGCGGCGGGTTCGACTTGAACGCCGTGCCGGAAGGCGGCCCCGGCGAGGACTAGAGGCGGCGGCGGCGGCGGCGTGCGCCGAGCGGCCGGCCCTTCTCCTCCGTCGTGTTAGTGGTTCCATCTTTTGATTTTTTATTTTTTTCTTAACTTCCTAATTTTTACTTAATGTCATCTTTATTTTTTTCCTTTTTTTTGGGCTATGTGGCAATATTAGTAATTCCGTTGATGCTATAAATAGTTTAATGTGCTGCTTAAATCGTAGGGTAAAAAGAAAAAAACTCAGCTCGGTATTTCTGTAATTAGGAACAGAAGACAAAACCTGATGAACTTGATTTTGATAATATGTATTATAAATGTAATTTTTCATCCTTTTTTATTTATTTACTGATGTTGTCGGCAAAAATTTATTATTATTATTATTATTTTTTAATTTTGTCATAGATCTGCTTTGGGATAATTGCTCGTCTGTGATTGGCTGGCGCGGTCTTTCCGGGTTTCTTTTCTAGCGAGATGTAGAAACTCTCAGATCGAATCGGATGCGGGGAAATCATAATGGCGCGGGCCCCACCTGCTGGGGGGTATTTTCGTCTTCGCGGGGGTGCGAATGTCTCCCCTGCTAACGATAGTAGTAGGTCACGCAGGCGTGGATTTTTGTGGGATTCGGAATCGCCCGACGTGGCGCGATCGGGTGACGTCGGATTGCGCCCGTAAGCATCTCGTCCGTCCCTTTGGGGGTGGTCAACGGTCAAGAATGGTGCAACGAGAAACTGAAGCCGGAGTGATCGACCGCGTTTGGTGAGAAGTTCTCCAGATCTTTGATTGGGTGCACTTTGTGAAAGTCGATTGATTGCAATAATTTTGTTTTTCTTTTGTTTTATTAAATGAGAGGATGGGATATTTCGTCTTTCCAGAGCGCCTAAGAATTTTAGGTGCGTTCGTTATTTTGGAGTTATAGCGGAAACGAGAATTTTTGAAATTTTCTGCTGATATATTTATTTTCAAGTGGATAAACATATTAAGTGCAAATAGAGAAATTATTATTGAAGGTGCGTTTGTGGAAAATAATCATTTGTATTATTGATAGAAAAATGAATGAACGAAAAATATTTCCATCGTATACGAAACTAACAATAATAAAAATATTTTCTTGTTGATTAATAATTTCAAAAGACATAATCAATCATTTTTAAGGAAATTTTTTTCTAAATCATTAAATTGAGCAGATGTTTTGTCGGAATTTAATCAACATCAAAATATCTTTCCCGAAAGTCGTTCTTCAACTTTGATGAGAGGAGATGAGTTATTGGCGACTCCGGACATGAAATATCAAAGTGGACAAAAAATAACTACAAACCTTTATTTTGAACTTTGAACCAAACTATACATACAAATTGTGCCGAATTCAATCAACAACAAAATTCGAAAGTACGATCACTTTGAATTGTGTTGGAATTTAATCGATGACAAAGTTGAAAAATGTGCAAAAATGTAACGTCGAAATTGAATTGATGGCAAAACACCCATGATTAAGATGTGTATCAAAATTTAATCAACGACATGGTATTAGGATGAAGATATGCGTCAAAATTTAATTGACAATGCAAATCGGAAAGCTATAACTAAGAAAAAGAATAAAATACAGGAAAGTAAATAAAATATTACATTTTGATTGTCGAGAGAGTCTCTCCGGTTGGTGAGAACTTGATATTTATAGACCTTCTATCATAGCCGATTGAGAGTAGGTCCTTTGTGAATGTAGCTATAGTTCCACACTTTTCCAATATTCCTACGTTGTTGATTCTCTTCTTCAAAGTTGTTGTCCTCCAAAATAGCGGCCTCGATCTCCCCATGTTCATTTGCTATTGTAACTGTTCTCCTCGATCTCCTCTAATGGGTCTACACGTGCCTAAGCCTTGATAAAGTCATTGCTTTGAATATCTTGCTCCTTAGTCAGTGCACTCATCGACGAACTCTGGTCTAATTGTCAACAATCATTTGTCGTCACTTGTCCATTTTGACAGGAATGTGGTAATGCATCTTTTTCATATCCATGTGACCATCAAGTCCCATTGACCAAAAAATGCCAAGAAAGACAACGGAACTTTCTACACCCATTTAATTGCCTTGCTCCTCTAATGATTAAATATGCACAAATAGTATATTCTCCTTCACGTTATCACATGTCGATAATAATTAAAAATCGGATATTATTAATCTAGCAAAAAAAGAAAAGTCATGCAAACAGCGGAATAAATGGATCCTTAAAAGAAAAGTCATGGTCAAAGTTAATTATTAATCTAGCAAATAAAAGGGGAGGGTCAGAATTCAAAAGTGATACCAATAGTAAAAGTCTCAAGAGACTTGACAAAAGTTGGGTCTATGAATGCGTGTTGTGTTTCCATAAGAAATCAAATCTTCCGTAGTAACGTGCATAACAGGTATATGTTTTGTCGTATCATGAAAATCTAGTTTCAAATAACATTTTGGGATATTTTTATTATTTTTATCCAACAGCTAATTAAATTTAGAATCAGCCATCCTCATATTGTACAATCATGGCAATACAAAACATTTAAATGTGAAACAGAACAAAAAAAGTCCTTTGGTCTTAATCATCACTTCATTTCTATATGGCCACCTGCAGACAAAGTCTTGTCAAAGATTAAAGTATGAAAACTGATGCATGAAATAACGGGACTGCATTGCCCGTCCCGTTATTTCATGCATCAGTTTTCATACTTTAATCTTGCCGACATGAGAATTTATAAGCATCGATTTATAGGTGGGTTTTTTCCATGTGACTCTCCATACATGCTCTCAAATGCCTATATAAATTAGAATAGCTTGCCGACATGAAACCCTTAGATTTTCGGTTCATCTGAAAAAAGATACTGAATTCATTTCTATTGTTGAGTTGCCCCATTATATCGTCATTGACAAATACTATTATATTTTGCTTTGGATCTGCCAAATTATTCTTGCGGGAGATTTGGACCTAATCTTTTCTCTGGATCTCTTGATAAAATGATTCTTTCTCTTCATAAAAAGGACGAGGTTGACAAGACGGACACATTATTTTGTTGCGTACAACTATTAGCATTCACGCACCAACATATAGGACAAGATCGGGTTAGTCAGATTTTTGCAATTTTTATAGTTATTATAAAAAAAAGCACTTTCCATGCACGTCACTCACAAGTTAAAAATAGAAAGATAAAAATTATATTTTGGCCTTTCCTTGACCTAACTTGGACGTGGTACAGAAGACACTCGCTACAGTCTTCTTAACTAAAGCATGTGACCTGGTCTTGAGTTCCAAAGTCAAATTAAATTAGTAAGCTCGTCAGTTCAATTAAAACTGCTCGGTAGGTTAGAACTCTCGAATAACCTTTTTATGGCCCGACATGACCCAGTCCAGTTTTTTTTTTTCTTTTGGGGTGTGAAAATGTTGGTAAAACCTTTCATTGACTTTGAATTGACTCTTGAATCTAACCCAATATAATACTTTGACCTAGATCTCGTTTCTCGAATTCCATGCCCTCTATTTCTTCGGAAATAGTTCTGAAAATGCAATTCTTAATTTTTTATCCAAATAATTTAATGAGAAAAGATTGATTTTTTTAAAGGCCTTTTGTTTTTTATGGAATTAGGGTTGAGTTTTTTGAATCCATATAGAAGAAGGCAAGAAGTGTAGGCACCAAACAAGTGGGCCAGTCTCAATGGGCCTATGGACTTTGAATTGGGCCTTTGACCCAAAATTCGCCGACGAAGACTGTTGACCAATAACGATTTATCAAACGATTATGACTGTCCTTAATATATGCTGGCAATGCATCCTTTTATCTATGTTTTATGGAGAGAAATCGGAAATATAAACGCAAAACGCGAATAATCTCATAAGCACGCCTAATACCTAATTTTGTAAGCTCAAATCCTCAATAAAATGCTTGTGCTAACAACAACAAAGGGACCACAGCCGCCGCAAGAAACGTGGGTTGGCCTTCCCGATCCACCGTTGCGCCGCTGCTCAGGCCAGGGCCGGATCTGATGATGGTCGGTCTCGGTGCCACCTCCACGGCCACCGGAGAAGCTGGGATTTAGAGAAAGTTGCATGAGAATCAGAATTCAAATGATTATAAAAGAAGCAGCAGAAAAGTTGTGTTCGTTCATATGTTAGTGGCATACCAGGAACCGTGTTGTTGTTGGGCCTCCTCGCTCCTGCAGAGACCCGTGGAGCTGGTGTGCTTGGAGACGCATGCACTCCTAGGCCCCCAAGAGACAAAACCACATGACAAAATTGAACATTTGAATCAGACAACATAGATAGGCATGACAAAAATCATCGAGTGAACTAAGGTTTACATCGATAAATGAAAGAAAATGTGCTCGTGAGGGAGAGATCCCTCGTCGATCTTTGATAGTTTTAGGGGTTTGATTGATCGTATAGAAAAGGCTCATCCGAAGCCGGAATCTTTTGTGAAAATGTTAATGTTTTGAAGGGTTTAATCCCTTTTTATCCTTTTTGGTTCCCTTGATTGTTTCATTGTACCCGAACAAGAAGAGACATCAGCTGGGAGGCTGCAGAGGCGGGGAAGTTCAAGAACCACTGTGCCGTTAATAGGCAGAGGAACGAGGGACGTGTCGTTGAGCACGAGGCAGAGGCACTGTGGCTGCTGGGTGTAGATCTGGCTGAGGTTGTCGCAGCACAGTCCGGATGGCGACCGCGCCATGCCCTGCACAAATGGAGCGCAGGGGGCCAGTGATAGGAGCCGGGGCTGGCATGAGGCTACGGTGGGGCTCAAGGAGGCGGGGGTCCAAGCGAGGAGAAGGGGCAAGAAGGAGAGGTGGAGGAGCAGGAGGTTGAAGGGGACAAAGGGCGGAAGGGAGTGAAGAGAAGTCATGGTTCGTGTTCTGAACTCTTTGTATCGTGCAGCTGAATTGGGTTGTGACAGAGGAGGCTTAATAGATCAAGTGCATGGCAAGAGTGTGAGCACGTCTTCATGCATGTTTGATGTTATTCCTGTCTCCGTAGTCCAGACACACTTTTCTTGCTCCATTTCTGGGCTGTGCAGTCACATTACGGAGATGAACTTGCAGTTCTGTCATCACCTTATGGCGGGTCAATAATCCGTCTCGAGGTTGCGATCCTTCAAGTCGCATCACTCGAGATCGCAGGAATTGGACAAAGGCCTCTGTATACATAAAGAGAAAGAGGTATTTCATGAAGCACGGATCGAAAGCTTGTTCATTTGGCGAAGGTCGGCAAGGTAGAGCTGACAATTCGCGTGAGGTCTTTAGGATATCCATGCACCTTTCCGTGATGATGAGTCGATGATTCTTCTCATAGTTCAATATGAGACTTGCGATTAGAAGTGTTTTCCACTTAAAATTGGGCAAAAGTGTAGCATAAGTACCAAAAGTTTCAAAAAGTATACTTACGTGCTGTTTTCTTAAAAAATGAGACATTTATATGCCAACTTTGGTAAATGACGCCAGAAATTCGATGTGGCTTATTTTTATTAATATAACTCACTAAATGATTCGTTAGAAAGCTGAGTTAGTAAAAAAAAGACAACACAATGTTGTTTTGTCTCTTATTAAAATTTTAATATAAGTATTAATTAAATTAAGTTTAAAACTGAATTAAAGAAAAAGGATTGCAAAACGCGTTCAACGAGGGCCTACAAGCCCTTGCCCCGGTCAAGGGTGAGGGTCACAACCTTCTCCCAAATTCAGCTAGGATTGCTAGCCCTCGCCTAATTGGGCCAAGGCGAAAGTTTGCAGGCCTTCACTGCTAGTCAGCTAGGGTTGTCAACCCTGGTAGGGCCCAACAGCCTTGGCTACCCCTCCCCAACTGTTGCTGGCCCTTCCTAATTACGATGAGGCGATGGCAACGAGGGCTTGCATAGGCCTCGCCAAACAAGTGCTACAATCCATTTTTAATTTTTTATTTAGTTTTTAATTTAATTTAATTTAATTTATATTAAAATTCAAATTCAAGGCAAAATGAGTTGATTTCGGCTTGTCTAGCAATATCATTGTGCAAAACGATGTCATTTTGTACTCATTTCGTTGTAAAAATGCCATGTCGGCATTTTGACCGGAATTTCTTACCGTTAGTACTTCTCCGATTCTAATACTAAAGTGTATTTTTTTGAACTTTTGCAACTTAATTGTCCCCCATGCCAAGCTTTGGCACTTGGGGTGTTTGGCACTCCTTAAAATTGTATGAATTGAGTGAAGGCTTTTGTATGAAAAAGGATGGAAAATGGAAAGGAGAAAGCTGTTTAAGATGTTCATGAAAATTAACAAGGAAATTGGTGGAAAAAAAGTTAGGGAAGAAATGACTAACCTTTTTGATATACAATTGTTGACATTTAAATTTGGTTAGGTATTTTGAATTAAATTAGATAAGAAAATTGGGGACCAATTTGGCCCTAACAAAAATGATTTTCGTGTCACTTAGGTGTTAGTTCTTATTTGCATCCATTAAGTTTTATTTTCCTTTTTCTTACCTTATTTCAGATAAATAGAATTATATAAAAAAAAGTTCCGACCGATTTGGGCTAGACACGCGTGGGCTTTGCAAAGTTGTGGGCCTATTCTCTCCTCTTTCTAAATGTGGGCTTGGAATTTTTTTAAAAGAAAGAGAGGGGGCTCTGGTTGAGCTCATACTTCAGCCCATCCGGGCCAAGGCTGGCGAGCCGGGTCGGTTCCAACTCGAGAGTCCGACCCAGATCCTTTTTATAATATAATATAGTATATAATTATTGTAATATAAAAATATTTCAATAAAAAATCAGAAAAAATAGTTTTATTTTCCAAAAAATTAGCAAAATCCAAACAGGTTTTATATTTTCCAAAAATCAAAAAATGCAAAGATGGTTGATATTTTCTACGAAATTAGAAAAAGCTGAAAGGATGGTTTTTATTCTCCACAAATGCATGAAAAATCCTTGAAAACTCCAAAAAGCTTTATGGTTTAAACAATATTAGGTACCGAAAGAGTATTAGTAATTAACTAGTGTAATCAAGTGCTTATTCCTAATTTCTCTAGTGACGTGGGAGTGAAGTATTTCTCTCAATATTTTACTTGGATTTCTAATCTACTCACCTCAAATTGATTAGTGGCGACTCTTATTTGAAATTGAGTGGTAGATTAAAAATTTGTACCATAAGTCTAGAATCGGCGGACTTGGGAGAGCCTAGGCTAAGCCTTGCTTAGTCGAGCCATTAGCCTCCGTACGCGCCTGCACAAAAGAGGGCGTTTGAAAAAATGAGGTCGCGGCAACAATAAAAGGGATTACCCAATAATATGTATTGAATCATGAGTGAGTAAAGAATGGATTTAAGACTTCATGATGGTCTTAATACAATCACAAGGAAGGTATTCTTGTTCCATAGTATTAATACAATTATCTTATCGAAGTAGTAATGGAAGCTTTTGGTGTGATTTTCTTTGATGGAGAGGGGAGAACATTATGTTTCTGAACGGGTGTTTTCCATTGTTGTTTATACTGTTGTCTACAGAATTATTTTATCTTCCCTTAAATCACTCATACCTATTCAAGAGGTACCTCTCAAGATACACCCATCATAGGCAATTGGTGTCTCTTGAACAGAACCCATCATGGACAAAACACCGTAATATAACGGAAACAAAAGGTTCCTCTAGCTTACGTTTCACCGCTGAACTGATCTAATAAAGCAAGTTCGGCGGCGAAACTTTTTCCAACGCCAGTTTTGCATCTGAAGCTGAGACGAATCAAAGAGATGCCTCCTGCCTTTGCGCTTAGTTTTTCCCACGGGTACCTTCTGGATTACTAGAAAGAGGGAGATGCTTTGTTCCACTGCTGTGCATAAAATAACGCAAAGAAGTCAAGAATAATGAGCGACCGAGCGAGCTAGGCTAGCCTGTGCGCGTTTGCCTTTCTCTGGCTCTTCGACACGAGAGATCAGAATCAGATTCCTCTAGAATCCAAAGCCAAATAGTTTCAACGTCTGTCATCTTCCCTCTCTCTATAACCCCTTTTTATAGTCGCCATCTCGGCCACGCTAATTCGATTCCGAGCGCTCGCTCTCTCGTCTCTCTGGTTTCCATGACTGGAAAGGTGACTACTTTTCCCTTCCTTTTCTGGGTTATTCTGCTCCAGTGTTCTCATCAAGCATTCAAAGAGCTACACTCAACTTTTCACACGCTAAAATAAAGCTTTTCTGCTAGTGCTATTGCATGGTACTTAGGATCAACATCGACTGCAACGGCTGTTACCGAAAAGTTCAAAGAGCCCTTCTGCAAATCTGAGGTAATTCCTTTTTTTTCTGAGCTTCTCGAGAGGAGCTATACAAGATCAGAAATGTTCACTTGATCCCAATGGGAATCTTTATGACAGAACTGGAAAAACATTTGATAGAGGAGAAGCAGTGCAGAGTAATCGTATGCGGCAAATTCGTCCCGCAGGACATGGCCATAGCATTAAGAAAGAAGACGAACCGCCGAGTGGAGATACTGGACATTCAGGAGCTCGGTCATGGTGAGGAACATGAAGAAGGCGGCAGCGAACATACGCAAAGCTTGGTTCCTAGATGGGGTCCTGTACCGAACCAAAAGCAGGTTGTACGTATGTAATGATTAAGACTCGAGAGCAAACTCTGTGTCTGTTCTTCGTACTTGTGTAGAGCTTGTGTGATGCACGTTCGATATATTCATATGTTGAGTCATTGATTCAAGAACCAGTCTTCCCGATTCATGAGATATTGTTTTTCTCTGTGTTTCGCTGGAATTCAACTCTTGGACATGTATTTTACTGAAAGTTGGTTCTTGATTTATTAGAGGAGATGGGTTCTGGTGATTCTGGACATGAAATATGATAGGTTGTTTGCACCAAAAGGTGACTCATTGATAGCCAAAATCAGTATTGATATTGACGCCAATTGGTTGTCACTATAAGTCAAGGGAAAGTTGAACACATAAAAGGTATCGAGTTGTGATTACTAATTTTGTTAAAATTATGTCTCGAGTTTTTCGCTGGAAAAAAAGAAATATAAAATTAAATATTTGAAGGGAAACTTTCTTCTTTGCCGTTGCGAAATCCGAATTGAAGAAGTATTTCTTCTTTGGACGTCTACGCCGAAGTCTCCGGTAGGTTTTGTTTTCTTTGGATGGCCGAATTCTTCTTATCCAGGTGGGGCCCAAAAGTCAACAAACTCACGTCCGAAGAAAGAAGTCCATGCATCCGTAAGAATTTGAAAGAGAAGATGGTGGGCCACTTTTGGGCACACATATAAAAGGGAAAATAAAACCCTACGTACGTGAGAGGAGCCGCTCAATGTCCACCGAATTCCTACGTATGTGAGAAGATGTCCACGCCGCTTGAAGAAGATCCGCAAGATCTTGAAGCCTCGCGAAGCCGTACGTAGAGAGTTTTGTAGCGCGGTAATTTGTGCCGTGAGTTTATACCAAGCGAGTTGTTATTTATACACTTAGGGTTTGGGTTAAATCTAGGTGCGGGAAACACTTGAGCGATTGAGCTATTGTAAACTCTGATTCTCCGATTTTAGTAGATTATTTGCTGTTGGCTCTCCCCGTGGACGTAGATACCGATACTCGGACCGAACCACGTAAATTTCTGGTGTCCTGATTTTCTCGTTTATTTCTCTGGTGATTTTGCGTTGACGTAAATTTGCAAGATCCTGTCGTTTCCACGTATTATATCCCAACAATTGATATTAGAGCTTCGGGTTGGATTTCTTGATTCTGATTTGGGGCTTTTGCTTGTTTGATTATCATCTGGAAATTCTGTTATTGCAATTATGTCTGAGAGGAAATCTGAGATTGAGAAGTTTGATGAGAGAAACAACTTTGTGTTATGAAGCATCAAGATGCGGGCTTTATTGACAACACAAGGTTTGGTCAAGGCACTGGATGGTGAGGATGAGTTGCCGATTATAATGAAAACCTCACAGAGGGTAGAGCTTATGCAAAAAACAAAGAGCATAATCCTATTAAATTTGTCGGATGAGGTCTTACTAGAGGTTATTGAGGAGAAAGATGTCGCAGCATTATGGACAAAACTTCAAGCACTTTATGTGAAGAAAGGTTTGAACAATCGTTTGTATATGCTGAAGAAGATGTTTCAATTTAGATATATTGAAAGCACGTCTATCAGAACCCACCTAGATGAATTTTATAAACTCATGTTGGATCTGAAGAACGTCGGTAAGATACTTGATGATGAAGAACAAGGCATGATGTTATTAGCCTCTTTACCAGAGTCATGGGAGCACTTTATTGATTCACTGTTGCAAGGGGCGTACTACAATTACCTCAGAAGAGGTAAAGTCCGCCTTATTTTCTAAGGAGTGGCAAAGAAAGTTCCGAGATGACGGTCTGGCGAAAGGAGCAGTGCAAGCACTGATGATTCGGGGTAGAGAACAACATCGAGAGCCTAGCAGCAGCAGAGGTAAATGTAGATCGAAATCACGCAATAGAAAGTCCAAAGGACACGTGAAGTGCTTTGAGTGTCACGAGGAGGGGCACGTCAGGAGAGATTGTCCAAAGCGAAGGAATAAAGCTGATAAGCAGAATGCTACAAGCAGTGTGGCAAACGTTGCTAAGGGGAGCAATAGGGATGCAGAAGCTATTTTACGTGTGACCGTCAGGAGACGAATGGGTGCTAGATTCGGGGTGTTCTAATCACATGACGCCTCATAAAAATTGGTTTACTACTTACCAAGCTGCAGATGGTGGTAGGGTTCTTTTGAGGAATAATATAGTTTGTAAAGCTGTGGGGATATGGACAATTCGGATCCGGATGCACGATGGGGGTGGTTCGCACATTGATAGATGTGAGGCATGTACCGGAGCTCAAGAAGAACCTTATTTCTCTGGGGACACTCGATAACATCGGGTGTAGGTAAATCGTTGAAGGTGGAGTACTGAAGATCTCTCGAGGTGCCATGATAGTGATGAAGGGGAAGAAAGTGAATACTCTCTATCATCTACTAGGAGAGACCGTGACTGGAAGTGCTGCTGTTTCATCAAGTGAGTCAGACTCTAACTTGACTCAATTATGGCATATGCGTTTAGGGCACATGAGTGAGGCAGGTATGACAATGCTGAGTTAAAGGGGGTTGTTGAGTGATCAGAAAACAGGAAAGCTGGATTTATGTGAGCACTGCATCTATGGGAAGCAGCACCGGGTTAAGTTTACTACAGCTATTCATTCGACCAAACGACCTGTTGAATATATTCATTTAGACGTCTGAGGCCCGTCTTCGGTTCCTTCAAAAGGAGGTGCCCGATATATGCTGACTTTTATCGACGATTATTCGAGGAAGGTATGGGTATACTTTCTGAAGCACAAATATGACGTGTTTGATCGGTTCAAGAAATTTAAGGCATTGATTGAGAAGTAGTCTAATAAGCAAATCAAGTGTTTGAGAACCGATAATGGCATGGAGTTCTGTGCTAAAGATTTTACCGAGTTCTGCGAGAAAGAAGGTATTGTAAGACATCGCACAGTACCTGGGACACCATAGCAGAATGGCGTTGTAGAACGGAAGAACAGAACTTTGCTTGAGTGAGCTCGATGCATGCTTTCGCATGCAAGACTTGGCAAGGAATTTTAGGCTGAAGCAGTGAATATGTCATGTTACTTGGTAAATTGATCTCTATCGTCTGCTATCGAGTGGAAGACTCCTGAGGAAGTATGATTGGGGAAACCTGTTGATTATTTCGGATTACGTATATTCGGATGTCTTGCGTATGCTCATGCGAGTGATGGTAAGCTTGAGTCGAGGGCGAAGAAGTGCGTATTTCTGAGTTATGCACAAGGGGTGAAAGGCTACCAGCTGTGGTGCACGATCCCAGATCACTCGGTTTTCTAATCAACATAGATGTGATCTTTGGCGAGACTGCAATACTTCAACAGAGGAGTTCTGAGACACAACCAGCAGAGAAGATAGATCATGGTGTCATAAGTGAGGTGGAGCTTCAGGTGGAGACTCCGGAGACCTCGAAGGTGACAGAGGTTGAGACTGCAGATGAAGCCGTAGTTCCTGAAGTCGGTGATAGTGAACAACCAAGCAAAGCCGCGCGAGACTATAGCCGCGAGATAGAGAGAGAAGGCAAATTAAACCACTGGTACGTTATGGTTATACAGATATTGCTTGTGCATTGACTGTAGGTGATGAGGTGGAGACAGATGAGCCTTCATCTTACTCTGAGGCAATGGCTAGTCCGGAGTCGTCACAGTGGCTAGGGGCTATGAGTGAAGAGATGGAATCTCTCCATCGAAATCAGACATGGGAGCTGATCAAAGTACCCAAAAGTCAAAAGATTGTTGGAAGTAAATGGGTCATTAAACGGAAAGAGAGCATTCCTGGTGTCGAGGCAGCGAGGTATAAGGCGAGACTTGTGGCGAAAGGATATACACAGCGTGAGGGCATTGACTACAATGGGGTGTTCTCTTCTGTGGTAAGGCATACTTCTATTCGTGTTTTACTTGCCTTAGTTGCTTCGCAGGATCTCGAGTTAGAGCAGCTAGATGTGAAAACTGCGTTTCTTCATGGTGAGTTGGAGGAGCAGATTTACATGAGGCAACTAGAGGGATTTGCTATTTCGGGTAAGGAAGATCATGTTTGCTTGTTAAATAAATCTTTGTATGGGCTAAAACAGTCTCCTAGTGGTATAAACGTTTTGATGCTTTTATGGTTAGTTAAGACTACTTGAAAAGTCAGATGGATAGCTACGTTTACTTTAGGAGATTGGAGAATGGTTCTTTGATTTATCTACTCTTATATGTTGATGATATGTTGATAGCAGCTAAGGATATGTCTGATATTGATGTGCTGAAGAGGCAGTTGAATGCTGAATTCGAGATGAAAGATTTAGGTACTGTAAAGAAAATATTTGGTATGGAGATTTTGCGTGACAGGACTGCGAGAGTTTTACGTCTATCTCAAAAGAAATACATTGAGAAGATCGTGGCACGGTTTAATATGCAGTCGGCAAAATCTATAAGTACACCTTTAGCGAAGCACTTTAAACTTTCAGATAAATTATCACCGCAGACTAAGGAGGAGGAGGAGGAGCATATGTCTAGTGTTCCTTATTCTAGTGCCGTGGGTAGTATTATGTATGCTATGGTGTAACTAGGCCTGATATTTCACAAGCTGTGAGCGTGGTTAGATGCTATATGAAGCGTCTTAGTAAAGTTCATTGGGAAGCTGTGAAGTGGATCCTCAGATATTTGAAAGGGACAATAGACGTGGCTATAGTATACCGAAGGGACATCAATGGCAGTGAGACCACTGATTTTGTGGATTTAGATCATGTCGGTGACTTGGATGATCACAGATCTTTAGCAGGGTACGTGTTTACGCTAGCGGGTGGTGCAGTTAGTTGGAAAACGTCCTTACAAGATCACATTGCCTTGTCTTCGACTGAGGCAGAGTACATGGCACTGACCTTTGTAGCGAAAGAGGCGATATGGTTGCAAAAGTGCGATATATTTGGCATATAATCCAGTTTATCACGAGCGAACAAAGCATATCAATATCGGGTACCACTTCATCCGAGATGTCTTAGCTAAGGGTATTGTTATTGTTAAAAAGATTGCTATAGCAGATAACCCAGCAGACATGATGACTAAGTCTGTTCCTGTGACGAAGCTCAAGCTCTACTTGAGCTCTATTGGTGTCTGTGGAGAGTGAGCGCCCGTCGGGGTGTTGGGAGAGTAGCATGGATGATGAACACTATAACTTGGCTTCAAATATTGAGCTAAGGTGGAGAATTGTTAAAATTATATCTCGAGTTTTTCGCTGGAAAAGAAGAAATATAAAATTAAATATTTGAAGCAAAACTTTCTTTTTTGCCGTTGCAGAATCCGAATTGAAGAAGTATTTCTTCTTTGGACGTCTACGCCGAAGTCTTCGGTAGGTTTTGTTTTCTTTGGATGGCCGAATTCTTCTTATCCAGGTGGGGCCCAAAAGTCAACAAACTCACGTCCGAAGAAAGAAGTCCTCTACATGCATCCGTAAGAATTTGAAAGAGAAGATGGTGGGCCACTTTTGGGCACACATATAAAAGGGAAAATAAAACCCTACGTACGTGAGAGGAGCCGCTCAATGTCCGCCGAATTCCTACGTACGTGAGAAGACGTCCATGCCGCTTGAAGAAGATCCGCAAGATCTTGAAGCCTCGCGAAGCCGTACGTAGAGAGTTTTGTAGCGCGGTAATTTGTGCCGTGAGTTTATACCCAAGCGAGTTGTTATTTATACACTTAGGGTTTGGAGTTAAATTTAGGTGCGGGAAACACTTGAGCGATTGAGCAATTGTAAACTCTGATTCTCCGATTTTAGTGGATTATTTGCTGTTGGCTCTCCCCGTGGACGTAGGTACCGATACTCGGACCGAACCACATAAATTTCTGGTGTCCTGATTTTCTTGTTTATTTCTCTGGTGATTTCGCGTTGACGTAATTTTGCAAGATCCTGTCGTTTCCACGTATTATATCCCAACAAGTTTGAAGTTTTTAAAAAACAAAGTGACTAGGTTCATGGAGCAATAAGTACGTATTTCTAAAGGGACAACCGTTTGGGAACAAGATCATGGCATTGTGAAGGTATGGGCACAAAACTTAATGAAATGGAAGAATACAGGTACAATTATTGGAGAACCGCTCAAGAATGGTTATAGCATGACCATTATAAAATACCATCAATTGTCTAATGTGCAACTCCCACACTAATTAACCAAATTTTCTATCTTTCAATTATTTTTACTTTTTTGCACTTACTTTTAGTTTCTAGATTTGCATTCTCGATTAAATTTTGACATGTTTCTTAGCTGTAGTTTCCATATCTGTCTCAATTAAATTCTCGTATGTATCTTTATCTTGGGTGTTACGTCATCGATTAAATTCCAATGCGGCATTTTTCATTCTCAAGCTTTGTTGTCGATTATACTCAGGCACCGTTTGTTTTCATTCAGTTATTTTGTAGTAGTTGTATTTCCCAGGCCTTATTGTCGATTAAATTTTGGCACAATTGTACTTGTGTAATTTTTTTTGAAAACAAGCTGTTGGTTCCCTTATTTGCCTATGATATTTCCTATCAGGTGTTGGAATAGAACCTATCTCCTTAAGTTAAAATCCAAAGAACAACTTTCGATGAAAGATATTACGTTATTGGAGAAATTCCGACAAAAGATAGGTATACAAGAAAATCAATAACTTCACTTCAAACGGAACTAACCGGACACAATCATATTGGAATTTTATCAACTACACAACCTAAGAACGTAATCACTTTAGATGGAACCAAACGTATACAAATTGTGCCGAAATTTAATCGACGATAAAGCATGAGAATGTAAAGATGTAACACCAAAATATAATCAACAACAAGGCACCTCGAATAAACTAAAGATACACATTGAAATTTAATCAACACGCGAATCAGGAAACATAAGTTAATAAATACATCGAAATTTATTGGACGACCAGAGTCTAAAAACCATAACTACCATGCAAGAAGTGAAAGATTAACTGAATGATTAAATGCTTGTTTGTTTGCTTGCGGGGTTTCTATGGTACATGAATACTAGAATTTATAGAGTTTACAACATAATTTCTTATAAGAAGTTCTTCAGCGGTTTTAGCCATGCCTCCACATCTTTGGAGCTTTTAGTTTTATATCTTCACGTTGCCACAACTTCTTATCTTAGATTAATATGTTCCTAACTAATCTATGGTTACAAGAAGCTACAGTGACACTTATCCATCAGAAGCTCAAATATTCGAAGATATTGCTACTAGATAGTTACATGTTAACGTTGAGGTTGATGACTTCATATTAGATTACTGACTTTTGTTGTGATAATTTCTTTGGTTGTCGATGCTCTTTAAATTGTCAACATTTGTTTAAAAGAGCTTAAACATCCGAAAATATTGTTACTCATCAAATTGTCGACTATTGTTATTTTATTGAAGACTTCTATCTTCACCAAATACCACTCTCATCAACTAAGTCTATTACTTGTCCATAATAACCAAAATTAATCACAATGATTCATCAATAATTCAATTCTTCTAAATTAGATAATCAAAAGTCATCATATGCATCGTTTTCATCAACAAATTTGACATCTTCTTGTTGGATTTTACTGTAGTCAGATTGATCATGTTGCTCATAATTTTCATAAGAGGCACATTTTGTGGAAAGTCTTCATGTGGCCCTCTATCTTTGTCCTTAAGTAATTGATTATACTTAGATACTCTTGTTCCAATTGTAATAAATCAGGAAATTTTTGGCTTTTGAATTTTTCTTTAATATTGAAATGTCAAATTTGTGAACCTCTTTATGTGAGAGTGAAATAAGGCATATATTACTAACCTTCTTGAATTGAGTAACAAACTAATCGATTGCTTTATTATCATATTAACAAATTCTTGCCAAATCAGCAATTGATATTTCGGATATCATTCTATAAATGTGAGAATGGATTTGTCTTCCCATCTCAGCCCAAGTATGGATTAAATTAGGAGATAAATTCGTATACCAAGCAAAGATAGTTTAAGAAAAACATAGGAAACCACCTAAGTCTCAGGAATTCATTTGTTCTTGCCTATCCACATTGGGTGATAAATCACCCAACGTGTTCAATAATTGAGTGGTCAGCTTCGCCAGTGAAAACAATAAAGTTGGGAGTTTTGAATGTCAACCAAATTAGGATGTGACTTCCTATATATTGGCATGACCATTCCTCTATCAGCACATAATTATTTTGATACAAGTTTAGCTAATTGTTCATGATTCGCAAGTTGGCCCCTTCCTGCCCCTGGGTTAAAGGTAGATAAATCAATAGACTTTATCTTCCTATTTCTTAGGTTTAGGGTAGATAGGATTTTTAAAATTTTTACCAGGGGTGGGATCGCTTAACCTAAATTATTTCCACCATTCAATTGATTCAAAGTTGGAGGAACAGACCCATATTCCATTGTGTTAGGTTACATCGGTATGGACTAATTGAATGTCCCAAGCCTGGATGACATCATTCGTCACATCAACAACCATTGTCTTGATCACATTGGAAATGTGTCTTGCCATCTTATTATGCTGTTTCTTGAACAACCTCTTCATGGTAGCAGCCACAGTGAGGTTTGGTACTAAGTCCCTCATTTGACTCTACGTAAAGTGTCGGGATTTCAACGTTATCCTTTTGGCTTGGCTATGTTGTTGGAGCAATTGAGGTCTTAGACT
Organism: Eucalyptus leucophloia subsp. euroa; assembly: GCA_017140325.1. Classification (NCBI taxonomy): domain Eukaryota; kingdom Viridiplantae; phylum Streptophyta; class Magnoliopsida; order Myrtales; family Myrtaceae; genus Eucalyptus; species Eucalyptus leucophloia. Next base: position 9,768,038 of record CM029469.1, on the reverse strand, counting down.
AGGTCAGTAGATGATGACTCTTGACTATCATGTTGCCCGTAGCATGATCATACCCTGGATCATTTCTTGTTTTTGGCATTGTACTTCCTCACATTGATCACACTAGTCTTACCAGACATGCCAAAAATATGTTTAACTGGAATTTCACTCCATGACAAATATCTTTAACCGAAGTTTTTTGTTAGTTTTATTAGAAGAGATGGGTTCTATGTTGATTTCGGACAAGAAATATCACAGGTAGACAAGAAAATTAAGAACTTCACTTCAAATGGAACTAAATATACACAAACTGGAAATTCATTGATGACAAAACCTGATAATATAATCACTTCAGATGGAACCAAACGTCCACAAATTATGCTGGAATTTAATCAACAACAAAGCCTATTGACGTAAAGATGAAAAGCTAGATTTTAATCGACAACGGGGTACTCAAGATCCAACAAAGATACATGCTAGAATTTAATTGACGATGCGAATAAGAAAACTTTAGCTAAGAAACCTATTGGAATTTAATTGAGATGCGAGTTTGAAAACTACAACTATTGTTCAGGAATTAAAAAATAACATGTTTATTTGCTCGTGAAGTATTTTATAGTGTTTGCATCATAGCCGCCTATAAGCAGTTCTTTAGCTATTTTAATCATGCTCTCATATCTCTGGAGCTTTCGATTCCATATCTTCACATTGCCACGACTTCTCATCTTCATATAAGTAACTTCTTCATTGTTTTTATGGTTAAAACAAGTTATAGAAACTATTATCCACAAGAAGCCCAAATATCCGAATATATCAGCCACTAGGTAGTTACACATTAATATCAATGTCGGTGACTTCATCTCATATAACTCACGTTTGATGCAATAACTTTTTTGGTTGTCGATACTCTTTAAGTTGTCGTCATTTATCTAAAAGAGTTTAAATATTTGAAAATATTGACGCTCATCAAGTTGTGACTGTTGGTTTTTTATTGATGACTTCTGCTTATCTTCTGCTCTAATCATCCAAGTCCATTACTTCATTACAATGACCAAAACCGGTCATTTTTAGGTGCAAACACTCAAAAGATCCTAGACGATCGAAACCATCGGGCATTTACACAAAAAAAAAAGTGGAGAAATACAGAACATAAGCGGGTAAGTTACATGTAATTCGTTTGCTGAATCCAGACTAACCAACAAATCACGAGAAAAACTTGGCGTTTGGTTCAGAACACCCAAAAACGACGACCCGTTTTGCCATTTCCCTTGGTTACGTTTTGCGGACGAAAAGGACAGGAAGCCATCGAAAAACGCAATCTCATCTGCCTCTATCTCTCTTCGCACATGTCAATATCAATGTTGATGCTTCATCTCATATAACTCATGTTTGATGCAATAATTTCTTTGGTTGTGATACTCTTCAAGTTGTCGTCATTTATCTATAAGAGTTTAAATATTTGAAAATATTGATGTTCATCAAGTTGTGACTGTTGGTTTTTTATTGATGACCTCTACTTATCTTCTACTCTAATAATCTAAGTCCATTACTTCATTATAATGACCAAAACCGGTCATTTTTTGGTGCAAACACTCAAAAGATCCTAGACGATCGAAACCATTGGGCATTTACACAAAAAAGTACCTAAATACAGAACATTAGCGGGTAAGTTACATGTAATTCGTTTGCTGAATCCAGACTAGCCAACAAATCACGAGAAAGACTTGGCGCTTGGTTCAGAACACAAAAACGACGACCCGTTTTGCCATTTTCCTTGGTTACGTTTTGCAGACAAAAACGACGGGAAGCCATCGAAAAACGCAATCACATCTGCCTCTGTCTCTCTTCGCACACATCAATATCAATGTCGATAACTTCATCTTATATAACTCACGTTTGATGCAATAACTTTTTTGGTTGTCGATACTCTTCAAGTGGTCGTCATTTATCTAAAAGAGTTTAAATGTTTGAAAATATTGACGCTCATCAAGTTGTGGCTGTTGGTTTTTTATTGATGACCTCTGCTTATCTTCTACTCTAATCATCTAAGTCCATTACTTCATTACAATGACCAAAACCGGTCATTTTTAGGTGCAAACACTCGAAAGATCCTAGACAATCGAAACCATCGGGCATTTACACAAAAGAAGTGGAGAAATAGAGAACATTAGCGGGTAAGTTACATGTAATTCGTTTGCTGAATCCAGACTAGCCAACAAATCACGAGAAAAGCTTGGCGTTTGGTTCAGAACACCCAAAAACGACGACCCGTTTTGCCATTTCCCTTGGTTACGTTTTGCGGACAAAAACGACGGGAAGCCACCTAAAAACGCGATCTCGTCTGTCTCTGTCTCTCTCTTCGCGGCACTTTAGGGCAAGATCTACCTCGGTTCACGAGTCGAGGCGAGTCAGAGGCCACTCGATTGCGATAATCAAACCACCTCGGTCGTGGCTGACGCTCCACTTTAACGTTTGAAAGAGACAAAATCCATCCCGACATCCCCCACCCCACACCAGACCTTTCCTGCGATAATTTAAACCAGAAAAGAGCTCTCTTTTTGTATCGGAATCACCGCCCGGGTTGATAGCATGTGCGGCCGTTCTCTCTCGATCCGCATCCGTTTCGCCAATCCTCGAGTACCCTTTTGCGGTTCTCCTCTTTGGGATCTTGTTCCTGTGAATGAAGTACAAGCAAAGGCGCTCTCTCTCTCGCGGGCACGCACCTGTTTTGTCCGAATCACTGCCGGGGCGATCGCGTCTCTGGCCGTTCTCTGTTGATTCGCATTCGTTTGGCCAATCCTTGAATACCCTTTTGCGTTTCTTCTCTTTGGGTTCTTGTTCCTGTGAATGAAGTGCAACCAAAGGAGCTCTCTTTCGTTCTCTCGCACGCACCCGTTTTGTCCGAATCACTGCTCCGGGTGATCGCGTCTCTGGCCGTTCTCTCTCGATTCGCATCCGCTTCGCCAATCCTTGAATACCCTTTTGCGTTTCTCCTCTTTGGGTTCTTGTTCCAGCGAATGAAGTGCAACCAAAAGAGCTCTCTTTCTCTCTCGCACACTGCTCGGGGTGATCGCGTCTCTGGCCGTTCTCTCTCGATTCGTTCGTTTCGCCAATCCTTGAATACCCTTTTCGTTTCTTGTGGTTGGGTTCTTGTTCCAGTGAATGAAGTGCCACCCATCTTGAATACAGAGTCGAGTCCTCTGTTGGGTAGCCGTGTCTGGGAAGATGGGGTCGCTGAAAGAGCGGCTGATCTCGACCAGGGGCTACTCGGAGCTGGGTCTCTCCCACTTAGGGACGACCAACGAACGGAGCGGCTCCTGCTGCTCGTACCGCCGCGCCCGCGAGGCGGTCGCGAGGTGGTGGAAGAACTTGGAGCGGGTGGCCTCCAAGGCGTATAACATGGGCAAGTCCGATCCGAGGAAGATCGTGTTCTCGGCGAAGATGGGCCTGGCTCTGACGCTCGTCTCGCTGTTGATATTCTGGAAAGCGCCCTTCAACTTCAAGGATACGAGCCGATACTCTGTTTGGGCGCTTCTCACGGTCATCACCGTGTTCGAGTTCAGCATAGGTAGTTCTACATGTTCTTCGTTCTTTGTGGCTGTTGTTTTTTCCATGCGCTTTAGTCGCTTGATACGTCCTTTTACTGGATATGGTACGATATTTTACATTTCCGATGGATAAAGTGACAGTCCAATACATTGTTTGTTATGCCTTTGCGGAGTGCATTTTCTTACCGTTTGTGTTGCGTTTGGCATCATTCTTATGATAGTGCTGGGTGCACTTTGTGGGTGCTGAAGGTTATTACTTGTTGTATTTGTTTCCCCTTCCTGAAAGATGAACGGTGACGGACTGAGATGCAAATTACTAGTACTAGTCTACAATTGGAAAAACCATGTAGGCTAGTCATATATTTATAGTGTTAGTGTTCATTGAGCAAAAGCAGTATGGCAAGAGTGAAGAGTTATGCACGTGTTTTATACCCCGAGTTTGTCCTTTTTTGGGCCAGTCTCCCATCATTTTCGACCAGGATCTTGTTATAGGGTTTGCCTTCAGAGGTTAACATCAGGTGTTTTAACTACTCTGTTGGATGTGTGCCCACATATGGGCTTATATGTGAACAAAAAGATTACTTCTTTTCTGATCTCTGTTGGCTCCTTCACTGTATTTCCTACTTAGACGTGGTGCATTTAGAGGATACAATTTGTGTGTCTACGAATGCTAATAGGAAGACGGTTGATCGCGTTACCACAATGAAAGGGCTACTTAAGTGCATTTGAATTATGTTGGAACTTCTTTTCAATTGTAAAGCTGAGTTTCCTCATTTTCTTGTTTTGATGCTGTCTTTGTCAGGTGCTACTCTTAGCAAGGGATTAAACCGGGGAATAGGGACATTATCAGCAGGAGGGCTTGCTCTAGGCATGGCAGAGTTGTCTCAGATGGCTGGAGATTGGGAAGAACTTGTTATTATCCTCAGTATATTCTTTATAGGTCAGCCCATCTGGTTAATAACATAAAATGTGGTGTATCTCTGAGAAGTTCTGCTCTGTTCTTTTTCTGTCGTTACAGCTAGACTTTTAACGTCTGTTTAATTGCTCTTATTGATAGGATCTATTGCAACTTATGCAAAACTGTACCCAACAATGAAGCCTTACGAATACGGGTTTAGAGTTTTCTTGCTGACATATTCTCTTGTAATGGTATCCGGATATAGGACAAGGGAATTTATCCATACAGCTGTTTCCCGCTTCTTCCTCATTGCACTAGGTGCTGGTGTTGGCCTGGCAGTAAATGTTTGCATTTTTCCCATCTGGGCTGGCGAGGACTTGCATAAGTTAGTGGTTAAGAACTTCATGGGGGTGGCAACATCTTTGGAAGGTTCACCCTAGGTTTATAATTCTGTTTTCTAAAGATTTCAAAAAATTATCTGATTAGTTATTTTGTCTATTCTATTTTGCTTCTCATCCCTCCTGTTCACTTTATCTAATTTTGCTTCTCATTAGGTTGTGTTAATGGGTACCTCAATTGTATTGAATATGAAAGGGTTCCCTCAAAAATTCTTACTTATCAGGCCTCTGATGATCCGCTCTATAATGGTTATAGAGCAGCTGTAGAATCCATCAGCAAAGAAGATGCTCTGGTAATTTTCTGCTCATCTGCTTTATTTGAAATATTAGTTGGTCTTGTTTTCTGATTCTTCCCATTTCCCATTCTGTTATGCGAGAAGTTGGGTTTTGCCATCTGGGAGCCACCTCATGGTCCATACAGAGCATTTAGGTATCCCTGGAAGAACTATGTTAAAGTAAGCGGTGCACTGAGGCATTGTGCATTCATGGTCATGGCGTTGCACGGATGCATACTTGCTGAAATCCAGGTATGGCTCTTTGTGTTGTTAAGTTCATCTCAATGGCTATTCCTGCCTAATGTACCATCAGAAGCTTTTCATATATTGTTCTTTAGATACTCTGTTTTCTGCGTGTCCTTAACAAATAAAAATACATTAGTTCTTTCATTCAATATCAAGTCTACCTATGCCCATTTTCATTGTAGGAGAAATCACTCATTTCTATTTCCATAATTTTTCCAGCAGAGATTTTGCACTGACAATCTCTGCAGGAATTTAGTTTAAAGCCCCTATTCTTTTAGTTCTAGCCGTCACATTGTGGGGGAAGCATGTCATTTACCACTTCTTTTATTATACTCGAATAAAATCTTGTGTTTTATCCTTTCACTTATAGAAGAATGAGGGATGCTATACCATTGTTTCTTAAGTACCACCGAAGTCTTTGAAAGGTACTTCTGAAGTTGTGGCTGCTGCTGGTGTAGATGTGAAGATGCAGAGCTTCTTTGTCTTATTGACAACACTGCATACGACCTTTTGTTGTTATGAACTGTATTGTTTGTCTCACCTGCCTGTGTGGTTGGGTGGCATCTGCATGCAAGGCTTATTTGCGCACACCCATATGCGTCCACCAAGCGTGTGTTTAGGTCTTTGAATTACCCATGATCAGTCATGATGTTAGGTCTTTTGGGTTCTAATTTTCTGTGCCATAATTTGCTATCCTGATGAATGAATGAATGAATGATATTGACATGGAATGCTACCGATTCAACAAAATGGCATAAACTGTGGGTTTGATTGAGCACGATTGTTGATTAACATGCTATGAGGAAAAAAGTGGTGCTCATATTCAACTATGCTGAACAGAGGCCCTGAAGTTTTAGATGCAACCAGTTGACTAACTTTTAAAAGATACTTTCAAGAGGCTGTATGTAATTTAGTTTTTTCTCTTATTAATATATAAGCATTAACGAATATAAGACCTTGCTAAAGGATTGAGCATTTTTATCAGAGGTGTCGGACTATTGTCTTGCGCTGATGTATCATTTTTATGAAGCAGATTAAGACAAGTAGACATGTGAGATCAATGCCAGGCTCAGATAGTTCAATAAATTTGTTATTACAATTGTTAAGAGATTGGAGTAGATGTTACTGACTTCTTTGTCTGTCAAAAGCTGGGTGACTTTGCATTGCCTTGATTGTCTGCATGTCTATCTTCTATTTGCAGGCTCCAGCTGAGCGAAGAGAGGTCTTTCGCAATGAGCTGCAGCGGGTGGGTACTGCAGGTGCTAAGGTACTATGCGAACTTGGGAATAAGGTAAAGAAGATGGAAAAATTAGGGCCTGTAGAAATACTCTCTGAAGTGCACGAGGCTGCAGAAGAGTTGCAGAACAAAGTTGACCGGAAGTCGTACCTTTTAGTCAACTCAGAGAACTGGGAAATTGGAAACCGAGCAAAAGACTGGGCAGAGCCTCAAGATCTTCTTAACTTTGATGATGACGAGACTAAGGTTTTACAGTGCAAGTCACTTAGTGAAACTGTACTAGATCTCAGGCCATTTTCTGCAACAAGAAGTCTGGACTCCGCGAAGCCAAACATGGGGTTGAAACCCCCAGTTCCCGTAGTTATTCCCGTGGATGGTTCGCTGAGAACTGATTCTGTTGTTGAAGAATCAAAAACATATGAAAGCGCAAGTGCTTTGTCTCTAGCAACTTTCACGTCACTCCTCATTGAGTTTGTTGCAAGGTTACAAAATCTTGTGGAAGCTTTTGAAGAATTAAGTGAAAAGGCAAATTTCAAGGAACCGGTTGAGCCATCGGCAGTAGCAGAGCCTGTTAGGATATTCAGCAGATTGCGGAGATGTATCAAGTGTTATTGTTGCTCATAACACGGAAGAATGAACCTCTGATTTGCTTCCAGAGCCAAAATTAAGATACAAATCTGGTAACTGCGAGATCAAGCATGGGTATTGTTTTACGTTCGTGGCGCCCTGAGAAGTTAATTTCTGTGTTTGGCTTGTCTGTCATCGAACTTAGAGGTTGAGACTGGACTATTGAGGAAGCCTTTCGGCATCAAAGTGGACAGCTGGTGTCTGATGGTGGTTTATCTGAGTTAACGAAACTAGGGTACTCCGGAGAAAGTCATGACTGGATTAGAGAAACGATCTCTGCCGGACCCAAATTTAATACGATAATGCAAGAAACGATAAATGAATTGGAAACTTATCACAATGGCCTATGACCATCAAGATGTTGAAATATACTCAATTTTCTTATGTATTCTAATTTTGCTGTAGTCTTGCTTCCAGAACTGGCCGAGCAACAGTGTAGTTCTTATTTCCTCGTTTTCGGGTGTACTGCTTCTCACAGAATCTCTAACTCGTTTCACATCCGTGCAGGATACATCATAATAGAACATTTGAGTCGCGGATAGGCTTATTGGAACTAAAGCAGAATACAGAAAAGAAAACAGAAGCTAGGCAATTTTCCTGTTAGAGTAGTATTCCTGACAGGTTGAAAGGCGGCCTTTTTGGGGGATCTAAACAAGTAGGCGATAGGTCGGCACTGCAAACAAGTGATTAGCTCTTGGAACTGATAAGCCGAACCTTTCGCTCATGTCAATATCGCTCGGCACCATGCCCTTGGGTAGTTCCCACTTGAAGCAATGCGCTAATTGAGCCAGAACAAGCTTCACTTGTATCAGGCCTAACTGAATTCCAGGGCACCCCCTACGTCCTGAACCAAAAGGAAGCAGCTCGAAATGATGCCCTTTCATGTCTATACCATTGTCGGCGAATCTCTCAGGTACAAACTCTTCAGCGTTTTCCGACCACACACTAGGATCTCGCCCGATCGCCCATATGTTCACGATGATTTGCGATTTCTTTGGTATGAAGCGTTCGTTTATGATGGCATCCTCCATGGATTCTCGGGGAACTAGTAATGGTATAACTGGATGGAGTCTCATGCTCTCCTTCACCACCATGTCCAGGTAATTTAGCTTTGGTAGATCTGACTCCTCAACCATTCTAGTCAAGCCAACAACGGTTTCCAGCTCTTCTTGAAGGCGCGCCATTGCCTGCGGATTCCTCATGAGTTCAGAAAATGCCCAGTCGATGGAGGTTGATGAAGTCTCGAAGGAACCCGAGATCATGTCCAGTATTATGGCTTTTATATTCGTTTGATCGATGATATACTTTTCTTCACGAGGGTCTATTGGTTGGTTCATCATCGAAAGCAATATGTCGATGAAATCCTCCTGATGTTCGCTTTCATAATAAGCGGCACCTCGCACATGGTCATCGATAATCTTCTCTAAGAGTTTGTCGACTGACCTTCTGACTGCCTTGAACCGCCGTGTCGACCCCTAAGAACAACAAACTTCATTAGTACCTCGCTCAAGCTTGCCACAGAAGATAGACCAGAAAGTCGATGGATCATTAGTAGCAGAAGATGAGTGTTCGATCATTGATTATGTAATATTTTGTATGACCACTGTTGACTGTTCTAAAAGCTCAAGCTATTTGATGAATACGTAGTTTAATATTTAATTATTACAACTTTTTCCCTCGGGCTTAATTTGATCTTTTTGCTTAGTACTAAGCATGGACATATTAATTAGGGAGGCAAATGGGGTCCGGAAAGATTTGAATTCAAGATCTCTTGCTTTGATATCATATAGGATTTTATAGTACCACTGCCGGTTGTTTAAAAAACTTATCCTGTTAGACGAAAGCATGGTTCAAGATTTAATTATTCTAATTGATTAGAAGTTCGTCGCATTGAATTTCCCTCTAAATGTACCCCTGGAATGTCTGTGTACACTGCAACTGTCCATGTTCCGATGGCGATGTTCGTTTTTGTTGATTATGTTCATCAAACGCGCGCACATACATATGTGAACTGCATGTGAAATTATTGTATTTGAAGGATGTACCATGAGAAGACATGGAAAATCGAACGGTTTGATGATACAGGGAGATGCACGATCTGTGCCTTCGTCAATAACTGAAACGACGAACTTTCTGAACTAAAGATGGAGCCAAGAGAATGGCAAGAATAGCCCTGCACGTACCTGAAGATCAAGTGGCCTGAGAAAAGGCACGAAATCGGCCAAGTTGAAAGCTCCGGCGACTCTCGCTGCCTCCTGAATTATCCCCTTCAGATCGTGCTCGCCGTCTGTGTTCCTCCCCAGTATCATCCTACAAGCCATCTCCTCCATCGTACGCGCCACTCGTGTGCTCAGGTCCACCGCCTCGCATGCTGCCGCGGCCTCCCTCAGCGAGGCCACCAGCTCACCTGCCTCCTCCCTCCTCACGCCCTCGAAGCTCCGGACCCTGGCCCCGCTCAGCAGGTGCGTGGTGCACAATTTACGCACGCTCCTCCAGTACGGGCCGTACTCGGTGAAGACGAGGCCCTTGGTGGTGTAGAAGTCCAGCTCCGCCTCTGGGCTCCTGGGCCTGCTTGCGAAGTAGGCATCGTGGGTGCTGAGGAACAACCTGGCAGCCTCCGGCGAGGAGACGACGACGGTAGGGACGAGGCCCAGGCGGATGGACATGATCGGCCCATACCGGGCCGAGAGGCAGCGGAGGCCGCGGTGGGGGAGGTCACCCAGCAAGTGGAGGCTGCCAATGATGGGGAGTGGCAGTGGGCCGGGTGGGAGCCTCTGGCGGCGGTTCCGGTCACTGGGGAGGAGGAGGAGGCAGGCGGCGAAGGAGAGGAGGGCCGTGAAGAGGAGAGACAGGAGGATGGCGAGGGCCGAAGAGTCCATGTTTCCTGTGGTTTTATGAATGAGGGAGAGTGAGTGAGGGTCATATCATTTATAATTGGGACAAGGTGAGAAACTGTTCTTACACTTCTAGGAATTTTCCTGTGAACTGACCATTGCTTGCAAGAATTTTTCACATGTTCCCAACTTTTTACCTAAGTACAAGAGTGCATCATCCCCTCCCTCCCTCTCTCTCTCTCTCTCTCTAGGGCGCGCATCCTGGAGTCTAAAATCGCGTCCCCAGTTCTCGTCGCACTCATGATCCATTGCCGCGTGTCCCTAAGACATGAAGGAATGGTGGTTGGGGACACCACGAGCCAGAGTCAACCACCACGACGGCGCCGAGGTTGAAGCAAATTCAGTGATGAATGAAGGTGGGAACAAGAATGGTCGCACCTAGTGGCAAAGTCAGCGACGGGACGAACGTGATGCACGCCCAGGACATGGACAGTCACGAGAGCAAGAGGCGCAAAACAAGACATGCACCGACTCCTTAACCTCACACGCCACTGTCTTTTCCTTGATTTTGGATGCTTTGAAAGAACGAGACCAGGACAAATGAGTCGCCATCACATTGCGTGAATCACGTGTCACAAATAGTCCTTGAACTTTGATCTAAATTTTTAATCGATGACAAGACACTTAAGGATACCACAGAAAAGACGCGAGAGATATTTTGGTTGCACTTCATTCACTGGAACAAGAATCCAAAGAGGAGAAACGCACAAGGGTATTCAAGGATTGGCGAAACGGATGCGAATCGAGAGAGAACGGCCAGAGATGCGATCACCCCGGGCGGTGATTCGGATAAAAACGGGTGAGCGTGCGCGCGCGGGAGAGAGAGAGAGCATTTTTCTGGTTTAAAAACTGCAGGGAGCGGGGGATGTCGCGATGGATCTTGTCTTTTTCGTCATTTGAATTGGAGCGTAAGCGACGACGGAGGTTGTTTGATGTCGCGATCGACTGGCCTTTAACACATGTCGACGCGTGAACCGACGGAGATCTCGCACTGGAGCGCGGGGCAGAGGGAGACAGAGAGAGACCAGACAGACCAGATTGCGTTTTTCGATGGCTTCCCGTCGTTTTCGTCCACAGAAACAACCAAGAAAAATGGGAAAACGGGTCGTCGTTTTTAGGTTCTGAACTAAATTCCAAGTTTTTCTCGCGATTTGTTGGCTAGTCTGGATTCAGCAAACGAATTACACGTCACTTGCCCGCCTATGTTCCGTATTTCTCCTCTCCTCTGTGTAAGTGCACGATAGATTCCATCGTTTAGGATCTTTCTAAGTGTTTACACCTAAAAATGACCAATTTTGGTCATTATGTTACAAGTAATCGACTAAATTGACGAGGACAAAAGAAAAGCAAAAGTCATCAATAAAAAAAAAAAAAACAACATTTGAAAACTTAATTAGTAGCACTATAATGATAATTTGAAGTTGCATCAAACATGAGTTATTTGGGAAGAACTCATCGACATTGATATTGACATGTAACGGCCTAGTGGCCGATATATTTGGGTATTTGAGCTTCTTGTCGATAAGTGTTTTTGTACCATCCTATAACTGCAAATACAATAAAGAATTATTCAACTGAAGATGAGAACTCATGGTGACGTGAAGAATTGGAATCGAAAGCTTTGGAGATGTGAAGGCATGGCTAAAACTGTTAAAGAACTGATTATAGGCGGTTATGATGTAAGCACCATAAATACTACACAAACAAATGAACATGGTATCTTCTAATTTCTGCCCAATAGTTGTAGTTTTCAAACTCGCGTCTCAATTAAATTTCAACAAGTTTCTTAGATGTAATTTTCTTATTCTAGCATGATGCATCAAGTGTTGATAATTGGATGTTGCCTGCGGCATGGAGGGATGAACCTTTGAACAGCTTCCAGAGCCTAAATGAGGATACAACTCTGGCAACTGTGAGATCAAGTACAGGTATTGTTTTACATTTGCGGTGCCCCAAGGAGGTCATTTCCGTGCCTGGCTTGTCTGCGACTGATCGTAGAGGTTGAGACCGATAGTGGAGTGTTGGTGTCTGATGGGGGTTTACCTGAGTTAATAAAGTCGGGGTTATAAGAGTTTTTCTAATGTGGATTACATTAATTGATATTGTAATTTATCATTTTATGGTTATTATAAAATGGGGTTGGTTTAAAGTGAGATAGTAAGTTTCTAAGTGAAAGCCTCCGGCAGGGGCTCCAATTGCTCCGGAGGAGGAGGAGGTGGGTGGCGAAGGAGAGGAGGGCTGTGAAGAGGAGAGACAGGAGGATGGCGAGGGCTGAAGAGTCCATGTTTCCTGTGGTTTTGTGAATGAGTGAGGGAGAGTGACTGAGGGTCACATCATTTATAACTGGACCAAATGAGAAACTGTCCGCACGCTTTTAGGATTTACCTGTGAATTGACCTTGGCATGCTTGAATTTTTCATACGTTTCCAACTTTTTTCCCAAGGTACACGAGTGCAACATGTCATCTTTATTGTGATCCCACTTTTTAGGGATATGATTTTAAAATAAAAACTTATCTTTTGACATTAGCCTCATTTTTTCTTTTAAGTGACAATTATCCCACGCACGATATTTGCCCTAATGGAAGGCAATTTATGAGGACAATCGTTCATTTAAGTAAACACATCACAAAGTCTAATGCAAATGCTCTTATTTGTAAATATACCATTAGTACTTGAGAGATTAGGTTAGTAGAGTGCGTCCATAATCGCCGTCGAATCATCAAATCTCCATGGATTTCCATTGCACACAAACTCGAACAATGACTAGATGTTAGGTTTATTTTTTGTCATGTTTTTCCACATGTGATTCTAATTGATGCTTAAATTCTATTCTTTCGTGCATGATTAGAATCATTAATTTTTTGTCTAACACAACATCCCCTCTCTTTGGCACGATCCTATAGTCTAGACTGCGTCCCCAGTTCTCGTCCACCCATGATCCATCGCCGCGTGTCCCTAAGACGGGAAGGAATGGTGATCGGGACCATGGGCCGGAGTCGACCACGAGGGATCCGAGGGTGAAGCAAATTCAGTGATGCATGCCCAGGACAAGGACAGTCACAAGAGCATGAGGCTGAAAAAGAGACATGCATGGAATCCTTGACCTGGCAGACAAGGTCGTGGGCGGCCGCAAGCAACGGTGTTTTTGGATGCTTTGCAAGGACGATACCAGGACAAAATGCATCGACATCGCATCGCTTCGCACCTTCCGAATGCTGCTTCTGAATGTGGCTGCCCATTTGCGTGAATCATATATACCTTTTTCATCTCTAAATCTAGGAAAAATGACACAAATGATCTTCAAATTTTAAAATGATCTATAATACGGTTCCTAATTTCTAATTTATTCAATGTGATTTTGAACTTTAGCTTGATTTGCAATACCGTCTCCGAAGTTTCAATTTATTTAATGTGGTTCATGAAATTTTAATATGTATTCAATTTAATCCCTTAACTAAATTAAAATATTTAATATTGTCTCAGAATTTTAATTAATGAAAAGATAATATTAAAAATTTCCACATAATTTAGTGATTAACTTGAATATGTATCAAAAGTTTATGAATCATATTGGACATATTGAAATTTATGGATGACATTGCCAATTTGGCTAAAGTTTAAAAATCACATCAAACAAATTAAAAGCTTAGGAACCATAGTGCGCATTAGATTAAAATTTAAGCTTTTGAATTGGGCATTTTATATAGCATCACAGGTTCTTGTCTTGGCTTATTTTGCGTGTGAGGCCCAACGGTTCCTCAAATTTCATTTGTCATTTCCCATTCAATTTGCACATGAGAGAGGTATTAAAAGTGTCGTAAATCATTTTATAAAGAATTGATGGACTTAATAATCTCTCTATGTAACTTTTTTTTCAATTGACATTCTATCGATCTTATGACAATACTTGATGCGATACTCATTTCTGTTATTTTCTATTAAAGAAAGATGACACGCCATCATCATTGCAGCATCATTGCTACATAAAAAAAAAAATTAATTCAGAAAAATATCATGACTGTATACTTCAAATTATTTTTTCTTCGGTATTAGCCAATTCGCTAAAATTGACATATTGCAATTTACTGCTGTTTTGTCTTTTAATCTATTGAAATGTTAATAGTTAAAGTAGAAAAATTGTGCCGTGCTAATTCAATTATAAATTTTTCAATTTTGCCAAATGAATCCTAATTTTTTTTAATTTTTTAATTGAGTTCATCCAGCCAATTCTAACTAGAAAATATTGATGTAGACATCAACCATTCTACATGACATAAATGGCGTTGACATAAACAACTTTTAATATTTTGTTTTCTAATTTTTATTAATTTTTTGCTTTTTTTCCCCCTTTTCTAGCCACCATCCGGTCTTGTCAATTGCCGATGACCTAGGCAAGGGCTGCCCCTAAGCTTGAGCTGGCAAGGGTCACCCTTGCTTAGACAGTGAGAGCAATCGAGGGTGACCCTCACCATCACCTAAGGTCGGGGGAGGTCATTTGCTATTGATGAGGCTCAGTGGTGGCTTTAGAGGGAAAAGAAAAGGGAAAATAAAAAAAAGAAGAAAGAAAAGTAGAGCAAAGGGGAGAAAAAAAAAAGAGGAAAGAATGGAAGGAGAAGAAAGGGAAAAATAAAAATAGAAAATTTGAAAAAATATTAAAATATTATTAAAATTATTTACGTTAGCATTGATAGCTACTTAGGATGGAGAAAATATTAGTTGCGGTTCGGATTCTAGTGTGTCATAATCATAGTCTACTCATCGGGTGACACGTGTCACTTGGTGCCCATGCTAGCATTAGACTTCTAGAGAAAAAATTTCGACTCTCTCTCTCCTATGCCACCTCTGGCTAGGCCTCACCAGAGACCCCTCTTCATTTCAGTGCGAGAGACTTTGTGTTTCCACTTTCACTTTCTTTGTCCACTCTCTCCCATTTGTTCTCCTCTTCGTCGCGCTGCTCTTTCTTTGACGTACAATGGAAGCCACCGTCTAAAAAACCGCGCCATCGCTGCCACCACTTCCGCATCTCCTCGTTCGCCGCCTCGGCATCCGCCTCTTCTGCCACCTCCGCATCCGCATCTGCTCGCCTCTCTCTCGACTCACTCTTACCCTCTTCGTCACTGGTCGACGAACCACTCCACCTCCGCCTAGGTACTGATTTTCTTACATTTTCTATAACATTATGCCTTTTTTTCCCCGCAGTTTGTAATTTTAGAGTTTTCTTTCGACCTTAGTTTTTTTACTTCCTTCCCTCCCTCGTTGCTCAACGATCCACGCCGCTGCATCCTCCTCGTCCGCCGCCTCCACGTCCGCATCCGCTTGTCTCTCTCTCGACTTGCTCTATCTCGCCCCTCCACCACCACTTGATGAACCAATCCACTTCTGCCTCCGCCTAGGTTCTGATTTTCTTGCATTTTCTCCAACATAGTGGTTTTTTTTTTTTTTTTCCTTTTTTGGCCATCGATTCGTAGTTTTAGGGTTCTCTTTCAATTCAAGGTTTTTCCCCCTCCCTGTTCTCATCCTTGCTGCCTAAAAAACCATGTTCTCTCCGTCTCGCTCGACTCGCTCTATCTCATGCTGCCTCTGCCTTCCGACTTCACTAGGTATTGACTAGTGTAACCTCATTTTAGGAATCATACATGTTGTGCTTGATGTTAGGAATGAAGGCTTGCTTTTCCTGGGTATAACATGCCTTCCAGCCTTATGATTAATTAAGAATGAAAAAAAAATGCTTTGTTTCATGAATTTACAAACTTTAGGCCTCTAGAATGGTATAATCTGCCTCCTTGCGAAGTGATGTTTATGTTCTTGTGGTTAGAACAATGTGCGAGGCATATGATAGCGTCCTTACCTAGAGTATAATCACAGCCCAGAGAGTGATATTGCAAATGTCTTGAATCTGAATAAATCTTAGTATACCCGAAAATAGTGATTGAAGACGGAAGACGCCGTTATTGCAAGTAAAATTAGATGGTTTCATGGGAGATGGAAACAATTCTCATCGGAACAGATTTTTTAGGTTTATACTTGTGAATGTTGCTGGATGCAGGTTCTCTTCAATCTTCGAGCAAGTTACTAATTAGTGAAGATGAAGTACCAAGTTGTTTCCTTCTCTGTACTGAAGTATGGTTTATACTACAAAAAAATGACGTCAACTATGAATTAGGATGAAACCTTATGTGTTATGATTGATGAATGAGCTCAATATATTTCGTTGAATTTGATCAATTAATTCAATAGCTAGTGAGTGGATTTACTTGCGATTAGTGGATAAATGTTTGTCTCTAATTTTTTATCTTCTAGGATTGATTGTGATCACGTGGTTCCATTTGAGAGTCACTAGTTATAGATGAGATTAAGCATGCATGATTTTGTCAAATAAGGAGGACCTAATATAGGCTTGTAGGATCTCCAAATGATTGATTGAATAACAGATGACACTTACACTAGAAGCAATACTTAGGAGATGAATGTAATCTACTTTATGTTGCTTATGTAATTAGTTAGATTGCTATTTTAGTCCAAATTGGTTAAATGGATAGGACTTAACTTTGAAGCTTGTTGGTTGAGACTATTTTAATGTCATTTTAATCCCAATTTGGTAATTTTTGGATGCGAATTTGCATGTGTAAATTTATCAAACGACTGAATCACAAGTAATTCTTCGCTCATACTATGTAAAATATATTTTGCTTCCTTAAGTAACGGATGAGATTTTATTATGCTTGCAAAAGCACTATGTTAATTACATTTTTGTTATTTTAATTGCAACATGAAACTTCCTATCTTTCACATGTAATACGTGATATGGAAAAAGATTTTGAATTTTTAGTAGAAATGGTGTTTTCAAATGAACTTGAAGCATATCATAAGTATGTGGTCTATGCAATTGGTAAAGGATTTTGAGTGAGGAAAGGTAATATGTTTAGAAATAGTAAAGGAGAACTAACCTAATGAACTTTCATAGTATATAATCGTGAGTGGCATTCTGTCAGCTCATATGGTAAAGAAAAGAAATATGAAAGGTATGAAATTAGATTTGGCTATCTTACTTATATCAAATTTAAGGTTGACAATTGTGTCATGAAGTCATAGAGCTTGTTTCTCAGCATAATCATCCATTATTCCATAAGATTAAAAGCAGTTGATTGGATGTGGAAGATCGATATCCAATACTTCCAAGAGAGTTTTAGTTGACATGACTAAAGCTAGCATTTTGGAGACTATGGCATATAAGTTTTTAGCAAATAAAGCCGGAGGAAGCAAAAAGTTGGGTTTCACTTTGCATGATTGTCAAAATTATTTGCAGACGAAAAGATCCAATCGTATAAGTGGGGGAGATTATCAAAATTCTTTAAATCATTTTCATTGCATGCAAATGCAAAATCCAATGTTTTCCTACGCTATTTAGGTAGATTAAGATAGTAGATTGACAAATTTGTTTTGAAAAAATAATTAGTCCAAATTTGATTACGATTGTTTTTGTGATGTGCTGATGTTTGGCATCACATATTGCACCGACAAATATAACATGATATGTGCAGCTTTTGTTAAAGTTAATCACCATTGGAAGAATACTCTATTTGGATGTGCGCTTTTGTTGAACGAGACTGTAGAATCATTTATTTGGTTATTTGAGGCGTTTTTCGAGTCTATGGGAAATAGGGCTTTGAAAACCATATTCACCGATCAAGATGCAATCATGACAAAAGCCATTAGAATGGTGTTTTCAATTACACAATATTGTTCATGCACTTGGTACATCAGGAAAAATGCTAATCAAAACATTCCACATCTTTACAACAAAGTGGCTTTTAAGGATAATATTTCTAAACGCTTATGTATATATGCAAATTATAGGATGAATTTGAATCTTCTTGAAAGGAAATGGAAGAGGAGTGGGGAATTGAGAATAATAATTGGTTTTGGAGATTGTATGACCTTAGACATAAATGGGGTTTAGCTTTCGATTGTGATACATTTACATATGGTATAACATCAAGTCAAAGGAGTGAGAACACCAATAATGTCTTTCAACATATGTCAAAGAAAACATTAACCCTTATAGAATTTGTCTACCACTATGAAGAACAACTAAAGCATATAAGAGAAATTGAAAGTCAAGATAATTATGCCTCTCTTGAGAAGCCCAAATTGCAGGTTTCGAATAATGAGATCTTGGACCTAGCGAACTTTTCAGTTTCTTGTGAATGCAAATTATTTGAATCAAAAGGGTGGTTATGTCATCATGCCTTGAAAGTGCTGATTGAGAATATGCTAGTCACAAGCATTCCATCCACTTATAATTTGAAAAGATGGACTAAAGGGGCCAAACAAGGGCTTGTGAATAATGAATCTCATCCAATGTCATCAGGTTTATCCAAATTTAATCGATTTTCCACATTAATATAACAATTTCTTGAACTAATGGGTTTGGGAGCTAAAAACGTAAACACTATAAGAATAGTGTCAAAGAATATGGAAAATGCGAAGGCTGATGAATTATCATCATATCAATCGTGTTTGTGACTAATGATGCTAGTGATGTTGATAATGAGGCTTGTTTGTGTGATGTTTTGGTATTGGACCCCATTCGAAAGAAAGAAAAGAGAATAATTTATGGAAGGCTTAAAAGTTCAAGTGAGAAGAAGAAGAAAAAATCTAAGAAAAAGACATCCTCAATGCAAATAGAAAGTAAAGGTGAGTGACATATTATTCTAGTGAATATAATTAGGTAAATTGTTTGCTTATGTTACATGCCAATTAACATATTTATTACTTTGTAATGTAGAGTTTGCCGTCCAAGCAACACTTGATGAAACTTATTTTCCAAGTTATTTGACTAATTCAAATCAGTTTCCATGTGCCTTTTATACTAGCAACATTGGTGATCCAACGGTAAATCTAAATTTTCGTTAGCATGCATGTCACTCTTAGTCCTCCGTTTGTATTTACATGTTAATAATTCGGTCAATTTTTACATAGATGCAACAGCCACCATACATTACGTTGGTGATGATTATGAGTGGATTTTGCCTATTCCCTAATCAGGTGCTTAATAGTTTGGTGTACCAATTTAGTCATAATGGATTGTGCCTTTCCACAACTATGGAAAACTCATCCTTCATAGAATTGCAATCATTAGATTAATATAATTACGTTATGCTAGTGGAGTCATATATTATATATAGATGCAATTACCATACATCATGCCACCAAGGATTATAGATAGATTTTCACCATTCACTAAGCAGGTGCTTATTATCAAATCATTCTTAATCCTAGTTTTATTTCATCTTTTTGTTACTATTGTAATTTTGTCAATGGTTTCTTTTGAATAAATGTTTAATTAATCAAATTTTTAGGATTATATTTCTAGCATTTTTAGATAATATTTTTAGGACTGCATAATATATCTCATGGAACTTTTTTAAGTCAAGTACAACCTGTGTTGCATATCATCTCATGAGATTACTTGAGATATATTTATCTTGGCAACTTATTAAGTAAAATGTACATAAATTGGTTATTCGTTTGTACATGGTCATCAAACTCTTTTCAATATCACCGAGGTAAATAAATTGAACAATTATGAAGAAACACGTATCAATTCTCCAAAATAGCCATTTTGTACTAAGAACCAAAGAGCTTAGACACTGGAGAATTACTTGAGCACTTGCCAGCTCTACAAGAGCTTCTTTTTCGTGTGCTTGGTTGCCAAGCATTTCTTGAATCTGCTAGGTTTAATGTCTTTTACCCCTGTAAAATTACTTGAGAATACCACTAGTTGTCTCACATTTTTCAAACGTTGCGGAATTCTTGCAACATCACATCTAATTGCTTTTTTTATGTTTACTGATTTTTCACCGGTTGGGCTTGCAACAAAAGCGGAAGGGCTCGACGAGCTTACACTTGACAGTTGTATGTGGACCTCTTCAAGTTCAAACGGCAGCAATGCACCGACAACAGGCCTTCATGTTGCAGCAGCCGACAAATCCTTTTGGCAATCCATATGCAGCCAACCGTCCATTGCGGGGAAAGAAATCCTCTCCATTGCCCACTTTTAGCTGGGAAGGAAGCCACATAAGTTTGTGTTATTCCAGATGATTGTTTAAAAGTCCATTGCAAACAAACTGATTTTTATTTTTTATTTTTTATTTTTATCCAGCAAACGAAATGCAAAAGGGAAACTAGTAGTGGCTCCTTGGGAGCCGGTAGAGCGCGGCCTTCAACTTGAATAAAGTTACTGCTAATTGTGATGCCGCATGAATGCAGCATAAGTTCATAATCATAGTTGCTTCGCTTCAAAGCCCAGAGAACCATCAAATTTTACATCTTCTTTTCGATTCATGGGCTTTTCCCTCCATTTCAAGGTTTTCTTTCGATTTGTAATTTAAGTGTGCAAGGAAGCCTACTCATCTCTCGTGTTGATATTTAGACATCTGGACTCATTTTCTAATACTGAAGTGTGCTATTTTTAGTAGTCATTTTGTTGCTACATCGGTTAATTTAGACTAGCAAAACATCCAATATATCTTAAGATCAGCAAGATTTATCGCACTTGTTGTCGCAAAAGAAGGAAAATGCACTGAGCCAATGCTCTACTTAAGTTGAATCCAACTTATCTAGATCACAATTTCACTGCCCAGAGAAAAAATTGGCATTCAGATTACACTAGCGCATTTACATCCACTCCATAAAAGTTTATTTCACAGCACAGAAACAACATAATAGATCAATAAAACAATTGTTCCATTGCATTCATGCTTCAGAGACAAACACTAGATTGCAACCATACCGAGCACTATTGGCCATTAAACTAGAAGTAGCTCCACATTAAGTAAAATTGAAGTAAATTATAAGAAAACTACCAACTGGATATAGTCACAAATAGAATTTACTTAATAATAACGTACACAATATAAAGCCCCCATCTAAAAGTCATTAAAGGACAACACAAGTTGCTTTGCTCTCTCCCCCTTCCACAAGTAGTTATCTTCATTCTTCAAAAGGAACAAAATTAGAGGGCCACCAAAAAAAATAAATGAGCATCAAACTACATATCCCTTAACAAAAGATAACTAAATTGCTTTGATGACCTACATGAAAACTATCTTTTCGGCCCAAATCAATTGGGCTACAAAAATAGGCGTGCGTACATATGTCTAAAGACAAATAGACTTACTTAAGTTAGCAAAATTACAATTTCAACCATCTACTTTCTTTGGATAAGTAATCCTAATAAAGTAACAAATAATAAAAAAAAAAAAGTAGCAAGACATTTAGGATCTGTTCGGTAACATTTCTGGGAGCAACTAATTATATTCTTTTATTCCCGAGAACAAAAAAAAAGAAAAGAATGGAAATTTGTATGATAATTTTTTTTTATTTGTGAGAACAAAAATCCATTTCTTTGTTCCCGGAAATAGATTTAGAACAAAATCAAGAAGTAAAAAAAAGTTGCCTTTTGTTCTTGAGAATAATTCCTAAGTCTAATTTTTTTTTTCTTTTCTCTTTTTTTTTTCTTCTCTTTCCTTTTCTTCTTCTTCTTCCTTTTGGCTAGTTGTTAGCCATGACCATGGCTAGCGATCGGCCACACGAAGGTCAACGACCTTGCCTAGAGCATGGTCGGAGATGCCAAGCCATGACGAGGCTCATTGGCCTCGCGTGGCGCCCGAGCCTCGCGTGGTTGGGCGAGGCTCGGTCTCACCAAATTTGGGTGAGGCCAAGCCTTGCCGATGGCTAGGCAAGCCTTCGGCAAGCTTGCCAAACCTTGTCCAATTGATCGCTAGCCACGGTGATGGCTGGCGACCGGTCACAAAGAAGGAGGAGGAATAAGAGAAAAGGAAGAATATAAAACCAAAAAGAAAAAGAAAAAAAGAGGAAAATAAACGCATTTCTATCCTAGGAATGAAAATTTTGTGTAGTTATTCAAACACGTTCTTTTACTCATAAATTGTTCCCGGAAGCAAAATTAGAAAAACCCATTTCCGATAAAAAAATTATTCCCAGAAATAAAATGATTACCAAACACGCATTTAGCTTTTCAACCAAATGCTTAATGTAATTCATGTCATCTTCAAGTTTTGCAGGCAAAGCCTTCGTGATAGAAGGCGCATTGTTTGTAGGGTAACACCAACAAAAGAAGTTACACTTTTTATCCTCACAATTGTAATAGAGCTTGTCTTCGTTGCTTGTAGATTTTCAAATTCCCACGGCAGCATGCTTGCCACAGTTACAACTTTTATTTTTAAAGGTCAATCTGCTCAAAGTACCCTTATTCACATTAGATGAGGACATCATATAATTGCCCTATAATAATTTTATTTCTTGTTTGATTGTTAAGATGAAAATACAAGTACGACTACGAAATATTTCAATTAAAAAATTAATGCTCAACGAGAAATAGTCTAGACAATCTGGATACTATCCGTGTTGTCGAAAATCTCTTTTCCCATTGTCAATGATGCTACCCTTGGCCCAACCCAACGCTACTTTAGAGCATCCGTGTTGCTTTCAAAATTTAAAACAAAAGGCAAATCCTACACACGTTTATTTCATGTTGTATTAGGTTTTGAACATTAAAAACTTTCTCCTTTTCATATTACAGTCGGTTCTCATGTCACCATCTTTGCTAAGTTATTTTGTCAATTGATATATCCATCTTGATTATTAGTTTATTAATGACAAGGAATTAAGATGAACACGTATAGTGGGTTTAATTATCAACTATTAAACTGACATATAACCTCTTTCATTAGGCGAAAAAATTGTATTTCTTGGAAACGCAAGGGCATTTAATAACATCAATCTTCAAAATGACCATATGTATTTTCATTCTTTTTTACTTAGAAGAGTTGTAAAAGATATATATATATATACGAGAAGTTGATATAAAAAAACAAAAATAAACATCGGTAAAGCCAATCAGAAAAATTTGGTAATCACTCTAATTGAGGCTGATAATTCTAAAAAGAGTGAGCAAATTTAAAAAGTTAGTTAGCAGAGTCAGTAAAAAGTGGTAGCGAAATATACTATGCAATAGATTAATAAAAAACAAAAAGAGTTGGTGAACAACTCAATGAGAGAGAGAGAGAGAGAGAGAGAGAGGGAGAGAGAGAGAGGGAGATGATTTGATTAATTTCTTGTTGAAGCACAAGTTTTGGAATTGTGTATAATCAAGATTAGAATGTCTTGTTGTTATTAAATGAAACTGCAAAGCAAGAGCACGCAATTTCTAGTTTTTCCATTGAAGTGTCGTCTCCCTTCATTGATAGAAGGAGCTCAACATAAATCAAAGTTTAGATTTAAAGTGAAGTAAGAGGAAATATTTGATCCTTTGCTTATATGCTTTAGAAGAAATTAAATTAATCCAAGATTAAGGATAAAATAGAAAAATGGATTAGTATTTACATAATAGTAAATTTATGAATACATGACCTCTAATTAACCCAATTCATGCGAAATTGCCATCACATTTCGATGGGAAATCATGTGAGAATTGCTACGTAGTTACTAAGAGAAGATTTTTAGACAGTTTTTTTTTTTTTTGTCGAAATAGGAAATATTATAACACTAAGTTAAAGGATTACAACAGCCCGAAGCATGGGCATCCGTGTACAGAAGATCTGAAAGGAGGGGGGGGGGGGGACGAAGCCTAGTTCGGTAATAAGTTGCCATGATAATGGGCCTTAGCAGCCCAATCAGCCACAAAATTGGCTTCGGGTCTACAATGACGAATTGTTAGGGTAAGGAAAAGGGAAAGCTTGGCCACCGCTTCTGCAAGTAAAGGACACATCTCCCACGGCATCGATGATGGATGGTGGACCGCATCTATCAAAGCAAGATAGTCAGATTCAATTAGACAGTTTATAAAATAGCATTTGAAGAGTGTTTGTAAGAGATAATATCTCTTTTGCATTTTATCATTTTGCCTTTTTTTTTTTAATTGTGAAAATAACCTTCCGTAGCCTATACATCCCTATCTCATCACAGTCCCCACTAATAAAATAACTCAGCTTGAAAGTCATTGCTCATCAATTATAGAATTTTCAAAGTCTGTTGGGAATAGGAACTATGACAAAACGTGTGTGATTGCGGCCGAAAAACGAATAGTTCAGTGAAGCACACTCATTTTTAACCGGCCTCGCATTATTTATATTTTCAACAAAAGCAAGAATTGCGGCTATGATTAATATATTAGTCTTATTTCAACGCATCTTATTTTATATATATCAAGACATAATGGGATTGCTGTTAAGAGTTGACAGGAAACTATAAATAAGATTAGATAAATTTCATGCATGTGATCTGTCAATTGCACAGTTTCAAGGTGCTATACCACACAATGTTTTTTTCTGACTCCGCAGGGCATCTATTTTGTTCCAGTGGCCGTGAGTTTTGGGGCGATGTCGGGCGCCTAAAAAGCAGATGTGACTCTTCTGCATCTTTTTGTCCTAAGCACCCAGTAGTGATACACAAGCAAAGGTCTGTAGGCGCCCGTTTGTTATTATAAAGGATGATCGCGATTTCTGATCCTCCCTTCGATATGGGCAACAATATTCAAAGACATATATTCCTAAAGCAGGACCACGCTTGATCATGGGGGGAGTCGCTCTAGGGTTAATTTAAAATTCTGACACAGTAAGATGCCTTTTTTTAAGGTAAGAATATAATAGCTTGAACCAACTATACAGAAACCGGCGCCGAAAATTTGCACTCAAATAACAAAAATTAATGAGTGGAAGGGCGTTGGTGTAAAATAGCTTATAGCAATAAGAACAAAAACGGAAGGCCAACAACAGTCGACCACACAGAAACACCAATACAACAACCAACAACGACCCAACTATAAATGCCAACAATCAAAGCGGACGTACGGAGTGGAAGCCGAGAGAAGGTTGATGCAAGAAAACGCCAGGCAAAGAAACACCAGTATAGGATGCATTAGGCCGACAAGGCATTGGAGAAGATGGAGGAGTCGAGACCCCAAGATCTCTAAAGTCTCCTATTGCTTGCATTGTCAGGCACATTGGTAAAAGTGAGCGCCTCATCTCTGACTACCTTAATGATATGGTTTTTCATAGCTGAAATCTCCAACGTTTCGTCACGGAATGTTAAGCTATTCCTTTTCTTCCAACTAAGGTGGCAAATCGCTCGAAAAGAAAACCAAGCGATGCTATGGTAGAAGTCATTACCGAATAAAAACTTCATCGCCCAAGCGAGATTGTCCACCCAAGGCCTATTATGCCAAGGAAGGTTACATCTTGAGGCCCAAAAATAAGCAATCAGTTGAAATATGGCAATCAAAAAACAGGTGGTTTATGGAATCTGACGTAGATGCCTTTTGCCCTTTGGCAAAGTTACTGACGTCACGTGTTTTTCATTCCTCTAATGTGCTGGAAATGATAAGCATCAAAACTCAGAAAATCACTTTTTTTTTTTTTTCAGATTCAGCACCGCCCACCACCTCCATTGATCACATCTTTGCGGTCCCCCTTTGCCACTAATCAATCTAGGTCGTCATTGGCGATGCCACTCAAGTCCTCGGCAATTGGATTCAATCACTGGCGATTGATTTGGATTACTGACACTCGCATATGAATTCTAAAGATTGGACTTAGATTGGACCCTTAAGAGCATACTAAGTTCGTTTCATTTATTGATCGGAGAGTTTCTCCTGTAAGAACACATTCAAACTTGATAGCAAAATTATTCAAACAAATTAACTTACAATGAAAATAAGCATCTATCTTCTACGTAAAATATGTTCCTCCAATCCTCCTTTGTTTGTAGAGTTAAAAGCTATGGATACCACGCGAATATGGAATTAAAATAAATTTGGAATTAAGTAATGTTAGTGATCGTAACTTACCAATTAGAAAGGTGGTCGAAAGAAAACACGACCCATCTATAATCTAGGAACTGGGCGTGAGTTTGAACGGTTTGTGGAGGGGGGAAGGGGGAAGTCACATTGCATGTGGGATTTGTTTCTTTCACCGAAGTTATCTGCCGATGAAGAAGCAGATCCATGGAAAGTGCAAGATAAAAATGAAGCGATTGGTCAATGAAACAAGAGTCGCACGGAGGAGAGGGAAGCGGCGGCCTGTTTGGCCATTATTTCACGTGCTCCTTTAAGTTACAGCGTCCATATTTAAATTATTCATTAATTTGACAGGGCGATGATGCATATTTCCAAATTCTTGACCCCACCACCATCCCTCCAGCGCCAATTCCGACTTCTATCCCTCTGGATGCATGTACGACTGCCTTTCGATTATTGTTCACTCTCTCTCCTCTCTCTGACTTTCCGTTCCCGCACACGTCCCTTAAATAAAATAGGTACGATGGACAAAGTTCACCTGTGCTTCTAAATTGCAACAACATATTACTTTCTTGCCATTTCTCGTAACTCGCTTGTTTTTGGCAGGTGCCTTGCCCCCATTGTACCAAAAAAGAAACCCTACCCTCCCCTCTCTCTCTCTTTCTCTCTCTGTGAGCCCCCCTCCGGTGCGCCCCACAAGTCATCAAAGTCTAGCTAAGGAGGTAGAGGTGGTGGTGATGGGAGAGCTGATAATCTCTCCGTCTTCATCTTCTTCCCTCGTGTTCAAGCCCATGTCTCCCACGGCGACTCCCCCTCCCAGCCTCGGCCTCACCCTCCAGCAGAGGCTTCAGCTAGTGGTGCAGAGCCAGCCCCAGTGGTGGGCTTACGCCATCTTCTGGCAACTCCTCAACGACGACGATGGTCACCTTCTCCTCGCCTGGGGCGACGGCCACTTCCAAGGCTCCACCAAACTCACTCCCGCCTCCCGTTCTGACTGCGGGAAGCTCTTCCAAGCCCTGCCTCACGACCCCAGCAACAGTCGCCCGGATGCTGCTGCCGATGTCCCCGCCCCCACCGGAGACGTGACTGATGCTGAGTGGTTCTACGCCATGTCCTTGACCCGCTCTTTCTCGGCAGGAGCCGGTATTCCTGGGAAGGCCCTGAGCACGGGATCCTTGGTCTGGCTGACTGGCGCTCGTGAGCTTGAGTCGTACGAGTGCGACCGAACCAAGGAGGCCGAGCTCCATGGCATCCGCACCCTGGTCTGCATCCCAACTGGCCATGGAGTCCTTGAATTAGGGTCCTGCGATGTCATCCCTGAAAACTGGGGCCTTGTTCAACGAGCCAAGTCTCTTTTCGGCTCCGATCTGCTCCTTCCCAAGCACCCACCACCACCGTTCCAGCTCCACCAGGACCATTGCGACATTTCTTTCGCTGACATTGGAATAATTGCGGGCCTTCAAGAGAGTGATTTTGCTTCTCACGATGACTACGAGAAGAAGGTCAAGAAGAAGGAGCCGCTGGTGGAAGGAGCTGGTGGGAAGCCAGAGGCCCCGTTCGGTTCCTGCAGCTACCTGGTGGAGTCGGAGCACTCCGATTCTGGTAGTCCTTTCAAGGCAGTGGTGATGACCGAGAAGAGGACCCCCAAGAAGAGAGGGAGGAAGCCAGGCCTAGGCCTCGGCCCGCCACTAAACCACGTGGAAGCTGAACGGCAGCGCCGGGAGAAGCTGAACCACCGCTTCTACGCGCTGCGAGCGGTGGTCCCAAACGTGTCCAAGATGGACAAGTCGTCCCTGCTCTCCGACGCAGTGTCCTACATTAACGAGCTCAAGTCCAAGATCAGCGATCTGGAGTCCCAGATGCAGAGAGAGTCCAAGAAGTTCAAACAGGAGGTCACCGACGCAACCGACAACCTGAGCACCACCACCTCCGTCGACCATAGTAGCCCATCCGGATGCGGCAGTTCTTTGCTCGAAGTGGAGGTTAAGATTGTAGGGTGCGATGCCATGGTAAGGATCCAGTCACAGAATGCGAACTACATGTCGGCGAGGCTGATGGCAGCGATGCGGGACCTGGAGCTCCACATACACCACGCCAGCCTGTCGGCGGTGAACGACCTCTTGCTCCAAGACGTGGTGGTTAGGGTTCCGGAGGGGCTCAAGGGGGAGGAAGATCTCAGAGCTGCGCTTCTTCGGGCACTACAACAATGACGGCCGGAGGAATTGCGGGGGTAGAGAGAGAGAGAGAGAGAGAGTACGTACTGTCTCTCGGTGTGGCTTCCCCAAGAGAACCCTGAACCCTGTTCAGTTAATCATTGTGACTATCGCATGGTATTTCAAATATGCCGGCTAATGGGTGTGTACTTAATTTGATGTACGTGGCTGTAGTTGGATAGGAGACAAAATCATGCGTGCTTAATGTTATCTATAACTAGTGACTCTTAATTTAATTGCGAGAACATATTCAATCCCAGAAGATAAAAAAATCAGAGGCAAGCATTTATCCACTAGTCGCAAGTAAATTCACTCTCTATGAATCTAATTTGACAAAATATAATGAGCTTATTCATTAGTCATAACGCACATAAATAATGAGGTTTCATCCTAATTCATAGTTGACGTCATTTTTTGCAGTATAAACCATACTTCAGTACAAACAAGCAAACAACTTAGTTCTTCATCTTCACTAATTAGTAACTTGCTCGAAGACTGAAGAGAACCAGCATCTGGCAACATTCACAAGTATAAACCTATAAAACCTATCTCGATGATAATTGTTTCCATCTCTAGTGAAACCGTTTAATTTTACTTGCAATTATGGGGTCTTCCATCTTTGATTACTATGTTCGTGTATACTCAGATTTTTTCAAATTCAAGACATTTGCAATATCACTCTCTGGGTTTTGATTATACTCCAGGTAAGAATAATATCATGCGCCTAGCAGACATTGTTCTAATTAGGAGAATATAAACACCACTTCGTCGGAAGGCAGATTACACCATTCTAGAGATCTAAAGTCTGTAAATTCATGATACAAGGCATTTTTTTCATCCTTAATTAATAATAAGGCTAGAAAGACAGAACGATTAGTACTTAGCGGAGGTAGAAGGGGGCGATGCGAGACAAAGCAAGTCAAGCGAGATGGAGAGAATGCGATGTCATTTGGCATGGTTTCGTCAAACGGTGGAGGTAACGGACGAGGCAGATGTGGACGCAGCGACATGGTTCGTCGGATGGCAAAGGTGAGAACATGGAGGGGAAAAAAAAAACCTAAGGTCAAAAGAAAAACCTAAAATTACAAATCGATGGCCAAAAAAAAAAAAAACACATTTGTTAAAAATTTTGGATGCGTGCATTACGGAAGCATGGTTTTGGCATTAGTTATAGTTTTTGATTAGTGATATGTGCAAGTGTATGATATATTTTGTAAAGGATGGACATGGGACAAGATAGGATAATTGAAGGACAAAGAACATGGATATAATTTATCTAATTGATGAAAATGGATAGTACAAAATATCTTGATAAAATGGAGGAGTATTTCATAACATAGAAACCATCTTAACTCTACTCCTCCACACATGGTGGAGGTCTAAATCTCATACCTCAAATGATGAACTACAAGGCTATTTATAGGCGTAAGTCACCGCCTTAGAAGATTTTAGATTTCTCTTGAATGCTAGACTTCTCTAGACTTCTCTTACTTGCTGGAAATTTTCAGCCACAATTTTTTAACCATCCAAAACTTCACCTAGAGAATTATAGATTGTAGTTTGGCAACTCTAGGAAATTCTAGAAAATGGATCATCATTTCCAACACTCCTCCTTGATCCATTTTCGGGATACTTCGGACATTGTATCATAAAATCTCGGATGTACCTTGAAATTTCTTTTGTAATTTGTTCCATGCCTTTTATCCTGTCTTCGTTCCACAATCTCTTGCATTCTCTTGTCGAAACACTTACACTTGCCTTTGAATGTGCATGTCTTTCTTCAACGATGTCCCATATGTCTTGGGCCATCAAAATGCTCTTAGTTGTAGTTGTTATCTTGGGCTCGAGCTCTGGCTCTCGTAGGCTCTAGCTTTAGCTCCAGCTTTGGTTTTGGCTCTGGCTCCGGCTTTGGCTCTCTTGGCTCTTACTTAGATTCTGGCTTTGGATTCTAGCTCCGGCTCCAGCTCTCGCTCTCTTGGCTCTCGCTTGGGCTCTAGCCTTTTTTAGTTGAGAATGGTGAGGACAAATGCCCAAAACTCCATCCAAGTATGCCTAGCTCTGGCTTCATGGTCCCTTATGCTTGGTTCAATTACGAACTTGAGCGCACTTGGTTCTGATACCATGTTAAAAATTTTGGATGTGTGCGCTTTGCGGAAGCATGGTTTTAGTATTAGTTATAGTTTTTGATTAGTGATGTGTGCAAGTGTATGGTATATTTTGTAGAGGATGGACAAGGGACAAGAGAGGATAATTGAAAGACAAAGAACATAGGATATAATTTATCTAATTGATGAAAATGGATAGTACAAGATATTTACCACCGCTTGCGGTGGCGCAACTAGCTTAAGGCTCCCTCCCCCTCACGAAGGGGAGGAGTTCGAATCCCAGAGGCGTTGCGTTCGCACAACTCAAAACGGCTTGGGTCTGTGTGGTGGTGGCTCGGTCTACCTCGGGTTTACGTCTAGGCTACCGGTCGATGGTGGTTCCCGGGTCATTAAAAAAAAAAAGATAGTACAATATATTTTGATATAATGGAGGAGTATTTCATAATATAGAAACCATCTTAACTCTACTCCTCCACACACGGTGGAGGTCTAAACCTCACACCTCAAATGATGAACTACAAGGCTATTTATAGGCATAAGTCACCACCTTAGAAGATTCTAGATTTCTCTTGAATGCTGGACTTGTCTAGACTTCTCTCACATGCTGGAAATTTTCAGCCACAATTTTTTAACCATCCAAAACTTCATCTAGAGAATTCTAGATTGTAGTTTAGCAACTTTAGAAAATTCTAGAAAATGGATCACCATTTCCAACAACAATGTTTGAGGAAATCTAAGAAATTCAATATCTAGAAGGAGGTCTAGGTGGAGCTAGAGTGGTTCATCGGGCGGCAACGGAGAGGGCGAGAGCGAGTCGAGAGAGAGACGAGTGGATGCGGATGCGAAGGTGGTGGACGAGGTGGATGCGAAAGTAGTGGAGGTAGCATGGTTCGTTAGATGGCAAGCTCCATCGTCCGTTGGAGAAAGAGCAGCGCAATGAAGGGTGAGCGAACGAGAGAGAGTTGACAGAGAAAGTGAAAGTAGAGATAAAGAGTCTCCCACGCTAAAATTCAAATTAACTGAGAGAGAGGGGTCTCTAGTTGGGCCTGGCGAAAGGTGACACGGGAGAGAGAGAGAGAGAGAGAGTCGTTTTTTTTTTTCTCTAGAAGTATAATCCTAGCATGGGCACTAGGTGACACGTGTCACCTAGTGAGTGGACCATCATTATGACATGTTGTAATCCAACTACGCCTAATATTTTCTCCTTAAGATGGTCGGCGTTCATGTTAGTAATTTCCAATCAACATTGGCCAAATGAACCCAATTGGTAGAACATGAAATTATTTAAAACTCAATAGGTAAAATTTTAATAAGTTTAAGACTTTTTTTGACAATTTACCTTGCCAATGAGCATGTCGTGAAACATGTCATGAGTGAATAATCAGATAATCAAGTGTGATAATAACCATTCTATTTCCATTTCAAAATTATTTTTTTTATTTCAGAAACAAGTTTGGAATAGAAATCCGTTTAGTAACACAATTTCATTTTTCTAATTTTAGAACAAATTTTTAGCCCATAAATACATTTGAAACAGAAATGAGAAGTAAAAATATTTTACTTCTCTATTTCTTTTCCACTTTACTCTCTCACTCGAAGGACTCTCCTCCCTAAACCTAAGATTAGCTCAATGCCTCCCTCACTTGAAAGACTCTCCTCCATAACCCTAACCTCAATTCGACACCTCCCTTAGATCGACGCCTTACTCATCTTGACGCCGTTGTCGACTCTCACTTCATAAGGCTCTCATCACTGTCGACTCCTTCCTCCTCACTAGCATTGACTCCTCCTCATACTAGCCTCTTTTGTGACAACCAAGGTACGTCACACACTCCATATGTCCTTTCCATTTAAATCTGATACTTACAAATACACATGTGGAAGCACTACAAATAAATCACAATATACCATACCGGAAAGTCGCAGAGTTTAATGCATATATATGCTTCTTCTTTATACAAATGCTAGTACTTATCATCAAAATATATAGACCGGGAACCTATGGGCTATAGGCCCACCAGTTCTATTGCTCTTGTAATATATCATAAGTGAGCCATCATCCGAACTTAGGGGTTGATGGTCTCAAGCATCACCTCATCCTTTCCACAGTCATATCGTAAAGGGACCATCCTAGACACTAAAAAATAAGGGGTAAGCCAAAGCTTAGTAAATGAAATCCTTAGGTCTAAGGTAGGAGATCATCGTAATACTCAACCTGGCACCAAATCAAACAACATGACTTCAAGACAATACTAAATAATCATGCATAAGCAAGTTTATGATATGCCAATAACAAGCCATTAACCATAATCACATGGGCCCACTAGTTCTATTGCTCATGTATTATATCATAAGCGAGCCATCATCCAACTTAGGAGTTGATGGTCTCAGGCATCACCTCGTCCTTTCCACCGTCATATTGCAAAGGGACCATCCTAGACACTAAAAAATAAGGGGTAAGCCGAAGCTTAGTAAATGAAATCCTTAGGTCTAAGGTAGGAGATTGTCGTAATACTCAACCCGGCACCAAGTCAAACAACATGACTTCAAGATACTACTAAATAATCATGCATAAGCAAGTTTACGATATGCCAATAACAAGCCATTAATCATAATGCAAGTCCCCCCCCCCCCCCATGCGCAATAAGCAATCATATGACATAAGATTTTATGATGCACTAGTACCACCTATTAGTTTAGCACCATACACACACACACACACACACACACACACATGTAGGCAGATTCATACTTATCATGAATTTCACTATCGCACACACACAAATGAATTCATACATGTCATTGGAGATCATTACCACACATACAAGTAGAATCATACTTGTCATGTACTTCACCATTACACACATAAGTGAATTCATACATATCACTGGCCATGACTTCGATTTATCAGGCATCTCGGCTAATAAGGCATCATCACCATCGTCTCATGAGGAGGGAATCATACATACCCTTTGCCACATCCCAACCCATTCATCGTGGATGTCCTCTATATCAACTAGGATAGACACACCACTATACATCCGCATGATGATGATCAACATACCATGACTATAAGAGCCATGTCATACCTTGACTATATGAGCCAAGTCAAACCATAATCACAAGGGCCATGTCATAATAGAATTTGATATTATATCAACCTTGTAGAGAATAATCATAGTAGAACATCTGGCTAATTCTAGAGTCTTATCCTCAAACTCATACAAGGAAATTTGCTTGAAGGCGAATAGATTGTGGCCAAGGTCTTACTCATGTAGTAATTCACGAGCAATTCATCATAACATAATTGCCACGATCATTACGATATTTGGTCATTTTCATGCATTTCAACATAATCTAATGGAAATCAATTGATCACAACATCGGCATGTAAAAACCCATCAATTCAAGCCAAAATAATACAACGTTCAACACTCAATCATTGAAACTTGCTTACCCTTAACATCAAAGTTCAAACTAAAATTTACAACCATCAATCAACCAAGTCAAGAGCGCTAAGTGGATCAAGCGCCTAGGGTTTTCACTTACCTCAAATAGGGTGCCATGAAAATCAAAGCTTTAATCACCTTGTAAGCTCTTGAAACATGAAATTTTGAAACTTTGACAACACAATAATATAATCTTTCCTTTCACACAAAAGATCGAAATATGAACATAAAACAGGAAAGCGAATGAAGATCTCTCTCTCTCTCTCTCTCTCTCTCTCTCTCTCTCTCTCAACCCCATTTACTCAAAGGTTGAGCTGCAGGTTATTTTGCGACATTCCAGGCTTTGTCGCCGTCTTAAGTTCATTTGCTTCTTATTTATGCACATGCGGAAAGCACATAAACATACAAACAAACCCTAACACAAATCACATGGGAATGTGAGATACAAATGCCACTAACATACTTCATATATTACATAATTAGTGATGATTACAAGCCTATTTCACATACACAAAAGTGGCTTAGCGTATCCCTATCTCTGATACGATGGGTACTAACCAAAATTGGAAACCCTTGTACTACTACTTGGCTAATACATATGAGCTTAGTCCGAACACTCGGATGGAGCCTCATTATCACTAAGATTCTGATTTGGGTTATCGAATCCACAGAGAGGTCCTATCTAAGTATTTTCATACAACCTACACCATGCTTCGAAATGCATCGGGACAAGCTCATCCAAGCCTTTCTCTATCCACACAATGGATGATATGTTGTGATAAGTAATGTTAGTATCTATGTCAAATACATCTGTCATAGTAGTATCTATCTTTACAAGGCAACCAAAATGCACAATAGTCATGATTCTAAGTACTTGTAAAAGAAACAAGGGTGAGTATATGGAATACTTAGTAATTGTAGCCTCTGGCTTTCGAATATAACATCGATTCATCATCAACACCAATCAATCATTTTATGCAAACCATGGCGAAGGCAAATCAATTGCAAGATGCACCCAAGCTTCAAGCATAAATGAATGATAATTCTTGCAATCATTCGTGCACATGATGCATGCCTTAAGCTTATGCATTCTAGCCTTTCTTTCTTGCTCATGCATGCCATGCTTATTAAGCTTTTTTCTTATGCTCGGGACTTGAACCCAAGTTTTCTCGGAGCCGTCTTAGGACTCAAACCCAGTTCTTGCTAGGAATTTGAGGACCCAAACCCCATTCTTATATTTTCTTATCTTTGCTTGAGCACAAATCCCTTCTTGAAGGTGTACTCATGTCTTATGCATGTGTCATGAAATGCACTTTACACTCAAACATGATGCACATGCCATGAAATCATGAATTTCCTCATCAACAACATCACGAACGAGCCTAAGCCCAAAGCTCCGCTCGAGTAGCAAGCATAAAAGAACCCCGCACCAATTCAAGACATGAACTCGGTACGCCTCAATACCGAATCACATCTTATGGCTATGGGCAAACCTCGACTTGTACCGCTCGAAAGTTATGAACCGTGACTTCGTTCTAGTCATACAAGAAATTCAAGAACATGAACAAGTCATAGAATACATCAAGCATCCAAGAATCAATCGACCTACCCTTGGCTTGTTCATAAGAGGATTTCCTAGGGTCGAAGACGTCTCGAATGTTACTAAAAGAAGGGAGAAACAACACTTACCTGGATGAACCTTGAACTAGCACGCAACCTACAAGGATGGGCAGCTTGCTTGATGCCGAAGGAGAGAGGGGGCGTGAGAATACAGAGGGGTGACTAAGGAGGAGAAAGGAGGAGAAAATGAGAGCAAGGTGAGGAGAAATGAAGAGGCTCCTCCTATTTATAGCCATTGGTGTCATTATTACTAAGCCAAGCGTTCCATTTTGAAGTGTCCAAGTGGCCTACCTAAATTTCTTGGGCGGCAAGCCTATTAGTCCAATAATTGAGGCCTAAAGAATGAGTTGGCTAGCTAGAATATTTTGCTTGGCAATCTAGGCTTATAGGCATCATTGATGATAGCTCACTTTTCGCTCTCCCATTGATCCACTGATATCCCTCATTTAATGGGCATTTAATGAAGTCTAATGATGAAGCTACTCTAGGTTGCCAACTTGGCAATTCTAGAATATTTGGTTATAATGAGGGCTCATGTAGTGCGTTCCAATTAGTCCACATATACGTCACTTTTTCTAGAACTTCCAAAGATATTTTGCCGCTATCATGACGTTTGACTTTTTAAGGGGATAACTCATCCTTTCATTAAATGAGGAGATTCTAGAATTCTCTTTGTTTTGTTTTTTTCTTCATTAATGAGGTGGTCTAGAGAATTCCATCATCCAAGTTGGTTTCGAGGCCGAAGAAGGGATTAGTAGGTACACCTTGAAAAATCGAATCACGTACACCCAAGGTTTGACCTTTATGTCCCATATTCGCGCAAACTGTTCTTTTGGATGGTTAGTTGACCAATAGGATCGGTTGTCTTTTAATTGGTTTAAGATCTATTGTAAAGCTACCCATGGCCTAGCACAAAGCCAAGACACTCATGGACCTTAGAATAAGTGATAGAATATCCGGGTTTATCTCTGGGCTCATTTCAGTCGGCACCCGATCCACCGGTAGGGTTTATGGTCAGTGCATTACAAATCCATAATCGGACATCATCAATTTGAGATTCCATTTTGATCACTAAGAATTAAATAGGGAATGCTACATTTTTGGTTGGAAGGAAGTCGCACTTGGTCAATTTGGATTGTCTATGTATCGGTGCATAACCGGGCGGAATCACCTACGACCAGAAATTGCAACCGATTGGATCAACCCGTGACCATCCATCGATCCAAAATCATCCCGTGACCAATTCTCGTGATCAAAAAGTCATCTTATGAGCCGGTGTTCCTATCCCATTGGTATGGTTGGTAGAAATTCATAGCTGACACCTCAACCCATTGGAGATCGGTTGGTCGATTGTGACTAATCCATGATTCCTTGCCAATCGAACCGATTGATCCATGGCTAATGACCCATGATTGATCCTTTTAGGACCTTATGGCTGATCCTTATGGGGTTGGAATTGAGGATGTTACTCTCTCTCTCTCTCTCTCTCTCTCTCTCTCTCTCTCTCTCTCTCATCTTTGTTTCACAGTAGTCCAAAGGCCTTAGAGTTCGATTTTGAGTTTGTATCATTATCCCTTTAATTTAAGTTTTTAGGTTGGGCATTTTATATGGTATCGGAGTCAAGTTTTTGTCTCAACTTATTTCGCATGCATGATAGAACGGTTCCTCAAATTTCAATTGTCATTTCCCATCCGATTTGCATGTGAGAGAGGTGTCAAAAGTGTCCTAAATCATTTTCTAAACAGTTGATGGTCTTAGGGCGCGCGCATGATAAAATTTCTATTTCTCTATTTTTCTATTTTTCTATTACCCAAAGCATGTTTGGAACAGAAATCTGTTTGGTAAAGTAATTTCATTTTTTTTTCTATTTTTGGAATAGATTTCTATTTCAAAAATAGATTTGGAGAGAAATTAGAAGCTAGAATTGTTTAGTTTTTCAATTTCTAGAACAAAAGTGATAAATCAAAACTCTTTTCATCGTTTACTCTTGTTATCGCCCATCGCCCACTCACCACCCTTGGGATGCCAAACATCCACTGCCCGTCGCACACCACTGTCCGCCCATTGTTGATCGCTGGACCTGCCACCGACTGCCCACCGATGGACATTAGACTTCGACCACCCATTGTCGATCGTCAACCACTCGCCACTAGATGCTAGCCGCTGATCAACGATACTCATCGACGGACGCTAGATGCCGAACGTCGGATGCCGAACATCACCAATTGGTCGCCCACCGCCCAATGCTAGACTTCGGCCACCCATCGCCGGTTGTTGGCCACCGGATGCCGGCTGCCAACCATTAAACACTTGCTGCGGAATGTTAGATGCTAGTTGTTGAATACTTTGGACCCTCGTTTGCTGTTGGATGCTGGATGCACCTGTTGCCGAATGTCGGCCATTGCCGCCCCTAGAAATAGAAATTTTATTATGTTATCAAACAAATTTTTATTTCAAAAATAAAAATTTTAAATTGTTATCAAATGTGTTTCTTTACTTAGAAACTCGTCCAAGGAATATAAATTGAAATTTGCTCTAGAAATTTTATCACGCACGCTAATACAATCGATCTCTCTATATATAATTTTTAAGTTTTTTTTTATTGGACATTCTATAGATCTTATAACAGTACTTGATGTGTTGCTCATTTCGGTTATTTTCTATTAAAAAGAGAAACATGACACGACTCGTCATTGTAGCATAGTTGTCGATAAAATAACCTAATATTGAAAAATATCATGACTAATACTTCAAGTTATTCGTCATCAGTCATAACTCGAACATCACAATAACTTTCATCTTTGAAAGAAAGGAACCAAAAAGAAGAAGAAGAAGAAGAAGAAGAAGAAGAAGAAGAAGAAGAAGAAGAAGATATTTTAATATGGTAGACATGTATCACGAGTTGGCATTTCCTTTGTCACAACCTAATCCTCCAAGTACATACTCATCTCTTTATGGTCGATTAAATAGCGACGTCCCAGGACGCATTGCCGATCCATTCATTTTAAATGCACATGCGGAAATAGATAAATAATCCCCAAACAACAATTCAATGGGATAGAAAAGCAGGGCCACACTTCCTTGAAAACCACAACACACCTTTTCACATATCAGGATAATTTATATACATTACTTTCCATTATTTACAAGGTCTACCAAATGGGTCGTTTCTCAAAACTAGTTGTCCTAAGACCAACTATTCAGATCCGATCGTTGAACCTTCAGAGTCCACGGGATCCGAGCAAGACGATGGGTCCTCCACATCACCATCAGGCAGGTCTGTTGGACTCTCCTCCTGGGCAGCATCAATCACCTCAGCATGGATATCAAAACCCCTAAGGGGACCTTATCTAAGACCACAGGGAGTGGTATGGAACAAGGCTTTGAACTAATCAGGTACCTCCTGGTGTTGGACTTCCTCAATCCCGCATCGAGGTCACAAACAACTCGAAAGTCTAATCACTTCTGGGATCGAGGAAAACAGAGACCTGCTCAGTTATTCTCACGGGACGACCAAGATTCCCAAGGGGAGTCATCATTTGCGAACTTGAAAATGATTATACAATAACCAGTGAGACAACGTCTCAGCAAGTTATACCCCTTAAGACCCAATTAAGAAGCCAATACACTTTAGAGGCTGCCTAAGCACAACACAAGTCAAATGACTTACTTTAGCCTTAGTTCCTTCCTAAAAGTCAGTAGATATTAGAGGTACATGAAACACTTCAATTCACGGCATCAGCTCAAATCATTGATCAATCGATCTAATCGATTACATGTCACCATGACCTTCCCCTGGTCGGTATATTCAATACTATCTATAAAGTCTAACCTTAATCTAAAATTGCTCACCGAAAGTTGATAATATAATATATTGTATATGTGCTCACCCAAAATTGATATATTAGGGCCCCCAGGCCATCAAAGTATACTATATATGCTCATCCAAAGCTTATAATATATGCTCACCCAAAGCTGATAATATATGTTCACCTAAAGCTGATATTATGGTATATTATTTATATGCTTGCCCAAAGCTGATAATTTAGGACCCCTAAGCCAAGATAGTATACCATTTTCATCATATAACAATTCACCATTTTTATCACATCCGATAAAAATAGCCGTGTGTGGGTACACGGTCAACCTTAGCCAAAATATAGTAATTTCTTTTTTCACAATTTTCACCATTTTATATGGTCCACCAAAATATTTTTGGCGTTGTAAACCAACGCTTGATTAATTTCCAATCAATTACTGAAATAATTAATTTAGGAATAAAATGCTAAAAATACAATTAAATTATTTCGGCACAATTTAAAGCTCTATTAAATAAACGGATTGCATCACCATAATCAGCATAAAATTTCGATCGTTGGCTATCACAGCCTAATTTTCGAAAATTAATTAATTAATTAATTACGGAATTTATTAACTAATTGCAATAAATCCAATTTAGGCCCGTAATGCCTAATTGGACGCCAAAACAGACCTAGAAAATTTCCAAGATTCACTCAATAAATACTATGGACTATTCACTAGCTAATTACACTAACCATTTGCCCAACATGCATCGATAAGTCTGTAATTTAATTATTCTAATATAATCTATCCACCTAATTGCACTTAATTAAATCTAAACAACTCCTAAGCATCATTAGCCTACTAAGTAGGGATTAGTGAGCAAAACTCACTTGTTTGGCAAGCTAGTTGATGCAAATCGACGGGAATGTCATGGGGAACAACTTCCTTTATAGCGAGCCCGCCAAACAAGGCCGGAACGGCCCAAAATAGGCTTGTCAAACTCACAAACCCTTGCTGGTCGGCTCCAATAATTGAGCCCAGGGAGCTGTAACGGGCTGGTTTGGGCACCGCTTGGGTTAGGTTCAGCCACCACGAACGAGGGTGTGGGCTGTGGCTGAAATGGCCGTGAATCGGGCCAAGTTGTAGCTGCCGGACTTGCTGGAACGGGTCGCTATTTTAGGCTTCGAAGCTAAGCCAAAGAGGACGAATGGTGGGGCAGCTCCGCGTTTGTTGGGCGCAGCTGGTGAATCGGTGGGAAGCCACACGTGAAGCAGCAGCAATTAAAGACAAAAATGGTGGGGGACTTGAAGAAGAGCAAAGGTGAAGCTATGGCGTCCGTGGGGCAGCAGAAGATGCGAGGGAAATGGGTAGCAAAAGCACAAAAAGAAAGAGAAGACTCCGTTGGTCTTAATAGGGGGGACAACAAACGGAGTAAAGGAAAAAGACAGGGGAGGGAGCTTGTCCACATTGCCGAGAGAGAGAGAGAAGACCAAAGAAAAGCAACTAAAAGATAACAAGGCATAAATTGGATAAGTGAAAGTTTGGTCAAACAAAAAAAATGAAAGTTGAATTCTAAGGGGAAAT
Source organism: Eucalyptus leucophloia subsp. euroa (assembly GCA_017140325.1). NCBI lineage: Eukaryota > Viridiplantae > Streptophyta > Magnoliopsida > Myrtales > Myrtaceae > Eucalyptus > Eucalyptus leucophloia. The sequence continues at coordinate 9,727,339 of CM029469.1, read as the reverse complement.
GGGACCGTCGGTGGGGGCAACAAATCAAGAAGAGGGGGAAATCTCGGAAGAGAGAAAAAGAAAAGGATGTGGAGATGCCAAGAGGAGAGAGGATGTGTGTGAGGTGGAAAGAACAAAGAAAAACATGGAGAGAGAAGTAAAAAGGAAGAAATAATATGCCATCTTTGACCAAAAGTCAAAGAGACCATGAAGGGGCAAGACCGCCAAGAGGAAGAAGGAAAAAAAGATTAAAAAAAAATATCAAAAAAGTATAATCTTGATTAACTTCTTTAAACAACTTTGTTAATTGGTCACCCCAAGGCCAATTTCTTTACCATCTTTTGAATAAATGAAGACCAAAATAAGATGGCCTTTATCTTACGAATTTTCCCAAATCTAATTCTATTTCATTTTTCTCAAAATCCGATTTTTCAAACAAACTTCTCCGATTGAGGTCCAATTTGACATGCGGAAAAAACCCACAAAAATTCTTGTCACCCATTCACTCACACCAAATAACGAAATTCTCTTCAAATTGACAAATCCGAATTTTCATTCATTTTCCAAATTGCCCGATTTGATTTTTCATATAAATCCTGAACCCACCAAAAATTTCGCAAAATGTGAGTCGATGTTCCTAAAATGACTTATAACACGACAGAAGTTTCAGTTTCTGAAATCGAATTCAAATTCGCGATTACTTTCGATCAGATGCGCTTTTAGTGTGACATTACCTATCGGATAGTTTTTAGGAATTTTTTGTGCAATTGACCCATGATTGATTTTCTTCAAGCCACACGTACCTCTTCGACACATTGGCGACTCTTGATAGTTGTGAAAATCTCGAGATTTCAAATACAGACACAGAGTACCCAAAACGTCAAAAAATCAATTTAGTGTCGAACGATGAGAATTTCACAATCAAGTGAAATCACCCACACTTTGATCACTATCTCAGTCAAATCAACCCATCTCCGGTCTCTAATTGGTTTTTAATTGTGCCATAATGACCCTTGCAAACTAGCACGGTCAAGTAGTTGATTCTTGATCGAATTCTCGAGTTTATTGCCTTAAAATTCCTTAATGGCTTCACCGGGTAGGCCAATTATCTCATGAGTAGCTATCTCAGAGAAAAGCACTATAGTCACATTGACGAAAGGCCTAACTTATTCAATCAAAACCAGAACCTGAAAATCAGGATGTCACAACTCTTCCCTCTTATAAAAATTTCATCATCGAAATTTAAACCTTTATCAATTCTCAATCAAAAGGTGGAGGTGTTGTCGTCTCATTGAGTCTTACTTTCCCGTGTATTTCTTCGGTCCCGTGGTGTTGTCAAACCACTTTGACCAAGGAAATCATCTTGGTACACAGAATTTACTCTTTTGAAACCACCAATTGATTCGGGCTTTTCATGTACGACATTATGTCATTCACGTCTGATTCTTCATGATTTAGCACATGCGTCGGTTCAAGCTCATATGTCTTTAACCTCGACATGCGAAAGACGTCATGCACTTGCACCAACCTCGGTGGCTATGCAAGACGATATGTTAGGATCCTGATTCTCTCTCTAGAATCTCAAAGGAACCTACGTACCTCGATTTCAGTTTTCCCTTCTTATCGAAGCGCAAGGTATCCTTCATTAGTGACACATTTAGGAAGATGCAATCACCAATTTGGGACTCTAAGGGCCTTCAATGCTCAACGATACAACTTTTATGATGGCTTTGAGTGGTCCTTAATCTAATCCTGATCTCGGCAACTGCAATCATTGATTGCTGCACTAACCCTGGTCCGTGATCTTTCTTCACTTCACTTTCTTCTCACCACTAAAATTCTGCACACTTTGCTATGTAAGCTTCAATAGGAACCATTTGAAAGCTATGCCAAAACTGGGAACCTTTGATCTAGATTTGAAATAAATTTGTCACTATCATTCCATGTAGACAAACTTTCTGACACATATACACTTCTGTATGCCTATTCAAATCGAGATCTTTTCGTACTGTACTGAAGTGAGTCAACTCTATTCATTTGTCGACCACAACCTTAAATGGAATCAATGCTCCCCGACTCCTTGGTAAGCCTATCATAACATTGCATCATGCTATACTTCCATTCCCGCTCAAGACTCTCGAGTGATTGTAAAAGTCTTACTATTTTGCATTATTGAATTTCCACTTACTGACACATCTGATACTTGCAACATGTCCGACAATATTTATCTTCATAACAGTCTACCAATTGAGCTAATGCCAATTCAGACCTCCTTTGAATTGTCTAGTCGAATATTACAACTACTACCATGAATTTTTGACAAGGTCTCTTACCTGAGTGCTACCTCATCAAGTACACCCCCATCACTCTCAAAACTTGAGTGTTCCATCCTCAGACATATGAAAGTCAGTCTCTTTCTTATCAGTATCCTCTTATAGGATCTTTTGAACATTCTAGTCTATTGACTAAAGCATCTGATTTTAACCTGAATATTCAGTTCAATTTTTTAGGGTGGCTATAAAATTCAAAAGGTAACCTATCTCAAATTTGAAAACTGAATTTCGAACCATTTTCAAGTAAGGTATATACTTTAACCAGCCTATGCACAATTGAAGATTCTCGACTCAATGCCTTAATGACTTCTTTCGTTCTTCCAAGGTGATACCAGATATCACCATCCTAGTCCTTCCAAGGATCTAATTCACGACACCGTCTCATATTCAACTCCTTTTGAAAGAATAAATACTTGAGACTTTAATAATCGATGAAGATCTAGAATCTTTCTTCACACCAATGATGTCTCTAAATCTTTTAGAGTGAATATTTGATGCTGTGAGTTCTAAGTCATGCGTCGAGTAATTTAACTCAGGAGGTCTCAACTGGTGGGACATGTATAACCATCCTACCATGTTGCATCAGCATGCATCCCAGGCCTCTTAACGACACATCACTATAGATCTCACTTCCTCCAAAACCATATGGAATGATAAGCACAAGTGCGGTAGTCAGTTCCTGCTTAAGCTCTAGAAGCTAGTCTTGCACTTGTCTATCCACACAAACTATTCTTCTTTCCTTAGGAGTTGAGTCAATGGTGACACCAATACTAAAAATCCTTGTACACGTCCTCTGCAATAATCTGTCCAATTCATACAACTCTTGATCTCTAACATTGTTGTCGATCTTGGTCCACTAATAATTGTTTCGATCTTCGCTGGGTCCACGAAAATTCCTTCACTTGAAATCGCATGACCATTCTCAAGTGGCTCTCATGATCCTTAGCACTCAACGAATACTCTAGAATATCTTTGATAGACACAACCACAACTAAACTCGATATTCCTTGAACACTCTGTTTGCCAACTCCATGACAGCAGCTTGGAGTGTTCGCCAGACCAAATGGCCTTACAGTACTCTTGTAAAGACCATCTCAAGTATTAAACATTAATTTCAATGTCTTTCTTCCTAATCCTCAACTGATGATGCCATGTTCTCAAGTCGATCTTTGAAAATATTGACACTCTTGTAATTGGTCATCATAATTTGCGTTGATCTTCAATTATGAACACTTGTTCTTGATCGTTACTTAATTGACTTGACAATAATCGATGCAAAATTGCAACGAACCATTTTTCTCCTTCACCAACAAAACTAGTGTTTCCCCAAAGTGATGCATTAGTATGTACAAATCTCTTATCCAGTAATTCTCACACCTCTTTCACTGACAACAAGGCCTGACTATCCCTATGGTAACACTTTTAGAAATTTTGGACTACTGAGGTATCCCCAATCTTCAGTTCTCTAATCTGTCTTATCTAAGACAATCGCCAAGTCACCTTGGCAACTTCCGTCTAACAAACAAGTTGTCTCAGCTACAAGATTAATGAAATCGAGATTCTTTTCGACTCCTAATAACCTCGACACTTTCACATGCTAATGGACTAAGCTAGGATTACTCCATGACCATAATTCATTACCACAAGATGCTCCATGAGCCTACTCTATTCATGTGGCATCAGAGTTACACCTCAGCAACTAGTAAAGCACAACTATAGCTAGTGATTCTCCTTTCTTCCATTTCATTTCAACAAGCCAAACTTTGACAAACTTAGCCCAAAGCTTTATTGTGCTACTCTAGTAAAATCTCCTCAAGAACATTCTTCTTCTGATTGCGTAGGGTCGGTTCCACTCCTGTCCTTTTCGCCATTCTAGTGGCGTCCTAATTATGATAACGACATCTATGCTCTCTTGGACTTCACTAATGGTCCCTTGCCTGATGGCCGTGCTTGTCACAATCACAGCACGTTCTAGCCACACCAAGCTACTAGATTGACCCATGGTTCCTTCTATAATTTTAGCACCCATCTGGTGAGTTCTTTATCTTTTGTCAGATGACAACATACACTCTTTCAGGTATCGGAGGCTTGTTCCAAAAACTTCACAATGCGTTCTATAGCGCACTTCCTTTGATCTGTCCCATTGGTCTTCTAGGACCATTTCTAGCCAGGTAACCCTGTTTAATACACTCAAAACAAATTCTTGTCATAGGAAAGACATAAGGCAAATCTCCATCGTCACACACGGAAACAACATGTTCCATTTTGACTCGATGTTGACCTGACTATTCCACCCTTCTTATTGGGTGGAATAGAATGCTTTTCTCTTGACATCGGTTTTTTCCTTGATCCGATTTCCATTTCTGCCTGAATTGAATCTTGACTCAGATACATAAGTCTATTTCCTAATCACAATTCTAGGTTAGACCTCGACAAAAGTGGCAACAACAGTGACTCGGTCCTGAGCTTTCTGGCTCAACCAATTCCAAGGAACACTAGCGCCTGAACAATCCCATCAAACCTAGGATCGCTCGATACTGTTACACTTTCAGTACTGACTTACGGCGGTACTCTTACACTCGCGTTGATCTAAGCCAACGCTCTGCCACAACCACCTCGGCTACCGATCCTTGTCGGCATTCTTTCTCGAGTCACAGAGGCTAGCGTCCTCTTACTAAGATTTCTCAACTCCTAATCACTCATACTACAAGATCTTTATAAACACTTGTTTTCTAATTCCAATACCATATTAAAATTTGAGTGATCCACACCCACAAACAATTCTCCAATCAGCTACCACAGACATGCACTAAGCATGAATTAAAAGCCATTCCTACTAACTATCCCATCACTCATCGCACCTTATCACTTTAACTCTTAACCTACTTTGATACCACTAAAAATGGGATGTCACGCCCCGATCCTCCGAGTACGTGTCCATCCCTCTATGGTCGATTAAATAGCGATGTCCTAGGACGCATCGCCGACCTATTCATTTTAAATGCACATGCGGAAATAGATAAATAATTCCAGACAACAATTCAATGGGATTGAAAAGCATGGCCACACTTCCTTGAAAACCACAACACACACTTTCACATATCATGATAATTTATATACATTACTTTCCATTATTTACAAGGTCTACCAAAGGGTCGATTCCCAAAACTGGTTGTCCTAAGACCAACTATTCAGATCTCGATTGCTGAACCTTTGGAGTCCATGGGATCCGGCAAGACAACGGGTCCTCCACATCACCATCAGGCAGGTCTCTTGGACTCTCCTCCTAGGCAGCATCAATGACCTTAGCAGGGATATCAAAACTCCTAAGGGGACCTAATCTAAGACCGTAGGGAGTGGTATGGAACCAGACTCTGAACTGATCAAGTACCTCCTGGTGTGGGACTTCCTCAATCCAGACTGAGGTCACTACCAACTCATAAGTCCAATCATTTCTGGGATCGGGGAAAACAATGACTTGTTCGGTTATTCTCACGGGACGACCAAGATTACTAGGGGGAGTTGCCATTTGCGCACCTGAAAATGGTTATACAATAACCAGTGAGACAATGTCTTGACAAGTTTTACCCCCTAAGACCCGATTAGGAAGCCAATACACTCTAAAGATTGCCTAAGCACAACACAAGTCAGAAGACTTGCCTTGACCTTAGTTCCTTCCTACAGGTCAGTATATATCAAAGGTACAAGAAACACATCAATTCACGAACTTAGATCAAATCATTGATCAATTGACCTACTCGATTACATGTCACCACGATCTTCCCCTGGTCGGTACATTCAATACTATCTATAAAGTCTGACTTTAGTCTAGGACTGCTCACTCAAAGCTAATAATAAATAGTATAGCTTGCCCAAAACTGATAATATAATATACTGTATATGTGCTCATCTAAAGCTGATAGATTAAGGCCCCCAGGCCATCAAAGTATACCATATATGCTTACCTAAAGTTGATAGTACATGCTCATCCAAAGTTGATAACATATGCTTACCCAAAGTTGATACTATGGTATACTATTTATATGCTCGCCCAAAGCTAATAATTTAGGGCCCCCAAGGCAAGATAGTATACTATTTTCGTCATATAACAATTCATCATTTTTATTACATCCGATAAAAATAGTTGTGTGTGGGTACAAGGTTGAACTTAGCCAAAATATAGTAATTTCCTCTTCCACAATTTTCATCATTTTATATGGTCCACCAAAATATTTTTAGCATTGTAAACCGACGCTCAGTTAATTTCCAATCAATTACTGAAATAATTAATTTATGAATAAAATCCTAAAAATACAATTAAATCATTTTAGCACAATTTAAAACTCAATTAAATAAACGAACTGCACCACCATAATCAACATAAAACTCCGATTGTCACCGTCCAAGCCTAATTTTCGAAAAATAATTAATTAATTAATTAATTGCAATAAATCCAATTTAGGCCCGTAATGCCTAATTGGACGCCAAAACGGATCCTCGAAAAATTTCTGAGATTCGCTCAATAAATAATAGAGCATGTCTACTTGCTAAATACACTAACCATTTGCCTAACATGCATCGGTAAGTCTCTAATTTAATTATTCTAATATAATCTATCCACCTAATTGCACTTAATTAAATCTAAACAACCCCTAAGCATCATTAGCCAACTAAGTGAGGATTAGTGAGCAAAACTCACTTGTTTGGCTAGCGGGTCGGTGCAAATCGACGGGAACGTTGTGGGGGAACAACTTCCTTCAAAGCGGGTCCGCCAAACGGGATCGAGACGGGCTTGAAAACGGCCACTAAACCCACAAACCCTTGTTGATTTTGTCATTGATCAAGGCTGAACGGGCTGCCACGGGGGCTGATTTGAGCACGACTCGAGGCTAGGTTTGGCGGTCGCGAGTCAAAGTACGGGCCAAGGCCAAAATGGCCGTGAATCGGGTCAAGTTGTGGCTGTCGGGCTTACTAGAACAGGGTTGCTGTTTTGGGCTTCGAAGCTAGGCCAAAGCAGACAAATGGTGGGGCAACTCCATGTTTGTTGGGTGCGACTGGTGAATCGGTGGGAAGCCGCACGTGAAGCAGCAACAACTGAAGACAAAAATGGTGGGGGCTCGGCAAGTTGGTGGGGTGTCCATGGGGGCAGCAGACATGTGAGGGAAATGGGCAACAAAAGCACAAAATAAGAGAAGACTTCCTCGGTCTTGATAGGGGGGACATCGAACGGAGCAAAAGCCGAATGAGACAGGGGAGGGAGCTCATCCACGCAGCCGAGAGAGAGAGAGAGAGAGAGAGAGAGAGAGAGAAGTACTTAATTATTGGATAAGTGAAAGTTTGGTCAAATAGAAAAAGTGAGGTTGAATTTTGCAAATGGGACCGTTAGTGGGGGCAACAAATCGAGAGAGAGAGGGGAAAAGGAAGAGAGAAACATGCGGCCAAGAGGGAGGGGATGTGTGCGTGCGTGGAAAAAAAAAAACATGGAGAGAGAAGTAAAAAGGAAGAAATAATATGCGGCCAAGGGAGGGTCTACGTGAAGGGGCAAGAGACCAAGGGAAGAAGGAAGAAAAAGATTAAAACAAAAATATAATATTGATTAACTTCAAAACACCTTGCCAATTGGTCATCCTAGGGCCAATTTCCTCGCCAATTGCGCAATTTGAATAAATGAAGACCAAGATAAGACGGCCTCTTTATCTTACGAATTTCTCTTAAATCCGAATTCTATTTCATTTTTCTCAAAATTCGATTTTTCTAACAAACTTCTCTAATTGGGGTCCGATTTGATGCGGAAAAAGCCCACGAAAATTCCTGTCACCCATTCACTCACACCAAATACCAAATTTCTCTTCAAATTGACCAATTCGAATTTCCGTTCATTTTTCGAATTGCCCGATTTGATTTTTCATATAAATCCCGAACCCACTGGAAATTCCTCAAAATGTGAGTCGATGTTCCTAGAATGACCTATGACACGACAGAAGTTTCAATTTCTGAAATCGAATTCAAATTCGCGGTTACTTTCGATCAAACGCGCTTTTAGTGTGACCTTGTCTACCGGGTAGCTTTTAGGAATTTTTGTTGCAATTGACCGGTAGTCGATTTTCTTCGAGCCACACGTACCTTTTCGACACATTGGCGATTCTTGGTGGTCGTGTAAAATCTCAATGTTTCAAATACGAACATAAGGTATCCAAAATAATATAAAATCAGTCTAGTGCCGATCAACGAGAATTTTGCAATTTATTGAAATCACCCATGTTTAACTACACACCTTAGTTGACCTATCTCCAGGTCTCTATCGATTTCAAATTGTGCCGTAATGACCCTTGCAGACTAGCATGGTCGAAAAGTCGATTCTTGGTCGAATTTTCAAATCTATTACATTAATTCCCTTAACGGCTTCACCTAATAGGTAAGTTATTTCATAAGTGGCCATCTTAGAAAAAACCACTAGAGTCGCATTGACGAAAGGCCCAACATATCCAATTGAAATTAGAATCTCAAAATCAAGATGTTACATCCTTAGCCGCGAATAACATGTGTGGCACCTAGTGAGTGAAATTCACCAAGCCAACTTTCATTCAATAGTTCGGCAAATAGCTTTCTTATATGAGGTTGTACTACACCTAACTTAGCTTGGACATTTAATTTATCGAGCAAGACATTATATCACTTTAGGCTCGATAACTAGTTTCGGCTCGCCATGGTCTCATCGGAAAAGTGACATCAGCTCCCGATTAGTTTGTGCACGGGAGGCCAACCCCGTTGTTAGAACTCCTAAGTAATATAATCTTTCTATCTTAAGACTCCTAACACGGACCATTCCGATGCCACTCCCACAAAAGCAATTGTATTCATTCCAGCTGCATTACTTACCCTTCACTTGATAACCCAAGCTTCACTCATAAATGTCACAAGTACAAGAGAATCATTAACCGTGACACATGCATACATCTCTATCTAATCTTGGCAACACTTTCAAAAATGTCTTCTTTAGGATCAGCTAATTTGATAAAATTAACATATTATAGTTTATTGTGGTTTTGTCCTCTAATCCGTTGAAATGTTAATAGTTAAAGTAGGTTCAATCATAAACTTTTTCAAAATTTATCAATTAAGTTGATCCGACTAATTATGACCAGAAATTTTGTTGACGTGGACACCGATTGTCCTACATGACATGGATGGCACTAACATTGACAATTTTTAACAATATTTTATTATTCTTTAGATACTCTGTTTTCTGTACGTACTTAACAAATAATAATATGTTACTTCTTTCATTTTATATCAAGTTTACCTATGTCCTCTTGCATTGAAGGAGAAATCACTCATTTCTCTTTCCATATTTTTCCAGTAGAGATTTTGCACTTCAACCGACAATCTCTGCAGGAATTTAGTTTAAAGCTCTGTTCCTTTAGCTCTAGCCATCACATTGTGGCGGAAGTATGTCGTTTACCACTTTTTTTATTTTTTTTATTTTACTTGAATGGCATCTTGTGTTTTAACCTTTCGCTTATAGAAGAATGAAGGATGCAATACCATTGTTTCTTAAGTACCACCGAAGTCACTTGAGGGTACTTCTGAAGTTCTGGCTACTGCTGGTGTAGATGTGTAGATGCATAGAGTTTCTGTCTTATCAACCACACTGCATACGACCTTTTGTTTTCATGAACTGTGTTGCTTATCTCATCTGCCTGTGTGGTTGGGCAGCATCTGCATGCAAGGCTTATTTGTGCGCACTCATATGCATCCGCCGTATGTGTGGGTTTAGGTCTTTGAATTACCCATGATCTATCTGATATTAAGTCTTTTGGGTTCTAATGTTCTGTGCCATAATTTGCAACTTCTGATGAATGAATGATACTGACATGAACTGCTAATGCTTAATAAAAATGGCATAAACTGTGGGTTTGATTGAGCACCGTTGTTGATTAACATGCTATGGGAAAAAAGTGGTGCTCACATTCACCTATGCTGGACAAAGGCACTGAAGTTTTAGATATGTAATTTAATTTTTTCTCTTATTGATATATAAACATTCATGAATATAAGACCTTGCTCAAGGATTGAGCATTTTTATCAGAGGTGCGGGACTATTGTCATGCGCTGATGTATCATTTTACGAAGCAGATTATGACGAAAACATGTGAGATCAACGCCTAGGCTTAGATAGTTCAATAAATTCGTTATTACAGTTGTTAAAATATTGGAGTAGATGCTACCAACTTCTTTTCTGTCAAAAGCTGAGCGACTTTGCATTGCCTCGATCGTCTGCATGTCGATTTTATATTTAGATGTGAATCCTCTTTGCAGGCTCCAGCTGAGCGAAGAGAGGTCTTTCGCAATGAGCTGCAGCGGGTGGGAACTGGGGCTGGTTAGGTATTACGTGAACTTGGGAATAAGGTAAAGAAGATGGAAAATTTAGGGCCTGTAGACATACTCTTCGAAGTGCACGAGGCTGCAGAAGAGTTGCGGAACAAAGTTGACCGGAAGTCATACATTTAGTCAACTCCGAGAGCTGGGAAATCGGAAACGAGCAAAAGACTGGGCAGAGCCTCAAGAATAAGGTTTTACAGCATAAGTCACTTAGTGAAACCGTACATCTCAGGCCGTTTTCTGCACCAAGAAGTCTGGATGCTGCGAAGCCAAACACAGGGTTGAAACCCCCAGTTCCTGTAGTTATTCCCGCAGATGGTGCGAGGACCAAACAGATATCATGGCCTGCGGGAATCTCGCTGAGAACTGATCCTGTTGTTGAAGAATCAAAAACATATGAAAGCGCAAGTGCTTTGTCTCTGGCAGCTTTCACGTCGCTCCTCATTGAGTTTGTTGCAAGGTCACAAAATCTTGTGGACGCTTTTGAAGATTTAAGTGAAAAGGCAAATTGAGCCAGCGGCAGTAGCAGGGCCTGCAGGGACATTCGGAGGCGTCATCGATTGCGGAAAAAGGATTTCACTTTTGAAGCAACAGTGAGGGCGAGGTACATCGATTATTGAAGTAACACACTTTGCCACAAATCCATTACGAGGACATCTTTTCCAGAACAACACCACCCTGATGTTATCTATCTGTCAACGCTGGTCAAACACTGCAATTTGACATCGAATGAAGTTCGGGTTAGGACCATCCATTTGTAATTCGGAATCATGTACTCTGCCTGAGTCGAAAGCAATAAGACCCTAACAAAGCACTTGCTCAAAATGAAGGGAAAATGATAAGAGAGGGAAACTAACGGAATCTCAACATTTATATTCGATTGTGATAGGGAAAAGTGTTGATAATTGGATGATGCATGCGGCGGCAGGGAAGGATGAACCTCTGAGCAGCTTCCAGAGCCAAAATGAAGATAGAAATCTGGTAATTGCGAGATCAAGTACAGGTATTGGTTTACATTTGTGGCACCCCGAGAAGGTAATTTCCGTGCTTGGCTTGTCTGTCATCGATCTCAGAGGTTGAGATTGAACTGTCGCGGAAGCCTTTCGGCGTCAAAATGGAGCGCTGGTGTCTGATGGCAGTTTATCTGAGTTAACGAAGCCAGGGTACTCGGAAGAAAGTTAGTTGCCACTGGACTAGAGAAACAATCCCTGCTGGACCCAAATTTAATACGAAAATGCAAGAAACGATAAACGAATTGGAAACTTATCACAATGGCGAATGTCCATCAAGATGTTGAAATATACTCAATTTTCCTATGAATTCCATTTTCGCTATTGTCTTTCTACCAGAACAGGCCAAGCAACATTGTAGTTCTTATTTCCTTGTATTCAGGTGTACTGCTTCTCATTCACATCGGTGCAGGATAAATCATAACAGAACTTATAAGTCGCAGATAGGCTTAATCGGAACTAAGGAAAAATACAGAAAAGAAAACAGAAGCTAGGTAATTGCTACCCTTACTGACAGGTAGAAAGGCAGCCTTTTTGGGGATCTAAACAAGCAGGCGATAGGTCGGCACTGCTAACAAGTGATTAGCTCTTGGAACTGATAAGCCAAACCTTTTGCTCATGTCAATATCGCTCGGCACCATGTCCTCGGGTAATTCCCACTTGAAGCAATGCACTAATTGAGCCAGAACAAGCTTCACTTGTAGCAGGCCTAACTGAATTCCAGGGCATCCCCTACGTCCTGAACCGAAAGGAAGCAGCTCAAAATGATGCCCTTTCACGTCTATTCCATTGTCGATGAATCTCTCGGGTACAAACTTTTCAGTGTTTTCTGACCACACACTAGGATCTCGCCCGATTGCCCATATGTTCACGATGATTCTGGATTTCTTTGGTATGAAGCATTCGTTTATGACGGCATCCTCCATGGATTCTCGCGGAACTAGTAATGGCACAACTGGATGGAGTCTCATGCTTTCCTTCACCACCATGTCCCGATAATTTAGCTTCAGTAGATCCGACTCTTCAACCATTCTAGTCAAGCCAACCATGGTTTCTAGCTCTTCTTGAAGGTGCGCCATCGTCCGTGGATTCCTCATGAGTTCAGAAAATGCCCAGTCGATGGAGGTCGATGCTGTCTCGAAGGAACCCGAGATCATGTCCAGTATTATGGCTTTTATATTCGTTCGATCGATGATATACTTTTCTTCGCGAGGGTCTATGGGTTGGTTCATCATCGAAAGTAATATGTCGATGAAATCCTGCTGATGTTCGCTGTCATAATGAGCAGTGTCTTGCACATGGTCGTCTATAATCTTCTCTAGGAGTTTGTCAACCGACCTTCTGACTGCCTTGAACTGCCGAGACGACCCCTAAGAAAAACAATCTTCATCAGTGCCTCGCTCAAGCTTGCCACAGAAGATAGACCAGAAAGACGGTGGATTGTTAGTTGCAGAAGATGACTGTTCCAATATCGATTAGAAGTTCGTCGTGTTGAATTTCCCTCTTAACGCATCCCCAGAACGTGTCAGCACACTGCAACTGTCCATATTCTGATAGCAATGTTCGCTTTTTGTCGATTATGTTCGTCGAACGCGCGAGCAGACATACGTGAACCACATGCGAAATTATTGTATTTGAAGGATGTACTGCGCGAAGACATGGAAAATCAACGAGTTTGCTGATGCAGGGAGACGTATGATCCGTGCTAGTATGGCTTTAACACAGTAAATATAGATAGAGAGTTGGAATGCGAAAATCGCAAGAATAGCACTGCATGTACCTGAAGATCAGGTGGCCTGAGAAAAGGCACGTAATAGGCCAAGTTGAAGACTCCGGCGACTCTCGCGTTCTCCTGAATGATCCCCTTCAGATCGTGCTCGCCGTCCGTACTCCTCCCCAGTATCATCCTACAAGCCATGTCCTCCATCGCACGCTCCACCTGCACGCTCAAGTCCACCGCCTCATGCGCTGCTGCGGACTCCCTCAGCGAGGCCACCAGCGAGCCCACCTCCTCCTCCTCACGCCCTCGAAGCTCCGGACCCTGGCCGCGCTCAGCAGGTGCGTGGTGCACAGTTTCCGCACGCTCCTCCAGTACGGGCCATACTCGGTGAAGACGAGGCCCTTGGTGGTGTAGAAGTCCAGCTCTGCCTCCGGGATCCTGGGCCTGCTCGCGAAGATGGCGTCGTGGGTGCCGAGGAACAGCCCGGCGGCCTCCGGCGAGGAGACAACGACGGCTGGGACAAGGCCTAGGCGGAGGGACATGATCGGCCCATACCGGGCCGAGAGGCTGCGGAGACTGTGGTGGGGGAGGTCGCCCAGCAAGTGGAGGTTGCCGATGATGGGGAGTGGCGGCAGGCCGGGTGGGAGCCTCGGGCGGCTCCGGCCGCTCGAGAGGAGGAGGCGGCGGGCGGCGAAGGAGAGGAGGGCTGTGAAGAGGAGAGACAGGAGCATGGCAAGAGGTGAAGAGTCCATGCTTCCTGTGGTCTTGTGAATGAGTGAGGGAGGGTGACTGAGGGTCAGCCTGAGCAGCGTGCCACTTTGCTCGGGCCTCGTCATTTCCCCTCGAACCACGCCCGGGTTGGTTCTGGGACGGCGCTTCACGATCGAGGTGGGGCCCTAACCCGTAGAGGCTCGGCGGGTTTCCGATGGGGCCATTATCCCATACTACTCTCCTCTCACTTCGTCATTGTAAATGGCCATGGAGGAGTCCTCCTGGGATGGTCATTTCGGGGAGGAGCCGGTTGACCTGCTCAGTCCAATGCCCGTGACGATTAGTCTACTCAGCGGGCGGGACTTTTCCCGCTGAGGGTTTTAATAAGGTTGTGAGTTTTCCTTCTCCCCCCTCTTCATCTTTCGCTCTCCTCCTTTCGGAGGATCAACACGAGGCAGGGCAAGAGGAACCCTGGCCAGATTTAGCCCTTATGGCTTGGGACTAGCGGCTCGAGCCTTTTAATGCCCGTGACGATTAGTCTACTCAGCGGGCGGGACTTTTCCCACTGAGGGTTTTAATAAGGTTGTGAGTTTTCCTTCTCCCCCCTCTTCATCTTCCGCTCCCCTCCTTTTGGAGGATCAACACGAGGCAGGGCAAGAGGAACCCTGGCCAGGTTTAGCCCTTATGGCTTGGGACTGGCGGCCCGAGCCATATCATTTATAATTGGACAACGCGAGAAACTGTGCATGAATTTTTCACATGTTTCCAACTTTTTCCGGAGGTACACGAGGGCAACATGTCATCGATACTGTGATCCCATTTTTCAAGGATATGATTTTAAAATAAAAACTTATCTTTGATACTATTGATCTACTTTTCTCTATTAAGTGACGGTTATTTCATATATGATTTTTGCCTTGATGACAGGCAGTTTACAAGGACGAGTACTGTTTTCCCCTCTTCCCCTTTGAATTTGGGAAAACCAACACAAATAATTTCCAAACTTTAGCTTAATATATAATGTGATTCTTTAATTTTTGATTTATTCGATGTGATCCTTAAAATTTAGCTTAATGTGTAATGCCATTCACTAATTTTCAATTTGTTTAATATAGTTTTTGAACTTTAGATATGTGTTTAATATAGTTCCCGAGCTGAATTAATTGAAGAATAACACTGAACATTTTCATATAATTTATGGATTAACTTAAATATGTACACCACCGCCTATAGTGGCTTAGTTGGATAAGGCTCCCATGATCCTTTGCAAGGAGGAGAGGAGTTCGAATCCCGCTGACCACACGGAATCTTAAGTGCGACGTCGGGGTGGTGGGTACTCTGCTAGCGTCACCCTAAGTTTTGCCTACTGGTTGTCGAGCTTACGGGGTTTACTGGATCATCAAAAAAAAAAAAACTTAAATATGTATTGCATATCGAAATAAAGTTCAAAGGATCACACTGAACAAATTAAAAATTTATAGATCACATTACATATTAACTATTTGATATTATTATCTCTTAAATTTAAGCTTTTGGATTGGGCATTTTATAAAGTATTAGATTAGGCTCTTTCTCAGCTTATTTCGCGCATGTGGCCCAATGATTTCTCCAATTTCATTTGTTGTTTTCCATCCAATTTGCAGGTGAGAGAGAAAAGGAAAAAAATAGCAATTTTGATAAAATATTAAAATATTATTAAAATTATTTATGTTAGCATCGGTAGTTACATAAGACAACTAGCATTCTTGTAAATTAACCGGATAGATTCAATTAATATAATGTGAAAGGTTTAAAATTCAATTAGTGAACGTCTGATAAGTTAAGGACTTCTTAGATAATTTAGCCTACCAATGAGTATGTCATGAAACATGTCACTAGGGGACATTTAGTATTTGGTTTCAACAAAGTGTCAAATAAGAAGATGATATGGTGGAGATGGTCAAACAATGAGAAAATTAATTAAAATATCATCCATTTCAAAGAAAAAATTTGTAATATGTATTTTCACATCACCTCAAAGTTTTCTAATGAAAATCTTTTCCATAAGTAGGTTTGACAATTCACTTAGATAATTAATTATCTTAGGGATTTTGTTTCAAAAATCACAAAGTGGGGTATGAAATCCTAATACATATTCCACATCGCTTATCTTAATATTAACAACTTTGCATATATCATTGGGGGCTGTCCTCACCCCACAATTGTAATTTTGGGGCTCAAAACCTTATTTTGTATTATAGCCTAGAGTCCAATAATAGCTCTTGGCTGATTTTTTTTTTTTTTTTTTTGGTGGTGGTGAGAGTGGGCATAAATCCTAATGCAAATTCCACATCAATCATTTAACTTTAACAACTCTACATATATTCTCAGGGGTTGCCCACTTGCCCTCAGCCCCACCGCCTCCTAGCTTAACGTTAGCAACTCTACATATATCCTTGAGGTACTTCCACGCCACAAGTTTTGGGGTTGAGAACCTTTCTAAGATATATTTTTGAGATTTTATTGATAAATGAAATTGAAAATTCAATTTCCAATCACCTTTTAATTGATGCAAGTACTACAGAAGTCTATGAAAATCCCGTGATAATGAACATGATCGGTATTGATATAAATTTCTGACAAAGCACATCATTCGAACACAAAAAAAAAAAAAAATCAAGAAATTCACTAACAAGTTAGAAGGCAAATATTGAAATTTTTATGATCGCTCGAGGGGGCCAATCTAACGTCTCGACAGAGTTTAATCGACAGTCTTTTGTGATTCGACGGTCACCAATCCTCGAAAATCCAATCACCTTGTTTGCAAGACATAAAATAAAAACACCATATCCAAAAAAAAAAAAAAAAAATGGACAAACAAGACTGAAACACGACAAAAAAGAATTTCACTAACCCCAAAATTGAACTTCACTTAATGGCGATCTGAGAATTTTCGTTTCAGTTACGCCGACGTTGATCGCTATCGTCAGAGCTCCCGATACGCCGGAGACGGCGAAGGGCGAACCGGAGAAGCCGCCGGCCGTTCAGTTTGAATCCCGAAGTTAGGACGCCGGATCCTCGATTCTCCACCGGAATCGCCGCTGCG
Organism: Eucalyptus leucophloia subsp. euroa; assembly: GCA_017140325.1. Classification (NCBI taxonomy): domain Eukaryota; kingdom Viridiplantae; phylum Streptophyta; class Magnoliopsida; order Myrtales; family Myrtaceae; genus Eucalyptus; species Eucalyptus leucophloia. The sequence goes on along the minus strand of CM029469.1, from coordinate 9,710,119 downwards.
TCCGCCGGAATCCGCATCGCCTGCCGCCGGAGGGGGCGCGGATCCATGTCCGTCTGAGTCGCCGCTCGCTTCCTCTCCTCCTCCTGCTCCTCGCCGATTCGGGCTCGAGAGATCCAGAGGGAGAGAGAGAGAGAGAGAGAGAAATGGCTAACAACATCTTCGAGTACTTCGTGGTGTGCGGCCTCGGGCCGGAAATCCGGACCCTGGACATGGACAAGGGGTTCCACGGGACGCAGGTCCTGTACATGCCGTCGCAGCTCGACCAGTTCCCTTCGTCCGATCACTCTCTCTACCCGCCTCCGCCTCCTCAGCTCTCCACCGTAAGTCCGCGCGACCTAGGCCGTTAGGAGATGGGGGGAGGATCGGTTGTTTTCTGCGATCGAAGTTTGATTATTGGGGGTTTCGTGGTTTCTGATGCGATTGAATGCTTGCAGTGCGTCTTGCCTGCTGGCGTGGAGGTTTACTCCTCGGGCTTCGATCCGAACAACCCTGCGACGTTTCCGCGGAGCTATCCGATAGTTTTGACCGGTACGTCTCCCAGCTCGAGTTGATCTCCGCTGTAATGATGCTATTGTTGTTTGCATTGTTTTGGGAAATTCATTGGGGCGTCGGTCGTTCGTCCCTTAGGAGACAGAAGTGGCAAGTGTGATCAGGTGGTGTGTTTGATTTAACTCTTGACTGTTATATTGGCACGTTTTGTTTCAGTTGTGCTTGGCTTTGAGCTTCCTGTCCGCCTGCAATTGTTAACCATGTGAGCTGAGCTGAAAATTTTGAGTTCATATGGCTGTCTTTAAGCTCATAGAGAATAGACAAGGTAGAGTATGCAAAGTAAAACTATATGTTTGCATGTTTAGTACTGTTGGTACTTGAATCCATGTAATCGGGTTCACTTCTTCGTTTTTGTATGACATGTCAAGAAAGTGTGGGCAAGTGTTTTGTTGGGGTTGATTAGTGTACTTTCCTTGGCGCACTTCCAGTGGTCATGTGCTGTAATCTTGCTTTTTGTCGCAATTGTGAATAATGAATCATATGACCCTAAGTTTCAGATCTCGTACTTTTTTGTTTATTCTAATAGATAATGGAAAAATTGCAGTATTCGATAACAAAGTAAATTGAATTTTCATGAGTAGATTGGTTCTTACTCCTTCGATCCAAGATCATTTACTACATTGTAATCACATAGAGCTGAAAGAGATTTTTTTACCTGTCATATTTATGCACTCTATATATCAGACATGCAGTTCCGGATAATCCATCTTAAAAAATTTCCCCCTTGAGGGTTACGCCATTAATGCACCTAGAGTGCCCTCGATCAGAGTCAATTCAGCTTCACTTTATGAGAGGTGGCCAGTATATTCTAGAGATGATTATTTAGATAATTAAGTCTAAAACACGGAGCTGTTTTACTTTGATAACTTTTGCATTGTTATTCGTTTGGATCACTGTGGCAAATGTGGATTTTGGGCCCGCTAAACCAATTGTTTCACATGTCCAAGAGTTACTCATGGTAAATGTTTCCTTCCGATAGATATGTGGATCTCTTCAATTATAGCATAAATTGTATGTAAATCATGTTAATGAGTGCTCTTGGGCACATGTTAAGTATCTAAAGAAAGGACCTCTCAATGTTCAACAACTAACTTTTCTTGTGATATGTGTAATTAGTGTTTTCAAAATGGAAAATGTCCTTTTTAGCCAAGTTGTATCACTACCTATGGGGAACTTGTGGAATAGAGAATACTAGATAAAACTATAGTAAAAGGGAAAAAAAAGTGATCATAAACAGATGGAACTAAGAAGTAACAGAGTAACAGTGGTGTTTTTCTTTTCTGTTTTTCTTATAATTTTCTTTAACTGTATGAGAATTTTAGTCTCTCAGAATTTTTCAACTAGAAATTGAAATGCTACCTTAATGTGGAATCATGCTGCAGAGGGTGATGGCTCAAAAATTTACGTCAGCTGTATTGCTTTTCGAGATCCTGTCAGTGAGGATATAGCGGAAGCCTACCGTATTCCGTCAAATTCATTTGCTGATAAATGTATATGTCTCGTTTCACACTCCCCCAGCTTCCGTGTTCTTCGGAATGCATTGGAGGAAATATTTGCGCTTTGCTTTTCAGATGGTGGAAGTAGGTAAATATTCTTTCAGGCAGTACTTATTTTTGTAATATGAAAGGGAGTGGAGAAAGTAGTTTCAAAATCTGTTCAAAGAATCTTTTTTTTTTTTTTAATGTGTGGCACATTATCTAAGTGAAGGAAGCACTCTTTTTGGTGCAAGTTATTCTTTTCACACAAGATAACAATTTGGGTTGGATGTGTGGATACCATGTAGGCTGGCACTACTCTTATGTGCTTACCCTGGTTCTGAGAGTTAGCACCTTGCTGTGATGTATTAGTTGGTTTTATTGTGCCATATATAGATAGAAATATCGTCCTTCCTGCTGCATTTATTAATCTAGCTCTGCAACAATCCCAGCAAGCCATTATGGGAGGTTATAGCATACATGGTGACGAACGTGCCTTTGCCTACTCCTGGAAAGGACAGAGTCCTGTTCTCCATCGAGAATTGCCTGCTTTCTGTAGAGGCTCCCCCGAAGACTGGGCTCCCTCATGCTGATGTATGGTACTTGTTTTAGGCTTTGTATTTCTCTCTGTTGTTTATGCTATGACTCAAGACTGTAGATCACGTTCTTCTATGACCTACTTCTTTTTATCACCTATTGCAGATTTCATTTCAGCCTCTTGTACAATGCTTGGATATTGATAATCTTATTAAGCTATTTACTGCCGTATTGTTGGAGAGAAGGACTTTGCTTCGAGCTAACAAGTATGTTTTCGGTTGAGCTAGTTAAACATGGTTATTTAAAAAACTTAGATCTTGAAGACATCTTGCATAGCAGTGTAGCATCTGAGACTTCTTGGGCCTTCCAAGTCTTGTCAATTTGTGTCCTTTTCAATTTTCATCACAATCATTACTAATCAAATTATTGTATTTAAGTGGTTTTTATGCATATTAAGTGAATTTGTCAATTGTTTGGCAGGTACTCGCTCTTAACCCTTGTATCAGAAGCTATGTGCCATTTAATCTTTCCATTTAGGTGGCAGGTATGGTTACATACTCTAGCAATCTACCTTTTAGCAATAGGAAACACGTCCAGACCTACTTGCGATACGTATCATGGTTAATTATGCTTCCATCATGTTACTATGGTTAATTATGCTTCCATCATGTTACTATGTTTGAATCTGGAATTTGAGCGATCTTGATAAGGCATTCCACTACACATTTACTTATGTTTTTCCATAACTCTTATCTGATCTTTGCATTTTTCTTTTTCTGAAGCATGTCTACATTCCATTAATATTTTTCAGTGGAGTTGATTATATTGATGCTCCTACACCATATATGATGGGTCTACATTCAGGCGTAGATACATCTGGCCTGACGATGGACGGGGTAAGTTTCACATGAACTTCTTTCAACCTCTTTTATCTTATGCCATGGTATTTGACTCTGATTTTTCAAGTTTGAAGTACTGATGTGTCCCGATTTTTCACTCTCATGGTTTCTAGGTGGTTGTCCACAAATGGCTTAGAATTTTGTGTGGAAAAATCTGATTCTTTTCTTCTGATAGATGTGAATAAAACATGGTTAGCTAGTGGGTTTTATCTTCTTACTGTAGTCTGGATGATAAAGAATAGACTTTATAAGAGATGGAAATGCTGCCTTTGGATAAGGATCAGAAATGTGGGGAGAAGATGCAGTTGTATATCAACCTCCAGCAACTTTTCGTTGGATAGGGATCTTTTGGAATGAGATTCTTGTTTTTTAGTGTAAACTTTCTTTTTACTTATCAGGTGAGATTTATATGTGAAGACATAGCAAATTCATTGTATACTTAGGAGCCAGCACTTCCTGGTGCATTATTGTGATTGGAGTTCTTTAATTTAAGGTACAATTTCTTTTAATTGGCTTATTTGTTCTTGCCACTGTGTTATAGGTAGTTGTTGTGGACCTTGAGTATAATCGCATCACCACTTCAGAAGAAATACCTCCCATTCCGGAGCCAGAATTGAGTTTGCTGCGTGATGAAATGACAAAGCTGTTGCATCCAAGTGTTGTGGGGATAGATCTCATGACAGCAGATTTAGGGGGATCGTGTGAGTACCATACTAAGCTGGGCAGTAAGCCATGGGGAGAAGATCATGACCTCCAATTCAGGTGATATTTCATGGTCACTGTAAATGCTTTTAAAGTGTCAGCTGTTTTTTGGAGCTAATCGTTGTGGTTTATTGTCCTTGTGGAGCTACATTTCTACATTTTTTCTTGGAGGGGTAATAATTATTCTTGAAGTCTTCTTGTGGTGATTTTAATATGCATGGATCTGTTTTATTTGACCTACTTGTTCTGTCCAAATCTTGTTTTGGCTCAAGCCGATATGATTTCAGACCTTGTTTGGTTTCTTATGCTTTATAGCCCATTGATTACCTAATCATTATCCTCATCATAGTCATATTATTGTTGTTCTTCTTCTTCATCATCATCATCTTCTTTTCAATTTATGGTAACAAAAAGGGACTTAAGTGTTTTCATTATTTATATTCTCATAGTGAAGCCTTGTTTTCCCTGGAATGGAAACGTCTAAATAGATATATAATGCAGGTGCAGATCGAGAGGTTATATTTTGTGATTTATTGTACTCCAGGGTATTGAGTTCCAAAATATACTGTCTCTACAAAATTTCCAAGAACCAATATTATCATTGGCAATTTCTTTAGAGGGTTCATTGGCGTGTATCAGCCTTGCTTCATAGGCCTCCTTAAATGTGTTCTGTACTTGCTGCTTTTTATATTACACAAAAGTTTGAACAATCTCTTGGACTACTCGTTTGAATAACTTTATTATTTTGAAAATTCATTCTTCTCCTTATTGTGAAGCTCTCCTCATTCCTAGGTGGGGATTCGGCTTAAGATCAAAGCATAAAATCAGTTATATGGAGGCAAATAAGGGACTTGGAGAGATTTTGTAGATAGAATCTCTTGCTTCCATACCATGAAATATTTTTATGGACCACTGCAAACTGATATAAAAGCTTTAAAGGAAGCTGTTGTCTCTTATTCAAATAGTTCAGCAGTGTCAATATTGCACTGTTTGCTCAACTGCCAACCTTTTCTATGTTTGATGTGCTCATTTTGTTTGTGAATAACATGAAGACATGGCTATAGTGGAATTTAATATGATAATGCCTGATCTTGCACTTCTTGAGTGGTGTATGCAGATTAATTTTCTTGAAGTTTTTTGCATCCTTATTGGGTGGATATCGCAATTTCCTGGTAAGGCACCTTATTTAATTTTTGTTAAGATTTTTAACTTAGACCAGGTAGTCAGATCGACTTATGTATTGTTGAACCCCATTTGGCAGGAAAATACTGCAACTTGTGCTTTCAATGTTGAAGCATTTCTGAGAAAGCGTTCTCGTTCTACTAACCAACCATCAGACCCCATGGTAATTCTTCACCAAATATGTTAGTCATTTTGATGCCTCCTCATGTATTAACTGTACAAAATAAATGGCCGGTCATTTCTAGCTGGGCTGTCTGTCATTTGTGTGCCCATTATGATATTATGGGTACTGAAGATTGGAAGTGACTAATGCATGTTTTTCCCATTTATGTTAGTTTATTTACTTTTTATCGTCAAGGGCCTCCTGAATTCTCACTATATCTTCCTTCAATTTATTCAGATAACACAGTTTTTGAATACTCAAGGCTTCTTGGATTATGTGGAGAGAGGTACCAGTCCGGATGAAAATAATGTCAATCTTCTTGACAAGTTACAAGATGCAATTGGGAGGGGCCAAAATCCTATGTCAATCTTTCCCTCATCCTTGATGGAGCCTGAGATTATAACAATATCAGACTCTGATACAGGAACATCAGGTCGAGACAGCCATTCATGCTTAGTGTTTGCTGTAGAGCCTATTTCAAAGGCTCTTGCATTGATGCTTCTGCTTATTTACAACTTGGTGCTTGGAAAGTTAAACACAGAAGCTAGTGAAAAAGCTTAGAAATGAGTTGAACAAGGGTCGGGGCTATACAGTCATCCTCCAAAAAAGAAATTCATAGAGTTAAAATGAGAGCTACTCAGACCAGATCAAAGCAATAGGAAATTATGAACCAAAGTTAACTAGAGAAGTCTTTTAAGTAAATCAAAGGTGGCTCTGTGTATTGATCAAGTCAGTCAGGCATAAGGATCTTAAAGTTTGATTCTCTCTACTTTTCAGGGTCGGGTGCCAAATACACCTACGATAGGTTTCCTTCAAACATCAGGTCAGAAGAGGAAGAGGAGAAGAGGAAGCAAATTCTTGCTGTGGCAAGTGGAGCTTTTGATTACCCTGGAAGGCATAGTCCTAGGTATGTCTACACATGGATGTTGACGTTTAACTGTATGTGTGTGCAACAAGTTACCTGATTAAATTTTGTGCTGTTATTGTGGATTTCTCATGACAGAATCCCTTTCTTTACCAGGTCCCCCTCCGTGTTAGTGGGTAAGGATTCCAAAGTTGATACTCTGAGTCCTATGGAGAGGGCTGTAAGTGCTTCTACCATTGTTAACTTCCCACCCCTGATTGGGACCATGGAATCTTCTTTAATTTTTCCCCCTTTATGTTGTCAGGCTGAGAGAGAACGGATGGTACTGGACATAAAGGTTAAGCTTCAGGTAAGATGTTGTCAAATCTCTTGGTCCCACATAGTTAGGGATGTTTTAACCTATCATAGTGGTTCTCTTTGTTATGAATCTGTATATAGTAAATTATGTCCTTAAAAGTTGGTATCTATGCGAGTTCCCATTAATTCTGATTAGGGACAACCTCATAAGTGCCTGGACTTTTTTTTTAACTCAGTTTAAAGTTAAGGAGATATTTGCAGGTTGAGATGATGCATGTAGTTCTGTAGAATTTTAAATGTCTGTAATTTCTGAGGAGTTTAGTCAGTAGAATTGTGATGGCGCGTTGTTGTCTCTACTCCTGGGATATATGACAATTTGGGCTTTAACTAAAATTAATTGCTATGTGGTTGTAGTTTTTGTTTCCTTTGAAAGGTTTAGTGAACTTTCCATTTTTCTGCCCCCAGGGTTTGTGGTTGCGGCTCCTTAAATTGGGAGCAACTGATGATCCTCTTTCGTCCTTTGAACATGGCACCATTTCCGGTATGCTTCTATGAGATATCAATACTTGCATTTATCTTCTTCAAGCAAATGAATAATTGATGGCCAAAGCAATTTTGTATCTATGGGCCAGAATTTGCTGCATGCTAACTGTGTGTTCATTTTTTTTGCAGCTTTAATTGAATTTGACGCTGAGGGAATTGGTGGTAGTGGCTTTGTTGAATGCATTAGGGAGCACATCAATTCGGTATGTAGCATTAAAAGTTGCAATTTATTGGGGTTCCCTCCTTGTAGGGTAGTAACTCAAAAACCACACATGATTTCAGGGATGGCATTGTCAATTGACTGACGAACAGTTTATTGCGGTTAAAGAATTGGTAAGTCCATTCAACTAAGAAAAATTGCCTGATTGACTACCAGAATGATTTGCTGAAATTTCTAATACATCAAAGTGAATTATATCGTGTTGTATGGTTTTAGCCTTCTGACTTTTTTTCCTCTTACGTTTAGCATTTAGTGTGATTTTTGTACAATTTCAAACATCTCCAATATTTACTGTGAAATTTTGTGGGATCATGCTAATTGTCCTAAAAGCTTAAGTTGTTAGATAAATGTGTGATTTATTATTTAAATATTGTAACGCTTCCCATCACGCATAGTTTGGTCTTTTTGCCTATTACTAAGCATGGACATGGGGAGGGAAATGGGGTCTAGAAAGATTTGAATTCAGGATCTTCATCTGTTATACCATGTGAGATTTTGTGGGACTACTGCCAACTACTTTAATAGCTTAAGCTGTTTGATAAAGGCATTGTTTATTATTTAAATATTTTTAACACTCCCCCTTATGCTTAGTTTGGTCTTTTACCTAGTATTAAGCATGGAAATTTAATTGGGGGGTGCCTTGGTAAGATTTGAATTCAAGATCTCCAGCTCTAATACTATGTAAGATCTTGTAGGACCACCATCAACTGTTCTAAAATCATAAATTGATAGATGAAGGCGTGATTTATTATTTAAATATTCTAACATTTACCAATATAAAAAATTTGACATTAGTCATAGAATTTTCTCGTTTACTTTATGAAATTGAAACATTTCTTTTTTTTTTGTTTTTTCATTGAAGAAGTTTTTTTTTTTTTTTTTTGGGTGGGGGGGGGTCTGATGAAAGTTCAAAAGGTACTGCATCTTTCGTTTTTGCTAAAGTTTCCTCTAACTCAACCAAAGGCTGAAAGTTCACTAATGCCGGGTCTTATTAGTAAGCAGGTGCAAATTTCTTTACTCTATTCACACAAGTTCCTTTAGGGAGATTGTAGTGAACTTTTTGGTGGGATGATAATCTCATACTCTATAAAAATGAAAAACTTACTACAAAATGACTATAGGCATAATAGACTGGCTGCTTTGTATGCGTTTTCGTCGCTTGAATTGGTTTCAGAATTCTTGAAATGTTTCTAAACAAAACATCTCATTTGACACCTCCTTCTCTCTCTCTCTCTCTCTCTCTCTCTCTCTCTCTCTTTTCCTGCTCTAAATAATGAAAATCATGTTAAATGCCAGCTGAAAACAGCCATTGGTCGTGCAATCTCTCGGAACGATGTTGTGACAATAAGAGATGCCCTGGAAGTTTCTGCTGAAATTTATAAGAAAGACGCTAATAATGTTCAAGACTTCATCCAGCGTCATCTTCTCTCTATATCTATTTGGGAAGAGCTGAGGTATATCTTACCCACCATCACTCTTGGTTGCTTTCTCTTTGAATGAATGTGTGTATAATCTTTTCAATGTAATTTCATAACATATTTTAAGCTTCCACTTTTTCTCCATTTGGATTGAAATAACAAGATCAGTCATAGCGCAATTGGTGCATGCTGCTTCATATATTCATAGCATTTAATTTCTTGAATGGTAATGTTTGAATTGTTCTCTTTCAGATTTTGGGAAGGATACTTTGACTACCTAATGGACCGATCATCGAGCAGGTAAGGATGAATATGCTGCATGTTCCATTTATCATGCATCGAGCTTTTTGCTTAGCATAAGTTAGTCACACTGGGTGTCATCTGTTGGGGTGGCCAGTACAGTTCTTTGCAATGAAGTAACTGTAATTTTGTTGAATAGAAGCATTCATAGAAGATCCTCAAGAGAGGTGCAAAGAACATATGACCTCCAGCGTGAACACTATGAAGAAGTATATTAGATAGCCATCAATACATCTAAAAAATTAAGCTGGTATGGAGATATGGTTTAGATATGAGAACAGAGCAGATTGGACTCTTTCTTGAGCAAAATTTTCAATGCTTGAGAGTTTGATGTTTTTACTTTATTTTCCAAACTAATGGAAGGATCTACATCCCCTGGAAGAATCTGTCTATTTTAACAGGACCGATGTGACTATGGAAATAAATATCTCAATTTCTTTTGCTGGAATTTTTACTATGTCGATTTATTATAAGGAATGGCGATAATGCAGTCTAATATTTGTGGCATTATTAAGTTTCTGTGGCATGAGAAATCTACTCAAATGGATGCTTATTAGTGGTTGATGCATTTGTATTAGTTCTGTCAACTATGCAACTCAAGTGTCCAGTCAGCTAACAGTGGTGGCATCGCACATGGTAATGTCCTTCCCTATGGTTCACAGCTGTTGCCTTTTTTAGCTCAATCAACTTTGTCTTGTTTTTTTCCCTCTTTTTACTAGTGCCTTTGCATTTGCCATTATCAAGGCTGGGCTGGGACTTCCTGATGCTGATGCTTGGTACATGATTGAAACAATAGCAGAAAAACAAAAAGTTGGATTCAAGCAGTTTGTAAGTTAAAAATTTTACTTTCTTGGTTATTTTATGTCGTTTGAGACCTCTTGTCTGTTTGGTCTTTTTTGATTGGTTTCAAGAATGTTCAGAAATTTTGCAGCTTCATATTGGTTTTTGGTCCTGGTTTATCTAGATATTGTCTTTTAATTTTGATTCCTTTACATATATTGAATTTAGTGTATCTTGCCACCTCAATTTTGACATGAACTCATCTCTTGGGCTTGTACTGCATCAACTTGCTGCCTGTTAATTGTCCACCATCTGTTTCAAATATGCCTATTGGCGATTTTTAAGCTGCAAGAACACCTGTTTCTTCAGAATAAGAATTTCTTTGACTCTGTCAAAATCAAAGCTCAGAAATCATATTGTTATGTCTACTTGTACCTTTTACTGGGGGAGAAGAAAACATGACTGCTCAAATGAGATACAATTTGTTGAATCGGATCATGGGACTTTAAACATCATTATTTGATCAGAAACAATAAAAGGTTCCAGTCAAAAAGGAAATGAGAAAAGGTTTTCTTTTGAGAGAGTACGCACCTTCTTAAGTTATCTTATGTGATGTTGTTGAATTCATTTCAATCATTCTTAGGCAATTGCAACTCTTTTATATTACATGTGCTGTGCCAATTTGATCTCTGATTTATCCTATATCCAGATCTTGTTACTGGAGTCTGAAATAGGAAGGAAGCTTTTTATATGCTGCTAAATTTTCGGGATTGTTATTATGATGTCGTGGGAGTGGTTCTGTTTTTTTTTTTTTTTTTTTTTTTTTTTTTTTTTTTTGATTATGTAGGCGCTTCTTTGTCTTGAACATGAAGAGAGACAAGACCTAAAGCCCAAATCCCTAGCTTCCCTTTTTAAATAATGATTCTAATTTTTCTTCTGTGATTTGTCTCAGATAAAGTTGAGAGGATTCTTGTCACATATCCAACAAGTGCGTATTGGTTATTGGGGAAACTCATCGATAAAAGCACAATCAGTTTCATCTCAAGGATTACCATCTCCTTCCCCAAAAGATGCCGCCAATGAAAAATACCAACCTGCCGAGGCTTCGGGTGTTGGCAGGAGCTGGGTTCAGAGCATGTTCAGCAAAGAAAATGCTCCAAGAGCAAACTCATTTGGCCGTGTTCGTAGATGGACATCTGATGGTGGTGCTTCAGGTTTGCATTCTATATATCTTTGGCATTCTACTTATGTAATTATTTATAAAATAATTCTTATCATATTGTTATTTTTCAAACAAACATTATATATCAGTATTTTTTTGTTTCTTTGGACTCATAATGCAGAGAATGGGACTCCACATAGACAAGATCTGTTATCTGCTGCACAGAAGAAACTCCAAACAAGTGTTCGCACACTGAGGGGTCATACTGGTGCTATTACTGCTCTACATTGTGTAACTAGAAGGGAGGTATGGGATCTGGTGGGAGACCGTGAAGATGCTGGCTTCTTCATTAGTGGGAGTACTGATTGTTTGGTAGGTGAATAGCGTAAAATCTACTCGCATTTATGGTACACTTTCAGTTGTGTTCCCTTAGTTCTGTTGAATCAAGATGGGGTCGAAGCCAGTTTTAAGGTGATATTTCCTTTTTTATTACTATTATGCAGGTTAAGATTTGGGACCCTAGTCTTCGTGGCTCTGAACTGAGGGGAACTTTGAAAGGACATACCGGGTATGTCCATTCTCCATTTATATTTTAACATAGAATTTACCCTACTTTCTTGGTCTTACACTCCCATTATTCTGAATTATCCTAGCAAATGTTTCTGTCGGATTACTTTTTTGTAGCACTGTTCGTGCAATAAGTTCTGATAGAGGAAAGATCGTGTCGGGATCGGATGATCATTCTGTTATTGTATGGGATAAGCAGACTTATCGACTTCTAGAAGAGCTCAAAGGCCATGATGCACAGGTTCTTATGATGATAATATTCTTGCAATTTTCGTGGTCTTACATTTACAACTCCATAGAAGCATAAGCAATTTATTTATGAAGCTATCATCTTGTGCATGTTCATTACAGATTGAAAGTATTAAAAATAAATAAGGAGTAATGACTGAAATTTTTTCTTCTGTCCTTTATTCATAGTGGCTGGAGGGTCAAAATTCATCCTCTGAGTTTCATTTTCGATTGAAGTACAATGAAATCACATCTTGATGAAAGTCGTGGTGATATCCTGCTTCTATATGAGTATGTTAGAAATCCAATGCAAAAGTTTAAGCTATTATATAGAGGGAGATTACATGTATAAAAAGTCATTATGAACTCATATAGTAGATTTGTGGAATACTTTTCAATACTTCATTTCTCAGATTTCCCTCCTCCAAGAGTGCCGCTAGTGACACCATATAAATAGCTTATGTGGAGTTGAAGATGTTAGTATATTAATACCCCAGTGAAGAATTACAATATGCCCAAGTCCACCTTGAAAGATTATGATGTTAGGTGGAGGAAGATTAAAAGTATGTAAAAGCATTACGAAAGCCTTATAATAGTGATGTGAAATACTTTAACGGAGTATAAATTCTTTTTTATCATTATTAAAATGAGAGGATAAGTATTGTGGTTGGCATTCTCCATTGCAGGTCAGCTGTGTGCGCATGTTATCTGGTGAACGTGTCCTCACTGCTTCTCATGATGGATCTGTGAAGATGTGGGATGTTAGGACTGACACTTGTGTGGCAACTGTTGGTCGCTGCTCCAGTGCTGTCTTATGCATGGAGTATGATGATTCCAGTGGAATCCTGGCTGCTGCTGGAAGAGATGCGTATGTACCTTGAATTTATTTTTTTGTTATACTCACATTGTGGATCTTGAATTTCATACATTTATATTTTCTCAGGGTTGCAAACATTTGGGATATTCGTGCTGGAAAGCAGATGCACAAGCTTTTAGGGCATACGAAATGGATCAGGTGTGCAAAATAATTGCAAAATGTGCTTTTTACTATGGCTTTATTGAGGCAGATATCAGAGATTAGTCTGCCACAGCAAGTGGGGGTGTGAGAAGTGTAATTCACACCACTAAATGTAAGAACGTCTGTGTGGACTGGAAGGATTCCCATCCTGGATTCTTCAAGGGGAGAAAATGATTAAAATCAGCCGTATCTGTCACTTTTGTCTTCCATTATAGTTATTCAATCTCAATATATACATGCATGTTTTATTTTTTTCCTAAAACACGAGCTCTTTAAATAATTGGACAAGCCAATGATTTAATGAAGTTTCTGTCCTCCAACATTTGGATTTTAATCTCATAATCATTCTAATCATGCATGTACTTATTATTTATGTCAGTAAAGTACCGATTAAATAGGATACCAAATGGGTGCCACCCCAAACACATAAAAGAGTTTAACCTCAATGCCAAAAATGAGCACATTGACATTATTCGCGAAATTGATCAATTGGTGGATGCATACTCGAAAATTGTAATTCATGTGATCCCCCGTTGAGGGTAGATATGCATAACTGCTAGTGTATGAATTCTTTCTTCATTGGGGTTTAATAAACAGCCGTGTTCTTTCTTCATTGGGGTTTAATAAACAGCCGTGTCTTTTAAGTTTATAACTGCTAGTATAATATGGATCTTTCTCCATTTGATAGTAATAAATAACCATGACTAAAGGACTTCTTCCTTCTTACCATCTTATTTGCCATCCTGCAGGTCAATTAGAATGGTTGATGACACTGTAATTACTGGTAGTGACGACTGGACTGCTAGAATATGGTCTGTTTCCCGTGGGACATGTGATACAGTTCTTGCTTGCCATGGTGGGCCAGTCCAGTGCGTTGAATACTCTTTATCAGATAAAGGCATAATCACAGGTTCCTACCTCATCCGATGTCTTGTTATCAGGGTCCTTTGTAATGGTGACAGAACATAGTTTGGTTCTTAATTTGATGTTGTTATATTTGTCCTTGGTGTTGCTGAAGGTTGATCATAAAAACGATTTTCATTGATGCTATCAATATTTTCAGGTTCTACTGATGGACTTATTCGTTTCTGGGAAAAGGAGGAAGGTAAGAGTATTAACAATGTGATCTCCTTAATGTCTTTCTTTTATCTTATCGATGTTCAGCATTATCTCAGAATTTAGTTTCTCTGACTTGTTGATGATGACTAGTTCTGGGCACTGTTATCGAAAATCACTTTGGATATTGGTCTTGAAATATGTGGTTACACATATGAGGGACAAAAAACTGTATGCCTAATTTTAGCAAAACTGTCTTGAGGAAGATAGTGCTAGTGCTACAAGCTGGTTCTTGCAACATGTAATGCTACAACTCCGGTTGTGATTTTTGATGCTGTAAATTCCTGTTTTCTTAGGGAAGTAATCACTTCTTACCTTATTCTTCGTGTCTGACCAGGGTTTATTTCCTCAGGTGGTAGTGGTAGCTGAAGCTTAAATAGAATGTAAGTGTACTAAGTTCTTCATAATCATTTAAACGAGCAGGTTTCTTTGCTCTTAATCTTGGACAGATTTTGCTGCATTGATCGGTTCTCTAGACTAGACAAAATATGCTGACTTATTTAGTTAACTGAAGCAATTACCGCAGCATAAACAAATATACTCTCATTTTTCCAGGGGGTATAAGGTGCGTGAAGAATGTCACCATTCATTCATCTGCTATTGTATCTATCAATGCTGGGGAGCACTGGTTGGGGATCGGAGCTGCTGATAATTCAATGTCCCTTTCCACCGACCACAAGAGCGAATCAGTGGCTTATCAAGCAGTGGACCAAAAGTGGGCGGTTGGCAACTTTATAGAACACCGCAAAAACCCTTGCTGTGGTATGCATCATTTGTTTGTTCCAGTATTATTTTCCTGACGTGCTTCAGGAACTTGTCGTAGTATCTACATCTATTTCATTGATTTCAGATTTTTTTTTTTGTTTGTGCTTATCTTCATGGCCTTGTGTTGTGTCTTTGGTAATGTATCCATCGTTTTTCGATGTTTAGTCATGGCTTCTACTTTTGGTTTTCAGGTGAGGTGCATTGCTTCAGACCTCGAGAGGAAAAGGATCTGCAGTGGTGGTCGTAACGGTCTTCTTAGGCTATGGGATGCTACCATCAACATCTAGAAGTCTGTTTGTTGATCCTGAGGTGAATGCCGTGGTCTGTTCTTCAATTTGTATGCTTTTTGTTTTTTGCACATCAACACATTTTTTTCCTGTTTTTAATTCCAGAAAGACAGATGATTGAAATGCTGAAAGTGAGATGCAGTTTTGTTTTCTTTCAATTCCTTCTGCTGAAAGTGGGATGCAATTTTGTTTTCTTTCAATTCCTTTTTTTTTTCTTCTAGGTTGTTTACTCTTGCTATGTGTACAATAAAGCTGTCAAAATGTGTCACCAATCCATGTTTTTTAACCCATATTTATTGAGGGGGTGATGAGTGGATCAGCTCAAATGTTTTATGGACCATAATAAGTTCTGAAGAGAAAAGTCCAAATGATACTCACTTTCAGCACTTATGACTAGACCAGTAAAGTCAAAGAATACAGGCTCAGCACATCTTTCGTTCTCTGGCCTCCTCTATCGCCCTCGCCACCTCCTGCTCTCTGTCCTCTCCTCACCGACCAGGCCTGTGCTTTCTTGCTCAAGTCCGGCCACCCCCTCCACCTTTCCCTTGCACCCACTCATCTCTTGCTTCACCCCTCTTGCTTCACCAAGTAGGGCGATTTTCTCTTGCTCTTCCCTTGTTCTCTCTGACACCACCTCTGTGGACACCGTCGCCTTCAATGCCCTCATTTCTGGCTTCGCCTCTTTTCACGGCCCTGAGCCCAGCCTTGCCCCTTTCGATGAACCGAGGCTTCTGGGTCTCTACCCCATTGTGTACACCTTCAATTCCTTGTTTTAGGCTCGGAAACGCTCGGGAGAATGAGATCGTTTATGGGGTTTGCTTGAAGTATGGGTTCACTCTGTGAGGTTATGTGGTGAGTGTGCTGAGGAGTGCGAGGCGGTGGTTAATGTGATCTGGGTCACTATGGTTAATAGGTATGTGTGGAATGGGGAGTTTTGAGAGCGCAAAGGAGGTGTTTGTGGAAATGCGCGGCTTGGCATTGGAGGTGCACCGGCATATCTTGACCACCGCTTACGTCATGATGGATGTATTTTCCCTGGTTGGAAATTCTGTTGCGGGATTATAAGGACAGGATCACTCACATTTAAATATAACTAAAATAAAGGGGGAAATTAGAAAATGTCTCGAAGTTTGTACTCACTTATCAAATAATATTCACTTTTGAGATTTAGCTTTGAATGAAATCTTTGCAAGCTCCTCTTTAAAGTGGAGCAGCTGTTTGATACCTAATTTTGGCCACTACATTTAGTGATATTTTTGGCATAGATAATTAGGGACCGACCTTGGCCCCTAAACAAAAAATATTATTAATTTGGATTTATATATCAGGAGCATTTTCATTTAGTAGCATTAGGCCTACATAAATTGCATTTTAATTAGATTTGTGCTAAATAGATCTAAAATAGGGAAGTTTTAAATTTAATTAGATTATCTAGACTAAGCCTAGGTGAACATAAAATTGAGCCAAGCCCATAATAACAAACTAAGCCAATGAGGTTGTAAGGCTGCATTTAGTAGTCGGAATAAAATTTATTTTATTTTGCATTTGGTGTCTGCTCAAGATAGGATAAAGTCGGATATAAATGGAATATATGTTGGATAAAATTATCATATGGGGGAGAGGTGGGATAAAAGTGGGCGGAACTTCTAATATCTATGATAGGAAAGTTATTTTTCTTCAAATAATAAATTTCTTAAATAAACAAAGTTAAAATTGTATTTTGATATAAATAGCATTTGAATTTTAATATAAAAAATTCAAAATAGCAAAAAATAATTTTTTAAATTTAATTCTATTTGTATTTATAAATTCGAATTTAATTCTATCTTATAAAAATATATTTCTTACATATTTTAGGTATATTATTAAAAATTTATTAGAGAATGATGGAAGGGAGAGAGAAATAAAAAAAGAAATTAATTAAAAAGAGAGGAAAAAAAATAAAAATAAAAAAATAAAGTAGTTAAAAATATTGCAAGAGATATTTACCACCTTAGTTTGTAAGATTTTTCTTTCATTTTATTAATATGTCATTTGTATCAAATAATATACATGATATGATATGAATGTATCTAATTTTATTACTACAATCACTAAATAATAGATAGAATATAGCAAAATTTTTAGATTTCATATTTTGTTCTATCAAATCCTATTTATTTAGAAATTCAGACGACCAAACGTTGTCTAAAAAGATAAACATACACACTCGTAAACGAGGAAGACAACGGTTCAGAAAATTGGCAAAGACCAACTCTCTCCCGGCCTTTGTTCGTGCGCCAGGTCTCCTGGCTCCGGATTTCCTGGCGACCACCACCTCACGCCACCGTTTCCCTGTCCTCCTCAGCAACCTCCTAGCGACACCAGTGAACCACCAGTGACTAGCCTCCCTGCAGCCCGAGTTGCACCCGTTGCAAACTCCAGTACTTAGCAGAAATCCCTGCGAGACCCGGACGAGTTCCTTGTAAGCTCCGACGTATCCAGTGCCTCCGGTGCGTCCCGGTGCTTTAGCAGTTCCCTATCGTGGTCTCGGTCTTTGTTGTGTCGCGCCCAGCAGCCTTGCCAACACTCTCGTCGAGCCACCCTGCAGTTTCGGCGAGTTTCCCGGCAACACTCTAGTCCAGCACCAGCAAGAGCAACCACCAGTGACTTCGGCGAGGTTTCGACGACTGTGGTGGCCCTCGCGAGCTTCTTCATCGCCACCTACCAGTCGAGGCATTTTAGAGAGGGAACTGTCAGTGGGGGTAAAAAGAAAGTGATGCGCCTTGCTTCTTATCAATGCCAGGCGTGTTTTGGGTTGGAGATACTTCCCAGTGAAACAGGGGAAGTAATTTGTTTGGTGAAAAATAAATAATTTAAATAGTATATATTTTTAAAAATAAATGTTTAAATTACTTATAAAATAAATGAATAAAATATATGTCCATTGTATACGGAAATATTTAAATATAAATTGTCGTTGGTCATAAAAATATATTTTATTAATTATTTATTTCAAATAATATAAGTGATTAATTTTAAAATATATATTTTCAATTATTTGTTCTCTACGAAATAAACGGTGACATTTTCAAATTATTGGTCTTAAATCAGTTTCATGCTCGATATACGTTGAACTGGCGTTGATATCTCCTGCCCTGATTTGCTTCCTTGCTTAGACAATGGTTAGAGATAAATTTTGACCCTATTAAGCAAATGTCGTGCTAGTGGGACATAATTATTGGTGCATAGTGATTGAGACATGTCCCATTTATGTGTTGTCGTGTGCTCAACATCTCATTTAAGGTCCGTTCATTTTACGAAAAATTGGCTATTTAAATACTTTCCCAGATGTCATTTTCCAGGAAAATTCATACGAACATTTTTTAGAGTTGATGAGCATTTGGCAACAATGAGAGAACAAAGATATGAAGTAAGTTTGCCCGGATTTAAAGGCAAGTTCATATTTGATGAATTTATAGGTCAGTAAATGATGTATACCTAAGTGATGAAGTTTTAGAAAATATTTCCTTACCGAACACTGAAAAATATTTTTCGAAACATTTTTCAGATTTTAGCCGAACATTAGAAAATCTTCCAATTGAGTGGCCTGTTTTTCTCTTGTGTCTTTTGTGTTCTAATAAACAAAAGAAAAAAAGAAGCAAAGCAGATATAGCCCTTTGCTTGAGCAATGTATAACTGCATGACAGAATAAATAAAGAAAATGATAAGCAAGAGTGCAGAGCGCGAGCTTGAGATCGGCGAGCTCGAGGTTCGCCTTACAACGCCCAACGACTAGCCAAGAAAGAAGAAGATGAAAAACAAAGAAAATAAAAAGAAAAAAAGAAAAGAGAAAGAAAAAAATAAAAAGGAAAAAGGAAATTAAAAATAATTCGAATTAAAAAAGAAAAATAAAATTAACAATAATTTGAACAAAAAAAAAAAAGAAGAAAAAGAAAGGAGAGGAGGAAGTGAGAATTTGTAGATGTATGAGATAAGAGAGATCAAGTGAGGAAAATGTTTTCCATTTTCAAAAGTAAAAAAACATTTTCCCTTTATTTAGAAGACTTTTTTCCTTTTATGGAAAATATTTTCTCTAAGGAATTCATTTTCTGTGAGATGAACATCGGAAAATCCAGAAAAATTTTCCCGAAAATTATTTTCTACGAAATGAACATAGCTTTAGTTAAATAAGTATTTCCAAGGATAATCAAGTTCACTTTTCTTGGCAAATCAAAAAACATTTTGAGTTCACTTTTATTTAATTTTAGACCTTAGCTTAGTACATTATTATCCATATTAAGGCACCAGACCTTTAAGCTTAAAGTTGGGCTTCTCACATGGGGAAATTACCAAAAAAAAAAAAAAAAAGTTTTAAATTTATTGTATTTGTGCCAATTCAGTCCTAAATCTTTTAATCTGACTAATTTAATCCTCAATTTTTGATGACTTATCAATATAGTTTTCTCGGGCAATTATGGTAGGAAATTAGTGATGTAGATACCAATCACCCTACTTGGCATGGCCGCCGATGTGATGGAAATTTTTTTATAACTTTAAAATAAATCAGATTTTTACTTTATTTTTCTTTATTTTCCTTTTTTGTTTCCCCATCTAAGCCTAGTGAAGTCATAAGCCAATCCTCAATGGCCACATGCAAGGGCCGGTCGACCCTCGCTGACCACTAGGGGAGGGTTATGTGGCTCTTCCCATATCTAGGCTGGGACCTTTGCCTATGGCTATTGAAGGCCTTGCGGCCCTCCTGTGACCCTCAAGGTTGGCCGGCTACCCTTGCTAGACTTGGTAAAGAAGAGAAAGAAAGAAAAATAAAAATAAAAATAAAAATAAAAAGTTTAAGATTTTTTTTTAAAAGTTTAAAAATACACATATGCCAGCATCGACCATCCAACTTGGCATTGCTAGCATCTGCATCAGCAATATTCTATCAAAATTGCTCAAAAAGATTACCTTAGCAAATTATCAAAATGTCTAAATTAACCAAATTGAAAGGTTTATGATTGAAATGGAACAGATGCAATGTTTATTACTTTTTTTGTAATTTCCCTCTAACATTGTCATATGTGCTTTTTATGCGTGATTAATTGAATCCTAATTGCTCTAAAATAATGTTATCCAATTATATTGCTGAATTTTGGTTACGACATATATATACATATATATATATATATATATATATATATATATGTATGTATGTATGTATGTATGTATGTATGTATGTATGTATGTATTTATATATATCGTTGCATATCAAGGTTTATTGATTGTCACGCATACCTTGCATATCATATCATATGTCATTTGCATGTTTAGAATTTAGTTGCATTCATAAGTCATGTTTAGGATAATGCATATTAATCTTAGAATCCGTATAAACTTAGTATAACTCATACTTGTCATTATTAAGTAAAATCAAATAAAAAATGTCATTTAAGTAATATAAGTTGCATATCGAATTAGTTAATCTCATAACATAAATGTTATGCATTGCATATCGTTAATATCCATGCTTAGTGCTCACAACATTAGGTAGAATTAATTAATAACTATATTTCATGCATTGCATATAGTTTATTTTTTTTTATGAAAAAGCAAACACCAAAAATAATTAGCATTGCATAATTAGGTTATCATCTTTTAATAGAAGCCACTTAGGTCACGTTAGGTGTTTAAAGTTCGATCTTTTATTTTTTAAAAATAAAACACAAATATTAATCTCTTGCATGGCTAAATAGTAGTTTAATTCATAGTTGGTTGTATTTCATGTCATTAGAATTGCATAGGTTGCATTACATTTAAAATATAGCATAGCATACATGTCACTTAGATTTCCTGTCAGTTTATCTATGCATGTTAGACTAGAATTCATATAGTCATACAATTTAATCTAATTCATGTTTTTAAACGAGAAAAACAAAAAAGGAAATAATTAACATTGCATTTAGAAATCATGTCTAGGTCATACATGCATTGTTTGGTCTTTAGTAAATATTTTGCAGAACGCTTTACCCATTAGACATAATGGAGCTTTGTTTTGATTTGCTTAGTGCATCAAGGTTTTTTTTTTTACCTCCTCAAGCAATATATTTATTATTTAAATTATTGAGTGCTATGTTATTGATTATGCACTTGCATGACCACTCATTGCATGTTAGTGTTTTAGAATTAAACATGATCAAGACTATTTGTAAAATATTTTTGAAAAAAAGAGAAAATGTACTAAAATAGAGTTAGATTTTGTTAAATTTACCTAGCGTAATCAAATCCCTATATTCATAAAATCTTTGATTTGCAAGAAGTAAAATGTTATCTTGCATTCTACTTGGGTTTCTAATTAGGTAGTCTATTAATATATTAATGTGAACTCATAAATGTATTGATTTACATGTTTGAATGATCTAATTAAAACCCTAAAGTTGCAATCGAAATGGACGCAATGGCACCATCTCTTTGATGAGTAACCTTTCATACTTACTTAATAATTTATTAACTTTCCTTTGGTAGTTCACATTTGAGAAAGTCATGATAGGGAAGAGTAATTTCATATCGTAGTTGTTCAGTCATCGATGGTGGGTCTATGTTCAAAGACATTGTTCGGACGCTGGTTAGCCTTAGCAACTTAGCACACATTGGCGCAACCACAAAAATTTTGGCCCATTAATTTGTCCGCTCCATGCTTAGAATCACATTCTAATCAATTGTAATTTCTTAACTATAGTCATCGTCAATTGACTATTGACTATCCTAGGCCAATTAGAGATCTACAGATTTTAATGTATTGATAAACACGTGCCGAAATCGCTAAAAAGTAATGAAAGGAGAATTACAATTGCCATAGAGAAATATAGATTTTACCAAACGAATATACAAAGCAAGGAGGCCCGGCACCAACAAAACAAACACTCAAAAGACAAGGGAGTCAAGAGAGTGTAGGGTGTCATGGTTCCACAATAAAACAAAAAGGCAAATAGCCACAAGGAAATGAAAGCAATTATTAGCAACATTATTAGCAACATTTTTCGGTAGGACAACCTTAAAATCAAAGGAACTCAAAAAGATGACACACGAATTTTGGACATGAACACATTCAACACATCACAACTCATCAAGCCATCATTGTTTGATTCATGGGGGGCACCATAGCAACCTGCGGCTGCTGCTGCATCTGCTGTTGTTGTCTTTGAATGTTGCCCACCCATCCTGTCCAAAAGCGAAACAATCGAATGAATCACACAATTCTTCAACTGGACATGTCTGAATTCTTTTCGACTTTAAATGTTTGCTCAACTGGTTCGTTATCGTATACCTCGCTAGGTAATAGTCTTTTGTATTACTATTATAAGTTGACTCTAGGAACGAGTTATCGATTTACCAATGGCGGGATCCCAGTCTCGGCGTTTAAGTTCTCTGTACTCTTGGCAAAGAGCACAGGGCTCGAACAGGGAGTGGATGATCCAATCCGGCGCAGGCGACTCCACCAGCCCAAACTTGCTCCTGAGCTTCGATCGGTAGGGGTATGAGTAGATGCATGGCAACCCGGTGAAGAAGCCAATCAGCCCGTAGATAATTCCAGCCGTGACACAAGCTACAATCATCACAACACACCAAAGAACAGAAGTTATGCAAGTGATTTCGGTCAAGACACGATGAGTTGTTTCTTTCTGTTCTTTTTTCACTCACGGGTCTTGCCGTTGTCTATGATCTCTGCAACCTGGCCGAACGTCAAGCATGGGAAGAGGAGCGTTGTAACAGCTGAAACATGAGAGACATAATGCGTATTAGATACTTGATCTTGGTAATATATATTGTCATTGTCACGTAAAACTCAATTAGTCATTAGTCAAAGAGAAGAACCTAAAGAGCAAGGGAAGACATCTGAAAAATTATTATGAACGTCAGTATTAAACTGATTAGTCTTACTTATAATCGTTACTCGCATACAAAAGTACGAGAACGATGCATGTCCACAAATATAGCCCGATTTGGATGTCAGGCACTGAAAAAACGGCTATATCATTTCTTTGGTAAATTTGTATGATAATCTTACCGTTCATGGGGTCGTCCATACAATCAAACAGCCCCGTCGTCCATCCCTCGTCGTTGACATTACCCTTCATGTTTTCCTGCACTGTAATGCCCTGAGCCACGCTGCCATACCCCTGGACTCCTGGCTTGATCGACGAAGGAGGCACCGTGGCATACTGCACTCCGCCTGCCGGTGGTGGGAACTGCACAGGCTGAGCGGCCGTCTGTTGTTGATAAGCTTGGGAAGGAGGATATGGCTTCGGTTGTGGTGTGCTCTGAGGGTAAACCTGGGGTGCGATCTGTTGAGCATATTGCAGTTGCTGTTGAGGAGGATATTGTTGAGGTGCCGCCACCGCCGGAGGGTAGGCTGGCCGCTGCTGCGGCGGATAAGCCCCTTGATTCGCATAGGTTGGGTTCATTTGATGGCTTTGAGGCGGGAATTGCGCCACAGGCTGAGGGGGCGGTGCCATGGCAAAGGGCTGGTTGAATTGTGGTGGCGGTGGCGCGTTCTGTGAAGCGCCGAACTGCTGTTGCTGCTGAGGTGGTTGGAACTGTTGCTGCTGCTGCTGCTGCTGGTTACTCGCGGCATCATTCTGCTGGTATTGCAGATTCAGGTCGTTGTCGTCGCCTCCAGATTGGATGGGCGGATTCAGCTGGTCGCGCTGTGGGTTTGGATCGTAGTAAGCAGGGTTGTTGCTGTTGCTGTTATCATCGTGAGATACCTGGACATTGTAATCTGCTTGGTGTTGCCGGTAATCAGAAGAGTCTGCTTCAGGGTTTCCCATAGTTGCAAACTCGAGAGAGAGAGAGAGAGAGAGAGAGAGGGAGAGGGAGGGAAGGTACCGGAGAATATACAAATGCATGAGGGGGGAGCTCTTATATAGTGAGAGCGCGACCATTCCCACTAGATAAGACAAGTTGGAGCTGTAAAAGGCAAAGCTTCGATGTGTGTGTGTGTGTGTGTGTGTGTGTGTGTGTGTGGGGGGGGGAGGGGGGGTGGGGTAGGGGTAAGAGAGAGAGAGAGGGGATGATAGGACTGATTGGTTCCAGTCTAGTCCGGTTTTGAAGTGGAACTGGGAATCGGACCGGAAGGACCATTTTCCAAATTCTAGGACTGGATAATGGACCGACTGGCTTGATAGAATTAGTAATTTGTTGTTTGAGGAGGCAAAACTAAAAAAAGGCTGAGGACTAAAATACAGTCCAAGTGCCAAAACTTGACACGGAGAGACACTTAAGTATCAAAAGTTTCGAAATGTACATTTAAGTGCCAAAATCGGAGCAGAATGGATCACTTAAGTGTCACTCCGGACAAATTGCTGACGTGGCAATTTTCCGACAAAGTGAGTGCAAAACAATGTCGTTTTGCATGCTGATGTGATGAGAAAACGCAAAAATGACATCGTTTTGTGTCTACGTGGTAAATAATTAATATAAAAATAATTAAATTAAATTTAAAGCTAAATTTATTTAAAATATTTAAAATAATTAAAAACTTAAAAAAAAGGGGGCGATGGGAGGTGGGGCTAAGACCTTGCTGTAGCCGCCTCCCCGCCGCTACCGGGAAGGGCCGGCAACGTAGGGGGGAGGGTTGGTTGGGATTGCTGGCTCCTAGCCGTTGTCGGGAAGGGTCGATGATGGTGGGGGGAGCATCGTCTGGGGTCACTAGGCCCTAGCTAGGGGCTGGTGATGCCGGCCAACTAGTGGTGAGGGCCCACGAGCCCTCCCCGGATCTGGGTGAGGGCCGCGACCCTCGCCTTAGATTTGGGTGAGGGCTTGCAGGCCCTTGTCGCCTCCCCGCCGTCGTTGGGAAGAGTCGGTGACGATGGGGAGTGTCGGCGGGTTTGCCGGGTCCCGGCTAGGGGCCGGTGATGCCACCCGACGGGTAGTGAGAGCCCGCGAGCCCTCACCGCTAAGAGCCCGCGAGCCCTCACTGCTGGTCGGCCAAGGGCCGGCGACCTCGGCCGACCCTCCCCCCTCCGTCCCCAGCCCTTCCCGGTGATGGCGGGGAGGCAGCGATGGCGAGGGTTCAGCCCTCAGCTGCCTGATTGGCTCCGGTCTAGTCCGGTTCTAAAGTGGAACTGGGAATCGGACCATAAGGACCATTTTCCAAATTCTAGGACTGGATAATGGACCGACTGGTTTGATAGAATTAGTAATTTGTTGTTTGAGGAGGCAAAACTGAAAAAAGGCTGAGGAATATAACAAATTGACTAAAATACAGTCCAAGTGCCACAACTTGACACGGAGAGACACTTAAGTGTCAAAAATTTCGAAAGGTACATTTAAGTGCTAAAATCGGAGCATAATGGATCACTTAAGTGTCACTTTGGCCAAATTGCTGACGTGGCAATTTTCCGACAAAGTAAGTGCAAAGCAACGTCGTTTTGCATGCTGATGTGATGAGAAAACGCAAAAATGACATCGTTTTGTGTCTACATGGTAAATAATTAATATAAAAAATAATTAAATTTAATTTAAAGCTAAATTTATTTAAAATATTTAAAAACTTAAAAAAGTGGGGGGGGGGGGGGGCGATGGGAGGGGGTTAAGGGCTAAGACCTTGTTGTAGCCGCCTCCCCGCCGCTACGGGAAGGGCCGGTGACCGAGGGGGAGAGTTGGTTGGGGTTGCTGGCCCTTAGCCGCCGCCGGGAAGGGTCGATGACGATGGGGGGAGCATCGGCTGGGGTCACCAGGCCCTAGCCAGGGGCCGGTGATGCCGGCCAACTAGTGGTGAGGGCCCACGAGCCCTCCCCGGATCTGGGTGAGGGCTACGACCCTCGCCTTAGATTTGGGCGAGGGCTTCCGGGCCCTTGTCGCCTCCCCGCCGTCGTTGGGAAGAGTCGGTGACGGTGGGGGGAGTAGTAAGAGAGAGAGAGAGAGGGGATGATAGGACTGATTGGTTCCAGTCTAGTTCGGTTCTGAAGTGGAACTGGGAATCGGACCGGAAGGATCATTTTCCAAATTCTAGGATTGGATAATGGACCGACTGGCTTGATAGAATTAGTAATTTGTTGTTTGAGGAGGAAAAACTAAAAAAAGGCTGAGGAAGATAACAAATTGACTAAAATACAGTCCAAGTGCCAAAACTTGACACGGAGAGACACTTAAGTATCAAAAGTTTCGAAATGTACATTTAAGTGCCAAAATCGGAGCGAGAATGGATCACTTAAGTGTCACTCCGGCCAAATTACTGGCGTGGCAATTTTCCGACAAAGTGAGTGCAAAACAATGTCGTTTTGCATGCGATGTAATGAGAAAACGCAAAAATGACATCGTTTTGTGTCTACGTGGTAAATAATTAATATAAAAAATAATTAAATTTAATTTAAAGCTAAATTTATTTAAAATATTTAAAAACTTAAAAAAGTGGGGGGGCGATGGGAGGCGGTTGAGGGCTAAGACCTTGTCGTAGCCGCCTCCCCACCGCTATTGGGAAGGGCCGGCAACGTAGGGGGAGGGTTGGTTGGGATTGCGGCCCCTAGCCGCCGCGGGGAGGGGTCGATGATGGTGGGGGAGCATCGGCTGGGGTCACTAGGCCCTAGCCGGGGGCCGGTGATGCCGGCCAACTAGTGGTGAGGGCCCACAAGCCCTCCCCGAATCGGGTGAGGGCCGCGACCCTCGCTTTAGATTTGGGCGAGGGCTTGCAGGCCCTTGTCGCCTCCCCGCCGTCATTGGGAAGAGTTGGTGACAGTGGGGGGAGTGTCAGCTGGGTTTGCCAGGTCCTGGCTAGGGGCCGGTGATGCCACCCGACAGGTAGTGAGGGCCTACGAGCCCTTACTGCTGGTCGGCCAAGGGCCGGCGACCTCGGCCGACCCTCCCCCCTCCGTCACCGGCCCTTCCCGGTGACGGCGGGGAGGCAGCGACGGCGAGGGTTCAGCCCTCAGCCGCCTGATTGGCTCCAGTCTAGTCCAGTTCTGAAGTGGAATTGGGAATCAGACCAGAAGGACCATTTTCCAAATTCTAGGACTGGATAATGGACCGACTGGTTTGATAGAATTAGTAATTTGTTGTTTGAGGAGGCAAAACTGAAAAAAGGCTGAGGAAGATAACAAATTGACTAAAATACAGTCCAAGTGCCAAAACTTGACACGGAGAGACACTTAAGTGTCAAAAATTTCGAAAGGTACATTTAAGTGCTAAAATCGGAGCATAATGGATCACTTAAGTGTCACTTTGGCCAAATTGCTGACGTGGCAATTTTCCGACAAAGTGAGTGCAAAGCAATGTCGTTTTGCATGCTTTGATGTGATGAGAAAACGCAAAAATGACATCGTTTTGTGTCTACGTGGTAAATAATTAATATAAAAAATAATTAAATTAAATTTAAAGCTAAATTTATTTAAAATATTTAAAAACTTAAAAAAAGTGGGGGGGCGATGGGAGGCGGTTGAGGGCTAAGACCTTGTTGTAGCCGCCTTCCCGCCGCTACCAGGAAGGGCCGGCGACGGAGGGGGGAGGGTTGGTTGGGGTTGCTGGCCCTTAGCCGCCGCCGAGAAGGGTCGATGACGATGGGGGGAGCATCGGTTGGGGTCACCAGGCCCTAGCCAAGGGCCGGTGATGCCGGCCAACTAGTGGTGAGGGCCCACGAGCCCTCCCCGGATCTGGGTGAGGGCCGCGACCCTCGCCTTAGATTTGGGCGAGGGCTTGCGGGCCCTTGTCGCCTCCCCGCCGTCATTGGGAAGAGTCGGTGACGGTGGGGAGAGTGTCAGCTGGGTTTGCTAGGCCCTGGTTAGGGGCCGGTGATGCCACCCAACTGGTAGTGAGGGCTCGCGAGCCCTCACTACTAGTCGGCCAAGGGCTGGCGACCTCGGCCGACCCTCCCCCTCCGTCGCCGGCCCTTCCCGGTGATGGCGGGGAGGCAACGACGACGAGGGTTCAGTCCTCAGCCGCCTCCTTCGGCCCCCACTTTTGTTTTTTTTTTTTTGTTTTTTTTTTTAATTTTTTTTAATTTTTTTAATAAATTTAGTTTTAAATTTAATTTAATTAATTTTTATAATAATTATTTACCACGTAGACACAAAACGACGTTGTTTTTGTATTTTCTCGTCATGTCAACATGCAAAACGATGCAGTTTTACACTCACCTCATCGGAAAATTGCCACGTCAGCAATTTGGCCGGAATGGCACTTAAGTGATCTATTTTGCTCCAATTTTGGCACTTGTACCTTTCGAAACTTTTGGCACTTAAGTATCCCTCTGTGCCAAGTTTTGGCACCCACTTTTGTCTAACAAATTAGCAAGAGTGGACGTCCTAAAGTCAAATTGTAACCCAAGCAATATTAACTGCAACAACAAGGAGAAGGAAACCTAAAATCTTTAAGGATTGACAAGAACTCGGCTCTTTCTACCAAGATTTCCTTATTTATGCAAAAGGCATCCTGTCCAAACGTTATAACAGCAAGCTATCCGCAAAGGGGGAATAACCTTGGCGAATAGAAGCCCTTCATGTAAGGTGGCTGCATAAACAGCCAGGAATTTGTTCATATGCTGGTGCTGAACATGAGGTCTTTGGAAAGCGGAACATGATTTTTCTCAGCTTGTGTTCATCGGAGGGGAGGGATAAGCAAAAAGGGAAGGTGGGGAAAGCAGAAACTAAAAATGGCAGGAGGGTTTTTCAACTTTATTTATTTATTCATTATTTCAACCGGTCCGGTCTGGTCGATCCAGTCAGTCCGGTTCCCACCTTGGAACCAGGAACCTGACCGCCTTCTCCGGAGCTGTCCAGAATTGGGCAGTCCGATCTGGTCCAGGCATTTCTGGGTCCAAGTGGTTCCGTTGCACACCGTCGATGATATTGCTGCTGCTTTGAGAGGTAGCGAAGTCAAGAGTCTTCGCGCAATCATGGAGAGAGGTGTAGTGCTGCTGCTTTGGGAGGCACCTTCGCGCAACTATGGAGGAGCCTTTGGCTCAATTACGGAAGACACTAGTCTTTCCGCAATTGTGCACTATTCCGATCCGACTGATCATTCCAAGCCGTTTATTTTGACCTAAACGATGGCGCATGAAAATGCTAGCTGAGCCCCAACTCCCATGTGGCATGCTTGAAAGCACCAACATTCTTCGAAAATCTTCTTATCATGTTGGATATTTGGACACGTGTTCGACACTCTTCGACATTCACGTGTTGAAAAATCCGACGCCTAGTCAACTTTCCCAACACTCTCATTGGAATTTCAATATGCGAGTTTCCGACCCGTAAGGTCAATTTAATGATGGGTCAAAATGTATATATGTGAACAAATAAAAAAAAACAATAATAAAAACTTAGTCTTCTATTCTTTTCTGACTCTCATTTTTCGTGTTACACAATTCACCCCCAAATCTTTTTCTCTTATGTTCCGGCACGTCTAATATGTAAGTCCAGAATGTAAATTTTTTGTTTTTTTTCTCTAAATTTTATGGATTATTGGAATTGAGTTGAATTTGTCAAATTAAAATAATATATGATATTAATAAATGATGAATTAATGCTTTTAGTGCAAATTCATTCTAGGTTATTTATTTATTTATTTATTTGTGAATTTGAATTAAATTAACTCATAAAAATGATAATATATATATATACACACACACACATTTAATATATAATATATCCCAACATGTCGAAATTCTTTATTTTTTAAGAAATAACGGGTTGGCGTGTCGTGTCGTGTCATGTCATATGTCGCGTATTAGTATCGGTGCTACTTAGATGTCATGTAGAGGTTCACTTCTCTAAAGAAACCTCAGCTTTACATCTAATCACAATTTTTTCCCGAACTTTTTTTTTTTTTGGTTGTCTTAGAATAAACCCCAAACTTTAGATCCAATTTCAATTTGCCTCGAACTTTTTTTGTTTGTCTTTTGGAAAACTCCAAACTTTAGGTCTATCCTTAAATTGGCCCAAATTTTATTTTGTCTAAAAATAAAAATCACAAACTTTCAATCTATTCTCAAACCTACCACCGTGATCCAGTCCCAACTTGACATGGCATTTCACATCGATAACAAATCCATATCAGCAAGGTGACATGGAAATTTATCGTTATGATATAAAAATAAGTGTTAATTGATGGTGATTTTTGGACAAAGAACTAATGGAGGCAGATTTGGGACTAGAGTTAAAATTAGTGATGTTTCCCTTAGACAAAAAAAAAAAAAAAAAAATCAAGATAGATTTGAGGCCGGACCTAAAGTCTTGGGCTTTTTTGAGATAAAGATAAAGGTCGGGGTAGAATTGGATCTTGACCTAAAATTTGAGTATTTTAAATATTAAAAAAAATAGAGATAGAATTGGGGAATCATATATCTCATATCCAATGTGAGAACATCGATTCGTGTCATACCTCCACATAGGCTAAATAATGTGGAATTTGATGGCATTTAATTAGCTTTTCTTATTAGACGAAAAAAAATTAGCTTTAGGGGATAGCTATGTTTAATTTATTGGGGATTGCTTGCTTCGTGGAATTAATTTATCAATCCTTCCAAAATTTGTTACCCATTTTCTTTGTTTCTCCTAGAGAAATACTAGAATTGTTATCTAATAGTTTCATTTTGAGATTTTATTATATCTTTGAGGATATTTACCGGTGACTATTAGCAACTTTATGAGGCAAATAAATCCTTAAAAAAATAATATCACACCTTAAAGTCCGACTTGATTACTCTAAAAATCTAACTTCATTGTTTTACCCAATTCGAAGCTGTATTTTCCTAACACGTTATAAGAGCAAGCTATTCGCAAATGGAGAATAACCTTGGCGAATAGAAGCCCTCTATGTGAGGTGGCTACACAAACAACCGGGGATTTGTTTATATGCTAGTGCTGAACATGAGGTCTTTGCAAAGCGGAACATGATTTTTCTCAGCTTGTGTTCGTCGAAAGGGAGGGGAAAGCAAAAAGGGAAGGTGGGGAAAGCATAATCTAAAAACGGCAAGAGAGTTTTTCTCGACTTTTTTTTTTTATATCAACCAGTCCAATTTGGTTGGTCCGGTTTTCACCTTGAAACCGGAAACTGAAAACCAGACCGCCCTCTCTGGGAGCAGTCCGAAATCGATTGGTTAGGTCCGGTTCAGGCAGTTTCTGTAGCACACCTTAGATGATACTGTTGCTACTTTGGAAGGTAGCGAAGTCATGAGCCTTCACGCAATTGTGGAGAGAGAGGTAGCGAAGTCAAGAGTCTTTGCGCAATGATGATAACACTGCTGCTGCTTTGGGAAGTAGCGAAGTCAAGAGTCTTCGTGCAATCCTGGGAGGTAGCTACGCGGAACTAGGGAGAGAGAGGTAAGGGGAAGAAATAGGTGGGAGATTTGTCCTGAAGTGGGAGACTGCGTAATGTCACTTTCGTATTACCTCCTCCTCGGGAAGATAAAGATAGAAGAGGGATTAGGAGATTTTATGGTGGTGCTGCTTTGGGAGGTAGCGAAGTCAAGAGTCTTCGTGCAATCTTGGGAGGTAGCTACGCGGAGCTAGGGAGAGAGAGGTAAGGGGAAGAAATAGGTGGGAGATTTGTCCTGAAGTGGGAGACCGCGTAATGTCACTTTCGTATTACCTCCTCCTCGGGAAGATAAAGATAGAAGAGGGATTAGGAGATTTTAGGTGCGTTTGGATGGGCATTTAGAAAGCCCATCCAAGCCTCAAAGCTCTTTCACCCAAAAAATGGGTGTTTGACAACCATTCCCAATGGGCTTTCAAGTGAAAGTTTCCCCTTGGGAATGCTGAAGGTCCATTTAATGAAAATTTTATTTCCTATTTTACCCCCAAAAGTTTTTGAAAACCCACCGTTGCCCCCGCATTTGTTTATTTTTAAAAGAAAAAGAGCAGCCCTTCGCCGGACGGCGAAGCGGGCGGCCCCGCGGCCGAGCGAGCGAGATCTGGCGCCGGCGGCCGTCGTCGGCCGGAGGTCGGGCGACCTCCGGCGAGGGTCGCGCGACCCGGCCCGAGGGTCCGGAGGTCGCCCGACCTCGGGCGACGGGTCGCGCGACCCTCGCGGAGGTTGCCCGACCTCCGGCCGACGGGCCACGGCGCCCGATCTAGCTCGCCGGCGCCGCAACCCCGCCGGTCCGGCGAAGGGTTTACCTGATTTTTCCAAAAAAAAAAAGAAAAAGAAAATATAATACCCATAAAGCCCTTTCCAAATGCTTTTTTTACCAAACGCGCGTTCAACTCAAAGTCCATTTGCAAAATTTTTTTACCAAACACAACTGCATTTTCCCCAAATAGTTTTGGGCTTTCAGCATTTGCATTGGACTCAAAGCCCATTGCAAATGCTGAACCAAACGCACCCTTTATGGTGGTGCTGCTTTGGGAGGTAGCGAAGTCAAGAGTCTTCGTGCAATCCTGGGAGGTAGCTACGCGGAACTAGGGAGAGAGAGGTAAGGGGAAGAAATAGGTGGGAGATTTGTCCTGAAGTGGGAGACCGTGTAATGTCATTCTTGTATTACCTCCTCCTCGGGAAGATAAAGGTAGAAGAGAAATTATGAGACTTTATGATGGCGAAGGTAGATACCACGTTAGGATAAAAGTCCTAGTTATCGTCGAATAGACTAGTATAGTAGACACTTGTATTTGAGGTGAGTGAGGACAGGTGAAAACCCTACTGCAGAACCGGATGCCATTCGGTAGGTTCCTAGAACCAACCATCGGTTTCTGTACCTCGTAGAACAAGTCTTCGTGCAACGATGGATGACACTATTGCTGCTTTGGGAGGTAACGAAGTCAAGAGCTAGCAATGTCAAGAGTCTTCGCGCAATCATGGTAGGTAGCTTTTTTCCAATCCGTTTATTTTGACCGAAATGGTGGCGCATGAAATTGCTCGTTGGGCCCCAACCCCATGTGCCATGTAGAGGCTTACTTCCCTAAAGAAACCCCAGCTTTACATCTAATCACAATTTTCCCCGAACTTTTTTTTATCTTAGAACAAACTCCAAACTTTAGATCCAATTTCAACTTGCCTCTAACTTTTTTCATTTGTCTCTGGAAAAAAACTCCAAACTTTAAGTCTATTCTCAAATTTGCCCAAATTTTATTTTGTCTAAAAATAAAAAATCGCAAACTTTTGATCTATTCTAAAACCTACCACCATGATCCAGTCATTTCACATCGATAACAAATCCACATTAGTTAGGTGACATAGAAATTTATCTTCAAAATGAAACCGTTTTAGAATATACAAATTAGTGTTGATTGATGGTGATTTTAGGACACAGAGCTAATGGAGGCAGATTTGGGACTAGAGTGAAAATTAGTGCTTTTGCCCTTAGACAAAATAATAATAATAATAATAATAATAATAATAATAATAATAATAATAATAATAATAATAATAATAATAATAATAATAAGGGTAGATTTGAGATTGTACCTAAATTTTTGGATTTTTTTTTAGATAAAAAGATAGGTCAAGCCAGAATTGGAACTTGACCCAAAATTTGAGTATATATATATATATATTTATTTTAAATTGAGGTAGAATTGGGACTGGACATAAAATTTGGGTTTTTTTTTTTTTTAGGGAATTAGGCCGACACATTTATACATAGATATATATATATATATATACACACACACACGTATATATCGAATCATATATCTCGTATCCAATGTGAGAACATCGATTTGGATCATGCCTCCACGTAGGCTAAATAATGTGGAATTTGATGGCATTTAATTCGTATTAGACAAAAAAAAAATTTTAGCTTTATGGGATTTCTATGTTTTATTTATTGGGGATTGCTCGCTTCGTGGAATTAATTTCTCTTTCCTTCCGAAATTTGTTACGCATTTTCTTTGTTTCTCCTAAGGAGATTGTTCCTCTAATTATAAATCTGTGTGTAAGATGTAAATCATGATGATGGCAAAAGCATTTTTTAGGGTTACAAGACGGATCGAGCGTCCCTTGATGATATTGATGCTTTGTTAATTGATCAGAGAGAGATGGAAGCTCATGAACCCTAGAAAATCAAAGCAGGAGAGAGAAAATTTGATCATTGAACACTTAAAATCAAGTGGGTTGCATTCCTTCCGTCTAAAAACAGATTGTCCACGCCCCCATGACTCTAATTAGATGGCCAGCATTAATTACGCCGATTATTAAGCGAAGGAGAATATGATGTTCCTATTCGAAATGAGGATCGGAATAAGTTTGAATTCCTTTTTGCTGAAAATGGGACGTTGGTTTAGTTCTAAAACTCGATGGGATCCCGATCATACCTGCTTCCGGAATTTCGGACAGCAAAGAGAACGAAACTAAACTCGACTTGCTCAAAATATGGCTATGGCTGATTGAAGATATCCTTGTATGAATTAAAGGGAGATTCCACAGTGCTTGTTCATTGATTCATTCGTAAACGTATGTCTATACATTGCCAATTTACAAGTCTATCACCCTTCATTGTCCTTTTCTTCTTCTTGAGGGATTTACATCACCAGAAGAGGAAGAGGTAGAACCCTAATAAATGATCTATTCTAGGGTCATTAGATGAGCTCAAGCTAACCTACATATCCCTCCCCCCCAATTTAGAGTCAAAGGCATCAATGGAGAGACGCGATTTAGCCGAACGAAATAGATGTTGCCGGAAAGAAATTATTCGATCAGTGCATTGCGTGTATTAAATTGACTTTAAACCGTTTGATTTGGTAGGTCACACAAGAAATTTATGTGAAATTTGATAATCCAAATTCATTTTAGTATAGACATTACACTAGTTGAATCCTTGCTAGTTGTCAAGAGACTTCCCCTACCAACTAAAATTATTTGCACGACCGTGAAGCTCAAAGTCTTAAGAATCAAGACCGGAGCCGAATATGCATATCAAAATGTTAATCTCTACTCAAACTTGTTATGCAGTAACTAAATGAGTGGGAAAGTTCCTGCTCCGTATGGTTGACGTTGACGTAGGGTTTTATGCATGTACAGTATTTATTGCGAAAGGTTCACACAGGGTGCTTTGCTTGATTGGAGGATGGTGAACTGTTTGTCAGTTGACTTTAACGTGTTCCTATTGCCCTGAGGAACACGTTCTTGGTGAGAGCGCCTGAAAGACGAACACGAAGCTTCGATCTCCAGTCCTGAGGAACACGTTCACTTCTTTCCTTTTCGCCAGGTTTCATTCCTGGATTGGACGATGAATGAATCAACAAGTGGCCGCTGCTCTTTCCTAAACGTAAAGGAGCAGGCACAATGAACTATAATTGTGAAAAACCTTGTAGATTCATTCCTATGGTTTGATCCTTCCCGGTAAGACTTGACATCTCCAAATTGTAGTCACTTTTACGCGAGAAAGGGTGACCACCCCCAGTTGCCCGATCTAATGTCGAGGTTGAGTAGGGCTATTGCCCGTGTTGACAAGAGATTTTCAAGTATAGCCTTCCTATATTCCTCAATGAAAGGTTATCTAGCTTTCTTTTTCTTTATTCCCCGTCTTAAAACTTATTCCAATTCAACTAGCTAGAGAATTCATGCGGGAAAATTGTCTAAAAAGTCCTAAATTTATTTCACTTTTACTAATTCAGTCATAAACTTTTCAATTGTGATAGTTTAGTCCTAAACATTTTCACTTCTTGCCAATTCAATCCATCTGATCAATTTTAATCGAAATTCGCTGGCGTGGATGTCAGTTATGCCATGTAAAATGGCTGATGTTAACGTGGACAATTATCAATAATATTTTAATATTTTTAAAATTTTATTGTTTTTATTATTTTTTCTTTTTTTTTTCTTTTCTTGTTTGCTTAGTCCTTTTGTCGGTGGCCAGCCTTTGGCCACAAGCAATGGCCTTCTCGGATGGCCTTGCTTGCCTCAAGCGAGGCACGGTTGGGACAGGGCGAGCCCTGGTGAGGCTCGCCCTCACCTAGGTGAGAAGGCGAGACCTGACGAAGGTCGACTTCGCCCAGGCCTGGGCAGCCTCACCAAGTGAAGGCAATGCCAAGCAAGGCTACCTTGGCCTAGGCAAGAGCTGACCTCGCCAGATCTGGGCTGGGCAAGGGCAAGCTTTAGAAGTCAGACGATAGTTTCAAATTGGGTATTTTAGAGTTTTGGTGTAATGCCGCCTCCTCGTACAAAGGCTGTTTCAGAAATCTCAATTATGGAGAGAGATCAATGAGACATTGAGATGGAGGAACTCTTTCCTCTCACTAAGAAGCCCTAGATTCAAGAACGTTCAGAGCGATATAAGGCTCTAGAGTGCAATCAACCGCATCGTACCTTTGAAGATGAAGAATGAGCAAATAGAGAGGATAGGAGATCGCCATTACTAGTTGAACTATCAAGCCAATTTGTGCCATAGGTTTGGTGGCTCTTGCTTCTTGTCAAAAGATTCTTTTCTATACACCAATCGGCCTGATAACTCGAGAGGAAACACCCCTCAGACAAGTACCACATCGAAATGCGGTCGTGTTGAAATAAAAGTCGTTTTTTTAATTTAATATAAGGGCTTTAGTCTTATTTATTGCATTAGTCTTAGTTCCTTAGATGGAGGGAGGGAATGATTTCACATTAAAGGACCCGAAGCAAGCACCCGACCATCGTAGATCAGTTGAACTGGACCGGATAGCGCATCCAATTGCAGGATAAGGAAAAGCAGTAGCAAGAACCAGTCTACTTATAGATAATAGTAAGCTAAAGTCTTAAAGTTCATCAAGATCGATTTGGGTGTGTTAAACATAGGTGTCTGATCCATTTGAGGAAGACTTTTTTTTTTTTTTTTTTTTTTTTTTGCTGGGAACAAATTTCAGGAAAACCGTAGTCAAAACAATAATTTCAGGAAAGCCGTAGTCAAAACAATCTTAAATAATGGACATGTAAAAGGGAGCGGCGGGGGCAAAAACCTACGGTAGATGAGGAAGAGATATGACAAGACAGAATCACCGTCTGAATCTACTTCCGCTGCCTTGGGGTAAAACTAATTTTGCCAGGCTAAGTTCATAGAAGGAATTCATTTTCGTCTATCGACGGGTCAATTAAAATGTATCGTCAACCGCTCTCCCGTAAAAGGAAAAACCTTCTAAAGTGCACACTTACTTTCTAGAGTGATCTGTTGAAGCGATCTCAGAATAGACCCTTTTTATTATCTGATTGGCAATTAACTTACGAAGTGCTCTTGCTCCAGAAGCTAGAGTTTTCTCCACACACAATGGGTTGGTGTAAAGACTCGGTGTCAAACCTTTCCCTGAGGGCTGTAAAAGAGATAGGCCATACTTCAGGGGTTTGCTTCTTCTATTCTCCATGATCGCTATGCTCTTTCAAGATGGATCCGGGCCAATAGGTCGGCATGATGAAAGGGCTAGAATTCTCTAAGGCAATTTGCCTGCTAGCTTCTACTTCATAAACCTCAGTATCAATATGTACCGAAGCTTAGCGCTTGTTATCATCCAGCGCATCACACAAATACTCGAAGGACTCTTTTACCGCGAGGATGAACGATGAATTTTTCTTTTATCCAGTAACTTACAACTAGAGAGCAGTACATTAACCATAATTTGTCCAATAACATGTATTCATTATTGTAATCAATATAAAATTAACGAGGCTCGACATATTGAGCAGCGGATCGAACTCAAGTTCTGTATAGCTTCAACGGTTCTTTTGCGCGAAGTGGATCATGTGTAGACCGATGGACACATTGTTAGATATTTCAGTAGTTTGGAAATATTTACAATAATAGCTTTGATAAAAGTTATGATCGCATTAAAAACCATCATTATTTTAACGATCACATAACGGCTCTTAACGGTCATATAACGGCTTTTTAATCGTTTTGTAACGTTTAATTTATTTCTCAAATAAATCCTCCATTATTTTACAACGGCTCTTTTAACAGCTCTATTTTGTTTGAATATAAGAATAAGATCTCATAAGACACAATTGGTTCATATATATCTTTCTTTTTCTTTCTAGGTTGTACACAAAAGTTGTTCTGTTTCCTTCTAATATTCAGTGCGGAGTATAGAAGAAGGTCTGTTGTATCTTGGGAGGATAGCCGCCGAAGCCTTTCGCACCGAGTTTCGTACTCCAAGGGGCGGAATTATCCTTAAGGACAGTGTTTGCACGCCTCAGACATTTCATTTTATTTTCTAATCTTTTGTAATGTATTCCCAATAATTATTATTATTTTATGTATTCTAATATTTTTTTCCAACAATCTTAAGGATAATTGCCTTATAGCTTTCAAAATTGGAATTGTTGGTGCTTCCACTGACCTTGGAATTGAACAAGGATTTGGAGATGGTGAAGGACAAGTATCACATATTCTTGGGTGGTTTGTCATGAGAGAGTATCAAGCATTAACACAAAATAGCTTTTGGTCGCTTTGGTAAGGTTATTAAGTTTCAAGTAAGTCGTTTTTTGGAAACTCTAAATTAATGCTTGAAGAGCGTAATTGCCATTTTGGCGCGCTGTTTCCACATTTTGAGGAATCACCATCACATAGGTTGAGATCCTTTCATTCTAATAATTGAAATTTGGCGTCACGAGCTTGTGTGTTCTCTTTAGATTTGATTTGATTTGATCTTGTTAGACATATTCCATGAATGTGTGCTCTTATATATTTACGGAAGGTACTTACAGATTTTCAAAATTACCTATGTAGAAAATCTTTAAAAATGATATAGTGATTCTGTGTGGCTACTAAAAAGAAATATAAAAGGAAAACCATAAAAGAAATGGAAAGAAATCGGGCTAATATTTCTTTTATATATTTATTTTTATTTTGGGGCTTCAATACCTATACTTGTTTTTCCAATAGAAAGTCGGACTTGTGTAGGTGTTTTCTCTCTCAAGTTCGTGATTTTAGTAATCATCCATTTAAGATTGGAAATTGGGGCACTTCTCTATTACTTGAAATAGTTTCCATTTGTCCCTAATTCTTCCTATTCTCCTGCTAAAATTTGTTTAATGTACATTCATGAAGCAAGATTATAACTGTTTTTATATGCTATTTAATTTGCCTTTGGCTCCACCTCTACAGAATCTTATCAAGCTTGCCCATGTTGGACCAGGTTATATATAATTGTTTTCAGCAAAACAATGGATACTGTCATGTGGGATTTCTGTGTTTTACCACTAAAATTATGCTCTTTTTACCTTATATTATTGTGTTTATAGATTTTGAAAATATGTGTCATTTGACTTTAGAACAAAATTCTTCGTAGATTCGATAGAACGTAACTCAAGCCCCGAAGATATAACGGCTAGTGATCTGGTTTGGATTCCACATCAATTGATTTGATTGACTCAATCTATTTGATGATTGGATCTTGAAGACAAGAACTTTCTATATGAAGAAGCTTTACTTATGGAAACCAATATTTCGTTTGTATGGGTGATCGGAATCATTTTGGGATTCTACCTTGTCACTCAACGGCTACCAAATCTTCTAGATATAGAGCTGTCCAATGGGTGTATTGGAAGACGATTCTCTGAGATACTATCCAACGGCTAGTTTAGAAGTGGAAAAGTATTTAAAGAGATGAAGGACCGATGAGCAAGAAAGAGATAGAGCGATAATTTATAATTCCAAAGTCGAGCGACCTTCAATCATACACTTGTCTTTGAGAGCTTAAACGTTTGTGATCGTGGAAAGAAATACCGAAAGAGTGACTTAGTGAGATAGTGTGATCTACTAAGTGTTTGCACTCAAGTTGTAATCCTTGTTGATTGCATAGTGAATCCAGCCAAGAAGGCTGTTAGCATGGGAGAGTGGACGAGGCTTGATTAAGCCGAACCACTATAAATCATGTGTTATTATTCTCTTCCTTAACTCCTTTGTTTTACTCGAAATTTATTTTATTCGGCATATATTTGCCAAGGTTTAGTTTAAACACCTATTCACTCCCCTCTAGGTGTTCATACTAGCACTTTCAATTGGTATGAGAGAGCCAAATGCTCGGTTTATAAAAAAGTGTTTTTTTTTTTTTTTTAACTTTTGAGCTAAAGATCTTCTATGGCTAGTATCTTGGCACCAGGACTTATGGAGGGACAAAGCAACATAAGGCCACCATATTTTGATGGAAAAGAATACAACGTGTGGAAGAACAAAATAAAAACATTCTTAAGATCCAGAGATCCCTTGCAATGGGATATTGTGGAAAAAGGAATCAATCCCACTGCTGTATCTACATCAAATAAGAATGGCAAAGACAAGGAAAACAAACCCCGCTCTCCTATGTCTCGGACGGAGTTGTCCAAAAGAGAAGCTCTTGATGCAAAAAAGCAATTTATTCTTTATATTTGTGCATTGTCTCCTGTTGAATATAACAGAATTTCTTCATGTGAAACAACAAAAAGAAGTTTGGGATAGACTTCATGTTACATATGAAGGGACCGATCGTGTAAAAGAGACAAAGTAAACTCTGCTCGGCAAATATGAATCCTTTAAGATGAAGCAAGGAGAGTCGATTGGAGATATGTTTAGCCGTTTTACATAAATTGTAAATGGTTTAACATATCAAGGTCAGCAAATTTCTTTCCAATGAAGGTCAACAAACTTCATGCGAGGTCTCTCAAATGATTGAAATCACATAAAGACCTCAATAAGGGAGATACAAAGAATCACGCTACTCTCTGTTGACGAATTGGTGGGATTATTCAATCCTATAAAGTGGAACAACTCAATGATGAAGATCCTGAAGGTAAGAAGTCCATTGCTTTAGTATCTAACGCTGTTTTTGATGAAACAAACTCAGAAAATGACATGGACGACGAAGAACTTGCTTTTTATGATCAAGAATTAAAAAAGTCGAGTAGAAAAGGAAGGAAATTTGATGGAAGAAGTCAATACAAGCAGAATGGCCAGAAAAAGAATCATGAAAGAAGATGATGAGCAAGAAAAATATATGCTTAATGGCACATTTCCAGAATCCGAGTCGACTGTGCATTACGTACTAAAATCGTAGTCTCACTTAGACACGTAATTTAATCCGCGAGGAAATCGAGGTAAGTCATTCAAAAATTCCTCTAAACGTTTTGAAGTATATAAAATGAGCTTTGTCAAATCTTAAATCTTCCTTAAAAGGATCTTCGAACTTAAAAAGGAGAATTCTCAACTTAGGCAACATGATTTTTCAAAAAAGAAAATTTTGAAATTTTGCAAAAAAGATTTTCTACAAATAAAAGAAAATCGAGATTTGCTTGTTAAAGAAAATGATTCTTTGAAAAAAAGAATTTTCAAATATTTCGACTAGATTTTTCAAATGAATCAAAAACATTAGAGCATTATTCTTTCTAAACAAGTTCCTTACTATAATAAATCAGGACTTGGTTTCAATAAGAAAATAATACCTTAATTGATTTTCCAAAGTAAAAGAGAGACTTAGACAAAAATCTTCAAAAGCATTTTACAAAATCATTTTCAAAAGTGTTTGTAAAACCTGTTGGTCTAAATGCCCTCAAGTGTTCAAATTGTGGAGATTTAGAACACTTTGAGAAATATTGTCCTAAAGTCTTGAGACCTATTAAGAAAAATTGGATAAAAACAGCATATTCTACTAACTCTCATGGACCCAAGAAAAATGGGTACCAAAGAAAAGATGAGTTATTTTTGCAGGATATAAAGAAGAAAGAAGAAAGAGGATTTGGTAAGGAATTTTTTTATTCTCAATTGATTTGGGCAATAATTCTCATTATATTTAATATTCGATATATCCTTGGTTGATTGAGATTTTATAATGATCATATTTTGCTTTATTGAAGAAAGAATCGTATGATTTGTTTTTGTGATTTGTGAGTTGAGATTTGATTTAGTACGTGTGTTTATTTGAGATAATTCAAATTATTTTGTCTAATTTTATACTCAGATTTAGTCATATTTTGCAAAGTGAAAATATGTTTACGTGATGATGCAAGATATTCTTAGATATTCAAAGATTTTATTGTCTCTGTTTTTATCATACTATGACTTAGTGAGAATTTAATTTTCAAAATTACATTATGCATAATATTCTTTTCTTTGACTACTTTGTTATGATGAATTAAGAAAGAATATTTGGATTATGGAGATTTTATATTTTGCTTCCTAACGTCATGGAAGGATCCAAATTGATGGATACCAAAAAGGGAATGAGTTGATTGCAGAAAATTCTTTAAGGGATGAATGATCGCAAATTTATGCAAATCATGATGCAATCAGAAATGCATCTCATGTGAAGATTGGTAATGATTTTTTTTAATGGTATATTTCAAACATATACCATGGGTAAGAAAATATTTTTATCATCCCGCCTTGCAAATCTCTACGTGCATTTTGATGATTGTTTATTATATTACAAATATCTTTTGTTATAAATATAAGGTATTGCAATTTTGGCACGTGACAAAAATATCTATTTTCCTTTTGCAAAATGCATATATGAAATTTATGCTCAAGGAAATCTCTTTGATCTCGAAAGATATTATTGCATATTCATGGATATTCTTTGCTATATCTTAGAAGATATATTATATCTAGCAAGGTTGATCCACAAATCAAAAGGAATATATTATGTGACATTTTTGCAAAGATGATTATCTATTATACAAGATTTTGCAGGTGACAATAGAGTCTTCCATATGAATTTTGGGAAACTCGATCTGAAAATTATGAATATTCCATAATATCTTTTGGAAGATCAAAATTCTCCCCTCGCAAAATTTTTGCTTATTGAGGAAATCCTTTATATACGAAAGGTTGAATAGTTCTGAATTTTAATATTTGATAATTTTATATATGCTATTCAATTTATCTATTTAAAGAAAAGGGTATTATATATCACTTGAATATTATTATAACTTATTTGTGGAAAAAGTTTGTTAAGTTGATGCAAGTTGAATTCGGAAAAGCTTAATTAAGGAGTGCCAAATTTTGCCCCTAATTTCAAAATGCAAGTGATCGTTGATGATGTTGCTACAAAAGGAAATACTGAAAAAAGAAAAAGAAATTATGTTCAACAAGCAACAATTGTTTCTATTCGCAAATATTGCCATGATTACAGGGGGAGAAAGCAAATCCAAAAGAAAAGGAAAAGAACTTTCTATATGAAGAAGCTTTACTTATGGAAACTAAGATTTCGTTTGTATGGGCGATCGGAATCATTTTGGGATTCTACATTTGTCACCAACGACTACCAAATCTTCTAGATATCTGAGAGCTGTCCAATGGGTATTGGAAAACGATTCTCGAGATATTGTCCAATGGCTAGTTTAGAAGTGGATAAGTATTTAAGGAGATGAAGGACCGATGAGCAAGAAAGAGATAGAGTGTAGAATTTATGATTCCAAAGTCCGAGCCGATTTTCGATCATACACTTATTTTTGGAGAGCTTAAACGTTTGTGATCGTGAAAGAAATACCAAAGAGTGACTTAGTGAGATAGTGTAATCTACTAAGTGTTTGCACTCGAAGTTGTAATCTCTTTTTGATTGCATAGTGGAATCCAGCCAAGAAGGCTGTTAGCGTGGGAGAATGGAATGGAAAATGATTAAGCCGAACCACTATAAATCTTGTGTTATTATTTTCTTCCTTAACTCCTTTGTTTTTACTCAAGTTTATTTTATTCTGCATATATTTGCTAAGGTTGAGTTTAAACACCTATTCACTCCCCTCTAGGTGTTCATACTAGCAATCTCAATAATTAGATTCACGATTGAACGGAAGGTATTACGAAGAAGTTTGGTATCGACACGGTATGTCACGACACAGTCATATGAATACGTCGGCCAAACTTCGTGACCAAATTTGGTGGCAAAAAGAGGAAAAAGGATCGTCCCCGATTTAGTCAACTCCCCTTTTTAAGTTAAGCAATTTTCCTCCATAATCCGGATCTTTAATTACCATCTTATTCCGGAAAGAATATCAGTAACTCATAATTGAGATTCCACACGTGGCAGGACCTCAATGGCGTATGAGAAAGTGGGGAAATTCGTTTAGATGCAATTGCCTAATAAATAACAAAAATATAACAGTAACACCCTCTGCATGCTCTCCATTTGTCTATACATAACGCCCCTCCCTCTCCCTCTCTCTTTCTCCTTCTCCTTCTCCTTCTTCTTCCTCCTCCTCTGTCCAGACACATCATAACGCCACTCTCTTTCTCTCTTTTCTCTCTCTCTCTCTCTCTCTTCTGTGAAAAGGGGAAGATGGAGAAGAAGAAGAAGAATCTGCCGGTGGTGGTCTGGTGACGGAGGAGGCAACCATGAAGGTGAAGGTCGGTGTGGCGAGCCTGGTGGCGCTGAAGCTGACGGTGAAGAACCACG
The DNA here is from genome assembly GCA_017140325.1 of Eucalyptus leucophloia subsp. euroa. NCBI lineage: Eukaryota > Viridiplantae > Streptophyta > Magnoliopsida > Myrtales > Myrtaceae > Eucalyptus > Eucalyptus leucophloia. The sequence goes on along the minus strand of CM029469.1, from coordinate 9,665,812 downwards.
GCCACTTCTTCGTTGCCTCCGAGCTCAGCCATGCGGTCGGGCTGCTCTTGCTCGGGTACAAGCTCATCCGCCAGAGGACTTGCTCCGGTACAACTCCTCCCTTTCTCCCTCCTTTTTATTTTTCTTTTTTTGAATGTTTTTTATTTACATGCTCTGTTTTATAGCCATTGAGTTGCTTTCCCTTGCTTTTATTTCTTGACTTTTGGCTGAGTGAACTGGGCAGATGTCGATTCAATTTGCATTGATCGTTTGGACCATGCACCCGGAATTTCGGCTCGTGTCTATGGTGTAATAGGTTTCTAGTGAGAGCTATGGAGATATCGGAAATTGGAAATTATTGTGTAGACCGGATTGGATGCATTATGTGCCCTTCAAAGCTATCGGAAATCAAAAATCTGAAATTTGGTCGATTTAGGATGTGTGCGCTCGGTCCATGCAATAAATTCTATTTTGAAAGTATTTTCCAATGACCAATGCGAGCTTGAGGCCTCCTTTGATGGGGGAAGCCAGCAATCTAGAACAAGCAGATTAAGCCTTGTGGGATATCTGATCCATTGTTCCTAGCTAATGATTCGAATTTGCTTGAAGGATCCACTTTCATGATCATAACCATGAGGATGGTCCTTCTAGAAGGGTCAATTGCAATGAAACGATAAGAAACAAATCTTATTGGGGCTAATCATTCAATGACTCATAGTGTTTTGTAATGTCTCCGGGGGACATTGCATAATCGACAGTAAAGTGTGCCTTTGCTCTTCGAAAAGAGTTAGGTGGGATGCAATTTGCTCGATACTGTCGATGTTATAGGTTAAGATTCAGTACAGGGGAAATGTTCCTCGTATGTTGGTAATTAGCACAGATCGAAGTTTAGTAATTGGAAGCTGCAGTTTGTCTCTCCAGGATGAATTTAGTTTATGCTTTATACACTAGCATATTTACTGAGATCGTGGGGTACTGCGATTACGTATAGGTAATGGAAATAGGTAGGACCGTCATCGTCAAAATGGTAGTATATACTTGTTCGGAATATGGAGACGGGATATGCCGCCCATCATGAAAGTGGCCATGGCATGGTGATCAGTAATCCTAACCCAAGCATTACATGTATCTCATAATTCTATTCCCATGGATTCTTTTTCAGGCCTGTCTCTAAAGACTCAAGAGCTTACTATCTTCCTCGTGGCAAGGTTTCTCTCCAGTACCATCTCCGAACAGAACATCCATACCAAAGTTGGATTTCGTTACTCTCGCGTCAACCGCATGGGTCATCTACATGATGCGAGTCAAGTTGAGAGCAACGTATGCAAAGGATCTAGACAATTTTCCTATATATTATGTGGTAAGTACATAGAATACATTGCGAAATATATCTGATGTTACTACTTTGAATCTCTGCTAGTGCTAACATATTGTGCTTCGACATTCTGAATGTCAGGGTGGTGCCTGCATCATCCTCGCTGTCCTGGTTCATCCTTACGTTCCCACCTCTCGCCACATTGAGATGCCAAATTCATTTCCAGAAATAAAAACGTTACAAACGCATTTCTTTTTATTTTTTTTATTTTGAGGAATCAAGAATAGAATCATATATTATTTAGCGCTCTCTCCATTATTACCATGAAGTCTGCATATCCGAATTCTGTTCTTCATGGGCTTATGGGCTTCTTCTTGGCAAGTTTTCCGAATGAGCCAGATAATGGTGAAAGGCTTCACCTCCACTCGGTTCTTTTGGGTTTGTAGTTTTCATGGAATGATCCAAAAGAAAAAATTAGAATTGGGCCGGATCTGGCTCCCCTTCATATTCAGAACCTTCGATAGCTTTTTTCTACATTCTTTAAATGATGTATGGTCAAAATTATATCTTGTAAGTCAAGCTGCAACCCGTTGGGTACTGACACATATTCTTGGTCCTCTGTAATTTTTCATCTGGCGGATTTACATGCTGAAGAACATTTTAGTGGCCGCATCGGACACAACGTCTCTGGCCTTGACGTGGGTTTTGTCTCTATTGCTCAACAACAAGCATGTCTTGAAGAGAGCTCAAGAAGAGGTGGACCTCAAAGTGGGCAAGGGCGAGTGGACACAAAACTCTGACATCGAGAGCTTGCCTTACCTCCACGCCATCGTCAAGGAAAGCCTACGCTTATATCCACCAGGTACTGATATTAACACATCATAGTCACCAGGCAATATTTGAAGCCCAAAGTATGATATCTAGACGTTATGCTATATGATGTGTGTTTTAGAAATGTACTAAATTGAATTAGAAATGATGAGTGGTGTGAGGTGTGTTTTTGAATCGCCATTGCATGCACTAGCTCTCGTGTTGGTTCCACATGAAGTGAGGAGAGGACTGCACCGTAGCGGCTATTCTCATTCCGAAAGGTACTTGGGTATTCATCAACGCTTGGAAGCTGCACAGAGACCCTCGAGTCTGGTCCGATCCAGAAAAATTCTCCCCCGAAAGGTTCTTGACGAGCCATTCAGGTTCAAAGATCTGCCCATTAAACCTCCACATGAGGAACTCATAAGAACAATATCAGGGACAGAACGGTTTAAAAGTGGTTCATAAAGCAAAGCTCGCAATGAATTCCAATTCAGTTGGAAAAAAAAAAAAAGTGACCAAAAACATGTCAATTTGATTTGTTTGGTTTTTTTTCCCCGAAGGCGTGGATGCTTTGGGACAGCATTTTGAGTTCGTTCCATTTCGGGTAGAAGGTCATGCCCTGTAGTGTCGTTTGCATTGCGAGTGATCCACTCGACGTTGGCTCGTCTTCTTCAAGGATTCAACTTGGCAACACCGTCGGACAAACCAGTGGACATGACCGAAGGCTTAGGAGTCAAGTTGCCCAAGGCCACTCCTCTTGAAATTGTTCTCACCCCAAGGTTGCCTTCCAAGCTATATGAGCAATCGATGCAATATTAGAAACGATATTCGGTCAGGAAGAGAAAAATGGTCATTCATAACATAATTACTCGTGAAGATAATTGTATGGATTAGACCATACATGGCACAGTTATGTTGTTATCCTTATCGTTAAAATCATGGCTAATATAAACCGATTAAAATCAAGGGACGATAAAAGTTTCCTACTTGAAAAAACAATTAATATTTCTCCAGATTATCCGATTAAAAACTCAAGCTGATTGTTTGAGATGTCATGAATATAAAGAGTATACCGAATTGCTTGTCAACCGATGTGGGACAATTTCTCAACAACACTTACGTGAAAGCCATGTTAAAAGCTACACAAGGAGTTTGACTTATAGGAGTGTATGCACAAACGCGAAAGGAGAACGTTGAATCTGAGAGGAATTTTTCGATAATGCGGAGCACTTTCACTTCATTCAAGAGAGATATAACCAAACTATTTGTTAGAAACTACTTGGTGTCTTATGTAGTAGAGCACTCTAAGAATCTGCTCGTTTTGCAGAAGATAACTTCTTAGAAAACATTTTCAGGATTTTCTAACGTTTGTTTCACGAAAAATAAATTAGACAGGGAACACATTTTTTGTTAATAGAATAAACACATTCAAAAGCAAGGAAAATGTTTTCCATATTTTCTTTCATCTCACCAACTTTCATGAAACACATGTTCCTTTTATTTTTATGTTTTTTTTTTCCTTCTTCCTCTATTGGTTGTTTGGCCACGGGCCAAGGTGAGGCAAGGGAGACTCAAGCCTCTTTGATGTTTGGTGACCTTGGGCGCCCAACCTGCCTTAGGCGAGTTGCGAACTCGCTGGCCCTAAAGAGCTTGGGCTCGCCGTTGGTCCAACCTTGAGCTCGCTAACTCGTGTCTTGACCAGTCGCCAGGTTGCTGCGCATCGCCGAGACAAGTGGCAGTGGAGGAAGGAGGGAGGGAGAAAGAGGAAGGAAAAGAAAAAAGAAAGAAAAAGTATAAAATAATAAAATTCGATTTTAAAAATAATTAAAATTTTATTTTTTTAATATTTAAAAAAAAATCAATTTTTTTGGTATTTTTTTCCCAGAAAATCAAATCAACTACCAAATAATGGAAAATATTTTCTAGTTTATTTTCACATTTTAGTTAAATACTGAAAAATATTTTCATTTTCTTGGAAAATGACTTCAGATAAAATTTTCCAAAAACGCATTGATATTTTCCGTTGAAACAAATGGAGCCTAAGTGGCAAATGTTTCGCTGCATTACAGAGGGGCATCATTTCTAACGGTAGACATCAAACTGGAGGGGAAGTGCCGATCTGCAAGTAGAAGTGCTTTGTGATAACTTATGCGTGGATGAGCTCTTATTAGGCAAAGCCCAAAGTCCTTGGATCCTCGGAAACTTTAATAGATGAATGCATAGGTCTTTCGGCTGAGCTTAAAGGAGTGGTAGTTGTCCATTGTCCACCAAAAACAAATCATCGTGCCAATTGAATTGCAAAAACCCATCGAATAGAATCCCTCCCTCCTAATTAGCTTTCTAAGCCCCCTAATTCCTTTGGGATATGTTATGCTTCGACGCTAACTATAGCTGTTCTCCTATTTCTGCTTATTAAAAGAAAATTGGTTTGTTTTGATAAAAAGAGAGAGGTATCATTAATCAATTTTCTAGCATTCCATATCACAAAACTAAAGTTAGAAAAGAAACGGAAATTTTCAATTACGTCAAATGTTTCGCTTCCCTCAAGAGAGCAATTACCAAACTATTTTTGAGCGTCTTATATCACCAATGACCAAACTTCAATTGTATTTATACGGAACAAGACCTCTCATGGCAATTATAAAACTCACCTAAGATTTTGGAATTTCAAAACCAACTCGCGCATAAAGTAATCTCAAAGTTCCGTCGATCTCGATTGAACCAAAGCCAGGGACTTTTATCAAGTCCGAATAGCTTCCCTTAAGACCACATCACTTTCACAATTCGATAACTTACGCAACCGACAAATCGGGTAGTGATCCATAATTACGAGTCCACGCTCGACCATACTGCCCCAGCGACTTTTCCATCACAAGACCAAGAACCTCGACCATGAATTTGACGTGAAACGGGAAAATTATCTAAAAAGTCTTTAATCTATTGCACTTTTGTTAATTTAATAATAAACTTTTCAATTTTGCCAATTAAGTCTTAAATCTTTTCATTTTTGTTAATTAAGTTTATTTGACCAATTTTAGCTGGAATTTGGTAACGTGGATGCTAGTTATTTTACATAGTACAACTAACGCTGACTTGGACTTTTATTGATGATTTTTTGAATTTCTTTATGATTTTCTTCTTCTTTCTTCCCTTTTTCTTTGCTTTTTTTTTTTTTAAAAAAAGGTTTTTCGGAGAGAGGGGCAATGACCCTCGCCAACCACAAATGAGGGTTGGTCGATCCTCACTAGCTCTGGTGAGGGCGTCGCCTCCCCGCTAGGTTTAGGCAATGGCTGCAAAGGTTTGTGTGGCCTTGCTTCGCTGGTAAGGATGTTGTGCCCCTTGCCTAGAGCTAGTGAGGAAGTAATACCCTCAGCGTAGAGTTGGCAAGGGTCGGCTAGCAACCCTTGCTGACTTTCTCTCCAAAACCTATAAAAAAAAAAGCAAAGAAAGGAAAAGAAAAGAAGAAAAAAAATCATAAGAAATTTTAAAAATTATTAAAAATATCAACGCGTTAGATCGGGTGATCCACATCAACATTTTGGCCAATTTTGGTAGATGTATTCAACTAGCAAAATGTGAAAATGTTTAAGTTACCAATCAACAAAATTGAAAAATTTATGATTAAATTAACAAAATTGTAATAAGTTTAGGACTTTTTGGATAATTTTCCCTCCAAATCAAAGCCTGTTGAGAAGGGCAAAAGGGGGAAAAGCATACAACTGGTCATGTGCAATTTGATGAGCTTGAAATCTTCGACGGTGATGCCCTCTTTCAATCCGGCGGGTGCACCACGTCCACCTCCTCCGAGTTCAGAAGTTGCTTACTGCAGAGCCCAAGACGAAAGGGGGAAAAATCTAGTGAGTGGAAGTCCAGAAATTGGCAGCCACTGCTGGTGCGGAATTGAAGGAGTCTGGCAGGCGAGATTTGATGAAGACCCCTCTCTCCCTCTTCCAGCCCGACCAACCCCCCGGGCAAAAATATTCGGGTTCAGGCCGGGGACCCGAAATGCGAGTAGAGTAACGTATCTGGGACTTTTGATGGGCCTTGCAGAAATTCATGGCATGGCGTTTTCCTTAGCCATAGTCCAATGCCAATTTCATTTATTTTATGGATCATTTTTTTGGTCGATTATTTTATGGAATATGATTTACCCAATTTTGATACATATCGTTGAGTTTAGTTTAATGCAAATTATTCAAAAAAAAAACTCAATTATATTTTTGCATATAAACATAACTTATAACATGTTGTCTATGTTAAGAATCTCAACACAAACACGTAAAGGACTAATGGAATTATCGTGTGCAGGGTTGGACTCTACATCCCCATTTTCTAGCCATTTAGATGAGCATGCCTGGAATTTTTTTAGTTGAAATTCAAGGATTAATAAGTTCCTCGCAAGCCCAGGGTTCAATTCCCAACTCGTCACGATGTGCAACTTAAGTGGGGTGCCGTGAGTGGTGGGTCCTCACGCTAAATACCCTTCAGGTTTACGTTGCGTTCTTGGTACGACGGTTTTCGGGTATCCAAAAAAAAGTTCGCTTGTAATGTTTACTATTTCATCATTTTTCTCTTGGACATGCGAAATATAAATTTAAAAAAAAAACGAACTCGTTAATTTCATTCTAAAAAAGAAACTAGAGTCAAATATAAAGAAAAATATAAAAAGAATTCATATGAGGTAAATTATTGTCTAAATCGACATCAATGACAGCAATGCCATCACCTGCCCCGATTGCATTGGCCATCTAGTTGGAAACATCTTGCAAATTGCATTCCTAGTGGAATTGGGGTTTCTTTGGTCAATCTTTTTCATTTTTATTTTTAAATATTCAGTAAACAGTTAGTAAAGACTTTTACCCGGAAAAAGAGGAGATACTACCCATTTAATCCAAAAGTCAAAGTACGACAAAACCGATCCTAAGTCACGAGACTAATCATAATTCTCGCCTACTTACTAGCTGCCATCTCCTTCATTTCGCTTTTCCATCTTTTATTATTATTGGGGTTTTCTTTGGGCCACCTCTCCATTCATTCAAGTCATGTCGATTATGGCTATGTAGTGGATCATTTTTCTGGCGTTTAGTGCAGTGCAATCACCTTCGTTTAGTAACCACTAGCTCTATTTTTCTTCAAAGTGAAGAAGAAGAGAAAATGAAAGAAACGAGTGCAATATATCATTCTGACCATTCAAATGAAATTTGACACATAATAGTCATAACTCTCTTCATTCATCTCTAAAGGAGCATGCTCTTCCTCGGTCATCTCCTAGCAGTTCTAGGGGTTTTAATGCTCCTTGTTTGCCTTCGGAGGGCATCCAACAAACCGAAGAGTGCGATTCACCCTCGGAGCCACCGGGTGCATGGCCGATCATAGGCCACCTCCACTTGCCGTGCGGTGAGACCCCACTGGCCAGTTTCCTGGTTGCCATGGCCAACATGTGAGGCCCGATGTTCCTTATCCAGCTCGGAGTCCACTCGACGATCGTTGGAAGTAGCCACGGGGTGGTCCGGGAGTGCTTCACCACCCACGACAAGGAACTGGCTTCTCATATCATATCCAAAGCGGGAATCCACTTGGGCTACGGGTATGCCGCTTTCGCCTTCTCGGAATACGGGGACCTTTGGTGCCAGATGAGGAAGATCACCATGCTCGAGCTCCTAAGCACTCGAATGTAGGAATACAGGATTACAATAGTCTGAATTCAGTTTGCTTTTAACTTTGATTTGCATATCAAGTTTTGTTGGTTGTTTGTCTGTAAAACAAATAAAATTGTGCTTTTCCTTATCCCACATAAGAAAATTATGAGTATGTGAACTACTATAATAACTGTGGATGTGTTTTTCCTTGTCCGACATTGGGCTAATTGGGCTAGATCCACAATACCCACGTGTAGGTGTGACGGTTTGCAATAGAACATGCTTATTTAATTTCGAATTTTGTTATTATTATACTTAATAGTTATTAAGCGCTCTTACAATCTTTGAAAAATTGTTCTATTTGGGAATAACCTTCTAACATTTAGAGAGTTGTGTTTATTCGGATATAACTTCTCCTCCTAGAAATGTTGTAAATTTTCATAATAATGAAATTCGGAATTAAAAAAAGGCATTGCCATTCCACCCCATTTTGGTTAAGATACTCATTTTTTCCAATTAACTTACCAAAATACCCTCCTCTCTCTCTTTCAATTTATTGTTTCCTCTTTTATCAAGTTAAGCCACAAAACTCCCTTTAAATCTATCATCTCTCTTATACTATTAGTTTCACAATATAAATGTCAAATTAAATCTAACAATATCATGCATCCTATTATCACTTTGCCTAGAGAAGTTTGTTAAATTTAATTTATAATCTCATATTTTTTGTCACAAAAGCTGGACAAAAGATTAGAAATTTCTAGATATAATGATTTATGAACATATAATTAATTATACTCATTAGTGGGTAGTGCGATTGGTTGAGAATCCTTTCCTCATCGGCGAGGTCGAGTTCGAGACTCGCATTGCTAGCGATTTAAGTGAGGGGCCATGGCGGTGGGTTGTTGTGCTAGTCTTCCCCGGAAGTATAGGAGTCTGGTCCTCTGAGCCATTCGGGCACAGGAGCATGTGGCGGAGTCTCGGTTACAAAAAAAAAAAAATATAAATAATTATTTCTTTTTTATCAAATAGTTTGAGGGGAACTTTACTTAAATTTGAAAATTAAAAATCCAATCTAATTATCTAACATATTTTGACATTGGGGGTGTTTTTTGGAATAAGTATGTAGGTTTTAAAAGTTAAACATCGATATTTTGTGCATATTTTAGATATGGAGGTAGAAAATTTATTTTACACCTTCAAACTCACATTAGATTTTTTTTCAAAGGAAATTTTTTTAGCTTATTTTAAAGTTTTGATCCACTCAATATGAGAGGGCACCCTTGCCTGATGTGGGCGCGGGCCACCCTCGCTGAGCTCGGCAGGGTGCCCACGCTTGGAGTCCAGCCGAGGGGTGCCCTCGCTAGATGCGCAAGAGCCGCCCTCGCTTGAGTTCGGCTTCCCTTCACCAAGCGGCGGAGCGAAGAGAGAAGAAGAAAAAACGGAAAAAGAAAAAAGAAAAAAGAGAGGAAAAACAGAAAAAATAAGATGAAAATGTCTTTGGTGGGGTAAATTTGTCACGTTTAGAAAAGTTTGGAGTTTTTCATGTTACAAAAAAAAAAAAAAAGTTTGGTAAATTTGTTACTTTGGGCAAAATTTGAGGTTTTTGGTGGTCTTTTCCCTTTGATCAATTTTCCTCTTGCATTTTTGGTCAAGATTGGCTAGATAATTAAATTGAATTTTATTTTTTGAGTTCAAGATATAGTTTTGCTAATATTGTTTGATAAAAAAAAGACAATTAATTGTGTATTCATAAGCTATCATAATAAAAGTATCTTATGATCTGATGACCGGCTGGAGAAAGAAGAAAGGAGGAAAATAAGAAAAAGAAAAATAAATTAAATTAAATGGAAAATTTGAATAAAATAAAATATAATAAAAAAATTGATTGATCAAGCGTCGGCCAAATTGTCGCATCGATGTTTTGTGCATATTTTAGATATGGGGGTAGAAAATATATTTACACCTTCAAACTCACATTAGATTTGTTTCAAAGGAAATTTTTAAGCATATCTTAAAATTCTGATCCACTTGATATGAGATTATATCTACAATCACTATTAATTACTTTGTTCATAGTAAGAGTAGAATAGCAAGAAGTTTCCTTCCTTTAAAAAAAAAACACTTTATGTGCTTATCTTTTGCTAATAGTTAGATATGATCTAAATGTAAATATGTTTGACATTTGATCATGCTTCTGACAAATTAACATTTTTCATTTTTTGATCAATTTTCCTCTTCCATTTTTGGTTAGGATTGGCTAGATAATTAAATTGAGTTTTACTTTTTCGAGTTCAAAATATAGTTTCGCTCATATTATTTGATAAAAAAAAAGAGAGACAATTAATTGTGTATTCATAAGTTGTCATAGTAAAAGTATCTTATGATCTGACGACTAGCTCAAGGAAGAAGAAAGGAGGGAAAAAAATAAAAAATAAAAAATAAATGAAATAAAAATTCAAATAAAATAAAATATAACTAAAAAAATTGGCCACGTTAGTGTCGACCAAACAGCCGGTACCAGCTAGCTAAAGTTGGCCAAATAGATTTCGCACAATTGTAAAAGATTTAGGACTGAATTGATAACATTATAAAATGTTTAACACTTTTTTGGTAGTTTTCCCGTTCAGTGAGTATTTGCTTATTTATCCCCACGCGAGAGAGAGAGGATGATGAGGCATGGGTGTGAAAATGAACAATAAAGTGGGGAGGACGATGAAGCTTCTTTGACTGTTTTGAGTTGATTATTTTTGCTAGTGTAGAGAGCTTTTTCACTTTGACCTTGGTTTGGGAAAATAATGAGTTAAGATGATTTCGTTTCCATTGGGGGTTGTCCTTCTACAATGGATAAATTCCAAAGCTAGAATTTGAAACTTATCTTATTATAATTGGTTTCAAGTTTTTGACCTTGAAACCTATCTTGTTTCCCTAGAATGTTCGGAACCTAATGTTTTTCCAATCCGATTTTAGGGTTTACCTGAGAACCTATTTTCTTTTTTCTTCTTTCCTTTTCTAGATGATTTTTTTACAACAAAATCATATGAGGCTGTATGTAACAAGATGAATAATAGAATCCCTATCGCCAAAAACAACAATTCATAAGATGAATATGTAGTCACGTATAATTATAAACGATACAAAATTCAAACATGTAACATACAACATAAATTATAAAACTCTATAATCCATTCATCCATAAAAATTGAGGGAAGAGGAAAGAGCCGGGAGATTTCTGAGGAAGGACAAAAGATGAAGGATTATGATGTTAGAATCTAGGAAAAAGAGAAATTAGGATTTTGGATTTTAGTTTATAAATCCTATTCCGAAACCAGTTCCAAACAAGACGGTCCCATCTAGTTCCTGAGTAGGTATTCACTCAAAATCTATTCCTAGACCAATTTCAACTGAAATCAGTTCCCAAACCTATTTTTTTGAATGATTTGATCTGATTCCTAGACCTATTTTGAATGCAATTGATCAACGCCCAATTTTAAGTTCGAATGCAGTTCATGATATATGGATGGCCTTGAACTCATCTACATTTAATCGATAACCAAATCTTGAGACCCGTTTCATGATTTGTGGATGGCCTCGGCTGAACTTTTTACTATCAATTTCATGCCCTTGTAAATAATCCAACTTCCAAGCTCCTTCATTAACTCGATGAGCAGGTCCATTTTTTAAATGCCACAATTTAAGGAAAAAGTTGCTAAATATGAATCATTGATCGAATCAAATTGGGTATAAGTCGCTGAATCTACATTGTATATAAATGATGCAATTTTGGATTGAATAATTTTTTAGCCAACTCAATCCAATCCAATTCACCCGTTTGATAGTTCTAGCCATATCATACAAAACAAGACCTCTCACAGCAAGCATAAAACTCACCTAGGATCTAGGGTTTCAAAGCCAACTTGTGCATAAAGCGTTCCATAAATTTCCTCCAATGTGATTTTCGCATAAAAATAACTTCTAACATGGTTAATGCGTTAGGAGTTCAACACTAATAGTAAGGGCACTAATCTAATTATTCAACAATTCTCGTAGTGCTATGAGGTCATCGACATTTGCAACTGGTTCATGACTTTTGAGAGCTCGGCTTGTCATGCTTACCCAACAGTCTTCTCCAGTCGAGATGCATTAAGACACTAAGAGGAAAATTACTAAATTTTTGTCAATTCAGTCTACACTTTTTAATTATGCTAATTGAATCTTAATTTTTTTTTTTTTTTACATTTTACCAATTAAGTTCATCCAAAACACTAACGTGGATGCGGTCGCTCTAATGTGGCATAATGGTGTTAATATAAATAATATTTAATAAAATTTAATATTCTTTTGGCTTTTTTTTAAAAAAATTGTTTTCTTTTCTTCGTTTTTAATACAACTCTAGCTGGCGAGGGCTGCAATGCCCTTGCCCTTGGCCGACTACCTCACCAACTAGAGTTGAAAAAAAAAAACAAACAAAAAGAAATTAAAAAGAAAAAACTAAAAGAAAAGTAAAATAAATAAATCCTAAAAATTATTGTTAGAATCTTTTACGTCGGCGACGGTCATATCGCATAAGATGATCACATCCACGCCAACGATTTCTACCAAAATTGACTAAATGATCTAATTAAGTAAGAACGTAAAAAATTTTATGACTCAATTGGTACGATTAAGAAGTGTAGTTGGCAAAAAAAGAGGTTTAAGATTTTTTTAAGTAATTTTCCCCATTAGTGTCTTAATGGCTCATCGTTGAGTGAGGATGAGAAGTCGAGAGCTCTCAAAAGCTGTGAACTAGTTGCAAATATGGATGACCTCATAGCGCTATGAGAATTGTTGAATAATTAGATTAGTGCTCTTACTATTATTGTCAAACTCCTAATGCATAAGTTGTATTGTTGGAGGTAATTTTTGGAATACTTTATGCACAAGTCGGCTTTGAAACCTTACATCTTGGATGAATTTTATACTTAAATATTTTTAGAGTGAATGATAGAAATATTTTTCATTTATTCATACGATCTTTTTTTTAGAAAATATTTTTCAAATCATTATTTTTTATGAAATAAACGAAGCTTTAGTTGAAAAAAATCATCTCATTGGTCCCAACATAATTGCATTTACTTGTAGAAATTGTGGTTCTCTTTGGACCAAAATTTTCTTTTTCTATAATCAATTAAGATAAGACTTCCTCCAGAACAAAGATGGACCTCTCGCGCAAGACACGACCATTAGTTGGTTGACTAAGTCAACGGCCGACAAAACCAATCGACAAATAATTCATTTATCGCGTAGTTACCTGTCGCTTTCCCTTATTTGACTCTTGTGCATCCCGTCCACTTTTCTCCCTTGTGTATGTAAGTTAAATCAAGGGATAGTGCATCATTCAATAACCTAAATTCTGCCACTATATTATCAAAAAAGAATTCCACTAATATAGATGAGCTTAATAATGTTGATACCCGAAACATTCAATTAATTTCCCCCGACTAGGTTCTGAAGTTACTAAAAATTTATATGTGATAACTTAAATACGAAACTATTTACATTTGATGGTATAAAAAATCGAAATTACATAGCATGCTTAGATTATGGGACCGCCTGAATCATTTGCTCTATTTTCTTCAAAATGATAAACATATTATAGTATGCTTCTTCTTTTTTACTCTTGGCATGTGATAGTGCTTGCTTACCAAAAGAAATAGTGGGAAAAAAGAAAGAATAGAAAGCAAAGCAAAAGGACGAAATGAAATTATATTAACCATTCATGTCCAACTGTTGATCACCACATACCTTCTCTCTGTCTCCGTCTCTCTCTGTCTGTCTCTCTGTAAACCACCATGCTCTTCCTCACTCATCTCCTGGCAGTTCTGGGGGTTCTGTTGCTCCTGCTAATTCTATGGAGGGCAAGATCTTCTCCGAACAAACCCAAAGGTACTGCCTTACCCCGGAGCTGCCAGGCGCATGGCCGATCATAGGCCACATCCACTTGCTGGGCGGCGAGACCCCGCTGGCCAGGACCCTGGCCGCCATGGCCGACAAGCAGGGCCCGATGTTTCGGATCCGTCTGGGAGTCCACCCGGCGACCATCATAAGCAGCCGTGAGGCGGTCCGAGTGCTTCACCACCCACGACAAGGACCTCGCTTCTCGCCCCAAATCCAAGGCGGGAATCCACTTGGGCTACGGGTATGCCGCTTTTGGCTTCGTAGAATACGGGGACTTTTGGCGCGAGATGAGGAAGATCACCATGCTCGAGCTCCTAAGTACTCGAAGGTAGGGCTATAGGATTACAATCTGAATTCAGTTTTAATTCGGTTGAATTTGGTTTGGAATATGAAAGCCAAAGTCAAACTCGAAACCTTAACCTTCTCTTTTCAACTTCGATTCGCGTATCAAGCTTGACCCACCCGAACCCCGACCGCACTGTTTCCTCACAATCGATTGATGAAGGCTCTCTCTGTCTCTCTTGCAGGCTCGACAACCTAAAGCACGTTCAAGCATCAGAAATCGACACCTTCGTCAAGGACCTGCACGCCCTTTGCAGGACCAACGCCATCGACGCCCAAAACGGGTCCTCCAAGGTGGTGGTCATAAGCCAATTGCTCGAGCTCCTGACCTTGAACATCATAATCAGAATGATCGCGAGCAAGAGATACTTCGGACTGTCGTCGGCGTCGACTGGGTCCTCCACCGACGACGATGAGGAGGCGAGTCACCTGAGGAGGGTGATCAAGGAATTCATGTACATCTCCGGGTTCCCCGCGGTCTCAGACCTGGTGCCCTTCACGGGATGGACCGACTGCGTGGGGACCGTGAAGACCATGAAGAGGGTGGCGAGAGAGCTGGATGAGATCGTCGGGAAATGGGTTGAAGAGCACAAGCTGAAGAGAGAAGGTGATCAGAGAGGGAAGTGATCGGTGATGTGAAGGAGGATTTCATAGACGTGATGCTGTCCGTGATCGGGGAGGATGGTTTAGCCCAGTTTGGTCACTCTCCCGAGACACTCATCAAGGCAACAGTAGTGGTGTGTGACTCTTGCGATTGAGCTCGCTCCATTATTAGCATAAAGTAATTGGGTTTTCCATTTTATTCCCTTTCCCATAGTACCTTATTGATGATCCTTGATTGGAAGAGAGGAAGGAATCGATAGTCCAAAGGCTCCACCGAACCCATTAATGGCCTTTTTTGACCAAAGGGTGTTGGAAAATATCTTATGGTCAATTTTTACTTTTCCTAGCAAAAAGTTGTTGCTATAATGTCTGCGATCTATGTCATCTGAATTTTAAATTATGCCTATTATAACATCTAGCTCAAATCTTTTTTCTGTTACCACTATACTCACTATATATTAACATCCCAAACTTTTTTTTTTTTTATATTAGCAATATCTCAAACTCAAACATGACAAAAATACTCTTCATCCGCCAAAATTCCGAACTTTGGACTCTTAAGTTCAAGAGTATTGGTGTTATAGCGGGCAAAGTTTAGAATTTTTTTTGTGATAGATGGAGAGTATTTTTGTAAAACTAGTATGTTTGGGATATTGGTGTCATAGTGAGAAAATTTTATGATATTTTTATGGTAAACAGAGGATACATTTTGTCATACATATGCAATTTTGGGTGGTTTTTAGTGACTTAAAAAAAGAGTTTGCGATATTGATGTCACAATCAATATAATTTAGGACTTTTGGTTGTATGTTTCCTGAAATCATCTAAGCTTCTTCTTGACAATTTTTCCAATTGATCCAGAAAAAGGGTTTATGGTTTTCATAGGATGATGTAAAAGAAGATTACAAGTGGGCCGGATCTAGCTCACCTTCATATTCATACCCTACAGTAGCTTTGTCTTTCTAGAATTGATCTCCGGTCTAAACTATATGTACTGATTCATATTCTTGGTCCTCTGTTATTTTTTGTCTGGCCAATTTACATGCTGAAGAACATTATAGTGGCCGGATCAGACACAACGTCTCTGAACTTGACATGGGTCTTGTCTCTATTGCTCAACCACAAACACGTCTTGAAGAGAGCTCAAGAAGAGATAGACCTCAAAGTGGGCAAAGATAGATGGGTACAAGACTCTGACATTGAGAGCTTGCATTACCTCCAAGCCATCGTCAAGGAAACCCTGCGCCTATATCCGCCAGGTACCTACATTTTCATGTGATTCGCAATGTTTGACATGACTTGATATTAACACGTTGCACTTGCCATGCAATTGGAAGCACCTAGGACGACATCTGGATGTCATGCAACATGATGCATGTGTTGGAGATGTAATGAGATGATATATATGAAAATTTGAATGGTCATTTCTTGGCATCAGGTCCCCTTTCGGTCCCCCATGAAGCAAGAGTAGACTGCAACGTGCGAGGCTATCTCATCCCGAAAGGTACTCGGATATTCGTCAACGTGTGGAAGCTGCATAGAGACCCTCAAGTTTGGTCAGAACCGGAAAAATTCTTACCCGAACGGTTTTTGACAAATCATTCAGGTATGAAGATCTACCCATCAACCCTACACATATGAAACTCATGTGAACAATTTCAGGAAATGGTTTGAAAGTAGTTTTGTAAAGCAAGGTTGGCCATGAATCCCAATTCAGTCAAAAGAAATGACCAACAAAAAGCATGTTGAATTGATTTGTTTCATTTTTTCCCTCGAAGGTGTGGATGCTTCGGGTCAGCATTTCGAATTCATTCCGTTTGGATCGGGTAGAAGAATATGTCCGGGAGCCGCGTTCGCATTGCGAGCAACCCACTTGACGTTGGCACGTCTTCTTCAAGGATTCGACTTGGCAACATTGTTGGATGAACCAGTGGACATGACCGAAGGCTTAGGGGTCAACCTGCCCAAGGCCACTCCTCTTCGAGTCGTCCTCAGCCCGAGATTGCCTTCCGTGCTCTATGAGAAATTGACAGCAAATTAGAAACTACTTTCGTCGGGAAGAGCAAAAAAAGAGTCCATGTATGTGAATAATCTCGCATAACAAAATAGTTACTCGAGTAGATAATATGGATTAGGTAAGTATTAAACAACAATCTTCTTAATGTTGATGCACTGATTGTTGAAATAGTTTGTTATCATAAAAGAGATGTGTCTTGGTTAAGAGAATATGTGACGCTTGATTAAGAGAAGAAATGACTTTTGATCAAAGAATACGTGACTCTTGCTTATGAAGAGAAGTGACTCTTCGTCCTAAAAGGAGATTATCGGTAATTATGAAAGGAAATTATTCTTGACATAAAGAGTGAAGATGGTTGGAAATAAGATACTTATTCCCATTAGATGTGTTGATTACTTGTTTGTGAATAAAGATCAATTCACATTATTTTTAAGGAAAAAGCCCACCAAAATCAAACTTTGCTGCTCGAGTGTGATTTACCCCGAATTTTATTTTGTGACGTGAAAAACCCCAAAAGTTTTCTTTAACCGCGACATATTTACCCCATTAAGGGTATTTTCGTCTTTTTTTCTTCCTCTCTCTTCCCTCCGCCGACGGGAGGAAATGGCACGTCCGCGAGGGCTGCCCTCGCCGGCGTCGGCGAGGGTGCCGCGCCCGGGGCGAGGAGGCCCTCGTCCGCGTCGACGAGGGCTGCCCTGCGCCTGCGTCGGGCAAGGATGCCCTTGCCGGATCTCGGCGAGGAGGCCCTCGCCTGACGCCGACGAGGGGCCGCCGCTCGCTGCGTCGGGCGAGGTGCCCTCGCGATCAGCAAGGGAGGCCCTGCGCCCGGACGCCAACTTCCCTCTGCCGGCTCCGCCATGGCCGGCGGAGGGAAGGGGAAGAAGAAGAAGAAAAAAAAAAAAAAAATTTTTAAAAGTAAAAAGACCAAAACGCCCTTATGATTTAGGGTAAATGTGTCACACAAATAAAAGTTCGGGATTTTTGTGTCATGAAATAAAAGTTTAGAGTAAATATGTCACGATTAAAAAACTTTTTGGGGTTTTCACGCTGTAAAATAAAGTTCGGATAAATCACACCTTGTGAAAGTTTGGGGTTTTTGGTGGCTTTTTCCCTATTTTTAATAACAACGACTATTCATAAATGCTTCTTTTCAAGAACTCTCTCTTTTCTCTTTTCATATACTCAACTTTAATGCATTCAAGATGAAATTTCAAGATAAAAATTGAGCAATTGCCGAACTGATTTCTCTGCGGCTTTGGTGTATATCCTAGAGGTATAACAATAATGTTGGCAAATAATGCTTTAAGGACAGTAATTGTCATCACGCATTAAGAATTTATTACTACTTCTCTATCTTCATTAGCAATCAAATTTCCCCAAGAATCTTAAGGTAATATTATTTTCATGGAATTGGAATTAGGTGCTTATAATCTTGACAGATTAAGTCATTTTCCTTGTGGCATACTAGATTATCTCCTGTTGACTATTGTATTTTGAAATTTATGTATAAAAGTGGTGTGATATTCTTGAAAAGAAAAGGATAATGAAAGGAAGTGCCAATGAAAGATTTCCACTACTCTATCGAAGATCTTCACAAATACTAGTGACATGTGAAATGCCTTGGAAATCATATATAATATCTCACCATGATTAATGCATGGAAATTTTGTCTCTCAGCAAGTGAAGCAACTACAAATATGTGTTGCCAAATTCAAAAACCTTATTGATTGAAGTTTATGAGTCTCTTCAAGTTACTATAATTATTTCAAAATCGCCTTAAACTTGGAATGATTATTGAAATAAACTTTCTTCACACGATTGAGAACTCCGATTGTTGATAATGTGATAAAACACATTCAAATTGAAGAAGGTTCTTGAGATCATGAGGCTAATTATGTAAAAGAAGTTGTAAATAATGGGCATTTTGTTGAGAATGGCAACATAAGTAGAGACAAAGAAAGCACTGACACAATGGCGTGCGATAATTTGATTCACTGGTATTATCATATGGATTTAAGCAAAACAATACTTATAAGTGCATTCACTCAAAATTTACCGAAGAATATGGAGTTTATAGTTTGCTTATCTGTAAATGATATCATAATTGTTGGTACAAATATGCTTGGCATAAATAAAACTAATAGGTATCAATCTTCTTAGTTTAAAATGAAAGATTTAAGAGAAATTGATACAATTTTAAGTGTCAAAATGATTAAACATAGTGGGGTTATGCTTTAAGTTAATACCACTATGACAAGAAAATCATTCAAAGATATCTTCATTTGAGAATTAAAGAGTGAAATGTATCATATGATGGGCAACTAAAATGACGAAAACACCGGACAACATCTAGCACAATTAGATATGGCGGTGCAATCGGAAGTCCATGTATGTTATGCGTTTTACTAGATTGGATATAGCCTTTACAAATTGTATAGATTTACTAATAATCCTAGTACTGTGCATTGAAAGGCTATAAGTAGAATTTTTGGTTATTTAAAGAAAATGATGCATTATGGTCTATTTTATGAAAGACAACCAATGATACTAGAAAGATATTCATATGCTTTTTTTGGATAACTAGCATAATTGATAACAAGTTAACATCTAAATGGATTTTTAAGCTTGCAAATGGTGCAATCTCTTGGGCATCAAAGAAGAAAACATGTTTAACTTATTCAACAGTGAATATGAATTAAATTACTATTGGCCATTAGTAAAGACGATGAAGGGCTACAAAAAGTTGTGCCCACAACCAGTGTAATTATATCTTTACATTGTGATAGTGAGGCAACTATGTCTAAGGCAAACAATAAAATATATAATGTAAAATTTATATATATTAATTTACGAAATAAGTATGCTCGATAATTAATTACTAATGGAGTTATCTCCGTAATTTAAGTTTGGACAAATGATGACCGATCCATTCACTAAGGGACTCTCGAGAGGTTTAGTAAGCAATTTTGCCAAGGGAATGGGTCTTAGACCAATTGATAATGATCAAGCATAATTGAAACACAACTTTAACAATTTCTAATGAAATTATTTAAGTTAAATGGGTAACAACAACCTATTTTGTCGAGACCTAAATTTCGGGTGCATCATCGAGGGTTTAAGCTAGTGGATTGTTAAACTTAGACTTAGCTTGGGCTCTCTAAACCCATACCAATTCCGACTTAGGTTTTCGTTTTTTAACATGTAAATAGATTTCCACTAATTAGTTTATGGTAGGCCGATTAGACACCTAAGTAAAATAACGATAGATTATTTTACTCCTACGAACTAGAGATTTTGGGTACGGAGACTTGATTACACTAGATTTCTCTAATACCCTTTTGGTTCCATTTTTTTTATTTTCAAAAATATTTTGCAGGCATCATGGATTTATTTTAACCTAAATTACTATCATGCAACATGATGATAACACGGGTGCTCAATCATTATTAAACACTCCATGAATCAAATGAATTGCATTAAATGCACAAAGCAAACAATTTTTTGGGTTTTCTTTAATTTAGAACTTTATTATAAAACATGCACCTTAACTACATGACCTAATTTTACTAACAAATAAATTCTAACTAAATGAATCTATTATGCAAACTATTTAACATGCACTCAGTATTTTTGTCTTTTTTTATTTGAAATTCGTAGTAAATAAAAAAATAATTAAAATGTCTAAAATTAATAATTTTCTAAAATGTTTTAGAGGTTAATTTGACTTAAATCCTAAGACCCTATTTAAAAAAAAAGGTTATTTAGATTCAACCCTAACCCATTCCAAAAAAATTATCTAGAAGTGCAATCCTAAAATGTAATCCTAATTTACTAAACTAACACACCCTATGCAAGATTTGATTTTTGATTTTTTTTCAAGATAAGCAATTATTAGATAAATATTAAATTTAAACTAATTAAGATGTTCACCAAATGAAGAATTAAAATAATTGAAAAAATAACATGTTGTCTTACAAGTTAAAATAACGATTACTCTAACCTAAACGCCATGACATATAAAAATGTTAAAAATAGTTAAAAATTTGATCCAAAGCTATTTAATGGATCAAATTAATAATTATAATGATTTAACAATTAAGATATCATCAAAATGTCAAAAAAATTAATATAATTAAAAAATGATTCGAAATTTCAATTGGATCAAATTAATAATTATAATAATTTTGGAAAGGTGGGATAATGCCTACAAGATTTATGAAATGAAAATTGACATATCGTGTTCTAATTTAAGCAATAATAACAAAACTTAAAAAAATTAAATAACATAAAATAAAATAAAAAAAAACAAAAAAATAGAACTAAACTACCTACACGAGATTCAAGAAAACAGCGGGGTCGACAGGGAAGCGGACCACGTGGCCGCTGCCGGCCGGCGTCGAGGCCCGGCGAGGGCCGGGTGGCGGCGCAGGCATGAGCAAGCGGAGGTCCAAGTGCGGATGACGGAGCACCGCAGGGCGCAGAGGGAGGCCGGGCGCCGCAGTGAAGCGCGGTGCGGCAGGGGCGCCGCAAGCGGTGGGCGAGCAACAGCCGGGACTCGGCACGGTGGGGGCGCGCGAGCCGCGGCGCAACGCGACGGTAATGCCGCTGGTGCTCGGGATGAGACGGCAGAGCCAGGGCGACCGCCGGCGACGAGCGGGCTGCCGGGCCGTGCTCGCGGAATGCGCTGGCGGCGAGTGCAATGGCGTCGCGGGTTAGCAGCAGCTTCCGGCGTTACCGAGCAAGGCGGCGCGACGGCCGCACGTGTGTGCTTGCGGGACGGAGGTCGGCGGCGGCGATGGCCGATACGGAGGCGAGCGACGCGGCGGGGAGAGGCAAAGCGGGTCCTCGGGCGTTGGAGCGCAGCCGCTGGACGCCGGGCGCGGTGGTGCTCGCGAGGATCGTGCAGCGGCGGAGGCTCGGCACTCGAGGAAGCGCACCTGGGACTCCGTGCTCCTTCTTTCTCCTCGTTTTTGTCTTCCTTTTCCCCTTTTTTCCTTTTTCTCTCCCCATTACTCTCCCGCCTCTCTCTCTCCTTCCGCGACCCGTCGACTCCGTCCTCTCTCTCCTCTCTCTCTCTTCCCGTCTCTCCGTCTGCTAAGTGGGAGAACAAAAATCGTGTGTGCTTTCCATATAAGTTCTTCCCCTCCCTCTCGCTTTTCCTCCGCGGTTGCCTACGATGCCACGCTCCGCTCCGCTTTGCTCCCTAACGCCGTCTCCTCGCCTTCGTTTCCGTTTCTTCTCCCTTCCTTCCATGAGCTTGCCGGGCCAACCCGACGCCGACGAACCTCGCTTCGCTTTTGGGCTCTCCCCGCCTTGAAGGGACTCTAGGGCGCGTTATTGTGTTTCGTTTTAAAAATTGTTCCAGTAGGAAATCGTAAATAGAAAAAAGTATTGCTCCGGAACAATTTCAACAAAAATACGTTGCCGTAAACTCGTTCTTTAGTCAAAAATAAACAACATGTTTGGTAAATTTGGATAATTTTTTTATTTCTTTTATTTTTTTCTATTTTTTCTATTTTTCCTTTTTTTCTTTTTTCTTTCAATTTTTTCTTGGCCGGCCGCCGGCCAGGCACCTGGCCGGCGACCGTCGGGTAGGCCGAGCTCGCCCTGGGCCGGCGAGCGAGGCGCGGGCCTCGGGCCACCGCAGCGAGGCCGAGGCTCGCGGCGGCCGGGCGAGCCCGGCCGGTTCCGGCGAGCCTCGAGGGCGATCCGGGCGAGATCGAGCCGCCGAGCCGGCGCGCAGGTCGGGCCCCGCGATCCGCGGAGCCCGAAGCTCGCCTGGGCGTCGGCGAGCCACCGCTGGGGTGAGGCCGAGGCTCGCTGCCATTGGCGAGCTCGGCTCGCCGGGATCGGGCGGCAGATCTTAATGTTTTGATGGCTCGTGTTCCAAGCACCTTCTGTCATCTAGCGTGTTGTCTTGGCATCATTTTATGCTTGCAGTTGCGTTCAACAAAAGAATAAAAAGGACAACCCTTGACAGTTGATGGGTTGCAGGGCCTTAATTGATGAAACCTTCTGTCATGTGGTTTTATGCTGATCCTGGACAACCCTTGGTTCTGATGAAAATTGGTTTTCTGAGGAAAAAGAAACGTAAGCATCTTGTCCAATTCAGTACTCTTCTTGTCTCATGTGTTATATTGGACTGGAGCTGAGATGATCAACGTGAGTGTGAGTGTCAACATTGCATGGTTAACCATTCCTTGATGTGATCTTTCCTCTTGAATCTTTCTGGTAATTAACTAAAACCTGCCATTCCATTTCGGCACAACTCAGAAGTTATCATAATGTCGTCAATTTGGAAGTGGCTTTCTGTTTCGTCAGAAGAGTGCTTTATCTCCCTCTCTTTTTCTTCCAACAGTTGTGGTATGCACTCTCAATGACTTTAGCTAAGGATGCTGCCTGGAAATTCGTGAAAAGAAAAGAGGTATTGATATGGTTACAATCAACCCAGGCTTGGTGATTGGTCCTCTTTTACAATAACACTGAACACGAGTGCTGCAGCAATTGCAAATTTGGTAAATGGTAATTCAGTGTTAACCATGCAGTTTTTTCTAGATTACAGAGGTCATCCTAATACCTTTTGAGCTTTATCACCTCCCTTCCTTCTGACCAAGAGAATATTTCTCCTTCTAATCCGCTGCAATTTCAACTCAGGACACTTCTGCCTCTGCCTTCGCCCCTGACGCCAAACGCCGACGCCCCTTCGCCTCCCTCTTGCAACCTCCGCCTTTGTCCGTGTCTGTTCCGATACTATTATTGCTTACTGATGTGGAGGGAGGGAGCTTCTGTTTTACTATGGTATACTAGTAAGATCCCATGTATAATGTGAAGGTGCCCTACATTATTTGTAATGGGTTAGTAAAGATCAGCTGTTTGATCTTGAGAATCTTGTCTTTTCATGTAAAAAAACACCACTCTTTCTGGTTTTTTTGAGAAGTCATATGCTTTTGCTTGGGTAATATAGCAAGTGCTAAATGGATCAAGATCATTATAGTAAATACTGGCACTTCCATGGATAGAACGGGATATGAGTGCAAACGTTGGGGTATCTTATTTGGACAGCCACATCTATCTATCTGAGTTCTTC
This sequence comes from Eucalyptus leucophloia subsp. euroa, assembly GCA_017140325.1. Taxonomy (NCBI): domain Eukaryota; kingdom Viridiplantae; phylum Streptophyta; class Magnoliopsida; order Myrtales; family Myrtaceae; genus Eucalyptus; species Eucalyptus leucophloia. The sequence continues at coordinate 9,642,080 of CM029469.1, read as the reverse complement.
CTCTTCTTAGTTCTCATTTCATGTTTACTCCATCACTTATATGACTGTAACATGTTATCCGTGTAGTTGCAGATGAGGAGCAGAAAGGACCCATGAATCCTTATGATGGCAAAGTGTACGTTCGGCGGGATGCCATGTCAAATAAAGTCAGTGGCTTCTTTTCCCTGTTGAGATGTCTTTGTTGTTGTTGTTGTTGTTGTTGTTTGAACAATAAAGAAAACTCCATTAAGAAGGTACCAAGGGGTTTCCCCTGTACAAATGGCTGCAAAGAAAGCCACACATATGCAATTTTGTACAAAAAGAGGAACCCCTTCTAGTATGTTGGTCATTACTTGTCATATGGAGATTGTGTGACGTTTAATTTGTTATTTGCTGCTATTTCCTTAATGTAGTCATCTTCCAAAGGTTTCAATCTTTTGAAGAGTTGTGCTGACTGTTATAGGGCTATAATCCATTAAGACTCTAAGGTACTAATTACGATAAATGTTAGTTCCATGAAATGAATCTAGGCTAGCTGAGACAGGTGCATACTTTACTTAGAGGAAAGGTACTTATGCATCAATATCTCTATAAAATGAGTCCTAGTGCTCTTGGCTGGCTTTTACTGTGTATTTTGTATTACCTGCTGCTCTACCTGTGTGATGTTTTTTTTCCCCTTGTTTTGTGGTTAACTATTGCAAATATTCTATTGTGATTACACTTGCATGGGTTAATGGAGGTTACAAGGATTATACTTCTTTCGTGCTTGAATTAAGAATATGTTTGTGAAATGTCATCACAAATATTTTTATGATAACATGAGTGTTCTGCTTGGAAAAAATATTGAATAGTTTCAGTCCCTTTTAGTGCAGTTATCAAGAACTGTTTGGTACTAATACTTTGTTGAAAATTGGAGGATGTAATTCTCAATTCAAACTTACCTTTCCATGCCAATTTTCTTTTGAGAGGTTGATGTAGGTAGTTGCCTCTATACTCTACACCCTACATGTCCTTTCTTGATACTTTTACAAGTTTGTTTTTCTTGTCTTTCTATATGAAAACTGGAATTGTCTTTTTTAATTTTAAGAACTTTTACTACTCTTAGAAGAATCTAATAAAATTCTGATGATAGTTTCGCTTGTTAACATTCAATTTTCGAAATCATATGTGGATTGCCAATATTTGTGTTATGTGTGATTGTCCAGGCTGCTTCAAGACTTCTCCACCACGAGGATCGGTTGCTGCATGACCAGCCTGCAAGATACCATACCCCTGGATGGTGCCCAAACTCACTATCTTGATGTCCCGGTGGATGGGCCAACTACCAGAGTGTCATCTATTCATGGAAGTGAGAAGCTGCCTAGTGTTGATGGCGTTTGAGGTCACTGACTGCAAGTATGCCGTGTCTCGCAAGAAGATAGAGAGCGAAACAGTGTTTTATCCCCTCTGAGAGATGATCATTCCCTTTAGCCGAGAGTCTTTTCTTAACATCCAAATGGATGCTCACCAAAGAAGCCATCCATTTATCGGTCAAGAAGATTCTTCTACCCTGCCTGACAGGACAATTTTGCAAGATACTTCTGACCTGCATCTCAAGAGAAAACGCAAGGTAATTCTGATGCTTCTGAGAGCAGAATATTGTCATCACTTTTTGATATAGCTTTAGGGTGACCAAAAATGTCATTTTGTTGCAGATGAAGAAGCCCAGATCGCTAGGGAAGTTGAAGCTAATGAAAACTAAATTCACAAAGCACTAGAGAAAAAGAAAATATTTTGAGGAGAAAGGTTTTCATTTATCACTTAAGGATATGTGAGCTTTGTGGAGAAAACTTTGGCATGTACTGATATCCTGTATTTTTCTATTGTAGGCTGAGGAACGAATGAGGAAAGAGATGGAAAGATTTGATCGTGAAAGAAGGAAGGAAGAAGAAAGGTTGATGCGTGAACAGCAGAGAGAGGAGGAGAGATTGCTACATGAGCAAAGAGTAAGAATCAGAGCGACGGAGAAGTATTTACAGAAAGAATCTATTAAGGTAAGTATTTGAGCTTGATATTGCATTTTCACTAGTTAGTTTCTTTTGCTTTATTTGATTGGTTAAGCAGCATCTCTTCTTTTCTCTTTTTCTTTACCAACTTCTCTGGTTTTTTGTTTGGAAGGCGGAGAAAAAGAGACAAAAAGAAGAGCTTCGTCGAGAAAAGTAGAGAGACAAAAAGCTGCAGTGGAGAAGGCCACTGGTCGCAGAATTGCCAAGGAATCCATGGAGCTTATGGAGGATGAACAGCTGGAGCTGATGGAATTGGCTGCTGCAAGCAAGGGTTGCCTTCAATTGTTACTCTCGATCATGCCACTATGTAGAACCTTGAGTTGTTCAGAGGTAGCTTTTTATAGTGATTACTGTTAAGACCAGTTTCACTCCATTGATTCATTGATTGTGTGATATTGTTGTTTTAACTAGGATTCTATGGTAGCTAAGACAAGTTTTTAAATTCCTATGCTTTGTTTTAATCGTGTACCTTAAATTCAGTGGGCCCAATCCTTTCTAGAAAATTTACTGGTGTTCCATGTTGTCAAGAATAATTCTAGATATACTAAAGTTATACAATAACCATCATACTAAATGATGTTAACATTGGATATATGAATAAGTCACCATCTTGTGATTTGAATCTACTCCTGTCATCACCAATTTAATTCATGTCACATAATTTAGTGTACCATTTTGACACATTCTTGGCATACCTACATTAGTCATCTACCAATTTATGTCAAAGTAAGCTTTGCTTTAACTTATTTCTCACTTCGTTCTGTGGGTCAGATAAATGACTTTTGGGGGCATTCTGCGTTATGTAAATCTTAGGTGTGTTTGGGTGACATTCTCTCCCTTTTTTGCTTTACTCATTTCTTAAAACCTTAAAAAACATTAAATATTGTCATATGGTGTTTTTAAAAATGTTCTTATAATTCTAACCTCACAATAATTATTTTCTTTTGAGTGGGAAAGCAAAAATTTGGAGGGAAAGCAATATAAATACTTATCATAAGCTCTCTTAAAATAACCCTAGATATTTGCTGTGAAGAAAATGTATCGGGTACTCTCTAAATAAAAGTTGAACAATTTTTATTTTGCTTAGCCAACTCAATTGATTGTAAAGTGAACATTGATCTGTTAAGTTGAAAACTTCCTACCTGCTCCCAGCAATTTTTCAACTCAGGCCTGTATCTGGTAAAGCTTTCTCAATTAATCTAAATCGTATTTTCTAGAATGTTTCTACAATGGTATCCTTTACATAATCTAACATCATAAGTGATGTATTTTTGCTGTGAATTTTTGTGACTTATTTATAGGATCAGACGAGTAAACTGAATTGGCCTACAGAATGAGGGATTTGTTTCTACTGAAACGTTTAGAAGTGAGGATCTGGTTTATATTTCCTTGCACTTGAATTTGCTTCATGTTGTCATTTTGTAGTAAAGGAGCTGATTTTGACATCTTGAAATTATAGCCAATAGATGCGGACATGTATCTCTTGTTACTGTTTCTTGTTTGTATGGTGCTATTCTGGTAATTGAGTATACATGCGTATGTACATAAGCAGGCGCAAGCCTCCATGTGTATGCGTGCACGCTTTCATTTCATTTCCAACGTCGCTTTGGCCTAGGATATTATGTCATTCTAGTTAAAATAAATTCAAAGAAAGGGTTTGCGCCCTAGGCATGTGTGTTCCTGTCTGCCTGCCTTTCTTTGGGCATTCCAACTCTAGATGCTACTGTTTGTTTTCTATTGTCCATGCAACTTTAATGTAAGTTTTATGCTTTAGATTCGTTGAGTGCCTTTCCTCCTCAGTCTGTGTGATTAAAGAGACCATTTGCAGTTCAACCATGGACCAATTCAGAGGAGAACATTGGGAATCTTCTCATGGTATGTTTGACTGTTGAAAGAGATCTACATAATTTCATAATAGCTTATTTTTTTCATAATAGCTTGCACTTCCATGATAAGATTACTATATGAAAATGTTGCATCTTTATTGTGGAGACATACCATTGTCCTTGAGGCATCACAACTCATCTTTTATTGGTTCCTCACAGGTATGAGAAAGATATGCTGGCATTTACTGGCTGCAGTCACAATCTGACAGCTGAGGAGGACGAGGAACTACGGTTGATGAGATTTGAAGTAAGTCATTGGAAGGAGAAAGAGATTAATGGAACAGAGAGGAGGTTACTTGGCGGCTGTCCATTGACTCCTAGGAGACTTTACTTCTGCTAAAGGCTCTTGGATTCCCATCTACTACCCACATTTGTTTGGTGGCTGGTGATGCTTATGGAAAAGGAAGTATGCAATATCTGAGGGACGAGTACCCCAACATATATTCACATTCTACTCTGGCAACAGAAGAAGAGCTTGCTCCTTTCAAGAATCATCAAAACATGCTTGCCGGTATAGATTACATTGTCACTTTTCAGAGCAATGTGTTTCTTTATACTTATGATGGGAATATGGCGAAAGCAGTTCAAGGCCATAGGCGGTTCAAGAATTTCAAGTAACTATTATCCTATTCCTACTCTTTTCAGTTTGTCTGATTTGTTTCATTTTCTCCCCATTTTGATATTTGGTTTTGTTTCTGTCCTGATATGGATCATTGACAGACATCTCATCTTCATCTCCTCTTTGTGCATGCAGGATGAATTTTGTTAACCTGGTTGATGAACTAGATGAGGGGAAGATTTCTTGGAAGAAATTTAGTTCCAAAGTGAAGAAACTTCACAGAGATCGAACAGGAGCTCTGTATTTGAGGGAGTCCGGGGAATTCCCAAAACTAGAGGAAAGTTTTTATGCAAATCCGCTCCCTGGGTGCATTTGCGAATCAACAGAGAGAAGGAAGTAAGGCTAAAAGGAGAAGTGTCTCCTTTCTCCGTGATGCAATTTTGGGTGCATAAGAGAGATGAACGCATGCTGTCAAGGTTCAATAAATCTTGTCAGCTGAAGATGCCACAGCTAAATCAAAAAGTTCTTTTGGCCTAGTGCTCAGGCTGGCCGGTATTACATTAGCGTTACTGAGCTGCTGAATTTAAGGCCGCTCAAGGGATTCTAGTGAATAATTTATTTAGAAGAAAATTATAGAATTCCATTGAAGAAAGATTATGAGCCCATACCACCGGCCGTGGTGGCTCCACCTGGATAAGAGGCTGCGCAGATCCTCAACAAAAAGGTGAAGGGTTCAAAATTCGGGGGAGGCATAGCCAGTGTATTAAGTGTGACTCGGGGGTGGTGGGTCCTCCTACTTAAGTGTCACCTGGGGTTTGACGCGGCGCGTCGGCTGTAAGCTGGTTCCTCAGTGCAAAAAAAAAAAAAAAGATTATGAGCCCATGGTGCCAAAAAAAGAAACAAATGATAGGAGACTTTTTGTTTAGGGATTGGAAAAATCCCATGAAGTTAAATTATAGTGAACTCGATTGTTAGGCATGGAAGACGGTGTAATACTTTAAATTACATAGAACGAAAGATGTCCACTTTTTTTTATCTTTATACGTAATTTTTCATTTTGGGTTGTCAAAATCTGGTTTAGTTACATCCCATATTCGAATGCGAATGCAAGGTTGTTATTTCACTCATAGTTCTTGTACCGTGCTTATCAACAATATCAGTTTCAAGTTATATATATATATGAAGTCGGTACGAACAATGCTTAATACCATGCATACTTTCAAGCATAGATCTACAGGGCGTGAGACTTGAATAGCTGGCGTAGTTTCTTACTAGACTAACAGTTTTATGTCTGCTTTACAGTGCCAATGACCACTAGCATCAAATCCCGAGGAATTCTGGTCTCAGACCAAGATTGCGGTTGGCAAATACTTTTGTATTCAATGCCAACTCATGATTATGTTGCTGAACATTACAAGTTTTGAGAGATGATTCAGATGGAAGATTTTCAAAATGCGAGAGTACCAAAAAAGGAGGAACTTGAACCTCTGTAGAAATCAGTTCTTATTATGCTACAGAGAATTGCGAACTTGACATGCTGTTTCAAGCATTTTCTATCAACAGACAAGCAAGGGCTTCTCTTGCAAGTCCCTCAAAACGTCTTGAATGGACGAACTTCTTTCTACAAAAGGATCACAAAATTCACCGCATGCTTTAAAACTGCACAAATTGACATTGGGAGACCAAGAGTTTTCTTGTTTGATGTACAGAATTTACACCAAATCAAAATATATAAACACACTGAAGACAAGGCAATGAACTGAATCAAGATATCTCATTCACAAACGACAAAAGAAGTTCACCAAAAAATCTCAATCTAGATATCCAAAAGAAGGGGGAAAAAGGAAACAAGAAAACAAAGGATAAACAAAACCCCCCACCACTACAATTGAAGAATAGATTTAACAAGTTCATTAAGCGGCGCAAGCTCCTCTTTGTTGATCATTGTTGATCAACCGAAATTCCTGCATCAAATTAAAGCCAATCAAGACTTGCCATCACAAGTCTTTTTTGTACTAGACTCTCGTTGTAAAGCTGATAACCTACCTAAACTACTGCTTGTGACTCATTAATATAGTAATTGAAAGTGTTTCCTTGACCCAAACTTAATAAGACTAAGAACATATCAAAGCCAATCTAAAAAGTATGATAGAATCATATGGGTAAGTCCTATCTGCAAAGCTTACCAGCTATGCTTACTTACCCATGTGAAGAGAACGAAATGCTTGAAGCAAGTATTTAGATGAGCTTCTTCCTTCAAGTCAACGATTTTCTGAAAATGTGAATGGTAGATATGGGCATAGACACAGAACAAGCGCCTGAAAATGGTTTTGACAACATCTTTGAAATTGCTCGGAAATGGAGCCCCTGTAAACATGTCAGCAGGGATAACTTAGTGCTTATGTAGTAAAAAGCAACTAACAAATTCATTAAATTTCTCTATGTTTTGAGTATAGAGTAAGCATGGATCTCCACCAATTCATGACAAGCCTTTGGCTTTCAATGCACCAAAAAACTCTTTTCCACTAATTTGGAACTTGTATACTAGTCCAGCAACCATACCCCAATCAGGAATTGAAGGCAGGGAGGCTGCTTAGGTTAAATGAGGGTCTAGGCAACAATTCATAAAGATTGACATTGATAATTTGATATAGAATATAAAAAAAATGTTCAACACCATCAGGCCTGAATGCTGAGGCATGACAGCTCTGCAAGTCCTTTTGAGGTAATCCTCGAGTAATACTTTGGAATGAAGATAATATTTTGCAGAAAATGATCGAGTCACATCTGAATGATGATCCAAAAAGAAGAAAATGACAAAGCTCTGCAAGTACAAGTTCAACGATTCTCTGTCTAAGAACTTCTGCTGCCTTCTCAACAGGTGCACCTTCCAGCATGTTTTTCTCATTCTCGAATTCATATTTGAAAGTACTTCAAAAGCAGGCCACTGGATAACCTCAACCTGACCAATTGTTTCAGAAGCAGCCTACGTTCAAATATCGAAGGCATGGTGAACCAATTCTATAGCACATTATTGTGATATTTCAAGATGCCAGCCAATTACCCACAACAATTCACAGATGGTACCTGAATTGGGAATTTTCTGAGAGATTTTTTATCCTCTAAAGACTCATTAAGAAGGCTTGATTGCATAGGATCATGAGGTGCTACAACCAAGCACCAGCAGATTTTCCTTGGAATCTGCATAAAATTAAATCACAGAATGAACAGCTGTTCCTTGAAACACGCAGTGAAGACTTAACAATGAAAAAGATTCACCGGTGTACACTGCTCCGGGTTTCCTTTCACTGATGGAATCTCACTTATTGCCTTGTAGCATCAACATATCTCAAGTTAATCATTGCTGTGCGAACAATACCTATACCTACATTGCTAACAACATAAATGCAGGGTAAACTAAGATGCGAATACAAATCTATCAAGTACATCTGGAACGCCAGAGTTTGCGCTAAAGCTAGAAAGGAACAAGAGAATGTGCCGTTGTTTGAACCACAAGCTGAACACCAGGTGGCACTTGATCGGCAAAAACACATCAGTTAAAAGATAGTGGGCACAACACTAGAAAAAGCAGAAGACCAATTTACCGTATCATGAGTCATAGTTTATCCATTTCAACTCCAGAAGTAACAAAATATCAGCTGGAGCTTCTTCCACAATGCTTTCACCTTCTTAACACCTCTTTCTCTCTTTGGAAGGAATTGCATCATACATACCGAGGCTGATCTTCCTAGAAAGGATATGTGCTGTGCACAGACATAATCCTGGCGATCTAAGCACAAACAAACCATCAAAATAGGAATGCTGGACAAGCAAAAACTAATCACAAGAACAGTGACAACAGAAGTCGACTTCTAGTTAACCCCAATTTCTTGCATCAAATCAGTAACTTCTCGACAAGACCATGATCTTCCTATATTTTTGCAAGTTTCTTGATCAACTGTGCTCTTTCAGTTTTGACATATATTTGCATGACAAAACTAGCTATAGAAACCACGGAACAAAAACAGATTATGAATGAATATAAGCTGCAATGAAGTTTGATTTCACATATTCACTTGTACATATCAACAATTAATTCTAGGTTATGTTTAAACCTTTTAATGCAAATGTCATATTAACCAATTTTAGAATATGTGATCAAAGATTTTTTTTTTAGACACTCACTTATGCAATTCTTCTTGTCATTTTAAAGCATGACAAAAAAAAAAAAAAAGATATTTATTTAAAAGCATCCGAAAGAACTCAGATAGTTTTTTGCACGACCTAAACGCGTATCAATGTGTAACTCTCATAAGAATGCACATTTGTGATTTATAAGAATTTTTTTAATTTGTATAAGTTGATAATTATGGTAAACTTAAACTTGCTTCCATCTATAACAACTTGCAAAATCATGAAAAACCAATTAATCTCCATCTCAAATGCTCCTTTCTCTATCCTCACTAAGAAAAAAGCCAAATATACGTAGTCTATTGCATACATGCTGCAAGGTTATACCTACCTACTGGCAATACCAAATGGTTGGCTATGAATCCAGTATATTGAAGCTTAGGTACAGATACAGCATCACTGAGCTACAATAGAAATCTGGAAAATGTAGGTAGGTGGTCTTTGTCATTGATCATCGGCATATAAACGATAAAAAAAGACAATCGAGTACCACCACATAATATGATCAATAATCATCCAACAATTTTAAAGTTCTCTCTAATGCTTGTTAACCGGTCATTTCGATGCTCCCGACAATACTCATAGCAGTAACATAAACTTGGTAAATATGGATATATTACCTGCCAAAGCATATCAAGAGAAGGATCCACACAAATGCACTAAGCCAACTTGATTCCATATAAGCAACCCAAACTTGAAAGACCATGAGATTGAAATAGAAATGAGTTACACAGGGTAAAACAAGACAAATGTCTCATCCCCAAACTGTAGCCATCAAACAAGAACTCCTAATTGTGGGCGTCTAAAACCAAAGGTGCTGCTCTCAAATCTAATAGGCATGATTGCAGGCAATGGTTCCATAAGCTTATGAAGGATAAACTCTGAAGTTGATGAAACCATATGATATCGCTTCACAATCGTCCTATCCATTTCTAACAGACAGAGAGTCCTTATGCGAGTCCTCTATTCTATCAAATGAATCAAAAAAATTGCATGCACCAAAGTTAGCCAACAGAAGCATTAGAGACATACAGAAAGAGCAATGACGTTGATGTAGAAGTCAATTAGCATCGCTGTCATCCACCTGCAAATTGATAGCACCACTCAGTATATTCATAGGACAGAGACTAATATGCTTACATGTTAAAAAACTAACTCGGATGCAAATGAAAGAAGTACGCCCCCCTCATATTTATATTAAAAAAAAAAAAAGAGTCCAGTCCTGGCATGGGGACCTGCTTAAATTGCATGATCTCATGATTGAAGAATAAAAGTACCAAAAGAAAAGCATAGAAACCTCCATACTTAAAACGTCAATCTAATATCTCAAGGGAGAGTTTAGTGCAACATTTTAGCTTGACAATATACTAACATCTACCTCAATAGTACATCCGTCACTGATCAGCATCACGCTATAAAATGGGAACTAGCATGACCTGGTATGACTGACTTGGTCAAACCAAGTTATCTTGACGAGAGAAAACAACCCTCACTAAAACTGAGCTGTTGGAGATGGGAATTTATTCTCACCTTCCTTAACTAAGCAACACAAAACTAATCAAATATGAGATACCATTGACACCTTAGCGGAGAGACAAGACAACCAAGTCTTCCAATATTATTTCCATGGAAGTCCAGAAAGACAAAATGCTGACCGCAAGAAAAGACTCCAACCAGATAATGTACAATCGCAATTAATTTTCCTTTTGTTCCACAACTTGAGACAAAATCAGCAAAACTCAGAAATGATGAAGGTACCGATATTCCTTGCAATTATGCTCAAGCATATTAGTCTCAACAAACAATGATTAGATAAACGAAGTAGCTTTTCCACCAAAAGCATCCATGCTCGGAAAGCTCCCTTCAAAGTTACAACTGGCATCAGAAACAGAATCCAGAGATTTGCAGTTAATATATTTCAAATCCTTTCAGCTTAAGAATCAATCCGATGGAAGAGATGCTCTACAATTGCTGAGAGTCACCATGTAAAAGCATCCACAATGAAGAATACAAATCAGAATACCTGATTATTTAAAGGGTGAACAAGATGCTCGAAATAAGTGACCACATAATAAAATTAGCAAGGGCACGCATCAATTTGTAAACCCAATTATTCATACACTAAGTTGTGTCTTCCTATGCGTGAAAAGCTATTAATAGGTTGATAAATCTGTCACAATTATTGGTAACTTAGTAGAGACCTATCTCATATTTCATATCAAGTCTCAAGTCATATTAGTCTCTTAAACCACATAGTGCAGCTCTTCAAATTTATCGATATTTATCACCTCAGTTGAGATAAAATCACAATCGTATTGTCATTGTCAAATTTCACAACCGTATTGTCATTGTCAAATTTGCATTGAACTTGCATGTTTCTTAATTGGACTGGATGCATACCTTACTTTTCTTAACATCTGATTGACTTAATTGATTTCAACGACTTCTAAGACTATATGCACAATTGAGAATTCTAGGAATATCTTCTTTTTCCTTTATATTGTGGGCATTCATGAAAATTTTCCCACATAGTAGGTCTATTGATAATAAAGTTCATATCTTTTTGCGGGTTTTGTTGTTTCAACTGTATGTTTGAGGATGGCCAAATATAACTGTTACATTTTAAGGTTACTTTCCATTATCTCGACTCTCTAATCTTAGTCATGTGACAAATAGAAAGAAATTAGGCTTGAATTATCTATAAACGAGTATTTTATTGACCACTACGTTATGACACAACATAGGAAGACATAACCAACAATTATTCATAGGAAGACAAGTAAAGGGTAGATTTCAACAAACGGTTCAAAGAGAGTGACCAAGCATAGGAAGACATAACCAACAATGTTGTAACTTCTCTCACTTCAGTTGTCGCACTTCCAGAAAGCAAGCACTGTCAAGGGTTTGCTGTGTCCTCATGCCAAATCCCTGAGCACCCAGGAGAGTTACTTGCGTTGCCATCTTCAGGCGGAGAAAGAAGACATGCTCATGGTCATGGCGGAGAAACCCGAATGTCTCTTGAACTTGGAGTGACGTACTATGGTGAGAGGCATGCTGCACAGGCAAACTCAATATGCTGAAAGGCGGAAAAAGAGAGCTTTCCGTTTTTCTTCTGATCCAACAAATTACAAGAGAGCTAAGAAAACATCAGTAGTGAGAGGACACCTCTAGCCAAAAATGATGTCATAAATTAGCAGTCGCATCATCTCGGAAAACAATTAATCCACGGAGACAATGCCATCATTGTGAAGTTATTGCAGGAATTCAGTGCTAAGAGATGTATAAAGATTGAAATTTTGCTATCAGACAGGATAATTTAGCGAGATTATTTCAATATCCTGTCAAAGTGGAATTCAAAGCCCATGCGCAATATATCCCAATCATCATCTAGCCAGCTTGCTCAAAGAGGAATCAGATGCTTCTTACTTGTACACAATGCACAGTATTTAACCAACGCTGCGAGGGGAAAAAAGATCATGAATGTGCAGCACTTAGGAAGCCTAAATGCAAAATTAGAACTCACATGATCATAAACTTTAGCAAGGTACATCAAAGTTTTCACAACCTTAACCATACAATGCCCTCATAGATCTCCTTCTCAGTGCTCACATGGCTCCAATGAAGTTTAAAGTAGACTAATTTTCAACCTCTTGACCTTAATTCTCGACTATGAAAGATTGCAAAACTGACCCTGAAGGTGGAAAACTAGCAACTGCTACTTGCAGAAAAGCTTTAGTAGTAAACCAAATCCACAGGATGAGATGAGGCAACGACAGAAGGCATCTTGATCTAAACAAAAAATCATGACACTTTCAAAATCCTAATTCATATAATGCTAGGCAGCTGCTTACGCAGAGATAAATGAGTGCATTTCATGTAAATGAAAGACGATGGCATGTACCTATCAAAGGACAAGCATATTTCCAATCCATGTGATGATTAAGGAAAATGCAAGCTGGTCACTATGAGTGTCAAGGACATATATTGGGAGAGCAGGTAAATGTGTTTTTGATATTTTCTGACCAATCCAGTCAGCCAGCAATTCTGTACAAGACCAAAAAGAACAGTATTTTGGGAAGAGAGACCTAAAAACAAAAGAATGAAGTATGGACTAACTAAAAATAGATGAATTTTTTTCATGAAAAGAGAAACTCATACATGTAACTTTAACGAAACGAAATTACCGTTCTAGTATCACCAAAAAAAGAAAAATCCATCACAAACAATGAGATGTTTCAAAAGTTGCTAATGGGGAGATATCCTGAGAAGATTGACAGATTTTTGCCATCAGCAGGGACAAATTATAAGAATATTTCATTAATCCATCCTTATGGAACTCAAAGCCCATGCGCAATACCCCAATCATCATCTGGCAGGGTGCTGAAAGAGAGAACTGCTTTTGTTGTTTCTTCTGAATTATCTAGTTAAGTACACTGTACTGATTCAAGATCATCACAGAATAGCAAAATAAAGCCTGAGTAACAACAAATTGAGGACACGATTTATAAAATTCAAGCAATAAGTGTCCAACTTCGAATATATTTCACCCAAAAAACTTGGTTGTCCTTGCGAATCTATCTCATCCCGACAATACATCTCAAGCAGCGTTCAATCAATATAGCTATAGGCAAGTTAGAGAATGAACCAGAAAGGAGTCCAATGCTGCACAAATTTAAGTGAGCACACCAAACCTCCCATTTCTGATGACCAAATAAAAGCTCCTACACGGAACTCCAAGTATCTCCTACTTCAGCATTGTCATTCACAGATTTGGCAGGGTATATTATGTTACCAAAAGGAGGAAACAAATGGAACAAGACATTGTCCCCACGAAGACAGAAGACACATCGATATATACAAGCAAATGTCCATCAACCTCTTTGAAATCCTCTGAATGCAAGGAATAAGACATCAAGAGGATTGACTACATACAAGGATGGATGATTTCGTATTGCACAGATATGAGCTCCTCAGGCTTCAATCAAATAGCCTGGGAAGCCTTCGATATGTGCGTTTCTTCTTCAACTAGCGACATCACAAGAATTCACCACCATCAGCATCAGAAAGACCACACAAGGCTCACTCGTTAACTACAACTAGCGAGATCCCAAGAAGCAGAATGAGAGAACCCATCACAGGATAAAATTGATTCATTATGCCAACCTATTCTAAACTGTCTCTACATTCCAAATGCCCTCTCGATATCTTTCTTGTACCATTTTTATCTCTTTCATTAATAATAACTTCCGAAAGCATCCCTTCAGATGCATAAATCTTCACTAGAACATTACGAATATTTTCTCGAATGCGCATATCAAATAGCTTTGGGAGAACAATGAAATAATCAGTACAAATCTCTATTAAACCACAGACCCCCCCCCGGGCCCCATAAAAAAAATAATAAGAAGAACACCAACCACCACCACCACCACCACCACCAATAACGCAAAATGTAATTTCCCGGCAGAACAAGCGGCAGACTTTGCAAAACTCAAGTTGTTGATCAAATACGACAGTAGACCATCATTGCAAACTTACAATGATGGTCTACTGTTGGATTATCGCCCAAATAGAAAAAATAACATGATCACAAAAAGGTAAGAAAAATGCAATATGTGAACCTCTCAAGTGAAGTAACCAATTGTGAGTATTAATATATTCAGGCAATACTGACAAATATCCATTCAAGCACCAAACTGACTAAAATGTTAAGCATCTCCAGCTTCAAACAAACTTTTCGTGCATGTGTGCACATTTGGACCGAGAGAGAGAGAGAGTGAAGCACTTAATATCTTTGTGGCTCTGCAATTACATGATGCATTTAATTAGACTTAAGACATCATTATACATGAAGACAGCTTTATTATAATAGCACTTTAGCAAACATAAGTATATGAGATTTTTTTCTCCTATGAAATTGTCAAATGTGATTGTCAAGATGGAATATCCAATTTATTAAAAGTTCTAAGAAAACTAAACTTACAATATTTAGCCCATCTTGTTTGACACCTACACTAATTAACTATATATTCTAAGGGAATAAAATATCCCAATCATTATCGTTTATGAGTAAAATGACATAATCCTACTACTAATATGCATGGGCTAATAATGAGAGACATTGGGACTAAATTCCACGTGAAAAACAAACAAACAGTCACTGAATAAAAACTAGATGAACAAATGCCTCCAGCTTTGTCACCAACCATCTCTACCCATTACTCATGCTACATCAGGCGAAGAGGAACCAGAGAAATGTATGATAAGCAAATGAATTGCAACAAATCACAAGGCAAGGTGAATCTTAGGTTATAACATTATAAAGCAAAGAGGTTTATCAAAATGATACAAAGCAAAGAAAATTTTCCTTCACAATCTACATTATAGTGGAAACTTGCTTTCAAAGAGCCATCTATCTACAAGAGCATGTTTACCATGGAGGTGTAGAAAATCCTAATGCAAATGTGCCTCCATCCTTATCCGACTATAAACCTTAACATGAATTCTACTAAGTGGAATCCAAAAAGAAAAAAACGAACCTTCGGACGTACCGGAGTCGCCAATGGGGTGCCTATCGCTGGGGCTTGGGAAGGCGACGGCGGGAGGCTACGGCGTCGGCGACGTCCGCGTTCAGGAGCAGGGGCGCTTCGCCGAGGAAAGAGAGAGACCTTCGTTCGCGGAGAGGGAGGCCAAAACGCGAGCAGGGGTTCGTCGGCGTCGAGGTTGGCCAGCAAGGCGCTCCGCAGAGGAAAGAGGGAGAGAGCGGAGCAGAGGTCGCGAGAGGGAGGCGAAAGGGCGTCGGCGACGGCGTCGGGGGCGGAGGCGGAGGCGGAGGGGCGACGCCGGCGTCGGCGTCGGCGTCGGGGGCGACCAGCGGAGGAGAGTGTCAGAGAGGAAGAGACAAGACAACTATTGGACGAGAAAGGGAGGGTGGGGTTTCCTCTTCTTCTTTTTTTCATGAAATTCTTCCAATTTTCACTCCGTTCCTCAAGAATTCTCTTACGCTTTTGTTCTTTTCACGAATTTTTTTGCGAATTCCCCTCCCCTTTGCGCACACAACACCTTTTATACAGGACAAATTTAGATCTTTGTGGCATATATTTTTTCCAATTTTGCTTGTGCATATTTCCCTAAATATATCATTTAAATATATGTACTCACGCAATATTCTTTTTTGTATTTTTTCAAATGTTTTATTAGAAAGTTTTTTTCTACCCAATAATATGTCACCCCGTATATTACCCGAATATGTGAAAAATCTCATGTCGTATCAACACTCACCGTTAGTCCAATACAAAAAAAAGAAATAAAATACAATAAAACAAATGTCTCTAAATTATATGTTATGCAAAATTTATTTTTATTTTTTAGGGGTAAAAATTAACCCATTTTTTATGCAAAAATTTAGGTGTCAACACTCTTGTAACTTGACAGTCATTGAGTACCGAGACAAAAGGTTAATACTCGTAAAAAGTTAGGAGGATGAGTGTTAGAAAACACTATTGATGAAGTTCAAGGTTTTAGCAAGACAATGCTAAGACAACAAATTTAGGAACTTCACGTGTATAAACATAAGAAGTAGTGTCACTTCTAACAAAAGTCAGATGAACTTTTGTAGATGTTCATGAATGTAGGAGTACAAAGCCATAAAAAGTGCTTAGGTGTATGAAATTCCTCACCGAATGTGTATAAATTCATATGTGTGATGATTTAATTAACAAGCGAAATCATGATTCACTAATTTTGTTAATAGAATTATTTATACTAATTCAAAATTCAAATTTTAATAGATACCTTCTTGTATGTATGAATTCATGTAAATTAGTGTAGATAACAAACTAAGTGGGGATTGTTAAAATAATTTATTATCATAAAAGAGGCATCTCTTGGTTAAGGAAATACGTGACTCTTGGTTATTAAAAAAAAAAAAAGAAAAAGTGACTCTTCATTTTAAGAGGAGGTTATCGTAGTTATGAAATGAGGTTATTCTTGACATTAAAAGTGATAATGATTGAAAATAAGGTATATATTCCCAACAGATGGATTGATGAATAAAGACCAATTCACATATTATTTATAATAACACAACTGTTCATAAATGTTTTTGAAAAACTCTATCTTCTTCTCTTTTTCATACATGCAATTTTAAGATATTCCAAATGAAATTCTAAGAGATAAATTAAGTAATTGTTAAATTGTTTCTCTGCGACTTTTGTGTATATTCTAGAGACATGGTTGTTCTAAACCCAATAGCAACAATAGTAAGGGCAAATAATACCTCAAAAATAGTGATCGTCATATCAAGAATTTATTAGTACTTCTCTATCTTCATTAATAAATAAATTTCCTCAACACCAATGTCATCCTCTCGTGCACAAGAAACTAGCGATTCATCTCCTTTTTCACCCTCTTGTTAGGCGAAGTTTGACATCCACAAGTCTAGGCACCTCCGAGAGTCGACTTCCGAAAAATTTTCTAAGAAGCCATGCCCAATAGGTTTATGTTGCTAACCTTATCATTATATTTTCTTTGAAAAGATAAAACATAGTATGGTTTTTTTTTTTTTTTTTTTTTTTTGGGCATGTGGAAGCACTTGCTGATCCAAAAAATAGTGGGAAAAAGAAAAAAAAAAAAAGAAAGGAAAGGATAAAGTCGAAGTTAGATAATATTATCATTCAACTTGTTCATAAAGTCGAATGGAAGGGGAGGTTAAATAATATTGGGTTTGCTTCAACTTGTTCATTGAGTGTAGAGTAGGAATTGCCTTGTTCATTTCCCCTTCTCCCTCCCTCCCTCTCTCTCTCTCTCTCTCTCTCTCTCTCTCTCTCTCCCTCTCTCTGTGAACTAAATAATATTATCATTCAACTTGTTCATTTGCACAAGCCTTCTCCCTCCCTCCCTCTCTCTCTCTCTCTCTCTCTCTCTCTCTGAACCACCATGCTCTTCCTCACTCATCTCCTAGCAGTTCTAGGTTTTCTGTTGCTCTTACTAATCCTATGGAGGGCAAGACCTTCTCCAAAAAAACCCAAAGGCACCATCTTACCCCCGGAGCTGCCGGGCGCATGGCCGATCATAGGCCACCTCCACTTGCTACGCGGTGAGACCCCACTGGCCAGGACCCTGGCTGCCATGGCCGACAAGCAAGGGCCGATGTTCCGGATCTGGCTCGGAGTCCATCCGACGACCATCATAAGCAGCCGTGAGGCGGTCCGGGAGTGCTTCACCGCCCACGACAAGGAGCTAGCTTCTCGTCCCAAATCCATGGCGGGAGTACACTTGGGCTACGGGCACACCGCTTTCGTCTTCGCGGAATACGGAGACCTTTGGCGCGAGATGAGGAAGGTCACCGTGCTCGAGCTCCTATGCACTCGAAGGTAGGACTGTAGGATTATAGTCTGAATTTAGATTGGTTCCATTCAGTTTAGAAGATAAAAGTAGTCGTGTTTGGCTTTGGCCTTAATCAAGCAAAACTTCACTGAATTATACACGGGTCGAACCAAATGGAACTCAATCCTCCTTTGGATCCGTTTGGTTCAACTTTGGGAAAATAATTTTGAGAAAATGCAAATATTTTTTTAGGTAAAGGGCATTATTTAGTAAATTATAATGTCAAACTTTTTGGCAAAACTCACATTTATAATTGACTTTTTTATTTTTTAAGTCTAGAAATCAAATTCGGCAGTTAGTTGACCAACTGTAGAAGGCTAGATTTGGCTGCCGAATCGCTAGATCCGGTAGCCTGAGGTCACGGAGGCCAAATTTGGCCGTCTAGTGGCTAGATTTGGTCTCCGAGACCACGATTTGGCCGCCGGCGAGCCAGGGACACCGCTTGGGTCCGCTTGGGTCCGCATGACCTTAGGTAGTGTCACCTAGCGTGCGCGAGCTAGGCGACACCGCGTGAGGTCCCACTTGGGCCGCGGTCGCGCCACCCTAGGTGGTGGTCATCGGGACACATGACCCTAGGCGGCGGTGGCGGCTACTGGAAAAGCCCGACTCTCAAAGGGAAAGACAAAGACAAAGACGAATGGGGAAGAAGATGAACAGTGACAGAACTGACATTTGTAAAATGCCAAATGCTCAAAAGCAAGTCTTGAGATCCATTGGGCTTTTAGCATTGGGAATATTGATATTTAGCCAATAAGCTTTCAAAATTGTTTGTCATACACAATATTTTCCCCCGAACCCCTTGGGAAAGCTTCAAAATTGTTTGCCAAACACAATATTTTCCCCAACTCCTTGGAAAGTTGAACCAAACAAGGCTTTCCTAGGGCATTAAGCAAGGTTGCAACAGGGATTCTCCAATTGGAGTTCCATTAAATACTTGTTACGAATACTATCTCTTCGTAATGGATCAAGAAACCGAACTCAAATTGAAACCATAACCTTTTCTTTTCGACTTTGATTTGCATATCAAGCTCGACTTTCTGATACTCTACCCATCGAATCCACCGCACTGTTCACTCATAATCTTGTGATGAAGGCTCCTCTGTATGAAGGCTCTCTCTGTTTCTCTTGCAGGCTTGACAATCTAAAGCACGTTCAAGAATCAGAAATCGACTCCTTCGTCAAGGACCTGCGCACCCTTTGCATGACCAACACCGACGACGCCCAAAATGGGTCCTCCAAGGGGTGGTCATAAGCGAATTGCTCGAGCTCCTGACCTTGAACATCATGACCAGAATGATCGCGAGCAAGAGATACTTCGGACAATTGTCAGCGTCGACTGGGTCCTCCACCGATTACGACGAGGCAAGTCACCTGAAGGAAATGATCAAGGACTTCATGTACCTTTCTGGGCTCCCTGTAGTTTCAGACTTCTTGCCCTTCCCGGAATGGACCGACTGCACGGAACCGCGAAGACCATGAAGAGGGTGGCGAGAGAACTCGATGAGATCGTTGGGAAATGGGTTGAAGAGCACAAGCTGAAGAGATGTGATCACAGAGGAGAAGCGATCGATGTGAGGGAGGATTTCATAGACGTGATGCTGTCCATGATCGGGAGGATAGTTTCGCCAAGTTTGGTCACCCTCCTGAGAGGCTCATCAAGGCAACAGTAGTGGTATGACTCTTGTGATAAAGCAGATGGGTTTTCCATTTTATTCCCTTCCCTTCATATTTTCTTGATAATCCTTAATTGGAGAAAGGAAGGAATCAATAGTCCAAAGCTTCCACTGAACCCATTAATGGCCTTTCTCGACTGAAGGGTGTCGGAAAATATCTTGTGGTTAATTTGCACTTTTCCTAGCAAGAAATTGGTGCCATAATATCTGAGATCTATATAACTGAAATTTTAATTTATGTCCATTGTGGTATCGATATCTCAAATTTTTTTTTTTGTCATCACTGTACTTCTATGATATCAACAGTCCAAACTTTTCTTGTATCGTCAATCTCTCAAACTCATACGAACGTGATCCCAAACTTTGGACTTTCAAGTTTAAGGGTATTAATGTCATAGTAGGCAAAGTTTATTCTTTTTTTTTTTTTTAGGTGATAGAGCGGAAAGTATTTTTGTAAGATAGTATGTTTGGGGTATTGGCCTCACAATAAGAAATTTTTATGATTTTTTTTTTAATGGTAAATAGAGGATGTGTTTTGTTATACAAGTACAATTTTAGGCGGTTTTAGTGACTTACAAAAAGAGTTTGAGATATTGATGTCATGACCATTAGGACTTTTGGCAGTATATTTTCTGAAATTGTCTAGGCTTCTTCTTGACAATTTTTCCAAATTGATCCAAAAAAAGGGTAAAGGTCCACTCAGTTTTTTTTTTTGGGTTTATAGTTTTCATAGAATGATGTAAAAGAACTCACCTTCATATTCAAACCCTGCAGTAGCTTTATCTTCTTTCTAGAATTGATGTGTGGTCTAAATTATATGTACTGATTCATGTTCTTGGTCCTCTGTGATTTTTCATTTGGCCAATTTACATGCCGAAGAACAATATAGTGGCCGGATCAGACACAACATATCTGACCTTGACATGGGTCTTGTCTCATTACTCAACCACAAACACGTCTTGAAGAGAGCTCAAGAAGAGATGGACCTCATGGTGGACAAGGACAAATGGATACGGACTCCGACATTGAGAACTTGCCTTACCTCCAAGCCATCGTCAAGGAAACCTTACGCCTATATCCAACAGGTACCTCCATTTTCATGTGATTCATAATGTTTGATATGACTTGATATTAACACGTCATAGTCATCATGCAATTGGAAGCATTAAGCATGACATCCGAATGTGAAGCGACATGATGCGTGTCTTGGAGATGTAATGGGATGATATATATGAAAATTTGAATGACCATTCCTTGGCATCGCTCCCCTTGCAGCCCGCATGAAGCGAGAGCGGACTGCACCGTGAGCGGCTATCGCATCCCCAAAGGTACTCGGATAATCGTCAACGTGTGGAAACGCACGAGAGACCCTCAAGTCTGGTTCAACCCAGAAAAATTCTTGCCCAAAAGGTTCTTGATAAATCATTCGGTACGAAGATCTGCCCATCAACCCTACGCATATGGAACTCCTAAGAAAATGTTAGGGACAAAGAATGGCTTGAAAGTAGTTTTATCAAGCAAGGCTTGCAATGAATCTCAATTCAGTCAAAAGATTGACCAACAAAAGCCATGTTAAATTCAGTTATTTCATTTATTTTTTTTGGGTCCCCTTGAAGGTATGGATGCTTTGGGTCAGCATTTGAGTTCATTCCGTTCGGGTCGGGTAGAAGATCATGCCCTGGAGCCGTGTTGGCATTGCGAGTGACCCACTTGACGCCGTCGTCTTCTTCAAGGATTTGACTTGGCCACACCGTCAAACAAATCGGTGGACATGATCGAAGGCTTAGGGGGTCACCTGCCCAAGGCCTCTCCTCTTCAAGTCATCCTCACCCGAGGTTGCCTCCCACGCTCTATGAGCAATTGACGGCAAATTAGAAACTATTTTCATCGGGAAAAGAAAAAAAAAATCCATGTATGTGAATAATCTTGCTTAACAAAATAATTGTGTGTGTAAATAATATGGATTAGACGACTGTTAAACCATGATCATCTTAATGTAGATGCAGCGATACTATCCTCTAATATACAAAAACTTTCGTTTCATCTCCTTTTTTTCCCCTTTTGTTAGGTAAAGTTTGGCACATTTAAGTCTAGGCACTTCCGGGGGTTGAAATTTGAAAAATTTTCTGAGAGATGATGCATGGTACAATTATGTTGCCATCCTTTTCGTTAGGATGTCCCATGCTTGATTCAATGGTTGACATGGATCGATTAAAGTCAAAGAATGATAAAGTTTCCTACTTAGAAAAATAATTATCATCTCTTGAAGCCTTCAATTGTAAGTTTTAATTCCATAGAAGTGAGACAAGGGGTAATCTTCTTTTGGAGCCCAAAGTAAAGGACCTAGCAAAGTCACATAGGTAGGGGGATCCTAAATCCAATCACATTGGGCAATTTTAGTAATTGCATTCCTATGGTTGAAAATTTGGGAAAGGTATCGCCAAAAAAGGAGAGAGAGAGAGAGAGAGAGAGAGAGAGAGAGAGAGAGAGAGAGAGAGAGAGAGTCTACATTAGATCTGTTTGGCCTTCAATGATAGATTTGTTACCATCTACTTTCAAAGAGGAGAATTTTCAATGATGGATTTGTTACCATCTATTTTCAAGGAGGAGAATGGATCTCTTTTTTAGATTGAACATTAGTTTCAAAGAAAACCCAATTTAGTTACCTTCTCCAATTTATTGCCTTGCCTTGCAATAACAAGCACACGAAAAAAACTAATCCACTTTTCTTTTTAAATTGTATGGAATCTCTTGTATTCAAAGCATGAATTGACAAAAATAGGCCAATGATAATTAGATTCATGATTGAGCGGAAGGTATTACGAAGAAGTTTGGCATTGACACGGTATGTCATGAACACAAATGTCGCATATGAATCTGTCAGCCAAACTTCGTGACCAAATATGGTGGCAAAAAGAGGAAAAAGGATCGTCCCCTCGATTTAGTCAACTCCCCCTTTTAAGTTTAAGCAATTTCCTCCATAATCCGGATCTTTAATTACCATCTTATTCCGGAAAGAATATCAGTAACTCATAATTGAGATTCCACACGTGGCAGGACCTCACTGGCGTATGAGAAAGTGGGGAAATTCGTTTAGATGCAATTGCCTAATAAATAACAAAAATATAACAGTAACACCCTCTGCATGCACTCTATTTGTCTATACATAACGCCCCTCCCTCTCCCTCTCTCTTCTCCTTCTCCTTCTCCTTCTTCTTCCTCCTCCTCTGTCCAGACACATCATAACGCCACTCTCTCTTTCTCTCTCTCTCTCTCTCTCTCTCTCTCTCTCTCTCTCTTTTCTGTGAAAAGGGGAAGATGGAGAAGAAGAAGAATCTGCCGGTGGTGGTCTGGTGGCTAAGGAGGCAACCCATGAAGGTGAAGGTCACGGTGGTGGCGAGCCTCATGGTGGCTTGCCTGGTGGCCCTGAAGCTGACGGTGAAGAACCACGGCCACTTCTTCGTCGCCTCCGAGCTCAGCCATGCGGTCGGGCTGCTCGTGCTCGGGTACAAGCTCATCCGCCAGAGGACTTGCTCCGGTACAACTCCTCTCCTTTTCTCCCTCCTTTTTTCTTTTTCTTTTTTTTGAATTTTTTTTATTTACATTCTCTGTTTTATAGCCATTGAGTTGCTTTCCGTTGCCTTTATTTCTTGACTTTTGGCCGAGTGAACTGGGCAGATGTCGATTCAATTTGCACTGATCTTTTGGACCATGCACCCGAAATTTCGGCTCGTGTCTATGGTGTAATAGGTTTTCTAGCGGGGGCTATGGAAAAATCGGAGATTGGAAATTATTGTGTAGACCGGATTGGATGCATTATGTGCCCTTCAAAGCTATCGGAAATCGAAATCTGAAATTTGGTCGATTTAGGATGTGTGCGCTCGGTCCATGCAATAAATTCCATTTCGAAAGTATTTTCCAATGACTCAGTGCGGGCTTGAGGCCTCCTTTGATGGGTAAGCCAGCAATCTAGAACAAGCAGATTAAGCCTTGTGTGATATCTGATCCATTGTTCCTAGCTAATGATTCGAATTTGCTTGAAGGATCCACTTTCATTATCATAATCATGAGGATGGTCCTTCTAGAAAAGTCAATTGCAATGAAACGATAAGAAACAAATCTTATTGGGGCTAATCATTCAATGACTTCTAGTGTTTTGTAATGTCTCCGGGAACATTGCATAATCGACAGTAAGTGTGCCTTACTCTTCAAAAAAGTTAAGTGGATGCAATTTGCTCGATGTATCCGATGTTATAGGTTAAGATTCAGTATAGGGGAAATGTTCCTCATATGTTGGTAATTAGCACAGATCGAAGTTTAGTAATTGGAAGCTGCAGTTTGTCTCTCCAGGATGAATTTAGTTTATGCTTTATACACTAGCATATTTACTGAGATCGTGGGGTTTTCGCAGTTAGGTATAGGTAATGGAAATAGGTAGGACCGTCATCGTCAAAATGGTGGTATATACTTGTTCGAATATGGGGACGGGATATGCCGCCCATCATGAAAGTGGCCATGGCATGGTGATCGTAATCTAACCCAAACATTACATGTATCTCATAATTCTATTCCCATGGATTCTTTTTCAGGCCTGTCTCTAAAGACTCAAGAGCTCACGGCTATCTTCCTCGTGGCAAGGTTTCTCTCCAGTACCATCTCCGAACAGAACATCCATACCATGTTGGATTTCATTACTCTCGCATCAACTGCATGGGTCATCTACATGATGCGAGTCAAGTTGAGAGCAACGTATGCAAAGGATCTAGACAATTTTCCTATATATTATGTGGTAAGTACATAGAACACATTGCGAAATATATCTGATGTTACTACTTTGAATCTCTGCTAGTGCTAACATATTGTGCTTCAACATTCTGAATGTCAGGTGGTGCCCTGCATCATCCTCGCTGTCCTGGTTCATCCTTACGTTCCCACCTCGCCACATTGAGATGCCATTTGCATTTGGTGTCTATGCAGAAGCTTTGTCCGTGCTGCCTCAGCTTCTGGCTAATGCAGAATATGAAGGTCGATTATTCATGCTACCTTAGTTTAACGTGCTCTGGATTGGGCTTGAGTTTTCTCATTCATGTCTTTGGCAAGATGGTTTTCAGATGATCGAGCCATTCACAGCCCACTACGTTTTTGCTCTTGGGTTGCAAGATTTATGGCCTGGGCTCATTGGATTATTCAAATTAGCTTGTGTTTCTCGTATCAAAGCATTGCAATTAGTACCTCTTCTCATCTTCATTCCGAAAATGTCTCATTTTGATTAGATCAAGTCGAAAAATGACTTGGTTGTTTACATAATATCAGCGAACACGTGCAGACTATCGACACAGAGGGCGTTTTAGCGGGAGCGGCTCCTTGGTTCCTGGCGATCTTCCTCGCTAAGTTGTACGAGTCTTCATCGTTGACTTTTGCTACTACTACATCAAGAGGTAAGCTTTGTTTCGCCGCCGTTTTCTGCTATTATTTCTCTTGGATTTCGATGACAATGTTTTCTCTGTGTTTCTAATTTTTTTATAGAAGGCCAACTGGTGATGACGATGCCAGTCTAGACAATTTCAGGTGGCTGGCTTTTTATACTTTGATCTTGAGAGGCAAAGTCTTTTTCTCTTGACCAAGTGAGACTTAGCTACTTCTTCTCTGTACTTCATGTCCAAAACTATATTTTGAGAATCGATTGACCTGACTCTGTACCTTTTTTTTTCTTTTTAGAATTATGGCAAATCGAGCCGTGTTGGCATAACTTGTAGTCTATCCGAACTCGACTTTCGATCATCGAAATCCGGCTTAAGCTCTGTTCTTGATTTTGAGACATGCTTACGCTGATATATATAAAATTTTATCGAAACTCTTGAAGAACACAAAGCGTGTATTTGATGTTTACCAGGTAACGGCTCAAATAC